>CAWUFW010000663.1:0-1275996 GCA_963921515.1 Calotriton arnoldi
ATCACCCAAAAACTTAGTCAAAAAATGACTAGGGCACTGCTCTTCCCGGATCTGCGCTTACTGGCGCGGAAAAAGAAAGAACTGACGTCAGCGCGCAGGGGCGGCGTCTAAGTACTGCCCGCGACGTCATCCCGGCGGTCCCGACGACGGACGCGGAGCCGCATGACGCCGCCTACCGACGCGCAAGGGTACTGCTACGAAAAAACTTTCCGGATCCAGCTTGACGCCTGGGGATATTCTAAGGTAAGGAATCTGTCACTAACGTGTCTCTTTCAGATATTCTATTTGGACAAGACCAAAACAGTCAGACAATCTGACCATCTGTTTGTTAATTATGGTCCTATGAGGACCAGCTTCGCATCCTCTAAACAGTCCATCTCTAGATGGATTGTTTCTTGTATCCTGTTAACTGATCAGTTAGCAAATAAGCAGTTACTTGCCAGACCCAAGCCCACTCTACAAGGGGCAAAGCGGCTACAAGGGGCAAGGCGGCAACAGCATCCCTACTAAGGAATGTCCCCATCTCTGAAATATGCAAAGCTGCTAATTGGAGATCGGTGCATACTTCCCAAGGCATTACTGTCTAGATTCCGACACTAAGGCAGGCCTCCTCAAGAAACCTATATCTGAAAGAAACAGTTAGTTATAGATTCCTTACCTTAGAATTACCCCCGGGCGTCAGACTGGATCCGGAGAATTTTTCGTCAGCAGTACCCCTGCGCGTCGAAAGGTGGCGTCGGTCGGCTCTGCGTCCGTCGTTGGCGTCGTGGTCGTCGGGATGACATCACGGTAGCTACTTAGACGCCGCCCTCGCGTGCTAACGTCAGTTCTTTCTTTTTCCGCGCCAGCCAGGGCAGATCCGGAGAGAGCGGTACCTCCAGTCACTTTATGACTGACTTTTTTGCCGACTTTTGTCGACACCGTTTTTGAGTCTTCGACCCCTGGTGCACGTCAGGGGTGCCCGGCTTCAAGGCTTGCGGTTCCTGTAGCCGACTGATGTCGGTGACGGATCCGCACCGCGTGTACCTGTTCTGCCTGGAGCGCGACCATGACCCCAAGTCGTGCTCCGACTGCCGGATCATGAATCCGAAGTCTTTGCGGGAGCGGTCCCGAAAGCTTCTCGAGGCCCGGCAGCCGTCTCTGTGTCGTTCGAGGTCCCGGTCGCGTGGGAGGTCGAGGGACCGGTCGCGGAGTCATCATCATCATCATTCTTCTTCCAAGTCTTTGCACTCGGGGTCAGGTAAGTCGAAGCGCAAGAAGTCGTCGAAGAAGCATCGTCGCTCTTTGACTTCTCCTCGTCCGTTGGCCAATGCGACGAGGGATGCGGGTGGTGCCCCGCCCGCGGCTCCGCGTGTGGAGCCCGAAGGGTCAACTCGGGTTTCCTTCCCTTCCCGGGACCCGGAGCGACCCCTGCCCAGCTTCGCCAATTTTACGAAGCGATGCATGCCATCTTTGGGCAGGCCGACTCCGCCGGCGTGCCTTCGGGCCCCACGGACTCAGCTGGGGGCCCTGGGTCTTCCACGCCGGCGGCTCCGGCACCGCAGGGTCCCCTTGGATCTAGGCCTGGATCCAGATCGGCGCCGGTCGACCTCATTACACCTCCCCCGGCGCCGATTCCACCAGCACCACGTCCGCAGCCGACGCCGGTTGTGTCCCCAGCCGGTGTCGACCCCGGCCTCCCTCCCGATGTGGACACGGAGCCGGACCTGCGTCGACGGGTACCTTTGAGCCCTTGTTCTACCCTGGCTCTTTTAGACCAGATTGGCAGCCAGAGGAGGGTGAGGAGGAGTGGGAGGGGTCTGGAGACCCCTTTAACCAACCAGTTGGGCTCTGAACCGGACTGGAGAGAGGAACTGGGGGAAGCCAGTGGTCTGGATACCTCACCAGACCTTGGCCTGTTGTCTCCTCCTACGGTGGCTACGGAGGAGGGAGCGTCTTATGCCGTGGTGTTGCGTAGGGCGGCCGAGGCTCTCAACCTCGAGCTACTTACGGTGGCAGTCAGGACTAACCTCTTGACAGAGGTGCTTCAACCGGCAGCAACCTCTTCGGAGCCCCTGCTGCCGTTTAATTAAGCCCTTACCGACATCCTTTTGGGCACTTGGTCCAGGCCCAACACAGGGGCTCCTGTGGATAGGATGGTTGTCCGATGCCACCGCCCGGCTCCGGGCGACCCCACTTTCCTCTCCCAACAATCCACCCCTGAGAGCTTGGTGGTCCAAGCCTCCACTTCCAAAGGCACATTCCCTAACGCACCACCTTAATAGGGAATCCAAACAGCTGGACCATCTTGGGAAGAAGATTTTTTCTTCCTCCAGCTTGGGACTGCGGTCGGTAAACACTGTATGTCTGTTGGGCCGTTAGACCCACTCCGTGTGGGATACGGTGGCGCAAGTGCTGTCCCAGTGCCCGGAGGAGGCCCGGGCTGTACTCTCCTGTGCAGTGGCCGAAGGGAGAGACGCAGCAAAGTTTACCATCCGCTGTGGGCTGGATACCGATTTCCACGTCGTTAGCCCTTCGACGCTATGCCTGGTTGAGGTCGACTGGTTTTTCAGGGGATGTCCAATCCACTCTTATGGACATGCCCTTTGATGGCCGTTGCCTATTCGGTGACAAGGCAGACAACGCGCTGGAGCGCTTTAAGGACTCTCAGGCTACGGCCAGGTCCTTGGGCCTCTCCTCCACTCGCCCTGCGCAGTCTTCCTTTCGCGGCTACGGAATGGGTGCCCCGCCGCGCACCGCCCAGAGCCACAGGCCAGTGCAAGCTGTTCAGCCCCTGCGCGGCCGGGGACGTGGGAACCACCGCCGTGGTTCTGGGAGCCAGTGGACGGGTGAGTCCACCACAGCCCCCTCTGCAGCAGCCTCCAAACCCTCCTAGTCCGACCTTTCAGGGCCACCAAACGCCAGTGGGTGGCAGGAATCGCCATCACCTCCCCCACTGGCACACCATCATGTCGGACAGGTGGGTTTTGCAAATAGTCCGAAGGGGCTACTCCCTCCCCTTCGAGACTACCCCTCCATCCATGCCACCTCAGTACCATCGCATGTCGGAGGATCATCTGGCCCTTCTCCAAAAGGAAGTTTCAGCACTCTTGGCCAAGGGGGCCATCGAGCCAGTTCCTGTCCCAGAAGTAGGTCGTGGTTGCAATTCCCACTACTTTCTGGTGCCCAAGAAGGACAAAGGCCGGCGTTCTATCTTGGATCTCAGGAACGTCAACCGCTTCCTCCGGAAAAAAGTTCAAAATGTTGACGCTAGCTCAGGTCCTGTCTGCCCTCGACCCTGGAGACTGGATGGTAGCGTTGGACTTGCAGGACGCTTATGTTCACATCCCCGTCCTACCGGTGTTACCTGCGGTTCACTGTAGGCCACGAGCACTTTCAGTTTACCGTGCTCCCATTTGGCCATACCAGTGCCCCTCGGGTGTTCACGAAAGTGATGGCGGTGGTCGCAGCTCATCTATGCAGATCAGGGGTTCCAGTCTTCCCCTATCTCGACGACTGGCTGTTGAAGGCGGGCTCGCCCCAGGCTGTCGTCTCCCACCTCCAGACTATGGCCGACCTCCTGCATTCGCTGGGATTTTCCATCAACGTGCCGAAGTCTCACCTTACTCCCTCTCAGAAGCTCCTCTTTATCGGAGCGGTTCTGGACACAACGCAGTTTCGGGTCTATCCTCCCGAACAGCGAGTCCGGGATATTCGGGCTATGATTCCGATCTTTCAGCCTCTATCTTAGGTTTCGGTCAAGCTGACCCTCAGGCTACTGGGACGGATGGCCTCCTGCATCCTGCTGGTGGACCATGCCAGATGGCTTATGCGGGCTCTGCAGTGGGACCTGAAGTTCCAGTGGGCACAACATCAGGGGAACCTGTCCGATTGCGTCCAGATCTCGGAGGGCACTGCACACCAATTGCAGTGGTGGCTAAAGAACCAGGATTGGGTCAACGGCAGATCCCTCTCCCTTCCCCAACCAGAGTTCACAGTGGTGACCGATGCATCACTTCTGGGATGGGGCGGCCACATGGGGGAGGCGGAGATCAGAGGACTCTGGTCTCCAGCGGCGTCCGGGCTCCACATCAACCTTCTGGCGCTTCCAGCAATTCGTCTTGCACTCAAAGCATTCCTTCCCTCTGTCCGGGGAAGAGTAGTGCAGGTGTTCACGGACAACACCACCGCCATGTGGTACTGCAACAAACAAGGCGGGGTGGGGTCGTGGACCTTGTGTCAAGAGGCCCTCCGCCTCTGGACATGGCTGGAACATCAGGGCATATCCCTGGTGGTTTAACACCTGGCAGGTTCGCTGAACGCCAGGGCGGACAAACTCAGCTGAAGGTGCATGATGGATCACGAATGGCGTCTCCACTCGGAGGTGGTGCAAGGTCTCTTTCGACAGTGGGGAGAGCCTTGGTTAGATCTATTCGCCACCGAAGAGAACGCGCAATTTCAGCAATTCTGCGCGTTGGAATTTCCAAGGCGGCACTCGCTAGGCGACGCTTTTCGTCGTGAGTGGAGTTGCGGTCTTTTATACGCTTTTCCGCCTATACCACTTCTGCCCAGAGTGCTGAAGAAGATCAAGCGCGACCGGGCCCAAGTCATTCTTGTGGCCCCGGATTGGGCACGAAGAGGCTGGTATCCCGAGCTGCTACACATGGCCATCGATCCTCCGATCAGACTGTCTCTTCGGGAGGATCTTCTGTCGCAGCAGCAGGGGACGGTCCTCCACCCGAACCTGTCCAGCCTCCACCTCCTTGCGTGGAGATTGAGCGGCGGCAGTTGACGTCATTTGACCTGCCTCCCAAAGTCTGTGATGTTATCTTGGCAGCCAGGCGTCCCTCCACTAAGACGGGTATACGCCTGTAGATGGAACAAATTTGTGGCATGGTGCACAGCAAAGGCTGCGGATCCCCTTTCTGCCCCTCTTTCTGAGGTTCTCTTGTTCCTTCTTTCTTTGGCCCAGCATGGCTCTGCTCTGGGCACTCTTAAGGGCTACCTCTCGGCCATTTCAGCCTTTCTTAGGCTTCCTGATCAGCCTTCTCTTTTCAAGTCCCCTGTTGTAAATCGCTTCCTAAAGGGCATTACTCATCTTTTTCTTCCTATTCCCTTCGTAATGCCTCAGTGGGACTTGAACTTGGTTCTGACTTACCTTATGTGCGCTCCCTTTGAGCCACTTCATAACTGTCCTCTTCGTCTTCTTACCTTAAAGCCTGCTTTTCTGGTTGCCATCACCTCTGCTCGCAGGGTGAGTGAGCTCCAGGCTCTGTCTTCTAAGCCTCCTTTCCTTGCTGTTCATCCGGACAAGGTTGTCCTTCAAACTCGACCTTCTTTCTCCCCAAAGTGGTTACCTCTTTCCACGTTGGCCAAACCATCACTTTGCCCACCTTCTTTCCGCCTCCGCATCCTTCAAAAGAAGAAGAGAGGCTCCACCGTCTGGATTCAAAACAGGCGCTTTCCTTTTATTTGGATCGCACCAAACAATTCCGGGTGGATGATCAGCTCTTTGTGGGCTACCTGGGCGCTAAGAAAGGCTGGGCCGTGCACAAACGGATCATCTCCAGGTGGGTCGTTTTGTGTATTAAGGCTTGTTATTCCTTGGCAAAGAAGGAGCCTCCAGTGGGGCTGCGCACCCATTCCACCAGGGCGACGGCAGCTACTACTGCTTTGGGACGAGGAGTCCCCCTTAATGACATCTGTCAGGCAGCTACGTGGGCCTCTCTGCACACGTTCACTAGACACTACTGCCTGGACAGCCAAGTCCGGAGAGACGGCTTCTTTGGCCGTTCTGTTCTCCAGGACTTTCTGGTGTGAACTTGGTTCGCAGACCCACCTCCGGGGTTGGTATTGCTGGGGTATCTATTCTAAGGTAAGGAATCTATAACTAACTGTTTCTTTCAGATGAACAAGTTACTTACCTTCGGTAACGATATATCTGTAAGAAACAGGTTAGTTACAGATTCCTTACCGCCCCACCCATCCTCCCCGTTCTGTGAACTGATTTCTAGGGTCAGGGAATCCCTTTCAGGGCCCTAGTTTTGTGCACCAGTGGTCAGTGTCTTTCATTGGCTCTGCGCTTCTGGCGGTGAATGTCGTGTAAAAGAACTGACATCAGCGCGCGAGGGCGGCGTCTAAGTAGCTACTGCTACGTCATCCCGGCAACCACGACGCCAACGACGAACGGGGAGGTGACCGACGCCACCTTTCGACGCGCAGGGGTACTGCTGACAAAAAATTCTCCGGATCCAGTCTGATGCCTGGGGTAATTCTAAGGTAAGGAATCTATAACTAACCTATGTTTCTTACAGATATATCGTTACCGAAGGTAAGTAACTTGTTCTTCAGTGCTGATGACTACTGCTTTTATTATTCTCGACTAGTCCGCATGGGTGTGGGATGGGCTTGCTATTTTATTCTAATGCTTATGACTATGGAGGAGGATCCCCTGGAAGAGAAGGATTAGTTACTTACCTGTAATCCTAGTTCTCTTCCAGGGGAATCCTCATCGAAGTCATAAGCAACCCGCCCGCATTCCCAGACGAGTCTTGCATACAGCAGTTCATGCAGGTCAGTGTATTCTGTTTATTCATGTCAACGTAAAAAAAAACTGACCTGTCATCTTTGGAAGCATGATGAGATACAGGAGGTCCCGGAGGTCTTAAAGGCACGGTGCCAGAATTAACTTGTTATGCTTTTAATGCAGCCTATTGGCTAACAATGCCTTTTGCATTACCTCCTAGTCCCTCTCACCGGGATGAATCACATAGTGAGGCCCCTGTGCCTCCAATCACAATCCTTTCCCATGCATAAAAGTCCCTCCCCCTCCATACTTCCTGTTCCTTTTTTGTGCTTCTAATCTATGGGCACGTGCAGTGCACGTGCTCCAGCGTTTTCCTGCAGCTCTCTTCTTGGCTGCGCTGTGCCGGCAGGGTTGGGGAGCTTGTGTGGTCCGGATGGTCCAGCTCCTCCTGTTTCAGCGTGCCTCGGGGGCCGCCCTTCAGGTGAGGGTGTGGGGCGCGTGTCGTCCTCCGTGCTGCAGGTCAGTGCTCTTTGCTGCCTCCGTTTCATGTGTTGGAGTGGACTGCGTGCAGCGGCGCTTCTGGAGAGTGCAACTGGCGGGCTGCCTGCTGTGCAGCGGGGCTTTGGTGCTTGCCGTTTTTTCGGCTGTGCCGGAGGTCTGTGGTGCTTGCCTTCTGCCGGCTGGGGGTGTGGACTGGTTGCCAGGGAGGCTATGCCGCCTCCACTCTGCTGGCGTTGCCGCATTTCCTTGCCGCGGTTCTTGTAGTGGGTGAGGGGGCCGGCTGTGCTTGTGGCCGAAGAGGCGGTGTCTCCTCAGGGTGCTGCTTTTTGGGCTCTGTCCGCCTCTGGTGGTGGGGTCTGTGGTATTCGCGGGCTTCCACCTGCTTCTGTGGTACTGTGTTCCGGCCGGGGGGTTGGCCCCGGCCGTCTAGGGGGCATCTCCTGGTAGCCAGGGTGGCTGTGCTTCCTCTGCTCTTTCCTGCCGGTTGGTATTCTTTCAGGCCCCCGTTCTCTGCAGCCGGGCGCGGGGTTCTGCGGTGCTCGCCTCCGGCTGGCTCGTGGCATGTTCTTGTTGAGGGGCGACAGTGTCTTCTCTGCTTCTGTCTTTCTGCTGGGCACACTGGGGGAAGGGGAGCCGCGGTGGCGTCTGGTTGGCTTCCTCTGCACCCATCGCGGTGTCTTCTGCTTGCTTGTTTTCCCCGCTTTCTCTTGTTGAGGTGCTGGGCGGTGCAAGTCTTCCCGTTCTTCGGGTCTCCTGCCCTCGTAATTTTTTCTGTCTGCGCTCTTGTTTGCTCCCTTGCTCTGCTTTCTGTAGTTTCTGGCCAATTGGGTGTTGTGGGTCATCTGTGCCCTTTTTCCTGGGCTGCCCAGGGCCTGCGGCTGCCCCATGTATTGGCCTCCTGGGTGCTCCGCGCTGTGCTGCGGGCATGGGGGTCGTGGTGTCTTTGCTGTGTTGCTTTTGGCAGTTGGTCTGCCACCCTTTGCCGCCGACCTCCTGGTGCCCCTCGTCCCTGCGCGGCCAGTTTTGTCAGAGTTTTCTGGTTCCCTGGGGGTCGGGCTCTCCGGTGTGCTTCATCTCGCCTAGGTCCGCCTCCAGTGGAGGGGGCGGCGGCTCTACTGGTTTTGGGCACTGGTTGACCCTGTGTTTGCTCTGTGAGGCTGGGAGCTGTAGCTCTGTGGCTGGGTCTTAGGCCTTTGTGGCACTGTGTCTGTTCTGCTTTCTGGTTTGTTCAGGGCCCGTTGCCATGGCTCTCCCCTTGGGGTTGTGTGTTTCGCCGCTACTTTTGGGGCGCTGTTGCTGTTGTTTTCCCCCCTGTGCTGGGTCGTAGCCTACCTGCAGAGCTGTGGGCGTGCCGACGGCTGTGTTCTGCTGGGTTACCCAGTCGGGGGTCTGCAGTGCTTTCCTCCAGCCGGAGTTGGTATGTTGTTTTCATGGTTGGGCCACCCAGCCAGCTTCCTGCTATGCCTGCTTCCGGCTGTGGTTGGCATGGCTTTGTCCTGAGGGTTGCCCGGCCGGTGGTCTGCGGTGCAGTCTCTCCGGCCGTGGTTTGCGGTGTTTCCCTCGGGCCACTGCTGGCTGCGTGTCTGGTTCCCTACATGGCCGCCTGTTTGTTGTGCAACGGGCTTGGACTTTCCGCCGCATGCTGCTTCCTATGTTATGGGGGGTTTGATCCCTTTTCTGCCTTTAGCTCACGCTTTCTGGATCTCTGGTTGCTGTTTCTTGTGGGCCTGGTTGCCTGCCGGGCCCTAGACCTGGCTGGTCACCCTTGTATGGCCTCCATGTGTGGGGGTCTATCTGTTGGGCGGAATTTCCAGTTTCCTGCGTGGCCGCCTGTTGGTTGTGCCATGGGCTTATGCTTTTCTCCTCATGTCTCCTCGTCCTGGTCTGGGGGTGCGGTGCCTTCCTCCGGCTGGCTGGGGTTGTGTCTGGTTACTGGGGCACTGGTTTGGCGACTGCCTTGCTGTTGCCTTTCACTCCTGCTTCTCCTTGAGTTTCTGGCTTCCCTTGTTGGCTGGCGTGTTGCCTTCTTAATGGGGGTAGTTCGTGTCTTGGTTCCGGCATCCTCTGACTTTTTACATGTGTGGCTTGATGTTTGGGTTCTTTCATTTTCTGGCACCTCTTGGTTGCTGCTGTGCCTTCAGCCGCGTTTCCTGCCTGTGCAGCTTTGGCCTGCTGCTGCCCTTTTCCATGTTTGGTGTGTTGGGTGTTCTGTTTTTGGGCCTGGCACTTTTTGGGCTTGCTCGCTTTGTCTGTGCAGGTTGGGATCTTCGGGCACCGTTGTTCTGTTTGCCCCTTCTTCTGGTTGGGTCCGGTCCTGGCCTTCTCTTCTGCTGGGTCTCTTCCTGCCTGCTTGGTATGTTTCAGGCCTTCGGGGGTTTGGTTGCTCCTTGTGTCGTGATCGGCTGTGTTGTGTCTTCTGCTCCTCAGTTGTTTGGTGGCTTCCCTGCTGGCCTTGCGGCTCCATCTGCTTGTGTTCTCCGTGGCTTTGGTTGAGGGTTCCTGTTGGCCTGCTGTGATGTCCGCCCTTCCTGTTTTGGTACCTTGCCCCCGTCCTCCGGGGTGTGCTGCACGGATGTGCTGCTGGGCTGTCTTTCCGGGTGATGTGGCTGCCTGCTTGTGAAGTTTGCACCTATTCTTCTGCGTTATGTAGCCAGTGCGCTGTCGCTGTTCAACTGGCCTGGTGCGGTGATGCTTCTCTTTTCATGCTCACAGTACGGCTGGTTGTTGGTGGCTGGCTTTTGGCATCCCCAGGATGCTGGACTACTGTGGTGGCTGCCGGGTGGGGTCTCACGTCTGCCCTTCTGCGTTTAAGTGCTTTCGCTGTTCTCAGCTTGCTGGGGGCTTTGGTAATGAGTGTCTCTGGGGGCTGCTGCGCTCCTGCCGAGGTCCCTTTATTGTGCATCAGTGTCTGTTTGGGCTGTTGCACCTCGCTCTGGTGGCTTCTTCGTTGTGAGGTTTCTCCCCCTTTTGGTATGGCGGTGATCTGTTTCTTCGGCTTCCCCTGTGCGCTGGTTGGCAGGGTGCCGTTTTTGCCGCTTTCCAGCCTGGTTCTTCTTCCTGGGCCCGCCTGTTGGCCGCTCCTTGTTCTTCCTGGAGCTTTTTGCCTTTGAAACTGGTGGTTCGCCTGTGGGTGGTGGCCTGTTGATCTGTTTTCTGGCCTCTGGTTTTTGTGCCCGGTCTGGCTCATGTGGGGTGTTGCCGGCTTCCTCATTGGGGCAGGGTTTTTCACCTGTGACTGTGCCGGTGGGGCGTGTGTCAGAGGTTCCTGTGAGATTGTCCCAACGTTTGGTCTTCCAGGATGCTGTGTCTGAAGTTCTTGTTGTGGTTGTCTGTGACTTCCTCCTCTGCTCTGCTGGCTGGATGGCTCTGGCTGTCAGTCTTCGGTTGCCTTTGAGGTTGCTGCGCTGTTCGGTGGCCTTCGAGGTCCCTGTTTTCTTTGCCTCTCCTCTACGTTGGTGTTTGTGTTGTTGTCCACTTCTCTTGCGGTGTTTTCTTTTGGCTCCTCTTGTTGGCTGTCCCTCGTTTGTTCCTGCGGGTTGTTTGCCTTCGGCTCCTGTTGGTTGCCTGGTGGTCTGCGGCTGTCTGTCCCCCTGTGTTCTTGGGTGGGATTGGCCTGTCTTTTGGGCCATACCTTGTGGCTGGCCTGGCGTCCCTTTCTTCCTGGGCGTTTCCCATTGGTGTTTCTGCTACTGCGCATCCTGTGGTTCTGTATGTTCGCTGTGGTGTCCTGTTTTGCTGGTTCATGGTCGGGCCGTACGGCCTGTTTCCGGGTTGGTGCCTGGTTCTTGGCCTCTCTGCTGGCTGTTATTTTGTGGTGGGTTCCTTCTACTGTTTTGGCCGGCTGTTGGACCCCGGGGCCTTCTTCTCCCCTGTCCTATTCCTTGTATGGTTTGGACTGGGGCTTTTGCCATGTCCTGGCGTGGTGTGCTTCATCGCCGTGTGTTCTGCTTTTTATTTCTCTGCCTCCGGTGCTGGTTTAGTCCGGACAGGGCCTTTCTGGCTTCCGGTTCCCTTGCGGGGGTCTGGTGGTCTCCCAGGCCTTTGGCCTCGGTGGGTCCCGTCTTGGTGCCCTCCTGGTGCTGTTTTGGTTGCCGTCTGCTCGCCAGTTGGCTGCTTTTGGCTGCTCGCATTTTCGGTCTCCAGGCTGCTGGTGTTTGTGGCCGGTTTGTACTTTGGTAGGAGCGGGGCTTTGCGCTGGTGGGCCTCATTCTCTTTCGTCCTCTTCTGCTTCTTGCTGGCGCTCTGTTGGTTTCCTTTTGGGGGTTGCTTGTTCCTCCTTGTGGCTCTCCCTCTAGAGGGGGTTTTGCATCCGGTTGAAGCAGTTTGTGGAGTCCGGGGTGCTGACTTCCGTCTTGTCTTTGAATTTGCCTGTGACTTGGCCTTGTGTTGCATTTTCTGTGCAGTTGGCTTGGTCCTTTTTGTGGCTTTGGTACATATTCACTATGTGATTCATCACAGCGAGAGGAATAACGAGGTAATGCTGTGATTACTTACAGGTAATAGCATTACTCTGAGTCCTTCTCTCGCGTGATGAATCAGGCCCTCCCTCCCGGCCAGTCCAACTGTGTGGTGTTTGGGCTTGGTATGGAACAGGAAGTATGGAGGGGGGAAAGACTTTTATACGTGGGAAAGGATTGTCATTGGATGCACAGGGGCCTCACTATGTGATTCATCACAGCGAGAGAAGGACTCAGCGTACTGCTATTACCTGTAAGTAATCACAGCATTTCCTTGCAGTTTTCTCTTCCATAAAGGCTGAGTTTTTGAACCAACCTTATCCTCTCTCTTTCTGATTTACAGAAATGCTTGAGTCTGGTAAGAGGTATTTTAAAGGAAAAGTCAATGTACATAGGGCATTTTTAGCCCTTAACATAGGCTGCATAGTAAATATATCCATATATATATATATATATATATATATACATATATATATATATATATATATATATATATATATTCACTGAAAAAACCAAAGGTTACAGGGACGTTATAGTTCTGCTCAGATTTCACTCGTAAAAATCCAGTGAAATTCAGCAGTTATAGTTACCTGAGCTAACTATAACTTACACCCCCGCAATGCACTGCTTAGGACCTCACATATGACATCACTCATGACATGGTCAGTGACATCACAGATGACATCTCAAATTATATCACTCATGACATCATCAAATGAGTGTTAGTGTTTTTAAGAGTTTACGGGTGTTAAACATATATATCAACCTACTACAAAAGTTAAATTAGTATACTAGATGCACTACTACTGAGTAATAAAACTTCTAATATATATTATGTGAGTGACGGTGTATCCTTGTGTGTATGGTTTGTAAGTGGCTGTATGGGTGTATAACTTGGTGTGTGAGTAGCTGTGTGGGTAAGTGAGATGCCGTGTGAGTGGCAGTATTGGTGAGTGGGTGGGTGGGTGTGTCAGTGGCTGTATGGGTGAGTGAATGGCAGTGTGAGTGCCTCTATGGGTGGGTAAGTGGGTGTGAAGTGACTGTATGGGTAAATGAGGGGGGTGTCTGAATGGCTGTATGAGTGAGTGACTCAGTGTGTAAGTCGATGTATGGGTGAGTGGCTGTTTGGTTAAGTGAGTTGGTGTGTGAGTGGCTGTATTGGCGAGTAAGAGTCTGTGTGAATGGCTGTGTGGGTGAGTGAGCGGATATGAGTGCTCGTATGGATGTGAATGGGTATGTAAGTGGTTGTGTGAGCGCTTGTATGGATGAGTGAGTGGCTGTTTTGAGAGGCTGTATGGGTGAGTGAGTGGCTGTGTGAGTGACTGTAGGTAAATAAGTGGGTGAGTGAGTAGGTAGCTGTATGGGTGAGTGTTTGGCTATGTAAGTAGCTGTACGGGTGAGTGACTGGTTGTATGGGTGAGTGAATGGTTGTGTGAGTGGCTGTATGAGTGAGTGGGTATGGGAGTGCCTCTATGAAGGAGTGAGTAGGTGTGTGAGTCCTGGTATGGGTATGTGAGTGGTTGTGTGGGAGTTGGCCTGCGAGAGCTTGTATGGGGGTGTGTGAGTGGTTCTGTGGATGATGTCATCAGTGATGTCACTGACCATGTCATGAGTAATGTAATATGTGAGGTAATAAGCAGCGCATTGCGGAGGCATAAATTGTAGTTAGCTCAGGTAAATATAACTGCTGAATTTCACTGGTTTTGTGAAATCTGAGCCTAACTATAACGTCCTTGTAACCTTTGGGGGTTTTTTCAGTGAATTTCTAAGGTTTTTTAAATCCTGTTTCCTAACTATAATGTCCCTGCAACCTTTGTTTTTTTAAGTGCATCTTTGCGTTTGCCGAGTGGTGCAGAAAGGGTGGCGGGGCCTCCGACCACCTCTCAGGAATCCACTGTATGGGAATTACTGGAGGCAACAGGCGGACTTCATGGCCCCCAAAGTCCCTCAGCATCCAAGTGGACTTCATCCGAGAGCCCCCCCCACCCCCGGCCAATTTCAGCCCCGGAGACCCCAATCCCTGGCGTCCTGCCTTTTTTATTTTTTAAAAACAAATAAGTGGAAGGGGGTCGTGCAGCACCCCTCCCGGGCTGATTTCAGCCCGGGGGACCCCATTCCTCTGGGCTCGGCCTCTCTTCTGTGTGCCCTGGTTCCACTCAGGGCACCCACTTACAACTTTTGGGACCACAGGGGAGCCTGAAGGCCCTTGCTTTCCCTGCCAGCTCCCCGCCTCCTGCAGGAGCGGCATTGATTTAACAGAAAGGGAGTTGCTGAACATGCAGCACCCTCTCTGTGAAAGCAATTTTGAACGGTCCAGGAGAGGGACCACGCTGCCCCCCTCCCATATAAAAGAAAAATGAACTTGGCCACGGGGGGGGGGGATCCCCAGGGCCCAGGGGACTCCTGAGGCCCCCCACTAAAAGTTCTTTCAGGCCCCGGGGGAGGTGGTGGTCCCTAGGGCCAGGGGGGTCCAAGAGCCCCCCTTAGAATGCATAAGCCCTGGGGAGGTGGTGGTCCCTGGGGCGGGTGGGTCCTCAAGGTCAGCGTGGGACGCCCCTTTGCTGGGGCAGCTATGCGCTTTATAAAACGTTATAACAACATTTGTTTTGGTGTATGGCCCCAGGAAGATGGTGGTCCCCGGGGGATCCAAGAGGCCCCCCCATTTACATTTATCATTAAACAAGTCCCGTGCGCCCCACCTACTTTATTTTGAAAATGCCCACGGGACCTGGCCATCCCAGGGGCCGATAATTAATGAAGTACGGGAGCCCATGCTTCGTTTCTTTTTTGATGTTTTTTTTGGCCCTGTGGGACCCCCCCCTCCCCCTCTTCCCGCAAGTGGCCTAGGGGGTCAGAGTATTTCTACCCTGACCGCTTTTCTTTTTTTAAAATATTTTGTCTGGGACTCGGCTGGCTGCCAACACTTCCAGGTTTGAGGTGTTGGCTGCCAATAAGATCTCAGCAGGAAATAGGGAGGGGTCGCGGATCCTTCGCGTCCCTATATATTCTATATTGTACTGGTGAACCCCACAAGGAGCTGAACGTCTACCCGATGTTCTTTGGTGTGTTTGCGGTAGAAGGACAATGCTCTATTCGGGTCCAGATGGTAGAGTCTCTCCTCGTTCTTAGAGGGGTGTGGAAGAGTCAAGAATGTCAGCAGTGTGATGCTTTGGCTGACATGGAAAGGCGTTGCCACCTTCCATAACACAGAGGCACGGGTGCGGAGAAGCAGTTTATTTGGGAAGAAGCTGGTGTATAGAGGTTGCACAGACAGAACCTGTTACGTGCTGACCCTCTTGCCTGATGTGATGGCCACCAAGAAAACTGTCTTGCGTGTCAGAAGTTGGAGAGGACAACTATGCAAGGGTTCAAAGGGGAAACACATCAACTAGGTCAAAACCAAGTTAAGGTCCCACTGGGGTATAACGAAAGGCTTGGGAGGGAACATGTGTTGAAGATCTTTCAGGAAGTTTCACAGGTGACTTGAACAGGGAGGGTTGATCCGGCAACTGCAAAAAAGCTGCTATGGCCGAAAGATACCCGTTAACTGTGCCCAGAGCAAGGTCTTGACAGGCTAAAGACCAAACAAAAACCAACACTTTAGACAAGGGTGCAGATAGTAGATCAATATTTTTGTCAGCGCACCAAGCCACAAACTTGTCTCAATGGCAGGCGTATACGGTCTTTGTCGATGGATGCCTGGCGACCAAGATGACACCACAGACCTTAGTGGAGAGGTTGAATACCTGAACTGTTGCCACTCAATCTCCTTGCATGAAGGTAAAGAGTGTGAACGTTTGGGTGAAGAACCATTCTCTTTTGCTGTGACAGGAGATTCTCCAGAAGGGGCTGCTTGATCTGAGGATTGATGCACATGCTCAGGAGTTCTGGATACCATACTGTCCTCGCCCAAACTGGAACCACCTGGATAACGTTGAACTGGTCGGTTCTGATCTTCTTGAAAACTCAGGGATGGAGAGGAACAGTGGTAAGCTGTATAGGAGTCCCGTATTCCAGCCTAGTCAGATTTCGTCTCAGAGCGAGAGCCACTTTGGAAACTCCAACACGCTGAAGTGCTGACATCGTGTGTTGTATTTTGTGGCAAATAGCCATGGTTCTTCCCCAGTCCTGAAAGAGACCTTGAGCCAGCTCCGGATGCAGTCACCATTCGTGGCCCACGAGGCATGGATGGCCGAGTTTATTCACCCTGGCATTTAGAGATTCCGTCTGTTGCTGCACGACCAGGAAAATGTCCTGATGTTCCAGCCATGTCCGGAGGCACAGAGCCACCTGGCACAGGGTCCATGATCCCACTACGCCCAGCTTGCTGCAGTACCATGAACACCTGGACCAGCTTCCTTTGATGGAGGGCAGGAAAACTTTTAATGCTAAGCAAATCACCCTCAGCTACAGAAGACTGATGTGGAGCTGAGTGTCTGCCGGAAACCAGAGACCTCTGATCTCCACCATTGCCAGATGGCCGCTCCAGCCCAGAAGCAATGCATTGGTCACTACTGTCAGCTTTGGGTGGGGAAGGCAGAGGGGTCTGACGCTGACTTAGTTGCAGTCTGTTACCCTTGACAGCAGATCTTTCGCAATCTCCTTTGAAATCTGGATCAGGTCAGAGATATTCCTCTGGTGTTTTGCCAACTGGAACTTCGTATCCCAGTGCAGAGCCTGCATATGCCATTGAGATTACTTCAACATGAGGAGGCCTTCTGACCCAGCAGTGTCAAAGTCAGTCTCATTGAAATCCAGGACTGAAGTTGAAACATCGGAATCATAGCCTGAATGTCCTGGACTCTTCCCTCTGGAGAGTAGGTGCAGAATTACACTGTTTCCAGAATGGCTCCTATGAAAAGGAGCATCCAAGAAGGAGTCAGGTGTGACTTTGCCAAGTTGATAGTGAACCCCAGAGAATTCAGGAGGTCTACCGCAGTGTGGAGATGAGTGACGACTGCCTGGGGCGAGCTCGCCTTCAGCAGGCGGTCATCGAGGTAGGGGAAGCCTGGAACCCCTGACCTCAGCAGATGTGCTGCAACCACTGCCATCATCTTGGTGAACACCGAGGGTCACAGTTGAGACCAAAGGGGAGCACAGCGAACTGGAAATGCTTCTGTCCCATCATGAGCCACAGGTAACGTCGATGGGCCTGCAGGATGAGATGTGATAACGGGTGTCCTGCAGGTCCAGCGCTACCAACCAGTCTCCAGAGTCGAGCGCAGACAGGACCTGAGCATGTGTGAGTATCTCGAATTTCTCCTTGCCCAGGAAGACATAGAGAGGGCACAGGTGGAGGATAGGGTGGAAGCCTTAGTCCTTCTTGGACACCAGAAAGTAGTGGGAATAACAACCACGCCCTACTTCTGATGGCGGCACCCTTTTGATGGCTTTTTGGGCCGAAAGAGCCTGCACTTCCTGGTGTAACAGGGAGAGGTTGTCCCCGTCAGCCAGTCTGAGGACAATGGCAGGAACTGCGGGGTTTCTGTAAATGGAAGGGTGTAATGCACAAGTTACTAACTTGTGTAACGATATATCTGTAAGAGACAGTAGTTAGTGACAGATTCCCTACCTTAAAATATCCCCAGGCGTCAGGCTGGATCCGGAAAGTTTTGCGTAGCAGTACCCTTGCGCGTCGGTAGGCGGCGTCGTGCGGCTCCGCGTACGTCGTCGGCATCGCCGGGATGACGTCGCGGCCAGTACTTAGACGCCGCCCCTGCGCGCTGACGTCAGTTCTGTACACGACTACCCGCGCCAGGAACGCAGAGCCATGCAAGAAGCTGACATTGGTGTCTGAAAAAATACTAGGGCCCTGAAAGGGATGCCCTTAACCCTAGAAATCAGTTCGCAGAACGGGGAGGATGGGTGGGGCGGTAAGGAATCTGTCACTAACTACTGTCTCTTACAGATATATCGTTACACAAGTTAGTAACTTGTGCATCTGAAAGAGACACGTTAGTGACAGATTCCCAACCTTAGAATAGATACCCCAGCAATACCAACCCCGGTGGTGGGTCTGCGAACAAAGATCAGACAAGGAAGTCTCGGAGGACAGAACGGCCAAAGAAGCCGTCTCTCCGGACTTGGCTGTCAAGGCAGTAATGCTTGGTAAACGTGTGCAACGAGGCCCACGTAGCTGCCTGACAAATGTCCTGCAAAGGGACACCACGTCCTAAAGCCGTGGTGGCGGCTGTGGCCCTGGTGGAATGGGCACGCAACCCAACAGGGGGCTCCTTTTTAGCCACAGAATAACAGGCCTTGATACACAAGACGACCCAGCGGGAGATGGTCCGCTTGTGTACCGTCTGACCTTTTTTGGCGCCCACGTAGCCAACAAAGAGCTGGTCGTCCACCCGGAACTGTTGTGTGCGATTTAGATAAAAGGAAAGCGCACGTTTTGGGTCCAGGCGGTGGAGCCTCTCTTCCTCTCTAGAAGGATGCGGAGGCGGAAAGAAGGTGGGCGAAGTGATGGTCTGCCCAATGTGGAAAGCAGTAACCACCTTTGGCAAGAAGGACGGACGCGTCCTGAGAACAACCTTGTCTGGATGGACAGACAGAAAGGGAGGCTTGCAAGAAAGAGCCTGGAGCTCACTCACCCGCCGAGCGGAGGTGATGGCCACCAGAAAGGCTGTCTTCAGAGTGAGAAGACGAAGAGGACAGTTATGTAGAGGCTCAAAGGGAGCGCACATTAAAAAGGTAAGAACCAAGTTCAAGTCCCACTGAGGCATCACAAACGGAACAGGAGGGAAGAGGTGTGTGATGCCTTTAAGAAACCTGTTAACAACAGGGGACTTGAAAAGGGAGGGCTGATCAGGAAGCCTAAGGAAGGCCGATATTGCACAAAGATAGCCCTTGATGGTACCCAGGGCAGAACCCTGTTGGGCCAGAGAAAGAAGGAACAGAAGAACCTCGGAAAGAGGGGCAGAAAGGGGATTCACAGCCTTTGCTGTGCACCATGCCACAAACTTGTTCCACCTGCAGGCGTATACCACCTTAGTGGAGGGACGCCTGGCTGCCAGAGTCACATCACAAACTTCGGGAGGCAAGTCGAAAGGAATCAACTGCCGCCGCTCAATCTCCACGCAAGGAGGTGGAGACTGGACAGGTTCGGGTGGAGGACGGTCCCCTGTCGCTGCGACAGAAGATCCACCCGAAGAGGCAGACGGATCGGGGGATCGACGCTCATACTGAGTAGCTCGGGATACCAAACTCTTCGAGCCCAGTCCGGAGCCACAAGAATGACTTGGGCTCGGTCGTGCCGAATCTTCTTCAACACTCTGGGTAGAAGTGGTATAGGCGGAAAGGCGTACAACAGACCGCAACTCCACTCGCGACAAAAAGCGTCGGCGAGCGAGTGCCGCCTTGGAAATTCCAACACGCAGAACTGATGACATTGCGCGTTCTCTTCGGTGGCGAATAGATCTAACCAAGGCTCTCCCTATTGTAGAAAGAGTCCTTGCGCCACTTCCGAGTGAAGACGCCATTCGTGATCCATCATGCACCTGCGGCCGAGTTAGTCCGTCCTGGCGTTCAGGGAACCTGCCAGGTGTTGAACCATCAGGAATATGCCCTGATGTCCAGCCATGTCCAGAGGCGCAGAGCCTCCTGACATAGGGTCCACGACCCCACCCCGCCCTGTTTGTTGCAGTACCACATGGCGGTGGTGTTGTCTGTGAACACCTGCACTACCTTCCCTTTGACAGAGGGAAGGAATGCCTTGAGTGCAAGTCGGATCGCCCGGAGCTCCAGAAGGTTGATATGGAGCCGGGACTCCACCGGAGACAAGAGGCCTCTGATCTCCGCCTCTCCCATGTGACCGCCCCATCCCAGAAGGGACGCGTCCGTCACAACTGTGTGCTCTGGCTGGGGAAGGGAGAGGGATCTGCCCAAGACCCATTGCCGGTTCGAGAGCCACCACTGCAACTGTTTTGCAGTCCGCTCCGAAATCTGGACGTGATCGGACAGGTTGCCCTGATGCTGCGCCCACTGGAACTTCAGGTCCCACTGCAGAGCCCGCATATGCCATCTGGCATGATCGACCAGCAGGATGCAGGAGGCCATGAGGCCCAGCAGCCTCAGGGTCATCCGTACCGAAACCCAGGATAGAGGACGAAAGATCGGAATCATAGCCTGAATATCCCGGACTCGCCGTTCGAGAGGATAGACCCGAAACTGCGTCGTGTCCAGAACTGCTCCGATGAAAAGGAGCTGTGGAGAAGGAATCAGATGCGACTTCGGCACGTTGATGGAGAACCCCAGCGAGTGCAGGAGCTCGGCCGTAGTCTGGAGGGGAGAGACGACTGCCTGGGACGAGCCCGCCTTCAGCAGCCAGTCGTCGAGGTAGGGGAAGACTGGAACCCCTGCCCAGCGCAGATGAGCTGCGACCACCGCCATCACTTTCGTGAACACCCGAGGGGCGCTGGTAAGGCCAAAGGGGAGCACGGACAACTGAAAATGCTCGTTGCCTACTGTGAACCGCAGGTAACGCCGGTGGGCCGGCAGGACGGGAATGTGGAAATAAGCGGCCTGCAAGTCCCAACGCTACCATCCAGTCTCCAGGGTCGAGGGCAGTCAAGACCTGAGCTAGGGTGAGCATCTTGAACTTCTCCTTCCGGAGGAAGCGATTGACGTTCCGGAGGTCCAAGTTAGGACGCATGTCCTCCTTGTCCTTTTTGGGCACCAGAAAGTAGTGGGAGTAACAACCACGCCCTACTTCTGGGGTCGAAACACGTTTGATGGCCCCCTTGGCCAAGAGGGCCGCAACTTCCTTCTGAAGAAGCACCAAGTGATCCCCTGACATGCGGTGGCATTGAGGTGGCATGGCTGGGGGAGTGGTCACGAAGGGTGATGGCACGCCAGTGGGGAAGGTGATGGCGGACCCTGCCCCCTACTGGCGTGCTGTGGACCTGAAAGGAAGGACTAGGAGGGCTTGGAGGACGGGGTGGGGGTGGTGGCCTGACCCGCACGCTGGTTACCCGACCCGCCTCGGCGGGAGCCACGTCCTCAGCCACGCGAAGACGCCTGCTGCGCGGGCCGGTGGCTGGGCAGTGGACGTGACTGGGCGCCCCTTCCGTGGCCACGAAAGGGGCGAAAAGCAGACTGTTGCGGAGGGCGCACAGCAGAAAGGCCCAGGGACTTGGCTGTAGCCCGTGAGTCCTTAAAGCGCTCCAGCGCATGGTCTGCCTTGTTGCCGAAAAGGCCGACACCATCAAAGGGCATGTCCATAAGAGTGTTTTGGACATCACCCGAGAAACCAGTGGTTCTCAGCCAGGCGTGACGGCGCAGCGCCACTGTCGTCGCAAGCGATCTGCCAGCGAGTCGGCGGTATCTAGGCCACATCTGATGGTATACTTTGCCGCATCTCTTCCTTCCGCAATGGCGCGGGAAAGCAGTGTCTGGACCTCCTCAGAACACTGGGGCAGAACCTGCGCCACCGAATCCCACAAAGAGTGGGAATATCGGCCCAAGAGGCAAGTGGTGTTGACAGACCGCAAGCCAGCACTGGAGGAAGTAAAAGCCTTCTTCCCAAATTGATCCAGTTTTTTGGATTCCCTATCCGGGGGAGCGTTAGGGAAGGCGCTCTGGGAAGCAGAGGCTTGGACAACCAAGCTCTCAGGGGTGGGGTGTTGGGAGAGAAACAAGGGGTCGCCCGGAGCAGGGCGATGGCGTCGGGCTACGTTCCTATCCACAGGAGCCCCTGTGGTGGGCTTGGACCAGGTGCCCAAAAGAACGTCAGAAAGTGCCTCGTTGAAAGGCAGCAGTGGCTCTGAGGAGGTAGCTGCCGGCTGAAGCACTTCCGTCAGGATGTTAGTCCTGACAGCCACTGTAGGTAACTGGAGGTGTAAAGCCTCAGCTGCCCTACGCAACACCGTTGCAAAGTTTGCTCCCTCCTCCGTTGCCACGGAAGGAGGAGACAGCATGCCAGAGTCAGGAGAGGTGTCCAGACCACTGGCCTCCCCAAGTTCCTCAGCCCAGTCCTGATCGAACTCACATTGGGCAGTGAGAGGGTCCTCAGACCCCTCCCAGTCCTCTTCGTCCTCCAAAACAGGTTCAAAGTAAGGAGGAGGGACATGCGGGACCCAAGGCCTCATCGGCGCCGGGGCCGGCGTCGACCGACGCCGGTCCGGGTCCGGGTCCGGAGAGAACCGGGGTACGACGCCGCCCGGAGCCCCGGCCGGCGCCGGGAACGGCACCGGTGAAATCGGCGCCGGTGGAGGTGTCGTCAGGTCAACCGGCGTCGATGGGGGTTGCGGCAACGCCGGGGCCGGGGCTGGCGTCGCTGGGACCGGAGTCGCCGGCGGCGCCGTAGGCACCCCAGAAGGGCCCGGGGGGCCCGAAGGCGCACCGGGGGGACCTTGAGGCCCGAAGAGGCGGGCCATGGCCGACAGGAACTCCTGTATTTCGGCCGGAGTCGCCGCCGAACCCGGATAAGGCGGGTAATGCGGCGGCGGCGGCTCAACAGGCACTCCCGGAGCCGCGGGACGGTGCCGACAGGACCCTCAGCCGAGTCGCGAGACCGGCGAGGGGAAGTCGTCGAGCGATGACGCTTCTTCGACTTCTTGTGCTTTGACTTACCGGAGGAGTGCGAAGACTTGGACCCCGACGACCGATGAGGACTCCGCGACCGTCCCCTCGACCTCTTACGTGACCGGGGCTTGGATTGGCGCGGAGCCGACTGCCGGACCTCGAGGAGCTTTCGAGACCGCTCTCGCAAAGCCTTCGGATGCAAGGCCCGGCAGTCGGGGCACGACTTGGAGTCGTGGTCGCGTCCGAGGCAGTAGAGACAGTCTTGATGCGGGTCCGTGATTGACATCATCCGACCACAGGCGTCGCATGGCTTGAAGCCGGGCATCCCTACTGACACCGTCGGAGTCGATCGACTCGAGAAAAAACAGTGATAAAAATCACAAAAAACGTAGTCAAAAAATGACTAGGGCACTGCTCTTCCCGGATCTGCGCTTACTGGCGCGGAAAAAGAAAGAACTGACGTCAGCGCGCAGGGGCGGCGTCTAAGTACTGGCCGCGACGTCATCCCGGCGATCCCGACGACGGACGCGGAGCCGCACGACGCCGCCTACCGACGCGCAAGGGTACTGCTACGCAAAACTTTCCGGATTCAGCCTGACGCCTGGGGATATTCTAAGGTAGGGAATCTGTCACTAACGTGTCTCTTTCAGATCCCACCGGACAATGAGCCCCACTGGATTTGTGGGTGCTACAGCCACGAAAAGGCAGAGAAGCCTTTTGGCCATGGTGGTTGGGTTGGAAAAGACACAGGTGGTAGCCCCTACCGTAGCCACAAAAGGAGAAAAAGAGCACAGCTGACTTGGGTGCATGGTGAGCCAGAATGACCGTGTGATGACCCTAAACTCACTTAAGGTGCACAAGCGCAGAATTGGCCTTTTCGCCGAACAGGGAGTGCCATCAAGGGCATGTCCATTAGGTATGCCTGGACATCCCTGAAGATGCCAGATAATCTCAACCAAGCGCTGCGGTGGAGCGCTACTGGTGAAGCAATAGCCCTTCCCAGCGAGTCAGTCGTGTCCAGCCCGCATCTGATGGTGAACATGGCTGCAACCCTGCCATCAGCAATAGCCTAGGTCAGGATGGCTCGGGCCTCCTCGGAGACCATGGAACAGCACTTGGGCAACAGAGTCCGGCACAGTGGCTCAAGAGGCATGTGGTGTTCACTGACTGCAGTGCAAGACTGTTGGAAGAGAAAATCCTCTTCCCGAAGATATCCAGCCTCTTGGATTGCCTGTCTAGTGGATTGATAGGGGACGCGCCAGGGTTAACCTTAGAAGTAGAGGCCTGCACCACCAAGCTCTCAGTGTTGGGGTGCTGGGTGAGGAAAGCTGGGTCCAAAGGAGAGGTGTGGTGCAGTGGCGGTGTGCAATTATCCTGTGCAGGGCTTTGCCCAGGCCCCAAGTAGGACATCAGAGAGAGCTTTGTTAAAGGGTAAAAGGGGTTCTGTGTGGGACAGCCTAGGCTGAAGCACTTCCATCAAGACATTGGCCTTGACTTCCACCCAGGTTAGCATGAGGTCGAGGACTTCGGCTGCCCTTTGTAGCACCATGGCAAAGTAGGCCCCTTCCTCCGTAGCCACACTAGGAGGAGAGACCAGGCCAGTGTCTGGTGAGGTGTCCAGACCACTGGCATCTGCCAGGTTTTCAAACCAGTTGTCTTCGGTCACCGGTTCCTCAAGGGGGTCAGGGTAGCTGTAGGGATCCTCAGATCCACCCCAGTCATAATCCTCACAGGACCTGTCAGGAAAAGGAGGCACTGTCTCTGACCCGGAATGTCATGGTCCGACCGGCGCCAGAGTCAACTTCAGGCTATGCCAGTCCGGCTTGATATCGTAGTTGGGAATGGCTATGGGGTCGTGCCACTGAAGGGAGCTGGCAGCACCAGTAACATTGTCACTGGACCAAACACCGGCGAGTGTTGTGGATTCATAACTGTAGTCGATCGGGATTCAAGAACAGATTCAGAGTGGCCGACTGGCATTGAGGGTGTACCTGCCAGTGGTAACCCAGTCAGGGCACCTCCTGAACTTGTGGGGCTGAAGGGCGCTCCAGAGGAGTCCAGCCACCCAAACTGAGGTGCATGGCCTCATACAACTCTGAGTTCGGCAGGGGCCCATACGGCACCAGGATCTGCAGGGTGGCATGGAGCGAACCCAGGCGGTGCCTCTGCAGGGGACATGTAGGAGCAGGGCCTAGTTGTTCCTATGTCTCGTATGAAGACTTGGGCCAGCACTGCGAAGTCGAAGAGTGTTTCAATTTTTTGGTCTTCTTTTTAATTGTGGGACTTACCGGATGTTGACTTCAACCTCGACGACAAGCAGCAGGAACAACTCAGAGAGTGGGTCTGGGACCTTCCATGCGATTGGGACCTGGAGAGGTGTGGAGTTGTCCGGTGTCGAGCGACCAGGAGCTTCATCGCCCGCTCCCAGATCGCTTTGGGGTTCATCATATGGCAGTCTGGGCAGGCCCTGAAGTAATGGTCCAGCTTCAGGTACAACATGCAAAACAGTTGGGGGTCTGTCACAGACATTTGCCTGTGACAGGCTTCACAGGTTTTAAAACCTACAGGTTTCTTACGGGCCATCCTAAAGCACACTAGGAGCAAAAGGCTCTAGAAAGTCGACAAAACATTGAAAAAAGTATCAAAAACGACTGAGATCTCTCTTCCGGAAAGAGAAGGAACTGAGGTCAGCGCGCTGGCGTGGCGCCTATATAGGCACAGCACACGTCACATCTAGTGTGGACGATGCTGACGCAGAGCCGTTCAGCACTAACTACCAGTGCGCAGAGGTATTGATCAAGATTTTCTGGATCCAGTCTGATGCCTGGGGAATATTCTAAGGTAAGTAATCTGCAACTGGAAGCCTCACTCAGATATATGTAGCACGGCCTTCCTAAAGGCCTCGACTTACTAAGGCATCCGTGGGCCATTGGTGACATCAGATCACAGCTTTCTCACCTTTTGAATAGATTCCATAGCAGTACCTCCTAGATGGTGGGACTGTGAATTGGTTAAAAAATCCTACTTGACCGAACTTGCAAAGTTCCCTTCTCGTCTGAACTGGCTGTGCATACAGTTGCGCTTCATGAAGGTGTGGAGCAAAGCCCATGTAGCAGCCTGACAAATATCCAGAGCATGCACTCCAACACAGTGGTAGCAGCCTTAGGTCTAGTGGATTGAGTCCGCAGGCCTTCTTGAGGCTGCTGCTTTTTAGCCAGTGCATAGCAGATTTTGATGTAGAGAACGATCCAGCAAGAAATGGTCCTTTTCTGCCCTGCTCTGCCTTTCTTAACTCCAACAAAGAGCTGGTCGTCCACACGATATTCCCTGGTACGATCAATATAGCAGCTGAGAGCTCTTTAGGGATCTAGCCAATATAGCCTCACCTCCTCTTTAGAAGGGTGTGGCAGAGAAAAGAAAGCTGAGAGGCTCATGCTTTTTGCCTGACAATAAAAGGAGTAACCACGTTTGGGAGGAAAGAGGCTCGGTCCTCAACACCAGCTTGTCTGGAAAGAATGTTGTGTATGGCGGGTTGACAGAGAGAGAGCCTGTAGCCCACACACCCACTGCACCAGTGTTACAGCAATGAGAAAAACTGTCTTTAGAGTGAGGAGCTGCAACTGACAGCTGTGCAGCGGTTCAAAGGAAGTACACATTAGGAATGCGAGGACTAAGTTCCGGTCCCACTGAGGCATGATGGAAGGTGTGGGCAGAAACAAATGCTGCAACCCTCACAACAGATGACTTAAATAAAGAGGGCTGGTCTGGCAACAGCAAAAAAGTTGAAAGAGCCGACAACCTTTAACTGGGCCCAAAGCAAGTTCTTGCTGGGCTAGAGATACCACAAAAAGCAACACTTCAGATAGTTTGGCTTGAAATGGGTCAAGCTGCCGAGTACCGCATTTTAGCCACAAACTTGTCCTAACAGGCCTAGACTCATTTAGTGGAGGTACACTACTTTGCTGCCAGAATGACACCAACTACTTCCTGAGGAAGGTCAAATGAGGTCAACTAGCATCGCTCAATCTCCAAGCATGGAAATTAAGATTGCGTAGACCGGGACGCAGGTTCCCGCCTTGCTGCTGCGACAGAAGGTCTTCCCAAAGCTTCAGCCTGATCAGAGGACTGATGCTCATGCCCAGGAGTTCCGGAGCTCCTTGCCCAATCCGGTGCAACTAAGATGACATGGGCACAGTCGTACCTTATCTTGTTCAGAACTCTGGGCAGGAGAAGTACCGTCGGAAAGGCGTACAGGAGCCCTGAGCTCCACTCTAGGCAGAATGTGTCTTAGAGAGAGAGCTGTCTTGGGAACTTTAACATAATGCTCACATTGCACGTTCTTGGTG
Organism: Calotriton arnoldi; assembly: GCA_963921515.1. Taxonomy (NCBI): domain Eukaryota; kingdom Metazoa; phylum Chordata; class Amphibia; order Caudata; family Salamandridae; genus Calotriton; species Calotriton arnoldi. Next base: position 26,337 of record CAWUFW010000663.1, read on the forward strand.
GTGACGAAGAGAGCGAGCCAGGGTTCACCCCATTCGCTGAAGAGACCATGCACCACCTCTGGTTGTAGCAGCCATTAGATACCACTAGTTCTGTTCGGCAGCTGAGTTTGTCTGCCTTAGCATTCAAAGATCCCGCAATGTGTGGTACCACCAGGAAAATTCCCTGCTGCTCCAGAGGCATAGTATCCCCTGATATAGGGTCCACGGCCCCACCCTGCCCTGCTTGGTGCAGTACCACATAGTGGTGGTGTTGTCCCATAGCACCTGCACCATCCTCTCTTTGATTGATGTCAGGAAGGTTTTCAACACCAAGCGAACAGCCCCCAACTCCAGAAGACTGATGTGAAGCGAGGCCTCCACCGGAGATTGGATGCCTCTTATTGCCACCTCACCCAGATGGCCTCCATAAAACAGGGGTGATGCATCGGTCACCGCTGTGATCTCTGGGTGGTGAAAGGACAGGGGTCTTACACTGACCCAATCACATCCAACAGCCACCACTGCAGGTCTCCTCCGAAATCTCCACATAGTCAGAGAGATCAATCTGATGCTGTGCCCACTAGGACTTCAGATTCTACAGAGGCCAGTAGCTTTAACATCATCCTCACTGGTATCCAGGACAGAGACTGAATCATCAGGATCATAGCTCGAATGTCCTGGACTCTCCGCTCTGGGGGAAAAGCATGTCACTGTCACTGCACTGTGTCCAGAACAGCTCTGTTGAAAGGAGTACCTGTGAAGTAGTCAGGTGTGACTACGGCATGTTGACAGTGAACCCCAAGGATGTCAAGAGGTTCGCTGTAGTCTGGAGGTGGGTGACGACTACCTTGGGTGAGCCGGCTTTCAACAGCCAGTTGTTGAGGTAGGGGAAAACTGGAAACCTGACCTCCGCAGATGCGGTGTGTAGGAAGGTAGGATCCTTCTGCATGTGTACCCCCACTTTTTGCCTGGTGCTAAGCTGGTTTTTGACTAGTCTGACTGGGATCCTTCTAATCAGGACCCCAGTCTATCTGCTTTTTTTTTGCTTTTTTTTTTAACGGAGCTTTCTCCCTAAACTGTTATGTTATGTACTTAGGTACATTCCAGATTGGATACTGGGGTACCCTTGTCAGTCCCTAGTATATAGTAACCATGTACCCAGGGCATAGGTACCCCAGAGGCCTCCCATGGGCTGAAGCATGTATTATGCCACCCATGAGAAGCCATGCAAAATGAAACCTACAGGCCTGCCATTGCAGCCTGTGTAAGTTGGTGCATGCACCACTTACTTAAGATATAGGTTTACTATATCTAAGGGTCACTGCACTTAAAACCTATAAGTCACCCCTCTAGCAGGCCTTTACAATCCTGAAGGCAGGGTGCTTGGTTCTAAGTGAGAGGGTGCCACTGCATGAGCAGAACACCTGTGCAGCCTACGGAGTCCATTCTCCCGGGTTGTCAGTGAGGCAGCCATTTACGACATATAGAGTGGCATTAAGCGACAGCGTGATGATCAACTCTACAATGTCTGAAACTAACCCTATCGTGTTTGGTATCAAACATGTTGGAATCATACCCCCACACCGGTAACCGGTGTGGGAGGTATGATTCCACCCCTCAAAAGCGTGCTTCGTTTGGTCCCTGGTGTTCCCAGTACTAGCCTTCTAGTCCCGGGCAGCACAAAATGGTTGCTGCCGACCAGAGACACATTTCTGCCCTCCTGCTGCTGAGCCAAGCTCGAGCAGGGGAAGGCAGAACAATAGGCATCCTGTCACAGGGAGGTGTGACCAACTCCCAGACAGGATTTAGTGTATTTGGGCTGGGTGGGTGCGCTTGCCAGCGACCGAAAGTCTGCATGAGGGGCACATTTGGTGTCCCTGTGCATAGTCCAGTTCAAACCAGTCCTGGGAGTCGTTGGCTCCTGCTCTGGCACAAAACTGGACAAAGGACATGGGAGTAACCTTCCCACTGTCCAGACCCTCCCCTGGGAGGGTCCCCTGAATCTGTCCAACCCTCTCCTGTGGGTACAAAAGGGCTTACCTGGCTGTAGGACCCTAGATTCGACGTGGACAAGATCCTAAACCAGAAACCACTGAACTTCGACTGTATGGACTTCGCTGGACTTCGTTTGGGTCCGACTTCATCTCCCTCTCAGTCTGAAGCATCGTCTGTCCCCGAGCACCATACAGGATCCGTGCAGGACCTGTGGAGCATCAAGGACAACCGAAGATATCTCCCTTGGAGTGAAGGAGTCACTCCCCTGCATTCGCAGGCACCGCAACACTGCTGTCCGGTCTGCTGACCCTGAGCTCCTACGGACTCCGAAGGCGTCAGCAACACAGGAGGTGGGTTTCTACGTCCTTCGAGGTCCGAGCTGCCCTCTCACCAAGTTTGAGGTCAGAACCCCTCTTGGGGGCTGCAATACCCGAACCCCAGTGCCTTGCGTACATTTGCAAGTGCATATTCTTGTTGGCGTTTCCCGAACAAGTGCATTGGGCTCCGAGTAGCCCCAACCTCTGGCACCATTTCCTACCAAGAACTCCGGCCTCCTCGCACTGAGTGCTCAATGGGCTGCAGTTTGGTGAAATCGCTCGAGGTCCTCTCGCAACCCCTGTGCCTCTGGCCTGTGGGTCCAATTGAGGGTCAACTCTGCTTTTCTTGGGCTCCCCTGGTTGCTCCAGGCCTGCCCTGACTCCCCTGTGTTTGATGAGTCTCCTGGACCTTGCTGGTCTGGACTGTATCCATCCTTGACCTTCTGCGTGAGTTGCCGTTGCCATGGCTTGTTGGTGCTCCCACCGGTCACCGACCCCTCAGCACTCGACATCCTTCGTGGGACAGTTCGTATCTGGCTCCAGGTCGTCCTCGACGTCTCCTGGTCCCCGTGGCTGCAGAGTCAAGAACTCCATCAACGCACCTGAAGCACCCGACATCGGTGAGCATTCGTCTGTCGAGCCCCTGGTCACTCCTGAGTGACCCAGACTCTGTCCCCTCTGCTTTCAGGTACTCTTCAACAAGAATCCACCTTTGGATTCCAACGGACACTTTTCTTCCTTCCAGCAGCGGCTCTTCTTCCAAGTCCTCTATTGGGTTCGACAGCGGTTTCCGACGCCTCTCCAGACCTATGCATCCAGCTTCCCTGGGATAGGTAACTTGGGTACCTCGGTATCCACAGTGGGGTGGCTCTCCAACCTCCTAACTTCCACGGGGTTTCTTCGAAGTCCACTGGGAAGGGTCCTTAAACTCTAAAACTTCAACCGCGACTTTCCCATAGAATTGTACAGAGCACGCGGTCGTGTTCCCACACTGCACCCGTCCTCAGTGGGGTCCCTACTTACTCACCTTGGGTGGTTCCTTGGGGTCCCAGCGATTCTACATTCTCTAGACACTGTCTTGCCTCGAGTCGTGGTTCTTTTACCACTATTTTAGTATATGGTTTGGTCCCCCCCTGGGGCCCACTGTGTATTAGTGCTATTTACTGTCATTTCTGTGCTTAAGTATTGTGTGCTTTGTGACTATCTCCGTGTAGGAGATACTGTGTCGTACTAGAGGGTGTTAAATTAATAAATACATATTTTTATAACTACTGTGTGGTTCTCCTTTCATTTAACCAATACTATAAGATTGCATTCTGGTAAAACAAGCTGCTTAACATTCTTTCAAGACTAAGTCTGAAGGCTGCTCTCCACAGCTACCACTTGGAAAGCTTTCTAAGGTTATCTTTGACCTCTTAAATCACCATAAGGGTTGTTTGGACTGGTACAAGGTGCCCACTTTAATTAGTGGACAGCATATACTAGGCCAACTTCTCACACGGTGCAACCACCATCACTTTTTGTGAACACACAAGGGGCACTGCTGAGACCAAAGGGGAGCACAATGAACTGAAAATTGTCTTTTCCCACCATGAACCGCAGGTAATGCCTGTGGGCCTGCAGGGCGGGGATGTGGAAATAAGTGTCCTGCACATCCAACGTGCTTGCCCAGAAAGGCACTGAGAGGGCAAAGTTCTAAAATGGGACAAAGGGCTCAGTCCCTCTTCAGCACCAGAAAGTAGCGACATTAACAGCCAGCTCCCATTTCTGATGCCGGCACCCTCTCTATGGCTTTTTTGACCTGAAGGGCCTGTACTAAAAAAGACAGATGGTCCTCCATCAGTTGTCCTGAGGGAGGTGAAAGGTGTGGTGGAGTAGAAATAAACTGAAGGGCATAGCCCCTCTGGACAATTTGCAGGACCCACTTGTCTGAAGCAAATTGTAAACTCTGCTGCATCACAACCATTGTTATTGGCTAGAGTAAGGGTGGGGCCCAAGTCATCCGATATTGTAGTGCCTGAACGGCAGAGTCCCAAATGGCAGGAGCGTATGGCCCAATAGGTAGTTGGCATTGATGCACTTGAACGGCAGACTGGTGGGGGAGAACATGTGTTTTCCAAAGGTTTCAAGGTGCTTTAATTCGCTATCCGGTGAGGTGGTTGGGAAGGCGTTTGGGTTTAATTTGCTTGTGGACGCTTGCACCACTAAACTTAGTGGGGTCGGGTACTGAGTCAGGAAAGCCATATCACCCAGGGCAGGGCGGTGTGCCTTGCTATTTGCCTATTTACCAGCGATCTGAAACATTTCTTTGCCACATCCATAGAAAGGTGTCCTTAAGGGCTTTGTTAGAAGGCAATAGGAACTCTAGTGTTCTGTCGGGTATGGAGGACATCAGTAAGTACATTAACTTTAACCTCCAAGGTAGGCAATTGGAGGTCAAGGATCTCAGCTGCCCCTCGTATTACCACTGCAAAGTAGACACTTTCATCAGTAGCTGTCCCAGGTGTATAGATCAGTCCACTGACTAGAGACATATCCAGCCCACTGGCATCTTGTAGCTCATAATAACAGTTGTCCTCGGAGTATGGTTGAGCAAACAACTCCTTCAACATATCTATCATTATCAGAGTCAATGCCAGAAAGATTGTGAATGATCGCAGTCCTTCCTTGGGGTAAGGGCAAAGTGTGAGTATCTGATGGGTTGACGAAATGTTGTGGCCTAGAAGAATCAGTGCGGCCTCGATCAAAGTCAACTCAGAGTCAGAAAGTACTATAGGTTGCGCTTTGTTGTCTCGTGTCGATGCTCTGAGGTCTGGCTTGGGTTATGGTGCCAGTACCGATGTCAGCACCGAAGCTAGGAGGGACCCTAAACAGGTCCAGAGGTTCCTAATGGTGCAGAGGGTGGATCACGGTTCCTTGGGGCCTGAAGGAGCACCAGTGGGAGCTGGCAGCATGCGAAAGAGGCACATGATGCCATCACAGAGCAGTTGTATTTGCTGCGGTATCGCTGAAGGCCTCCGAAACTGGTGTTGCTCTGGGACGAGTTGGAATTGGCTCCAAAGGAGATAGAGTTCTGGAGCCAGGCCTAGTGGCGAGTTTACCCTCTTGAGCCTTCTCAGGAGTTAGCGAGTAGTGGGAAGGGGCCGAGTCCCGCATGGACTTCATGAGTTTCTTTTTGGACTGGCTTGATGACTTTGACGAAGTTCGGCAGCAGGAAAGAGACCTTCCCTTTGACCAGTAACAGTGGGGAGTTTTCCAGTGTTTGACAGCATGCAGCTTCACATCACAGTCCCAGATGACCTTTAGATTTGTCAAAGCGCAGTCGCAACAGGCCTTGGGGTTGTGGTATGTCCCAATCACCAGAGACAAATTTGGTGGGGATCTGTCATAGAAAGGAACTGATGTCAGCGCGCTTGGGTGGCTTTTAGATGCATCTCCGCACGTCATTACCAGAGCAGAATAACAATGGGGCGGCGCCACATGATGCCACTTACAGGTGCACAGGAATACAGCTTGGAAATTTCCAGATCCAGTCTGACTCCGTGGAGAATATTCAAACGGTGGGGAATCTGCAATTAGAAGTATATATCAGAATTACCAGATGACTTTGACCGCGAAGGAATGACCTCGGGAGAGCGAGTGGGTCTGTGCCCTCGACTTGGAGTGGGAGCAGGATATATGCAAAGCATGTGACATTGTTTTTTGTTTGGTGACATAAAGCTTTGTTTTCCGGTCCTGGTTCCACTTCGAGTGCCTGAGGACGTACCCCTTGCATGACTTGGAGTCGTTCCGTGAACCCAAACACCACATGGTTTAAAGTCTGTGATTTAAGGAGGGGACATTGTTCCCTTGCATACTGGGGGGCTTATTTACAAGCCCCTTGCGCAGCCAGTTCATCACTTTTTCTCATATTAAAAGTGAGGGACCGGTGGCACACGGGGCTTGTAAATAAGTCCCTGGATTTCTTTGGAAGTCATTGTTTGACCGATGAGGGTGAGAGCAGAGCTCCGTATTCAAGCAGCTCTGGATTCACGCAGAAAGAACTGATGTTAACATGCTGGGGTGGTGCTTATATGTGGCTCCTCTCCATCAGTTCCAGGAAGATATGAAGTCAATGCTTAGCCACACAGTACTTCCCTGAGGCTTACAGGCGCACTGCTGAGAACATGTCCTGATCAAGTCTGGTGCCTGGGAAGTATTCTAAAGGCAAGGTATCTGTGGGTTGAAGTATGCGTCAGAATACAACTCCTTCAATGCATTCAGTTACTAAAGGAAATTCAACATTCAAAAACTTTTCACTGGGGACTGAGTCATCCTATAGTGTTAGTTATTGTGAGGAAATGGGGTATATTTTATGGTATGGCAGTTTGCCTTTTCCATGTAATACATTTACCAACCCCTTTAGGACCAGTAGGTTTCATTTGTTAAACTTCTAGCTCAAACCTGGGTAGCTGTGGTTCTGAGCAGCAAGGCTTACACAAAGGAACAAGCGTTAAGCATTAAACAGCATCAAAACAATTGAAGAAGAAATGACGGAGACGCTAAGGAAATCCGACACCAATTTATAAAAGTAAAGTGTATTTAAAGACAACACCACGAAAAAGATCCACTGGAGGGTTCTGGGGATATAGGTATTACAAAGTACAGTAAATATGCACTTTTTACTCAACCTCGAGGAAGCATTGTCAAATTCAATTAATTTGACACTTCGAAACTTTTCAAGCAAGAACATTGGCTAGTTGTATTGCGGTCGATTAGAGTTACTTTAGGCGGCCAACTCTGACAGGGAGACAGTCAGGGGGACCAGCAAAGTCCTCAGAAACAGTTACTTTGTCTGGGTAGGAGTCCTCAGTTCCAGGCACTTTTATCACCTTGCTGTAGGTTCCTATGAAAGTGATCCTGATGCAAAGGATACGGGCAGCTGAAGTTGCTCAAGGATGCTCTGGATGTGATGGGGGTGATCCTGGGCCTACTTCTCAGTCCATGGAGGAAGTGAGGCGGTCCTGGTCACACAGGCGATGTCCCTTAGTCCTCTCGGTCCTGGTAGAAGTCCAGTCGCCCGGTATCGCAGTCACAGCAAAATACATGCCTGGTTCATAACTCATCTTCTGGGCGGCCAAGCTACACTCAGATGACTCTCCTGGGTCCAGCGGACTCCGGTGCAACTTTGAGCATTGGGTCCTGGTCTCTGGTTAGCAGCGGTGTGAAGATTCTGACCTACCAACTTGCCCCAGCAGGCTTCTTCAGGGGTTGTGGCCCTGTGCTGCAAACGGAAAGTCAGCCAACTGAAGCTCGGAGTCTTTTGCTTCGTCTTGGCTCTGGAGACGTCTTCTCCATTAGTAGGGCACTGCAGGCAGAGTCCCTTCTCCTTTGCTAGCCATCAGGTTCAGCAGGTGCAGTCCACGCCGGTGCAGTCTCCCTTTGCTGGGTCCTTGGTGCAGCATGTCCTTCTTTGGTCCTTTTTCCAGTCCAGTCCAGTCCAGATCTGAGCTTTGGGTACCAGCGGTACCCTTTTATATTCAGAAAATGCCCAGATGAGGGGTCAGTGTATAACCCAGTACTTGCCAATAGGGCAACCAGGTCTTTCCACAGTAAAAACGACAGTTTCTTGTTTTTACTGCCAGAAGATGCAAAATACATGTTCTGCCTGTGAAGTATGCTGCATCCTGACTTAGAGCTCGGTAGGTCTGCCATAGGGGTGACTTACACATACTGCAGAGGAAGGATTGGCTTTTCTCCTGCTTTAAATGGCAAAGTCAGGCTGGCAGCTTAAAACTGCTCTTCCAGTCTGCAGTGGTAGACGGGGAGACTCATTTTACCGGTGTCACAACCAGAGTGGCACAACCAGTGCTGCAATCCCAGGGATGACTAACTTAAATGCCCTGGGTACCATATACTACGGACTTAAAGGTAAGTTAGCCTTTGCCAAATGCGTATAACCAATGTAATATACACGTTTTGGGGTCAGGGCACTGAGGTCTGGTTAGCAGGCCTCAGTGCACTCTCAGAGTAGAAAAACCAGCAGCACCAATCCAAAAACTTGGGGGGTGACCATACAAAAAGAGGCATTTCCTTAAGGTTATGGTTAAAGTATTTATATATTATACAATTATAAATAAGTGTGGACCACACCATCTAGTGATACGGTGCATTCACCAAATCTGTGGAAGGCAAACCGGGCTCTACCCCATCCCTGCCATCCCAGATCTGAACCCTTGGAAAGACTTTTACAAGGATTATGAGCTCTCTCAGCAATCCCTACCAAGACAGATCAGGGCCTCTCTGATATGCTAATTTATAGGTTAATATTATTCTGCGATAGCCTATGCCACGTCAATTAAAGCCACTCTAAAACACCGGTAGATGATTAAGAGATCTCACGTTCTTTCCCGCTACTGATGAGCGCATGTCATGTAATCCTCACTCACAACACCTGGTTGGACGCAAGATCTTTCCCTCTACTATCATGAGATCTCACTCATATCAGAATCTTATATGGTACCATTCATGGCGCTAATTGAAAAAAGCACTCCCCACATTCTACATAATGTGGGTAGTAGCAGAAGTTGAAGCTAGGACCAGTGATTACTGAGACCCAACATTGAGCATTTGTTTTTTAGTTCATAGCATTTCAATGCAAAGAAGGTTGAAACTTTTGTACCACAGACATGTGCCATATAAGTGTTCTTGTGCACAAACCTTGATAATGTCGGAGACTCCTTTGTCGCTGAGGCAATCCACAAATGTTTCAATCGGATAATTAAGTCCTGGAACCAGTAATGGCACCTGGTAGGAAATTGAAAGGAGAACAAGGAGGTGGAGAGAAAGGGAAGGGAAATAAATAGTCATAAGATTAAGGGAATGAGCAAGAGAGGAAATCAAATAGTGAGAGCGTTAAAAAAAGATAACAGTAACAAGTTTATTGAGTATGTTCAGGAGGAAGTGAAAGAGGCAGAGATGAAGGGGGAGAGAGACAGATCGAGATAAGGTAGATAAGAAGGGACCGGGAGAGAGAAAGAGAGGGGGACGGGAGATCAAAGAGAAAGAGAGAATGATGGCAAAAATCAAATGAGAGTGCGAAGGAAAGAAAAGAGGGAAGGGTATATACAAAGAGAAAGTAAGAGAAGAGGCAGCAAAGAACATGTGGAAAAGGGAGGAGACAATTGGCGGAAGCAAAAACAGACATGAAGGATGAGTGAGATTGAGGGTTGGAACAGAAGCAGTAAGTTGGAAAGAGATTGAGAGTGTCATGAGGAGGGAAATGAAGAACAAAGACGAGAATGAGAAAAGGGAAAAAGTGAGATGGAGAGTTAGAACACAAGATGCAAGTTAAAAGAATGCAAGAAAGAGTATATGTAGGAGAAATGGGAATGGAAAGATGAGCAGCATTGTAGATTATTACAAGAATTTAACACACCAAATGCTTCAATATCTCTTCCGCTCATAGAAGAAAAGATTCCCCATGGGAAGAGATTATGCATACTTAGTGAATAATGTAGATACAAGCAAGTGCTAAAGGTGAAGGACCAATCTAACAGTTCATATGCAACAGAGCTCTTCGTTGACTCTTCCCTAAACTCTTGTAGTAGGCTTGCTATGATCTGCATGTCCTACAGATTCCCCAAAAATCCAGGATGAGAGTGGCAAAGTGTGAAGGACTCCCAGTACATAATACTTGGGTATATCAAGTGCTGTCTGCAATACACAAAGCACTGGTGCTTATTAGAGGTAATGAAAAAGTTACTTACCTACTGTAACTACCTTTCTGGTGGATACTCTTATCTACCTGCTGATTCTTCAACCTCTGCATATCCTAAGGCGCCTGATTAGGTCCCCAATCGTTTCATAGCTCTTCCATGCTGGTAGGGGGTGTTGGCTTGGTCTCTGCACCAGAAGAGATGCCAGGATGAAACCCCTGGTACCATATATCACCCACCTCGACAAGGAAGTTACAGAAAAGTTACTCACCTGTGGTAAGAATCTTTCTCCTGGATATTCTATATACCTGCAGATTCCTCATCTGCAGAATAGTCCCAGGCATCAGACTGTATCTGGGACCTTCTAAGCTCTCACATTACCAGGAAGTGGCGCTGGCTTCGTGTTAACGTTGAAAGTGGCATCAAATGACATCACTAAAGTCATATAGCACTGGCCCAACAACATTGATTTCCATCTTTTTTTTCCCCACCCTTTGAGGCGAGCGGATTGATTGACACTGATAGAATAGTCCAGTACCAAAACATAATTTGGGGTCTTATTAACTATCTCAATAAGAATCCATCAAATGGGGAGGTGGGCAGGTGAGTGAGGAATCTGCAGGTGATTAAGAGTATCCACCAGAAAGATTGTTACTGCATGTAAGTTACTTTTTCTTCTGATGATGCCTCTCTCTGCAGATTCCTCACCTGCGTTTCAGAGCAATGCCCTACCTAGGAGGAAGGTTGATGGGTGGTTATAGAAGGAGATCCTACAAGACGGATCTGGCGAAGTGACCGCCTCTGTGGACTCCGGAATTTAGGCAGTAATGCTAGGTGAAGGTGTGAGAGATGCCCATATAGCTGCCTTGCATGTCTGTGTAGGAAAGTAGGATCTGCTTTCATGGTCACCCCCACTTTTTGCTGGTGTCATTATGTTTTACTGACTAGTCTGACTGGGATCCTGCTAATCAGGACCCCAGTTGCTGTGCTTCTTCCCTAAATTGGACATGGTGAGCACTTAGGTACACTCCAGATTGGCTACTGGTGTACCCTTGTAAGTCCCTAGTATATGATACTAAGGTACCCAGGGCATAGGTACACAGGGGTCTCCCAGGGGCTTGAAGCATGCCACCCATGAGAGACCACTCAAATTGTGACTACAGGCCTTCCATTGCGGCCTGTGTAGGCTGGTGCTAGCACCACTTACGACAGATATAAGTTTCCTTATATCTGAGGTCACTGCACTTAAAACCTATAAGTCACCCCTAAGGCAGGGCTTTCAATCCTGAAGGCAGGGGGCTCGGTTCTAAGTGGGAGGGTGCCCCTGCATGAGCGAGGCACCCCTACAACGTTCGGAGTCCATTCTCCCAGGTTGTAAGTGCACCAGCCATTAAGATACATAGAGTGGCCATGCGTCATTACGCAATGGCTATCTCTAAACTGGCTGTAACGAACCCTGTCATGTTTGGTATCAAACATGTTGGAATCATACCCCCACACCATAAACAGTGTGGGAGGTATGATTCCATACACTGTAAAGCTCCTCCGGGAGGCCCTCAGTGCTCCCGGTACCAGTCTTCTAGACCCGGACAGCAAACTATGGCTGCTGCCGACCAGAGACACGATTCTGCCCTACTGCTGCTGAGCCAAGCTCGAGCGGAAGAAGGCAGGACAATAGGTATCCTGTCACAGGGAGGTGTGACCACCTCCCAGACAGGACTTAGTGTATTGGGACAGGGTGGGGCGCTTGCCAGCGCCACTCAGACTGCTTGAAGGGCACATTTAGTGCCCTCCTTGCATATTCCAGTTCAAACCAGTTCAGGAAGCCGTTGGCTCCCGCTCTGGCGCGAAACTGGACAAAGGGCATGGGAGTATCCTCCCCACTGTCCAGCCCCTCCTCTGGGAGGTACCCCTGAATCACTCCAACTCTTTCCTTAAGGTACTTAAGGGCTTACCTGTGGGTGGGTCGCTAGATTCCTCACATTCAGATCCAACACCACTTCAACTTCGACTGTCTGGGTACTGTGGACATCTCTGGACTTCGCATTTCGAACCGAGGCTGCAACTGGGAAGACTCCTGCTGCTCTTGGTCTCGTCGTCCTGCAAGTCTGCTGCAACGTCTGTGCCTGTGCTCCATACAGGTTCTTCACAAGGCCTGTGGACATCCAAGACACCCGAAGGACTCTCCCTTGGAGTGAAGGAGTCACTTTCCTGCGTCTGCAGGCACCCCAACGAAGCTGACCGGTCTGCTGTTCCTGAGCTCCCACAGACTCTGAAAGGTTCAGCAACACAGGTGGTGGTTCTGCAACTCCCTCGAGGCCTGCACTGTCTTCTTAGCAAGTTGGAGGTCAGTATTCCTCGTCGGAACCGCTGGAGCGGTACCCCGGTGCACTGCGTCGACTTGCCGTTGCCAAGGCTTGTTGACTCTCTCCTCCATAGATCTTCGGGCTCCAAGAAGCTCCAGCCTCAAGCATCTCCTGCAGCCAAAATCTTCGTCTGCACCCCATCCTTTGCACTGTGGGCCTTCATCCTTTGGTGAGCTGCTCAAGGTCCTCTTGCTACTCCTGTTCCTCCGGCCTGTGGGTCCTCGAGGGTCTTTTTTAGCTCGAGTGGGCTCCCCTGCTTGCTCGGGCCTGCTCTGACTTACATGCTCATGGTGAGTCACTTGGACCTTGCTGGTTCCGACACTGCACCTTTTTCGACAACTACGTTGTTTGCCTCTGCCAAGGCTTGTTGGTGCCCTTGTCGGACACTGACCCCTTGGCTCTCGACATCCGACGTGCGACAGCTTGTGGACGGCTCCTGGTCTTCCTGTCCATCGCCTGGACCGTACAGCTGCAACTTCAAGGGGACAGTCAAACTCTCCTGCGTCTCCTACATCGGTAGGCATTCGTCTACCGTGCCTCCTGTTCACTCCTGAGTGGCATAGACTCTGTCCCCTCTGCTTGCAGGTACCTCTCTTCTTGAATCCACCTTTGGGTTCCACCGGACACTTTCACCTTCTTCGTCAGCGGCATCTTCCTGAAATCCTCCTGTGTGGTCTACGGGGGTTTCCGACGCCACTTCGTACCTATGCACCTGGCTCCCCTGGTGTAGGTATCCTGGTTCCTGGGGTATCCACAGGTGGGGTGGTTCTCCAACCTTCCTTCTTCTAAGGGGTTTCTTCAGGGTCCTCCCCTGGGAAGGGTCCTTTTTGCTTAAAATTGCAACTGCGACTTACCCATTGACTTCCATTGAGTACGCGGTCGTGTTCCCACTGTGCACACGACCTCCATGGTGTTCCTAGATACTCAACTTGGGTGGTTCCTTGGGTCCCCGACTCGTCTACGTCTTCTGGGTCCCCCCTTGATTTGAGTCGTGGTTTGCATTCCACTAATTTAGTATATGGTTTGTCTCCCCCTGGAGACCACTGTGTATGCTGTGCTCTTTACGTATTCTATTGACAAAGTATTGTGTGTATAGTGCATATATCTCCGGGTAGGAGATATTGTATTGTGTTAGTGAGTGTTAATAATAAATACATATTTTTTATAACTACACTCTGTGGTTCTTTTTCACTTAACCCATACCATAAGGTTAAGTGCTGTTAAAACAAGCTGCTTTACACTCCTTCTGGACAAAGCCTGAAGGCTGCTCTCCACAGCTACCACTTAGCTTTCTAAGGCTGTCTAAGACCACTAATATCACCAAAAGGGTTGTCTGGATTACTGCAGTGTGCTACACTTACATAAGTGATAACCATATACTAAGCCAGCCTCATATAGTCTGCAATTGGTATTCCTCTAGCAAGGGCAGAAATGGTGGATTTGGCACTGGTGGAATGGGCTCTGCTCTCTTCTGGAGGTTCCTTCTTGGCCAAAGTTTAGAAGGTCTTGATGCAGAGGATGATCCACCTGGATACGGTCCTTTTCTGCACTGCCTTTCCTTTCTTGGACCAAAGTATCCCACAAAGAGCTGGTCATGCATTTGTGTGTCATTGGTGTAATCTAGGCAGTAGTTTACCAGCTGCCTGGGACCTACCTTTTGTAACCGCTCCTCCTCTTTAGTGAGACGGAGTGGGAGATATAAGGTCGGAAGGGTGACAGACTGATTCAGATGGAAGAGTCACCACCTTTGGCAGAAAAGCAGCCCTGGTTTGCAACACCAATCTGTTGGGATAAAAGGAGGCAAAAAGAGGACGGGAACTGGGAGCTTGTAACCCACTCACACCTGTCTGCCCGAATTGATAGCCATCAACACTGTTTTTAGAGTCAACATTAAAGGACCACTATGCAGGGGCTCAAATGGAGTCCCTATGAGAAAAGTTAAAAACCAAATTAAGGTCCCATTGGGCACAACAAAGGGGGTTGGAGGATATATATTCGTTAACACAAACAGAAATTCCATTACAATGGGGGATTTAAAAAGGTATGACTGATCTAGCAGACAGGAATGCCAGCATTGCCGCCAAATACGCCTTGACAGTGCCAGTCTCACAACCCCTCTGGGCAAGTTGAAGTGTAGGACCTGTGACAACTTGGCCTGCAAGTTGTCTATGTTATTGTCAGCACACCATGCAACAAAGTTAATCTATCTGCCAGAGTAAGAAGATTTGGTGGAGGGTCGACGCACGGATTGGAGGACGTAAACCACATGTGGTGGCAACTGAAAGGAACTCGGATGTCCCCACTCAGTCGCCAGGCATGTAGGTGGAGGCCGCAGAAATTGTGTTGCAGAACCATTCCCCCTGATTGGGAGAGAAGGTCCGGTCTGAATGGCAGCTTCAGTGCAGGACAAGTGGAGAAGTATAGACAATCTGTGTACCACACCCTCCTTGGACAATCCTGAGCAATGAGAATGACTTGGGCTCGGTCTTGGTGATTCTTCCCCAGAACTCGAGAAATCAAGAGTATGGGGGGCGCATAATGCAGCCAAAAGTTCCACCTTCAGTGAAACGCATCCCCAAAGGCTCCTCTCAACTGGAGGACACAGAACTGCTTGCTTTGAACATTTTCCGATAAGGTGAACAAGTCAACCTGAGGAGTGCCCCACTAGGTGAAGATGTTCTGGACTACCTCTGGTAGAAGGCACCACTCATGATCAGCAATATAACGCCGGCTCAGGCATTCAGAGATTGGCGGTGAGCCAGATCCCTTGGTGGTGTCCCAAAGACTGCAGTCTCAACGCTTCCAGTCAAAGGAGGTGAGACTCTACTCCCTCTTGCTTGTTGACCACATATATTCCACATCGCTTTGTGTTGGCCATCAAGATGTGGATGGACTGTCGTTGTATGGATGGGAGGAAGGCCTTGAGCTTAAGCCAAGCCACTCGCAGTTCCAAAGGTTAATGTGAAGAATCTGTTCTTCTGGGGACCAGAGGCCTCTGATCTGCAGATCCTCCAGATGAGCTCAGATTGATACCTGAGGTGGAGCATCCATCACTACCATAGCCATGATTGGTGGCAAGAAAGGTTCACCTCATTGTCCCTCCCCCCAAACCACTTCTGCCACAGCGCTGGAGGAAATCACTGTGGAGTCTAACAGGCCTCCTCCGTACTGTAGCCAGTGATTACGCAGACACCCCTGCCAGGCCCTCAAGTATCAACATGTGTGAATGACTAGGAGAATGCAGGAAGCCAACAAACCTAGGAATCTCAGCATCCTCACAAATGAAACACACATGCCTTGTTGGAAGGATGGAACCATTTCCCTGTAGGCAATCATCTGTGGAGATGGAGAGGCACTAAGTACGGATCCTATGAACTATAGCTGTTGAGAGGGCCACAGGTGAGATTGGACTCGTTGATCAAAAAGCCCAGTTCAAACTGCAGGGATACTGTCTACTGCAGATGGCGTGATACCACCTCTGGCAACCTGTCTTAGCAAGTCATCCTGGTGGACAAGTTACTTGCCTTCGGTAACACATTATCTGGTAGAGACATAGTCTAGCCGCAGATTCCCTAACTTTGAATCCTCTCCAGGTGCCAGACTGGATCCGGACACCTTTCTTCAGCAGTACCTCCGCGCACGGGGGGGGACATGGATGTGACATCAGTGGAGTCATACAAGTCCTCTCTGCCGTGCGTGACGTCAGTTTCTTCTGTGAAATCTTCCACGCCACAACGCAGAGCCACCATAGAAACTATCTGTGGATACAGTGTGCCAAAAAATATTAATGTATCCTTGAAACAATACGTAGAAAACAGAATTGTATAGAATGGCAATACCAAGTCAAGATCTACAAGCTAAGACCAAAGGGTAGGTGTATCACACAACTACATGAAAGAGTGATCACTGGTGAATAAACCAGTGCTGAAAGAGGGTAAAATCTTTATACTCAAACAAGAGTCTATAAGACAAGATCAAATAGATCGACAAAGCACTTAGGTACTAGAGGCACTAACCACTGGTGAATAACTGGGGTTGTAAAAGGTAGCACTTAGCTACTTGAGACACTGGCCACTGGTGTATAAACCAGGATTGTAAAAGGAATACCTCTTGCACTGCAAATAGTTCCCAGAGTGGGGAGGAAGGAAAGGCGTTAAGGAATCTGCGGCTAGGCTATGTCTTTACCAGATAATGCGCTACCAAAGGTAAGTAACTTGTCCATCTAGCCGCAGATTCCTTAACTTTGAATCAGATACCATAGCTATACATTCTCAGAGGAGGGTCTGCAAACTAATTCAACAACAATTCTCAGAAAGCATCAGTCGGTCGAAATTAGTAACAGACCAGATGGGAGCAGAAATTAGAGGAAAAAGAGCAGGAGCTCCTTATAAAAACTGTGGCAAGGACCACAGGCAACGTCAATGAAAACAACCCTAAGGTATGGATCAAAGAAAACCCCGCCCTAAGAGTGTCGGAACAACACAGTGCCAGAAGGCAACAGTCAATAGCATGAGCACAATATCTGACCCCAAAAGGCCGAAGCAGCCTATGGCCCAAGGGGCAGAGGCGATAGCAAATTTCGTGAACTCTACAATCTCTTTCTTCGCAAGAATAGTCAAGGGACAAACGTCCTGAGAACCAGAAACTTTGGGGCCTATTACGATGGCGGTCGGAAACCTCCCCGACCGCCCGCAAGGCCCGTGACATAACCGCCGGTCGTATTACGATGTTGCATGCTCGAAATCCAACCGCTGCGGTCGGATCGCGGGCTTCAACATTGCGGCGGTCGCTGATGCACGCAGCACCGCCGCGATGTCAAAAGGAGCATGTCCTGCATTTCCCTGCACTGCGTGGCAGGCACTGCACAGTGCCTGCCACCTGGTACAGGGAAATGTGGGGGGGACCATGGGTACCCCCCCCCAGTGCACCCCCCCCCCCCCAAACAGGCCCCCGGAAGACACTCACCGTATGCCTTTCAATGGCGGTCTGACCGCTGAGGAAAGGCTGGCTACCGCCGGCATCATAATCCTGCCGGCGGAGCCTGCTCTGCACCGCCACCATTATCCCGGTCCTGCTCCGTCCGCCAGGCAGGAGTGCAGATGGCAACCGGCGGTAAAGCGGCGGTCGGAATTTCCCACCACCGCCATCCTAATTTGACCGGCAGATTTCTGGCTGCGATCGCGGGCGGATGTCCAACGCCCGTCCGGCGGGCACCACCGCCAGCCCGGCGGTGGACATCCGACCACCATCGTAATAGACCCCTTTGGCTCTCAAAACACATCTGCACTAGAAGTAGAGGAATAACATATTCACCGCAAGAAGAGGAAAACAAGAACAAGATTGAAGAAAAAACTCCAACCTGTCCTTGAAAAAAACCCACTATTAACCCTAGGATAATTACTAGGGTCCCTATACTTGAAAAAGAACTCATGTCATTAGATAAAAGAGCACTGCAAGGATCCACACCGCATAGAACCACTAGAGACAGAAAGATGGCAGGTATCTAGATAAGTGCCAAAAACGATGAGCAACAATGTTCGAATTTCCATAGCTCATACTGTGGGTTACATATGCAGTCATACCCACAATACGTGTAAATATATATATACGTACATGCACGCACGCACACACACACAAGCAACATAATGTCTATATACACATACATATACACATGCACATACATACATGTACACACCTATTATACACATATATATATGCATATATATCCATACACATATACATGCACATACACACATGTACACACCCATTATACACACACACACATATATATATGCATATATATATATCCATACACACCCATATCTACAGGATAAGACCTACAGATACAGATAAAAACTATAGTGCCTAGAGGAGCAAACCGAGCCCCATAGTCAGGTTGCCAAAAAATACATAATACACATCCTGTGTTATTGCATATAGCGAGCAAAATCTGAGGATGTACAATACAGATCATTATACCTGTGTGTATACCAACAGAACAAAGAGAGAAGGGTACACCTTCCATAACGCATCCTGAGTGACTCAGCATTAAGATAATGCCAACTGCCCCAAATCTTCTGTCAAGAGAAAACGCAGAGAAGAACACCTTGTTGACAGCAACACTTACGACCACAGTTGGTCCGGTAAGTCAAATGAAGTACAGTCCAACCAATGGCATTCCCAGATCTCCAAAAACATCACTTATAGGAAGAGTGCCTCACTTAAAGACATACTTGTTCAGAGTCACTTTGAGGATAAACCTCTGCACAAGGCGGAAATTACGGGCTTTTTTCCATGCACTAGGTGCAAACCCTGTAAGAACAGCACAAAAGTAAAGAATTACCAGATTCCAGGAAAGAAGGAAAAAAAAAACATCAACAAGCTCTTAAACTGTAATTTCAATTTTGTGATTTATTGCCTGGTGTGTCCTGTGGCCTCCGATATGTTGGTAGCACAATACATCAGGCAAAAAAAATGAGTGTTAGAACACACACGAGCCATCACCAATGCCAGGCATTTTGCCGAGGCACATGAGGGTAGAAGCGACAAGTTACGTTACTTCTGTATTGATCAAGTTGTAAATAAAGAAAGAGGTGGTGACCGGGTGAGGCTTCTTAGGCAATTGGAGTCTATATATATAGTGGATCTTAGAACACGCACACCATATGGGCTTAAGAGTGAGGAAGAGCTGTGGTCACATATCAGCTGATATGGACTTATTCCCATATAGTTCAGCATAATTGGTCTCTCGTACGCCCGCCCCCCCCCACGCAGAGGTACTGCTGAAAAAAAGATTCCGGATCCAGTCTGGCACCTGGGGAGGATTCAAAGTTAAGGAATCTGTGGCTAGATGTCTTTATCAGATACAGGAATATTGGGATGCACGACCTTCAGAGATGGGTCGCAGCCATTGCCATCACCTTTGTTAAAATTTGAGGTGCCGATATTAAGCCAAATGGGATCACTACAAATGTTTAGTGCGTAGAACCCACTACAAATCGCAAGTGCTTCCAGTGCAACGGTAGGATAGGGATGTAGAAGTACACATTCTGCAGATTTAGTGAGACTATCACCATCCAGTTTCCGCGTTCGTTCCGGAGGAACTAGTTCACAACTGAGGTCTAGGACTGAGCACAAACAACCTTCCCATCTTGGGCACCAGGAAGTAACATGCATAACATTCCTGATCCTTTTTCTGCTCCGGCACTAACACCACCACCACTCCTTTCTCTAGGAGAGCTGCCACCTATAGATGCAGGATATTTATGTGGTCTGGAGTGGGGGGAAGAGGGTGCGGGAGGGATGGGGGTGGAGCCTAAAGGAAGGGAAGTGTGTAAAGCCTTTCCACAATTTGGAGGACCCACTGGTCCCAAGTAATGGCATCCAGGTGGGGAGAAAGGACACAAGCCCCCCCACCCTCCCCCCACCTCTGCCTCCCCAGGCTCTGAGGGGATTGGGGAAGCAAACTAGGTCTGCTGGCCTGGTGGTGCAGGGGAGGAGGATGAGGAAGAGAGTTGCTTGACAGATCTACGGTCCTTATCTCTGTCTCCGTCCCTGAATTGCCTGACAAGCGGATTGGGTTGCTGCTGCTGGGTCTGTGGTTGGTCTGCCTGGCATTGTCTTAAAGAGAAGCCTCTTGAAAAGACACAAAAATGCTTAAGTGGTAGTAATCCCTTGTAGGAAATGGCAGTTGTAAGCTCAAGGAATGGGCTGTGGCCTTGCTGGTCTTGAACCGCTCTAATACTGAATCTGCCTTGTCCCCAAAAAGGTGTGTCCATAAAATTGGCCTAAATGTTTGATGAAAGGTTGGACATGTGCAGCTAAATGGAGACAGAGATGCCCATAGCCCAGGTCACACAGCCTGCAGTATCCAGCTCATTCTTAATGATATGCCAGGAGACCTTCTGTCCATCCTGGATCACTTCCTGGAAGTGTGCATTCATATCTTCTGGTACACAAGGCACAATCATCTGGGACAGGTCATATATGTTGTGGTTGTAGTGAGCTAGCAGGCAATATGCACTCTCCGACATAACTGCCATACTCTCTGCAGAGAGAGTCTTCTTCCCAAGGCCTCTAGATGTTTCGACTCCCTGTCCGAGGGGACTGATGGGAAGGTACCTGATGATTGACTGGAAGAACATAATGCCTGGATTACTAAGCTGTCAGGTAAAGGGTGGATAATAAGAAATGGTGGATCATCTGGAACGGGCAGTAACGTCTAGCCACCATTCTATTGACCGCAGGAGCCTATGTGGGCTTGTCACTTGCTACCAGGACTGGGTCTAGGAGGGCATTATTGTAGGGCAGTAATGGTTCAGCCATAGGAGTTGTTGTAGGAGAACTTTAGTGAGGACATTGGTTTTTGCCTCTACTGTACACTTCTGCCGCTTTCCCGTCTATTCTATGAAAGGACATCACCTCTGGAGTTGGGTGTGCAGTAGGAAAGTCAAGCAAAGTGTCTAATCCACTTGCGGAAGATAGGCCTTGCAGCTCATGGCATTGGTCGGTACCATTGTCACCTCCATATGTATAAAAGGTCTAAGTGGTCTGAAACCGTTCCAAACAGGTCATGCAGCCTGTTTCTATACTCCTCCAGGATTCTCTGCCCCTCCCTTCTTGGGCTGTTCTGTGGTGCGATTTCAGGGAGTGGTGTCAGAGGTGGAGGCGGAAGCGGCCATTGCTTAGACGGTTGCGTTGTAGTGTATCTGAAAGCTGGTTCAAACAAGCCGGTGTCAGTCCAGGTGGGATGGTGCTGAGCAGTGTTGGGCCAGAGGCGTAAATATTGGATAGCCGTCTGACACCACAGGGCCTGAAGGCATGTCAGATGGTGCCAATGCTTTGACTAAGATGGAATACATGGTGTTGAGGAATGCCACCGGGTGAGTGCCTCAGTAATCAAGATCTGTCCTTCTCGATCCCTGCAGGGCTTAAAACATGAGTGCTTGAGTGACAACATTGTACTGTACTAAAGGAATTTTCTGTGAGGAAAACTCATAATTCTGAAGAGCGAGCTCCGGATCTGCTTGAAGGCGCAGAAAGAAGGGATCTAAGCTTGTTGCAACAGGGTGGGTGCTATAGGACTATGGTGACGTCATTTGACGCAACTTCCAGCCTTGACACGAAGCCCACACCCCACCAGGTGATGTAAGAGCTTTTAAGTTTCTGGTCCCAGTTTGATGCCTGGGATTATTCTACAGGCGAGGAATCTGCAGGTAAAAGCATCCATTAGAAATGTCAATGTTGAAGCAGTGCAATGTGACAAATTAATTTGTAACTTTACTGCTATTTACCTTCTGAACGGGGAGGGTGGATGCGTCTGTAACCACCGTGGCCACAGCTGGAGGCGGGTGAAAAGGCTTCCCTTGAGCCAGGTGCTCCTTCACTATTCCAGGTCCGCCGCAGTGTTACAGGAGATCATGATGGTACCCAACAAATATCCCTTGTGCTGAAACCACTGCCAATGCAGGCACTACTGGAAAGCCTTCATGTACCATGGACCAGAAGGATGCAGAAAGCCAGCAGACGAAGTACCATAAGAACTGGACCAAGAGCTCCCTCCCGAAACATCAGATTCACATACCAAATACCTCAGATTCTCTGAGGGGGGCGAGGGGAGATACAGAGAGATTTTGTGTCCAGTACTGTCCCTATGAACAGGAGGCACTGAGAGTGCTCTAGGTGAGACTTGGGCCCATTGCTGGAAAAGCCAAAATCCAACAGCAGGGAAGCTGTTGCCTGCAGGTAGTATGACAGCATCCGTGGAGAACTGGCCTTCAGCAAAAGAGACGCCCTGCATTCTTAGATGAGATGCACCACTGCCATCACTTCTGTGAAGACTTGCAGTACGGATGCTAGCAGTTGCGGCTGGTGATATTTGAAAGTGGTGAGGTGTAAAAGTTTGGTATGACTTTTATGTAGTGAGCGGCGCGGGCAAGCTTAATGGACTAACGTGGGGTCCAGGCTGGATCCTCCTCCAGAGAACAAAATTGAAAAAAAGATCTGTACATTTTCAACCACCTCTCTTTCCTCTTCAACACCCTCTTTTCACTCTTCCCTGAATGCACTTCCTTGCATCGCCCTCACTTCACCACTTCCAAACATACTCTGCACTTACTCACATTTAAGCAATTTATTTACTTTTGATTTTGCCCTGTAAATATTTTGCCATCTGTGCACCTCCTTCACACACATTTTCAAAAAATTGCAATTACAACTTGAATACATGACCATTGTTCTGTGTGCTCTGCAGAGAGGCCAACCCACTGACAGGCACTTTGCTTTGGCGTTAGAGCTCTCAATCGAAGCCCCTCAGAAACACCTGCCAAGCACAAAGTATGCACAGAAAAAACATACAGAAAGAAACACATCATGATTAAATAGCTAACTCTTAAGGAAGGCAAGATTAAGTAAAAGGTGAAATAAGAGATGAACTAAATCACTGACATGCATTGCCTTAATGTTTTTAAGACTCATTGTTTGTAAATCAATCCATGTTTTTGACATTAATGTTGTTAAGGGCATGAAGATAGGGCCAGTTTTAATGTCATACAGCAGATAACTGTCTGTTGTAAGCACATTTCTCTCACTTTACATTTGACTCGGATATTCGAGAAGGGCTGCTAGGCTTGGTGACCCTTTTCTATGCCTCTGCCACAGTACTGGTGCAGCTGCTGCTTTTCTTGTTAAACTGGTTGGACACGTTGGTACTGGCATAAGTTCAAATCTCTGAAGAAGCCATCAACAAAACATCTGAAATTATGTGTGATCTTGGGTTGGAGATCGAAGTCCCAAAGACCTGGCCATCACTCTGCCGGACTTAAACCTCTCCAAACTAACATCCAAAAAGACGTGTCCCATCACGGCATGTTTATCAATGCTGCTTGAACATCACTGGGAAATCTGGCTGACCTGAGCCATGCATGCCTATGCTGGGTCACTGAAAATCCCATGGCTTTGGCCACTCTGTCCTCTATGTCCACCCCGCTACAGCAATCGGCTAGAGGCATTCAGGCCACCTTTTACCACCTCTGCAAAGTGGTCTCTGAGGTGGCCCTACAAATTTGGCACCACAATAGATGCCATGTCCCACAAAGCATATGTGTATCAGCCCAGCAGGCAAATGGCTTTCAAGGATTGGAGGGCCAAACTTCCCACCAACAATAACATTTTGCCTACGGCCTCCAGCTTCTTCGATTGCCTGCCTAGGGGTGCTGCAGGGAAAGTTTCAGGGTTCTGTTTCGCACATTAAGATGCTTGCACCACAAGCCTTTCTGGTGATGCGTGAACTGAAAGGAAATCCATGTCTCCAGGTGCAGGCCACTACACCCTCCGGCTATCAAGCAGTTTACAGCTGGGGCCGATGTAGCTTGTCCAAAACTGCCTTTACTGGGTTTAGGAATGTCTCATTAACTGGCAATAAAAGTTCTGTTGCAGCGGTAGCCAATTTCAAGATGTTAGACCTCAACCCTGCTGCTGGCAGTGATAATCCCAACACATCTGCCACCTTCCTTAAAACTGTACTGAAGGGTGCTACTAACAGAGCAACCAGCCCTGATGGCCACTCCATCCATTGGGTAATGTTTCTAAGCTGCTGGCGTGTTGTAAGGCCAAATAGTCAGCCATATCCGAAGGGTGTGGTAACAAGTGGGCTTCCTCACTGCTGTTGTCTATGTCGTGAGGCACCACCTCTGGCATCTGGACCTTTCCAAATCGGACCAAAAGCTATCTTTGATGGTCTGCCAGTAACGAGGTTGAGAGGCACTTATCTGAGATTCCTGCTATTACCTAGCTTTCTTAACTATGCTTTGGGCTGCTCCCTTCTGGACCTCATTAGAAGACTGTTTGCATTGGCAGGCGGATGTGAGGAGACCGGCAGGCTGATGGTGGCACAGGTGCCAGCACCACTTGAAGGGCTACTGATGAGGTTTTCTGAACTAGAATGTCTCCAAATGGCACCGAGGCATTTCCTAAATGGGAGAGCCCCAAGCGGTCCCAGGGGCCCCAGTGGCCCACCAGTGGGAACCATAACCCACCTGAACATCTCCATCACCACATGAAGGAAGAGGGCAATGTCGATGCTGAAAGCTGGAAATTCTGAGTAAGGTTCTGATTTAGATCTTGGCGGACATGGTGCACAAGTTACTTACCTTCGGTAACGATATATCTGTAAGAAACATTAGTTAGTTATAGATTCCTTACCTTAGAATTACCCCCAGGCGTCAGACTTGATCCGTAAAGTTTTTTCGTCAGCAGTACCTCTGCGAGTCGGAAGGTGGTGTTGGTCGGCTCCGCGTCCGTCGTCGGCGTCGTGGTCGCCGGGATGACGTCGCGGCAGCTACTTAGACGCCGCCCTCGCGCGCTGACGTCAGTTCTGTACACGACTTTCCGCGCCAGAAACGCAGAGCCATGCAAGACACTGACCACTGGTGCACAAAACTAGGGCCCTGAAAGGATGTCCTTAACCCTAGAAATCAGTTCGCAGAACGGGGAGGATGGGTGGGGCGGTAAGGAATCTATAACTAACTAATGTTTCTTACAGATATATCGTTACCGAAGGTAAGTAACTTGTGCATCTGAAAGAAACACGTTAGTTATAGATTCCTTACCTTAGAATAGATACCCCAGCAATACCAACCCCGGTGGTGGGTCTGCGAACCAAGATCACACCAGAAAGTCCTGGAGAACAGAACGGCCAAAGAAGCCATCTCTCCGGACTTGGCTGTCATTCAGAGGAACTCCTCTTCCCAAGGCAGTAGTGGCTGCCGTCGCCCTGGTGGAGTGAGCGCGTAGCCCGACTTGAGGCTCCTTTTTAGCCAGAGAGTAACAAGCCTTAATACACAACACAACCCATCGAGAAATGGTGCGTTTGTGTACAGCCCGACCCTTCTTTGCGCCCACGTAGCCAACAAAAAGTTGATCATCCACCCGGAACTGTTTTGTGCGATCCAGATAAAAGGAGAGCGCACGTTTTGGGTCCAGACGGTGGAGCCTCACTTCCTCCATCGAAGGATGCGGAGGCGGAAAGAAGGTGGCAAAGTAATAGTCTGCCCGATGTGGAAGGCAGTGACCACCTTAGGAAGGAAGGATGGGCGGGTTCGGAGAACCACCTTGTCCGGATGAACAGATAGGAAAGGAGGTTTTGAAGAAAGAGCCTGGAGCTCACTCACCCGTTTAGCAGAAGTGATGGCTACCAGGAAAGCAGTTTTAAGAGTCAAGAGACGTAAGGGACAGTTATGAAGCGGCTCAAAGGGAGCGCACATTAAATAAGTTAGCACAAGATTCAAGTCCCACTGAGGCATAACGAAGGGGATTGGAGGAAAAAGATGTGTTAAGCCTTTTAAGAAACGGTTAACTACCGGGGACTTGAAAAGAGAAGGCTGATCTGGCAGCCGAAGGAAGGCAGAGATGGCCGAAAGATAGCCCTTGATAGTGCCCAGAGCAGAGCCCTGCTGGGCTAAAGAGAGAAGGAACAAGAGTACTTCAGAAAGAGAGGCAGAAAGGGGATCCACAGCCTTTGCTGTGCACCATGCCACAAATTTGTTCCACCGGCAGGCGTATACCGTCTTAGTGGAGGGACGCCTGGCTGCCAAGATTACGTCACAAACTTCAGGAGGCAGGTCGAAAGACGTCAATTGCCGCCGCTCAATCTCCACGCAAGGAGGTGGAGACTGGATAGGTTCGGGTGGAGGACCGTCCCCTGCTGCTGCGACAGAAGATCCTCCCGAAGAGGCAGTCTGATCGGAGGATCGATGGCCGTGTTGAGCAGCTCGGGATAGCAGACTCTTCGTGCCCAACCCGGAGCCACAAGAATGACTTTGGCCCGGTCGCGCCTGATCTTCTTCAGCACTCTGGGCAGAAGTGGTATAGGCGGAAAGGCGTACAACAGACGGCAACTCCACTCGCGACGAAAAGCGTCGCCTAGCGAGTGCCGCCTTGGAAATTCCAACGCGCAGAATTGCTGACATTGCGTGTTCTCTTCGGTGGCGAATAGATCTAACCAAGGCTCTCCCCACTGTCGAAAGAGCCCTTGCATCACCTCCGAGTGAAGACGCCATCGTGATCCATCATGCACCTGCGGCTGAGTTCGTCCGCCCTGGCGTTCAGAGAACCTGTCAGGTGTTGAACCACCAGGGAAATGCTCTGATGTTCCAGCCATGTCCAGAGGCGGAAGGCCTCCTGACATAGGGTCCACGACCCCACCCGCCTTGTTTGTTGCAGTACCACATGGCGGTGGTGTTGTCCGTGAACACCTGCACTACTCTTCCCCGGACAGAGGGAAGGAATGCCTTCAGTGCAAGATGAATCGCCCGGAGCTCCAGAAGGTTGATGTGAAGCCCAGACTCCGCCGGAGACCAGAGGCCTCTGATCTCCGCCTCTCCCATGTGGCCGCCCCATCCCAGAAGGGATGCGTCCGCCACCACAGTGTGGTCCGGTTGGGGAAGGGAGAGGGATCTGCCATTGACCCAATCCTGGTTCGTGAGCCACCACTGCAGTTGTTGTGCAGTGCCCTCCGAGATCTGGACGCAATCGGACAGATTCCCCTGATGCTGCGCCCACTGGAACTTCAGGTCCCACTGCAGAGCCCGCATATGCCACCGGGCATGATCTACCAGCAGGATGCTGGAGGCCATGAGGCCCAGCAGCCTCAGAGTCATTCTGACCGAAACCCGGGATAAAGGCTGAAAGATCAGAATCATAGCCCGAATATCCCGGACTCGCTGTTCGGGAGGCTAGACCCGAAACCGCGTTGTGTCCAGAACTGCTCCGATGAAGAGGAGCTTCTGAGAGGGAATCAGGTGCGACTTCGGCACATTGGTGGAGAACCCCAGCGAATGCAGGAGGTCGGCCGTAGTCTGGAGGTGGGAGACGACTGCCTGGGGCAAGCCCGCCTTCAACAGCCAGTCGTCGAGATAGGGGAAGGCTGAAACCCCTGATCTGCGCAGATGAGCTGCGACCACCGCCATCACTTTCGTGAACACCCGAGGGGTGCTGGTAAGGCCAAAGGGGAGCACGGTAAACTGAAAGTGCCCGTTGCCTATCGTGAACCGTAGGTAACGCCGGTGGGCCGGCAGGACGGGAATGTGAAAATAAGCGTCCTGCAAGTCCAACGCTACCATCCAGTCTTCCGGGTCGAGAGCAGACAAGACCTGAGCAAGCGTCAACATCTTGAACTTCTCCTTCCGGAGGAAGCGATTGACGTCCCTGAGGTCCAAGATAGGACGCAGGCCCTTGTCCTTCTTGGGGACCAGAAAGTAGTGGGAGTAACAACCACAACCTACTTCTGTGACAGGAACGCGCTCAATGGCTCCCTTGGCCAAGAGAGCCGTAACTTCCTGCTGGAGAAGGGCCAGGTGATCCTCCGACATGCGGTAGTATCTCGGTGGCATGGCTGGAGGGGTAGTCTCGAAGGGGAGGGAGTTGCCCCTTCGGACTATCTCAAAACCCACCTGTCTGACGTGATGGTGCGCCAGTGGGGGAGGTGATGGCGAATCCTTCCGCCCACTGGCGTTTGATGGGCCTGAAAGGTCAGACTAGGAGGGTTTGGAGGCTGCTGCACAGGGGGGGTTGGTGGACTGGCCCGCCCGCTGGCCCCCTGAACCACGGCGTTGGTTCCCACGTCCCCGGCCGGGCGAAGGTTGGGTTACTTGCTGCGGCCTGTGGCTCTGGGTGGGACGTAGTGGGGCACCCCTTCCGTAGCCACGAAAGGGGCGAAAAGCAGACTGCGCCGGACGGGTGGAGAGGACTTGGCCGTAGCCCGTGAGTCCTTGAAGCGCTCTAGGGCGTTGTCTGCTTTGTCGCCAAAAAGGCGACGGCCATCAAAGGGCATGTCCATCAAGGTGTTCTGGACATCCCCTGGAAAGCCAGTGGACCTCATCCAGGCGTAGCGACGAAGCGCTACCGACGTTGAAATGGTCCTGCCTAGAGAGTCGGCGGTGTCCAGCCCACAACGTATCGTAAACTTTGCTGCATCCCTCCCGGCGGCAACAGCCTGGGAGAGCACTGCCCGGGCCTCCTCCGGACACTGAGGCAGCACCTGCGCCACCGTATCCCACACTGAGTGGGAATAACGGCCCAAGAGACATGTGGTGTTTATGGACCGCAGTCCTAAGCTGGCGGAAGAGAACATTTTCTTGCCAAGGTGGTCCAGCTTCTTGGATTCCCTCTCCGGTGAAGCGGTAGGGAAGGCGCTTTTGGAAGTGGAGGCTTGGATGACCAAGCTCTCCGGGGTGGGGTGTTGGGAGAGGACAGTGGGGTCGCCCGGAGGCGGGCAGTGGCGTCGGGCAATCATCCTGTCCACGGGAGCCTCTGTGTTGGGCCTGGACCACGTGCCCAAAAGGACGTCTGTGAGGGCCTCATTAAACGGCAGCAGGAGCTCCGAAGTGCTCGCAGCCGGTTGAAGCACCTCAGTCAGGAGGTTAGTCTTGACCGCCACCGTAGGAAGCTCGAGGTTGAGAGCCTCGGCCGACCTACGCAACACCACTGCGTATGATGCTCCCTCCTCCGTAGCCACGGTAGGAGAACATGCCAAGGTCAGGGGAGGTGTCCAAACCACTGGCATTCCCCAGTTCCTCTCTCCAGTCCTGTTCACTGTCCAACTGTTCAGTTAAAGGTTCACCTGACCCCTCCCAGTCCTCCTCATCATCCTCTGGGTGCCATTGTGGTTGAAAAGTGACCCCAGGAGTGAACAGGGGCATAAAAACCCCACTCGGCGCCGGATCCGGTGTCGGACGATGCCGGTCCGGCTCGGTGTCCACATCGGGATGGAGGCCGGGGTCGACGCCGGCCGGTGGGCCGACTAGCGTCGAGCGCGGTAGTAGTGCCGTCAGAGGCGGCGCCGGTGGAGGCGTAACGAGGTCAACCGGCGCCGATCCGGATCCACGCCTGGATCCAAGGGGGGCCTGCGGCGCCGAGGCCGGAGCCGCCGGCAGCGAAGACCAAGGCCCCCCAACCGAGTCCGCGGGGCCCGAAGGCGCGCCGGCGGGGTCCGTCTGCCCAAAGATGGCATGCATCGCCTCATAGAACGTACGAAGCTGGGCGGGAGTCGCTCCAGGTCCCGGAAAGGGAGGGAAACTCAGAGTCGACCCTTCAGGCTCCGCGCGCGGAGCCGCGGGAGGAGCACCACCCGCGTGCCTCGTCGGATCGGCCGACGACGAGGAGAAGTCGAAGAGCGACGATGCTTCTTCGACTTCTTCTTATGCTTAGACTTACCCGACCCCGAGTGCGAAGACTTCGATGATTTCAAACCGGAATGGTGGTGGCTCCGCGACCGGTCCCTCGACCTCCCTCTCGACCGGGACCTCGAACGGCGCGGAGCCGACTGCCGGTGTTCAAGCAGCTTTCGGGACCGCTCCCGCAAAGCCTTTGGCGCCATCGACCGGCAGTCGGAGCACGACTTGGGGTCGTGGTCGCGCTCCAGGCAAAAAAGACACACGCGGAGCGGATCCGTCATCGACATCATGCGATGACAGGAACCGCAGGCCTTGAAACCGGGCATCCCTCGTGCACCTTTTCGGAGTCGAAGACTCGAAAAAAGAAGTCGACAAAAGTCGAGAAAAAGTTAGTAAAAAAATGACTGAGGTTCCGCTCTTCCCGGATCTGCGCTGGCTTTCGCGGAAAAAGAAAGAACGGACGTTAGTGCGCGAGGGCGGCGTCTAAGTAGCTGCCGCGATGTCATCCCGGCGACCACGACGACGGACGCGGAGCCGACAGACGCCACCTTCCGACGCGCAGAGGTACTGCTGACGAAAAAACTTTCCGGATCCAGTCTGACGCCTGGGGGTAATTCTAAGTTAAGGAATCTATAACTAACGTGTTTCTTTCAGATACACCATCACAACGGTGACGGATATCCTGTCCGCCCAAATATAAATCCCATTATATCCTATGGGATTTATATTTCGGCGGACGGGATATCCGTCACCGTTGGACCACCAAGATCTAAATCAGGCATGTGTTCTATGCCAGAGCTGCATGTGATAGAGGTGGCAAGGGGCCTAAACAGGACCTGAAGAAGGTGCTGGAGTCAGTGGTGCGCCACTGAAGGGGGCTCCTCATCCAAAGCAATACCACTGGCTCCGGTTCCGAGGAGGAATACGATGGTGGCGGAGTACACCAAGAGGATCTACCTTGAGACCTTGCTCATATTCAAAGGGGGTCATCGTACTGCCTCAGTCTTTTCTCCTTGAGTTTTTTCTTATAGTCCTGGAAGGTCTTGGAGGAAGGAGAGGAATGCGACTTTAGATTTCGACTGCATGAGGCTGCAGTTGTTCACAACCTGGAGTCGTGTTTTGACCTAAAGCACCAAAGGCATACATCATCCTAGATGCAGATTTGTCCACTGGAGTCATGACAGAGTTTGAAACCTGATTTTTTGGGGGTGACAACCCTACTCAACGCACACAAATATTTTTGTATAAAAGAAAGAAATCCTACAAAAAACGTAAAACAAATCTGAGAGAGCGCTGATGTCAATGAGCCGGGGTCGGCGCAATATGGCTTTTGTGATGTCACCCTGGCATTGTTTCCTGTGCCGATATGAAACCAGCACCCTCTACCTGTATGCAAGATGTGAAAAGTTTCAGGATCAAGTATGGCACCTGGGGATATGCAACAGGTGAGATAGTTGCAGGTAGAACTAACCATTAGAAGTACTTTTGCAATGTCCTCAAGTACAAACCAAGTGATGCACAATATCCTGACTCATCTCCCATCTCCCCACTAATAATAAATACTGAACTTTCACTCTGCAGCTAGGCTTGCAATATTATGATACAACACATTTACCAAGCCTGTGGCTGGGTAAGGGTCTCTGTGAAAATTACCCGACAAACAATTGGCGAGCAAGAATTAACACAACTACTTAAATTCTTCCTGGTCTTTCAAGAAGAGCCAAGAGATGATAGTATGGTGTGATGTCTAATCTACCTGACATTGGTTGTACTTAACTGTGCAGTTAAAAGTTGGTCACAGACGTACCTGAAAAATTTTGTTTACAAGAGATTCCAGATTCAAACATGGGTTAGTTCAGATGTCAGTTTGGTGTTCAAGGTGTTTCATAATCTTGGGTTTAGCACTCCAAGAGATTTGTTGATTACCCCCTTTTCATCCAGATTATGAAAGACCCTCTAAACAGCCTATAGGGGCTTTCTAGAATGGGTAAAAGTCCTATTTTTACTCTATTTTGTGTAGCATAGCACTTAAGCAGAGCATTTGGTAGACAGTCAGACAGAGTGATCCAAAAATATTCTCACGGTGCAATACTGTACAATATTCCACAGTGGATGTCAACTACAGCTTATCTGCCTATCCAAAAGAAATTACTGCCACCAAAAAAAGCCTCTGGGTCACCAGTATAATGCTAGTTGTGGCAAAGGCTCAGAACACATATAAGCCAGCAATCATAATGCTAGTTGCAAATACCAAAAGGAGAGGGACATTGTTACTAGAGGATGAAGATTAAGAAGAATCTTTTAAGTGCTGAACCTTTTAGAAATGCAGTTTGTGAATTTCTGTAATTACGCTTAGCGGTTCAATTTGAAATAGACACTGAACAACAGTCAGAAAAGAAAACAAGTATTTCCACCTGGCAAGACTAGAACAGCAAATAGGAAGCCATATTTCTATTTACTGTTGTCTAATGGCGAATCCAGGCAAGGAAAATGCAGAATGACTTCTACATGCAGGTAAACAACTCCTTGCGCGTGTTGGCTGTTTGTTTTCTCTTTAAAAAAAAGGTTGCTGAGTGGGAGCAGAAATGTATCATTCAGGAAGGAGACGACATCTCCTTCCGACGACGTTTTTGTGTTTCTTATGGGAAGACCCACTGGGGGACCTTTTCTTGTACAGAGATTTGCCTTCAGCAAAAATACACTATTTAGAGGTGTCCTTTGGAGCCCAGGTCAAAAACAACTTGGGCCTGGGGAGTGGCCACACCAGTGACCAAGATGTGCGCATGGCAGTGATACTCCGGCAAAGACAGCATCCACTATGCTAATTTTGAGCCAAAACTGCAATCACCGCGCATCTGTGCCACAAGCGATATCATCCTGTTTTTTGGTGGAGCGGGCACTGGGGACGCACTGGACATAGGCGGGAAGAGGCCCAGCGCTCGCCTCGGAGGCCCCGTGGCGACCGGGGCTGCAGGTGAGCCTGAGGCTTGAAGCTACTGAGCCTCGCTGGGCCCCTAGCCCCCGCCCCATTGGCATTTGGCTCTCCTCATTGCTGCAGGAGGGGAGGATCGACGGAGCCTGGGATCGCTGCAGCCGGCCCAAACTTACCGCATGACCTCACGGGGTGCTCGGTGGTGCCAGGCCCATGGTGGACATGCCTGTCCTGGGGGCTGTGTGGTGCTCTGGCATAGCCCCAGGGGAGATGCCTCCTTCTTGCCTACTTCTCCGGCTTATACTGTGGTAAGGCACTATTGCACAAGCCTGCAAAGCAGGGACAGGCAGCAAAACTATTGGTTCCCGCTCCCCTCCTCATGGAGCTGCAGACCTCGAGCGGCCTACAGCGGCCCATACAGTGAAAACGACAACCTCCCTGTATTACAGCTGAACTGTGCTGGCAGAGTGACCTACTAGCCCCGCTCTACTGCCCAACCATGTTTCCTGCATTACCTGCCACATTCAGACACTAGCGCCTTGAACCCCTGTCACTGCTGCACCTCTGCCACCACACAAGGATGACTCTCGGGGGCATCGCTACCATTGTGGCCTCAGTGGGATACGGCCTTAGCAGTTGGTGTTGCGCCTGCCTCTATTAGCAGCACCTGGCCCAGTCGACCTTGGAGTGATCCACATAGTGTGCCTTTCTGCAGCCCCTCCCCCCGGTGCCAGCTGCCTCTCTACTTCCTTGCGGATACCCGCAATATATCCACTTCGGCCATGCAAGGAGATCCTAAGCAGCCCAAGCCTCCCTTTGAGAGGCCTAAAGTGACAAGCAAAATGGAACTCCCATCGGATGCAGAGGAGGGTGGAGTTGTGGCTTCAAATACGGAGCAGATGACTGATGCGACGGCCATAATGGCGGAGCTTTGTGCAGGCATTCATTCCATCGATGCCCGGGCAGACTTGATTGCATAAGGAGAACGCCTCTATCGTCTGGCCTGTGGGTAGATGTGGCGGAAGAACATATATCCGAATTGGAAGGTGGTGCCAAGACCGTCTCAAAGTGATTGGAAAAGCTGGAACTATTTTTTAAAGCGGGAGCTGTGAAAAATAAAGACTTGGAGGCCCTAACTCAGCGAAATAATATCTGTGTTATGGGTATTGCAGAATTCCTGGATATTGGCCACCCAGACCAATTTTTGGAACACTTACTGACCAACCTCTTTGACTGTCAACACTTCACGTCCACATTTGTGGTGAAACGGACCCCTCGCTCTCTTGGCCCACGCCCCCTCCAGGTGCTCCATCACACCCTAGTATAGCCCGAATTCTTAACTACCAAGACCAGGACACTGCCCTAAGCCTTGCACATGAGAATGGCCCCCTACCATACCAGGGTTCTTCCATCTCACTGATTCCGGACTTTACATTAGCAGTGCAGGAGGCACGACGCAAAATCACAGATGCCAAGACACTGCTGCGGAAGCATGGATTGAAATATGGTATGCTCTACCCAGCCTGCCTCTGCATTGAGCTCAACGGGAAAGCTCACTTCTTTGACAACTCGGCTGATGTCATGGCCTTTTGCAAGCAACTCAACAAGGAGTAATCGTCCACTCAGCGTGCTACACTGGACTGCTCCCCTCCTGATCTCCATGCCTCGGCGAGTGTGGACCTTTTCCCACCTTACTGACCGCTCTTAATGTGGCGCTTTCTGCGCATGTCTTGCCTGCTGGCCCTGGGCCACCCCCAGGCTTCCCGCAAGTACATGTGTACTCCTGCCTCCAAGATTGGTGTTAACATGCTTTATCACCTATAGCCCGTTAATACAACTTCTTCATCAGGTATCACACACCTAATGGGCCTGACTTGCCGTAGCGTTGCCCACCTCCTTAGGTGTATATCACTTTGATTATGGTTGGGGTATTTGTTTTTTTGTTTGATAGTTTGAGGAGTCACTGGGTGGTTTCCTGCCTAGTGTGAGTAGGGGAAGGCGGTTGGGAGATTACATGTTTTTGTCATTTGTGCTGGTTGATGCATCTTATTCAGCAGGGGCATCTATTGTTATTTCACTTACCCGTTCATGACTACATATCTGTCAATGGCTACACAACGAAGGGGAAGGGAACACATAGCTGAACTAAACTTCATGTCCTGGAATATCCGTGGCCTAAAAAATCCACATAAGGGCAAGCAGGTGTTATCCTATCTCTCCCGACATGGTATGAAAAGTGTGTTTGTCCAGCAGACGCACCTCCCACAATGGGATTCCTTCCCCTACTTTTGCCTTTTCCTGAAGCCCCCATAGGTATTTCTCTAGTTACAGTACATATTCACTTGGAGTATGCATCCTTATACATAAGTGTATTTCCTGTCACCACACCACCAGTTACATTGACGACAACAGGAGGTATGTGTTGGTTGCGGGCACTATGGCGGTGCTCCGCCTCCTTTTGATCAGTGTGTATGTACCCAATGTAGACTCCCCCTGAGTTCTTTCACGTTTTCTTGGCCACCATAGATCTGGTAGACACTGACATTCTTGTGATGGGAGGGGACCTTAACTTGATAATTGACCCCATGCTAGACTCCACTGGTACAGTCCCAAGTTGCAAACCTCAATCGCTTCACATACTTTGGGATGAGCAAGTTACTTACCTTCGGTAACAATGTATCTGGTAGAGACATATTCTAGTTGTAGATTCCTTACCTTAGAATTGTCCCCAGGCGTCAGTCTGGATCCAGAGATTTTATATCAGCAGTACCCCTGAATGTCGCTAGGTGGAGTCAGTCGGCTCCACGTTCGTTGTCGGCATCATGCGCACCGGAAATGACGCTGCAGGACCTACATAGATGTCGCCGAGCCCACTGACATCAGTTCTTAACACGACTTTCCACGCCGTTTGCAGAGCGGGGAGGATGAGTGGGGCAGGAAGTAATCTACAACTGGAATATGTCTCTACCAGATACATCGTTACCGAAGACAAGTAACTTGCTCATCTGATAGAGACTTCTAGTTGTAGATTCCTTACTTTAGAATAGATACCCCAGGAAAACCAACTGCGGAGTGGGGTCTGCGAACCAAGATCACACAAGAAAGTCCTGGAGGACCAACCGGGTAAAGAACCTGTCCCTCCAGACTTGGCTGTCCAGGCAGTAGTGTCTGGTAAACGTGTGCAGGGATACCCACGTTGCCGCCTGACAGATATCCAGGACTGGGACTCCTTTTGCTAACACTGTGGTTGCCGCTGTTGCTCTAGTAGAGTGAACACATAACCCCACAGGAGGTTCCTTCTTTGCCAATGCGGAGCACAATTTAATGCAGAGGACAACCCATTGAGAGATGGTCCTTTCCTGTACTGCACAACCTTTCTTAGCACCCACATAGCCAATGAAGAGTTGATCGTCCACTTGGAAGTCTTTGGTAAAATCAAGATAGAAAGACAATGCACGTTTTGGGTCCAGTCGGTGGAGTCTCTTCACTTCCTTGGAGGGATGCGGGGGCGAGTAAAAGGTGGGCAGGGTAATGGATTGTCCCACATGAAAGGGCATGACCACTTTTGAGAGGAATAAGCTTTTGTTCGAAGCACCACTTTATCTGGATGGACAGACAGATAGGGAGACTTGGAAGACAGAGCCTGGAGCTCGCTAACTCTGCGAGCAGAGGTGATGGCAATTAGGAAAGCAGTCTTAAGGGTTAGAAGCCTGAGAGGACAATTATTAAGAGGCTCGAAGGGAGCACACATAAAAAAAGCCAAGACCAAATTTAAATTTAATTGGAGCATTGTTAAAGGAGACGGAAGAAACAAGTTAGTAAGGCCCTTAAGAAACCTATTGAAAATGGAAGATTTGAACATAGAGGGCTGCTCTGGAAGTCTCAGAAAGCCAGAGATAGCCGAAAGATAACTCTTAAGGGTGCCCAAAGCAAAGCCCTGCTGGGCCAAAGAAAGTATTTACAACAGAACCTAAGAAAGAAAGGGGACCAACAGGCTTTGCTGTGCACCATGCCACTAATGTGTTCCATCTACAGGCGCATACTGTTTTACTGGAGGGACACTTGGCTGCCAAGATGACATCAAAGACTTTGGGTGGAAGGTCGAAAGCTGTCAACTGCCACTGCTCAATCTTCATGCAAGGAGGTGGAGACTAGACAGGTTTGGGTGAAGTACCGTCCCCTGCTGCTGCGACAGAAGATCTTCCCGAAGACAGTATGATCGGAGGATCGATGGACATGCTCAGAAGGTCGGAATACCACACTCTTCATGCCCAATCCAGACCTACAAGAATGACTTGAACCCGGTCGTGCTTGATCTTCTTGAGCACTCTAGGCAGCAGTGGTATAGGGAAAAAGGCGTAGAGGAGGCCGAAGCTCCACTGGCGACAAAAAGCATAGCTGAGTGAGAGCCGCATTGGAAACTCCAACGTACAATACTGCTGACATTGCATGTTCTCTTCGGAGGCGAACAGATCTAACCAAGGCTCTCCCCACTGCTGAAAGAGACCTGGTGCCACCGCCGGATGGAGACGCCATTCGTGATCAACCAGGCACCGACGGCTTAGTTAATCCGCTCTGGTGTTCAGAGAACCCGCCAGGTGGTGAACCACCAGGAATATGCCCTGATGTTCCAATAATGTCCAGAGGCAGAGGTCTCTTGACAAAGTGTCCACTACCCCACCCGCCCTGTTTGTTGCAGTACCACATGGCGGTGGTGTTGTCTGTGAACACCTGCACGACTTTTCCTTTGAGAGAGGGAAGGAATGCCTTCAGTGCTAATCTGGTCGCCCGGAGCTCCAAAAGGTTGATATGGAGATCGGACTCTGCCGGAGACCAGACGCCTCTGATCTTTGCCTTTCCCAGGGGGCCCCATCCCAGGAGTGATGCATCTGTCACCACCGTAAGATCTGGTTAAGGACGTGACAGGGATCTGCCTCTGACCCAATCTTGGTTCGTTAGCCACCACTGCAGTTGTTGCGCAGTTCCCTCCAAGATCTGGACGTAGTCAGAAATATTCCCCTGATGCTGCGCCCACTGGAACTTCAGGTTCAACTACAGAGCTCGCATATGCCATCTTGTGAGAAGTTGGCCTGGTATATGCTGTCCACTAATTATAGTGGGCACCTTGCACCAGTCCAAACAACCCCTTATTGGAGATAGGTTAAAGACAACCTTTATTGAAAGCTATCCTAGTGGTAGCTATGGAGAGCAGCCTTCAGGCTAAGTCTTGAAGGAATGTAAAGCAGCTTGTTTTACCAGTCTATAATCTCTTGAGTGACCAAATGAAAGAGGACCACACCAGGTATATATATAGAATATATGTATTTAGTCTTAAACACACCCCTCTAGTCTCTTTATGAGGCTAGAGTTTGAAGTACATAAGTTACAAGTCAGTTATCAACAGTAATAGCACAAATACACGTTTGAGCCCTAGGGGCGTACCAAACCATATACCAATAAAGTGGTATAAGAACCACGACTGAGCTAGACACAGGGCCTAGAGCCTGTAAAAGTGCTTGGCCCTCAAGGAACTACCCAAGGTAGTGACACAGGGGACCCACGGGGGACGCGTGCAGTGTGAGAACACAGCCGCGAGCCGCCGTTGACTTCTATGGGGAATGTCGCGGTTGGAGTTTTAAAAAAAAGGACACTTAGAGGAGGACTTGGAGCAAACCCCTTTAGAACTAGGTTGTTCTAGAGTCTATACCCACGGGAGCACCGGAGTACTCGAGTTACCTCACCCAGGGAAGCCGGGTGCATAGGTGTCTTTCGGGGTCGGGTTTCGTCGTCGTTTTCAATGGCGATCTGCTGCAAAGTGCTGCTGGCGACCAAGTCGAAAGTGTTCGGGTGGATCCAAGGGTGGATCGAAGATCTGAAGAACCTGAAAGCAGAGGGGACAGAGTCTGGGTCACTAGCCAGTGACCAGGAAGGCGATGACCAGATGCCCACCGATATCGAGTGCTTCAGGTAGGTTGACGGTCGTCTTGACTCTTCAGCCACGAGGTCCAGGAGGCGTCGACGACGACCAGGAGCTGGATTCGAGCTGTGCCACGACGTCTGTCGGTTGCTGAGGTGTCGGCGACCGAAGGATCCAACAAGCCTTGGCAACGGCAAGTCACGTGGAAACAAAGAAAGGACGTTGATGCAGACCAGCAAGGTCTGGGGGACTCACCCAGCGAGGGTAAGTCAGGGCACGTCTGGAGCAACCAGGAAAGCCCAAGCAAAGAAGAGTTGCCTTCAGGAGGGCCCACTAGCCAACGGACTAGCGACCGCGAAGGAGCCTCGAGTGGACCCACTTGGAGCTCGCTCACAGGACACTCGTGGAGTGGAGGCCAGTGATCTTCGGTGCAGTCGGTGCTGGAGGCGGGGGCTACTCGGAGCCCAAAGCACAACTTCGTGGGAGACCCAGAAGAGGATGCACTTACAAAAGTACTTGGTGTCCAGGGGTCACGGTTCCACGTTACCCACGACAGCTACGGGCCTCAGCTTTGCTGGTGACTCAGGGCAGCCTCGAGGAAGTCTGGAAATCCACCTCTGATGATGCAAAGACTTCGGCGTCCGGCGGGAGCTTCAGCGATGCAGACCGGACAATTGCTTCTTCGGTGCCTGCCAAGCAGGGGAGTCACTCCTTGACCCCAAGGGAGATTCTTCAGTCCTCTAATCTTAAAGTAGAGCGTCGAAGGTCCAGGATTCTGTATCAGAGTTTTGTCCAGGTAAATCTAAAGTCCTAAGGACTGGGGTCCCATACTTATACTAAGTTAGGGGGTTGGACATACTCAGGGGACCCACCTATGGGAGGGTCAGGGAAGAGGGGTGATTACACCCATTCCCTTTGTCCAGTTTCGCGCCAGAGCAGGGGCAGGTAGCCCCTGCAACCGGTTTG
Organism: Calotriton arnoldi; assembly: GCA_963921515.1. Classification (NCBI taxonomy): domain Eukaryota; kingdom Metazoa; phylum Chordata; class Amphibia; order Caudata; family Salamandridae; genus Calotriton; species Calotriton arnoldi. Next base: position 65,677 of record CAWUFW010000663.1, read on the forward strand.
AACTGGCATATGCACAGGGACACCAAGTGTGCCCCCAGTGCAGGACTTCTAAGCACCAGAGAGTGCTCCCGCCCAGCCCCAATACGCATTATCCTGTCTGGGGAGGTGGTTACACCTCCCTGCGACAGGAAACCTATTGTCCAGGCCTCCCCTGCCGGAGTTTCAGTCAGCAGCAGGAGGCCAGACCCGTGTCTGTGGCAGCGGCATCCATTTTGTGATGCCAGGGCTCTGGAAAGAAGATACCGGGTAGCCCGGTGTGTACATGTCTCTCCCTCTAGAAGGGTGGAATGCTACCCCCGCCGCCACGACTGGCGGGGGGGGTAGTATTCCAAGATGTTTGACACCAAACACGACATGTTTTGGTGCAGCCAGTCCAAAGTTAGCATTGTACCGCGAGGATATAATGCACTTAAGAGTATATGGTCAGGCTGTACCACAAACAGCATCAGAGGAGGGACTCCGAACGCTGTAGAGGGGCTCTGCTCATGCAGGGGCACCCTCTCACATAAGAACCAAGCACTCTGCCTTCAGGATTGGTAAAGCCTGCCATAGGAGTGACTTATAGGTTTATATGTGTGTGCAATGGTAGTGATATAGGTAGCCTATACCACTGTAAGGGGTGCATGCACCACCTTACCCAGGCTGCAGTAGCAGACATGTGGTGTCATTTTGGATGGCCTTCCAGGGGTGGCACAATACATGCTGCAGCCCCTGGTAGGCCTCTGAGGTACCTATGCCCTGGGTACATAGTATACCATATACTAGGGACTTATAAGGGCACTCCAGATTCCAATCAGAGATGTGCCTAGGGCACATGGAAACCATTTTAGAGAGGAAGCAGCTAGGCTGGGGTTCTGATTAGCAGGGCCCCAGCCAGACTAAAAGTCGAAAAACAGTGAAGCATCAGCAAAAAGTGGGGGTACCCATGTGAAGCAGATCCTACTCTCCTACACATCTGGCATGATCCACCAGCAGGATGCATGAGGCCATGAGGCCCAGGAGCTTCAGAGTCATTCTCACCGAAATCTCGGATAGAGGCTGAAACATCAGTATCATAGCCCAAATATCCCGGACTCGCTGCTCGGGAAGATAGGCCTGAAACTACAGAGTCCAGAATTGCTCCGATGAAAGGGAGCGTTTGAGAGGGAGTCAGTTGTGACTTCAGCATGTTTATACGGAACCGCAGCGAGTGCAGGAGGTCCGCCGTAGTCTGGAGGTGGAAGACGCCAGCCTGGGGCGAGCCCGCCTTCAACAGCCAGTCGTCCAGATAGGGGAAGACTGGTACCCTTGATCTGCGCAGATGAGCTGTGACCACCGCCATCACTTTCGTGAACACCTGAAGGGCACCTGTAAGGCCAAAGGGGAGCACGGTGAAATGAAAGTGCTTGTAACCCCACCGTGAACCTTAAGTAACGTCTGTGTTCAGGCAGACAGGACGGGGATATGGAAGTAAGTGTCCCTCAAGTCCAACTCTACCATCCAGTCTCCTGGGTCTAGGGCAGAAAGGACCTGGGCCAAAGTGAGCATTTTTAACTTCTTCCAAAGGAAGAAGTTGAGGGTCCGGAGGTCTAGGATAGGACGCAGGCCTTTGTCCTTTTTGGGCACTAGAAAGTAGCAGGAATAACAACCACGCCCTACTTCTGGCACAGGGACCCGCTCTATGGCCCCCTTGGCCAAGAGAGCTGTAATTTCCTCACAGAGAAGCGGCAAATGATCCTCCAACAAACGGTCGTAGGAGGGTAGCATGGAGGGAGGCGTAGTCTCGAAGGGAGGGAGTAGCCCCTTCGGACTATCTGCAAAACCCACCTGTCCGACGTGATGGACTGACAACGTAGGAGGTGATGGCGAATCCTGCCTCCGACTGGCAGATGATGGGCTGAAACATCGGACTAGTAGAGTTTGAAGGCAGTGGCAGAGGGAGAGAGGGTGGACTGGCCCGACTGCTGGCTCCCTGACCCACGAGGATGCTGGGTCCCACGTCTGCAGCCAAGCAGAGGCTGGACAGCTTTCATGACTCGGTGGCTTGGCACTCCTTCCAGAGCCACGAAAAAGCAGACTGAGAAGGGCGGATTGGAGCTGTGAGGCCCTAGGATCTGGCCGTAGCCCGAGAGTCCTTGAAGCCCTCAAGCGCAGAGTCTGCCTTCTCGCCGAAAAGATGAGTGCCAATAAAAGGGCATGTCCATCGGAGTAGATTGGACATCAACAGAAAATCCAGAAGTCCTCAACCAGGCGTAGCGTTGTAATGCTACTGACGAGGCAACCGTTCTGCCCAGTCAGTTGGTGGTATCCAGTATACAACAAATGGCGAATTTCGCTGCGTCTCTCCCTTCTGCAACTGCCTGTGAGAGAACGGCCCGGGCCTCCTCCGGGCACTGAGGCAGCTCTTGTGCAATGGTATCCCAGATGGTATGGGAGTATCGGCCCAAGAGGCAAGCAGTATTCAGCTGGAGGAAGAAAACATCCTCTTCCCAAGATGGTCCAGCTTCTTGGATTCCCTATTGGGGGAGCAGAAGGGAATGCGCCTTTGGAAGATGAGGCTTGGACAACCAAGCTCTCGGGAAGGATGTTGCGTAAGGAACTTTGGGTCGCCTGGAGCGGGGCGATGGCGGAGGGTGATTGTCCTGTCCACAGGAGCCCTGTGCTGGGCCTGGACCAATTGCCCAGAAGGACATCAGTGAGGGCTTCATTCTAAGGCAAAAGAGGTTCGGAGGTATAAGCCGCAGGCTGAAGCACCTCTGTCAGGAGGTTAGTCCTGACTGCCACAGAAGGTGGCTCGAGGCCAAGGACCTCGGCTGCCCTTCTCACCACCACTGCGTAGGATGCCCCCTCCTCCGTAGCTACAGTAGGGGGAGAAAGCAAGCCTGTGTCAGGGGAAGTGTCCAACCCACTAGCCTCACCCAGGTCCATCCACCAGTCCATGGTGTTTTCAAGCTGGTCCGTTAAAGGGTACAACGGCCCCTCCCAGTCCTCCTCCCCACCGCCCAGTACAAAATCAACAACGGGGATGAACATAGGGACAAACGTCCCCTACGGCATCGGAACAGACGTCGATCGACGCCGGGCCTGCTCAGTGTCCAAATCAAGGACGAGGGTGGGGTCGGCATCGCGAGCGTCACCGCAAGGGTTCGACGTCAGGGAAGGTCGAGGTGAAACGACTGACATTGGTCCGGACCCAATTTTGGATCCACGGGGGCCCGCCAGAGCCGCCAGCATCAAAGGCCCGAGGACCCCAACTGACTCTGCAGGGCCCGAAGATGCACCAGCGGAGCCGGACTGCCCAAAGATGATGTGCAAGGCCTCATAAGACTGCTGCAATTGAACAGAGACGCTCGGGCTCCCAGAAATGAAGGGAGGCGCGGAGTCGTCTCGGAAAGAGGCTCCGGGGACGGAGGTCTAGCACAATGATGATGTGTCCCGCATCGCATCGGCCAATGGACGGGGGGGAAGTCGAAGAACGCCTATGCTTCTTCAACTTCATGTGCTTACCTGAACGTCGCAAAGATTTCGAATGGGACGAGGAGTGCGGGCTCCGCAACCGTTCTCGGGACCTTTCTCTCAACCGAAAATGGGAGCGACGTGGAGCGAGCACCGGGCCTCCAACAGCTTTCGGGACCGTTCCTGCAAAGCTTTCGGATTCATGTCCCGGCACTTGGGGCATGACTTCGGGTCGTGGTCTCGCTCTAAGCACTAGAGGCACACGAGGTGCGGATCCGTCACGGACATCATTTGATGACAGGATCCGCAGGGCTTGAATCCGGTCCTATGTTGGGACATCTCGACGCCACTAGGAGTCCAGGACTCAGAAAAAGCGTCAATAAAAGTTGGGAAAAAAAGGGTAGCCAAAAAACGGCTACAGGGTAGCTCCGTCGGGATCTGCGCTTAGGCCGGCGCTGAAAAAGAAAGAACTGATGTCAGCGCGCCCTGGCAGCGTCTATGAAGGTCCCTCTACTTAATTTCCAGCGTGCACGACGACAGACACAGAGTCAACCTACGTCACCTAGCAACGCGCAGTGGTACTGTTAATGAAAAATCTCCGGATCCAGACTGACGCCTGGGGGAAACTTTAAGGTAAGAAATCTACAACTAGAAGTCTGTAGGAAGCTGGCTTAGTATATGGTGCACACTTAAGTGAAGCACCACCTTGCACTAATCAGGCAACCCTTATGGTGGTTTAGTGGTCTTAGACATCCATAGAAAGCTCTCTAAGTGGTAGCTGTGGAGAGCAGCCTTCAGGCTTATCCAGAAGGAGTGTTAAGCAGCTTGTTTTACCAGATCTTATCATGTAGTGTAGGTTAAACGAAAAAGAACCACACAGTGTAAATATAAAAATATGTTTATTTATTACACAACACTCACTAACACATTGGTATATCTCCTACCCGGAGATATCAACACAAATACACAACAATACTTTTATTGCAAATAGGTAAGTAAGCACAATACACAATGGTCGCCAGGGGGATACCAAACCATATACTAAAAAAGTGGAATGCGAACTGCGACCAGGATACTCAGAAGAGCTGGGGACAGACGGAACCACCCAAGGTGAGTACCCAGAAACCCCACGAGGCTGTGTGCAGAGTGGAAACACAGCAGCGTACTCAATAGAAGTCAATGGGAAAGTCACGGTTGCAGTTTTGAAGAAGAACAACACTTCCCAGTGAACCCTGAAGAAACCCCTGGAAGACAGAAGGTTGGAGAGTCACCCCACCCGTGGATACCCCAGGTACCAGGATACCTACACCATGGAATCCGGGTGCATATGTGTGAAGTGACGTTGGAAACCGCCATAGACCACAATGGAGGACTTCAGTAAAGATACCGCTGGCGAAGACTGTGCAAGAGTCCGGTGGAATCCAAGGGTGGAGTCTTGAAGTGAAGAACCTGCAAGCAGAGGGGACAGAGTCTGCCACTTGGAGGTCACCAGGAGTCATGGAAGAGCAATTCCCACCGATGACAGAAGATGCAGGATTGATGACAGTGACCTTGCGCTGCAGCTGTTGGGACCAGGCGAATCTGAGGAAGACCAGGAGCCGTGCACGAGCTGTCCCACGTTGGAAGTTGAGAACCAGGAGGCTGGTGTCCGGAAGGAGCATCAACAAGCCTTAGCAGATACAACAGGCATGGAAAGCGATGAAGGAGCAACATTGGGACCAGCAAGGTCCAAGGGACTTACCACAAGCAGGAGAGATAGAGCAGGCCCCTAGCAAGCAGGGAAGCCCACTGAAGCAGGAGAAGACCCTCAAGAGGACCCACAGGCCAAAAGCACAGGAGTTGCAAGGGGACCTAGAGCGGCTCACCAAAGAAGAAGGCCCACGGTGCAGAGGATGCGGTGAGGACGCTGATCTTGGTAGGAAGAGATGCTGGAGGCTGGAGCTTCTTGCAGCCTAAAGATCTCTGAAGTGCAGAGCCAACAAGCCTTGGCAACAGCAAGTCGACACAGTGCACAGAGGTTTGGTCCCAGCGGTTCCGACGATGGATACTGGCCTCAAAATTGCTAAGAGGACAGGTCAGGGCTCGAGAGATTTGCAGAACCACCACCTGTGTTGCTGAGCCTTTTGAAGTCCGTGGGACGTCAGGAGCAGCAGACCTGTCAGCTTCGTTGCAGTACCTGCAGATGCAGGGGAGTGACTCCTTCACTCCAAAGGAGATCACTTCGGGTGTCTTTGATGCCCACAGGTCTGGTGAAGATCCTGGCTGAAGCACAGACACAGAAGAAGAAGACGACTTGCAGAACAGCGAGACCAGGAGCAGGAGGAGTCTTCCGTGATGCAGTCTCGGTTCCAGGCGAAGTCCAAGTGTCCAGACAGTTGAAGAGTGACGTGGTTTCAGGCTTGAGACTTGTCCCACAACGAATCTGATGACCCACTCACATTTAAGCCCTTTTATGCTCTAAGAAAGGGGTTAGGACGACTCAGGGGTCCCTCCCAGAGGAGGGGCGGGAAAGAGGGGAGGATACTCCCATGTCGTTTGTCCAGTTTCGCGCCAGAGCGGGAGCCAAGGGCTCTCAGAACTGGTTCCAACTGGAGTATGCAAGGAGGGCACCAAATGTGCCCTGCAAAGCAGTCTGGAGGCGCTGGCAAGTGCCCCCAGCCCAATACACTAAGTCCTGTCTGGGAGGTGGTCACACCTCCCTGTGACAGGAAACCTATTGTTCCACCTTTCCCTGCTTGAGCTCAGCTCAGCAGCAGGAGGGCAAAATCGTGTCTGGGGTCGGCAGCAGCACTAGTTTGCTGGCAGACCCTGGAAGACTGTTACCGGGAGTACTGGGGGCTTCCCGAAGGAGTCCCCAAAGTGCATGGAATCATACCTACAACACCGGCAACTGTGTTGGGGTATGATTCCAACATGTTTGATACCAAACATGCCCAGGTTCGGCACAGCCACTATATAGTTAGCCATCGCATAAAGACGGATGGCCACTATATGTATCAAAATGGTTGACTGCACTTACAAAGCCTGGAGAATCGACTCCGGGGTTTGTAGGGATGTCCTGCTCATGCAGGGGCTCCCATACACTTATAACCCAGCACCCTGCCTTCAGGATTGAAAGGCCTACCTTAGGGGTGACTTATAGGTGTTAAGTGTAGTGACCTCAGATATAAGGAAACCTATATCTGTCGTAAGTGGTGCTAGCACCAGCTTACACAGGCTGCAGTGGCAGGCATGTAGTCACAGTTTGAGTAGTCTCTCATGGGTGGCACAAAACATGCTGCAGCCCATGGGAGACCCCTGTTGTACCTATGCCCTAGGGGCCAGATGTACGACCCGTTTTTGCATGCGCAAACGGGTCTGCGACCCGTTTGCGCATGCAAAAACCCTACAGGGCCATGTACAAACGCTATTTAGCGAGTCGCAATTTATTTGCGACTCGCTAAATAGCGTTTGCGACTCGCAATTAGGAAGGGATGTTTCAAGGGCGTCCCTTCCTAATTGCGACTGAGCCATATGCATGACTGTTTTGCGACCGCAATTGCGGTCGCAAAACAGTCGCAATTTACCACCTACTTCAAGTAGGTGGTAATGCAGTCGCAAATGGGGACCCCTTCCCCTTTGCAAATGCATGCGAAAATATTTTTTAAGGGCAGGCAGTGGTCCCAGGGACCACTACCTGCCCTTAAAAAAATGAAACGAAAATGTTTCATTTTCTTTTTTTTAAATGCATTCTGTTTTCCATAAAAGGAAAACGGGCTGCATTTAAAAAAAAAAAAAAGCTTCTTTATTTAAAAGCAGTTCCAGACATGGTGGTCTGCTGAGCCCAGCAGGCCACCATCCCTGGGAGGGCCAGCCATTCTCAATGGGGTCGCAAAATGCGAGTGCCTCATGATAATATTGATGAGCCGCGCATTTTGCGACCCCATTGGGAATCGCTAACAGTGTTGTATATTTGGAATTGCGACTCGCAAATTGCGACTCGCTATTTTTTGCAATTTGCGAGTCGCAATTCCAACTGGTCGTACATCTGGCCCCATGTACCTTAGTACCATATACTAGGGACATATAGGGGTACACCAGTAACCAATTGTGGAGGTACCAAAGTACTTACTGTGACAAATTTAGGGAGGAAGCACAGGGACTGGGGTCATGATTAGCAGGATCCCAGTCAGACTAGTCAAAAAAACATACTGACACCAGCAAAAAGTGGGGGTAACCATGAAAGCAGATCCTACTTTCCTACAAAGTCTCTATCAGATATTTGTGGCACATATGCCTTAAGAGATGCTGGCGTCTACAGCATGCTACTACTCCTGGGAACTCCTCCTACTCTGCGCCCCACAGGGTTTGGACCTGTATAGAATACTAGATGCTCTCGGCGACTGCAGCACCATGGCTGGTTGAGTTGCAGCATCTCCCACGTACGCTATTGGTTCACTCCCTGATACGGATAGTCCTTAGGGTACCTTATGGGGGGGGCCTAGAACGTCAATGGCGCTTTCCGCACAATGCTCTGCTGGACGAAGTGTTTTGCTCCAAGCTTCAGGACTCCATTGTCGAATATTTTGCGCTCAATGCTGGCTCTGTAGCCCAGCAGACAACGCTGTGGGACGCTTTTAAGGCATACATTCATGGGGTGTGCATTTCTAAACATGCTGGAATGCTGCGGGATATACAAAATCAGTTAGCGTGTATAGAAGCCTATCTGCAGGAAATTGATCTGCCACACTCCAAGCAGCAGCGCGGGCAGCACTTGCATCACCATGCGACACTCCTCACTGAATACCGGGGTCTGGCTGAGCGGGAAATAGCTTACCTGGGGAAGTACGCCAAGACCCAACAATATAGTGAGAGGGAATGTCCTAGTCGTATACTAGCCAGACTCCTGCGACCGAACTGCAGTAGTAACTATATACCTGAATTACACCTGAGTAACGGAGGGCGCATAACAGATAATCAAGGTATCATTCTTGAGCTTCTTCAATACTTTACGCAATTATATACATCGTGAGTCAGTGGAAATGCTGCTGTGCAAACAGACTACTTAGCTGAAGTCGCACTGGTCTGGCTGACAGATGGCAAGTGACAATTTTTAAGCGAGCCAATTTCATGTGAGGAGATAGTGCAGGTAATTGCAGTGACGTTTTAAGGATTTTGGGGGCCCTGGGCCAAATGAATTAGGGGGCCCCTGTTCAGGATAGTTTTGATTTCATGATCCAGTTTCAGCTCTTTCGTGCCCTCTTTGGTCAAATTCTAAATGTGTGTACATCTGATATTCAAGGATAGTGATGTGTGTTTTCAGTATTGTAACAGCAGCAGCTCAAGAATGTTACTGCAAACAGTCTCGGTCACACCCTCCTACTTCTCATATGCAAGGTCCGGTATTGATCTAAAAGAAACTTTTTATATGAATGTTGCATGAAACAAACACATGTTGTCTGCAAAATGTCTGTTATAGACATTCATACATTTAAAATAAATGACAGAAAAACTCTATTTACAACGATCTGTTTAAAAATTATTCAAGGTCATCAGGGCAAGACTCTCTGCAGAACATAGCTGGCTCTATCAGGGGGCCCCTGAAAGGCTGGGGCCCTGGGCCAGAGCCCACTTTGCCCATGCCTTAAAACGTCTCTGGGTAATTGACTCCTTGGATGGCTTCAGGGCTTCCAGCCGGGATAGTCTCACAGGTATGTTTTACAAAGCCTATAAAAATATCTTAGCACCTCATCTTCTAGAGATGTATACTGAGACTCTTGAGGCTGGGGTATTCCCACCTTCGCTGTGTGAGGCAGTGGGTTATGCTGCTATTGAAACATGGCAAATATCCTCAAATTAGCGTCTCTTCTTGCTCGCTATTGTTTATTAATTTTGACAAAGTATTAGCCAAGGTCCTTGACACGTGGTTGTCATTATTAATGGACAAGATTATCTCACCCAAGCAATCTGGTTTTGTCCCTCGCAGATCAACTGCTTTAAACCTGCACACCATTTTTGCAGTCCTAAATAGGATCTCCCTGGCATTCGACTCTTTAAAATGTCCTTTTCTCCAGGCGACTTTGGGTAAATTGGGAATGCCTTGGGGATTTATCTCCCTTGTCATGCTATTATACTCTAACCCCGTGGGCCGCTTGTGGGTCAATGGCTCCTTTTTGGATCCCTTTAAAATCACCAGGGGGACAAGACAAGGGTGTCCTCTGTCACCAATTATTTTCATCATAGCAATGAATCTCCTTGTCTATCATTTGCAAGAGAAGCATTTGCATTGCGTTTGACACTTCTGGCATAGCCCCCTGCTCCTCTTGCTATACGCAGACAGTATTTTATTGTTTGTCCACCATCCGTCGGACAACTTAGCCCCCATTGTTTGGGAGATCATTCGGTTTGGCGTTTTTTCAAACCAACATTTACTGGGCCAAGGCTGAATTGTGTCCTCTCACTGATGTCACCTCGCCTGTGTCCAGTGATTACCCTCTGACTTAGTGGGACGGGCCTACTAAATCTCTGGGTATCATGCTGCGTCATGAAAAGAAACAGTTGATTCATCAGAATTATGGCCGCTATCGACGAACTCTCGATTCATATAGTTCGATGGCTTCGGCTCCCGCTCTCTATAGCAGGCCGCATCGCCATCATCAAAATGGTGTTGTTACCCCGTTTTTTTGTACCTATTTTTGAACATACCCATCCTACTTATCAATACTTTGCCACCCTGAGAAGTCATTTATTGAGACTCATCTGAGCTGGCCGTCGACCCCGGATCAAGTGGAACACACTCATACTTCCATATGAGCGCGGTGGATTCGGGGTGCTTGATTTCCAACTCTAATTTCTCGCCGCCCAGTGTCAGTTTGCACACTACTGGTATCACCCAGATGCACGGCTCCCATATGTCAAACCTGAGAGGGACCAGGCAGTTGATATACCCTTGCGGGTTATACTCCAGAAGGGCATTGCAATAGATGTCACAGACATCTAAACACTCTCAACTACCAGTCGGGCATGGCGGACGCTCTGCCAGATACAGGGAGGTGGGCTTCTATATTCACCCATTTTCCCCCTAGCTAACAACCCATACCTTCCAATAACCCAAGAAGTTCTGGTCCAACGCACACTCTCACAGCATGGCTTATGCATATTTGGAGACCATTTCCCGGATGGGTATGTCCTCGCTCACACTGATGATTCACACTGCCACATATAGGGATCATTTTGTCCTGAGACGCCTCCACAGTGCACTACGAGCGCAAATCTCCTCTTACCCACTGCCCCCTGATGATTTTCCCCCTTTGAGTACCATGATAACGGATACAGATGGGGGCGATTTGTCTCTAAACTTTACCTTGCCTGCGTAGCCATGATGCCGGTGCAGGATGGGAAAATACGGGCAAGGTGGGAACTAACCTCGGCCGCCTCTTGACCGACCATATATGGGATTATTGTTGTACTCAGACAAAACTGATCTCTTCCAACCACAGGCACAAACGTCTCCATTATAAATTCCTACATAGAGCATACACTACGCCAAGTGCCTTAGCCAAACTGGATCCGCCAGGTCCTCTCAATGTCCTAAGTGCCACAGAGACGACGCTGACGTCACACATTTGACGTGGACATGTATTCAAGTGGGGGCATACTGGGTCAAGGTATTCTCACAACAGTCCCTGATCCTCTTCTGGCACTGCTGGGGTACGTTAAGGATGTTGCAAAGTAGGTCCGCCAATTCACTGCTATAGCATTACTGTTGGCTAAAACAGAAATCGCACTGCATTGGGGTAGTGGTTTTTGTCCATCCATCTGTGCATGGCTGAAAAGCCTGATTTACTGCGACAATACTAGTGAAGTGTACGCCACATTGCTAACCCCACGGCATGACCTAAAGGCATTTGGCAACCACTTAAGAGAATATCTATTAATGCTGGAAATGACAGACAGCCCTGACCTTCCGCATCGTATGAACTGTTGGTGCCATGGTTGTACAGCCCGTCTGCCTATGTGTGTGATATGCCAAGTTACTAAGATTATTTTTGCGAAGCTGTTAGCGCTCCCTTCATTTAGATGTATGCTTGCAACGTGATGCTGTGATTTTGTTGATGTTTTAATCATACCTGCTACTATTCCAGATGTACCCCATGCTGACTATTGTATTATTTTTTTTTGATAAACAAATTTTATTTTCACACACAATTTCAGCCACTTATCACGATACAATGGAAAAGCATAAGTATGTTCCAAGGCTAGATTGTCCCAAAGTACGGATCTGGAAGGATATACAATAGTATACCTAGACATTCCCGGCAAGTCTAACCACCTCCCCCATACCCTGTGGTATTTCTTGAGACAACCGCGTGCCTCGTACAGCGTTTTCTCCTGCGTGGCGCACCAGTCAACCCCGCTCCGCCAGCGGCCAATGTTCGGAGGGTCCGGGCATTTCCAAGAGGCAGCTTTGTCCCTCTTTGCCACAGCCATTGCAGTGGTGAAAAACAGTTTCTCATTCCTGGACCCATCGAGCCCATCTGTAATACCCAGAAGTGTGTGTCGAGGATCATGGGGAACCTCCCATCCCAACACCTCTGCGAGTTCCTCTTCAATGTCCCCCCAGAATCGCGACAACTTGGGGCAAGCCCATACCATATGGAAGAAGTCGGCAGGTTCATGTGCACACCTGGTGCATGCAGGGGTCGGACGGAGTCCAGCCCGATGGAGGCGTAACGGGGTCAGGTAGGCTGCATGCAGGTAATAGAGCTGGACCAAGCGGAGTCTGGCGGAGGCAGTAACAGTCCTGGGGGCCATAAGGGCGTCGCGCCTGTCCTCCTCATCCAGAGTTCCCACCCATTGCTCCCATTGTTGCCGGAGTCGGTCTAACGTGGTCGGAGTGTTATTGATCAGCGTGCGGTAGATGCAGGAGATTCCCCCCCCTCCCCAAGTCGCCTAGCATGATCTGAGCCTCAGGCGGGCTATGTTCGGGAATCCGTGTGCCTTCAGGGAGGTGTGCACGGAGTGCGTGGCGCAGTTGCAAATATTTGTAAAATTGAGACTGGTGCAGGGAGTAGTGAGTCTGAAGGTCCGCGAAGGCTATTGTATTATTTTACAGTATTGTTCTTTAGTTTTACTGTATATTAGTTTTCTTTTGCAGTTTGTGTTTGATTCAGCAAAAAATGATAAAGATTTAAAAAAGAAAAAAAACAACAACTTGGACTGGGCCTTGGCTGAGGAAGCCAAGCAATCAGGTTCCTTTATCACTTCTGAAGTGCTATCAGGATGGGCTCAGACAGCAGTAATGAACAAGTTACTTACCTTCGGTAACGCATTATCTGGTAGAGACTCTATCTAGCTGCAGATTCCTTACCTTTAAATTTCCCAGGCGTCAGGCTGGATCAGGAAACTTTTGCTGAGCAATACCAGTTGCGCGCACCGTCGGGTGGCTACATTCGGCTCCGTGTGACGTCGTCTGCGTCGTTCGCGTCGGTTATGACGTTGCGGTGCCTAAATAGACAAAACCCTGGCGCGCGGACGTCAGTACTTTTTGTTTTTTGCACGCCAGAAGCGCAGTCACGAAGTAACTGACATAGTCGTGTGCAAAACTAGGGCCCTGAATGGGGGAGTAACCCTAGCCCTACAATATTAGTCCGCACAGCGGGGAGGCATGGGTGGGGCTGTAAGAAATCTGCAGCTAGATAGAGTCTCTACCAGATAATGTGTTACCGAAGGTAAGTAACATGTTCATCTGAAAGAGACTTCTAGCTGCAGATTCCTTACCTTTGAATTAGATACCCAAGCCATACCATCCAGGCGGTGGGTTGTGGACCAATATCTCAAACTAGGAAGCCCTGCAGGACTGAATGGGCAAAATGCCCATCTCTGTGGACTTGATTGTCTAGGCAGTAATGTTTGGCAAACATGTGCAATGATGCCCACGTTGCTGCCTGACAGATGTCTAGGACTGGGACTCCCTGAGCCAAGGCTGTAGCCGCAGACTTTCCCCTGGTGGAATGGGCCCATAATCCTTCAGGGGGCTGCTTCTTTGCCATGGCATAGCAGATCTTAATGCATAGAACAACCCAGCGAGAGATGTTCCTTTTCTGCACTGCCCTTCGCTTCGACGTTCCCACAAACAGTTGGTCATCCATCTGGAACTGTTTTGTGCGGTCAAGGTAGAACGACAACGCTCTTTTTGGGTCCAGCCGGTGGAGACGCTCCTCTACCTTAGAGGGATATGGGGGAGCAAAGACGGTGGGTACCGTGATGGATTGACCCAGATGGAATGGGGTCACAACTTTAGGTAAGAATAATGCCCGGGTGCGAAGCACCACTTTGTCTGGAAAAGACATCAGATAGGGAGGCAAGCAAGATAACGCCTGCAACTCACTCACCCATTGGGCAAATGTAATTGACACTAAGAAGGCTGTTTTGATGGTCAACAGCCGGAGGGGACAATTGTGTAAAGGCTCGAAGGGAGCACACATTAGGATGGTGAGGACCAACTTAAGGTCCCACTGCAGCATAACAAAGGGCGTGGGTGGAAACAAGTGAGCCAGCTTGTAGGAAGGTAGGATCCTTCTGCATGGTTACCCCCACTTTTTGCCTGGTATTGTTATGGTTTCTGACTAGTCTGACTGGGATCCTGCTAATCAGGACCCCAGTCTCTGTGCTTCCTCCCTAAATCGGACATGGTGAGTACTTATGTACACTCCAGATTGGCTACTGGTGTACCCTCATAAGTCCCTAGTATATGGTACTAAGGTACCCAGGGCATAGGTACACCAGGGGTCTCCCATGGGCAGCAGCATATAATATGCCACCCCTGAGAGACCACTCAAATTGTGACTCCAGGCCTGCCATTGCAGCCTGTGTAAGCGGGTGCTAGCACCACTTACGACAGATATAAGTTTCCCTATATCTGAGGTCACTACACTTAAAACCTATAAGTCACCCCTAAAGCAGGCCTTTCAATCCTGAAGGCAGGGTGCTGGGTCCTAAGTGGGAGGGTGCCCCTGCATGAATGGGGCACCCCTACAACCTTTGGAGTCTATTCTCCCGGGTTGTAAGTGCATCAGCCATTACAACATATAGCGTGGCCATGCATCATTACGCGATGATCATCTCTAAACAGGCTGTAACGAACACTGTCATGTTTGGTATCAAGCATGTTGGAATCATACCCTCACACTGAAAACGGTGTGGGAGGTATGATTCCATGCACTGTAAACTCCTCCAGGAGGCCCTCAGTGCTCCCGGTACCAGTCTTCCAGAACCGGAGAGCAAGCTAGGGCTGCTGCTGACCAGAGACACGTTTCTGCCCTCCTGCTGCTGAGCCAAGCTCGAGCAGGGGAAGGCAGAACAATAGATTTCCTGTCACAGGAAGGTGTGACCACCTCCCAGACAGGGTTTAGTGTATTGGGGCAGGGTGGGGGCGCTTGCCAGCATCACTAAGACTGCTTCACAGGGCACATTTGGTGCTCTCCTTGCATACTCCAGTTCAAACCAGTTCAGGGAGCCGTTGGCTCCCGCTCTGGCATGAAACTGAACAAAGGACATGGGAGTATCCTCCCCACTGTCCAGCCCCTTCTCTTAGAGGGACCCCTGTATCGTCTCAATCCTTTCTTAAGGGCTTACCTGTGGGTGGGTCCCTAGATTCGTCATGGGACAAGATTCAGATCACATACCCCTTCAACTTCTGCCGTCTGGACACGCTGGACTTCGCTTTGGGAATCCAGACTGCACCGGGGAAGATTCCTGCTGCTCCTGGTCTCGTCGTCCTGCTGGTCTTCTGCAACGTCTGTGCCCGTGCTCCATACAGGTTCTTCTCCAGGCCTGTGGACATCCAAGACATCGGAAGGAATCTCCCTTGGGGTGAAGGAGTCACTCCCCTGCATCTGCAGGCACCGCAGCCCAGCGGACCAGTCTGCTGATCCTGGGCTCCAATGGACTCCTAAAGGCTCAGCAACACAGTTGATGGTTCTGCAACTCCCTCAAGGCCTGCACTGTCTTCATACCGAGTTTGAGGCCAGTATCCCTTGCCGGAACAGCACCCCTATGCACAGCGTCGACTTGCCATTGCAAAGGCTTGTTGACTCTCTGCTCCAGAGATCTCCGGGCTCCAAGAAGCTCCAACCTCAAGCGACTCCTGTAGCCAAGATCTTCACCCTCACCGCTTCCTCTGCACCGTGGGCCTTCTTCATTGGTGAGCTGCTCGAGGTCCTCTTGCGACTCCTGTGCCTCCGGCCCGTGGGTCGGCCTCTTGAGGGTCTTCTTTGGCTCCAGTGGGCTCCCCTGCTTGCTCGGTACCTGCTCCGACTTACCTGCTCGTCATGAGTCACTTCGAACTTGCTAGTCTCGACACTGCACCTTTTTCGTCGACTAAGTTGTTTGCCGCTGCCAAGGCTTGTTGGTGCCCCTGCCGGACACTGACTCCTTGGCTTTCGACATCCGACGTGGGGCAGCTCATGAATGGCTCCTGGTCTTCTACAGCGTCTCCTGGTCCGCACAGCTGCAACTTCAAGGGCACCGTCAACCTCTCCTGCATCTCCGACATCGGTGGGCATTCGTCTTCCATGCCTCCTGGTCACTCCAGAGTGGCATAGACTCTGTCCACTCTTTTTTGCAGGATCTTCTCACCTTGAATCCACCTTTGGGTTTTACCGGACTCCTTCGTCTTCTTCTCCAGTGGCATCTTTCCTGAATTCCTCCATTGTGGTCTACGGCGGTTTCCAACATCACTTGATACCTATACACCTGGCTTCCCTGGTGTAGGTATCCTGGTTCCTGGGGTATCCACGGGTGGGGTGACTCTCCAACCTTCCATCTTCCACGTGGTTTCCTCAGGGTCCACTGGGAAGGGTCCTTTTTCTTTAAAACTTCAACTGTGACTTACCTATTGACTAACATTGAGCACGCGGTTGTGTTCCCACTTAGCACACGCACTCCGGGGGGTCCCTAGCTACTTACCTCGGGTGGTTCCTTGGGTCCCCGGCTCTTCTACGTCTTCTGGATCCATTCTTGACTTGAGTTGTGGTATATTTTAGTATATGGTTTGATCTCCCCCTGGAGACCCCTGTGTGTTTGTGCGACTTACGTGCTCTATTTCCTAAGTATTGTGTGTATTGTGTTTGTATCTCCGGGTAGGAAATAATACAATGTGTTAGTGAGTGTTTGTAATAAAATACATATTTTTATAACTACACTGTGTGAATCTTTTTCATTTAACCTATACCATAAGATTAAGTACTGGTAAAACAAGCTGCTTTACACTCCTTCTGGACTAAGCCTGAAGGTTGCTCTCCACAGCTACCACTTAGAGAGCTTTCTAAGGTTGTCTAAGACCACTAAAATCACCATAACGGTTGTCTGGATTAGTGTAGGGTTCTACACTTACATAAGTGAGCACCATATACCAAGCCAGCCTCTCACACAGCCCTTTTAGAAACCTATTAACAATTGGAGACTTAAAGAGAGAGGGCTGATCTGGCACCGCAAAAAAGCAGACAGAGCAGAAAGGTAACCCTTAAGAGTTGCCAAAGCAGAGACATGCTGGGCAAGGGTCAGAATGAATAAAAGAACACTGGAAAGGGAAGCAGAAAGAGGGTCCATAGACCTTTCTGTACAGTATAATACAAATTTCTGCCAACGTCAGGCGTCAACCGTCTTAGTGGAGGGCCGCCTGGCCGCCAAAATAACATTACATACTTCGGGAGGAAGGTCGAAAGCCATCAACTGTCGCCGTTCAATCTCCATGCATGGAGGCGCAGAGTTGACAGGTTCGGGTGGAGAACCCTCACCTGTTGCTGCGACAGAAGATCCTCCCGAAGGGGCAGCCTGATCGGAGGATCAATGCTCATTTTCAGAAGCTCTGGATACCAGACTCTCCTCACCCAGTCCGGAGCCACAAGAATGACTTGGGCCTGGTCACTTCTGATCTTCTTGAGAACCCTGGGCAGGAGTGGTATGGGCGGAAAGGGGTACAGCAGGCCTGAGCTCCACTCACGACGAAAAGCGTCGCCGAGCGATAGCCACCGTGAAACTCCAGTGCGCAGTACTGCAGACACTGCACGTTCTCTTTGGAGGCGAACAAATCTAACTAAGGTTCTTCCCACTGCTGAAAGAGACCTTGCGCCACCTCCGACTGGAGACGGTATTTGTGATCCACTAGGCAGCGGCGGCTGAGTTCGTCCGCCCTGGCGTTCAGAGAACCTGCCAGGTGTTGAACCACCAGGGTTATGCCCTGCTGTTCCAGCCATGTCCAGAGTCGCAGGGCCTCTCGACAAAGGGTCCTTGACCCCACCCCGCCCTGGTTGTTGCAGTACCACATGGCGGTGGTGTTGTCTGTGAACACCTGCACTAACATCCCCTTGACAGAGGGAAGAATTGCCTTCAATGCCAACCAAATCGCTCGAAGCTCCAACAAATTGATGTGGAATCCCGAATTCGCCGGAGACCAGTGTCCCCTGTTCTCCACCTCTCCTAGATGGCCGCCCCATCCCAGAAGTGACGCATCTGTCACGACTGTGAGGTCTGGTTGGGGAAGGGAGAGGGGTCTGCCGTTGACTCATCGCGGTTCGTTAACCACCACTGCAGATCTTTTGCAGTCCCTTCTGAGACCTGAACAACATCGGTGAGATTTCCTTGATGCTGTGCCCACTGGAGCTTCAAGTCCCACTGCAGAGCCCGCATATGCCACCTGGCATGTTTTACTAACAGGATGCAGGAGGCCATGACATGAGGCTCAACAGCCTCAGAGTCAGTCTCACCGAAATCCAAGATAGAGGCTGAAATATCGGTATCATAGCCTGAATATCCTGGACTCGCTGCTCGGGAGGATAGACCCAAAACTACACTGTGTCCAGAACAGCTCTGATGAAAGGGAGCGTCTGAGAAGGAGTCAGGTGTGACTTCGGGACGTTTATAGAGAACCCCAGCGAATGTAGAAGGTTCACCGTAGTCTAAAGGTGGGAGACGACTGCCTGGGGCGAAGACGCCTTGAACAGCCAGTCATCGAGGTAGGGGAAGACTGACACCCCTAACTTGCGCAGATGAGTAGCGACCACTGCCATCACCTTGGAGAACACCTGAGGGGCTTTGGTTAGGCCGAAAGGGAGCAGGGTAAACTAAAAGTGTTTGCGGCCTACCTTGAACCACAGGTAACATCTGTGGCCCGGCAGAATGGGGATGTGAAAATACGCATTCTGCAGGTCCAATGCTACCATCCAGTCTCCTTGGTCTAGGGCAGACAAGACCTGAGCCAGATTGAGCATCTGAGAATTTCTCCTTCTTGAGGAAGAGATTGACAGTCCGAAGATCTTAAATGGGCCGTAGCCCCTTGTTTTTCCTTCAGAATCAGAAAGTAGTGGGAATAACAGCCACAGCCTTCTTCAGAATCCGTGACCCGTTCTATAGCTCTCTCGGCCAAGAGAACTGTAACTTCCTCCTGGAGTAATTTTAAATGATCCTCCGTCAGCCATTCCTGATTTGGCAGAATGGGAGGAGGAAAGGAAAGGAAGAGAATAGCCCTCCTGAATGATCTGCAAGACCCACTTGTCTGATGTTATGGACCTCCAGTGGGGGATATGATGATGGATTCGCCCATCCACTGGAGTGGTGTGGTCTTGCAGAGCCAGACTAGGAGTGCTTAGAGGCTGCCGGGGGCAGGGTGGCCGACGACTTCTGGCTTCCATTCCTAGGTTGGAATGAACCGCGTCCACGTTCCTGCACAGCTTGGGAAGCCTGCGCAGGAAGGTGGCTAGGATAGGGCTGACGTGGCTGGAAACCTTCTGTTGCCACGAAAGGAACGGAAGGTAGACTGGCCATGAGGAGTACTAAAGAGGCCCAAGGATTTGGCCGTAGCTCGAGAGTCCTTGAACCGCACTAGAGCCAAATCTGCCTTTCCCCCAAAAAGGCGGGTCCAATCAAAGGGCATGTCCATCAGATTTGCCTGGACATCCCCCGAGAAGCCAGTTATCCTAAGCCAGGCGAGGCGCCTCAAGGCCACTGCTGTGGAATTCGATCTGCCCAGCGAATCAGTCATATCGAGTCTACACCTGATGGTGAATTTTGCTGCATCTTTCCCGTCCTTACCAGCTTGAGAGAGCACAGCCCGTACCTCATCCGGGACTTGTGGCAGCACTTGCGTAACCGTCTCCCACAGGGAGTGGGAGAAACGACTCAATAAGCATGCAGTATTTACCGACCGCGATGCCAGGCTGGAGGAAGAAAACAACTTCTTCCCAAATGAATCCAACCTCTTGGATTCCCTATCCGGAGGGCTGGAAGGGAACGCGCCCTGGGACGTAGATGCCTGCACCACCAAACTGTCTGGGGTGGGTTGTTGGCTGAGGAACCTTGGGTCGCCCGGAGCTGGGCGATGGCGGGCGATTGTCCTATTCACAGGAGCCCCTGTGCTAGGCTTGGACCACGTGCCTAGAAGGACATCAGTAAGCGCTTCATTAAAAGGTAAAAGGGGTTCAGAGGTGGAAGCCCCAGGCTGAAGCACTTCGGTCAGGAGATTAGTCCTGATCTCCACTGAGGGCAGCTCCAGTCCAAGGACCTCAGCTGCCCTCTTAACTACCATGGTATAAGATCCCCCCTCCTCCGTAGCCACAGTTGGCGGAGGGAGCATACCAGTATCTGGAGAAGTGTCCAGTCCACTGGCCTCCACAAGTTCCCCATCCCAGTCCAACTGCTCTGCAGAGTCATCCTGGTGATCAAGCGGATCCATAGACCCCTCCCATTCCTCTCCCGAGCCTGGCACATCCACAAAGTGCTCAGGCGACAACATAGAACCCCTGGGTTCAATCGACCGCGGAAACGGCGTCAAGCGACGTCATTCCGGCTCCATGTCATCGGGGATGAGGCTGGTGCTGCCGATGGGCAACGGCTGGACCGTAGGCACCGACTTCGGGTCCGACGCCGGAGGAGGTTGCGGTGGCACGACTGGGGTCGGACCGGATCTGGGATCGGATTCCTGAGGCCCCACCGGCGCTGTGGCCAGAGCCGACGGCATCGAATCAGACAGGGCCCCTCCCGACTACGCGGGGCCCGAAGGCTCACCAGAGAGGTCGGCCTGCTCAAATACGCGGCGCATGGCCTTGTAGAACTCTTTCATCTGAGCGGGGGTCGCTCCGGCTCCCAGAAAAGGAGGGAGGCGCGAAGTTGACCCTGGCTCCGGCCCTGCAGAACCGTGCTTAGAGCGCTTGTGCTACTTACCTCCTTCATCGACGGATGACAGCCGAGGTGAAGACAAAGTCCGCTTGGACTTCTTTTTGTGCCTCTTCCCCGAGTGTCCAGACGACCTTGAGTGGGATGAAGAGGACTTTGGGCTCCGGGAGCGGTCCTGCGACCTCCTCTTCCTCGATCAGGACTAGGACCTCCGCAGAGTCTCGCTTGGCTGTGTTGGCTGTCGGGCCGCAAGGAGCTTCAAAGCCAGCTCCCTCAAGGTCTTAGGAGCCATGGCCCGACAGTCTGAGCACCACTTTGGATCATGGTCGTGCTCGAGACACCATAGGCATACGGGGTGGGGATCGGTGACTGGCATCGTGCGGGGGACAGGCCCCGCACGGCTTAAATCTTGTCCTCGAAGACATCCCTCGCACACGAAAAATAGAGAAGTCGACAAAACGTTGAGAAAAAACCTGCCATAAAGCGACAGAGGGGTAGCTCTCCGGATCGGCGCTTAACTGGTGCGGAAAGAAAAGAACTGACGTCCGGGCGCCAGGGTGGTACCTATATAGGCACTGCGACATCATAACCGATGCTAATGATTCCGGATCCAGCCTGACACCTGGGAAATTCAAAGGTAAGGAATCTGCAGCTAGAAGTCTTTATCAGATATTTTTGAGAAAAGCTAAGTATGCCCTTTAGTGGATCCTAAGCTAGGAGACCTGGCATTTTCGGAGGCAGGGGCAATGGCCTGGAGAAGCTGAATTGCTTTTGAGTAAACAGCAATGAGTATCTGCAATGCTAGCCTTTATCTCCAGAGAAGCCATGACCCCATTACTTTATTTCCAGGAGGGCTGGTAACTGTTAGAATTTTACAGAAGATAATTATGAAGAAGCAGATCAGTGATGCTATTGTGTTTTATCATTGTAGGAAATGACAGTTCCAAACAGGAATGAGATGCCAGATTGGATTGTCTCCTGTCGCACTAAGAAATAGGTGGCTTAAGGGGTGACAAGAGACTATAAAGGGCAATGGGGACTGTGATTGGTTGAACTTTTTCTATTTCCTTTCACTGTAGTTTCTTGGAAAGGTAGTTCTTTAAGGTTATGTTAAGGCTGTTGTAATAAATAAAGTGAAGAAAAAAGAGCATACTCTGCGCCTCTGTGTCCTTAACAGAATTTAAACTTTCCGTTACAAAGTCTAAGAACTTTTACATTATTAAAGTCACTAGCTTAACCTGAGCTCAATCCCCAGTAGCTGTGGCACAGAGCTGCGCCGTAGGCACCGACTTAACTTGGGCAATGTGTAAAGTATTTATGCAGTACCAAAACAGTAATAAAGTAAAATTGTAAAACAATAAAAATCCCTAACCAATTTACAAAAATAGAGTAACATTTAATAAACAAAATGACAAAAACCCCATGAGGGGAACCGGCGATATCAATTTGTAAAGTTTTAAGTAGAAATTAAAGGCGGGGCATAACCGGCATCCAAGATGGCTGCCTAGACCCGGCCCTACTCAGGTTGAGGAAACGAGGTAAGAGAAAAAAATGTGGCGAAGGGGGTGAAAACATGCCACAGGCGCTCGCCAATAACTCCCCTCTACAGTCCTGGAATATGATGATGTCGATACTGGCTAACAGAGTTAAAGAATAGAATCTCAGGAACATTGGCCGACAAGCCGGCCTGGAGCTCTCAAGATGGCAGCGAGCGCTTGCCAGCCCCTGAAACCTAAGACATACTAAACAAGAATCCGAGGTGTGCCAGGGGATGATTGGCACTGCTTGCAGTCGTGAGTGCACGGACAGTGTTGTGGATGATGCTGCATCCCCCAAGGTAAGAGGAGGAGAAAAGTCTAAGGGCCCTGCGGAAGCATATGTTGTACTCTGGTACCGGAGCAGGCACAGAGCAGCTGGAGCTCATCCCAGTGGCTCGCTAAATATAACTGCGCTCTCCATCACGAGGGTGAGAAGGAGGTATGAGAACCCCCTGGGGCCCACGTGGTTGCTAGTGGTGGCCTGCTAGGCCTCAGATACACAAAATAAAAGTATGACAGACCCTCCAGAAATAAATGGGAAATCCCAAGATGGCAACCAGGACCATCTGGGTCCCTGAGTAATGGAGCAAACCATCGGAGTAGGTAGGTGAGATCATCCAGTAGCGGCCCGTCCCCTGCCAACGTGGTGAGCGGGCTGGAGGGGGGAGGTTGGGGGGGAATTGCGCTCTTCCAGTCTTCTTCTGGGCACAGGCTCCCAGACTGCACTGTGGCCAATCCTGCCGCTGCATGGAAGCAGCGTCAGGATTGGCATGAGCGCTGTCAACTTGCCCTCCCAGGGAGACTGGGAGCCTGTGCCTGCTCTCTCCAGTCCTAGCAGCCCAGCTGGGGCTGGAGAGAGCTTCAGTGCGCATGACGGTTTGGCTGCCCAAACCGTCATGCACACTGTAACAGTGCCCACCACTCCCACACCAGCAGTGTCATCCCCTGGACCCGCCCCCAAGACTCTTCAGAGTCCTGGGGACGGGTCCAGAGGGATTAAGATAAAATGATAATAAAACGGGTTTAAAACCTGTTTAATAACGTTAACCGGTTTAAACCCCGTTTTATTATCATTTTATTTGAGGGTGGTGACGGGGAAGGGGCAGCGCTCCTCCGCCCTTGTGGAGGGGCCGCTGCTGAGATCATTTCTGATACACAAAAGCAGCATGCAGGAATAGGGGTCTCAACTGTAATCTGTGCACAAACAGCAACTGACAAGCATTGGTCATTCAGTCAGTCAGGGCACACAATTGAGACACTGATCCCTCCAAAGTAAAAAGTGAGGGAGATACAGTGAAAGTTTGACAGTAAAAAAGAGGGATCTTGGACATAGATACAGTTTGCGCCACACTAGTGAAAGGTGGAAGACGTCATTTGGGTCCGTATCTCAATCAATGAGGTCCTACATTGTGGTGGCTGGACTGCTTGTGCGCCCCGATGTGTGCTTGGGAGAGACAGGTCCAACTCAGCAAAGCAGATAACACACTTGCGCAACATAAATTGGCCCAGCACACTGCAGTGGACCTGCACATAATAGAGATCGCCAACAAAAAGCGAGCAAATACTTCCCCCAAGTGTGCAAGCTGGCCCAAGGCTCTCACCAGCGATCCTGGGGGCATCCAATGGGGAAAGCCACGGATCAACAGCCCAAGCTCCCTTTTGAATCACAATGCACTAGCAAGCATCAGGATCCTGATCACATGATTGGTGCCCTTAGCCAAGGAGACCAAACAGAAGTAAAAGATGGCCCAAACATGAAAACTTTGCATAAAAATATGCAACTGAGTCTCTCTTCCATTGATAAAAAGATCTGGATTAATACTATGCCCACTCAAACTGATAAACATGAGGCCAGCTTATCAGAAGTAGAAAATAGAGTCTTGAAGATGGTACCAAGAGTGACAGAGAGAAGTTGCTAAAAGTTGGCAAAATACTCTTACTCATAAAGGCCATAGATTAGGACTTGGAGGCCAGATCAAGACGCAATAACATACGAATTCTGAAATCTCAGAAACGACAGACTCATGGAAAAAGAAATCCTTTGTTGAAGACATGCTGAAATCGCTCTTTGGCATGGAAAATTTTTTGAGCAGGTTGTGGTGAAGTGTGTTCACCGTTACCTGGGGCTCAAACTGACGTCTGAGCTTCCAGGATATGGACCTTAATCCTCCAAATGGCACGAGAAAAGAAAGGCCTCCAGTTCAGAGGATGTGCTTTAGCCGTGTACAACAGGGGGCTGGCAACAGGGATGGCTGCCACCTGGAGGCAGCCAACCCCCCTGCAGGTAGCCAACCCCATGCCACGCACAGCTTTTGAGGTCAACTCCCTGCAGGCAGCCAAGCCCAAGCTGCGCACAGCTTTTGGCCATGTGCAATGGGGGCTGACCACAGGGCTTGGCCTGCCATCCCCCTTTCCTGAGCCTATTTTGGCCCCAGGGACCCCACCCCTCGGGGCCTCTTTTTTTTTTTTTTTAAGGTGAGGGGGCATGCAGCCTGCCTCCCAGAGCCTTCTCAGGCCCCTGGGAACCCCATTTCCTGGGGCCATAGCCTATTTTGGCCCCAGGGATCCTATCCCCCGGGGCCTATATTATTTATAGGTGAGTGACCTGGTGCCCACCCAGGGCACCCACCAAGCACAACATTGCAGCCCGTGGTGGGAGTCCCAGGGCCTCCGCAACCACAACCGGCCCCCACCATGGTGCGGGAGCCGGCATTGCTCCCGCCCGCAGGGAGGATCTATTTAAGCTGCTCCCTCAGGGCAGTAGCAGTATGTGTTCTGGGAAACAGAATACAAGTCTGATCCCAGCCTGTGGGAGGATTTTTAAATCTTGTGCGGGTGGGAGCAGACTTGTGTATTTCCTCCTGTTTGGCGGGAGATTTAAAAATGCTCCTGCCAGACGGGAGCAAACATGCTTCCCTGCCCGTGGTAATGTGGGCAGGGAAACTACTGTGCCCCGGGTGTGGGCTCACTGGAACACAGTAAGTGAGCCAGACCCAGGGAATGGGCTCCTCAGGGCCACGAAAGGCTCCCTCCCCTTTTTCTGCACATTTTGGCCAAGGGAGTGGGGGTCCCTCTGGGCCTAGGGGGGCAGGGTATCCCTACCTTGCCCCCTTATATTGTATTTTTTGTTTTTACTTCAGGTCAGGGACCTAAGTCCCCGAGTACTGTAATGGCTGCCAACAACACTTTTGTCATGTTGGTGGCAATGAGAGCGCTTGCTTTCACTGGAGTCTGGCTCCCTTGGGAGCGAATTGGCCCAAGGGGGAAAAAGCTCCCTGGGCCAATCAGAACATTCTGTTTTTAAATTGGCACTCTCACAAGACTCTTGTGGACCCAACCATCCAGATATACAAATATTTTTGAACCTTCATTTCTCCCAAACTGCTGAAAAGATTTACATCAACTCACAAAAAGTACCAAGTGGACCAAGATCTAGCTTCCTGCAAAATGTGGTGTAATTCCGTTCAGCAGTTTTTACGCTAGTGCTTCTTAAATAAGTCTATGCAAATTGCATGGGGAGTTTGCGTTTTGGGACCTCCCTTTTTTCTAGGCCCCCGCTTGAAGGATCACCCCGAAACTTTAAATGCACAAACTATGCAAAAAAGATCACTTTTTTGGAAGTTTCATGAAGATTTGTCAAGCTGCCAATGTTATAAGCCTTCTCAACAGAACGCGGGACTCGACAAGGGTGCCAGCAATCACCCTCATTTGCACTGGCACTCAAGCCTCTCGCCGCTAAGCTTAGACAAAACCAAAGACATATGTGTTGTGCTTTTATGCCCACCCACTAATAATATCACTTTACGCCAATAAAATAATGTTTATTCCGAGGGGACCCCAGGAAATCCTTAACCACATACTGCTGGAGTTTACCTGATTTGGCAGACTTTATGGCCTCACCATCAGCTTGGATAAATCAGCAGTCTTTCCTCTAACGCAGGATGCTCTAAAGGTGGAACTGAATTTTCCACTTCAACAGTGGCGGCCGCCACAAACAATGGGTGCTGGGGCGGGTGGAGGGAACGTCGGAGGGGGAGCTAATATATAAAAATAAATAAAAAACGTACCTGAAGCCGATGGCCGCCTCCCGCGTAGTGTCGCACTTTCTCTTCTCTTCCCGGCAGCCTCTGAGACAGACTCCCATCATCCAATTCCCGCTCTGCTCTCCTAGGAAGAGCAGCGCAGGGATTGGCCTGAGCGGGCTGCATTGAACAGCCGGGCTGGAGAAACCCCAAGAGATTCCGTGGCCTGAGGGGAGCATCTTTTCAGCCCGCTTAAGTGCGTATGTGTGTTTTGGTAAGCCTGAGACAGCAAAAAACACTCCTCCTCCCGTGCCACGCCCCACCCCTCCCTGCACAAGCTAGCTCAGAGCCGGCAAATGAAAAATAAAAGTATGCTAGAAGAACAAGTTACTTACCTTCGGTAACGATGTATCTGTAAGAGACATATGTTAGTTATAGATTCCTTACCTTAGAATTAACCCCAGGCATCAGACTGGATCCGGAGAACTGTTCTCTTAGCAGTACCCCTACGCGTCGGTCGATTCCGCGTCAGTCATCGGCGTCGTGGTTGCCGGGATTATGTTGCGGTGTCTACTTAGACGCCGCCCCTGCACACTAGAAGTCAGTTTGCAGAACGGGGAGGATGCGTGGGGCGGTAAGGAATCTATAACTAACATATGTCTCTTACTGATGCATCCGAAGATAAGTAACTTGTTCATCTGAAAGAGACTATTAGTTATAGATTCCTTACCTTAGAATAGATACCCCAGCAATGCTAACCCCGGAGGTGGGTCTGCGAACTAAGTTCACACCAGAAATCCTGGAGAACAGACCGGCCAAAATAGCCGTCTCTCCGGACTTGGCTGTTTAGGCAATAATGTTTAGTAAACATGTGCAGAGATGCCCACGTGGCCGCCTGACAGATGTCAATGAGTGGGACTCCACGTCCCAGGGCAGTAGTAGCTGCCGTAGCCCTAGTGGAGTGGGCACGCAGTCCCACTGGAGCTTCCTTTTTCGCTAGGGAATAACAGATTTTAATGCATAGGACAACCCATCGAGAGATGGTACGTTTTTGCACAGCCTGATCTTTTTTGGCGCCCACATAGCCAACAAAGAGTTGATCGTCCGCCCGGAAATCCTTTGTGCGGTTGAGATAGAAAGACAGCGCACGTTTTGGGTCCAGATGGTGGAGTCTCTCCTCCTCCTTGGAAGGGTGCGGAGGTGGGAAGAAACTGGGCAAAGTGATGGTCTGTCCTATATGGAAAGAGGTAACCACTTTGGGAAGAAAAGAGGGCCTCATGCGAAGGACCACGTTGCCCCGATGAACAGCCACAAATGGAGGTTTGGAGGATAGAGCTTGAAGCTCACTCACTCTGCAAGCAGAGGTGATGGCAACAAGGAAAGCTGTCTTCAGAGTGAGGAGCCTGAGAGGACAGTTGTGAAGAGGCTCGAAGGGAGCGCACATAAGATAGGTTAAGACCAGGTTCAAGTCCTACTGGGGCATTATGAATGGAGAAGGAGGAAAGAGATGCATAATGCCCTTCAGAAGGAAAATGCTACTTACCCAGTATGCATCTGTTCTTGGCATATAGAGCTGTAGAGTCATATGCTATGCATAGATCGCCATCTAGTGTTGGGTCCGGATGTTTGCACTTTGTTTTTCTTCGAAGAAGTCTTTCTAGTCACGAGGTAGGTGACTCCTCCTTTCGGTGATAGTGCGCATGGGCATCGACTCCATTGGATTGTTTTCCCGCAGAGGGTGATAATGGAGATAGTAGGGGTAGTAAAAGGAGATGTCCATGAATGCATGTATCTAAATAAGATGTTACTGCAACAGGTATAGGTATAGGAGGTGGGTGGGCGCATATGACTCTACAGCTCTATATGCCAAGAACAGATGCATACTGGGTAAGTAGCATTTTCCGTTTGAGACATATCAGCTGTAGATCATATGCTATGCATAGACTATATAGCAGTTATCTCCCAAAGCAGTGGCTAACCTGTATCTGTTACAGTGGTCTGAAATAGTGTACGTAAAACTGCCTGGCCCACTCTAGCTTGTTGTCTTGCTAACACATCTACACAATAGTGTTTTGTGAATGTGTGAGGTGTAGACCATGTTGCAGCTTTGCATATGTCATCTATGGGTATATTTCCTAAGAATGCCATAGAAGCCCCCAGTTTGCGTGTAGAGTGTGCTCCAGGGGGAACTGTTAATGTTCGTTTTGCTTTTGCGTAGCATATTTGAATGCACTTGACTATCCACCTTGCAATTCCTGATTTTGATATGGGATGGCCTTTGTGTGGTGGAGCAAAAGCGACAAAAAGTTGATTTGTGTTACGGAAAGGTTTTGTCCTTTCTATGTAATACAGTAATGCTCATCTAATGTGTGTAGGGCACGTTCTGCTACTGAATCTGGTTGAGGGAAGAACACGGGTAACTCAACAGATTGATTGATGTGAAAAGCAGAAATGACTTTAGGAAGGAATTCAGGATTAGTCCGCAGAACCACTTTATTTTGGTGCATTTGTAAAAAAGGTTCTTCTATAGTTAATGCCTGAAGCTCACCCACTCTTCTGAGTGATGTGATAGCCACAAGGAAAGCAGTTTTCCATGTGAGAAATTGCAGCTCACATTTGTGCAATGGCTCAAAGGGTGGATCCATTAGTCTAGTGAGGACAATGTTGAGATTCCATACTGGAGCAGGTGTACGTCTTGGGGGAATGACTCTTTGGAGTCCTTCCATAAAGGCTTTGATAACAGGCACTCTAAAAAGAGATAGATGTTGCCTATTCTGTAGGTATGCAGCTATTGCAGCCAGGTGTAAGCGTATGGTAGTGTACGCTAAATTGGACCGCTGTAGATGCACAAGTTACTAACTTGTGTAACGATATATCTGTAAGAGACAGTAGTTAGTGACAGATTCCTTACCTTAGAATATCCCCAGGCGTCAGGCTGGATCCGGAAAGTTTTGCGTAGCAGTACCCTTGCGCGTCGGTAGGCGGCGTCGTGCGGCTCCGCGTCCGTCGTCGGCGTCGTGATCGCCGGGATGACGTCGCGGGCAGTACTTAGGCGCCGCCCCTGCGCGCTGACGTCAGTTCTGTACACGACTTTCCGCGCCAGGAACGCAGAGCCATGCAAGAAGCTGACACAGGTGTCTGAAAAATACTAGGGCCCTGAAAGGGATGTCCTTAACCCTAGAAATCAGTTCGCAGAACGGGAGGATGGGTGGGCGGTAAGGAATCTGTCACTAACTACTGTCTCTTACAGATATATCGTTACACAAGTTAGTAACTTGTGCATCTGAAAGAGACACGTTAGTGACAGATTCCTTACCTTAGAATAGATACCCCAGCAATACCAACCCCGGTGGTGGGTCTGCGAACAAAGATCAGACAAGGAAGTCCTGGAGGACAGAACGGCCAAAGAAGCCGTCCCTCCGGACCTGACTGTCAAGGCAGTAATGCTTTGTAAACGTGTGCAGCGAGGCCCACGTAGCTGCCTGACAGATAACCGGCAGCGGAACACCGCGGCCCAAGGCCGTGGTAGCAGCCGTTGCCCTGGTGGAATGGGCACGCAGCCCAACAGGAGGCTCCTTCTTGGCCAAAGAATAGCAGGTCTTGATGCACAAGGTAACCCAGCGGGAGATGGTCCTCTTGTGCACCGCCCGACCTTTTTGGCGCCCACGTAGCCAACAAAGAGCTGGTCATCCACCCGGAAGTGTTTTGTGCGGTCGATATAGAAGGAGAGCGCACGTTTTGGGTCCAGACGGTGGAGCCTCTCTTCCTCTCTGGAAGGATGCGGAGGCGGAAAGAAGGTGGGCAAAGTGATGGTCTGCCCAATGTGGAAAGCAGTAACCACCTTTGGCAAGAAGGACGGACGCGTCCGAAGAACAACCTTGTCTGGATGAACAGACAGAAAGGGAGGTTTGCAAGATAGAGCCTGGAGCTCACTCACCCGCCGAGCGGAGGTGATGGCCACCAGAAAGGCTGTCTTCAGAGTCAGAAGACGAAGAGGACAGTTATGCAGAGGCTCAAAGGGAGCGCACATTAAAAAGGTAAGAACCAAGTTCAAGTCCCACTGAGGCATTACAAACGGAACAGGAGGGAAGAGGTGAGTAATGCCTTTTAAGAACCTGTTAACAACAGGGGACTTGAAAAGGGAGGGCTGATCAGGGAGCCTGAGGAAGGCCGAGATAGCACAAAGATAACCCTTGATGGTACCCAGGGCAGAACCCTGTTGGGCCAGAGAGAGAAGGAACAGAAGGACCTCAGAAAGAGGGGCAGAAAGGGGATCCACAGCCTTTGCTGTGCACCATGCCACAAATTTGTTCCACCTGCAGGCGTATACCACCTTAGTGGAGGGACGCCTGGCTGCCAGAATCACATCACAAACTTCGGGAGGCAAGTCGAAAGGAATCAACTGTCGCCGCTCAATCTCCACGCAAGCAGGTGTAGACTGGACAGGTTCGGGTGGAGGACCGTCCCCTGCTGCTGCGACAGAAGATCCTCCCGAAGAGGCAGACGGATCGGGGGATCTATGCTCATATTGAGTAGCTCGGGATACCAAACTCTTCGAGCCCAGTCCGGAGCCACAAGAATGACTTGGGCCCGGTCGTGCCGAATCTTCTTCAACACTCTGGGTAGAAGTAGTATAGGCGGAAAGGCGTACAACAGACCGCAACTCCACTCGCGACGAAAGCGTCGCCGAGCGAGTGCCGCCTTGGAAATTCCAACGCGCAGAACTGATGACATTGCGCGTTCTCTTCGGTGGCGAATAGATCTAACCAAGGCTCTCCCCACTGTAGAAAGAGTCCTTGCGCCACTTCCGAGTGAAGACGCCATTCGTGATCCATCATGCACCTGCGGCTGAGTTCGTCCGCCCTGGCGTTCAGAGAACCTGCCAGGTGTTGAACCATCAGGAACATGCCCTGATGTTCCAGCCATGTCCAGAGGCGCAGAGCCTCCTGACAAAGGGTCCAAGACCCCACCCCGCCCTGTTTGTTGCAGTACCACATGGCGGTGGTGTTGTCTGTGAACACCTGCACTACCTTCCCTTTGACAGAGGGAAGGAATGCCTTGAGTGCAAGCCGGATCGCCCGGAGCTCCAGAAGGTTGATATGGAGCCGGGACTCCGCCCGGAGACCAGAGGCCTCTGATCTCCGCCTCTCCCATGTGACCGCCCCATCCCAGAAGGGACGCGTCCGTCACAACTGTATGCTCTGGCTGGGGAAGGGAGAGGGATCTGCCCATGACCCATTGCCGGTTCAAGAGCCACCACTGCAACTGTGTTGCAGTCCCCTCCGAGATCTGGACGTGATCGGACAGGTTGCCCTGGTGCTGCGCCCACTGGAACTTCAGGTCCCACTGCAGAGCCCGCATATGCCATCTGGCATGATTGACCAGCAGGATGCAGGAGGCCATGAGGCCCAGCAGCCTCAGGGTCATCCGTACCGAAACCCAGGATAAAGGCCGAAAGATCGGAATCATAGCCTGAATATCCCGGACTCGCCGTTCGGGAGGATAGGCCCGAAACTGCATCGTGTCCAGAACTGCTCCGATGAAAAGGAGCTGTGGAGAAGGAATCAGATGCGACTTCGGCACATTGAAGGAGAACCCCAGCGAGTGCAGGAGTTCGGCCGTAGTCTGGAGGTGGGAGACGACTGCCTGGGACGAGCCCGCCTTCAGCAGCCAGTCGTCGAGGTAGGGGAAGACTGAAACCCCTGCCGGGCGCAGATGAGCTGCGACCACCGCCATCACTTTCGTGAACACCCGAGGGGCACTTGTAAGGCCAAAGGGGAGCACGGTGAACCGAAAATGCTCGGGGCCTACCGTGAACCGAAGGTAACGCCGGTGGGCCGGCAGGACGGGGATGTGGAAATACGCGTCCTGCAAGTCCAACGCTACCAACCAGTCTCCAGGGTCGAGGGCAGTCAAGACCTGAGCTAGGGTGAGCATCTTGAACTTCTCCTTCCGGAGGAAGCGATTGACGTTCCGGAGGTCCAAGATAGGACGCATGTCCTCCTTGTCCTTTTGGGCACCAGAAAGTAGTGGGAGTAGCAACCACGCCCTACTTCTGGGGTCGGAACATGCTCGATGGCCCTCTTGGTCAAGAGGGCCGTGACTTCCTTCTGTAGAAGCACCAAGTGATCCCCTGACATGCGGTGGAATTGAGGTGGCATGGCTGGGGGTGGTCTCGAAGGGGAGGGAGTAGCCCCTTCGGACAATGTCCAAGACCCACCTGTCCGAGGTGATGGTGCGCCAGTGGGGAAGGTGATGGCGGACCCTGCCCCCTACTGGCATGCCGTGCACCTGAAAGGAGGGACTAGGAGGGCCTGGAGGCCGCGGACGGGTTGGAGGTGGTGGCCTGACCCGCACGCTGGTTGCCCGATCCGCCACGGCGGAATCCACGTCCTCGGCCACGCGAAGACGCCTGCTGCGCGGGCCGGTGGCTGGGCTGCTGACGTGAAGGGGCGCCCCTACCGTGGCCACGATAGGGGCGAAAAGCAGAAGGCAGCGGAGGGCGTGTAGCAGAAAGGCCCAGGGACTTGGCAGTAGCCCGTGAGTCCTTAAAGCGCTCCAACGCATGGTCTGCTTTGGACCCAAAAGACCGACTCCATCAAAGGGCATGTCCATGAGAGTATTCTGGACATCCCCTGAAAAACCAGTGGTTCTCAGCCAGGCGTGGCGTCGGAGCGCCACCGTCGTTGCAATCGACCTGCCCAGCGAGTCGGCGGTGTCAAGGCCACAACGGATAGTGTATTTGGCCGCATCCCTTCCTTCCGCAATGGCGCGGGAAAGCAGTGCCTGGACCTCCTCAGGGCACTGGGGCAAAACATCCGCCACCGAATCCCACAGGGAGTGGGTATATCGGCCCAAAAGACAAGCGGTGTTAACGGACCGCAAGCCAGCACTGGAGGAAGAAAAACCTTTCTTCCCAAACTGATCCAGGCGTTTGGATTCCCTATCCGGAGGAGCGGTAGGGAAGGCGGTTTGGGAAGCGGAGGCTTGGACAACCAAGCTCTCAGGAGTGGGGTGGACAGAAAGAAACAGGGGGTCGCCCGGAGCAGGGCGATGGCGTCGTGACACGTTCCGATCCACAGGAGCCCCTGTGTTGGGCTTGGACCAGGCGCCCAAAAGAACGTCAGTGAGGGCGTCGTTAAACGGCAGCACAGTCTCCGCAGAGGAGGCTGCCGGCTGAAGCACCTCTGTCAAGATGTTAGGCTTGACCGTCAAAGTAGGGAGCTGGAGACGTAAGGCCCCAGCAGCCCTACGCAACACCGTACCAAAATTGGCCCCCTCCTCCGTAGCCACGGGAGGAGACAGCATGCCAGTGTCAGGGGAAGTATCCAGACCACTGGCTTCCCTAGACTCTCTGTCCAGTCCTCATCATACTGACAGTTGCGCGTCAGAGGGTCATCAGACCCCTCCCAGTCCAACTGGTCCTCCTCAGGTTCAAAATAAGGAGGAGGAGGGACAGTTGGGACCCAAGGTCCCATCGGCGCCGGAGCCGGCGTCGAGCGACGCCGCTCCGGGTCCATGTCCGGAGCCGGAAGGAACTGGGGGACGACGCCGCCCGGAGCCCAGGTCGGCGTCGAGAACGGCACCGGAGACATCGGCGCCGGCGGAGGTGTCGTGAGGTCGACCGGCGTCGATGGGGGTTGTGGAGCCGGGATCGAGGCCGGGGCCGAAGCCGGAGCCGGGATCGAGGCTGGAGGCATGGGCGACGCCGGGGCCGGAGCCGCCGGCGACGCCGGAGCAACCCCATCAGGGCCCGCGGGGCCCGAAGGCGCACCGGAGGGGCCTGAAGGCCCGAAGAGGCGGGCCATGGCCGACAGGAACTCCTGTACCTTGGCCGGATCCGCCCCGAACCCGGGAAGGGCGGGTATGGCGGGGGCGACTCCACAGGCAAGTCCGGGGCCGCGGGGGCGGGACGGTGCCGGGAGGGGCCTCAGCCGAGTCGCGAGACCGGCGAGGCGAAGTCCGAGAGCGACGATGCTTCTTGGACTTCTTGTGCTTAGACTTACCGGACGAAGAAGACTTCGACGCCGACGACCGGTGTGCACTCCGCGGCGACCCCTGGACCTCTCACGCGACCGGGGCCTCCGTGGAGCCGAATGCCGGGCCTCGAGGAGCTTTCGAGACCGCTCTCGCAAAGCTTTCGGGTTGAGGGCCTGGCATTCGGGACAAGACTCGGTGTCGTGGCCTCGGCCGAGGCAGAAGAGACACTCCCAATGCGGGTCGGTGACGGACATCATCCGCGCACAGGCGCCGCATCGCTTGAAGCCGGGCATCCCTACGACACCTTTAAGTTGGAAAAAACAGTGAAAAAATCACCAAAAAGTATGGTCAAAAATTGACCAGGGCACTGCTCTTCCCGGATCTGCGCTTGCTGGCGCGGAAAAAGAAGAACTGACGTCAGCGCGCAGGGGCGGCGCCTAAGTACTGCCCGCGACGTCATCCCGGCGATCACGACGCCCGACGACGGACGCGGAGCCGCACGGCGCCGCCTACCGACGCGCAAGGGTACTGCTACGCAAAACTTTCCGGATCCAGCCTGACGCCTGGGGATATTCTAAGGTAAGGAATCTGTCACTAACGTGTCTCTTTCAGATGTAACAAATATCATATAATGTTTTGTACAGAAGCATTGAGCGGGTTGATGTGGTTGGTATTACAGTATATTACAAACCGCTTCCATTTTGCTGCATAACAGGCTCTTCTAGTAGGACGTCTAGCCTCTTTGATAATATTCATCCAGTCTGGCGGTAGATTAAGATAGCCAAACTCTAAGACTTCAGGAGACAGATCGCCAGACTGAGTTGACTGGGGTCCGGATGTCTTAAGTCTCCATGGTTCTGTGTGAGAAGATTGAGCGTAAGACGTAATTTTTGGTGAGGAACTAGTCAGTGTTCCAATAGGGTTGTGAACCACGGTTGCCGTGCCCATCTGGGAGCAACTAGGATTAGTGTCAGGGATGCTTGTTTGAGTTTCTGAACCACTAATGGAATGAGTGGGAGAGGCGGAAAAGCGTAAGCAAATATCCCTGACCAATTCATCCATAGTGCATTGCCTTTGGACAATGGGTGTGGATACCTGGACGCAAAGTTTGGGCATTTTGCGTTTTGGTATGTGGCGAACAGGTCTATGTGAGGGACTCCCCAACGTTGAAAGTATGGAAGGAGGACCTGAGGGTGGAGTTCCCATTCGTGTATTTGCTATCTCTGCCTGCTGAGGAGATCTGCAATCTGGTTGTCGACTCCTGGGAGATGTTCCGCTAGGAGATACATTTTGTGGTGAATGGCCCACCTCCAGATGTCTTGGGCCAAGCTGGACAGTTGGAGAGAATGTGTACCCCCCTGTTTTTGTATGTAATACATGGCTGTCATGTTGTCTGTACGAATTAGGACAGCTTTTCCCTTTAAGTGAGTTTGAAACGCCTTGAGTGCTAAGAATATTGCAAGCAGCTCTAGGTGATTGATGTGAAACAACCTCTGGTGTTGGCTCCACAAGCCTTGCACTGTGTGCTGTTGTAGATGAGCTCCCCAGCCAGTGAGGGACGCATCCGCTGTCAGTACTATCTGTGGAACCGGGTCTAGGAACGGCCGTCCTTTTGATAAATTTTGTGTGTTCCACCACTGCAGAGAGCGATGAGCACGGCCGCTTACCAACACTAGATCGGTTAATAGACCGCTTGACTGGTTCCACTGATTGGCTAAGCAGTCCTGAAGTGGACACATGTGCAACCTGGCATGAGGAACGATTATGATGCAAGATGCCATCATCCCCAGCAGTTGCATGTAAACCCGAGCTGGAAGTGATTGATTGGGTTGAAACTGGAAAACTAAAGCCTGAATGTTGCGAATTCTGGCTGCGTTGGGAAACGCTAGAGCCTTTTGAGTATCTAAAGTGGCTCCTAGATAGTTGTGAGTCTTGTCCGGTCGAAGATGTGATTTTAGCATGTTGACTGTGAACCCCAGTTGATTTAGTAACTGAATGGTTATGGAAGTATGCTTAAGACATTGTTGGTACGTGCTGGCCTTGATGAGCCAGTCGTCCAAGTATGGGAAGACATGGATGCTTCGTCTTCTCATGTGAGCAGCTACTACAGCCAGACACTTTGTGAAGACTCTGGGGGCAGTGGTGACTCCAAATGGAAGTACCTTGAACTGGTAATGTTGGCCCGCTAACACAAACCTGAGAAATTTGCGATGAGCAGGGTGGATTGGAATATGAAAGTAGGCGTCCTTTAAGTCTAGAGTAGACAGAAAGTCGTCCTTTTGCAAAAGATGCAGTACCTGTTCAAGTGTTACCATGTGGAAATGGTCTGACTGTATGTAAAAATTTAGCTCCCTGAGATCTAATATTGGTCTGAGTGAGCCGTCTTTTTTGGGTATTAGGAAGTAAAAGGAGTACACTCCGGACCCTTGGTGATATAGTGGTACAAGTTCTATAGCTCCTTTTAGAAGTAACGACTGTACCTCTTGTTTGAGGAGGTGTAGGTGATCCTGTGAAAGTTTGTGTGACTTTGGAGGAATGTTTGGACGAGTGTTGATGAACTCCAGGCAGTAACCAGAACGGATAATCTCTAAAACCCATTTGTCTGTTGTTATTGACTGCCAAGTTGGTAGGAAATCTGACAGTCTTCCCCGACCGGTGTTAAGTGGTTGGGGGGGGAAGTACAGGTAAGTCACTGTTTTGTATTGGAGGGGGAGGTGCGTGTGTTTGAACCTCTACCTCTGCCTTTGCCTCCTCTGTAACCCCCTCTGAAGTAATTTTTAGAGCCAGAGGGCTGGTTATTACCCTTGTAGGTGGATGTAGTGTCTGAGGAAGCAGTTTTGGACCCTGCTCGATAGAACGAGCGCCGAAAGGAACCACAGCCTTGTGTTGACTGAAGGGCTCCCATGGATTTGGCCACTTCGGTGTCCTTTTTCATTTTCTCTATTGAAGAATCTACCACTGGGCCAAAGAGGTGCTCCTTATCAAAAGGTGTATTTAGTATGGAGGTTTGGACCTCTGATTTGAACCCAGATATGCGTAGCCAGGCGTGCCTTCTTAAAAGGACACTGGTGTTTACCGCTCTAGCAGCTGTGTCTGCAGCATCCAGGGAGCATCTAATTTGATTATTAGAAATCAGTTGACCCTCCCTCACTAGGTCTTGAGCTTTAGCTCTATGCTCTTGTGGTAGAAATTGGAGTAATTGTTCCATTTCGTCCCAGTGTGCACAGTCGTATCTGGCTCGCAATGCTTGTGTGTTAGATATGCGCCAGAAGTTTGCTGCCTGAGAGGCCACCCTTTTCCCTGAAGCATCAAGGAGCTTACATTCTTTATCTGGGGGTGGAGCACCTCCTGTAGTTTGGGAGTTGGCTCTTTTACGTGCGTTGGATACCACTAATGAATCCAATGGTAATTGTCCCCTTATGTACACTGGGTCAGATGGTGCAAACTTATATTTTTTATCTACCCTAGGGGTAAGGATACGTGCCCTGACCGGATCATTAAATATATCGTCAACATGCCTAATCATTCCTTTGAGCATGGGTAACGTGTGTGATGATTTGTGTGTACTGCTAAGGGTTTCAAAGAGAAAATCCTCTTCGAGGGACTCTTTATGGAGCTGCACCCCATGATAATTAGCAGCTCTACCCAGCAATTCAATGTATCCTACACTGTCATCTGGTGGAGAGGGCTTGGTAGGGTATAAGTCGGGATCATTGCCTGTTGGTGAGTCAGTGTTGTAGTCCCCCCCATGGGTCTGTAGGCACTGGCTGAATGTCATCATCATCCCCATTACCATTGTCATCCCCATCATCCTGATTGTCAGGTGTATGTGGTGGTGAATGCTCAGGTGAAGTTGGCACAGGTAGAGGAGAATGGGGTGATGAAATATGAAGAGGAAGAGGAGGAGAGGAAGGGTTAGTTCCAACCGTTCTCTTCTTTAAAGGAATGTGATATTCCTCTTCTGCATCAGTTCTCCTTTTTAAAGTCACTTTGGTGGCAATATGTCCAGTAGTGGGATGAATGTACAGCACTTTCTGTTTCGGGTCCGGTTTATCGAGCGGATCGTCGAAACTGTGCTTTTTTGGTGACTTCGGTGCATCAGGCTGTTTCGACGCCGAAGATTTCGGTGCTGACAGCTTCGGGGTTGGTGTTTTCGGATCCGAAGTGTGTTTCGGTACTGAGTGTTGTGGGTCGGAGCTGGACTTAGACTTCGATCCCACGGTTTTCGGCTCGGTGCCCGATTTTGCGTGAGGCTTTTCGGAGCCGGAAGGCTTTTTTGTAGGCTTCGGTGCCGAGCCAGAAGGCGGGGCGTCTGAAACGTGGTCTTGGTGCCGACCGGAGCCCGAGAGCGCAAGTTGGTTTGGAGCCTTCTTTTTCGGTTGAGGTGGATTTCGGGGCGAGGGAGGATCTGTACTTACAGTACGCTGTCCATGTGGGATGTCTTCATCCTGGTCAGAGCCGTACTTGGAAATGGAGATCAGTTCCTGTTCCTCCTCGGCCCGATAGCATTGCCGGCTTCTTCCTCAGATTAATTTCCGAAGAGGTCCGGAATAGAGCCTGTGTGCTGGCTCTGCATGTCGCGACGTCGAGCCCGACGGTCGCGAAGCGTCTTCTTGAAGCGGAAGGCCCTGCACGCGTCGCAGTCCTGTTCACTGTGCTCAGGGGACAAGCACAGGTTACACACTTCGTGTGAGTCGGTGCGCGGGTACTTCGCGTGGCACAGAGGGCAGAATTTAAATGGAGTTTGTTCCATCAACTGCGAGTCAAACCGACGCAGGTAGGCCCAACGGCCTACCACAAGCTCTCCGATCGAAAGAGGGTTTTTTATCAGTAAACACGACACGCAAAGAATGGAATACGCGATCGGAAACAATACCGTCGAGGTAGAGTGTCTTGCGCACCGAGGGAAACCGAAGGAACAGTGTCAAACCGGAGCGCAGCAACTAACGTCCGAACCCGATGGCGGAAAAAAACAATCTAACAATGGAGTCGATGCCCATGCGCACTATCACCGAAAGGAGGAGTCACCTACCTCGTGACTGGAAAGACTTCTTCGAAGAAAAACAAAGTGCAAACATCCGGACCCAACACTAGATGGCGATCTCTGCATAGCATATGATCTACAGCTCATATGCCTCGAACATCTATTTACAATAGGGGACTTGAAAAGAGAAGGCTGATCAGGAAGGCTAAGAAAGGCCGATATGGCCGAAATGTAGCCCTTAAGAGTGCCCAAGGCAGAGCCATGCTGGGCTAAAGAAAGTATATTCAAAAGAACCTCCGAAAGAGGGGCAGAAAGGGGATCCACAGCCTTTGCTGTGCACGATGCCACAAACTTGTTCCATCTACAGGCGTATACCGTTTTAGTGGAGGGACGCCTGGCTGCCAAGATGACATTACAGACTTCGGGAGGAAGGTCAAAAGCTGTCAACTGTCGCCGCTCAATCTCCACGCAAAGCGGTGGAGGCTGGAGAGGTTCGGGTGGAGGACCGTCCCCTGCTGCTGCGACAGAAGATCCTCCCGAAGAGGCAGTCTGATCGGAGGATCTATGGCCATGCTCAAGATCTCGGGGTACCAGACTCTTCGTGTCCAGTCCGGAGCCACAAGAATGACTTGGGCCCGGTCGCGCTTGATCTTCTTCAGCACTCTGGGCAGAAGTGGTACAGGCGTAAAGGCGTACAAGAGTCCGCAGTTCTACTCGCGACGAAAAGCGTCGCAGAGCGAGTGCCGCCTTGGAAATTCCAACGCGCTGACACTGCGCGTTCTCTTCGGTGGCAAACAGATCTAACCAAGGGTCTCATCACTGCCGAAAGAGACCTTGCACCACCTCCGAGTGAAGACTCCATTCGTGATCCATCATGCACCGACGGCTGAGTTCGTCCGCCCTGGCGTTCAGAGAACCTGCCAGGTGTTGAACCACCAGGGATATGCCCTTATGTTCCAGCCATGTCCAAAGGTGAAGAGCCTCTTGACATAGAGTCCACGACCCCACCCCGCCCTTTTTGTTGCAGTACCACATGGCGGTGGTGTTGTCTGTGAACACCTGCACTACTCTTCCTTTGATAGAAGGAAGGAATGCCTTCACTGCAAGACGAATCGCCCGGAGCTCCGAAAGGTTGATGTGGAGACCGGACTCCGCCGGAGACCAGAGACCTCTGATCTCCGCCTCTCCCAGGTGGCAGCCCCATCCCAGGAGTGACGCGTCAGTCACCACTGTCAGCTCTGGTTGGGGAAGGGAGAGGGATCTGCCGCTGACCCAATCTTGGTTTGTAAGCCACCACTGCAATTGACGTGCAGTCCCCTCCGAGATCTGGAGGACGTCGGAAAGAGTCCCCTGATGCTGCGCCCACTGGAACTTCAGGTCCCACTGCAGAGCGAGCATATGCCACCTGGCATGATCCATCAGCAGGATGCAGGAGGCCATAAGGCTGAGCAGGCTCAGGGTCAAACTCATCGAAATCCAGGATAGAGGCTGAAACATCGGTATCATAGCCTGAATATCCCAGACTTGCTCCTCAGGTGGATAAGCCTGAAACTGCGCTGTATCCAGAACTGCTCCGATGAAAAGGAGCTTCTGAGAGGGAGTCAGGTGTGACTTCGGCACGTTGATAGTGAACCCCAGCGAGCGCAGGAGGTCTGCCGTAGTCTGCAGGTGGGAGACGACAGCCTGGGGCGAGCTCGCCTTCAACAGCCAGTCGTCGAGATAGGGGAAGACTGGAACCCCTTGATCTGCGCAAATGAGCTGCGACCACCGCCATCACTTTCGTGAACACCCGAGGGGCGCTGGTAAGGCCAAAGGGTAGCATGGTAAACTGAAAATGCCTGTGGCCTACCGTGAACCGTAGGTAACGCCTGTGGGCAGGCAGGATGGGATATGGAAATATGCGTCCTGCAAGTCCATCGCTACCAACCAGTCGCCGGGGTCGAGGGCAGACAGGACCTGAGCCAACTTGAACTTCTCCTTCCGGAGGAAGCGGTTGAGGGCCCTGAGGTCTAAGATAGGACGCAGGCCTTTGTCCTTCTTGGGCACCAGAAAAAAGTGGGAGTAGCAACCACAACCTACTTCTGGCACAGGGACCCTTTCGATAGCTCCCTTGGCCAAGAGAGCTGCAACTTCCTGGCGGAGAAGGGCCAAGTGGTCCTTCGACATGCGATGGAAGGATGGTGGCATGGAGGGAGGGGTAATCTCGAAGGGGAGAGAGTAGCCCCTTTGGACTATCTGCAAAACCCACCTGTCCGACGTGATGTTTTGCCAGTTGGGGAGGTGATGGCGAATCCTGCCGCCCACCGGCCTCTGGTGGCCCTGAAAGGTCGGACTAGGAGAGTTTGGCGGCTGCTGCAGGGGGGGTTATGGGTGGCCTGGCCAGCCCGCTGGCCCCCAGACCCGCGTCGCTGGGTCCCACGTCTGCGGCCACGCACAGGCTGGGCAGCTTGCGTGAACTGGTGGCTAGACTGGGTCGAAAGTGGTGGGGCACCCCTTCCGTAGCCACGAAAGGGGCGAAAAGCAGACAGCGTGGGGCGAGAGGTCACTGCGAGGCCCAAGGATCTGGCAGTAGCCCTAGAATCCAAGTCTGCCTTGTCACCGAAAAGGCGACGGCAATCAAAGGGCATGTCCAGTAAGGTGGATTGGACATCCCCAGAAAAAAACAGACATCC
This sequence comes from Calotriton arnoldi, assembly GCA_963921515.1. NCBI lineage: Eukaryota > Metazoa > Chordata > Amphibia > Caudata > Salamandridae > Calotriton > Calotriton arnoldi. The sequence continues at coordinate 107,459 of CAWUFW010000663.1, forward strand.
TCAACCAGGCATAGCGCCTCAGGGCTACTGACGTGGAAACCGTTCTGCCCACTGAGTCGGCGGTATCCAGCCCACATCTGATGGTGAATTTGGCTGCATCTCTACCCTCTGCCACTGCGCGGGTGAGAACGGCCCAGGCCTCCTCCGGGCCTTGTGGCAGCACTTAAGCAACCGTGTCCCACACTGTATGGGTATAACGGCCCAAGAGGCATGCGGTATTCACCGACTGCAGCGCTAAGCTGGCGGAAGAAAACATCTTCTTCACAAGGTGGTCCAGCTTCTTGGATTCCCTATCAGGGGGGGGGGGCAGTAGGGAATGCTCCCTTAGAGGACGAGGCTTGGACCACCAAGCTCTCGGGGGTCAGGTGTCGGGAGAGGAAAAGTGGGTTGCCCGGGGCCGGGCAATCATCGTGTCCACAGGAGCCCCTATGCTGGGCTTGGACCAAGTGCCTATAAGGACGTCCATGAGGGCGTCATTGAAAGGCAGAAGAGGCTCAGAAGAGGCCGCCACCAGTTGAAGCACCTCTGTCAGGAGGTTAGTCCTGACTGCCACCATAGGAAGCTCCAGGCCCAAGGCCTCAGCTGCCCTACGCAACACCACTGCATATGACGTCCCCTCCTCCGTAGCCACGGTAGGGGGAGAAAGCATGCCAAGGTCTGGGGAGGTATCCAGACCAATGGCGTCACCCAGGTCCTCTCGCCAGTCCGGTTCCTCAAGTTTTTCAGCTAAAGGGTCCACAGACTCCTCCGAGTCCTCCTCACCCTCCTCTGGCTGCTAAGCAGGCCTGAAAGGAACACCAGGGATGAACAGAGGCACAAACGTGCCTTCCAAGTTCCGACGTCGTGTCCAAGTTGGGGGTGAGGCTGGGGTCGGCGCAGGTCGGGGGCACGACCGGCACCGGGGGCGTCGTCGTCTGGATGCAGGCCTGGATCCTTAGGGGCCCGCCGGAGCCGCCAGCATCGAAGGCCCAGGGACCCCAGCCGAGTCCCCGGAGCCCGAAGGCGCGCCGGTGGAGTCGGGCTGCCCAAAGATGCTATGAAGCGCTTCGTAGAAAGCTCGAAGATGGGCAGGGGACGCTCCAGCACCAGGAAAAGGAGAGAAACTCTGAGCCATCCCTGGAGCAGGCTCCGAAGACTGAGCTGGAGAGCGACGACGCTCCGGGTCCTGCGTCGCATCGGCCAACCGACGGGGAGAAGGCGAAGAGCGACACTGCTTCTTCGCCTTCTTCTTGTGCTTCGACTTATCCGAAGACTGGGATGAGAAGTGATGGTGGTGGCTCCGCGACCGGTCCTGAGACCTTCCTCTCGACCGGGACCTCGAGCGACGCGGAGCAGATTGCTGGGCCTCCAACAACTTTCGGGACTGCTCCTGCAAAGACTTCGGATTCATGGCCCGGCAGTCGGAGCACGATTTCGGGTCCTGGTCGCGCTCCAGGCACCAAAGACACACGAGGTGGGGGTCTGTAACCGACATCAGGCGGTTACAGGCCTTGCACGGTTTGAACCCAGTCCGACGATGGGACATCCCTCATACACCAGGAGCCGATAGACTCAAAAAAAGACGTCGACAAAAGTCGAAAAAGGTTTAGTCAAAAAATGACTTGGGGGCAAGCTCTCTCCGGATCTGCGCTAGGCTGGCGCGGAAAAAGAAAGAACTGACGTCAGCGCGCAGGGGCGACGTCTAAGTAGACACTGCGACGTCATCCCGGCGACCACCACGACGCAGACGATGGACGCAGAGTCAACTGGCGTCACCTACCGACGCGCAGGGGTACTGCTAAGAGAAAAATTCCCCGGATCCAGTCTGACGCCTGGGGGTAATTCTAAGGTAAGGAATCTATAACTAATAGTCTCTTTCAGATCATCGTTTTATTTTTCATTTCCTGTCTCTGAGCCAGGCAGTGTGGCGACAGCTCCTCCATCATTGCGGAGGAGCCGCCCTGCACTTGAATGGCGACTGGAACCCATTAAATACTTGGCTGTCTGGCTGATCCACAACAAAAATTAAATTGTTGGGCTTTACTATGGTCGGGCGATAGGTAACCTCGAGGGACTGATAAATAGATGGTTTAAGGTACCTACCGCTCATGATGACTAGCAGACTTGGCTTAATTAACATACCAATTACGTTCAACAAAAGTTTCTCTCAGTCCCTTATCGCATTTGGGATCATAATTCTGCCATACAAACAAGGGGGTTCACGGCCCCCAACATGGAACTGCTACCTTTGCACACAGACCCATTACACCAAGGGTCTCCAACCAGTAGCTCGTGAACTACTGTAGCTCTCCAGCTACCTCTGAGTAGCTCACCTGTGTGCAGCCCAGTTTTTTAAATTAGAAAGCTTTTGCTTGAATGAATAATATTAGTAGTTCTGAATGCGTTTCATTGAACATAAGTATCTCTCAGTACAGAAAAGGTTGGAGACCCCTGCATTACGCATATTACTGGGTTGGCCCATTTAGCGGAAGAAAACAATGTGACAACTGAGGAAATAAACACAGTTCACTGCACAATCTCTGCGTGAGACAAGATGAAAAACAAAGGGAAATGTAAAATATTATACACACCGCATGCTTCTCTACAGGCGCACCCTCTTTTCCCTGTGACAAGTGACCATAAGGCAATCCCACGGTTACATAAGCAAGGCATAAATACATGGGGCGACCTTTATGAGGGAGGGCACTTCAATACATTAGAAACGTTGAGCACACATGCAATGCTCACACCTTTGGACATCTTCTTATATGACAGAATCAACGCACAATGTAGACAAATATCAACCGAGTTTCTTGTAGAACCCAAACAATTTGGCCCTCTGGAAAGAACTGCTGTGTCCCCTAAGAAGCTTATAGCCTCGTTATACTAGGAAACACAAAGCGTGCTTCCACCGCACGCTATTCCGGCTGGGATGTGGATTTAGATGCACACATTTCTGATGCGAATACTGCTGTTCACAGATGGGCGACCTATTGCCAAACAGTCCTCTGAGACTGACACAATACAGACTCATTTACAAAGTATACTATTCTCCACTTGTGTTGCATAAATGGAACCTAAGATCTGAGTCTCGATGCGCATGTTGTGGGGATGAGGGTGTGTGGTTTATCCACTTAATAATAATAATTCCTAGTTGTAAAGCACAAACATATCACCCCTAAGAGTTTCTAGGGGCTGTTGGGGAGATTAAGTGAGCTATTGTCCAGAGTCACATGATGAGCTGCCGCGGGGATCGAACCGTGAGTCTTGCGCTTCGGAGTCAGCCGCTCTTCCTGCTGCGACACACCTCTCCCTTACAGTGGACATGCCTGAAAACATCTGAATACTGGCAGGAGGTGAGAGGATTCAAAGTTAAGGACTCTGCGGCTAGACTATGCCTCTACCAGATAATGCGTTACCGATGGTAAGTAAATTGTCCTATAGATGGAGTTCGGGAAGTCCTAACAGAAAGATTTTGTAGAGTGGTTGCTTACCTGAAATTTGTATGGTGTAGATGCAGAGTTTCTGGCCCTGGACCCTTAACAGTCCCTAACAGGCAACACCCTTAATCTGCTGCCATTTACCTGAATGCCCTAACCCTAGGTTTAAATAGCTCTAGTTATCAGGTGACCTTAGGCCAATAGGAACCCTAGTTTACAAAAGAAAGTGCCTTCAAACCGTGATGTATGGTATGGGCCATAGAGATGCAGGATCTATTCAAGTAGAGGAAAACAGATTCTGCTGACGCCTGTTGAGGGTCCCACCTCGTCCCCTCATTTTTCATTGCATCAAGAATTAGGCCTGGAGTATGTACAGGATCTTATTGATGTAGCTACTTTGGCTCTCTGGTGTTTGATCTGGGCGAACAAGGAAGCAGAGCTTAATTGAGCTGTTGTTAGAGATTGCCTTTTGTGTGATCATGGATTGAACATCCTGTTGCTAAAGTATATAAGGGATACTACTTTGGCTAGTGTATATTTGTTTGAGAACCCAGATTCAATTACTAAAAAAGATAAAACCTGTATACAGGACTGTTTCTTTAAGCACAGGCATGCTACTGTCCCAGGGAGGCTCAGTTGGCTACCCCTTTGACCGAGTCGCAGGAGAGGGAGGCTGAGCGAGCGGCCTATTTGAATCACCGGGCTGAGCTCCCCCCATCGCAACACTTTACTTGTTTTAGGCTAAACTGTCGCTCCCTCCCCAAGCACCAGTTGCATTTATTTAACTCCCTTTGCGACGTGAATCCTGATGTAGCATTCCTCACCAAGACATGGCTGCATGAAAGCTCCCTGCCCGACAGACCTCTCAGATCCGGTGGAGGTATTACCATCATTTTTTTTAAAGTCCTTAAATGCACAATTGAGGATCTTCAGATCCCCAATTGTGAAGCTCTGCTTTTTACTCGCTCCCTTACGCCGAAATTTACGTTTTCTGGGGCTCTCATTTATCGCCCTCCTGGGTACCCCAGTGAATGGTGCTTCGCTCTCCCTGGTCTTCCGGCCCCTCACATACTGCGGGCTGCCAACTTTACTTTACTTGGAGATATCAATCTCCATTTGGAGGATGCTAAAAACAACATGGCCTCAGCTTTTATTGATGACCTAGGCATTTTTAACTTAGCACTTCTCAACTCTGCACCCACTCACATCGCAGGGCACCTTTTGGACCCCATTGTTTCTAATCTACAAGTATTGACAATCGCCCCCCGCTTCAACTCTGCTGGTCAGATCACTTTGCTGTGCCTTTTCGTATTAGGGTCCCCTCTGACCCCATCTCTCAGCCTGTGTTGAAATCTAAAGCCAGGAATTGGTCCAAACTTAATATTCCAGCATTCAATGCGTTGCTTCTTAATAAGCAGCCTACCATTACCTCTCAACCTGACTCGGACCAAATTTCTGTCCACCTATGGCTTAATGAGGCAGTAGACATAATCTTGCCACCTACTTCAAAACAGATGTATTGAACACATCCCCCTGCTCCTTAGTTTATGGATACCCTTAGACTAGAAAAGAAACAATGTAAAATACTAGAAAGACAGTGGAGGAAACTCTATGCTGAGGAGGCCAAATCTGAATATGTGGTGGCACTGAATTGATATCATGCCCTTTGTAAAGAGGCGCGTGCAACGTACTTCACTAAAAAGATTGTCAGCGCGCAACACTGTCAGAAGACTCTTTTTAAGGTGGTGAAAGAACTTTCAGTGGCCAATAACATCTTGCCTCCGCCCTCTCTTTCACAGAACCAGTGTGATGAGCTAGTCAACTTTTTTTTTAGAAAAGGTGGACAAGATTCACCGTCACTAAGCAGTTGAGGCCATAAAGGCTGAGAGCTACACGCATTTGACTACACCTATGGGAAGCGATGCAGAAGTCACTCTTCCGGTGAGTAATTTGGAGGAGTCTTTCAGAATTTGGACTTGGTCCTTTCTGGATCTCATCTCACTAAAGAAAATGCTGCAATCCATTAAATCTGGCTCCCCTCTGTAACCCCTTCCCCTCGCCAGACTCAAAATACTCGCCGACTCCGTTTTAACTGTCTTTTTAAAACTTCTCAATACCTCTTTGAGTGCTGGTATCGTACCCCAGAACTGGAAGCACGCTCTGGTTCTTCCCCTCTTAAAAAAAGTTGATTTGGATCCCTCCTGTTGGTCAAGTTTCCGTTCTATTTCCCTCCTCTCTGTCTTCTCCAAGATTTTGGAAAAGCATGTTAATTCACAACTTTCCACTTTCATTGAGACCCATCGACTTCTCCATCCTTCGCAGTCTGGTTTTAGGGCGGCACACAGCACCCAGTCCACTCTTCAAGGGGTTAATGAATGTCTCAGACAACATCTCGACTCTGGTGGTACGGCTGCTCTCATTCTGCTTGACTTGAGTGCTGCGTTTGACACAGTGTCTCACTCTATTTTGACCAGCCGACTTGACTCCTTGGGCATAGAAGGCCTGGCTTTAAAAAGGGTGATCTCCTTTTTAAAGGAGCACAAATTCCAGGTCTCCTCGGCCGACTCAAAATCAAAGTCACTAGCCCTGACCTCTGGCGTCCCTCAGGGATCTAGACTGAGCCCCTTGCTCTTGAACATCCACATTTGTCCTTTAGCTGATGCTATTGCGAAGTGTGGGCTCACCCTTTTTTCCATACGCTGATGGCACTCAGATCATCTTTTCATTATCAGCTGCCCAACGACAATTCATCTGCTTCACTTAGGCCTGTGGAATATTTCCTTATGGATGAATAAAAATGCATTGAAACTCAATGGCGAAAAAACAGAGGTCCTAGTCTTGGGCAACAATCCTGATCTCTGGGGACTTAGCCACTGGCCGGACTCCCTTGGGCCCCTACCCTCTCCGTCTACTAAGGTCAAGAATCTTGGTTTTATGATTGATAACAAACTTTTCTTAAAGCTGCAGGTGTCCAAGGTTACTGCTGTCTGGTTTTCAGTCTTTAAATGGCTGAAAAAGATCCTCTGGCTAATCCTTAGAGGCACAGAGAACGATCATTCAGGCTCTGTTAATGTCCAGACTGGACTATGGCAATGTGCTGTACCTGGACGCAGACAGGACTTCGATAAGACGCCTCCAGACCATACAGAATGCGGCTGCCCGGTTACTTTTTCGGCTACCTAGACATGCCCTGTCTCGCCTCTGTTCCAGGAACTGCACTGGCTAAAGATTTCGAAACGCATTGAATTTAAGGCACTTTGCTATATGTTCAAGGCCAAACATGGCCTAGTGCCCTCATACATCCAAAGACTGGTGACTCATATGCCTACGCTTCTGCTGAGATCTGATAGTCACTCGTGGTTCACCACGCCTAGGCATCGCTTAACCCGTATTAAGGGACGCTCTTTTTCTCATCTTGGCCCCAAGCTGCGGAACTCTCTTTCTCACACTCTCAGGAAATGTAACTCCTTACTGACGTTTCGTAAAATCTGAAAACTTGGCTTTTCTAGCTTTTTGTTGGGGTTATCGTTATCTGCATCTATCCTGTGCCGGGAAACCCCTCGGGGTAGCTGCGCGCTTTACAAGTCTGTCAAATAAAATACTAGCGAGGCTGTGGAAGTGGTGAAGCCATCTGTAAGGGACTATTGCTTGATTCAGATGACAGCCGGGACTGCTCCATATTTACATTTTGTATAGAATGTGTACAAACGTAATTTAATAACCTGATTTCGACTAGGGATGGTTGTTATGTTTTCCATTAGTGCAATACTACTCAGCTGATATTTCTATTTGCCCGTGTGACGAACAATCAAATCAGACTTTATTGCACTTTGTTTTTTCTGCAATTATTGACTTCCCTATAATAGGATATTTTTACTGCCCCTGTTGCGTAGATATACATTTACAAAATAAAAAGCTGCTTTGCTTTTTTTACAGCAACTAAATTATTATGATACTTTTTGTTTGGTTAGTTGCTTTATGAGAAGTATTCTGCGCTTGAGGAAGGCAATGTTATTTTAATTAATGGTCGTTCATCCCTAACTGCACTTTGTCTCAACCTTCCTAGTCCCTTGCATAAATCACTCAATGTAATATAGTATTTTATGCTTTACTGTTGGAATTTTAAGCAAGGAATATGTTTTGGCATGTATTTTTCTTGTTTGTTGTATTCTAAATATTTGTAGAAATGTATGTTCTTTTCTAAAACGTGTGTATTTTGTAACATGCCTGTCTTTTATGATCAATTTCGGAATGATCAAATAAAGATTATGGACTATTGAAATAGCTCTAGATATATCAGGTGACCTTAGGCCAATAGGAACCCTAGCCCTAGAGCCAATGGGAGCTCTAGGCACCAATCATAACCCTAGCCCTAACAACCAATCTGAATGCAAGACCTAGTTCCAATAGTAAATTAAGAATAGGCCTTAAAAAGGCAATTTCTATCCTACATCGAGCACGAACATCCGCCCTCAACACCACCAGTAAAGAAATGCTCCTAAAAATAGCACATTACCGGTATCTTACCCCAGCCAGAGTGGCCACCTGGGATCCTAAAGGAGACGGGCAGTGCTGGCGGCAATGTGGTCAGCAGGGTACGCTCACACACCTCCAATGGGTCTGCCCCAAGATAGTGTCTTTCTAGTCGGGAGTGCTAGACGCAGTTAACACTATGTTTAAAACAGACATACCCAAATTCCCGAGCTACATACTTCTGGGCCTCCCCAATCTGCTCACCTATCCACTGAGATCACCTAGAGGCAAAGCAATCACTTTAACACTGGGGGCAGCGACACAAATCCTCCTCGCTAGGTGGGGAACAGAAATGGTACCCACACACCAACACTGGCTACATGAAATATGGGAAATACTGGGAATGGAGAAATTGACCGCAGCAACAACGCAACAACTTCCCCGATTTGATAAGATGGAGCAATCCTACATACAATACTTATCAGATGAATTCCGCAAATTATCCTGCCCCCAATATCTACGGATACTGCGCTTGACATCTACAGAGCATACTGCAAATCGCTAGAAGACTACTACCCCCGTACACTTTCACGCCAGATGCACACCACCAGACCCCTCCCGCACCTCGTCCTCTTTGTCGTCTTCCTCTGTACTCTCTACTCTCTTCTATTCTGTAAGATACCTACCATATAAGCATTCTTATTGCATTTACCACCGGCCAACGGATGTAGGTGGTTTATACTGTATTGTTCTTACTCTTTATAAAACCAATAAAACAGATTCAAGCCTAAAAAGGCAATTTCTTTGCACATCTTGTAGATATGCTCAGAATCCCCTTGCATGGAGAACCACTGAGGGCCATGAAAAACAGCATTTTTTATGTTCCATCAGATCTACTCTTAAAGCCCATGGCTCTGTGGCCAATTCTTTTATGCAAAGTTTGCTTTGCTTACCTTCAGTAGTAATCTACTTACCTTCAATAGAAATTTTCTGGTGGATACTCTATCTACCTGCATATATCTCCCCTCTTTAATAATATCAGATACAAGACTGGATCCAGAAACTTTGCAATAGCTCTCTTGCACTGGTAGATGAAGCTGGCTCCATCTCGGCTCCATCTTGGCATCATTGCAGTGCACATTTGACATCACTGCAGCTATATAGCATCATCCAGGTGCCCTGTTTCTCATTGATTATTTTCGGAGCCCTTAGAGGCAGAAACAAGGAAAGCTTTAGATTGAATGGGGGTATGCAGTGCAACAGTACTAAAATGAAACATATTTGTTTTTTAGAGGACTATGACCATCTTTTAGAACAGGGAGGTGGCGGGATCGGTAAGGAGTCTGCAGGTACATGTTGCATCCACCAGAAACATCATCACGGACAGCACAAGAACAACTAGACGGCAACATAGCATCGTCAGGCCATCCCCCTCTCGGGATGACCAGAACCCCCCCACCCCTCCCTCAGAAGAGACGGGGCAACGTCTCACCCTGCTCGAAAGCCAGCTAGCAACTATAATACAGGGCTTTAATGAAATCCTAACTAACCTCGCCACGCTCCGAAAGCCTTCCCATAATCCCTACCTTACCCCCACCTTCCCCAACCCCACACACCAAAGGCTTCCCAAGGCTCCCCGCCCCAGTTGGTTCTCAACCCCCCTCTCGAATCAGATGCAGAGACCCAAAAGAACAAGTGAGGCTATGTCCTTGAGTGAAGCGACAGATCTTGCCTCCTCGTACGACACCCCATCTACTGCCACCCCTCACTCCAAGATTCAGGTGGTCACTGGATTCAGAAGAGACCACTCCCCTCCGAAACCCCCAAGACCCCCAGCCTCCCTCACTAACATCCCCATGGCCCCCCTAAGGAAGAAACCCAAAAAAGCGCTCCGATACCCTCGGGTCTGGCCAGCGCTATATAAAACTCCTTAATAAATAAATAAAAAATCATTGCTGAAGGTAAGTAACTTTGACTTCTAAAGGATATTTCTACCTGCAGATTCCTCACTTCTTGAATACATGCCGCAGCAGTACCCTCTCCTGGGTGGTGAGTCTAAAGGAGTGGTCAGACCAGCAAATCCTGCAGCATGAAACGCCTGAAATGTATTTACCTTCTCATGTCTGAATCCACGCAATAATGCTTTGCAAATGTGTGAAGGGAAGCCCATGCTGGCACCCTGTTAATAAATCTCTGCAATGGAAATTTTGCTGGCCAGTTCCGAATTTCATGTTTTTGCTCTGCTGGAATGAGAACTGATTCCTTCTGGTGGTTACGTCTTAGCAAGCAGATCTTAATGCAAAGGATAGTGATCCTCTTCTGGGTTGCTTTGCCCTTTTTGTTGCCCACACACCTACGAAGAGTTCATAATCCGATCTGAACTCCCTTTATCTGATCAGTGTAGAAGCGGGCTTCCCTATGAGGCTTCAAGCCAGTGTAACCTCTCCTACTCTCTGGAGGGATGGACCGGATGGAAAAATGTGGGAAGTGTAAGCGGGAAGTGTAATAGACTGCCCATTTGAAATGGGTTAACCACTTTAAGCGGGAAAAAACATTTAATTCTCAGAACCAGTTTGTCTGGGTAGAAACAGGTAAAGAGTGGACAGACGAAAAAGCGCTTGTAGCTCACTGACACGTCGCGTTGAAGTGATGGCCACAGCCACAACTGTCAGCTGTATAAGGGTTCAAACGAAGCCCTCATCAGATACATCAGAAGCAAATAAAGACCCCTTCTTTTCTCTGGCATACCTTTCTTCTCCTTCAAAGACTTTGAGGAAGGAGAAAGGCACGACTTTGATTGCCATCTGGAGCACAATCGATGTGCACCATAAAAAGTTCTGCATCCTGCTCATTAAACACCTTGGTGTGCATGAGACCACGATTGTCGCAAGACTTTTAGTCCTGCTTCAGCCCCCAAGCAATACAGAAAGACCTTGTGGGAATCTGAACTTAGTGTGAGGTATCCCTAAACACTTTAAAAAGTAGAAATATTTTTGTAAACATCTGGATCCGAGTCGAAGGGTTCAGAAAAAAGGGAACAGATGTCAGGGGATCAGGAACGGTGCAGTTGGAGTAATAGCCACCCCTTTGCAAGGTACTTTACAAACTGAAAACTGAAATTCCAGCCAGGAACATGGAAACTTGTCTGGAGACAACGGACCACGAGAAACTCCAAGATATCGCGGAAGAGACTGAAGCAGTTGTGTCTCACAGGTGAGAGTTTGAGTGTATCTGCTGTTGAGATCAAAGACTTCCAAAAACCACTTGGATTTATTGTGAAAACTTTTACCCTTGACCACAAAATCTAAATTATTGTTGCTAATGTTCAATAATCCACCACTATACTTCAGAGAACATAATTACCCTCTAAGACCTATAACTAATGAGGAATTGATACACCCCATAATAGCACGTCAGTTGAAGAAATTATGGAGACTGGTACAAAAAGGTCTCAGTAGAAGAGGGGCAGCCAACTGGGAAAGCACGGGTAGTAACAGAGAAAAAACCAGTGGGAGGGAGTTATTGTGTTAGATGTAAGTAGTGTTATAGGACCAAAAATAATCGAATTGTCTGAAATGTTTTTGCAGACTCAGCATAGTGATCTATAAGACCTCCAACTTGAACATTACTAGGAAGGTCATTAAAACAGCTGTGCACACCCGAAGACACTCTTCGAATCCCATTCCTGTGTTCTTTATTGTACTTTCTTCCGCACTGAGGAGGTACGGTTAAAAACACGGGTCACTGGGAACAAGGTATCTGTGCCTGTGGAGATTTCTAGCTGAAAGTAAGACGAATATTTAAGAATATTTTCGTTGATGAATTTATTGGGAACTAAAGTATACAATTGGTACTAGTATTGACACCGGGATGGCACTATGATCCAAGATTGATTCAGCACCACCTACCAGCATGGGAGAGCTACTGCAAAGTTTCAGGATACAATCTGGCATCTGGGGATAGTCAAGAGGTGACAAATCTAAGGGTAGAATTTGCCATCAGAATGCACCATTTTCATTAGCTCATTTGGGTGAACTGTCACCCTCCACCAATTACTTTGGAAGAGACGGATTTGCTAACTTCTTTTGCTTGATGTGTGAAATCTGGCTAGGGAACTATTGTGGAGGCATGAGGTAGTTTGTCACTACCATGTGTGAGGAGGGTGGAGGAAGTGTGCATGAAGTAAGCTTGCACAACTATTGTTATCCATGTTTGCTCTGTTTGAGGGATGTGCTCCTGCTGTCTGATTTGTACATACATTTGTCTGTGTTTGCAGGAAAACTGCAGTGTGGATGCCCACACCATACCTGTTCTCTGTGGATAGAAAGCTTGAACTTTAGCTGTCCATGATATATCTACTTCATATGTTAAAAGAGATGTGAGTCATGACTGGAAGACGTATTGGAAGTGGGTAGGCATGGTGGACAAAAGGTATGATATCTTAAGATGGCTTTGGGTGCCATTGAAGATGCATGATCAGCTTTGCTGCAGAAACATTTTGCCCCTTAACTATGATCCAAAAGCTGTGACATAGTTGCTCAGCAGACAGAGTCCTACCTTGATAAAGGCGCGCTTCATGGCATACAGCCTTTCATCGTAAAGGAAACTGATTAGCAGATTAATGGAGGGTCGATTGGCTGACGTGTTCTGAATGTAAAGGGTCAGCTTGAAGATCGGGCCAATTCCTTGCACCTATGAATAAGAGGAATATGACTTCGGCTTTAGTGTTGTTGGTCAGTTTCAAACAAATTTCTGCCAAAAGACAATAAATAAATCTATACGCTTTTTTTGTTTCATTTACTTAGCTTGTTTAAAGTGCTGGCAGAAAGAAAAGAAAATATTTACTTGGTTCAGGACTAACAACCCCCTTCACACACTTTACAAATCATTTAAATTGTAATCCCAGCCTTAGACAACAAGTTAAATTCTGACAAGTGTTTTTCAGTGATTTTGATCGCTATCAGAAAAACACAAACAGGTCCTGAACAGAAACCTTAATATTGTACGCCAAAGCAAATCACTTTTTCAGAATCATTGATGATACACGACTGAGCAATGCTTCTTAACACACATATAAATATTTGTGTATATTACACAGTGGCAATACAACTGTTTACTTATGATTCAGCCCCACTTTTTATTGAAAAGGCATTTTTGATTTGCATACAACGTTGCCCCCAATCAATGGATCTGCACCAAATTTGGCACCCATTTAACATCGTTAACTAAGGTACGGCATGCCAAATTTCCTGCAGTTCCATACAGGGCAGAAAAAATAAGAGATGAGTCAAAGAGATGTATTTTTCCATTTTAGCTTCCATAGGAAATTTTGGTCACACTAACAATCAAAACAACTGAACGGATTTATACAAATCAGAAATTGTGCTTTTGTTGGTTTGGCGTAAATCCATTAAGTAGGTTTTGAGATATTAGCATTTGAAAAAGGTATGGGGTGGGCTTGAATGGCTTAACACTCTTGTAGATCTTGACAGCAAAAAAACGAATTTGTGTAGCTCCATAAGGGGTGGACAGTTCAAAAGGGGCGCAAACAAGTACTTATTTGTTAATAAATTTGCCATTGTGTGAGGAATCTGGGCAAAATTCAGCACACTCTTGAAATGACTAGTTTTCTGGTGGTATAACAGATATTGAGCCACTCTATCATGGTAGAGGAAAGTGAAAGGGGATGCATGGGTCAATAACATTTTTATTCACTAATAACTTTGGTGCTGTTTCATAAAATATACATCAAATGTGCCAGCTGGTAAATTAAAAGTACAGAGCTAAGCTAGGCAGGCCCTGCGATCAATCTCTACTGTGCATGGTCAAACCGGGTTGGGTGTCAGCCCTAGCAAAGGTCTTGCACAGCCCAGAATGGTTACATGACAGGGCAAAGCTGTACATCATAAAAAGCATGAAATGTACCGAAAAACAAACACAGTTATAGGGAAGTTATAGTAATAGGGCATGAGATCTGGTGTGAATTGTGCATTGCACTTCATAACTGGCGTATTTCATGTCCTTTTCAGTTGTATTTGTTGAACCATAACTCACCTTTAACTGTTGTAATCTCAGTGTGTATGTATGTATGTATGCATACATGTATGTGTGTATGTATATATATATATATATATATATATATATATATATATATATATATATATATATATATGACCATTTCATGCATTAAGGCATGGGAGTAATAAAATAATTGCTGCGTCTAAAATATTCCTGCCTTGTTCACTTTCCTTTAAAAAGAACCTGTTTATTAAATAACAGTTTTTAACATTGAGCACATTTTATCGGCACTGTCACTTTAATATCCAAAAAAAGGGGTAACTTAGCTTTATGGAGTAAGATGGGGCGTTAGCCCATTGGGTTTACAATCGTATCACTTTGCACAACTCCTCTGCACTTTATTTGTTATTAGCATTCGAGTCTAAGCCCACAGGGGCAGGACGGTTTTAGGTCAGCATAGTTATAATTTTACATCTGTTGTTTTAAAAAAAATAAACATGATGGCCTATCAGCTGAACACAATAAGTTTAACCATGTGGAGTGTATATATTTATATTAGTTGTTGTATTTATACAATTCATTTTTATATAATCATTGGCACTCTGAGGTTGAAAATGACAAATATACAGGGCAGGCACCAACCAATGGTGAAGTCAAAAATTGTTTTTAACCATGTTGAGTGTATATATATGTATACTATGAATTATTTATTGTATTTAAACAATTAATTTATACTTCCTTATCTGTACATGGTATTAGAAATTATCAACTATTTACCCTGTATATTGTCAATGTTGCTGATATAATTTTGAATGGCTCGTTGCTAATATGACAGTCTGTTGTTTATATCTATTACATGCACTTGCACTTTAAAAATGGGGAAGTGTGGTCAGCGCGTCATGTGATCAAGGCCTGCACAGGCCGAAACGCGTTATGGCGGCACAGCGTACAAGAAAATAAATAAAATATTCTGCACAAAATAAGAGGAGTCCGTTTCCGATTTGTGGAGTAGTAAATCGTGGGAAAAAGGTTACCTGATATATATATATATATACATCACACACACGATCTCTTCGTTTTCAGAAGTAATCAGAGGGACACAGCGGGGATACCAGAGAAGTCCATTTATTCAAGCAGTGGCAGTTGGCACAATGTAAGGGATTCAGGAAGTGTCCTAGTTGTAAGGCATGCAAAGTGGGATGCAACAAAACTCAGTACAATAGCCCTTTCAAACCAGACCCTATTACGATCAGTAAGAGGCTGACTTGTAAAACTGAGTTTGCCGTTTATGTTCTGGAGTGTCCTTGTGGGTTGAAGTATATTGGCAGCACTAAGCTGCCGGCCCACAAAAGGATACTCCAGCACATGAGGGCAATTAGTGGCAGAGATCAGGCTTACCCAGTCGCGAGGCACTTTGAGCTTAAACATGAAAGTAACCCTGCATATCTCCAGTATTATGTTATCGACACGGTTTTACCGCTTAAACGAGGTGGAAACCGGGAGGCAAAGTTACGCCTCCTAGAAACCCGGTACATATTGGAACTCGATACAAAATATCCTGCAGGGTTAAATGCCAGCGAAGACCTTTTCACATGCTTGTGAAGGCCTAAATTAGTGGGTCAAAGAATACCATGAGGGATCACAATAGCATGGGGCATCAAAATCGGTTGTTTTTAAAAAAAATATATTTTAGAGATCTAATGTGAGGATTAACAAACTAGGCATGTTGTATGGTCTTACCTTCTCAATAACATATGAAATGTATATAATCACTTTTTACATAATTTTAGAATTAGTTTGCACTTCTTTTAAGTAAATTGAGTTACACATTTGTTTACACACATTTTAGGCTGACTAGGTGATTTTATTGCAAGGGAAGAATATGATTGACATTTATGTTTGAAGGCCCACTTGGGCATCATGACATAGGATTTAGTTGTCATTTATGTGACAACTTGGCAAAGTTAAAAGCAATTCTACAATGCAAAAGTTTCTTTTTTACACACTGTGTGTTTTATAGTAACTGTTTTAGCATTTATAAGCATATTTATTTATATTGATATATTTATTGGCTTATTTATTGTAACATGCATAAAGCTTTGCACATTTAATAGAATTTAACATGCTGCTAAGAGTAACTCTTCAGTTACCATACTTTGCACTTTGACTTTATGTCGTCATTTCCTGCACTATATCACTTTAAAGGTCGCTTGTTTTACTATGCAACGCGTCATGTGATCAAGACCCGAGTGGGGGTCGAAACGCGTAATGGCGGATTTGCTGGGCACAAAATAAACTACACCTGATTTGCACCAAGAACCATTGGGTCCGCTTTTTCGTCCTTTGTCCGTGTGAGGCGATGGTGGTGGCGAACTTTGTTTATATATATATATATATATACATCACACACACGATCTCTTCGTTTTCAGAAGTAATCAGAGGGACACAGCGGGGATGAAGTCACCACCAACCATCTTTTTGAATGTCCTGCCATTCTCCCATTGGTGGAAGCCAACCGGCCCAAGTTCATTAGTTGAACATCACTGCAGCATAGACTGTCGAACTGCAGACATCACAACTGGGTAAGTATCTCATGTGGTATACACACACACATCTCTATATATATACACACACACATATATATATCTACACATATATATATATATATATATATCTACACACGTGGAGAAGTGTGGCTCAATGGTTAGAGCGGCAGACCCTGATGCAGAGATCTGGCCCGGGACCAGGGTTCAATTCCCGCCTCGGCGGGTCTTGGGCTCAATTTCCTCGGACCTGATAATTCTCGCCTCGGTGCCTATTCTAATCATGGGTCCCACTCTGCAACTCTGGGCAATAGCTTGCTTAATCTCCACAACGGCCCCAACAGCGCTGGGATGCCTGGCTTCACCCTGGGGGTGCCCAGGAGTGGACATTTCACAGGGAAAAGCCAGGAAGGGTTCCACAGCGGTATGCGTACAGCGCCAGGACACCTCTTTGGGGGTATAAGTGCGCTTTACAAGTACGAATTTCATTTCATTTCATTTCACACATATATATATATATATATATATATATATTATCTACTGGCGGTCGCCAGTAGATAGTTATAGTTACAACCTATTATCCATAGGAAATCCGCGACATTCTATTTGAAATAACTCTCTTGCCGGTTGACGTATCTTCGCAAAATTTTCAAACTTTGTGGGGCGCTCCGGTCCGCTCCTACCCTGAAAGTCTCGGGGGATTCGTCAAGCGGGGCCGAGAAAAAGGGGGTCCCAAAACGTGTTTTCCCCATGCAATTTTCCATAGGAAACTTTAGACACGGCTACAGCCTGAACTGCTGAACGGAATTACACCAAATTTGGCAAAGAGGTAATTCTTGGTTCAGAAAGAACCCTTTTTGTTAAATGGTGTAAATCCGTTCAGTAGTTGCTGAGAAAATCAAAAGTAAAAGTACATATATATCTATGGGCACGGAGGATTCGCGCACCCTGAGCGCACCCTGCGCGCACCGTCCCGATCACGAGCTGCATGTTAATTGGCTGTCAGCTGGCTGTCAACATTCCATTCAGGAAATGTTGGCAGCCATTTTGTCCCTCGGTAGAACCGAGGGACAGAAACAAGTGCGCAAAGCGCACAAAGGGGGCAGGGTAGAAACACCCTGACCCCTAGGTTTGCTCAGGGGTCCCACAAGGACCCCCTGGGCAAAAAAAAAATTTTTTTTTTAAAAATCGGCAGGATGCACGAATTCTGCCGAAAAAAAAAAAATCGAAGCGCGGTCTCCCGCGCTTCGATTGTATTTTGCCCCCGGGTGGCCCAAGTCCCGGGGGCATGGTGGGGGTTTAATTTTATGTGTGGGGGCCTCAAAGGGCCCCCAAGCCCCGGGGACCGCCACCCCCGGGGCTTTCTTTTAGAAATGGTGCGGGAGGGCTCTGAGCCCTCCCGCAGCCCCGGGGACCACCACCTCCCTGGGGCTTTTTAAAAAAATTAAACAACCTGTGTCGGGGGCTCCAGCCCCCACACGCCCGGGGACCGCCACCTCCCGGGGCACTAACAAATTAAAATGGGGGTCCGTTTTGGACCCCGAAGCCCCGGGGACCACCACCTCCCGGGGCTGTGCTGATGTAGGGAGGGGGCCGCGCGGCCCCCTCCTGGAGCCCTTGATGGCCCTGGGGACCGCCACCCCCAGGGCCGGCTCCTTCAGTGTCCCGGGGTGCCTACCCCCGGGACACTGTAGTTTGCTATGGCAGGACGGGAGCCTCGCGGCTCCCGTCCTGCCATAGCAAACTGCTTTGGATATTGGAAGAGAGAGCAGGGAAACCTGCTCTCTCTTCCAATATCCAAAGCCGATTGCTTTTCCACATGGGGAGCAGCATGTCAGCTGCTCCCCATGTGGAATAGCAATGCCGGCTCCCAAGGGACGTGGGGAGCCGGGCGGGACTGTGGGGGATTGGGGACCCCCACAGTCCCCAACGGAGAGGGCCAGCCCCGGGGGATGGGGTCCCCGGGGCAAGTAGTGGCCCAGGAGGGGGGCCACGCGGCCCCCTCCCCAAAAATGAAAAAAAGAAAAAAAAATGGAAAGGCCGGCCCCGGGGATGGGGTCCCCGGGGCCTTAAATGGCCTGAGGAGGGGGCCACGCAGCCCCCTCCCAAGAAAATAAAAAAAAGGTCATGCCCTGGGGATGGGGTCCCGGGGCCAATACAGGCCCAGGGAAGGGGGCCACGCGGCCCCCTTCCCGTTTAAAAAAAAAAAAATTAAATTTAAAAAAGGGGTAAGGCCCTGGGGGATGGGGTCCCCAGGGCCCAAAAACAGGAAAAAGGAAGGGGGCTACACAGCCCCCTTCAGGGGACAAAAAAATAAAATTAAAAAAAAACGATCGGGCCCGCAGGCCCCGCCCCTTCCTTCACCACTCTGCAAACGCGCCCCTGGCGCGTTTGCAGAGGGGGAACGATCCCCTTGAATACTGGGGGTCCCTGGGGGCCAACTAGCCCACCAGGAACCTCCAATATGCGCCAGGGGCTGCGTTGCAGAGACGTGTAGAGAGGCCACACTCCCTTTACACCTCTCTGCAACGCAGCTCTGTGGCGCTTTTTGGAGGTATATGGTGGGCTAGTTGGACTCCGGGGACCCTCAGGATTCAAGGGGACTTAATCCCCCAACTTAAAACGCGCCACGGGCGCGTTTGCACAGTGGTGAAGGGAGGGGCGGGGCTTCAGGTGACATGTGTGCAAACAGGCCCCGTGGTGCGTTTTAAGATGGGGAATTAAATCCCTTTAATCCTGAGGGTCCCTGGGGCCAACTAGCCCAACAGGTACATCCAGAAAGCGCCACAGAGCTGCGTTGCAGAGAGGTGTAAAAGGGGTGTGGCCTCTCTACACGTCTCTGCAACGCAGCCCCTGGCGCATATTGGAGGTTCCTGGTGGGCTAGTTGGCCCCTAGGGACCCTCAGGATTCAAGGGGACTTAATCCCCAACTTAAAACGCGCCACGGGGCGCGTTTGCACAGATGTCACCTCAGGCCCCGCCCCTCCCTTCACCATTGTGCAAATATTCTTCTAAAATCATCCGAAATACGAATTCCGATTTACTCACCTGTTATCAGGAGAGACCTCAGTGCTGTATCTTTCAGCCCAGTACTGGTCCTGAAAAGTAATTTTAACCGTACTTACCAGTAACTTGAATTTCCTTCCATAGGCTAACATTGACTGGTTTCACTTGGAAATTCTTCTAAGTGTGGAGTTTTGGAACTTTAAAATATTCCTCTAAAATCAGCCGAAATACGAATTCCGATTTACTCACCTGTTATCAGGAGAGACCTCAGTGCTGCATCTTTCAGTCCAGTACTGGTCCTGAAAAGTAATTTTAACCGTACTTACCGGTAACTTGAATTTCCTTCCATAGGATATCATTGCCTGCTTTTTGCTGAAAAAGTTTCTAAGTGTCGATTTTTGAAACATACAAATATTCCTCTACAATCAGCCAAAATACGAATTCCGATTTACTCACCTGTTATAAGGAGAGACCTCAGTGCTGTATCTTTCAGCCCAGTACTGGTCCTGAAAAGTAATTTTAACCGTACTTACCAGTAACTTGAATTTCCTTCATAGGCTAACATTGACTGGTTTCACTTGGAAATTCTTCTAAGTGTGGAGTTTTGAAACATACAAATATTCCTCTAAAATCAGCCGAAATACGAATTCCGATTTACTCACCTGTTATAAGGAGAGACCTCAGTGCTGTATCTTTCAGCCCAGTACTGGTCCTGAAAAGTAATTTTAACCGTACTTACCAGTAACTTGAATTTCCTTCCATAGGCTAACATTGACTGGTTTCACTTGGAAATTCTTCTAAGTGTGGAGTTTTGGAACTTTAAAATATTCCTCTAAAATCAGCCGAAATACGAATTCCGATTTACTCACCTGTTATCAGGAGAGACCTCAGTGCTGCATCTTTCAGCCCAGTACTAATCCTGAAAAGTAATTTTAACCGTACTTACCAGTAACTTGAATTTCCTTCATAGGCTAACATTGACTGGTTTCACTTGGAAATTCTTCTAAGTGTGGAGTTTTGGAACTTTAAAATATTCCTCTAAAATCAGCCGAAATACGAATTCCGATTTACTCACCTGTTATCAGGAGAGACCTCAGTGCTGCATCTTTCAGCCCAGTACTGATCCTCAAAAGTAATTTTAACCGTACTTACCAGTAACTTGAATTTCCTTCCATAGGATATCATTGCCTGCTTTTTGCTGAAAAAGTTTCTAAGTGTTGATTTTTGAAACATACAAATATTCCTCTAAAATCAGCCGAAATACGAATTCTGATTTACTCACCTGTTATCAGGAGAGACCTCAGTGCTGCATCTTTCAGCCCAGTACTGGTCCTGAAAAGTAATTTTAACCGTACTTACCGGTAACTTGAATTACCTTCATAGGCTAACATTGACTGGTTTCACTTGGAAATTCTTCTAAGTGTGGAGTTTTTGAACTTTATAATATTCCTCTAAAATCAACCAAAGTACGAATACCAATTTACTCACCTGTTATCAGGAGAGAACCCAGTGCTGCATCTTTTAGCCCAGCACTGACCCTGAAAAGTAATTTTAACCGTACTTACCAGTAACTTATATTTTCTTCCATAGGAATCCATTGTCTGGTTTTCAGCAAAAAGTTTCAAAGTGTTGATTTTTACAAACTACAAATATTCCTTAAAAATCACCTGTATGACTTAAACGCATTCTTTCAACTGTTTACAGGAGATGCACCAGTGCTGGATCCAGGATCCAACACTGAGTAAGAAAAAGTAACGATAACAGTTTTTACCTGCTAAGTGAATTTCCTTCCATAGGATAACATTGGTGATTCTATGAGAAAAAGTTTCTAAGTGTCAACTTTTAAAATACAATAATATTCCTTAAAAATCACGACTGTAACCAAAACGCTTTTACTCAACTGTTTACAGGAGATGTACCAGGACTGAATCTAGGATCCAGTCCTGTGGTTAGAAAAGTAATCCATAAAGTAACTAATTGCATTTAACTAGAAATTCACATTGAGCTGAATGTTGCATTGTGTTTGAAAATGTGTTGCCCATTGCAACAACTGTAACTACTGTACTTAAAAGTCTATTGCCTATGTGCAAAGTATTTAAACTAAAGTAATTCATTCTGAGAAAGTATTTTTTGTAATGTAATGTATAATGTAATTACAATGTAATTTAAAAAATAAAATATGTAAAAAAAATTGTTTCTAAAAATGTAGTAAATCAGTATGAAAAAAGTTAATATAACAATTAATACATTTAAAAATTGTCATTTACAAAACCTTTGAAATTCACTGAAAAAACCGTAGGTATCAGGCACGTTATAGTTAGAAATTAGCATTTAAAAAACCTTTGAAATTCACTGAAAAAACCATAGGTTTCAGACACGTTATAGTTACAAATTAGCATTTAAAAAACCTTTGAAATTCACTGAAAAAACCATAGGTTTCAGACACGTTATAGTTACAAATTAGCATTTAAAAAACCTTTGAAATTCACTGAAAAAACCATAGGTTTTAGGGACAGTTATAGTTACTTGGACATTGCACTCAGTACAAAACCCGTGAAATTCCCCGTTATAGTTAGTTCAGCTAACTATAACTCGCGCCCGCAATGCACTGCTGATGACGTCACATATTACATCACTCATGACATGGTCAGTGACATCACTGATGACATCACTGATGACATCTCAAATGACATCACTGATGACATCATCCACGTGATAATCTGATGCACCTCCTCACACCCTAATATAATCTTTGATACACCCACTCTAAATTACAGACTGCCATTCGCAAAACCATAGACACTCCAACACCAATAACTACATACCCACTCACTGATTCTTAGGTCTACACACACACATCCACTCACTCACCCGTACAGTCACTCATACTTACGGTCACTCAGTACAGGACTATCATATGCACTCTTACTCCTATATAGACACTCAAACAACGCCACTCATCCATAGAGATACTCAGACACCTAGTCAGTCATGCAAATAATTAAACACACTGCCATTTACTCACCTATACAGTTATACACACACCAGCTCACTTACTCATACAAATAGTAGCACATTGTTACGCTCTTATACAATCACTGATACAAGCACACACTCATCCATACAGCCACTATCACAATCACTCACTCTTGCTTATAGCTATTTATATACTCCAACACACATATATACTGCCTTTCACATATGTAGTTACTCACACATGTACCACTGGGACATACATTCACTCACTAACACACTCTTACACACACTTACCCACCCATACAGTCTATCACAGATGCACTCTTGAAACCATCCACCCAGTGAATCACCCACTCACACATCTATGCACAGAGTTGCACACACCCTCCCACACAAACACTCAGGCACCCATACAGATACTCAGACAAGCATTCAATAACTCATATAGACACTCATTTAGCTATTCACAAACACATGCAGCCACTTACACAGCAACAGACAGACGGATACAGACATTCACCCAGTTTAGTCACTAACCCATGCATTCAGTAAGATACGTTAAATCACTCACTTATAGAGTCAGTCACGCACCTACTAAATCATCCATACAGACACTTACACACCCACTCATTCTTCAATACGTCTTTTCCTATATATATTAAAAATATTTAAACTTTACAGAAACACACAGTCACTGGATGATGTCATCAGTGATGTCATTTGAGATGTCATCAGTGATGTCATCAGTGATGTCACTGACCATGTCATGAGTGATGTAATATGTGACGTCATCAGCAGTGCATTGCGGGGCGCGAGTTATAGTTAGCTGAACTAACTATAACGGGGGAATTTCACGGGTTTTGTACGAGTGCAATGTCCAAGTAACTATAACTGTCCCTAAAACCTATGGTTTTTCAGTGAATATATATATATATATATATATATATATATATATATGGATAACACAAAAATTTATCATATCATTAACTGTGTTTTTAGTGAAATTCTGAGGTTGTTTAATCCTAACTTGAGGTGTTAAAACGAAAGCTGACCATAATTTAATTTTAACCTTTTGTTTTTTTCTTCAGTGAGTTTTCAGGGTTATTAATCATGCACACATTCAACAATTTCCTGCACCCAAACTGTTGCTTGTGCCCAAATTGCACTGTGCACAGCCTTTGGCTACGGGAAGCAGGGGTTGTACAAATGGCCAGCCATTTGACCTGGACTTGGGCCCAACCTGTCAAGGCAGCCAAGCCCCGCAATGCACAGCCTTTGCAGTTGCACAGTGGAGGTCAGCTGCCATGGATGGTTGGACACATGGCCTTGCCTTTGATGAGGCCCTGCGCCCAGCCCGCTGCAGCAACCATACCCCACTGTGCACAGCCTTTAGTGGTGGGCACCGGAGGTTGGCTGTTGTGCCAGGTTTGCACCGAACCCACCAAAGGAGACCTCCCCACTGCACATAAGGTTTGGACGTGCCCAACAGCAGTTACAAGGCCTGGACATTGTTTAAGGGTCTGTGAACCCTACTGTAGGGTTCAAGAACTCTTGCAGACTTGTGGACCCATGCTAGACTCCTGAAAGGCCATGTTGGACTATTGCCCGACCCGGCACCCAAATGCCGGTGTATATGCCCTTCAACTAGGCCCTCTGGCCGAGCCTTTGTGGGTGGCCAACTGCCATTGCATATGGCATTTGAGGTTGGCCACAGGTTTTACAAAAAATATTAAGAGTTTGCAGACCCTTGCTGACTCGTGGATCTATGCTGCACCGTCTACGGAAGGTCTAACATGGCTCCAAGACCCTTTTCGTAGGTTCCTGGTGCCCTAACATAGTTCGCACACCTGCGTGTGGCGGAAAGGGTGGGGGTGGGAGGACAAGAACGTAGCTCTTGGGGCTGCAAATTTATAGTTTTAAAAATTTTTGATTCAAGGGTATTTTTATGAGTCAACCTCCCACCTGGTTGGTGGAATCAGTCCCCTGCCAACGGTCAATATGAAACGTAGAGATTCACCACAACAATAACCAAAAATCAAGGTTGTGATTCTTGTCTTTATTTCTCTTTCTTTTTTATAAAGTTTCACATATATGCAGTGAAGACAGTCAACGCGTTTCGTCCATGAAATGGACTTCTTCAGGGCGAGTGTGAACGCATAAGAATTTCAGCCTAATAGGGACATTGCGGTGTGGATTCAAATTAGACCCTCACAGTAGTATACATCATCAGTATTCGAGAATGTAAGTCACAAAAACTAGCGGCAGATTCCTTACTTGGAATCCCTCCCCAGGTGCCAGACTGGATCAGGAAACTTTTTTCCCACAGTACGCCTGTACTCAGCAGCAACGTTGTCCTCCGTATGCGGCGTCAGCGGAGTGCGTATAACTCCCTTGCTGGTGCACTGATGTCAGTTTCTTCTGTGACTAATGTCCACGCTCGAAAAGTGGAGCCACAGATAGAAACTGCCTATTGGAACAGTGTGCCAAGATCGCAGAGACCATGTGTCACATCCCCACTGAATTGATTTTTTTATAAAAAACAGCCAACAAATGCAAGAGGCCGAAAACAACTCAGGGCAGAAAGCAGGAACAGCAATGTTCTATCGTCCTCCAACGAGATAGACATAGCCTCCAAGAATACAACCGTACAGGACAGAGCATTATCCGGATATGAAGCAGGAAGAACCTGCCACACTACAAGGATATCTGCAAGGAGGAATATCCTGTATCAGACTCAATATGAAAGAAAGAAAGAAAATAGTTTGCAGTGTGGGGAGGACAGGAGGGACGTAAGGAATCTGCGGCTAGATCCTGTCTCTACAAGATGCAGCGTTACCGAAGGGAAGCAACTTGTTCATCTGATAGAGACATCTAGCCGCAGATTCCTTACTTTGCATCAGATACCCAAGCCATACCATCCCTGGAGGAGGGACTGGGAGTACAAAAGAATACAGAAGTAGAATAAACCCGGTCCACATTGACTCGAGCCGAACCTCCTTCAGGGAGGGGGGGATAGAGGGAGGGGTCGGGGAGGTGGAGGAGGTAGAGGTCTTAATGTCAAAGTATCAGTATGCTGCAATGAGCAAGCTTGTGTGCTTCGGCAGCAGTTATCGATTCGGGAGAGAACGATTGAGGAAGAGGTCTTTGAGCTGCCTTTTGAATTTTGAAAAGGAGGGGGTAGTCCTGATATAGACTGGGATGGAGTTCCAGATTTTGGGCGCACTTCCAGAGAAGGAACGAGCTGCGGTTTTTTGTTTGCGAGTTTTCGGCGGTATGAGGAGAAGAGTGTTGGAACTCCTGAGGCTCCTTGTCTGACCGGCCTTCTTAAGTTTGGAGGCCAGGTAGGTGGGGTTCCCTGTGTGCAGGGCTTTGTGCGTGAGGCAGGCAGTTCTGAAATTGGCACGCATTTCGACTGGGAGCCATTTTAGCTCTCTGAGTGCGGGTGAGATGTGTTCATATTTCTTTACTCCTGTGACCATTCTGGTTGCTGCATTAAGAGTTGTTCTGAGGGGAGCTAAGTGGGATTTAGCTGTACCTGTGAGGGCTGCATTCCCGTAGTCGAGTCTGGACAGCACCAGGGATTGAGTAGCTTGTTTGAGGTCCTTGGGCGGGATGAAGGGTTTTATTTTGTTGAGTAACTTCAGGTTGAGGAAGGCGCTCTTTGCCGTGGTCTTGATGTGTTTGGCCATGTCTAGTTTTGGGTCGAGGGTGATTCCCAGCAATTTTACGGAGTTAGCCAGGGTGAGATTGCCGTTGAGAGCATCAATAGCTTTTAGCCATTCTACGATTTGGGGGTTCTCCTCTTTGTTAGAAATGAGGAGGAATTCCGTTTTGTCTTGGTTGAGTTTCAGGTGATTTAGTGATAGCCAGTGTTGGACTTCTCTAAGAGTGTCGTTGAGTCTTTGAATGTCGTCAATGGAGGAGGTTTCGAGATAGATCTGGGTGTCGTCTGCATATAGGTGGAAGGGGATGTTGTTGTTTTTTTAGTATGGTGGTGAGGGGTTCCATGTAGATGTTGAAAAGTTGCGGGGAAAGAACTGACCCTTGGGGGACACCCCTGCTGACGGGGTGTAGGTCAGATGAGAAGTTTTTGATTTTGATTTTTTGGGTGCGGTTCTGGAGAAAGGAGGAGAACCAATGTAAGACCACCTCTTCCGCACCTAGCCTTTCTTGAAGTACTTTGATGAGTAGCTTGTGGTCAACCGTGTCGAAGGCTGCCGATAAGTCCAGAAGTATGAGTAAGCAGCATTGGTACGTATCGAGAGACTTGTGGATATCATCTATGACGTTAAGGATCGCTGTCTCTGTACTGCAACCTTTTCTGAAACCCGATTGGTGGGGGTCTAGGAGGTTGATGCTGTCCATGTGTTGAGTCAGTTGTAGGAGGACACACCTTTCCAGGATTTTAGATAGGAGAGGCAGATTGGAGACGGGTCTGAAGTTATTTAGATCGTTCGTGTCCAAGCCTGTTTTTTTCAGAAGTGGCGTGACTTGGCCGACTTTGAGGCAATCCGGTATGGTTCCGGTTCTCAGGGAGCTGTTTGTGATCTTGCTCCTGACCGGGGCTAGGGAGAGTTTGAGTTTTTTGGCCAGTTGGGCAGGTATAGGATCAAGGACGTGTGATGAGGGTTTGGAGGTGGAGTTCAGTTTTACTATCTCCGCTTCAGGGATGGGGTTGAAGGATTTCCAGAGTTTTGGTGGGTGCTTGGGTGCGATATCTTTTGTCCTTAGGGATGGGCTCCTGTGGGGGGGGAACTACGGTTGTCATCCACGGAGAGCTCAATCTTGGTGATTTTGTCGTTGAAGAAGTTGGCGAAGTTGGCGCACAGTTCTTTGGAGGCTAAAAGTGAGGATGAAGGGGGCTTGGAAGTTTGTTGCCTAATGAGGTTGAAGAGTTCTTTGGGCCTGTTTTTTGCGTTGTCTAGAGCATTGCAAAAAAAGGAAGTTTTTTCGTTCTTGATGTGTTTTTTGCACTTCCTGCGTGCTGATTTGAGTTGATCGCGGAGGATTGTGGACGGGTTGTTCCGCCAGAGTCTTTCTGTGGCTCTTAGTTGTCTTCTTTCGGAGTTTATGTCTGTGTTGAACCAGGATCTAGATGGAATGTTCCTGATTTTTTTTAGTTTCAGGGGGGCTAGTTGGTCCAGAATGGAAGTCATAGTTATGTTGTAGTGAGAGGTGAGTTCTGTTGTGGAGAGATCATCTGTGGAGACAGGAAGGAGAGACCTTACCCTTTCCTCCAGGTCTGCCAGGGGGATCCGAGTTAGATTTCTCGCCCATTTGGGGGGGTCCAGCGTGGGGGGTTGGCATAGGATCGATTGTTTGATGTGGAATAGGATGATGTGATGGTCAGACCAGTCAACGTGCAGGATGTGGTCGATAATGACTGTGTCGCGTTGGGCAATAATGGCATCCAGGATAGATCCTCTGTCATGTGTTTCCTCTGAGCAGTGTTGGGTAAGGTTGTTGTTGTGTAGGAGATCGTTCAGGGTTTGGATTAGCGAGTTGTTTTCCTCATTCCAGTGTAGGTTGAGGTCACCTAGAATTAAATTGTTTGAGTCTCAGAGTGAGCAGTGGGTAATCAGATCGGACAGGTGTCCACCGAAAGCTGTGGTGTTGCCTGGCGGATGGTAGAGGAGATGGCAGAGTAGTGGTTTGTTGTCACTCGTCTTAATGTTGGCGGTTAGGCATTCAAAAGTGTTGTAATTGAAGGTGTCGGTTTCCGTCACGGAGATGTTGATCTTGTGTATGATTGCTATGCCTCCTCCTCGTTGGTCTTTTCTGTCTTTGTTGATGATTGCAAAGCCTGGGGGCACAAGCATGTCCATGATAGGGGAAGAGAACTCATTTAGCCAGGTTTCGGTGATGAACGTGATGTCTATGTCATGTGTGAGGATGGTTTCCGCCAGCTCTGTTGCATGTTTGGTGGCTGATCTGCAGTTTATGAGCATGCATCTGGTGGAGGTCGCCCCGTTTTTGTGTTTCTTCATTAGGGGGGCCCTGGGAATGTTAGTGAGGAAGGCAGGGGGTCTTAAGGGTCTCGGAGGGGAGCGGTCTCTTCTGAATCCAGATAACCTGGATCCTGGATTTTGGGGTGACAGTAGTGGGAGTGTCACAGGAGGAGGCGAGCTCCAACGCTTCACTCGTGGACATCGCAGCTCTTGTTCTTTTGGGTCTCTGTGACTGGTTCGAGAGGGGGGTTGAGTTCCAACTGGGACATAGAGCCTTGGGAGGCCTTTGATGTTTAGAGTTGGGAAAAGTGGGAGTCGGGTGAGGGCGTTGGCTAGTCTCTCGGAGTGTGGTGGGGTTTAGTAAGATTTCGTTAAGGCCCAGTATTACGGTTTCTAGCTGGCTTTCCAGCAGAGCGAGACGCTGCGTCGTCTCCTCAGAGGAGGGGGTGGGGGTGTTCTGGGCAGGGTTGTCCCGTGGGGGAGAGAGCTTGTCGTTGATATGTTGGCTTTTGGCGTTCGTGTTGCCAGTGTTGTCTCTATGTGGAGCCTGAGGGAACGCTTCGTGCTTCCAGCGTCCTCTTGCGTTTGGGAAGAGATAGGGAGTTGGGAGTCATAGACTGCGGGTTGGGGTCGTTAATTGATTCTTGGGGGAGGTGGTATGGGGGGAGGGGGTAGGTGGCGGTCGTCAGGGGGATGGAGAGCCTCCTTGGCGTCGTACCTCCGGTATGTATTGGAAAGGAAGAGTGTATTGTGCGTGTTTTGTGCGGGGAGGACGGAGGGGAGGTTGTTGTCCAGGGGGGAAAGGTTGGCGGGGTTGGCAAAGGATGTGGGATTAGTTTGTGGGATCTCCTGGCGGGTCAGTCTGTCAGGGGATAGGGAGTAGGTCGGGGAGGGGCGATGTGTGAGAGAGGGGGCGTTTCGTAGCGAGGGGAAGAGGGTGTCGAATGCATCTAGGTTGTCATTGTTGGCTTGAATCAAGACTGTGCCGTTGGAGTAGATGGTCGCAGAGGTGTTGCCCTTACGCATAGGGCGGTTGGGGATTGAGAACGTCAGCTTGCAGCTGTAGGGAGTGTTGGTTAATTTGAATATGTGGAGCTGAGATCTGAGAATGGAATTCCAATTTTCTGGTCTTTCAGTATGGAAAGTGAGATCCATTTTCAGTTGACCTTTGGAGGAGCAGTGGTAAATGTCCGCGACTAGTGATTCTGGGTGTTGTCTAATCAGTCTGTGTTTGAAGTATCTTTTCGCTTTCGATGAGTGATGGGGGGGGGAAATGATGGAGAAGGAGTTCGGGCCATGTGGTTTAAGGTAAATTGATGTGGAGGGGCTGAGGGAGAATGGGGTGGCAGATGTCATTTTGTATTAGTTGGACGGAAGGATGGCTCCTCGGAGTTCTTCTCAGGCCCATTGGGCTTTTGCCAAGACCAGCTGTTTCTTGTTGGCAATATGTGATCAATAATCACGGCAATGTTCTGAGTTCACTGGTCTTGGTTGGGTCTGAGTGTTAGCCCTCAGAGGTCACCCCCAACTGAAGGTATAGGAGGAGTAGAGGTGATTGAGCCGGGGTGACGGCTTGAACAAGTTAGTGGGGCTTAGGCCTCCGGGATCTCCATTGGTTGTGGGTGGTGTAGGAGGAAGGCGCGTGGGGATGTCAGGGCTTGTTTTTACTCATAGGTGTCTTGGGGACAGTTGTATAGAGTCTTGCCTTTCCTGTCTTAAGGTGTTTTGCGGCTGGAGGCCGTTAGTTTCGGCTATCTGGTGCTTCGTCGGGTGAGAGGCTGTTGTTGACGGACAGAGGCTCCCGTCTTGGGGGCAGGCATCGGGTTGCTGTCAGCTGTACCTGCTAATGTTGTGGCTGGTTTGTCTGTGGTGGTTAATCAAGGGAGGCTGGGGATGCAGTTGAGGGTTGGTTAATTGCGAATTGGGATTACATCGCTCATGCCCCTTGTTGTTGAGGCTGGCATGACTGTAGGGTTATTCAGGGGGGCGTGGGGATGTTACTTAGGAGATTGGTAGGTTGGGGTTCATTGGAGAGAGTCCGGTGTTTAACCTATGGGTAGTAGTAGATGTTGGATGAAGGCTGCCATCTTGGGGCCAGGTATCGCGTTAAAGACCGGTCACGGCAATTGGGTTTACAGCCGCCGTGCCTTCTGTCGCTAGGGCAGCGCGGCAGTAGGGCTGTTCTAGGTAGCCTGGGGAAGTTGTTTTGGCATAGGTTTGTTGAGTTTCCGTGGGGGGAGTCCGGAGCTTTGTCCGAGTAGATGTAGGATATTTATAGCATTTGGTATTATAACATTTGGTTCTCGATGGGGTGGGAGGGGGCCATTACTGCCACGAGGGGGAGACTCTCAGCAGCTCATCGAGCAACTCCTCATCACTTGATCTCCGCTTCACTGTTTGGGTTTCTTTATAACCAGTATTGTTCCTTGGGCTGTTCTTGCGGGCAGCGCTTCAGAGGTGTGGGGACTCGCTGCGTCACCATCTCTGGGTCAGGCATTTGTGTCCTGATGAGCGGCTATCTAGGTACCAGGCACCCCAGTGATTACAGGGCCGCGAGCGCTTCTCAAAGGAAAGCAGTTAGTAGTTCTGCTCGGGGTGCAAAGTGAAGAGTGACAAAGTCCCGCTCCTAGCGCAGAAATTGAGAATCGCGCGTCGGAGGTGAGTGCGCTCAGGGAGCCGCCATCTTATGATCAGGCGTCCGAGTTTTGAGGCGAATTGGGGCGAATTTGAAGCATCAGAGGCGTCCGAGGCGAATTGCTGCGGTGGTCTGTTGAGAAGACCCTTTCTCTAGGATTCGGTACCCTTTCTCATTGATTCTCACCTGCGCAGTTTTCTGGTCAGGGAGAGTTCCGTATGCACGCCGCGGACGGCCATCTTAGGGTCAGGCAATTGCGGTCTTTAAGACGGCGGTCGGAGTTAGCTCGGTGTCAGCTTCTCCTCGGTCCTGGGGTTACTGTGCCTGACTGTGGTCGGCTGTTACTCTGGACTCTCGCGGGTCCAATGCAGGGCTGTCCTGGAATCGTCTGGTGTGGAGTCCGCCGAAACGATCACCTCCGAGGCATCAGTTGCAGTCCTGGAGGTATCGAGGCGCGGATCGTCTATTCCAGTAGTGGGTACGGCGCGATTCTGGATCTCCCCCCTTGGGTTTATGCTCCGGTGAGTCGCTGGTTCTCGTAGGGGTCTCGGGGGGGGAGGGGGGGGATGCAACAGGGATTTACACTGAGGATGTGATCCCGGCGCCCAGGAGCTCGGTCTTAGAGCTCCTTCCCCGCGGCCATCTTGTAAATCTTGTAGAAGATTGAACAGGTCCTGTGGATTATAGAACCTCTAAAAAGCCACTGAGCAAACCCTTAAAGCAGAAAGAATTACCCTAGCAAGGTTGAAACCATCTGGAGTTGAAACAACCTCAACTACTATCCACATAGAAGTGGCCATCAATAGAAAAAGAAGCTAGAGACAAGAAGATCTCTAGGAAAATCCAATGAATATCCATACACATGGAAACATACAGACATAGAATATCATTAGATATACATACAGGACCTAGATATATACGGATATGTCCATTGAAAAGGGAAGAGCGTAGGAGTATGCCTACACCCCACAACAGAGAGAAGAACAAGTTATTTACCTTCGGTAATGATATATCTGTAAGAGACATATATTAGTTATGGATTCCTGACCTTAGAATTAACCCTAGGCGTCAGACTGGATCCGGAGAATTTTTCTTCAGCAGTATCCCCGTGCGTCGGTAGGTGGGTGGTGCTAAGAGCAGTAATATGAGACCCATTTACTATAATTACAACACACTGTCAGCAGTATCCAGCTTTCCATACCTGGGGATTTGCTTTGACCATAAGGGCTCCAGGTCTACCAATATAGCTGCTAGTGGTCTCCAATTTACGCCTTCTGTGGGTACTTTTATTAACTAAGTTCTAAAAGTTGGAGGTAAACCTATTGCACCATTTCTCGAAATTTGTCAAACGCAATGTGTTCCCATTACATGCTACAGCATAGGCATCTGGGGATATGCACCTGCCTTCTTCCTGCAAATTGAAGAGAACTGCTTTTGCCGTAGATTGTTGTTGCAGCCTCCTGGCTGCCCACACTTGGCCTGTCATGAGGAATACATGTATAGAGGATTTTATTAAACTTGCCCCTTATGTTTATGGTTGGTGGTTTGGAACAACCACAATGCATTTTTAAACCAGCGAGTAATCATGGACTGCCTCAAATGCGACCTGGGGATGAATATCCCATGGTTTTCCTACATTGGGCAGATCTTCCCTGTTCTCTAAACCTACAAGCACTAAAGAACAAGTTACTTACTTTCGGTAACGATATATCTGTGAGAGACATAGATTAGTTATGGATTCCTCACCTTAGAATAACCCCCAGGCGTCAGACTGGATCCGGAGAATTTTTTCCTCAGCATTACCTCTGCGCGTCGTAGGTGGCATCGGTCGACTCCGCTTTCGTCGTTGGCGTCATGGTCACCAGAATGATGTCGCAGTATCTAGTTAGATGCCGCCCCTGCGCGCTGACGTCAGTTCTTTACACAACATTCCACGCCAGAAGCGCAGAGCCATGCAAGACACTGACCACTGGTGCACAAAACTAGGGCCCTGAAAGGGAGTCCCTTATCCTAGAAGTCAGTTCGCAGAACGGGGAGGATGGGTGGGGCGGTGAGGAATCCATAACTAATATATGTCTCTTACAGATATATCGTTACCAAAGGTAAGTAACTTGTTCATCTGAAAGAGACAATAAGTTATGGATTCCTCACCTTAGAAAAGATACCCCAGCAATACCAACCCCGGAGGTGGGTCTGCGAACTAAGTTCACACCAGAAAGTCCTGGAGAACAGAACGGCCAAAGAAGCCGTGTCTCTGGACTTGGCTGTCCAGGCTGTAGTGTTTTGTGAACGCGTTCAGGGATGCCCACATAGCTGCCTGGCACGTGGAGACGTGCCTGACTCCACGTCCCAAAGCAGTAGTGGCTTCCATCGCCCTGGGGAATGGGCAGCAGCCCTACCGGAGGTTCCTTTTTTGCTAAGGAATAGCAGATTTTGATGCAAAGAACGACCCATCGAGAGATGGTCCGTTTTTGCACGGCCCGGCCTTTCTTGGCGCCCACATAGCCAACAAAGAGCTGGTCATCCACCCGGAATTGTTTTGTGCGATCCAGATAGAATGAATGCGCACGTTTTGGATCCAGACGGTGGAGCCTCTCTTCCTCTTTAGAAGGATGCGGGAGCGGGAAGAAGGTGGGCAAATTGATGGTCTGTCCTATGTGGAAAGAGGTAACCACTTTGGGAAGGAAAGAAGGCCTAGTGCGAAGGACAACTTTGTCCGGATGAACAGCCAGGAAAGGAGGTTTGGAAGAAAGAGCCTGAAGCTCACTCACCCTGCGAGCAGAGGTGATGGCAACCAAAAAGGCAGTTTTAAGAGTCAGAAGCCTGAGAGGACAGTTATGTAGTGGCTCGAAAGGAGCGCACATAAGACAGGTCAGATCCAGGTTCAAGTCCCACTGGGGCATTACAAAAGGAATTGGAAGAAATAAGTGAGTAATGCCCTTAAGGAAGCGATTTACAACAGGGGACTTGAAAAGAGAAGGCTGATCAGGAAGCCGAAGAAAGGCCGAAATGGCCGAAAGATAGCCTTTGAGAGTGCCCAGAGCCGAGCCCTGCTGGCCCAAAGAATGAATGAAGAGGAGAACCTCTGAAAAGGGGACAGAAAGGGGATCCACAGCCTTTGCTGCGCACCATGCCACAAATTTGTTCCATCTACAGGCATATACCGTTTTGGTGGAGGGACGCCTGGCTGCCAAGATGACATTACCGACTTCAGGAGGAAGGTCAAAAGTTGTCAACTGTCGCCGCTGAATCTTCACGCAAGGAGGTGGAGGCTGGACAGGTTCGGGTGGAGGACGGTCCCCTGCTGCTGCGACAGAAGATCCTCCCGAAGGGGCATTCTGATCGGAGGATCGATGGCTATGTACAAGAGCTCGGGATACCAGACTCTCCGTGCCCAGTCCGGGGCCACAAGAATGACTTCGGCCTGGTCGCGCTTGATCTTCTTCAGCACTCTGGGTAGAAGTGGTATAGGCAGAAAGGCGTATAGAAGACCGCAACTCCACTTGCGATGAAAAACGTCGCCTAGCGAGTGGCGCCTTGGAAATTTCAACGCGAAGAACTGCTGACATTGCGCGTTCTCTTCAGTGGCGAATAGATCTAACCAAGGCTCTCCCCACTGCTGAAAGAGACCTTGCACCACCTCCGAGTGAAGACGCCATTCGTGATCCATCATGCACCGACGGCTGACTTCGTCCGCCCTGGTGTTCAGAGAACCTGCCAGGTGTTGAACCACCAGGGACATGCCCTGATGAACAAGTTACTTACCTTTGGTAACGCATTATCTGGTAGAGACTCTATCTAGCTGCAGATTCCTTACCTTTGACTTCCCCAGGCGTCAGGCTGGATCCGGAAACTTTTGCTGAGCAATACCCCTTGCATATGACATCGGGTGGCTCCATTCAGCTCCGCGTGACGTCGTTGGCGTCGGTTATGACGTCTCGGTGCCTACATAGGCGCCACCCAGGCGCACGGACGTCAGTACTTTCCGTTTTTTCCACGCCAGAAGCGCAGAGCCACGAAGTGACTGACGAAAACGTGTGCAAAACTAGGGCCCTGAAAGGGGAGTAACCCTAGACCTGCAACATCAGTCCGCAAAGCGGGGAGGCATGGGTGGGGCTGTAAGGGATCTGCAGCTAGATAGAGTCTCTACCAGATAATGCGTTACCGAAGGTAAGTAACTTCTTCATCTGATAGAGACTTCTAGCTGCAGATTCCTTACCTTTGAATCAGATACCCGAGCCATACCATCCCGGCGGTGGGTTGTGGACTCATGAGCTAGACTAAAAAGTCCTGCAGGACTGAGCGGGCAAAGTGCCCCTCCCTGCGCACTTGACCATCAAGGCAATAATGTTTAGCGAACGTGTGCAGTGATACTCACGTCGCTGCTTGACAGATGTCTTGAACTGGGACACCCCGTGCCAAGGCCGTAGTCGCAGCCTTTGCCCTGGTGGAATGGGCCCTTAATCCCTCAGGGGGCTGCTTCTTCGCCAAGGCATAACAGATTTTAATGCAGAGAACAACCCAGCGAGAGATGGTTCTTTTCTGCACTGCCTTTCCCTTCTTTGCTCCCACATACCCCACAAAGAGTTGGTCATCCACCCGGAACTCTTTTGTGCGGACAAGGTAGAACAACAACGCTCTTTTTGGGTCCAGTCGGTGGAGAAGCTCCTCCTCCTTAGAGGGATGTGGGGGAGCAAAGAAGGTGGGCAAAGTAATGGACTGACCCTGATGGAATGGGGTCCCAGCCTTTAGTAAGAATGATGCCCTGGTGCGAAGCACCACCTTGTACGGAAAGTACATAAGATAAGGGGGCAAGCTGGATAACGCCTGCAATTCACTCACCCTCCGAGCTGATGTAATCGCAACTAAGTAGGCTGTTTTGATGGTCAACAGCCGGAGGGGACAATTGTGCAAAGGCTCAAAAGGAGCGCACATCAGATAAGTGAGGACCAAATTAAGGTCCCATTGTGGCATAACAAAGGGTGTAGGTGGAAATAAATGAACCAACCCTTTCAGAAATCTATTAACAATAGGAGATTTAAAGAGAGAGGGCTGATCTGGCAGCCGCAAAAAAGCAGACAGAGCAGAAAGGTAGCCCTTGAGAGTTCCCAAAGCAGAGCCCTGCTGGGCAAGGGTTAGAATGAACAAAAGGATAGTAGAAAGAGCAGCAGAAAGAGGGTCAATAGACCTTTCTGTACAGTATAATACAAATTTCCGCCAACGGCAGGCGTATACCGACTTAGTAGAGGGCCGCCTGGCCGCCAGAATAACATTACAGACTTCGGGAGGAAGGTCAAAGGCCATCAACTGCCGCCGCTCAATCTCCACGCATGGAGGCGCAGAGTTGACAGGTTCGGGTTGAGAACCCTCCCCTGTTGGTGCGACAGAAGATCCTCCCGAAGGGGCAGCCTGATTGGAGGATCGACACTCATGCTTAGAAGCTCTGGATACCAGACTCTCCTTGCCCAGTCCCGCGCCACAAGGATGACTTGGGCCCGGTCGCTCCTGATCTTCAGAACCCTGGGTAGGAGTGGTATGGGCGGAAAGGCATACAACAGGCCTGAACTCCACTCGTGACGAAAGGCGTCGCCGAGCGATAGCCGCCTTGGAAACTCCAGCGCGCAGTACAGCTGACATTGCGCATTCTCTTTGGAGGCAAACAAATCTAACCAAGGTTCTCCCCACTGTTGAAAGAGACCTTGCGCCACCTCCGACTGGAGACTACATTTGTGATCCTGAAGGCATCGATGGCTGGGATCATCCGCCCTGGCGTTCAGAGAACCTGCCAGGTGTTGAACCACCAGGGTTATGCCCTGCTGTTCCAGCCATGCCCAGAGACGCAGGGCCTCTCGACAAAGGGTCCACGACCCCACCCCGCCTTGCTTGTTGCAGTACCACATGGCGGTGGTGTTGTCCGTGAACACCTGCACCAACTTCCCCTTGACAGAGGGAAGAAATGCTTTCAATGCCAACCGAATCGCTCGGCGCTCCAACAAGTTTATATGGAGCCCTGTCTCCGCCGGAGACCAGTGACCCCTGATCTCCGCCTCTCCCATGTGGCCGCCCCATCCCAGAAGAGACGCATCCATCACAACTGTGAAATCTGGTTGGGGAAGGGAGAGAGGTCTGCCGTTGACCCAATTGCGGTTCGTTAACCACCACTGCAGATCCTTCACAGTTCCTTCTGAGATCTGAACCACGTCGGTGAGATTTCCCCGATGCTGTGCCCATTGGAACTTCAAGTCCCACTGCAGAGCCCGCATACGCCACCTGGCGTGTTTTACCAACAGGATGCAGGAGGCCATGAGACCCAATAGCCTCAGAGTCGGTCTCACCGAAATCCAGGATAGAGGCTGAAACATCGGAATCATAACCTGAATATCCTGGACTCGCTGCTCAGGAGGATAAGCCTGAAACTGCACTGTGTCCAGAACAGCTCCGATGAAAGGGAGCGTCTGAGAAGGAGTCAGGTGTGACTTCGGCACGTTTATAGAGAACCCCAGCGAATGCAGGAGGTTTGCCATAGTCTGAAGGTGGGAGATGACTGCCTGGGGCGAGGACGCCTTCAACAGCCAGTCGTCTAGGTAGGGGAAGACTGAAACCCCTAACCTGCGCAGATGAGCTGCAACCACCGCCATCATCTTGGTGAACACCCGAGGGGCACTGGTAAGACCGAAGGGGAGCACGGTAAACTGAAAGTGCTCATGGCCTACCTTGAACCGCAGGTAACGCCTGTGGCCCGGCAGGATGGGAATGTGAAAATATGCATCCTGCAGGTCCAACGCCACCATCCAGTCTCCTTGGTCTAGGGCAGACAAGACCTGAGCCAAAGTGAGCTTTTTGAATTTCTCCTTCTTGAGGAAGAGATTGACGGTCCGAAGATCTAAAATGGGCAGACGCCCCTTGTTCTTCTTCGGAATTAGAAAGTAGCGGGAATAACAGCCACTGCCTACTTCTGAAGCTGGGACCCTTTCTATAGCTCCTTTGGCCAGAAGAGCTGTAACTTCCTCTTGGAGCAGTTTCAAATGATCCTCCGCCAGCCGTTCCTGAGTTGGCGGAATAGGAGGAGGAAAAGAAAGGAAAGGAAGAGAATAGCCCTCCTGGACGATCTGCAAGACTCACTTGTACGTTGTTATAGATCTCCAGCGGGGGAGATGATGACAAATTCTCCCACCCACTGGAGTAGTATGGTCCTGCAGAATCAGCCTAGGAGTGCTTGGATGCTGCGGCTGCTGGGGGCAGTGTGGTAGACAACTTCTGGCCTCCATTCCGAGGACGGAATGTACCGCGTCGACGTCCATGCACGGCTTGGGCAGTCTGTGCGGGACGGTGGCTGGGATAGGGCTGACGCGGCTGGAAACCCCTTCCGTTGCCACGAAAGGTGCGAAAGGAAGATTGGCCACGAGGAGTGGAGGAGAGGCCTAAGGATCTGGCCATAGCTCGAGAGTCCTTGAACCTGACCAGGGTCGAATCTGCCTTTTCCCCAAAAAAGCGGGTTCCATGAAAAGGCATGTCTGTTAAATTGGCCTGGACATCACACGAGAAGCCAGTTGTACGAAGCCAGGCGTTGCGCCTCAAGGGCACCGTCATTTAAATTTATCTGCCCAGCGAATCGGTCGTATCCAAACCACACCGTATGGTGAATTTAGCAGCATCTCTCCCGTCCTTGACAGCTTGGGAGAGCACAGCCCGGGCCTCCTCCGGGACTTGTGGCAGCACCTGCGCAACCGTCTCCCAAAGAGAGTGGGAGAAACGGCCCAATAAGCATGCGGTATTCACCGACTGCAATGCCAGACTGGAGGAAGAAAACATCTTCTTCCCAAATGAGTACAGTCTCTTGGATTCCCTATCCGGAGGGGCGGAAGGGAATACGCCCTGGGAAGTAGAGGCCTGCACCACCAAACTTTCTGGGGTGGGATGTTGGCTGAGGAACTTTGGGTCACCCGGAGCCGGGCGATGGCAGCGTGCAATCGTCCTATTCACAGGAGCACCTGTGCTAGGCTTGGACCATGTTCCTAGAAGGATGTCCGTAAGTGTCTCATTAAAGGGCAATAGGGGTTCAGAGGTGGAAGCCCCAGGTTGAAGCACTTCGGTCAGGAGATTAGTCCTGACCTGCACTGAGGGCAACTCCAGTCCAAGGACCTCAGCTGCCCTCTTAACCACCATGGCATAGGACGCCCCTTCCTCCGTAGCCACTGTAGGAGGAGAGAGCATGCCACTGTCTGGGGAAGTATCCAGACCACTGGCTTCCCCAAGTTCCCCATACCAGTCCATTGTCTCCTCAGAGACATCCTGGTTCTCAAGAGGGTCTCCAGACTTCTCCCATTCCTCTCCTGAGCCCAGCACGTCCATAAAGTGCTCAGGTGACAACATAGAACCCCTGGGTTCTGTCGACGGCGGAATCGGCGTCGCTCGACACCGTTCCGGCTCCGTGTCGTTGGGGATGAGGATTGGACTTGCATCACCGACGGGCATCAGCGACGTTGCAGGCACCGACTTTGGGATTGACGCCGGGGGAGGTTGTGTTGGTACGACCGGCGTCGACCCAGTTCCAGGATCGGATCCCTGAGGCCCCACCGGTGCCGTGGACGAAGCCGACCGCGTCGAACCAGATGTGGCCCCATCCGACCCCGCGGGGCCCGAGGGCTCACCAACAGGGTCGTTCCGCTCAAATACGCGGCGCATGGCCTCGTAAAAATCTTTACTTTGAGCGGGAGTCGCTCCGGCTCCCGGAAAGGGAGGGAGGCGCGAAGTTGACTCAGGCTCCGGCTCCGCAGAACCATGCCTAGAGCGTCGGTGCTCCTTACCTCTCTCGACGACGGATGCCAGTTGAGGTGAAGTCGAAGTCCGCTTGGACTTCTTCTTGTGCCTCTTCCCCGAGTGTCCAGACGACCTCGAATGGGAGGAAGAGGACTTAGCGCTCCGTGAGCGGTCCCGCGACCTCCTCTTCTTCGAACAGGACCGTGACCTCCTCGGAGTCTCGCTTAACGGTGTCGACTGCAGGGCCGCAAGCAACTTCATCGCCCGCTCCCTCAAGGTCTTCGGAGCCATCGCCCGACAGTCTGAACACGACTTCGAATCGTGGTCGCGTTCAAGACACCACAGACATACGCGGTGGGGATCGGTAACCGACATCATGCGGGAACAAGTCCCGCATGGTTTAAAACCTGTCTTCTTACCAGACATCCCTCGCACACAAAGTCGCTACTCAAAAAATGTCGACAAAAGTCGAGAAAAAAGCCTGCCAAAAAGCAGCAGAGGGGAGCTCTTCCTGGATCGGCGCTTAACTGGCGTGGAAAGAAAAGAACGAAAAGTACTGACGTCAGCGCGCCTGGGTGGCGCCTATGTAGGCACTGCGACGTCATCACGCAGAGCCGAATGGAGCCACCCGACGTCGCAAGGGTTATTGCTCAGCAAAAGTTTCCGGATCCAGCCTGATGCCTGGGGAATTCAATGGTAAGGAATCTGCAGCTAGAAGTCTCTATCAGATGTTCCAGCCACTTCCAGAGACGAAGTGCCTCCTGACATAGGGTCCACAACCCCACCCTGCCCTGTTTGTTGCAGTACCACATGGCGGTGGTGTTGTCCGTGAACACCTGCACTACTCTCCCTTTGACAGAAGGAAGGAATGCCTTCAGTGCAAGACAGATCGCCCGAAGCTCCAGAAGGTTGATGTGGAGCCCGGACTCCGCCGGAGACCAGAGGCCTCTGATCTCTGCCTCTCCCATGTGGCCGCCCCACCCCAGAAGTGATGCATCTGCCACCACTGTGAACTCTGGCTGGGGAAGGGAGAGGGACCTGCCGTTGACCCAATCCTGGTTCGTTAGCCACCACTGCAATTGGTGTGCAGTACCCTCTGAGATCTGGACGCAATCGGAAAGATTCCCCTGATGCTATGTCCACTGGAACTTCAGGTCCCACTGCAGAGCCCGCATATGCCACCTGGCACAGTCCACCAGCAGGATGCAGGAGGCCATGAGGCCCGGTAGCCTCACGGTCATTCTGACCGAAACCCGGGATAGAGGCTGAAAGATCGGAATCATAGCCCGAATATCCCGGACTCGCTGCTCGGGAGGATAAGCCCGAAACTGCACTGTGTCCAGAATGGCTCTGATGAAAAGGAGCTTCTGAGAGGGTATCAGGTGTGACTTCGGCACATTGATGGTGAACCCCAGCGAATGCAGGAGGTCGGCCGTAGTCTGGAGGTGGGAGACGACAGCCTGGGCGAGCACGCCTTCAACAGCCAGTCGTCGAGATAGGGGAAGACTGGAACCCCTGATCTGTGCAGATGAGCTGCGACCACCCTCATCACTTTCGTGAACACCCAAGGGGCGCTGGTAAGGCCGAAGGGGAGCTTGGTAAACTGAAAGTGCTCGTGGCCTACCGTGAACCGTAGGTAACGCCGATGGGCCGGCAGGACGGGAATGTGAAAATAAGCGTCCTGCAAGTCCAACGCTACCATCCAGTCTCCAGGGTCGAGGGCAGACAGGACCTGAGCCAATGTCAACATTTTGAACTTTTCCTTCTGGAGGAAGCGGTTGACGTTCCCGAGACCCAAGATAGGAAGCAGGCCCTTGTCCTTCTTGGGCATCAGAAAGTAGTGGGAATAACAACCACAACCTACTTCTGGGGCAGGAACTCGCTCGATGGCTCCCTTGGCCAAGAGAGCCATTACTTCCTGGTGGAGAAGGGCCAAGTGATCCTCCGACATGCGATGGAATTGAGGTGGTATGGATGGAGTGGTAGCCTCGATGGGGAGGGAGTAGCCCCTTCGGACTATCTGCAAAACCCACCTGTCCGACGTGATGTTGAGCCAGTGGGGGAGGTGATGGCGAATCCTGCTGCCCACTGGCGAATGGTGGCCCTGAAAGGTCGGACTAGGAGGGCTTGGAGGCTGCTGCAGAGGGGGCGCTGGTGGACTGGACCGCCGGCTGGCCCCCAGACCTACGACGGTGGGTCCCACGTCCCCGCAGAGGCTGGACAGCTTGCGCAGGCCTGTGGCTCTGGACGGAACGTGGCGGGGCGCCCCTTCCGTAGCCACGAAAGGGGCGAAAAGCAGACTGCACGGGGCGAGAGGTGGAAGCGAGGACCAAGGATCTGGCCGTAGCCCTGGAGTCCTTAAAGCCCTTGAGCGCGTTGTCTGCCTTGTCGCCAAACAAGAGACGGCCATCAAAGGGCATGTCTAAAAGTGTAGCTTGGACATCACCCGAAAAGCCAGTGGACCTCAGCCAGGCGTAGCGTCTCAGGGCTACTGACGTTGAAATCATCCTGGCTAGCGAGTCGGCGCTGTCCAGCCCATATTTTATGGCGAACTTCGCTGCGTCTCGCCCTTCGGCAACAGCACGGGAGATCACGACCCGGGCCTCCTCCGGGCACTGTGGCAGCACCTGCGCAGCCGTGTCCCACACAGAGTGGGAGTAACGGCCCAAGAGACATGCGGTGTTCACCGACCGCAGTCCTAAGCTGGAGGAAGAAAACCTCTTCTTCCCAAGGTGGTCTAGCTTCTTGGATTCCCTATCAGGTGGTGCGGTAGGGAATGCGCCCTTGGAAGTTGAGGCTTGGACCACCAAGCTCTCAGGGGTGAGGTGTTGGGAGAGGAAAATGAGGTCACCCCGGGCCGGGCGGTGGCGTTGGGCAATCATCCTATCCACAGGAGCCCCTGTGTTGGGCTTGGACCAAGTGCCCAAAAGGATGTCCGTGAGGGCCTCATTGAACGGCAGCAGGGGATCCGAAGAGGCCGCTGCCATTTGAAGCACCTCGGTCAAGAGGTTAGTCCTAATCGCCACCGTAGGAAGCTCAAGGTTTAAGGCCTCAGCCGCCTTACGCAACACCACTGCATATGATGCACCCTCCTCCTTAGCCTCGGTAGGGGGAGAAAGGATGCCATGGTCTGGAAAGTGTCCAGACCACTGGCCTCACCCAACTCCTCTCTCCAGTCCGGTTCTTCAAACTGGTCTGCCAGAGGGTCCACAGATCCCCCCCCCCCCCCCAGTCCTCCTCCCCCTCCTCTAGTAGCCACTCAGGGCGACAGGGAAAACCAGGGGAGAACAGGGGTACAAAAGTACCGGACGGCGCCGGTCCCGACATCTGGCGACGTCGGTCCGGCTCCGTGTCCACATCGAGGGGGAGGCCGGGGTCAACGTCGGTTGGGGACACAACCGGCGTCGGAGGGGGCAGGTGTCGCCAATGGATTTGCCGCCGGAGGAGGTGTCACAAGGTCGACTGGTGCCGATCCAGGCCTGGAGCCCTGTGGGCCTTGCGGCGCCAAAGCTGCCAGCATCGAAGGCCTAGAGCCCCCAGCCGAGTCCGCGGGCCCTAAGGCGCGCCGGCGGAGTCGGGCTGCCCAAAGATCGAGTGGAGGGCTTCGTAAAAACTACGAAGTTGGGTAGGGGTCGCTCCGGCTCCCAGAAAGGGAGGGAGGCTCGGAGTCGACCCAACAGGCTCCATGGGCAGAGCCGGACAACTACCATTCGCATCCCGCATCACGTCGGCAGATGGACGGGGAGAACGCGAAGAGCGGCAGTGCTTTTTCGCCTTCTTTTTGTGCTTCGACTTACCCGAAGACGAAGACCTCAACGAGGAGTGGTGGTGATGGCTCCGCGACCGGTCCCGCGACCTCCCTCTCGACTGGAACCTCGAGCGGCGCGGAGCCGACTCGCGGGCGTCCAGAAGCTTTCGGGACCGCTCCTGCAAAGACTTCGGGGCCATGGCCCGGCAGTCGGAGCACGACTTCGGGTCGTGGTCGCGCTCCAGGTACCAGAGGCACACAAGAAGGGGATCCGTCACCGACATCAGCTTGTGGCAGGAGCCACAAGGCTTGAAGCTGGTCCGCCGAGATGACATACCTGTGCACCAAGAGTCGTGACGACTCGAAAAGATGTCGACAAAAAGTCGCAAAAAGAGAGTCAAAAAGTGACTCGAGGTACCGCTCTCTCCGGATATCCGCTGGCTGGCGCGGAAAAAGAAAGAACTGATGTCAGCGCGCAGGGGCAGCGTCTAAGTAGATACCGCAACGTCATTCCGGCGACCACGACGCCAACGACGAACGCAGAGTCGACCGACGCCACCTACTGACGCGCAGGTGTACTGCTGAAGAAAAATTCTCCAGA
Organism: Calotriton arnoldi; assembly: GCA_963921515.1. Lineage (NCBI taxonomy): Eukaryota > Metazoa > Chordata > Amphibia > Caudata > Salamandridae > Calotriton > Calotriton arnoldi. Next base: position 151,586 of record CAWUFW010000663.1, read on the forward strand.
TCCAGTCTGACGCCTGGGGGTAATTCTAAGGTGAGGAATCCATAACTAATTGTCTCTTTCAGATATTTTATGTAAGAATGACAGAAAGAACGGCACAAAGTACTGATATGGCACATAGAGACATGGAGCAGTACAGTACACATAAAAACATAATAATTCCCACCAAGGAATAAAGGAAGGCACATGAAAGCCATCATAAAACAAGGTAGCATAAGAAGAGGAAAGGGTCCAACCGAAGGGAACCCCTATAGCACAAGGTAGTGCCTGACCTCAAGTGCAGGAGTACCTGACCTCAAAAGCTGTGAGTAAAGGCATACACAGATGATGTAAGAAAAAGTCTCCAGACCTAAGGTGGAAACAGAAGACGGATTTCGTAGCAAACAAATCCATAAGTAAAATAAGTGGCATATATATATATATATATATATATATATATATATATATATATATATATATATATATATATATATTCAGGTGAAAGTGGAAACGCAAGTAAATAGAGTGGAACAAGACAGCAAAACAGTAACCAACCTTTCCAATGTAGTATTGGATGAAGCGGAGAAACAACTATTGGCATTAGGACTAACGTACTACCCAGAAAGTCCCTTTAGCTATAGCCAAACTAGAATCGACAAGCTGCTAAACATTTAGAGGATGACAAATGTTACAGAAAATCTAATTTTCAGCAATTAACATCATTAAATGCTTTGTGCCTAAAACATCTAAATAAATGGAAAAGAGAAAACTTGTTCACCAATGATGAATTTTCTTATTTGAGGACAGAATTTCCGGTTATACCTATTATGTATTTCATACCTAAAATACATAAAAAGATAACCCCAGTCCCCGGAAGACCTATTATCAGTGCTAAAGGGGGTATACTAGAAAAGATGTCTGAATATGTGGACTTCTATCTTCAAGATCTAGTACTGCGCTTCCTTCATATATAAGTAGGCTTTCCTGTTTTCAGTTTCTATTTTTGGTAAATTCTGGTGGGGGTTTTTCAGTGTTTTCAAGTGATTTCAATACCTTAAAAAAACAGTGGTTATCAGTGGTTACACATTTTCGCGCCATTAAAAACAACAGAAACAGTGTTTTTCCTGTGTTTATGGAACGTTTTGCTTTTATTATTGCTTGCTTTCTGCACTGATAGTCAATGGTATATAGACAGTGTGCGTACAGTGTATATGAGGTCCAAATACATTTTTGCAAATCAAACTTATTGTAGTACACATACAATACTTCTTCAGTGAGTCTTTGGTCATGTGCGCTCAGTTTTTCCTTCCCATGTAAACTTTTTTCTGTGAAAAGGCCCTCTCAACATTGGCACTTGAGATGGCCAATGCCAAAACAGCCAGTACACAATTTGCTAACTCTGGCCACTGACATAGCTTTCCATGCCAATAGTGGTGCACTTGAAGATTGGAATTCTCTGGGCAGGTTCGGGAGCATTTGTGTTGAACTGGGTGCTTCTGCCCTTAGAGTTATTGAAGCGGTCAAAAATGAAGCAACACTTTTGAAACTACGGAGAAAATTCCCCTTTATTGATGGGATCTAAAACTTGTACAGTGCGGTTTCATTGACTTGAAATGTCATGGTTGGTGAAGGGACACTTCTATGCATCATTGCAAGCCATTTCTCATACATTGTAAAATGAAAGTTCCTGAATTGCTTGTCAACATTGCTTTGCTTACCAAGTGGCAAGCACTCTAACATGGAACATGTTGCAGTGCCAAAGTCACAAATGGTGTTGCCCAGCCTCCTCTCAAGGAGATGTTTCACATCTACACCAATTATGCTGAACACTTGGCAGACAAGGGTGTTTTCAGACTCTAGTTGTTTTATTATGTCCACTACAGCAGTTATGTTTTCCTGTAAAAATCTAAGAATGCAGTAGAGTGTACTTTTTTTCACATCACTATCAATATGCAACCATAGATCCTCACATTTCCTGCCTTTGTCATCATCAATTCTGTAAACGTTTGCCACATGGATAATATAGCATTCACAGCCCCTTGGACTGAGAACCATCAGCTAAGTGAGACAGTTGGGATGACTCTTTCTTTGATGCCACACAAAGCACAAAATGAGAAATATTTGCATTTTAGTTCCCGCGCATAACAAAACAGTGCACCAGAATGGACTAAAAAGTCAATAGCATTCTTCATTAACTCTGATGATTGTAAAGATTCTTTTAGCATATCATCTAACAAGTGGCAAGGATCTCTTACAGGGAAGCACTTCAGCTCAGGTATCGATTTTGACAGGTCATCACACAGCTTTTTCATATTCGTAGCTGAATCATTGCAAATACAAACAATATCACTCCAATCATTGTTGAACTTGGAAAAAACCTTTTTGCAGCAGCATTCCAAGTGACATTGCGTTCCATGTTTTCCAAAAGTCTGGTGTCATGTTTTCACCACTATCCCAGATGCTTGGTGATAGCACTCTTTTCACATATACTTGTCACTATACCTTGCGTTGAATGTTTAAAGCCTGGGGTGTTGGCAATTCACCTACTATCAATACTGACTCACTAAAAACTGGGTGCGGATGTATCAAGGGTTTTTACCCATTCTCTGTAGGTAAATGTGGTGGCACATATTGGGAAAGATTCTTATGAAACGAGCCATTTTACCTATCAGTGAAAGAATCAAACGCAGCCAAAATGTCAAATATGATTTTGATATTTCCTGATTCTCTACAATTTATAAAATCATTAAATAAGACCTAAAACATGCTTCTAAACCCTGCATCTTTACACCAAAGTCCACAAAACTGAAAAAAGCAAAAGGAAGAAGAAATAATATTTTAGTGACATCCCTAAACAACAAAACTCAAGCAGAATAATGTTAGCCCAGTCTTTCTTGCTGCTAGCTTGTATAACAAAGTTACATTGTAGTGGCCCCTTCAGGAAGAAAAAATGACTCTTTCACTCTCCTTTTCCTTTCTTTGAATGGCATTTAGTTTGTGGTCCTGCGGGTGTTTTTTCAATGTTTATATATTTACACTGGTGAGGGCTATTTCCCTTTTGGTGGGGTTTTATCAGTTATTATAGGTTTAAACCTAAAACCGGACCGCCTATATATAAGGGACACTAACGATCTCTTGGAAAAAACCAAAGGTATACCATGGACAGAAGATTATCTATTGGTCACTTTAGACATATGCGCACTGTATACTAGTATCAATCATTCTGATGGTATAAATGCAGTACAATTCTTTCAAAACAACAGATTGATAGAACAGTACCAGCATGGGAAAATGATTTTGGATATGATATGTTTCTGTTTACATAACAACTATTTCATGTTTAATAAAGATATATACCAACAGATTAGAGGAGTCGCAATGGGAGCCTGCTTCTCCCCCAGCTGTACAAGTTACTTACCTTCGGTAACGATGTATCTGGTAGAGACGATTCTAGCCGCAGATTCCTTAAGGTAGAATTATCCCCAGGGGTGACGTCAGCAAGGTCACATAAGTCCCACCCCGGCGCGCTGACGTCAGTTTTCCTCGGAGAACTTTTCCGCGCCACAACGCGGAGCCATCACAAACAAAACTGGGAAAGTATGGGAACAGTGTGCGAAAAAATCAGTGAAACAGAAAGGGAAGAAGCGAATGGTGAAGGACAGCACCATGAGGGACAGTGCCAGGCACTGTGTTACTGAAAGTCATGGAAGGGAAAGAGCAGAGCACCACTTCTGAGAAGCAACCCTGCAAAGCGAAGGCGATATCCACCCTGGAGGCAGAAAAACATGTGAAAAATGCCATAACAGATGACAGAAAGTCTCCAACCACAATCTAGAAGAGTGAAGGGCAACAAGCCGGAACAGATGAGTAACGATAAATGACCCCAAGACAACACCATCAAGGAGTGTCGTATCCCCTGTAAAGAGCTAAGGGCTGAGGCACAGCCAAGAGACCCCAACCCAGAGGACTGCAGAGGAGTCAGAAACCCCAAGCAATGAGAAAGGGAGAAGAGTATGAGTAGGCCCCACAGTGGAAGAACCAGGGCTGAGGGATGCAGAAGTACACGTAAACCCACCGTCCAAGTACCAGAAAGGAAGGGGTGAAACAAAGAAACAGAACGAAGCAGCCCGCCAGGGAGGAAGTGAAAGAGGAGACTCGCAGAAGACAAGCCACCCGGAGGGAGGCGAGTGCAGAAGACCAAACTGAAGGTCCTCGCAGAACGGGGAGGAAGGGCGGGCCGTGAAGGAATCTGCAGCTAGAATCGTCTCTACCAGATACATCGTTACCGAAGGTAAGTAACTTGTACATCTGATAGAGACTACTAGCAGCAGATTCCTTAACGTAGAATAGATACCCTAGCCATACCCAGAGGGGAGGAGGGTCTGCGAGAGAATCTCACCAGCTTGGAAGAACACAGGGCCCCAACAGGGGATGTGTCACGGGGACAGGAAGGACGGCCCAGCCCCCACCAAGCAGGAGTAAAGAAGAACAAGGAGAAGGGAAGGCCAGGATACCACAAGCCTATCCGAGGGGCCAAGGGCGTCCGCCAGAGAACCCGGAGGGACAGATGGCACCAAGAGAGTACCAAAAGAAGAAAAGAACCACCCGCAAAATCCAAGGAGAAGAGGTGGAAACGGAGGCAGAGCCCGGCTCAGGAGCAGGAACGGCCCCACAGCCGAGAAGCGCAGACGTGAGAAGGAAGACACAGTCGCGCAAAGCCCCAGCAGAGCGACGGACAGGAGCACACGGGCACACGCCGAGGCCCACAGGGGTGGACCATAACGTCCATGCGTGCGCAGCAGGCAGCTGGTACATACTATGAAGTAGTGTGCCCAGAACAAGCCGAGCGCAAGACCAGGACCGAGGCAAGGGAACCCCAGAACAAGCCCCAGAGAAGGACCGTCCCAGTGGCACAACCCGGCCCACGAAGAGAAGTGGGACCGGCCAAAAGAAAAAGAAGAGAAGCGAGAAATATGTAGCACAGACCTAAAGCCGTCAACCAGAACACAGGAGAACACCAGGAATATCCTGGCCCCCTGGAACACAAGGTAGAGGACCAGGCCGAACGTCGGATAATAAGGTGGAAACACTAAGACATGACGCCGTAGACGGCATGACAAAAGTCGGTCTGGCGATCCAGAGGCTGAAGAGGGAAGGCAAAACGCACAGAGGCAGATATCCCGCAGGAACAAAGGGCAAAATGTACGACAGGCAAGCCCTGTAGAAGAAGGATCGAAACACCATCGGATACTGAGCAGGACAGAACCTGGAGCAGCGGAAGCTGCGCTAAGGCTGAAGAAAAAAGACTGCACCAAGCGGAATACAGTGACGCCAGGAAACGCGAGGAACCCGAGACGGTATCCACAACCGCCCAGCTTAGGACAGAGCTATACAAAAGCCAACAAGTACCCCACCTAGGGTATGACACGGCCCAAAACAAAACAGGGAACACCTCTTAGGGAAAACCCGCAGCAGAGGTCAAGAACAGAAAGACCTGTGGGTATCACCACAGACGGCTTACCAATCAGCCAAAAAGGAATACACAGATGGTCCAACCTGAGGACCCATACGGCTTCACTAACAGCCAAAAAACACACACCACAAAAGCTAAAGGGCTGTACCCGCAGCCAAAAGTACAGAGGGGCCAACTGAAGGACCCTGAAGGCATTCCCAGCCACACACAGCCCACAGAGGGGCCAACCGAAACACTAGGCCCAAAGAGAAAGGTGGGATAAACGCCTCCCATAAGACACCTGAGGACCGACAAGCCGAAGCTTACGGAGGGGGAGGAGGACGGAGCCCCGCATGGAGTCGCTGAATAGCGGAGTCCGCGTAGGTGTTAAATAAAAGAATCCCATCAAAGGGCAGGTCAACAAGACGCTCCCTAATATTCTCGGGAAAGACGCTATCCCGCAACAAAGCATGGCGGCGGAGGGCCACAGAACTCGCCATAGCGCGGGCGAGAGAATCAGAGACATCCAAGGCCGAACGGAGAATAAAGGCAGCTAACTCCCGACCATCCAGCACATGGTGCCGCAGATCAACGCGGACACCTTCGTGGGAGGCGCGAGACAGAAGGGACTCCGCGGAATCCCATAGGTCAGAGGTAGCCCTGGCCAACACACAAAGTGTGTTGAGCGCGCGCAGAGCAGCACTAGTGGAAGCGAAAATGTTACGCCCCCAGGAGTCCAACCACCGGGCCTCCCGTGACGGAGGGAGCAACACCGAAGGCAAGGAAGGGAAAGCAGTCTGCAGGACAGGGCCCTGGGCAGATGGGTGGGAAAAAAGGCAGACTGGATCGTGCGGGGCAGGACGGTGGCGGTGGAGGAGCGGCTGAGGCACCGGATCCTCCGTAGCAGGACGCCCCCAGGGCCCCAGAAGAGAGTTGTGGAGCGAAGCTTCAAACGGAAGAAGCGGATCCCCTCCACCAGAGCCCTGGTGGAGAACCTCCAACAAGTGATCCGTTGGGAGTGGAGCGACCGGGTTGCCCATTTGCAAAATGCCGGTGGGCGTGGAGATGGCCCGGACAAAGGCTACACTCGCCTCTGTAGGGCGACGTGGGGGAGAGAGCAACTCTTCCGTGGGCGAAGGCTGCAAACTAAGCCGCACGTCCCCGTGCTCCTGCCGGAGGAAGAAACGGCCAGCCCCTGTAGGATGGAGGACCCACGGACGAGTGAGGTGACCTGAGGGGTCTCCGGAGAAGGCGGAGAAGCCTGCGGGGCAACCAACTGCAAGGTGCGGAAGAGCGGGTCCGGTGGACGCGGAGACGGCATAGAACCCGCCCTGGAAGCCGCCGGGGAAAAGGCAACGATGCGGCGTCCAGTCTCCGGTGAAGAGGAGACAAGGAGATGACAACCTTCCGGAGAGGAAGAGTCGACGCTCCGACGCCGGGACGCGCCGGAGAGTCCGCCATGGGCACCGGTGTGTCCTCGATCGGCGCCGAAGTGTCCACCAGGGGTGCCGAGTCGACCTCCACCACCACATGCATCCTAGGAGAAAGGGGCGGGGTCGGAGCCAAAGCGGCCAATGAACGGCGCCGAAAGGCGCCGCTCGACCTCCGACGCAGGCAGCCGCCTGCGCAGAGGTCCGAGAGGCACTCGGGAGGCGCCCGGGTCCCGGCCTCCACCCGTTGCGCCGCCAGGGCCGGGGAGGAAAGCCGTCGGCGCCGGAAAGGCGTCGGCTCGGCCTCCGGTAAGACAGCCGCCTGCTCAGAGGACCGAGGGGGACTCGAGGACGAGCCGTGAGTCCCGGCGACCTCTTGCGACACCACAGGGAACCCCGCGGGGTTTTGCGGCGAGGCAGGGACGCCGTGGGCCGAAGAGGGGAACCCCGTAGGGCCGCACCTCGATGACACCACACCTCCAAAACCTGAAGCCGAACGCGTCGGCGCCGGGGGCGAACCTGCCGGCGAGTCCGCGGAAGGCCCCGCACATGGCGAGGGATCCGCGGACGTCTCAGGAAGAGGAGGGGGGCCCAAAGAAGCCCGCAGAGCCATAGCGTAGGCCTTTATTTGGGCCCTTGTCGCCCCAACGCCAGGAAACGGCGGATAGGGTGGCGACGGGCGGGGCGCACGTCCCGAGAGGAACCCGCGCTCAGCAGAACGAGGACAGGGCCTCGGTGACAAGCTGCAAGACTTACCGGCGGGCGAGCGACGCCCGTGGGGCCTCGGTGAAGGACGATGCCGCAACCGGAATCGGCGGCTTCTGGACCCTTCCGAGGTAGGGGACAGACGGTGTGACGAGACCGATCTGGACAAGCGGGCCGAAAGCATCTTCATCCAGCGCTCCCGCCGGGACTTCGGCTTGAGATGCTGACAAGCGTCGCAGTCCGTAGAATCATGGTGCTCGCCCAAACACCACATACAAATAGGGTGAGGGTCCGTCGCCGACATCTGACGCGTACAAGAAGCACACGTCTTGAAACCCGAAGGCATTGCACACTGTTCCCAACGCAAGGGCGTTAAAAGAGGCCTGAAAACAGGTCAAGGGAACTTTCTCCGGATTCGCGTTGCACGCGGAAAAGAAGGAAACTGACGTCAGCGCGCCGGGTGGGACTTATGTGACCTCGCTGACGTCACGTCCGCGGACAGCGTCAGGGCGGAGTCGTGTGGTGCCGCCCCCCCCGGCGCGCAGGGATGCTGTGGCAAACAATTTCCGGATCCAGTCTCACGCCTGGGGATAATTCTACATTAAGGAATCTGCGGCTAGTAGTCTCTATCAGATATGCGTGTTTACACGTAGGCTGGTGGGAGGAGCAGGTTCTCAAAGTGAAATTCAGGGACATTTGGGATGAACGCATCATTTGTTGGATGCGTTTCATCGATGATATCTTTTTTATTTGGAATGGGACCAGGGAAATGGCTAATACATTCATTGAGGCCCTGAATACAAATAGTCTTAATCTTCAATTCACAGCTACTGTTGACAGCGAATCAATTGATTTTCTAGATGTACATCTATATATTGAAAACAACCAAATAGAGACTACTCTTCACAGAAAAAGCACGGCAGGAAACTCTACGCTTCACGCGTCCAGTTTCCATCCTGTACATTTGATCAGGAGTATCCCCTACGTGGAATTCCTGAGGTTGCGTAGAATTTGTAGTACAGAAACTGCATTTGAGAGCTGTGTAAAAGACAGTAGCATAAGATTCATAGCCAGAGGTTATAGTGAAAAGATTATTAATCAAGCATTAGCCAAAGTAAGAACTCAATCACGCGAAGACATGCTGTGTATCAAAGAGATATCATTTAAAAAAGATACTAACCCCCGCTCAAATGTAGACATGGTCAACACAGAAATGAGATTCATAACCACTTTCAATAGTCAATATAGAAAAATCAGGGCCATAATAAATAAACACTGGCCTATTATACAAACTGATGCTGTCCTAAACAAACTGTTTCCCACCCCGCCGACATTGACATTCAGAAAGTCAAAATCCATGCACAATGCCTTAGTGAGGTCTAGCCCTGAGCTGGTCTCCAACAAACCAAAATCCGGTACTATGTGGCTAGCACCACGTAATGGATTCACTAAGTGTAGTTCATGCCGTGCATGCAAATTCGGGATCAACACATCCGAATACACTACAGTATTTGGCCCCAACATGAGTGAGCTGCAGGATAGATACAACTGTCGCACAGAATTTGCTGTCTAGGTTTTGAGCTGCACATGCGGTTTACAATACGTGGGCAGCACCAAGCTACAAGTTCATGTGCGTATCCTGCAGCATTTGAGAGCCATAGTGAACTCCGATATGACATACCCGGTGGCTAGACACTTTAAAGCGGTGCACCTAAATAATCTGAATGACAAAGTACTTTCTCATCGCTGCTGTGCCCCCTATGAGAAGAGGTGGAAATAGGGAGAAACTTTTAAGACAACTGGAGGCAAAGTTTATACTTGAGCTTGACACTAGAACCCCAAATGGATTGAACAATGGGGAAGAACTTTATAATTATTTATAATTATTTATGATTATATATAGATTATACATAATTGTTCTTAACTGTTTATATCTATTTATGACATTTTATGCTTGTTGATGAATGTTTTTATCAATAGTGAGCAAGGATTGACATTAATCTGAGTTTTTCAATAGTACCCCTCCGGTATTTTCTGCTTCGATCTGTGAAAAATTTAAAAATTTAATATTTCCAAACTCCACTGATTTAGATTAGAGTTCTAGGTATGATTGCCAACAACCGCTTTCCGTCTGTTTTTAATACATACAAAATTAAGTGGTTTTAGAACCACTATTTTATTTATTCGCACAAGCACTTTTTAGCACTTTACAGCACTTTACAACAGGATTACCACAATGATGAAATTAATTACGGCTGCCCATAGTGAGGATAGAATGCTTAATGAGGTCATGGGCCTCGTAGTTAAATAATTCGAGGAATAGTCAACAGGATTACAACTACATTCTCAGTGCATATTGATAATGTTCTATGATCTCCAAGGTATTATTAGGTCACTATTCCAAGCACAGTCCAGTAACAGTTTTGAATTTCAAATTCCTATTATAGGTTAATATGACTATTCTACTGGTACGAGCTGGGGTCCTGCCTAGTGTCAATGTATTTATACTATGAGAGATTTGTTCTATATGTTAGATTTATTTTCGACTAATTGAAGGCATTAAGCCTAAGATATGTAATGGTTTGCATTTAATGCTTAACAACCCATTTTATTATGTCTATTGGAAAATAAGATGCATAAGGCAGGACAAAACTAATATGTTTTCCTTACAAGAGAACTATGCGATACTTTGCACATGGAGATTTCGTATATACTGAAATGTACAAGATTGCACTTTAGGATTGATATTCGATTAATTTTTAAGCTGTCTTTTCAAGTTGTAATGTCATGTATTTATTATGGACGCTTGTAAAATAAGTCATTGTGGAGTCTGTTTTCTATTTTTCACTATGTCACGTGATAAACACACGGTGTTAGGTGCATAGAAGCAAAGACAGACGTTATGCTTGTCATGTGATCAAGCCCAGTCAGTGGGCGAAACGCGTCATCAGCCATGTACAGCACCAGCAAATAAAGAAGAAATCAAGCATATATGTCATCCCTAAAGTCCACCAAAAAACTATACCAGTTCCAGGCAGGCCCATTATATCGGCCAATAACAGTGCAGGAGAAACTGTTACACAATATGTGGATTATTTCCTTCAAGATTTTGTCAAAAGTTTGCCTAGTTATTTTAAAGACACGGGTGACTTTTTAAGAAAGGTACAAGGTATTGTATGGTCAGACAATTTACTGTTTATTACGCTGGATATTGAATCCTTGTACACAAGTATCGAGCATGCTATGGGTCTAAGGGCTATTCAATATTTCTTAGGTTTGAGATCAATTGAGTTTTACCAACACAACAAGATGCTTTTAAGTTTGATCTCATGGTGTCTGCACAACAATTATTTTTTATTTGGCAATGATATTTTCTTACAGAAAAGAGGTGTTGCGATGGGGGCCTGCTTCTCCCCTAGCTATGCATGTTTGCATGTTGGCTGGTGGGAGGAGCAGGTCCTCAAAGTTTCATATGCCACCACATTCAAGGACCATGTTTTATATTGGTTACGGTACATTGATGACGTTTTTATTGTATGGCGAGGCAGTGAGTCAAGTGCATCTGATTTTATTAAGCAGATCAATATCAATACTGCAAATCTTAAATTTACTTCTAATATCAGTAAAAGCAGTATTGATTTTTGGGACGTTAAGGTTTACCAAAATGAAGGGAAATTATGTACCACCCTATATAGAAAGGAAACTGCTGGCAATTTAACTTTACATGCCAGCAGTGCGCATCCTAAACACATGATTGACAATATCCCTTACGGTGAATTTTTGCGACTTAAAAGAATATGTAACAACAATGAGGATCTGAACAGATGCACAGAGGAGGCATATCATAGATTTAGACAAAGGGGCTTTAGTGAGAAGACCCTCAAAGCTGCCTTAAATAAAACCAAAGAACGATCCAGGGAATCCTTACTAATAAATAATGTAGAAAAATCAGTTAATGACAACTCTGCCCCGAGGTTAATCACTGCCTTTAGTAAACAAGAGAGGAAAGTATGCGCCATTGTTAAACGTCACTGGCCAATTGTTCTGACAGATGGTGTGTTGTCAGCTAGATTGCCATCTCAACCCACTATTACTTATAGAAAGGGCTTTTCAATGCGCACGCAGATAGGGAAAGTTTGCCCAGAACTAGCAGCTGCCAAAACGTGGCTGCAACCGAAGAATGGCTTTACGAAATGTAGCACTTGTAGAGCTTTCAAGTTTGGGAAGAACACTACACATTATTCTTCGCCGTTCAGCCCAAACGAAATAGCCATTAGGGGCAATTTCTCATGTAGAACGGAGTTTGCGGTATACATCCTGACATGCACCTGCGGACTTAGATATGTGGGCAGTACAAAGCTGCAGGTGCATGTCAGGATATTATAATATCTGCGTGCCATAGTAAATAACGACCCCACGTATCCAGTAGCCCGCCATTTCAAACAAACACATAATAATGATCTGAGTTGTTTGTCTTACTTTGTGGTGGCAGCTATTCCGAAATTTAGAAGGGGAGGGGATCGTGAGAAAGCCCTGAGACAACTGGAATCAAAAATGATTTTAGAGCTTGACACCAAATTTCCATATGGTTTGAATAATACAGAAGATCTGCATAACTTTCTTTAGGTAACTAGTGGGATGTATCCATGACTATAGAATATTAATGGCCCCCTTGTATCTATATTTTCATTTCTGTGTCTTTTTTTATATATAAGTATATATAAGTATTTATCTGAGCAGCGGTCTACAGTATGTAGGTGCGGTCATGATTGGATTTTATTCAGTTTTGTATGCACTTTAGTACTTGTGACCTATATTTTGTAAACGTTTTTAATGTGTCTTAGGAATGTTTTTAGAATTAGTACACTTAGGGTAGTTTGCACTTTAATATTACCATTTTTGCACTTTAATATGCATTTGACACTTTGATCGCATTGTAGTCATAGTGGGATAGATGATACTGTGGGGTCCGGTATCAATTAGGAGAAGGGTTGGAGTAGGTTCTAGAAGTGGTCGTAAATAATTCTGCATTTATGCAGGAATTAAGTTTATTACTAGTTGCTTTATATCAAGTGGAGGCTTTTTATAATATTTATATGTTGAAGAATTTGCAATTATGCATTGTATTGGCAAGATTTTGCACATGTAAATAATGAATGAATTAAGATATTTTAATATATTTATATATTTTTTTTTTAAATTGTGTATTTGTTATATTTTAATTCTCCGGTATTCTAGATGAAAGTGGAATCATCAAATGAAACGATGTATTTATACGGCCAATAAGGATATTTATGGGACCTATCACCCACATATGGACTAAGATATACACAAGGATCACAGTATCGATTAGATATGGACACGGAAGCCTTTAAAAAAAAGGGACAAAAAGGAGAAAAAAAGGAGAAAAAATATAGAAATATGTGGAAATAAATATTCACAACATGAAATGAAAATGAAAGAAAGACTAGATGTCTGTGCATATATGTATGTTTTCTATATCTATCAAGTGTGTTCTATCACGTGGTGTAAACATTGTTTAAAAGAATGGCGTTTCTTACTTGCTGATTGTGTGAACAAGGGCTAGTGGTGCCCAAAACGCGTAACAAGGAAACAGCAATAAAGATTTGTGTTGCCTGCATCTTTGGTGGTTCGCGAGTCCTTTGTGGCGGAAGGAGCGCTGGGAACGCTACTAGCAGACGAGGGACTTTTGGTGATATATATATATATATATATATGTGCAAAGTGGAAACGCAAGTAACAACTATTGGCATTAGGACTAACGTACTGCCCAGAAAGTTCCTATAGCCAAACTAGAGTCAACATCTACAAGTTCATCCGGAAACTGAAGCTTATGAAATACCATCTTCAAAAAACAAATAGTCACCCTGCGATTACAACAACTAGAAGGGCTCAGGGACACAACATCAATCAAGACAATCTACAAATTTCGAACATCTATTTTATGCAGGACCTACAGGAATTGCAGAATGAGGACTCAGAGATCAGTTCAAGACCATCTATTCAATCAGTGGTAATACAACAGGAACTGGATACACATGGAATAACTTCAACATCTTTCAAACCCAAATCTACATTTACACCCATGATGCCACAAGACACAATCGATGTGTTCAATGAAAATGTAATTGAACAAACCAAAAATCTCAATCAGACGATTCAGAGAGCCCGTAAGAAGCAGAGCGATCATAACAGGAGTTATCAGAACTTAATTAGGAAACTTCAGAACAATAGTCAGATCATAATACGCAATGCCGACAAGGGCGGGAACATTGTGATTTGGCCAAGATATGAATACATGTTGGAGGCTTATGAACAATTGGATGACACACAATGCTATAAGAGAAGCGATATGCAAACTCTCAGATCTGTTTATAATGAAATTTATTTGAAATTGGCCTCATGGAAAAACAATGTCGTATTGACTGTTGATGAATATAAGTTCTTATGCAATGAACATCCTATGATGCCTGTTTTGGATTTCCTTCCAAAGGTTCACAAAAATATAGTCTCACTGCCTATCATCTCTGCCAGGAACAGCTTATTTGAAAGTACTTCTCAATATGTGGAATTTTTTTCCAAAGGATTATGTACGCAACCTACGGTCCTTTGTCCAGGATATAGGAGACTTTTTGAAAAGGATATATGATATTCCATGGAGTCAGGAATATTTTCTCCTGACTCTGGATGTTACCTCTCTGTATACGAGCATTAACCATCATGATGGTTAGAGCGGTTGAACATTTTCTTAAGAGCAGGCCTCTAAAACTATATGAACCCAGTAAGATGTTGATTTGCATGATAAAATATTGTTTGGAGAACAATTTCTTTCTGTTCAACAAAGAAACATTTCAGCAGGTACGCGGAGTTGCCATGGGTGCCTGCTTCTCCCCCAGTTATGCGTGTTTACACATGGGCCGGTGGGAGGAGCGGGTACTCATGGTTAACAACAGTGAGAGTTGGGACAGGAATGTAATTTGTTGGCTCTGCTATATTGATGATTTGTTTATAATATGGAAGGGAACACAGGAAACTGCTGAAGACTTTGTGGCCAATATCAACTGCAATTCAGTCAATCTCAAGTTTACAGCACATATCAGCACACAATCTGTTGATTTTTAAATGTCCAAGATTTTATAAGTAACAACGAAATTGAATCCCTATTACATAGAAAGGAAACGGCTGGGGAATCGGTACCGGTACTGCATGCAAGTAGCTTTCATCCCCAGCACTTAATCAATAGCCTTCCGTATGGAGAAATGCTAAGGTTGAAAAGAATTTGTAGCCGTGAGGAAGATTTAAAGATGGCACAACTAGAGTCCAAAAAAGATTCTTGGCTCAGGAGTATTTTACACATACAATTGATCAGGCTATATTAAAAACTGAGAAGAAAAGCAGGAAAAGCTTATTGTTGGGAAGGAGAACTAGCTGTGAAAAGAACAAGTGTAAGAAAGTAGGATCTGCTTTCATGGTTACCCCCACTTTTTGCCTGGTGTAATGCTGTTTCTGACTAGTCCTGTTAATCAGGACCCCAGTCTCTGTGCTTTCTACCTAAATTTGGATATGGTGAGTACCTAGGTACATCCCAGATTGGCTACTGGTGCACCCTTACAAGTCCTTACTACATGGTACTGAGGTACCCAGGGCATAGTTGCACCAGGGGTTCCCGATGGGCTGAAGCATGTATTATGCCACCAATGGGAGACCACACAAACTGTGACAACAGGCCTGCCATTGCCACCTGTGTAAGCTGGTGCTAGCACCACCTACGACAGAAATAGGTTTCCCTAATAGGTCACTGCACTTAAAACCTATAAGACACCCCTAAAGCAGGCCTTTTCAATCCTGAAGGCAGAGTGCTCGGTTCTAACTGTGAGGGTGCCCCTGAATGAGCGGGACACCCCTACAACCTTCGGAGTCCATTCTCCCAGGGTGTAAGTGCATCAGCCATAACTATATATAAAGTGACTATGCGTCATTACATAATGACCATCTGTAAACTGGTTGTAATGAACCCTGTCATGTTTGGTATCAAACATGTTGGAATCATACCCCCACACCATCGACGGTGTAGGAGGTATGATTCCATGCTCTGTAAATTTCCTCCGGGAGCCCCTCAGTGCTCCTGGTACCAGTCTTCCAGAACCGGACAGCAAGCTAGGGCTGCTGCTGACCCGAGACACGATTCTGCCCTCCTGCTGCTGAGCCAAGCTCGAGCAGGGGAAGGTAGAACAATGGATATCCTGTCACAGAAAGGTGTGACCACCTCCCAGACAGGGTTTAGTCTATTGGGGCGTGGGGGGGGCTCTTGCCAGCTCCACTGAGACTGCTTGAAGGGCACACTTGGTGCCCTCCTTGCATACTCCAGTTCAAACCAGTTCAGGGAGCTGTTGGCTCCCGCTCTGGCGCGAAACTGGACAAAGGACATGGGATTATTCTCCCACTGTCCAGCCCCTCCTCTGGGAGGGACCCCCGAATCATCCCAACCCTTTCCTTAGGGTACTTAAGGGCTTACCTGTGGGTAGGTCCCTAGATTCGTCATGGGATTCGATTCAGATTCAACTCCGCATCATCTTCAACCGTCTGGACACTCTGACCGCGTCGTACTGACCGAGTCGGACTGACCGCATCGAACTTCGCTTTGGGGAACCGAGACTGCAACTGGGAAGACTGAGTCTGCTCCAGGTCTCATCGTCCTGCAAGTCCACTGCACCGTCAGTGTCCGTGCTCCATACAGGTTCCTCACAGGACCTGTGGACATCAAAGACACCCGAAGGAATCTCCCTTGGAATGAAGGAGTCATTCCCCTGCATCTGCAGGCACCGCAACGTAGCTGATCCTGGGCTCCTACGGACTCCATCAGGCTCAGTAACAAAGGTGGTGGGTCTACGACTCCCTCGAGGCCTGCACTGTCTTGAGACCGAGTCTGAGGCCAGTATCCCTCGTCCGCACCGCTGGAACCGAGCCCCTGTGCACCGCGTTGGCTGGCTGTTGCTAAGTCTGGGCGACTCTTGTCTCCAGAAATCTTCGGGTCCTATCAAAGGACTTCTTTGATTCCAGTGGGCTCCCCTGTTTGCTCGGGCCTGCTCCGACTCACCTGCACTTGGTGAGTCCCTTGGACCTTGCTGGTCCTAACTCTGCACTTTTTCCGCTTGCCACGTGGTTTGCAGTTGCCAATGCTTGTTGGTGCTCTTGACAGACACCGACCCCTTAACTCTCGACATCCGACGGGGGACAGCTCGTGATCAGCTCTTGGTCTTCAACAGCGTCGCCTGGCCCACACAGCTGCAGCTCCAAGGTCATCGTCAACTCTCCTGCATCTCCCGACATCGATGGGCATTCGTCTCCCGTGCCTCCTGGTCACTCCTGAGTGGCATAGACTCCGTCCCCTCTGCTTGCAGTACTTCTCAACTTAAATTCACCTTTGGGTTCCACAGGACACTTTCACCTTCTTCAACAGCGGCATCTTTCTGAAGTCCTCCATTGAGTTCGACGGCGGTGTCCAGCGCCACTTCACACCTATGCACCCGACTTCCCTGGTGTAGGTATCCTGGTTCCTAGGGTATCCACGGGTGGGGTGGCTCTCCAACCTTCTGTCTTCGATGGGGCTTCTTCAGGGTCCACTGGGAAGGGTCCTTCTTTAGAATTGCAACAGCGACTTACCCATTGACTTGAACGGGGCATGGGGTCGTGTTCTTACACTGCACAAGACCTCCGAGGGGTTCCTGGTAACTTACCTTGGGTGGTTCCTTGGATTCCTGCACTTCTACGTCTTCTGGGTACAGTCTTGACTTGGGTCGTGGTTCGCATCGTACTATTTTAATATATGGTTTGGTCTCCCCCTGGATCCTTTCTCAGATGTAAGCCAATTTCCTGACTCTATGATTTCAGGACTACTTTTAACCAGAGCATTGCTCATGGATACAGCTCTTCTAAAAGTAATAACTGTTTTTTAGGGAGTTCGGGACCAATAACAGAATCTCTTAGAATTAACCACCATTGTTTTCTAAGTATAGATCTTAATTGCTGTTCCTCTTTGCTTTAAGTGAAAATAAGCCTGGTTCCCCTTCCCTTGTTTTTGGATTATCCTTCTTGTAGGAGGCAGGCTTAGTATATGGTGCCCACTAATGTAAGTGTAGCACCCTGCACTAATCCAGACAACCCTTATGGTGATTTTAGTGGTCTTAGACAACCTTAGAAAGCTCTCTAAGTGGTAGCTGTGGAGAGCAGCCTTCAGGGTTAGTCCAGAAGGAGTGTAAAGCAGCTTATTTTACCAGAACATAATCTTATTGGTATAGATTGAGTGAAAAAGAACCACACACTGTATTTATAAAAATAGGTATTTATTATAAGACACTCACAAACACATACAGATATCTCCTACCCGGAGATCTACACAATGCACACAATACTTTGCAATAAAAACAGGTAAGTAGCACGAATACACGGTGGTCGCTAGGGGGAGACCAAACCATATACTAAAATAGTGGGTTGCGAACCACAACCCAAGTCATGACTATACACAGAAGATGTAGAAGTGCTGGGGAACCACTCAAGGTAAGTAACCAGGGACCCCACGGAGGCCGTGTGCAGAGTGGGAACACGACTGCGTGCTCAATTCAGGCCAATGGGTAAGTCGCGGTTGCAATTTTAAAGAAGAAGGAAGCCTTCCCAGTGGACCCGGAAGAAACCCTGTGGAAGACAGAAGGTTGGAGAGCCACCCCACCCGTGGTTACCTAAGGAACCAGGTTACCTATACCAGGGAAGCCGGGTGCATAGGTGTGAAGTGGCGTCGGAAACCGCCCCCGAACCCAATGGAGGACTTCAGGAAGATGCCTCCATGCCAAAGGTGGATTCAAGTTGTGAAGAACCTGCAAGCAGAGGGGATAGAGTCTAGGTCACTCAGGAGTGACCAGGAGGCACGGTAGACAAATGCCCACCGATGTGGAGTGTTGCAGGAGAGCTGACGGTGACCTTGATACTGCAGCTGTGTGGACCAGGCGACGCTATGGAAGACCAGTAGCCGTACATGAGCTGTCCCACATCGGATGTCGAGAGTTGAGGGGTTGGTGTCCGGCGGGAGCACCAACAAGCCTTGGCAACAGCAACGAACGTGGAAATTGAAGAAGGTGCAATGTCGAGACCAGCAGGGTCCAGGAGACTCACCACAAACAGGGGAGTCAGGGCAGGCCCCGAGCAATCAGGGGGGGGGGCCCGCAGAAATCAAAGGAGACCCTCAAGAGGACCCACAGGCTGGAGGGGCTGGAGACACTGGAGTCGCAGAGGGACCTCGAGCAGCTAACCAAAGATACAAGCCCACGATGCAAGTGATGCAGCGAGTATGAAGATCTTGGTCACTGGCGATGCTTGAGGTTGGGGCTACTTGGAGCCCGAAGATCTTGGTGGAAGGAAGCCAACAAGCCTTTGCAACTGCAAGTTGGCGCGGTGCACAGGGGTTCGATTCCTTCTGCTCCGACGAGGGATACTGGCCTCAAACTTGGTGAGAGGACAGGTCAGACCTCGAGGGATGTGAAGAACCACCACCTGTGTTGCTGGGCCTTTCGGAATCCGTGGGAGCCCAGGATCAGCAGACCGGTCAGCTTTGTCGCGGTTGCAATTCTAAAGAAGGACCCTTCCGAGTTGTCCCTCAAGGAACCCAGTGGAATACAGAAGGTTGGAGAGCCACCCCACCCGTGGACACCCTAGGAACCAGGATACCTACACCAGGGAAGCCAGGTGCATAGGTGCGAAGTGGCGTCAGAAACCGCAGTCGAACTCAATGGAGGACTTCAGGAAGATGCCGCTGTTGAAGAAGGTGAAAGTGTCTGGTGGAACCCAAAGGTGGATTCAAGTTGAGAAGTACCTGCAAGAAGAGGGGACAGAGTCTATGCCACTCAGGAGTGACCAGGAGGCACGGGAGACGAATGCCCACCAATGTCGCAAGATGCAGTAGAGATGATGATGACCTTGGAGCTGCAGCTGTGTGGACCAGGCGATGCTGTGGAAAACAAAGCGTCGTTCACGAGCTGTCCCACGTCGGATGTCGAGAGTTGAGGGAGGTCGGTGTCCATCAGGACCACCCACAAGCCTTGGCAACTGCAAACAATGTGTCAAGCGAAAAAGGTGCAGAGTTAGGACCAGAAGGGTCCAAGGGACTCCGCAAGTGCAGGTGAGTCGGAGCAGGTCCCAAGCAAACAGGGGAGCCCACTGGAATCAAAGCTGTCCCTTGAAAGGACCAGAAGATCTCTGGTGCTCAGTTATGTAAGTGCAGAACCCTGCACTAATCTAGACAACTCTTATGGTGATTTTAGTGGTCTTAGACAAACAAAGCTTTCTAAGTGGTAGCTGTGGAGAGCAGCCTTCAGGCTTAGTCCAGAAGGAGTGTAAAGCAGTTTGTTTTACCAGTACTTAATCTTATGGTATAGGTTAGGTGAAAAAGAATCACACAGTGTAGTTATACAAATAGGTATTTCATTACAAACACTCACTAACACAATGTATTATCTCCTACCCGGAGATATAAACACAATACACACAATACTTAGGAAATAGAACACGTAAGTAGCACAAATACACAGTGGTTTCCAGGGGGAGACCAAACCATATACTAAAATAGTGGAATGCGAACCACGACTCAAGTCAAGAATGGACCCAGAAGACGCAGAAGAGCCGGGGACCCAAGAAACCACCCTAGGTGAGTATCTAGGAGGTCGTGTGAAGAGTGGGAACACAACAGCGTGCTCAATGTTAGTCAATAGGTAAGTCGCAGTTGCAATTTCAAAGAAGGACCCTTCCCAGTGGACCCTGAAGAAACCCTGTGAAAGTTGGAGGGTTGGAGATTCACCCCATCGTGGATACCCCAGGAACCAGGATACAGACACCAGGGAAGCCGGGTGCATAGGTCAAGTGATGTCGGAAACCGCCGTAGACCACAATGGAAGACTTCAGGAAAGATGCCAGTGGAGAAGAAGACGAAGGAGTCCAGTGGAAACAAGAGGTGGATTCAAGATGAGAGGTACCTGCAAGCCGAGGGGACAGAGTCTGTGTCACTCAGGAGTGACAAGGAGGCACGGAAGACAAATGCCAACCGATGCCGGAGATGCAGGAGAGGTTGACTGTGCCCTTGTATTTGCAGCTGTGCGGACCAGGCGACGCTGTAGGAGACCAGGAGTCATCCACAATCTGTCTCACGTCGGATATCGAGAGCCAAGGAGTCAGTGTCCAGCAGGGGCACCAACAAGCCTTGGCAGCGGCAAGCAACGTACTTGACGAAAAAGGTGCAGTGTCAGTACCAGCAAGGTCCAAGTGACTCACCACGAGCAGGTAAGTCAGAGCAGGCCCCGAGCAAGCAGGGGAGCCCACTGGAGCCAAAGAAGACCCTCACGAGGACCCACGGGACGAACGCACAGGAGTCGCACGAGGACCTCGGGCAGCTCACCAATAAAGAAGGCCCACGGTGCAGAGGAAGCGGTGAGGGCGAAGATCTTGGCTGCAGGAGCTGATTGAGGTTGTAGTTTCTTGAAGCCCGAAGATCTCTGGAGGAGAGAGCCAACAACCCTTGACAACGGCAAGTCAACGTGGTGCACAGGGGTTCTGTTCCAGCAGTTCCGACGAGGGATACTGGCCTCAAACTCGGTATGAAGACAGTGCAGGCCTCGAGGGAGTTGTAGAACCACCACCTGTGTTGCTGAGCCTTTAGGAGTCCGTGGGAGTCCAGAATCAGCAGACCGGTCAGCTGTGTTGCAGATGCAGGGGAGTGACTCCTTCACTCCAAGGGAGATTCCTTCAGGTGTCTTGGACGTCCACAGGCCTGGTGAAGAACCTGTATGGAGCACAGGCACAGACGTTGCAATAGACCAGCAGGACGACGAGACCAGGAGCAGCAGGAATCTTCCTCGTTGCAGTCTCTGTTCCCAAAGCAAAGTCCAGCGTAGTCCAGAGTGTCCAGACGGTCGAAGTTGAAGTGGTATGTGGTCTGAATCTTGTCCCACGACGAATCTAGGGACCCACCCAAAGGTAGGCCCTTAAATACCCTTTGGAGAGGATTGGAACAATTCAGGGGTCCCTCCCAGAGGAGGGGCCGGACAGTGGGGAGGATACTCCCATGTCCTTTGTCCATTTTTGCTCCAGAGCGGGAGCCAACGGCTCCCTGAACTGATTTGAACTGGAGTATGCAAGGAAGGCACCAAATGTGCCCTTCAAGAAGTCTCAGTGCCGCTGGCAAGCGCCCCCACTCTGCCCCAATACACTAAACCTTGTCTGGGAGGTGGTTACACCTCCCTGTGACAGGATATCTATTGTTCTGCCTTCCCCTGCTTGAGCTTAGCTCAGCAGCAGGAGGGCAGAAACATGTCTCTGGTCGGCAGCAGCCCTAGCTTGCTGTCCGGTTCTGGAAGACTGGTACTGGGAGCACGGAGTGCCTCCCGGAGCTTTACTGTGAATGGAATCATACCTCCCACACCTCCCAACATGTTTGATACCAAACATGACAGGGTTCATTACAGCCAGTTTAGAGATGGTCATCGCGTAATGACACATGGTCACTCTATATGTCATAATGGCTGATGCACTTATAACCCGGGAGAATGGACTCCGAAGGTTGTAGGGGGTGCCCCGCTCATGCAGGGGCACCCTCACACTTAGAACTGAGCACCTTGCCTTCAGGATTGAAAGGCCTGCCTTAGGGGTGACTTATAGGTTTTAAGTGTAGTGACCTCAGATATAAGGAAACTCATCTCCGTCGTAAGTGGTGCTAGCACCAGATTTGAGTGGTCTCTCATGGGTGGCATGATACATGCTTCAGCCCATGGGAGACCCCGGGTGTACCTATGCCTGGGTACCTTAATACCATATACTAGGGACTTACCAGGGTACACCAGTAGCCATTCTGGAGTGTATCTACGTACTCACCATGTCCAATTTATGGAAGAAGCACAGAGACTGGGGTCCTGATTAGCAGGATCCCAGTCAGACTAGTCAGAAAAACATAATGACACCAGCAAAAAGTGGGGGTGACCATGAAAGCAGATCCTACTTTCCTACAATGAGCACCAGTTGTGTTACAGACAGACACATTCATTTTGTTAGGCACGGGGAGATTAAGTGATTTGCTCAGAATAATAGGATGTTGAGCTTCCCTGCTGAGACTCGAACCCGGTTCCCCAGCTTCGAGGTCGACCGATCTAGCAGTTAGGACACATCCTCCTCCTGGTTCACCGATTTACAATACAATATACTGCTCACCAAAACCAAAAGAAGATACAAAAGTAAAGAAACCTGAGGAAGCAATTAGCAGCGCTAAAAAGAACAGAAACATATGTTGTATATAAAAATTCTGAACTCCCAAGTATGCAAATAGGGGACAAGCTCAAATATGGAAGATCACTTATCAAATCAATGTACATGGCTAGACTTACTTAACAGCTAATAAAAACAATAGGCATTACATGTATGTAGTGGGCAATAAGGCTGGAGCTCTTTTAGTAGTAAAGTGAGGAAGAGGGAGGCCACACAGAATATCCAAGAGATATATAATCAAATAGGTGAACTATGTTTGTCTAGCATTTCGATCGTAAAAACATTTTCTGATTATAGAACTCGATAGAAAACCGACATTGAGCAACCAACACAATTACAAGGACTAGAGCAATTTTTAGATCAAATTCTCTTCTGCATCTTTCATTAGAGCAAATAGAAGAGTTAACAGCCTCAATAACACTTGAAGAGGTGCGGGAAATCATTAAAAGAGCTGCCCTAGGAAAAGCAGCTGGGCTGGATGCAATACCAGCAGAAATAGATATAGTTTTGATAAATGAGGTCTCTACCATTTATCTGAAAAGAATTTGATCAATATCAAGGGGAGAACCTGCTCCTACGTTGTGGAATTCCTCACAGATTAGGGTCTTTCTAAAGAAAGATAAGCTTTTTCAATATATGAGTTCATACCTGCCTATATCCTTACTGTTTATAGGATTATAAATTATATAAACATTGTAGGAAAGTAGGATCTGCTTTCATAGTTACCCCCACTTTTTGCTGGTGTCAGTATGTTTTTTTTGACGAGTCTGGATGGGATGCTGCTAATCAGACCCCAGCCACTGTGCTTCCTTTCTAAATTTGATATGGTAAGTACTTTTGTACCTCTAGAATTGGCTACTGGTGTATCCCTTTTATTCCCTAGTATATAGTACTAAGGTACCCAGGGCATAGGTACACCAGGGGTCTCACATGGGCTGCAGCATGTATTGTGCCACCCATAAGAGACTACTCAGACTGCGACTACAGGCGTGCCATTGCAGCCTGTGTAAGCTGGTGCTAGCACCGCGTACGACAGATATAAGTTTCCTTATATCTCAGGTCACTACACTTAAAGCCTATAATTAACCCCTAAGGCAAGCCTTTCAATTCTGAAGGCAGGGTGCTGGGTTATAAGTGTGAGGGTGCCCCTGCATGATCAGTACATCGCTACAAACCCCGGAGACGATTCTCCAGGCTTTGTAAGTGCGGTCAGCCACTGTGATACATATAGTGGCCATTCGTCATTATGCGATGGCTAACTATACAGTGGCTGTGCCGAACCTGGGCATGTTTGGTATCAAACTTGTTGGAATCATACCCAAACACCATTACCGGTGTTGGAGGTATGATTCCATGCACTGGGAGACTCCTCCGAGAAGCCCCCAGTACTCCTGGTAACAGCCTTTTTCAGGGTCTGCTAGCAAGCTAGTGCTGCTGCCGACCACAGACAAGATTTTGCCTTCCTGCTGCTGAGCTCGAGCAGGGGAAGGTAGAACAATAGGTTTCCTGTCACAGGGATGTGTGATCACCTCCCAGACAGGACTTAGTGTATTGGGCTGGGGTGGGGGCGCTCGCCAGCGCCACCAAACTGCTTTGAGGGGCACATTTGGTGCCCTCCTTACATACTCCGGTTTGAGCCAGTTCAGGGAGCCCTTGTCTCCTGGTGTGGCACGAAACTGGACAAAGGACATGTGAGTATCCTCCCCTCTATCCAGCTCCTCCTCTAGAAGGGACCCCTGAGTCGTCCTAACCCCTTTGTGTATAAAATGGCTTACCTGTGGGTGGGTCCTCAGATTCGTCGTGGGACAAAACTCAAGCCTGAAACCATGTCATTCTTCGACCGTATGGACACTTGGACTTCGCCTGGAACCGAGACTGCATCAAGGAAGACTCCTGCTGCTCCTGGTTTCGCTGTTCTGCAAGTCTTCTCCGTCGTCTATCTGTGCTTCTTTCAGGATCTTCAACAAACTTGAGGGCATCAAGGACACCCAAAGTAATCTCCCTTAGACTGAAGGAGTCACTCCCCTGTATTTGCAGGCACCGCAACGAAGCTGACCGGCCTGCTGCTCCCGGGGTGCCACGGACTTCGAAAAGCTCAGCAACACAGATAGTGGTTCTGCAACTCCCTCGAGGCCTGACCTGTCCTCTCAGCAAGTTTGAGGCCAGTATCCCACATCGGGACCGAACCACTGTGCACCATGTCGACTTGCCATTGCCAAGGCTTGTTGGCTCTGTACTCCAGAGATCTTCGGGCTACAAGAAGCTCCAGCATTTCTTCCTGACAAGATCTTCGTCCTCACCACATCCTCTCCACCATGGGCCTTCATCTTTGGTTAGCTGCTCGAGGTCTTCTTGCGACTCCTGTGCCTTTGGCCTATGTGGCCTCTCGGGGATCTTCTTTTGCTTCAGTGGGCTCCCCTGCTTGCTCGGAGCCTGCTCCGACTCTCCAGCACTTGGTGAGTCCCTTGGACCTTGCTGGTCCCAACGTTGTTCCTTCATTGTTTACCATGTCTGTTGCTGCTGCCATGGCTTGTTGGTGTTCCCGCCGGACATCGATGCCCCGATTCTCGATTTCCGACGTGGGACGGACATCTCGTGCACGGCTCCTGGTCTTCCCCAGCGTCGCCTAATCCTCACAGCTGCAGCAACAAGGTCACCGACACCACTCCTGCATCTTCCGTCATCGGTGGGCATTGCTCTTCCGTGCCTTCTGGTCACCTCAGAGTGGTATAGACTCTGTCCCCTCTGCTTGCAGGTTCTTCTCTTCAAGAATCCACCCTTGGATTCCACCGGACTCTTCCACAGTCTTTGCCAGCGGCCTCTTTACTGAGGTCCTCCATTGTGGTCTATTGCAGATTCTTATGTCACTTCGTACCTATGCACCCAGCTTCCCTGGTGTAGGTATCCTAGTTTCTGGGGTATCCACGGGTGGGGTGACTCTCCAACCTTCTGTCTTCCACAGAGTTTATTCAGGGTCCACTGGAAAGGGTCCTTCTTCTCCAAAACTGCAACCATGACTTTCCCGTTGAGTTGTATTGAGTATGCAGCTGTGTTTCCACTCTGCACATAGCCTTTGTGGGGTTCCTGGGTACTTACCTTGGATGGTTCTTTGTGTGCCCAGCTCCTCTGAGTCTCCTGGTCCAAGTCTCGACTCCGGTCGCATTTCGCATTCCACTTTCTTAGTATATGGTTTGGTCTCCTCCTGGAGACCACTGTGTATTGTGCTTAGTTACCTCTTGGGTAGGAGATATACTAATGTGTTAGTGTGTGTTGTGTAATAAATAGACATATTTTTATAACTACACTGTGTGGTTCTTTTTTGTTTAACCTACATTACATGACTAAATCTGGTAAAACAAGCTGCTTAACACTCCTTTGGGACTAAGCCTGAAGGCTGCTCTCAACAGCTACCACTTAGAGAGCTTTATATGGATGTCTAAGGCCACTAAAATGACCATAACGGTTGTCTGGATTAGTGCAAGGTGCTTCACTTAAATAAGTGTGCACCACAATACTAAGCCAGCCTCCTACACATGTCTAATAGTTAAACGCGCAAACAAATTTATTGGTCAATTAATTAAAATATGGCAGCATAGATTTGTCTCAGGGAAAGATACAACTGAACAAACCAATACTGTGGTAGCATTCATATATTGGGTAGAAACCACCAAACAATTAGCTTAATTTCTTTAGTTGCTGAAAATGGTTTGATCGAGTAGAGTGGCCATTTCTCTGGGCTACATTAAAAATCTGTAAATTCCCTCTCTCTGTTATTAAATGGATTAAAGTAGCATACGTGGACCTGCAGGCAGTGGTAACAATTCATGGGCTAAGACTTTCGGAAATGTTTCCAGATGTACACTCAAAGGGAACATACAAATAATATTGGTTGGCACTCCTTTAGAAACTACACCCATTGTGTTAATTAACGAAAACACTTGGGGATTTGGCTCACACCCACATATAAACCATTAAAAAGCATTCACTACTCAACGTTAAAGACTGAAGTTAAACGTCTATTTATTAAGTGGGAGAATCTTCCTCTTACCTTAATTGGATGGATAAGCATGATTAAAATTATATTACTCTCTAAAGTATTATTTTTGTTCAGGGAGTTGCCCACATACTTACAAAAGTCTTATTTCAATACACTAGATTCAATGGTGTCAACATTTACTGCAGCTATCATTGACAAGAGGAGATTGGGCCATTCCTAAGATGCAGTTTCATTATTGGGCTAGTTTGGCTAAAAGAATGGCTAAATTAGTACAGGTAATATCAAAGGAATTTTCACACATAAATATCTATTTTTCAATTGCACCTTCATGCTATTTATTTTGTTTTTCTCATTCTCAATGTCACCCTGGACATGTTACAATCAAGAGCATTTTGGCATATGCACAGACTTGGCAGCAGGTCTATAAGTTTTTTAAAAATACCTCCATGTACATGGTTACCATCCGATATGAAATATTCCATTATTGAAGGAAGCAGTTAGAATTAGCGATGAGTCAGTATGGGCAGTTACCAATCTAAAATGTTTACAACAATTATACTTACATGGGACATTGCAACATTTTGACAAAATAGTAAAGGAATGTAATGTTCCATGGAAGGAGGTTTTAAAAAAAAAAAATCTACAGATGAGGACATGTCTTAATGAATCCAATCTCACCACTTTAATGGCAGCTAGTAAGACCAAAGGAGCTAAATGTTTTTGGTCTACAGTTAACCACATTAGGATTTACAACATTAAAAAGTCTCCCCTCAGCTCACACATTTCAGCTGATCTTTGGGTATCCCATTTTTCCAAAGTTTACTGCTCCCATAGCAGCTTCGATCTTAATGAAGTTCAGTTCGTAGGAGACGCTTCTATTGCCAACCTTACGTTTGGCCTAGAAGAAGTTATCACCGCTCTTAAGGAAAGTCCTGCCAATAAGCCCGGGTCCCTAAGTTTTCCCTATTGACCTATTCAAGTGCAACTATGATCTTTTGACTCCTGTGCTTGCAAATTTTTATAACTGTCTAAAAGTGACTTCCTGGGACTTGTCTTTAATTGTACCAATCTTTTAAAAAAGGGGAGTGCTGAGATCCTTGTTGTTACCAGCCAATATCACTCATCCACTCCTCCGCCAAAATCTTGGGAAGAGTGATTTATAATCGGATCAGATTTTGGGCCAACAGCAACAACATACTGAGCTTTGGCCAGTATGGTTTTAGAGAGGGCTTGGGTACAGTGGAGAAGTATCTGAACCTACATCCTATCATCGGTAAGTATGTGGTGTAGGAAAGTGCCCCTTTTTGAATGGTTACCCCCCCACTTTTTGCCCAACACATGATGTACTTTGACTTGGTGTGTCCTGTGTCCTTGCCAATCAGGTTCCCAGGGCTTGTGATCTTTCCCAAAGCTGTACCTTTGTACCCACAATTGGCACCTCTCTGGCCACAGGTAAGCCCCTTGTAAAAGGTACCATGGGTACCAAGGGCACTGTGACAAGGGCAGGCCTCGATGGGCTGCAGCACCTATTGTGCCACCCTTAGAAGCCCTGTACCTTAACACCTACACACTGCCATTGCAGGCTGCGTGTTTTGGTGCAGAGAAAAATGGAGAGTCGACATGGCACACCATGTGCCATGCCACCAACCCACTGCCTGGGGCCTAGGTAAGTCACCCCTCTAGCAGGGTGCGCTAGCACCCAGGTGAGGGCACAGTGGCATGAGCTCTGTACCCCTACAGTGTCTAAGTCCATTCTTGGACATTGTAAGTGTAGTAAAGCCATAAAGAGTATATGGTCTGGGAGTTGGTCATTATGAACTCCACAGCTCCATAATAGCTTTACTAAATCCTGGGAAGTTTGGTAGCAACCCTCACCACATTACACCCACACTGATGCCAGTGTGGGATTTAATGTAAAATGCACACAGAGGGCATCTTAGAGATGCTCCCTGAAAAACGACCGGCCCTGGTGTGGTTCCTGAATGGCTGCACGCCCTTAGCCACCACCAGACTTGTTGCTGGACCCCTGGGTAGAGAGCCTCCACTCTCTGGGTCCAGAAACAAAGCCCATCCTGGGCAGAGGTGTCATGCCTCCTCCCCCAGGATGGGCTGGGTCCACTAAAGGGGAAGCTTCAGAGTCCTGCCACCTTTGTAAGCCATACCTGCCTCTTGCTGCCCCGAGCAACTGGCTCCCACTTGTTCTGACCCCCACTTTGGGCTGGAGAATCGGCAGGAAAACAGAGCTAGGAGAGGTGTGCCCACCTTTGCCAACCCTCAGATGGGGGAGGCGAGGTGAAGCACACATCTCAGCCCCCTCCATCTTGGAGGTGAGAGGACCCAACGAATTAGGAAGAGGCTCCTGCCCCCTCCCACAGGAGGGTGGTATAATAAGGGGTGTACTCACCCCAAGGAAGGGACTCATTGGTCCTGACCTGCACACCCATGTAACGCCCCTAAATTTAGCATTTAGGGGCAACCCTGAACCTTGCCTCCTCAGATTCAAGGAAGAAAGAAGAAAGACCGAAGAGCTGTGCTGACCTAGGTAGAAGAGGACACCTACGGCTTTGGCCCTAGCCCTACCGGCCTGTCGCCACTTCAACCTGCCTACAGCGAGAACCCCGGCAAGTCCAGCAGCCAGCAACCCCCAGAGCCCGAGGACCTGCCCTCCAATCATCTAACGGAATCTGTCTCCTGTGAGCACTGGATTTGCTCAAGAAAGACTCACCCACAGAATCTAGATCCAGGCGGATCCGCGATTTTGCACCACTCTGCACCAGACGCCAGCAGCCCGAGTTCGAGTGGCCCATCACCACGAGACAGACTCCCCAGCGATCCTGACCTGGGATCTTGTGATCCCCAACCTCCCTCAAGCTTCAAGACGACGCCTGCAGACTTAACGTGAAGGGTCCCCTGACCGTGACCGGAGCTGGTAAGAAGACCGACACCAAAAGAAACCCCTGGACCCGACACCCATGGCCTTGGGTGGCTCAAGCGACAGTGGCCAGGCATCCCCCAAGAACCCAACTTACGTCTCCAGCCAGTGGTATTTTTTTTGTATTTTTGTATTTAATGAGTTTTATATAGTGCTGGCTAGACCCGTAGGTATCAGAGCGCTTTACATTAGGTTACACAATGTTACAGAAAATGATAACAATTACACATTACATCAAAAATAAGCAACACATTGAGAGAGGAAAGAAAGGTGAGACAAATAGAGCGGAGGGGGGGAAGGGGGAAGTGTGAAGGAGGAGGATGAGGGAAAAGACGGCAGGAGAGACGAAAGGAAGTCTGCCCAAAGACCGACTGGGTAGGTGACGTCTGAGGAGGGAATCCACAGCCCGTCACCCCCCATAGCTAAACAAGGTAGCTATATCGGGCATTAGACAAATAGCTAGGTCTCAACTGACGAGGGAAAGTTCACAGAAGAAAGTCCAGTGGATAAACAGGGTGGGAACTATGAGCAAGGACGGGTGGGGGCAAAGGTCAATAGCTGGGAAGAGGAGAAGAGTAGAGCGGAGAGGGGTAGGGGGTGGGGTGAAGGGGGAGGAGGGAGATAAGGTCAGGAGAGACACAGGAGAGTTTGCCCCAAGACCGGCTGGGTAGGTGATGGTCAAGGAGGGAATCCAAAGCCCATCTCCCCTTTAGCTCCCGAGGTAGCTCCACCGGGCATCAGTCAAAACGGCTAGGTCTCCGCTGTTGAGGGAAAGTTCTCAGAGTAAAAGTCCTGGTGGGTGAGCAGGAACAGGGTCGGGTGAGGGCTGATCAAGATCAGGTTGATGACAAATGATTTTAGACCAGGAGAGATAGAGCATCAAGGAGGGTCCCACTGAGGCGGCCATCTTGAGGTCAGGCAAGGGGGATGAGTCCTTGAAGTTCGAATTCAGTCGGTCCCCATTATTCTCTATAACCCAGAAGGAAGGTGGGTGAAAGCTAAGCAGTGGATCGGCAAGGGGACAGAGCCAGGGTCCGCTATGTCTTCAGAGGGGGCGCGTGATGTCGAGAATATCCGCCCGTGGAAGAGACAGCCGCCATTAGCAGGTCAGGCGGGGTCCCCCGAGTATCCCACCGATGTCCCAGTCCCTCAGGCAGCCTCGGCAACGATCACTGTACACAGGCCCCTCCCCCTCCGGCTGCTCCGTACCGTTGCCGCGGGAAGCAGGTATTCTGCGAAAGCAGTTCTACTCACAGGGGGCTGAGCGGCAGGGCTATGTTACAGGATAAGGCGGGGGGGGCGCCACAGATGTCCAGCGCAGGTTCCAACGGTGCCACATCTCCCGTCTCACATCCTCCGGGTGCAGGCTTCGGCGTACTGCAGGCACCATTTTGAGTCGCAGGCGCTCGAGAACTTCTCGGCACATTACTCGGTCCTCCGACGGCCCAGAACAGCGGAAACAACTCCCATGGTGGCTGCAGGCATTCCGGTTGCAGGATCCGTTCTGCAAGTGGGTATTGAATGCGGCGGATCGCCGCTCCGGATATGTGCGCGCGGGTTCACCACGGAGCTTCAGCTCCGAGCGGCCATCATGGTTGCTGGCTCCGCCTCCTTCCGTGGTATCCTTCAGGAAGTCTCCCTGCCCAAGCCTGCAGCCTCCTTGCCGAAACCAAAGGTCTCCATTAGAATCCACAGGGTCCACGACGTCTCCTTGGCACACTGCACCCGGCCGGCCCTGTGCCGCTGGTGGTGCAGCTCCTGTGCTGATTGTTGGCCCCTGCAGCGCCGACCTTAACCCCAGGAGCTTTGCTCTCACACACGAGGGCCCTGCTTGTAAGCAGCCGCTGACCGAAAGCCCCTTTAGCCCCATTGGCTAATGTTGGGCCCTTGCACTCTGCACCCAGCCGCTCGTGTGCCGCTGGTGGTGCAACTTGGGTGCCTACCTAGACCTTGGGGAACCTTGGTCCTAATCCCCAACACTCCCACTCGTAAGTCGTTTACTTACTTGTGAAACCGATAACCATTTTTCTCTTATAGGAACCAATGTTACAAGTTTTTGTTCCTAAAACTTTGTTGAGTTGAACTTTTGTATGAAAAGAAAGTAACTTTACTTTAAATCAAGAAAAGTCTTACTTACCCAGTATTGTAAGATCCACGGTGCGGTACCTAGGCATACCACCCCAAGTAGTAGATGTAATCCAAAAGAAATCTAAAAGTATTCCAAAAGTAATTACTGTGTAATTTCAACTGTTTTTTTAACTCAATACAAACCTCTAACGATTGCAAATTCAACCACAACTGCATTTCCTTGTAAAGTCTTGCATTTGAGAGTATATTTCACTTACCTGTGCCAAGTCCTGCTTGGTTCTAAAATAAAACCTAAGTATATCTTTTTTAGACTTACCCAATTGGTCTGGATTCAGTCTCTGAGTGTGTGCCATTAGCCTTGAGTGAATACAATAAATGCTTAACGCACCCTCTGGATAAGCCTAACTGCTCGCCCACACTACCACAAAGAGAGCTGTTAGTATCTACCTAATTTAGCCTCTGCTATTCCTCTGGGGACGCCCTGGTCTCTGTGCACACTATAGCTCACTTTGGTATAGTATATACAGAGCCAGCTTCCTACATGTGGTCGCCAGGCACTCCCCATTGTACCCTGGCTTTATAGGCCTGTCTAGCGCATTCAACTGTGTGAACAGGTCCAAGCTATGGTCCATATTACTTGTCCTAGGTCTGGATGCTACCTTGGCAATTTTATTTGCATTTTTTTCACCTGAACCTATCTGCTAGATTTAGACATGGGCAAAACGGGGAGTGGACTGAGCCCTCTGATCTCCATAGAGGGGTATGGCAGTGGAGCATCATTACACCTATTCTGTTCATTCTCTATATTAACAATTTTGATGTCTATCTGTTAGAGAATGGACAGGATGTACCACAGATAGGTAGGCAGCTGGTGTCTGCTCTACTCTACGCTGCCCTTCTAGCTCGCACACCCAGAAGCCTCTCCTGCTTGATATTGTCCTTTTCTTCCATTATGACATGTTTGGACATGGGCATTAACTATTTGAAGTCCCATTTGATGGCGTGTGGTGCTAAGAGCAGTAATATGAGACCCATTTACTATAATTACAACACACTGTCAGCAGTATCCAGCTTTCCATACCTGGGGATTTGCTTTGACCATAAGGGCTCCGGGTCTACCAATATAGCTGCTAGCGGTCTCGAATTTACACCTTCTGTGGGTACTTTTATTAACTTAGTTCCAAAGGTTGGAGGTAAACCTATTACAGCATTT
The DNA here is from genome assembly GCA_963921515.1 of Calotriton arnoldi. NCBI lineage: Eukaryota > Metazoa > Chordata > Amphibia > Caudata > Salamandridae > Calotriton > Calotriton arnoldi. Next base: position 184,697 of record CAWUFW010000663.1, read on the forward strand.
CTCGAAATTTGTCCAACGCAATGTGTTCCCATTACATGCTACTTGCAAAAACAACAATTGATGGACAGAATGCAGAACAATGTCATACATTCACCCCAGTACAGAGATCTGGGCCTAAATCCATCGTTTTTTTGCTCACCATGCCATTCCAGTTGGAACCCAGCCATAAGCAAATCAGTCTTGACCCTGTGCCCCATGGGAACAGTCCAGCCCGAACTGCCAGGCCAGGTCCTCCCTGTACTGGAAACAAACATCCTAGGACCGGTTTCGGGGTTTCACCCCTCATCAGCCAGGATAGCTTGACTCCAGTGGCATGAAGAGCACGGGACCCACGTCTGGGCATACCCGTCCCACTCGGGGTGACAAATGCAAAAACAACAATTGATATATACATTCACCCCAGTACAGAGATCTGGGCCTAAATCCATCGTTTTTTGCTCACCATGCCATTCCAGTTTGAACCCAGCCATATGCAAATCAGTCTTGACCCTGTGCCCAATGGGAACAGTCCAGCCCGAACTGCCAGGCCAGGTCCTCCCTGTACTGGAAACGAGCATCCTAGGACCGGTTTCGGGGTTTCACCCCTCATCAGCCAGGATAGCTTGACTCCAGTGGCATGGAGAGCACGGGACCCACGTCTGGGCATACCCGTCCCACTCGGGGTGAGAAACGCAAAAACAACAATTGATGGACAGAATGCAGAACAATGTCATACATTCACCCCAGTACAGAGATCTGGGCCTAAATCCATCGTTTTTTTGCTCACCATGCCATTCCAGTTTGAACCCACCCTTGCTCACTTTGCCACTGGATTCAAGCTAGCCTGGCTGATGAGGGCTGTTAGCCCGAAACCGGTCCCAGGATGCTTGTTTCCGGTCCAGGGAAGACATGGCTTGGCAGTTCGGGCTGGACTGTTCCCATGAGGCACAGGGTCAAGACTGATTTGCATATAGCTGTGTCTGAACTGGGGTGGCGAAGTGAGCTAAAGAACGATGATGCATTCAACCCAGATCTGTGACTGGGGGTGAGTGTCTGAAAAGTTTCAGCGCTCCGTCCATCATCTCCTTGTGTTTGCTTTGTTCGCCCATTACATGCTACAGCATAGGCATCTGGGGATATGCACCTGCCTCCTTCCTGCAAATTGAAGAGAACTGCTTTTGCCGTAGATTGTTGTTGCAGCCTCCTGGCTGCCCACACTTGGCGTGTCATGATTTATTAAACTTGCCCCTTATGTTTGTGGTTGGCGGTTTGGAACAACCACAATGCATTTTTAAACCAGCGAGTAATCATGGACTGCCTCAAATGCGACCTGGGGATGAATATCCCATGGTTTTCCTACATTGGGCAGATCTTCACTGTTCTCTAAACCTACAAGCACTAAAGAACAAGTTACTTACCTTCGGTAACGATATATCTGTAAGAGACATAGATTAGTTATGGATTCCTCACCTTAGAATTACCCCCAGGTGTCAGACTGGATCCGGAGAGTTGTTTCCTCAGCAGTACCTCTGTGCGTTGATAGGTGGTGTCGGTCGACTCCGCGTTCGTCGTTGGCGTCGTGGTCGCCAGAATGACGTCGCGATATCTACTTAGACGCCACCCTCGCGTGCTGACGTCAGTTCTTTACACGACATTCCACGCCAGAAGCGCAGAGCCATGCAAGACACTGACCACTGGTGCACGAAAACTAGGGCCCTGAAAGGGAGTCCCTTACCCTAGAAATCAGTTCGCAGAACGGGGAGGATGGGTAGGGCGGTGAGGAATCCAAAACTAATCTATGTCTCTTACAGACAGTGCTTTAAATGGGCCGTACTCACCGGTACTGAGTACCAGCACTTTTTCATTTTCTCCCCTTGAGTACCGGCACTTTTTCTAGAACGAAGAGAGTACCGGTACTCATGGGGACCTGACTTTAACCCATGCAGCGCTCCCTTCATCCCTCAAGTGATAGCACGGCAGCACCTTTAACAAGCACTGCACGGAATTAATCACAGGAGCTCTTGTCACCAGGACACAGCGTGAGCTGCTATGGAAGTCATCAGGGCCGGGGTGTGTCTGCAGAGAGATTAGCGTATCCATTGATCTTTCACAGTGGGGCTGAGAGGGAGCTGTAAAATCTAATGGGTGGGGTGAGGCGCACTCTTCAGGACAGAACAAAAGAACATTTGTTAATGTTTTCACCATCGCCACGCATCTGAATTGCCTTCTTGAATGTGTAAATAAGAAGGGATCTTGTTACCAAACTCGCTGATCCCTATTTTATCAACCTTGGACAGACTGTAAGTCCAGTGAAAATGTGGAGATTGGCACCTGGTTCCCCAGTACAGACATCAGCTCTGGCCCTAACTCAGGTTTGCAAATGTTCCAGGAGAGACTCGTGTACTGGACAGATGTCTCAGTGGGCTGTAGGCCACCGGTTCGATTTAAGGCAGGCTGAAGCAGCATGTCATCCTTAGGCGGTCGATAAAATGAATGCGTTTTAGTTAGATTATCAAAACATCCGTTATGCAATGGCCTCATTAGTATTCATACCTTGAGGTTTGTTACATAAACTGTCCTCATTTCTTTGGAAAGCTTCACATTACAAACTTTATTTCAAACCGTTTGCAAGCGCAAGTGGTTCCGTTTAAAAAGTACTACTTTTATGTACAGATTACAAAATCGAAGCAAATGGGAAATATTTGCTGAGGTGAACTTTGTGGATGCTGTATTCTGAAAGGAAGGTTTACCGAAAGTCATAGTAAGTGACAGTGGAGGCAATTTAAAGCTGAAACCTTCTAACAGTGCAGGAGTGGGTAAATCTGCCTACCACCCTGAAGGAAATTGGAGTGTGCAACGGTTTAACAGTGAAGATAAAGGGGTTATTGAGTTGGCAAAGAAACAAATAAACTGAATTGGGAGAAAGAAGTAAAACAAGCATTGGCAAAGCCAATAGGTCTTGTAATGGGACAGTTATAAAGAAGCTTTATGAAGCAGCCAACTCACCATAATATTGCATAGAGGATCAATGTGTCTGCTGGAAAGCACATCATGCAACATATAAATCACAGATTAGTTGTTTTATGTAGATAGCTTAGTTGATTACTGTTTTTGTTTCATAGAGCCTTGTGTTACCTGCAGGTCAAAAGTTAACATCCCTGTATTATAGCTTAGTGAGTTATGAACCTGCAGCAAGGACCTGCCTGCAAACATGAAGGCATATATTTAGAACTTGCTGTTTTTTCCTCAATCTTTTCTTATTTTAAAGTTGCTAAAAAAAGGTTACTTTGGATAGTAATAAACACTTATTAGTAAGTGCCATATATATAGTTATTTGTGAGATAACTAATGGACAGATACATCCCACATTCTAACAATGCATGCAGATTTCGTGCATACAACCTTGGCACGGTCAAAAAGCTAACCCCGCCCCTTGTTCCACCTTAGCACCGCCCCTGTGCCCGCCCTAAACTCCGCCCACTGCTCCTTTTGGTGAGTACCTGCACTTATTTTTTTCCATTTAAAGTACTGCTTACAGATATATCGTTACCGAAGGTAAGAAACTTGTTCATCTGAAAGAGACAATTAGTTATAGATTCCTCACCTTAGAATAGATACCCCAGCAATACCATCCCCAGTGGTGGGTGTGCGAACCAAGTTCACACCAGAAAGTCCTGGAGAACTGAACGGCCGAAGAAGCCGTCCCTCCGGACTTGGCTGTCCAGGCAGTAGTGTTTGGTAAACGTGTGGAGAGAAGCCCACGTAGCTGCCTGGCAGATGTCAAGAAGTGGGACTACACGTCCCAAAGCAGTAGTGGCTGCCGCCGCCCTGGTGGAATGGGCACGCAACCCACCTGGAGGTTCCTTTTTCGCTAAGGAATAGCAGATTTTGATGCAAAGAACGACCCATCGGGAGATGGTTCGTTTTTGCACAGCCTGACCTTTCTTGGCGCCCACATAACCAACAAAGAGTTGGTCATCCACCCGGAATTGTTTTGTGCGATCCAGATAGAACGAAAGCGCATGTTTTGGATCCAGACGGTGGAGCCTCTCTTCCTCTTTAGAAGAATGCGGAGGCGGAAAGAAGGTGGGCAAAGTGATGGTCTGTCCTATATGGAAAGAGGTAACCACTTTGGGAAGGAAAGAAGGCCTAGTACTGAGGACAACTTTGTCAGGATGAACAGCCAGGAAAGGAGGCCTAGAAGAAAGGGCTTGTAGCTAACTCACCCTGCGAGCAGAGGTGATGGCAATCAGAAAGGCAATTTTAGGAGTCAGGAGCATGAAAGGACAGTTATGCAGCGGCTCGAAGGGAGCACACATAAGATAAGTAAGAACCAGGTTCAAGTCCAACTGGGGCATCATGAAAGGAGTTGGAGGAAACCAGTGAGTAATGCCCTTAAGGAAGCGATTTACAATGGGGGACTTGAAAAGAGAAGGCTGGTCAGGCAGCCGAAGGAAGGCCGAAACGGCCGAAAGATAGCCTTTGAAAGTGCCCAGAGCAGAGCCCTGCTGGGCCAAAGAAAGAATGAAGAGGAGAACCTCTGAAAAGGGGCAGAAAGGGGATCCACAGCCTTTGCTGCGCACCATGCCACTAATTTGTTCCATCTACAGGCGTATACTGTTTTGGTGGAGGGACGCCCAGCTGCCAAGTTAACATTACAGACTTCGGGAGGAAGGTCGAAAGCTGTCAACTATCGCCGCTCAATCTCCACGCAAGGAGGTGGAGGCTGGACAGGTTCGGGTGGAGGACCATCCCCTGGTGCTGCGACAGAAGATCCTCCCGAAGAGGCAGTCTGATCCGAGGATCGATGGCCATGTGTAATAGCTCGGGATACCAGACTCTTCGTGCCCAATCCAGAGCCACAAGAATGACTTGGGCCTGGTCGCGCCTGATCTTCTTCAGCACTCTGGGCAGAAGTGGTATAGGCGGAAAGGCGTATAGAAGACCGCAACTTCAATCGCGAGGAAAAGAGTCTCCGAGCGAGTGCTGCCTTGGAAATTCCAATGCACCTGCGGCTGAGTTCGTCCGCCCTGGCGTTCAGAGAACCTGCCAGATGTTGAACCACCATAGATATTCCCTGATGTTCCAGCCATGTCCAAAGGCGGAGAGCCTCCTGACATAGGGTCCACGATCCCACCCCGCCTTGTTTGTTGCAGTACCACATGGCGGTGGTGTTGTCCGTGATCACCTGCACTGCTCTTCCCCTGACAGAGGGAAGGAATGCCTTTAGTGCAAGACGAATCGCCAGAAGCTCCAGAAGGTTGATATGGAGCCCGGACTCCGCCGGAGACCAGAGGCCTCTGATCTCCGCCTCTCCCATGTGGCTGCCCCACCCCAGCAGTGATGCATCCGTCACCACTGTGAACTCTGGCTTGGGAAGGGAGAGGGATCTGCCGTTGACCCAATCCCGGTTCGTTAGCCACCACTGCAATTGATGTGCAGTGCCCTCAGAGATCTGGACACAATCTGAAAGATTCCTCTAATGCTGTGCCCACTGGAACTTCAGGTCCCACTGCAGAGCCAGCATATGCCACCTGGCATGGTCCACCAGCAGGATGCAGGAGGCGATGAGGCCCAGTAGCCTCAGGGTCATTTTGACCGAAACCCGGGATAGAGGATGAAAGATCGGAATCATAGCCCGAATATCCCGGACTCGCTGCTCGGGAGGATAAGCCCAAAACTGCACTGTGTCCAGAATGGCTCCGATGAAAAGGAGCTTCTGAGAGTGGATCAGGTGTGACTTCGGCACATTGATTGTGAACCCCAGCGAATGCAGGAGGTCGGCCGTAGTCTGGAGGTGGGAGACGACAGCCTGGGCGAGCACGCCTTCAACAGCCAGTCGTCGAAATAGGGGAAGACTGGAACCCCTGATCTGTGCAGATGAGCTGCGACCACCCTCATCACTTTCGTGAACACCCAAGGGCGCTGGTAAGGCCGAAGGGGAGCTTGGTAAACTGAAAGTGCTCGTGGCCTACCGTGCACCGTAGGTAACGCGGATGGGCCGGCAGGACGGGAATGTGAAAATAAGCGTCCTGCAAGTCCAACGCTTCCATCAAGTCTCCAGGGTCGAGGGCAGACAGGACCTGAGCCAATGTCAACATTTTGAACTTTTCCTTCCGGAGGAAGCGGTTGACGTTCCGAAGATCCAAGATAGGACGCAGGCCTTTGTCCTTCTTGAGCACCAGAAAGTAGTGGGAATAACAACCACGACCTACTTCTGGGGCAGGAACTCGCTTGATGGCTCCCTTGGCCAAGAGAGCCGAAACTTCCTGTCCGACGTGATGTTGAGCCAGTGGGGGAGGTGATGGCGAATCCTGCCGCCCACTGGCAAAAGGTGGCCCTGAAAGGTCGGACTAGGAGGCTGCTGCAGAGGGGGCGCAGGTGGACTGGCCCACCCGCTTGCCCCCAGACCCACAACGGGTCTGTGCAGAGGCTGGACAGCTTGTGCAGGCCTGTGGCCCTGGGCGGAACGTGGTGGGGCACCTCTTCCGTAGCCACGAAAGGGGCGAAAGGCAGACTGCGCTGGGCGGGAGGTGGAAGCGAGGCCTAAGGATCTGGCCGTAGCCCTAGAATCCTTAAAGCGCTCGGGCGCGCTGTCTGCCTTGTCGCCAAACAGGCGACGGCCATCAAAGTGCATGTCCAAAGCGTTGCTTGGACATCCCCGAAAAGCCAGTGGACCTCAACCAGGCGTAGCGTCTCAGTGCTACTGACGTGGAAATCGTCCTGCCCAGTGGTGAACTTCGCTGCATCTCTCCCTTCGGCAACAGCACGGGAGAGCATGGCCCGGGCCTCCTCAGGGCACTGTGGCAGCACCTGCGCAACAGTGTCCCACACCGAGTGGGAGTAGCGGACCAATAGTCATGCGGTGTTCACCGACCACAGTCCCAAGCTGGAGGAAGAAAACATCTTCTTCCCAAGGTGGTCCAGCTTCTTGGATTCCCTATCAGGTGGTGCGTTAGGGAATGCGCATTTGGATGTGGAGGCTTGGACTACCAAGCTCTCAGGGGTTGGATGGGAAGAGAGGAAAATGGGGTCGCCCGGGGCTGGGCGGTGGCATCGGGCAATCATCCTGTCCACAGAAGCCCCTGTGCTGAGCTTGGACCAAGTGCCCAAAAGGATGTCTGTAAGGGCCTCATTGAACAGCAGCAAGGGCTCCGAAGAGGCCGCTGCCAGTTGAAGCACCTCTGTCAGGAGGTTAGTCCTGACCGCCACCGTAGGAAGCTTGGGGTTTAAGGCCTCGGGTGCCCTACGCAACACCACTGCGTAAGATGCACCCTCCTCCGTAGCCACGGTAGGGGGAGATAGCATGCCAAGGTCTGGGAGGTGTCCAGACCACTGGCATCACCCAACTCCTCTCTCCAGTCCGGTTCCTCCAACTGGTCTGCAAGAGGGTCCACAGACCCGTCCCAGTCCTCTTCACCCTCTCCTGGTAGCCACTCAGGGTGGTAGGAAACATAAGGGGAGAACAGGGGTACAAAAGTACTGGTCGGCGTCGGTCCCGACGTCGCCGGCTCCGTGCCCTCATCGAGGGGGAGGCCGGGGCCGACCCCAGCCGGGGACACAACCGGCGTCGGGGTGTCGTCACTGGATTCGGCGCCGGAGGAGGTGTCACGAGGTCGACCAGCGCCGATCCGGATCCAGGCCTGGATCCTTGGGGGCCCTGCGGTGCCGAAGCCGCCGACATCGAAGGCCTAGAGCCCCCAACCGAGTCCGCGGGCCCGAGGGCGCGCCGGCGGAGTCGGGCTGCCCAAAGATGGAATGTAAGGCTTCGTATAAGGGGCGAAGCTGGGCAGGGGTCGCTCCGGCTCCAGGGAAGGGAGTAAAGGCCGGAGTCGACCCAACAGGCTCCGCGGGCGGAGCCGGACGACTAGCTTCCCGCGTCGGCCGACGGGGAGAACGTGAAGAGCGACGATGCTTCTTCACCTTCTTCTTGTGCTTCGACTTACCCGAAGACGAAGACTTCGATGACGAGTGGTGGTGGCTCCGCGACCGGTCCCGCAACCTCCCTCTCGACCGGGACCACAAACAGCGCAGATCGGACTGCAGGGTCTCGAGAAGATTTCGGGACCGCTCCCGCAAAGACTTCAGGTTCATGGCCCGGCAGTCGGGGCACGACTTCGGGTCGTGTTTGCGCTCCAGGCACCAAATGCAGACGAGGTGCGGGTTCGTGACCGACATCAATTTGCGACAGGAGCCGCAAGCCTTGAGGCCGGTCCGACGTGACATCCCTGCGTGCACCAGGAGTCGATCGACTCAAAAAAGGTGTCAAAAAGTGACTCGAGGTACCGCTCTCTCCGGATATGCGCTTGGCTGGCGCGGAAAAAGAAAGAACTGACGTCAGCGCGCGAGGGCGGCGTCTAAGTAGATACTGCGACGTCATTCCGGCGACCACGACGCCAACGACAAACGTGGAGTCGACCAACGCCACCTATCGACGCGCAGAGGTACTGCTGAGGAAACAATTCTCCGGATCCAGTCTGACGCCTGGGGGTAGTTCTAAGATGAGGAATCCATAACTAATCGTCTCTTTCAGATATGTCTGATAAGAGCAGGCCTAAACATGCCTTTCATGAGGACAGGCAGTTGAAGAGGGAGGTAGTCGAACTTGAGAAACCCAGTCATAGGCAGCTCATTGCACTACAAACCAGCTCTGGTATTAAGCCTTACCTGCAGTTTGCAGCCAATCATTGGGAAAGGGCTCTGCTGTTTAGGTTTGGATTAGGCACCAAATGTAGCCTGCTTTGTTCCCCCCTGGGGCAGTATGGGGGCGTTGTTTGCTAGTGTGTCTGTGTGACGATGTCTCTCCCCAATCTTTACTTCATTTTATCTTTCTTTGTATATATTATGCTATGTATGCTAGCTGTTTTTTATTACTCGTACATAGAAAACAGATAAATTTAGTCTGTGCAGACCGGCGCTTGCTTTCCTTCAGACATTTTAAGACCCGGCAATGTGTACCACTGTGGGATATTTTAAAAAATGTGCTGTCCATTTATTGAAGAACAGGTTACTTACCTTCGGTAACGATGTATCTGGTAGAGACATAAATTAGTTGTAGATTCCTTACCTTTTGAATTTCTCCTAGGCGTCAGTCTGGATCTGAGATATTTCTTCAGCAGTACCCCTGCGCGTCGTTAGGTGGCGTCGGTCGGCTTCGCATCTATCGTTGGCATCATGGGCACCGGGATGACGTCACGGGACCTATATAGATGCCCCCATGCGCGCTGAGGTCAGTTCTTAACACGACTTTCCACGCCAGAAGCGCAGAGCCATGAAAGACACTGACCACTGGTGCGTCAAAACTAGGGCCCTGTAGTGAAGTCCCTGTCCCTAGAAATCAGTTCGCAGAGCAATGAGGATGAGTGGGGCGGTAAGGAATCTACAACTAATATATGGCTCTACCAAATACATTGTTACCCAAGGTAAGTAACTTGTTCATCTGATAAAGACTATTAGTTTTAGATTCCTTACCTTTTGAATAGATACCCCAGCAATACCAACCCCGAAGGCGGTTCTGCGAACCAAGATCACACGAGAAAGTCCTGGACAACCAAACGGGCAAAGTATCTGTCCCTCCAGACCAGACTGTCCAGACAGTAGTGTCTGGTAAACATGTGCAAGGATGCCCACGTTGCCGCCTGACGGATGTCAAGGAGTGGGACTCCACATGCTAACGCAGTGGTCGCCGCTGTTGCTCTAGTGGAGTGAGCACGCAACCCCACAGGAGGTTCCTTCTTTGCCAAAGCATAGCATATTTTAATGTAGAAGACAACGCATCAAGAGCTAGTCCGTTTCTGAACAGCCCGACCTTTCTTGGCACCCACATAGCCAACGAAGAGTTGATCATCCACCCGGAAGTCCTTTGTGCAATCAAGATAAAAAGACAGAGCACGTTTTGGGTCCAGACAGTCGAGTCTCTTCTCCTTGGAGGGATGGGGGTGGGAAAAAAGTGTGTAAAGCGATAGATTGTCCCACATGAAAGGGCGTGAGCACTTTAGGAAGGAACAAAGCTTTTGTTCGAAGTACCACTTTATCCAGATGGACAGAGAGGAAAGGGGGCTTGGAAGACAAAGCCTGAAGCTCGCTAACCCTACGAGCAGAGGTAATGGCAATAAGGAAAGCATTTTTTAGAGTCAGGAGCCACAGAGGACAATTTTGAAGGGGCTTAAAGGGAACACACATAAGAAAGGTTAAAACCAAATTTAAATCCCATTGGGGCATTATGAAGGGAGACAGAGGAAACAAATGAGTAGGACCCTTAAAGAACCTAGAAACAATGGGAGACTTAAATAAGGAAGGCTGATCAGGAAGACTAAGAAACCCCGTTGGGCCAAAGAAAGTATGTACAATAGAACCTAAGAAAGAGGGGCAGAAAGGGGACCAACAGGCTTTTCTGTGCACCATGCCACAAATGTGTTCCATCTACATGCGCATACCGTTTTAGTGGAGGGGCACTTGGCTACCAAGATGACATCAAAGACTTTGGGTGGAAGGTCGAAAGCTGTTAACTGCCGCTGCTCAGTCTTCATGCAAGGAGGTGGAGGCTGGACAGGTTTGGGTGAAGAACCGTCCCCTGCTGCTGCGACAGAAGATCCTCCCGAAGTGGCAGTCTGATCGGAGGATCGATGGCCAAGCTCAGTAGGTCTGAGTACCAGACTCTTTGTGCCTAATCAAGAGCTACAAGAATACCATGAGCCCGGCCGTGCTTGATCTTCTTGAGCACTCTGGGCAGAAGTGGTACAGGCAAAAAGGCATACAGGAGGCCGAAGTTCCACTTGCTAAGAAAAGCGTCGCCGAGCGATCACGGCCTTGGAAAACTCCAGCGCGCAATACTGCTGACATTGCGCATTCTCTTCGGAGGCGAACAGATCTAACCAAGGCTCTCCCCACTGCTGAACTAGACTTTGCGCCACCTCCGGATGGAGATGTCATTCGTGATCGACCAGGCACCGACGGCTGAGTTTGTCCACTCTAGCGTTCAGAGAGCCTGCCAGACATTGAACCACCAGGGTAATGCCCTGATGTTCCAGCCATGTCCAGAGGATGAGAGCCTCCTGACAAAGGGTCCACACCCCAACCCTGTTTGTTGCAGTACCACATGGTGGTCGTGTTGTAGGTAAACATGTGCACCACTTTCCCTTTGAGAGAGGGAAGAAATGCTTTCAGTGCCAGTCTGATCGCCTGGAGCTCCAAAAGGTTGATATGGAGACCGGACTCTGCCGTAGACCAGAGGCCTCTGATCTCTGCCTCTCCCAGATGGCCGCCCCATCCCAGGAGTGACTCATCTATCACCACCGTCAGATCTGGTTGGGGAAGGGAGAGGGATCTGCCTCTGACCCAATCTTGGTTCGTTAATCACCTCAGCAGTTGCTGTGCAATCCAGTCCAAGATTTGGTCGAAGTCGGAAAGATTCCTCTAATGCTGAGCCCACTAGAACTTCAGGTCCCACTGCAGAGCCCGCATATGCCATCTGGCATGATCCACCAGCAGGAGGCAGAAGGCCATGCGGCCCAGCAGCCTCAGGGTCATTCTCACCGAAATCCGGTATATAGGCTGAAACATCGGTATCATAGGACTCGCTGCTTGGGAGTATAGGCCCAAAACTGAACCGTGTCCAGATTGGCTCAGATGAAAGGGAACGTCTGAGAGGGAATCAGGTGTGACTTCGGAACGTTGATCGTGAACCCCAGTGGGAGCAGAAGGTCCGCCATAGTCTGGAGGTGGGAGACAACAGCCTGGGGAGAGCTCGCCTTCAACAGCCAGTCGTCAAGATTGAGGAAGACTTGAACCCCTGATCTACACAGATGAGCTGCGGCCACCGCCATCACCTTTGTGAACACCCGAGGGTCACTGGTAAGGCCAAAAGGGAGCCAAGTGAGCTGAAAGTGCTTGTGGCCCACCGTGAACCGTAGGTAACGCCTGAGGGCTGGCAGGACGGGGATATGGAAATATGCATCCTGCAAGTCCAACGCCACCATCCAGTCTCCTGGGCTGAAGGCAGACAGGACCTAGGCTAAGGTGAGCATTCTGAACTTCTCCTTCCGGAGGAAGAAGTTGAGGGCCCGGAGGTCTAGGATAGAACGCAGGCCTTTGTCCTTCTTGGGTAACAAAGTAGCGGGAATAACAACCACAACCTACTTCTGGCACAGGGACGCTCTCTATGGCTCCCTTGGCCAAGTGACAATTCTTCCTTGCGGAGAAATGCAAAATGATACTCCAACATGCGATCATAAGAAGGTGGCATGGAGGGAGGGGTAGTCTTGAAGGGGAGGGATTAGCCCCTTTGGACTATTTTCAGAACCCACCTGTCCGACGTGATGGTGGTGATGGCGAATCCTGCCTCGGACTGGCTGATAATGGGCCTGAAATGTTGGACTAAGAAGTTTTGGACACAGTGGCAGGGGGGGAAAAGGGTGGACTGGCCCGGACACTGGCTCCCTGACCCGCTAGGGCGCTGGGACCCGCAAAGGCTGGACAGCTTGCGTGTACCTGTGGCTGGGCTGGACCGGACGTCTCAGGGCGCCCCTTCCATAGCCACGAAAGGGACGAAAAGCAGACTGAGGTGGACGGGTGGCCGCCGTGAGGCCCAAGGATCTGGCCGTAGCTCGAAAATCTCTAAAGCGCTCAAGCGCTGAGTCTGCTTTGTCGCCAAATAGGGGAGTGCCATCAAAGGACATGTCCATCAAGGTTGATTGGACATACCCCGAGAAGCAAGAAGTCCTCAACCAGGCGTAGTGTCTGAGTGCTACCGACGTGGCAATCGTTCTGCCTTGTGAGTCCATGATGTCCAGTCCAAAACATATTGTGAATTTGGCTGCGTCTCTCTCATCCGCAGCTGCCTAGGAGAGAGCAGCCCGGGCCTCCTCCGGGCACTGAGGCAGCACCTGCGCAACCGTATCCCAGATGGTATGGGAGTATCGCCCAAGAGGCAAGCGGTATTCACGGACTGCAATGCCAAGCTGAAGGAAGAAAACATCCTCTGCCCAAGATGATCCAGCTTCTTGGAGTCTCTATCTGGGGGAGCAGAAGGGAATGTGCCCTTTGAAGATGAGGCTTGGACCACGAAGCTCTCAGGGGGGGGATGTTGCGTCAGGAACACTGGGTCACTCAGAGTGGGGCAGTAGCGGCGGGCAATTGTCCTATCCACAGGAGCCCCTGTGCTGGGCTTAGACCAAGTGCCAAGAAGGACATCAGTAAGGGCTTCATTAAATGGCAAGAGGGGTTCGGAAGTGGATGCCGCAGGCTGGAGAACTTCTGTCAGGAGATTAGTCCTGACTGCCACTGAAGGGAGCTCAAGGCCAAAGACCTCGGCTGCCCTTCTCACCACCACAGCATATGAAGCTCACTCCTCCGTAGCCACGGTAGGGGGAGAAAGCAAGCCAGTGTCAGGGAAGTGTCTAGACCACTGGCATCACCCAGGCCCATTCGCCAGTCCGGTTCTTCAAGCTGGTCAGATAAAGGGTCCAGCTGCCCCTCCCATGAATGAATAATGGTTTTGATTATCTATTTTTACTTTTATTTAAGTACTGTTCGTGGTTTGTTTGATTCCAGTATTAAACCTGAGCCAGATGTACTCCCAAAAATGTGTTTAAAGCTAATAAACCAATTAACTCTTTTAATCTGATTCCTATATGAGGTATTTAATATTAACCGAACAGATAATTGGACCACTGGGCAGATAAGTGGACCAAATGGCTAAACACTGAAATAACTACAAGGCAAGTTAAGGAAGAGCTCCAAATGAGTTTAGAGGCTACAACTATCACTAAGTTAAGGTTACATTTTAAATTACTCCAGCAAAAATAAATCCATGGAATACAGAGACACCTGCTAACTTAGATGTAAGGAATCAGATGTAAATCGTATACATATGTTTGCCTCTTCTGCTATGATTAGAACCTATTGGAACAAGATTATGGAAAGGATATCATTAGAAAATAATCAGATACTCCAATACAATACACAATTGATTATGATGTGGTGTATATCTTGAGCAAATTTGGGGATAGTTTAGCTATTTTAATGACACGTTTAAGTACTTGATGTATATACATTTGAGAAACAAATGAATGTAACCAAACCCAGCAAAAGATATTGTAGAATGTGAGGATTTTTAATCCTAAAATAGTTGTAACCGGTGTAAAATAATAGATGTATCAATATATATTATGTTAAAAGATGTGGACATTGTAATCAGATGCATTTTTTAATAATATAAAAAAGAACTTAAAAAAAGAATCAGAACCAAAGATTACTATAATTATTTCTGTTCTCAGAAGTGAACTAAAAAAGATACACAGCAACACCACATCACTCCTGCTGGCTGATAAACGAATGGGGCCTTGAAATATATAAGCCATCACAAAGAACTAAACTAGGGTAAAAACACTTCTATTACAAGCTATTTGTTGAGTAGAATGGGTGTGCTAATACGTTTGAAATTATATTAACCCACAAACTCATCACCCTCTTCTCACAAGAGAGTCCTTGTTCTCAGAGTACACTAAAAGGGAAGGATTACATGTTCTATGCTTGCATACCCGCATTCCTTTACTTATACTTATTTTATTTAAGTTCCATTCCAGATAAATATGCATGAACAGAAGTGTCCTGCAGCACTAAGACGCTATGAAAGGTGCAGACCTATTCTTTGCTGAAAATGTAGGTTCCGTAGACTCTAAAGTGATGTTATGGGAGGCTTTCAAAACGGTGCTCCGAGGGAGGATTCAGGCAGGGGCCAAAAGGAAAGAGAAAGTTCTTAGGGGTCAAACCCTGGAAGACGAAATAACGGTACTGGAATCCCAGGTAGTAAAGGGAGGGCAGGTCTCGGTAGACAGGCAACACCGCCTGTGGCTCCGCCAAAAAGAACTAAGATCTACTGGAGGAAAGCGCCAAAGCCCAGGCATTAGCCACACAACACAGATTATATGATGTGGGGGATAAGGCAAACAAACTGCTGGCCTGGTTAGACAAGCGAAGGGTAGATGGGTACCGGGCCTGATAGACCAAAAGGGACATAACTTTGTCACGGGGAAAGACGTAGCGGAGGGATTCGCAACGTATTATGAGTAGGCCTGGGCGGTAAATTCCGTTCCGCTCGCGGAATTTGCGGAATTTGGGTAATTTTGCGTTCCGCGGAGAACGCGGAATTGCCAAAATTCCGCGATCCGCGGCTTCGCGGAGTTTTTGCTTGTTCGCGCTTTCAAAATGCATGTTCGCGAGATATTTCTCCCCGAGCACGCAAACAGCGTTCGCGAACAGGAAAAAGCATCGCGAACGGGCGGAACAAGCAATTCCGCGTGTTCGCGGAACTTTTGCGTGCTCGCGGAGATTTTTTACCGTTTCGCGGAGCTTTGCGTAGCGCGACTACGCAAATTCCGCCCACCCCTAATTATGAGCAGGTATATGCCTCCTCCTCCGTGAAAACGGAGCAAGACTGTAGTGACTTCCTGCGGGATATTAAGCTCCAGCGGCTGTTAGAGGAGGACAGAGATATGTTGGGAGGAGGACGTAACAGTTGAAGAAATTAAAGCAGCTACCCTCTTGCTGCAGTCGGGCAAAGCAGCGGGGCCTAATGGACTCCCAGTCGAGATGTACAAATGCCTGCTGGAGAGCACGGCGGACCACTTATTAGCAATGTTAGAAGAGGCCAAAACAGAAGGTAGACTCCCCGCAGATCAGCGGATGGCAGTAATAGTCGTAATCCCAAAGGAGGGTAAACCACCTACAGAGTGTGGTTCATACAGACCCATCTCCCTGCTCAACTTCAAAGTAAAGGTCTTGGTGATACTTCTAGCTATGCGGCTGGGCAAGGTGATCACCTCACTGGTGCACCCAGACCAATCAGGGTTCATGCCCCATAGAGGGACCAGACTAAACTTGCGTAGGTTGTTTGGGGTACTACATTTCACAGAGGCAACACCGGATGAACAAACAGCGGTCCTATCCCTGGATGACAGAATGGCATTCGATAGTGTGGATTGGAGCTATCTTTTTGCAGTGCTGCGGAAATTGGGAGTGGGACCGGCATACATAGGGTGGGTGAGACTACTCTATCAAAACCCACTAGCTAGGGTTCGAGTTAACGCCACGGTGTCAAGAGTGTTCCTGCTCCAAAAGGGCACAAGACAGGGGTGCCCCCTGTCCCCTCTCCTGTTTGCCCTGGCCCTAGAGCCCCTGGCGGCGTGGATACGCCAAGACCCCTTGATATGGGGGATACCGATTGGGGAGGAATGAGAGGAACGCATTTCCCTATACGCTGACGATGTCCTGCTGTACGTGAGGAGGCCACGCCAGCCGATTGACAGGATACTACAGATTTTCTGAATATAGGGGGAATACTCAGGATATCAAATTAACTGGAATAAATCACTGCTCTTCCCCCTGGCTGGGGGTGCCCCAGAGTTAACATTCAGATGTATGGTCCCGGTTGAGACGAAAGGGTTCAAGTATTTAGGAATATATAGAACAAGAGACATGCAGGAATTTTATCGCTGTAATCTTGGGACACAATTAGATAGATTATCCGTGGACGCCAAGCATTGGCTGACCCTACCCCTTACCTTGATGGGGCGAGCAGCATTGTTTAAAATGATGACTCTCCCTCGGCTGTTATACGCACTACAAAATACACCATATGAGGTGCCCCAGCTGTACTTCCAAAGGGTGGAAGCTGAATTGCGAGCATTGCTGTGGGGTGGGGGGGCACCCCGGATAGTGCTCCGCAAACTGCAAAGAGGGGTCTATGATGGGTGACTGGCAATTCCAGATGTCCGCAGCTACTACTGGGCAGCCCAACTAGTGACGGTAAATGGATGGATGTTTGCAGAACGGTCGGAACCGGCCTACAGAGTAGACAGATTAACCATGGGTAAGGGAGGACCCAAGTTGCTGCTCTACACTAAACGCTTGGCGAGCAATACACCGCACCACACCCGGACAGTAGCATTGGCTTGGCGGACGGCCATGAAATTCCTAGGGTGGGAGAGTAAGCTGACCAGATGACCCCACTCTGGGTAGGTGCCGGGCTAAGATCTGTGAACAAATTGAAGGGCTTTACAAAATGGGAACTTCTGGGCATTGAAAAGCTTGGGGATGCATGGAGGAGTCAAGCCTACATCACATTCGCAACCCTGCAATCGGAATACGAAATGGGTAAAGGGGAGTGGTTACGATACCTACAGCTAGGACATGCTATATGTGCCCATATCAAAGAAAGGGAGACGCTGGTAGAAACTGCGCCCTTAGAAAATAGAATACTGACCGAGCCCCTGCTTGAAAAGGCCATTCCCTGATATACAAAAAAAAAATTAACAACGCCCCTGAGACACTGAACTCATTGAGGGCAACCTGGGAGGGGGACATCGGTCCGCTTGAAGATGAAGAATGGATGGAAGCGTTACAAGGCCATAGGGAGGTGGCGATCAGGGCGCGATTTAGACTAATACAGTGGAAGGTCCTACACTGAGTATATTACCCCAGATCAGCACTATACCGTATGAAGAGATGTGAAGATGCAAAATGTCAGAGAGGGTGTGGAATGGAGGGAACCTTCTACCATCTCATGTGCGATTGCCCAAGGTTGCAAGTATTTTGGAACAAAGTGGGGGAGGTCCTAACAGCGGTTACCGTAGCGGAGGTACACTTGACGCCGAAATGGGTGCTACTTATACTCGCAGGAGAGGAAGACTGGCCTAGATCCATATGACAATGGGTGACACTATCACTGGGGGTAGGAAACATAGCGAGGAAATGGGGAGCAGTAGAAGTGCCAACAATAAAAGAATGGAAAATGACTTAGAATGGTGCAGACAGGCAGAACAGACAATATATAAGAGCAGGGGGTGCCCAAAAAAGTGGGAAAAGATATGGAGTGCCTGGCAGATCTACAGAGGCCTATAAGGGAGGTGGGAGAGAGACAGTGTAGGCAGAGACTGTGTTGCCATTGCAAAGTTAACTGTGACCATGTGTTTGTAATAAGACATACTATAATGCGATGTAACTATCTCCTGACGATAATACTGGCTGATCTGATGTTAATAAAAATAATTTTAAAAATAAATACAAAATAAAAATAATTTATTTGGATTTGTTGGCTTACGCTCTTATTCCAAGGATCATGTAAATCCCAATTCAGCTGGTAACAGATTTTACAGGTCGAATCAGGATTCCAAGATCTGTGGCAATTCCACATCCTTGGGTATTTCCACAGACACATTTCACTCGTTAAAACCTGTCAGAATATGTCCGCATAAAATGCTCTGGAATGAGAAAAAACCCTGCAGAAATCAGTGCAGAAACAGAAATGTCGGTCAAATTCCACATTTCTCTGGAGAAAACTTTAAATGATGTGGAAATGCTGCATCCTGGAATTACTGAATCAACTTCATTCACAGGCGCAAAACGATTTAAATTTCCCACCAGAATCATAAATTGCAACTGAAATATTCAGTCTTTTTCTTTTAAAGACGCATACCAATGAAAGGGGCATTTTCCTCTATAATCTTTAATAGCAAATATTCCACACAGACTGTAATCAGGGTCTCCAATAAGCCATTATCTCACCTGCAACTCTGGCCTATAACTTGGGTTCTAACAAACGGTATAGCTTTTGGCAGTGGGCTATAAGGCTATTAGAACATTCCACTCACTGAGGGTAGAATGTTCTAAATTAAAACATTATTAAACATTAAGCCATTATTAACCCTGAGCTAGTTTATTTTCCTCAGTGAAGCTCCCAACATTCCAGTGTTCTAATATAGCCCGCTGCGAGGGCTATACATTTTTAAAGGCCCTAAACCAGAGCTATAGGCCCGAGTGGCAAGCGAGGGCCTATAAAGAGGGAGAGGGCCTTTAACAACCGGTATAGCCTAAAGCATAAGGTCTGTAAGGCTATTAGAACATCCCATCCATCAAGGGTAGAATGTTCTAAATTAAAAAGGGAGAAACATGGAGATAAACATTGGAATGTTGGAATTCGGGGCTTATACCTATTAATCAGGGTCTCCTATGAGCCATTATCCGTTAGTCATAATAAAAACAAGCATTTGCAATGCAATAGGTCTCGCATTTACGCGAGTTTGAGCTATTGGCATTGTAGATTACAATGCCTTTTATTAATGTGTTGGTTTTTTAAACAAATAAATAAAAGGCATTGTAATCTACAATGCCAATAGCTCAAACTCACGTAAATGCGAGACCTATTGCATTGCAAATGCTTGTTTATATTACGTTTGAATCCTTGCATTCACTAAGTGTAAATTATCGTTATCAGCGGATCACCCCAGTACCTACTTAAATAGGCGCCATTACACATGAGAGGTGAGTTGTCTGTGAAATATTTTGCCGTGGGCTGGCCCTTCCTGGTAGAGCAGAGAAGAGAGCAGTCTGGACGGGAGTTGTAAGCTGCTTTCCACTAAAATTCATTATTGGGCATGGCAGGCAGGGAGGCAGCAAAATATAAGCAGTAAGGACACTGTGCTATAGATATTTTATGTCACTGGAAGCAGAAAGCGCCCAGTCGACACGGACAAGGACTCGTGGCGCTGTTCCAGATTCACGGGAGATGGCCACGTGCTAGTGATCATTCAGGAAAAGGCACGGCTTCGTTGCAATCAGGAAAGGGGTAAAGGTGACAAGGTAAAGAGGTGCATGTATGTGGGTAGGTATGTTTGTATGGGGGAGCAGGGTGGAAACCCGGGCTGTGAGAATGGGGGCACGAGTAGACCCTGTGTAATTAGAGGAAGGTGAGATAGAAAGGGTGCTGAGGGATGGGAAATAGGGGGTAGGAGCTAGGAGGGAATATGTTGACAGAGGATGGGGCTGCGGACAGGTTTGGGAGAGAGCTGGGGACAGGGGAAGGTGGGGTTGGGTACAGGTGAGAAAGCCCTGGACAGAAGAGGGCAAGGAAGCGGGATAGACAGGGGCAGAAATTAATGAGGGGTAGAATCGGGAAAAAGCACAGGAGAAAGTACAGGACAAGGCGCGGAAAGGAGTAGGCCGTTGGAGAGGACAAAAGCAGATATAGTGGATGAGGTGAGGGCGGGAAAAGGTCTTAACGATGCTAAAGGAGAGGAGCGAGTGAGAGAGAGGGAAGTAGAGACAATGCTACGATGATGGAGCGAGCAGCGTGAGTGGCAGAGAGGGTGGTGTCTGGAGAGCAGGGCATGCGGCAGTGTGCACTGAGGGGAATTCACTGCAGGAGAGCTCGGGAGAAAGAGAGCTGGCTCATTCAGCGCTAGCCATGAATGGCCGAGCAGATGTGACGCGAGATGCTGACAGGGCCGGTGTTAGTGTGTGCCAGGTGGACCAACGCTGTAGCAACATGAGGCAGCTCCGACAGGGCAGGCTTGGGGCTGCCAGCACAGCGCTGCTCCGGTTCTGTGGCCACAGCAGGCCCCACACGATTCGTGCCTGCCAAGATGCTCTCTGAGCAGCACAAAAGCAAGGAGGGCGGACGCTATTCTTAAAGCGTCCCGCGCTGCAAAAATAAATATATATATTTTGTTAACGTAACCCGCATTTAAAATAATAAAACACACGGGCGCCATTGAAAGTCACACATTTTAAAAGATGCACAGGCGCCATTACCGTCGTGCCGCGTTGTGAAGATGCACAGGCGCCATTACCGTTGTGCGGAAAAAAAAAAACATACACAGTTTAAAAAAAATAGAGTAAACAAAAGAAAGGCGCGGGCCGCTATGGGTGAATTTAGGCGCCATGGTGCTTTAAAAAGACAAACAATGAAGTAGTCCATAAATGAAAAGATACGGCCCTGCAGAAACGAAACTGGCCACGAAAGCGGACGAAAACTGTAGTTAGGCGGTGCTGCTTCCGGAATAAACGGAAGTGACGCATCGCCTCTACAGCCAATAATAAGCCCTGTAAGAAAAGCAATGCCAGTGTTTACAAATGGCAAGCGGCAGGAGAAATTCCCCGGCAAAAGGCGGAGTTTCACCCCTGATAGAGATTACTTGATGTCTCGGAGAGACAGCGCATGCGCGCTGCCTAGGCGAGACCTAAAAAATGAACATAAGTTACTGTGAAAGATGTGTGGAAAAAGAAAAGGGCTGTTACAAGTGCGCTCTTAAGTCCTACGTTAACTCTGCTGCCCAGAGTTAGAAACTGGCGGGCGAATCAGAAATACCAAGTCCAGTTCCCTGTTACCCCACTCAGTTCCTCATTTTCCTCCAGTTTTGCTCCTGGGAGAAAGCAGCAAGTGGAATATCCGGCAGATATATACAGGGTTTGCTGTTAATCCTCAAACTGTTGAATTTTCATGGGGCCAGTTAAAGGAGGACCTGGCGACATCGAAATTAAGGGCCAACTTGTAATGAGGGCCTCATGTGTGAAAGATGCGTATAACAGAAAGGCACCACTCGGAAAGAGGCCATAATTTTCCGACTGCTGTGCTGGGTAGGAATTCCAAGTAATGTGGATTTTACCACACCTAGTTATTACCGCGTGCTCTGCATCTTCACAGTTTCCCCTAGACAATTTCTGCACATAAAAGCAGCCAAATGTATTGGGGTACAAATGTTCGGTAATTAATGGGACATGTGGTATACCATACAATAGGTGTCAAATTCCACATCTGATGTCCCAATACAGAGTTTGAACTCAGAACAGGAGGTATTTACAGAACCCAGTAAATATCTCACCCCGCTGTGTTGTTATTTACCAGGTGCAGTAAATACCTCATTCCCCTTCTATGAAGGTTCGAAATACATTTGGAGAACAACAATTCACGGAAAGGAAGCTGTACTCCAGTTGACTCCCCCCACCAATATCCCCCTCCCACCAAAATCACATTACCTTTATCCAGGCCTGCTAGGCTGCTTTTTTGCACCAGATTTGCCTTGAATTAATACAAAAACAATTTGGGAAATACTCTAATATGTCCCTTTAATGGCTCATCTGTAATTCTCCGAAGCGTGAAGTTGATAATACATCAAAATGGACGACCGGTTTCAAAACCAGCAAATAAGAATGTGCTGATGATGTGAGATATGCTAATACCCTTCTCTAAACCTTGATTGTCACATAAGATTAATCAAAGCAGCGGAAGGTATGTAATTTCGTAGCTAAATTGTCAGAATGCTTGAATTCTAATACTGCCTTCACTTCGCATACACCCAAAATGTGGTGATCCTGGGGCAATTAATATCCACCATCGCCTCGGGTGTGTAATCTTTGTACACTGGCAGTGCTTACGAATAAACCTACCCTTGGTAGAAGTTGCATTAAAACTGACCATACGAGTTTGTACAGTACCACATGCAAATGTACGCAGTATTGATCTAAGACGACTTATAGGAATGTAAGGAGAAACTGGGCACAACATGGATCATAAGAGATATAGGTGAGGGCACTCGTTCACATTGACCCAAGGTCTGCTTCGAGCTTGACTTACTGCCAAGTGTTGGCAGCTGCATTATTTAACACAAACACGTTTGCTGCCAGTGCTGAGGGGCACCGCACACATCTGCCAGATTAAAGGAATGCAAAACTACAAAAGTTGCCTAAATAGAAATGTCCGCCCGAGGACTTAAATAAACTGTTTCTCCCTCGCCATGTCGACTCCCTGCTCCTGAATGAACTAGATAGATATGTTGTCCTATTCCACAGAAAAAGTCTTTGTTATGAAAAAAGCTAAAAATCCTAAAAATAGATACTTCCTCCGACCTACAATCTGGCAGACACACAACCTACCCCACTACGAGTCTCCTGATATTGAAATTCCAATGTATGGGTGTGCGGCCGACCGGACAATATTGAGAGGAGCGGGGAGGGGACATTCTTGGGACTAGATGTTAACATTCCAAGATCAGGTGCCTTTTACCCAGACTTGGCCTCTGATCTTCACGTGGCTGCTGGCGGGATCTGCGGAAGGCAGGACAGCCACCACAGCCCACAGCTCTCAGACCTTGAACTATAGCCTTCTCCAAGGGGTGTAGCTCAGTCAGTGAAACTTGGGGGGTGGGGGACTCTGTCTCGAGTGGCACAGTGGATGAAAGATGATGGGTTGGAATGCTACCCTGAACGATTCCACTGGTTGACTATTTGCAAGCATTCATTCAATCGCCTTTAGGGTGCTTGATCGCCACTAGTATGCCTGGCTTACTACTGCCAAACATTGTGAATTCCAAAAAGTAGTCAATTTGCACACATTTAAGGAGTACTTCTATGGGTGCAGATTTACTAATTTTTTGGTAAACCAGTCAATAGATATATTTAAGATTCTGCTCCACAAAATGAAAACGTTAAAAACATTTAGTGAAATGAGAAAAACCGACACAGACATAGCAGATCTGACTCAGGGCTAGCCAAGAATGCATTGGGGGAGGGGGGGGGGTATCACACCCCAAACCCCCCCACCAACACCTTCCTCCCACCCCCGCAGCTATTGTCCCTAACTGTCCCACTGGGGCCTGGTATTTCCCCTAGGAACTCATGACTATGGTCATACACAACTCAACAGCCACCTGGAGCCCCTGCCCTGGGATCACTTATTTTAAAAGTATTTTCACTGCACGCACTCTCCTTCGTTTCTGCTATGAGAAGCTTTGATGGTAGAGATGTCAAAACGGTGCATATTGACAGGGCTCCATACTTCCAGTCCGCGCCTTTTACAAAGCAGTTTAACAATTGATTGATGGCCCCATGTACTGAGTCCGATTCGCAAACAGAGGTGGGCACACCGGCAAATTAATAGGAAAAGCCGAGCACGCGTCAAGCCACAGGTATTGCTTAGCTTTAAGGGTCCTTGCAGGAGTCAAGCCATGAAAACGTTTGCCATGTATATTGTGCAACAAACATAACATAAAAATATGATGCAGTGTCTTCAAAAGTCAAAAAGTGTACTTCTTTACCATGCGCAAGTGTTTCACCTTAGTACATCAAATTATACCACTGCATAGACAGATATTTATTGAAAGCAATACTTTTAAGCATGAACTTAGAAACACTAATTAATAGCTTGCCCCCAACAATGCCAATAGTGAACTAAAAGGAAAGTCAATAGTCATGTAAACACTAAACATGCCCTCGATTCTTATTATAGGTGGAGCAACATTATAGTCTATTAACTCAACCATAAGAGGTGCTTGCACAGCGCACATCCTGAACTCAAGTATTAAAAAGTGCTCTCAAATGTGATATGAAAAGAAAAAGAGGTGGCGTGAAAAAAAAAAGTTTGCCTAGGATCATACAATTTGGACAAGCAAGCAGGGAAGCTGGTATTGATTCCAGGTTATACGGCTTCGCATTTTGTAATTCAGCCACCAGATGTAGATCTTTGTTTCTCTTTTACATCAAAGGTCAATATTTTTCTTTTATTCTTCACGCACAACGAGAAAAACCCACACCGACACAACAGGCCCAACTCAGGCCCCCCTCAGACCCAACTACCAAGCCAAGAATGCATTTATTTGGTGGATGTTACGCCCCTGCCTTCTCCATTGAGATAGAGACCTTCGCACCCCATGTAGTGGGGATTGTGAGACAGGCCTGCAGTATTGAGCAGGTCCCTGGATGTCAGCTTTCTAAACTAAGGCTACCATAGGATGAGTCTCAAAGAACTCCCAAAAGCAACGCCCAGATGATGAATGATGCAGCTCAACCTGCATCACGTGTTTAGTGCAAGCATCGTCAATACAGGTGTAAAACCCAAGTGCAAGCTTGCCCATTCTCAAGACTGGGGCACCTTTGAATGGGCATTTGGCACTATTGAGTCCCTTTTAGGGACATATAGAATAAAATGTCGAATCCAATGCACTGTTTTAATTGTGGCGATTACGATAAACTTGCTGTCCACTCAACATGCCACTTGCAGAACTTCCCCTAAGAAAACCACCAGGAGTCACTAGACCTTCTAGTATGCCCTGGTGCCTACACCTCAATGCGGGCTACATGATGCCATCTCATGCTGTTTGCTTGTGAGACACTTTTGCGCCCTGAGGCTGCTTGACACTAATGCCCTCCTTCAGACCTGTAAATAACAAGGAAACAACGGTTCCTGCGGACAATGTATATTATATATATTAGTATTTGTACTTATTCGTAATATTCATGGGTAAATATAGGTCACAAAGAGTCATAGATACACACGATAAATAATTTTGAAATTTTTACTTTTTATAAGGATTTAGAGGTTGTCGTTGCAGATGGTGCCCACTGACACTTATTTTTTTCTAGCACACTACAAAATTTAAATGCCTGTAAATGAACTGTGTAAATATTTCAGAATGTATCAGAATTAGGAAAGCTTTAGTCAAGCACATTTTTTTGTAATTCTGAAATGTGGTGGAAATAAATATTTTAATACGATCAAAGTAATCAATGCACTAGGTGATGCCATTTTCACACATTATCGTTTGTGTGCTGTATAGTTTTATCAGTAAAATTGTATGTCTGTGCAAATGTAACGAACATTTCAGTTGAAAACAACCAACTGATGCGTTCGTCTATCACTATCCAGCCGTATTTAATACAAATAATAAGAGGGTACAATAGATTTGTCCTTACCCGCTTCAGGCTAAATGTATTTCATCGTTTGGTAAGTTTTCCGACCATAAATGACTGGTCGAAAATCCTACCGAATTGTCCCTGTGATGGTGTTTCGTCCCAGACGACAATTCATGTGGTTTTGTTCTGCAAATTCTATCTAGAATTGAGGAAGAGGTGGATCAAACCGATATTGAAAATATGGGGTCTGAGGCAATGCCGCCCGGCCTTTCTTGCCTTGCAGTATCTAGATAATGAGTGTTTTACAAGAAATATTGCCTCATTCCTGAAGTGTACGATCAGATGTAGGAAACGGGGTGATACCTTGTTAGTTTCCTATTCCTAACTATTTTTATGCTGTAAAGGTAGTTTCAATGAAATGTTTATATCAATTTTTTTTTTTTGAGAATAATGATATGACAAATTATAAGATGAAACTGGAGATAAAGCCACGACTCTCTTACATCAAGTTTTATAGGGATTGTTATATAATAATTTGGACGTGTTTTTAGAATCATCCCTGTATGGTCTCCTCTTTTTCAAATGAAATTTGAGGTTTTTACTGATTAGTTGTTATTAGTATTGAGATAATGAAATCGTATAAAATTAAGCACGTAATTTGAATTTGGTATTCTATTTCACTTGAAATGAGAATATTGTGGTCATACCTCCCTTCTACTTTTTCCTACTGTGTAAATATTGCTGGAAACCTCTATTGATATCGAAATGTTTAGTAATTGTATGCTTTTATGATTTTTGTTAAAAATCGAATAAAGCTTTTATGACTGACTGACAGTTGAAAATGTTTTGTCTGTAATGGTAGTGAGCTACCAAACCCTCTACTCCACAACTGTCACCCTAGACTATGCCACTCCACTCCACTCTACTCTACGACACTCTACATCACTCTATGCAACTCCACTCTAAGCTACTCTATGCCACTCTACCCCACTCCATGCTATTCCATTCCACTCTATGGCACTTTACGCCACTCTACACTATGCCACTCCACCTTATTCCACTCTGTGGCACTCCACTCTACTACCCTCCAGACCACTCTATGCCATTCCACTCCACGGCAGTCCACTACGCTCTACGACACTCCACAACACTCTATGCCACTCCACTCCACGCCCCTCCACTCTATGATGCTCTACTTCACTCTGTACCACAATAGTCTACAACACACAAGTCCACTCCACTGTACGCGCCTCCACGCCACTCCACATCACTCCACTCTATGACACTCCACTCTATGACACTCCACAACGCTGTATGCTACTCTACGACACTCCACTCTCC
Organism: Calotriton arnoldi; assembly: GCA_963921515.1. NCBI lineage: Eukaryota > Metazoa > Chordata > Amphibia > Caudata > Salamandridae > Calotriton > Calotriton arnoldi. Next base: position 211,481 of record CAWUFW010000663.1, read on the forward strand.
TCTACACCACTAACTTTTAGCCACGCTGAACAGCAGCCATGTTGGTGCACAACATTGCTAAAATACATTGGCAAAGCCAATAGCTCTTGCATAGGCGAGACCTGCTGGCTTTGCCAATGCTTGTTTCCACTTCTTACTCTGCGGTCCAAAGGTGTCCTGGCTGGGGTGTGCTGAAATCCTCCTAAGAAAATGGGGAATTCACAAAATTGTTGTCACAAGGTGGTTACACTGAAGAGCTTTTATTTATAACACCTCAGCCATCCGAAGCCAGCAGCAACTTCCACTAGCTCCAAATCACAGAACAGAATAGAATCTTTCTTTATTGTTCGATTATTTAAAATCAAATAGTTCATTCGTACACATCAGCGGCATAATGGAGTTTACTGAGCCCCTTGGAAATCTGAGCTCTGGGATGGGAATAGAAGTTATTAAGATTCGTAGTAAAGTATAATTAAAATTGGTCAATATGCCTAAAAAAATACATTTATTTGAAGGGCAAGCATTAAATTGCAAAAGTGCGATTATAGCCCCTTGACGGTTTGCAGGCATATCCCCAAGGCCCCCCGTAAAATGGCTTGGTGAGACCCCAGTTAAAATACAATGGCTACAATTTTATTTAAGAGCTAGTCTTTAAACTAAAACAATTGGGGTGTCGCCTCATGGGATTTCGATGCGGTCAAAAAATGTTGTTGAGCGCCATCAGAAAGAGCACAGGGGTGCTTCCTATCACGGCTATAAAACCACAATATGTTCTATTATCTCATGCGTTCAGTAATGGAACAGAGTAAGATGGGTCACAGTAGATACACACTTCTCCCTCCTTAACAAAAACCAATTAACATTCTACGGGCAATTCCTGATTAATGAACAGAAACACTATTTATAAAAGATAACAAACATTCATCTGCTCTCTTTTAACGTAATAAACCTTTAAATTGCACCATTGCTTCCTGGGTGATAAATGGAGCTTTTTTATAACATTCCACAAGAATCAAAATATTCTTCCATTTATTTAGAACAAAATTGTGGACTATTATCTCAAAGAATAAATCCCCAAAAACTCTCTCTTGAATACATCTACTAAAAACTTGAAGAATAAATATCCTGCACACACGCAACTTCCACCCATCTCAAATACAAATCTAGCAAAACCAAAAGATAAGGTGTCTGATGTTCCCCTCTCAACAGTCCAACAATATCAATGCCAACATCTTCCCAACCATGATTGAGAAGTTTCCTGCAAACCATCGGCATCTTGGTGGGAGCTACGATTTTGTCACTACTCTTGCACTCAACACACTCTCTAACAATCTGTTCCACCTCAATATACATTCCTGCCACCAAATATTAGCTCTTAACCTCTGCTTGTTTTGACAATTCCCATGTGACCTTGGTGAGCTTCGGTTATAAGTCTACTCCTTAAAATTGAGAGGCGAGCTAACCTTGTTCCTCTCAAAAGCATTCCACTGCCCACCGATAACTCATTTTAATAAATATCAAGGTGTATCTACAAACCTATATTAATTGGTTTGAGCAGCCTTACTTACATCAAGCAAAAAATAATATTTCACCTGTTCCTGTTCATCTTTCCACAACCCCTCAGATAACACCCCCAAACTTATTTCACACACACTCCTCTCTTCAACAAATTCATCCTGAACATCATTTTGAGTTGGCTCAGTTACCGAACGGGATAAACAGTCTGCCGGGAAATTATTAACTCCAGGTATGTATTCAATTAAAAAAATTAACTCTTGAATAGCAATCGCCCATCATCTTATCCTTGATTAAATAAAATCTAAACATTCCATTACTGAATGATCAATACAGACCTTAAACTTTGTTCCCCAGACAAGATTACTGAATTTCTTCAATGCTCAAAAGACAGCCAGAGCTTCTCTCTCAATCACAGAATAGTTCACTTCAGAACCATGTAACATCTGGAAGGGCATGCAATTGAACGCTATTTCCCCTCTCTTTTCTGCATCACAACTGCTCCTAAGCTCTTAGAGCTAGCATCCATAACAATCAATGTTTCTGTACCTGGCAAAAAGGCTACTAAATTAGGTGCATTTTACAATTCAAAGTTTCAAACTCTTTTGGATGCACAGAATTCCACAAATGTCTTCCCAAGTAATGCTCTCAAATGTACAGACTTATCAGCAAACATGTTTATAAACTTGCCATAGTACTCAAACATACCTAGAAACAAAACTAATTCTTCTTTGGAAGATGGCTCTTTTAAATTCACAATGGTATCAACCAGATATTGTTTAGGTTCAATGCCCCTTCCAAAATTAAAAGGCCCTAAATATCTACCTTCACACATACCAAACCTACACGCTTCTTTCTTCAAAGTCAAACCTGCCTCCAAAGGTCTCTTAGGAAGAAATGCACTCTATGATTATGTTAATCCAAAGTTCTTTTTTCCACAGCCATTACAGAACATATTCAACGCTGAGCAATCTCATGCATTAGCCCTATGCCCACTTCTACCGGATCTAAAACATTCTCCTGCAAACTTAATACGATCATCTTTAATGACTTCTTTGCGTTTCACTTCACATATAACCTCATCTACCTTCTCAGGTTGATCAACTATCTTCTCCTTTGCACTCTTTAACTCAGATACACATTTAAGCATGTGTTCAACCCTTTCTTTGCCACTAAAATCATTTCGTCCACAGGTGGTTCATCCTTCAACCATAAGTACTCTTTTTTTGTCATCACGTCTACACTTCAATACAAATTGATCCCTAATCCTTTCTGCAATAGGAGCTCCAAATGTGCACGTAGATGCCAGTTTTTTTAGACTAGTGAAATCATCTTCAATCGATTCTTTTTTGCCTTGTTCTCTTAATCTAAAATCATAGCACTCCATAATAGTACTCTGCACTCAAGAACAATGGTGGTGGAGTAACGTTTTGCATTCTAATTAATAACAATTAAAAACTGATGTTAGTGACACTCAACACCCCCGCCCTGCGTAATAACAGTACTTTTAACACTGTTGACAGAAGAAAAGAAGAAATTAAAAAACAAAGACCAATTTGCTGTACAGCAATACTATACTTCAATAACATTACTGAAGATAAACCTACATGACAAACACCTTAAAATAGAAAAACAGTGCATCTCCCATGTATAGGTTTGTTAACTATATTGTAGTAACCTTCAGAGATATGCCTGTCACCATTAAAAACAGGCTCAACAAAGGTGTTCCTGTCAGCGCTAGGAACAGGAACAGCTGTGCCAGTCACTGTATTAAATTTAAATGTCTCTCCAGCACACAAAGAAACACAATGGGTAGTAACCCTCAGAGGTGTGTCTGTCACTGCTAAGAACAGGCTAAGCAAAGGTGCGCCTGTCACCGATAGGAATAGACTAGACAAATGTCTGCCTGTCACTATATTAAATGCCTCTCCTGTACACCAAGAAACAGTATGTAATAACCTTCAGAGGTGTGCCCTGCACCCCTAAGAACAGGCTAAACAAAGGTGTGCCTGTCACTGATAGGAATAGACTAGACAAAGGACTGCCTGTCACAATATTAAATGCCTCTCCTGTACACCAAGAAACAGTGTGTAGTAACCTTCAGAGGTGTGCCCTGCACCCCTAAGAACAGGCTAAGCAAAGGTGTGCCTGTCACTGACAGGAATAGACTAGACAAAGGTCTGCCTGTCACTATATTAAATGCCTCTCCTGTACACCAAGAAACAGTGTGTAGTAACCTTCAGACGTGTGCCCTGAATCCCTAAGAATAGGCTAAGCAAAGGTGTGCCTGTCACTGATAGGAATAGACTAGACAAAGGTCTGCCTGTCACTATATTAAATGCCTCTCCTGTACACCAAGAACCACAGTGTGTAGTAACTTTCAGAGGCGTGCCATGCACCTCTAAGAACAGGCTAAGCAAATGTGTGCCTGTCACCGTATTAAATGTCTCTCTTGTACACAAAGAATCACAATCATAGCTCCCTCTAACATGCGCAATTACGCCCGTGCATCCCCCCCCAAATAAAAAAAGCGTGCACGTCACCAAGAAAACATTCATCAGTCGCATAGGTAAATATAACACGAGCGCTCCAGGAAAAACAAAACGGGCACTTTCTTGGCGAAGTGTGCAGTACTTTTGCAAGGCTGGTCGGAAAAGCAGCTGTTCTGCCACATTGAATTTGCCGAACATCACAGAGCTTGCGGCTGCTACTACTGCTGCTTGCTCTGCTAGTGTTGGAAGCCCACGAAGAACTTGCAGAGAGGGTTTGGCGTTATGACTAGAGCGGCCAACTTTGAGGAATCGAGTTCGAATCCCCAGACTGCATACATTTGCTATTTTGTGTTCGGTCCCCACAAAAGTTTCTGAAAGGACTTCATAATTAGCTTCGTATTTGCATTTCTTTAGGGCTTTAAGTGGGATGAAAAAACTGGGGGGGGTCTCTCAAAGGGCTGTGGTCGATGTAATGAAGGACGTGGCTTAAAAACACCTAAACTAAATATCTGTGCTGAGCATAAGGCGCCACCCGACTGGTATTTTGCTGCTTCTGTCATTGCAACCAGATATATAATACAACAAGTAACATTGCACCTACAACAAACCAGGAATACTGGCTTTTGCAAATGTTGTTCGTTGCATAAGACAAATCAGCATCAACTACGGCTTCGTTGTATACCACATTAAAAATGCTTCAGTTCTGAAATGGTGAGACTATGAAATAACTATAACGATTCTCTTTGAAGTTGCATCAGAGGCAGTGAAAGATGGTACTGCTGCAGAGTCGAGATTTTTTTTTTCACCCTGAGGGTGAGGGCAAAAATGGAGAGCCTGATAGGGCCCGTCTCAGCACCTGCTTTTTAGAACTGCATGTGCTGAGCACCGGCATGACCCGGCCCACTTAATGCCCTGCATTTAGTAATTGAGCCACTTGTGTCTGGAGTTAGGAGTCTGTCCTAACTCCAGGCCTCTGTGTTGCCATACCAGGTCCAGCGCGTCTGTACTTAATATGATGGTTCTGGGTAAGGCATTGTGATCACGCTGTAATTTGAGGGCATCCAGAACAGTAAACCCAGGGGCAGGTGGGATTATAAATAGGTAACCGAAACTGCACTTTGCACGTTCAACTTTCCCTCCTCTCCCAGTAAGACTGAGGAGGAAGAGAGACAGCGTTAACACCCATATATTCTTTTTTTTAAAAACCATGTTGCCAAGCTGTGCATTTCAGGCCTGGCTCCAGGAATTTTTATTTGGGTGGGCCAAGGATGCATTCGGGTGGGCCACTGCGGGCCCAATTTGTCACTTATATGTCTAGCCAGGTCTGCTTCAGGGCCCTCCTTTATCTCTCCTTAGTTTTACAAGGGCCAATAAAACGCATTAATTTCTTTCCAAATCTCTTTCTAAATGTTATCACTCTCAAAAAGTGTTTTTTTTCCATGTAATGTCCCTTTGATGGGAAGAGGAGGTTTCTGAGGTGGGAGTATCTGGCAAGTGGCACTTCTCGGGCTCTCCCTCATGACCTCCTCCTCGGATTCCCTCACTGCCACCCTCCACCAGTGCCCCTCATCCCTCCGTAGCCCCCCTTATTGACCTCCTCCTCGGATTCCCTCACTGCCACCCTCCATCAGCAACCCTCATCTCTCCGTAGTCCCCCCTCTATTGACCTCCTCCTCTGATTCCCTCACTACCACCCTCCACCAGCGCCCCTCATCTCTCCGTAGTCCCCCCCCCCTCTACAGACCCCCTTCTCGGACTCCCCTCACTGCCACCCTCCACCAGTGCCCCTCATCTCTCCGTGGCCCCCCTTATTGACCTCCTCCTTGGATTCCCTCACTGCCACCCTCCCCCAGCGCCCCTCATCTCTCCGTAGCCCCCCCTCTATTGACGTCCTCCTCCGATTCCCTCACTACCACCCTCCACCAGCACCCCTCATCTCTCCGTAGTCCGCCCCCCTATAGACCCCCTTCTCGGACTCCCTCGCTACCACCCTCCACCAGCGCCCCTCATCTCTCCCTAGCCCCCCCCCATTGACCTCCTTCTCGGACACTCTCACTGCCACCCTCCACTTGCGCCCCTCATCTCTCCGTAGCCACTCTCTCATATGCATTTCATTTGTTGTATAGCGCTACTCATATCAGTGTAGGGTGTCACAGTACTTTACATCATGCACACATTATACAGAGACAATCAATCATGCAAGTATGTAAATCAATCTACAGGGAATGTCACATAAGCCAATGACGATTACAATGTGTAGGAATCACGTGTCATCCATACTGGTGGCCAGTATATTTTAAGAGGATGTGGTCTGGAGAAGCACAAACTCAGGATTTAAAGCATACCCCAGTAGTTAGGGGTCGCTTTACTGATAAAAATGTATATCTGCCCAAACAAACTCTTTTTAGCAGCATTAGAATAATGAAAGACTGGGAAAGTTCTAACTATATTACAACACAAAAAAAAGAAAAAGCTAAGTTCTAACTATATTATTCAGGTTTGCATGCAGCTCTTTGATGACAGTTCATAGGTCACTATCCTATGATAGGATTGTAACTTCTGAACTGCAAGTAACACAATAATCTCTGTGGCAAAGGCAGCAACCCACTGAGCTATCCACATAAAATACAGTTTATCTGCATTTCAAAACTACCAACAGACAATGGATTGGCAGGATCATTAATCACCAGTTATCTGGACATTTTTATTGTTTTCTTACATCTGTGGCAGAGCTGCCGGCCTTGATAATGATAAAACCTGTTTAAATAAAGCATACAGGAAGTATGTGTCTTAATGGGCCTTCCCTGATGATTTTCAAAAGAAGAACAAATAGCCAGACATTCTCTCACCTGCTCGGCTCCTCCTCACAGCCCGATCTGATAAGCAGCTGCAGGGGCCAGGAAAGGTGAATCAGGAGAAAAAAACTTTTTTTCTCCAGCATGAAAAGAAAAGGAAATATTCACACAGCAGAACGGTTAAGGTTACCCGGTGCCAAACAGAGGATTTGTCCCCTTTGATATGCCCCTATTTTACCTGCATGAGTGGGCGGGGACACAGCCCACCTTTCTAAAAGGAGATGTGTGATTGGGGGTGCCTGTGAGAGACAGCCCAGGCCAAATCACGCAACTCCCAGAACAGGAGGAAAAACAACGTTCGGAGGAAGGTTTTCAATGAAAGTGGCCATTTACTACTGGCTTTCGTGACGTCACTGTCAGGGCCAAGGCTCATGCTTGGGTGGGCCAGGCTCATGTTTGGGTGGGCCTTGCCCACCCGCTAGAACCGGGCCTGGTGCATTTTCAACATCCTGCGACTCTGGGCAAAATTAAATCTTTTATAAACAATGAGTATGTCTTTGTGTAGTGTAATAGGTGCTCATTTAAAGCGCTCCAATGCCCTTGGGTCGAGTTCACCCTATATAATAGTGACAAAAACAACAACTCACTAGCAGAAACAGCATTTATGGGCACAACGCAGGAATTAATGTATTGTGTATAGCATTTATTTATTGTGGTGCAACTGGCCTGCATTTCATCCACAGTAAGGGTTGCTGCTCCCGTTATGTGACTGACTGTTTTTCAGTTCATGTTTAAAAACACTCATTTTAAATACCAAATAATCTGATGTACAACAAGCATTGGCATAGCCAATAGGTCTCGCCTTTAGGTCTCTATAAGTGTTTAGCCATGCAGCAGATTAACCTGGGTGCTACAACATCTATTGTTACTTAATGAGCAGCACATTATCCAGTGTGTGTGTGTTAGGGTGCACTATTCCAGTGTGTGTGGCCTATCCCTGACCGCTCTAAGAGCACCCTATGAATAATGCATTGTTTACAGTCTGTGTTTGGCTGTACTGAACAGAACAGATGTAGAGAAAATATATCAAAAAGTGAGTACTGTCAAATTCACTCTCATTTAACAAATGCAGCTTGTATTACACAACTGCCTGGAAGCTGATGCTATACGTTACTGTTAGGACATAACCACTAACATACAAGCTCTGTATAGTCCCATCACCACCACTCTTCAGAAGATGTAAATGCTTAAAATAGCTCTACCATTCACGGATCCACAATATTATTCGCTGTTTCAAGTCAGCCTTTGTGCATTTGCAGTGGAGCAGCAAGGGTGCCATGCGCCTTAATGCAAGCAAGGAATTCCCCCACCATCATCTGGCGTGGCCGGGAGTAAAACACTACTTTAACTGTAGTAGAGGGGCCCTCACACTGCTAGGCCTGGTGCCACTGTACCTGCTGCACTTTGGATAACTACAAACAGTGCATTTATAGTCCCGGACTGCGCAAGGACAGCCCCTAAGAGCACTGTGCGGATTCCCAAATTGCACAGAAAGAACGGCTTTAACATGCCTCGTATAAATCTATAACGTCTTCAAACGGAACACCTTAAAATGAAAACGGCAGTGAAGACAAGCATTGCCCATGGAGCAACTGCCTGGCGCTTCCCTTATGCATGGATCGATGGTACCATTGACTCTTGAACCAGGGGTGGCCCCCAAGTCCACAGTAAGTCTTTATTAGGAACAGTAGGTTTGTCCTCAAAACAGCTTAAGCTGTCTATAGGTGAGACGGATAAAGGGGGCTCACGTTTTTAGACCAAACATCTTGGTCTTAGTGACTGCTAGAAATAAATGAAGTAAACGACTAATGCAGCACAGTACAAAGCAAGAATGCATTTAAGACAAGAAGAGGGTCCCAAACTGAATAATAAGAACAGAAGAGGCCAAACTGGGTGATTTAATAAGAACAGGAGAAGTCATTGGGGTCAGACCCAAGATTTGGTGGCGGAGTCCCCAGAAAAGTAGAGCAGTATAGAATTAACACTTCCTGCCTGCTTCTCTAAAAGCATCAAAGAGGCATACAGGCAGATTAAAACTGGTCATTTAAGGGATGCTCAAAGCCCAGCTGAGGCGTACCTGAAACATGCATGGCCGACACTGAGAGTAAAAATAGGTACAGACACCCCTGCTTCTAACTATAGCCAAGTCCAAGAAAGCTTCTTTTAAGGGCAGTCACTAAATACCAGCATTTTATCCATGGTTTTCCGGTTGCCTGCTCTCTACATTGTACTCAGATTACGCATTTCTCGGCACATAAAGGGTGTTAAGGCCAGGCAGGTGATAGTGGGACAATCCGATGCTCGCTAATGGCAACCAGAATCTCACACGAGCGGGAGGCAGGAGCGCCTTCCGGGAGATGCGGAAGCAGGAGTGTGCAGGGTCGTCAAATGTAAATAATCGCCAGGGCAGAAGGTGAAATCATGACCTGTCAGAAAATGAGTAGAGAAGGATCAACAAGAGTGCAGCTGCTGAGAAAAAGAAAGGGGAAAACCTCCTGTTGAGGTGTCTGCTCATACTGATGACACCTTGAAAATGCAAATGACATAGGCAGAAGAATTAAAAAACAAGCGAGGTAAAGCGGCCCGCGCGGCCAATCAATTAAATAATCATGCGTGGTACCTAAAGTGCGCGAAAATATAAATAAATAAAGTGAGCGCGGTGTCCCTAGCGCTGCACTCATTAAAGTAATTAAAACAAGCCTGAAAGACAGCTGCGAGTGGTGTGCGCGCACACGCGCGATATAAGGAAAAAAAAAAGTGAAAGCGAGAGCAGTCTTCACTTTTCAAGCACTGCACTCGTGCTTGTGGCTCGCCCCTGCTCGCTCCCGCAAGGTGGATGCCGCCACAAGTGCAGTGCTTGGAAAAAGTGAAGACCGACGGCTAAAGGTCCTCCTAGAGCATGCGCGCTGCCTAGGCGAGACCTAAAAAGGAAATGGCTTCCGCATGTTAAAAAAACCCACTTTCTTAAACTTTGAAGGCAAGCTCATCATATTTCAACATGTTTGTTGAATGATTTACATTCCAAACATATTTAAGGGCTCTTAGAGCCAGAGACAACTCTTGGCTCGGCTCGTCCTCTTAATTTCTGGGTTTGCCCCCCTCTTTTCCGAAGTGCTCCTTCTGCTTTATATTGGTATATTCTGGGGCCAGTGCATGAAAAAAGCACAAGAAGCACAGATCACAGCAGCTGCCGATGTGATAAAAGTCTTTTTTTAACATATGGAAATTGGAAGCCAGACAGAAGCACCAATAAGAGTGTGGCCCCTTTCTAGTCATACCGTTTACATGTGGTGCTGTTAGAACTTGGGAAGTTAAGGTAATGAATGGCTCTGTTAGGCTGTTATCCTGTAGTTGTTGATCTTAGAACATCATTCACTTTTTTGCAAATTCATCATGAAACCACTAAAAACACCTCATTGATGTGTGACATTTGGTGGTGGAATTAGAAACAATTTACGCCAGGAACACAAATTGATGGTCAAGGCGTGACAACAGAAAGGGGGGTGCAGTCAAAAATCAGAGTCTGACTATCGACTAATACATTTACGTTTTAAAAATCTGCTGCAAAGAAATTTGCTACAAGGGCACGTGACAATAAATCTATAGAGCTTAATTGGTCACAAAGACTGCATTTAAAAACACCTCATGGGGTTAAGGTACCTTCTGCAGAGAGCTTTGTGTGCCCAGCAATTCTCAGGGCAGAATAACACCAGTAAGATAACTATGCTGGTTAAAGCAGTTGCTGGAGAGTTCGGAGTTTTGTCTAGTTACAGTTTTTACTCCTAATGTTGCATAGAGGGTTAGTGTTTCTCCTGCAAAGCACGTTGTGTAACATGCAGATCGCAGATTTTTACTTTATGCAAATAGGTAAGTGGGTTTTTGCTTTTGACACATCCTTTTATTAGTTGCAGTTCCTAAATTGCAATCCTTCTAATATAGCACAATGAGCTATGAACCAGCATCAACAAGCTGCATGCAAACTGCAAGCCACGGGTACGAACGTTTCTGTTTTTTTTCCTCAGTTTTTCATATAAGGCTATTATAAAAGGATTACTTTGCGTAGTAAGGCAATCTTATAAGTAGAGACAACCATAAGTACTGTGTTTCATTTTAAATCCTGACTTTTTGTTTTTCTCAGCTATGCATCCTTAACATATAATGCCCGCCAAATGCAGACAGCAGAGCTAAGTCTTAGGTTACATGTAGCACACAGTACCAACCAGCAAAGTCCGTGCTACCTTAATTACGCCGACTATCTCAGTGCACAGAGGGCATACATTTCCTATTGTTTCTCAAGCACTGCACTTGATCTTCAGCCAATAATGACAAAATGCACGTGTATTCAGCAGTACACTGTTACGACACAAAGGAGAACTGCCTTATCTGTGGCCAGAGGAACATTAACAGAAGATAAACCTGGTGATGGCCTAGCCTGGCATTATTCAATGCCCACTGAAGACTGGACAACCAGAGCTCACACGTTTCCCCAGTCCATGCTTGATTAGCTCACCTAGTCCAGGTTTCTGTTTCGCATTCTGGGACTTGTAGTCATGTTTCTAACAATACCATGACTGCAGGTCGCGGAATACAAAGCAAAACCAGAACTAGGTAAGCTTCTCACTCATGGATCTGGGAAACTGGAGAGGTCTGGGCACTGCAAGAGTACTTTCATGACAGCGGTGAAGATGCTCCAAATAGAATGGAAGACACGTTCCCTATTAGAAAGCCCAACAGTGCACTGGCTGGTGTGCTTTCAAAGCTTGGAAACATTTGCACAGAGGGAGCCACTGGGTGGGCACTTTGCTGCTCTGTATGCGTCCGCAATGAAAGCTGTCAAGGGGGCAGCTGGTTAGCAGCTTTGTAGAGTAACCAACAGCACTTCAGTACCAGGCTGACAGAAGGCTCTGTTAAACTGACAGAGGAGATGTGCCGGTAGGAAGTTAAGGGCTCTGAATGCATCAGCCATGAGGCAATTAGACCAATAGGCAGTTCAGATAAAAGAGTATGAAGGAATGACAAAGGATATACAATCCCAGGTAATTTTGTTCCTTTTGATTTTAATAAAATTATAAAATATACTCACTTATAGGGGCTTTTAACCAGACCCCCTAATCCATTGTCATAAATAAGGTAATAGAACATGTCATGAGTGATGTCATATGTGAGGTCATAAGCAGTGCATGGCGGGGGCGAAAGTTATAGTTAGTGCTGCTAACTATACGTGGTAAATTTCTGTGTTTTTTTTTTTAGTTCAAGGGACCCCATTCCCCAGAGCCTCACTTTTAAATAAAGGGGAGGGACGGGCATAGCCTCCTACTCAGGACGATTTTGGCCCCGACACCCCACTTCCGGGGCCTGGGTTTATTTTGAGGAGAGGGGGCACGCATGGCCCCCCTCCCCAGACCTATTTCGGCGTCTGGGACCCTATGCTTGCAGTTATTTTGAGGGGGGGAAGAGGCGCACGTGGCCTCCTTTCTGGGCCGAGTTTGGTCACCGGGACCTCATCCCCGGGGCCCGGCGTTTAAGGTTGATTTTGGCCCCAGGGCCCAGCAGCATTTTGCAGAAGGAGGGGCCACACGGCCCCCTCCCTAGGCCGATTTCGGCCCATCCGGGGACCTCACCGTTAAAAGATGGGTGCCCTGGTGATCACCCATGGCACCCACCATAGTGTCGATTCGGGACCATGGGGGGATCCCCAAGGCCCCCGCAGCACCAGCCGGTTCCCTGCATACAGCGTGAGCCAGCATTGCTCCGGCCCACAGGGAACAGCTACTAATGTTGCTCCCTGCGGGAGGGAGCAATATTTTCATCTGTTTCTCTGCCCACTTCAGTGCGGGCAGGGAAACAGATGAAAAGTCCGCAGCTAGTGGAGGGAGCATTTTTTAAGCTCCTGCCCGCTGGAACGAACTTGGTTTTTGCTTCCGCTTGGCGTGAGTTTTGAAAACACTCCGCCAAGCGAGAGCAAACTCAGGTTCCATGCCTGCGCCTCTATGGGCATGGAAACCACTATGTCCTCGGGGTGGGCTCCCCGGGACATAGCATCTAAGCCAGCCCCAGGGGACGGGGTCCTTGGGGCAATTCATTGCACAGGGACGGGGGGAGGGGGGGCACACGGACCCCTTCCCTTAAAGGAATCGGCTCCGGGGGTGGGCTCTCTGGAGTTTTTAGAGGCTTGGGGAGGGGGCCCGCATGGTCTAACTCCTTCTTTAATGATTTTGGCCTGGGGTGGGCTACTCAGGGAGTCCGATGGCTCAGGCAGGGGAGTGTGCGTGCTCCCCCTAAATAAACATTGTTTTTGGCCCTGGGGTTGGGCTTCCAGGAGCATCTGGAGGCTCAGGGCGGGAGGTCGCTCAGCCTCCCTCCCTTTTATGAACACAGCCCCTGGGGCTTATTATGAATAAATGCAGCCCAGTCGCAATTCCTTTTTTTTCCAATCCCACAAGAGTCTTGCCGGATCGCAGCATTTCTTTTTACTTTTTTTCTTTTTTGGCCCCAAGGCGGTCCCTCTGGATCCCCTCCATGGGGCCTAGAGGGTCAGGGTATCCCTATCCTGCCCCCATATATGTTTATTTTTTTTATAACTTCAGGACAGGGGACTAAGTCCTCGAGTCCTGTAACGGCTGCCAGGAAAAATTTTCTCATGTTGCTGATCAGGGTGTTCGCTCTCACAGGAGTCTGACTCCTGCAGAGCGAGATGGCCCAAGGGAAATAAAGCTCCCTGCGCCAATCAGAATGCTCTATTTTTTTTAAATTGGCGCTCCTGCAAGAGCCTCTCGAGGCATTCACGTACCCAACTGCCAAATCACACAATTATTTTTGACCCTACATTTCTCAAAAACTACTGAACAGATTTACACCAAATCACAAAAAAGCACAATCTGCGGACGAAGATCTAGCTGCCTGCCGAATTTGGTGTAATTTTGTTCAGCAGTCGTTGCAGTAGCCCATCTTAAAGAAGTCTATGGAAAATGCATGGGGATTTTGCGTTTTGGGACCCCCCTTTTTTTTTTCTCCTTCGAACCCCGCTTGACGGATCACTCCGAAACTTTCCAGGAAGGAGCGGAGGCGAATGAACCTTTTTTTGGGGAACGTTTTGCGAAGATTCATCAAACAGGGCCAAAGTTATTAGTAAACCAAAAAAATGCTCTTTCTATGGTAAAGCAGACCTAACTAACTACCTAGTGGCGCCCGCTCTCTGGATACCAACCAGAATCATATACCGTATGTAAATTCTGAGAGCTCAGTAACCATATAAAGTCCGTAAGAGTCTCACGATGATGTACTCGAATGATTAATCACACATTCTTTGTGGGTTCAACACAAAGTTTCTTCTTTATTTATAAGGATTCAAATGTTTACAGCCAACACGCGTTTCACAGCCTCTGCCAAAAGCGTAACTAAGTGAGTGGATGGCAGACAGGGAAACCAAGTGGTGAAGCATTTCCATTGTGATTGATATGCAGATACGTACAGTGACATAGATGACAAAGACCTCAGAGACAAAGGAGAATAGGAGGATGAGACAGTTTAAAAGGACGTGACATCCACAGGAGCTTGGAGAGAGGGAATGGTCAGATTTTATCAGCCCTGATGAAGTGGCAGAGGCCGAGAAAAAAGTGTTGGTTGTAAACATTTGAATCCTTATAAATATAGAAGAAAATTTGTGTTGAAGCCCACAGCGAATGTGTGTGTATTCATTCAAATATATTATCATGAGACACTTATGAACTTTATATGGCTATTGAAGTCTCAAAGTTTACATTTGATATATATATATATATATATATATATATATATTCACTGAAAAAAACCATAGGTTTTAGGGACAGTTATAGTTAGTTGGACATTGCACTCGTACAAAACCCGTGAAATTCCCCCGTTATAGTTAGTTCAGGTAACTATAACTGCGCCCCCGCAATGCACTGCTGATGACATCACATATTACATCACTCATGACATGGTCAGTGACATCACTGATGACATCACTGATGACATCTCAAATGACATCATCCAGTGACTGTGTGTTTCTGTAAAGTTTAAATATGTTTAATATATATAGGGAAAGGCGTATTGAAGAATGAGTGGGTGTATAAGTGTCTGAATGGATGATTTAGTAGGTGCGTGACTAACTCTATAAGTGAGTGATTAAACGTATCTTACTGAATGCATGGGTTAGTGACTACACTGGGTGAATGTTTGTATCCGTCTGTCTGTTGCTGTGTAAGTGGCTGCATGGGTTTGTGAATAGCTACATGAGTGTCTATATGAGTTATTGATTGGTTGTCTGAGTATCTGTATGGGTGCCTGAGTGTTTGTGTGGGTGGGGTGTGTGCGACTCTGTGCATAGATGTGTGAGTGGGTGATTCACTGGGTGGATGGTTTCAAGAGTGCATCTGTGATAGACTGTATGGGCGGGTAAGTGTGTGTAAGAGTGTTTTAGTGAGTGAATGTATGTCCCAGTGGTACATGTGTGAGTAACTACATATGTGAAAGGCAGTATATATGTGTGTTGGAGTATATAAATAGCTATAAGCGAGAGTGTGTGATTGTGAGAGTGACTGTATGGATGAGTGTGTGCTTGTATCAGAGATTGTATAAGAGCGTAAGAATGTGCTAGTATTTGTATGAGTAAGTGAGCTGGTGTGTGTATAACTGTATAGGTGAGTAAATGGGTGTGTGCTTAATTTTTTGCATGACTGACTAGGTGTGTGAGTACCTCTATGGATGAGTGGCGGTGTGTGAGTGTTTATATAGGTGTATGAGTGCATATAATAGTCCTGTACTGAGTGACTATAAGTATGAGTGACTGTACGGGTGAGTGAGTAGATGTGTGTGTGTAGACCTAAGAATCAGTGAGTGTGTATATAGTAATTGGTGTTGGAGTGTCTATGGTTTTGACAATGGCAGTCTGTAATTTACAGTGGGTGTATCAAAAGTTATATTAGGGTGTGAGAAGATGCATCAAATTATCACATGGATGATGTCATCAGTGATGTCATCAGTGATGTCACTGACCAGGTCATGAGTGATGTAATATGTGACGTCATCAGCAGTGCATTGCGGGGCGCGAGTTATAGTTACCTGAACTAACTATAACGGGGAATTTCACGGGTTTTGTACGAGTGCAATGTCCAACTAACTATAACTGTCCCTAAAACCTATGGTTTTTTTCAGTGAATTTCAAAGGTTTTGTAAATGACAATTTTTAAATGTATTAATTGTTATATTTATTTTTTTGATACTGATTTACTACATTTTTTTAAACTATTTATTTTTAGATATTTTATTTTTTAAATACATTGTAATTACATTATACATTACATTACAAAATATACTTTCTCAGAATGAATTACTTTAGTTTAAATACTTTGCAAATAGGCAAAAAAACTTTTAAGTACAGTAGTTACAGTTGTTGCAATGGGCAACACAATTTCAAACACAATGCAACATTGAGCTCAATGTGAATTTCAAGTTAAATGCAATTAGTTACTTTATGGATTACTTTTCTAACCACAGGACTGGATCCTAGATTCAGTCCTGGGACATCTCCTGTAAACAGTTGAGTAAAAGCGTTTTGGTTACAGTAGTGATTTTTCAGGAATATTATTGTATTTTAAAAGTTGACAGAAACTTTTTCACATAGAATCACCAATGTTATCCTATGGGAGGAAATTCACTTAGCAGGTAAGTAGTGTTATCGTTACTTTTTCTTACTCAGTGGTGGATCCTGGATCCAGCACTGGTGCATCTCCTGTAAACAGTTGAAAGAATGCGTTTAAGTCATACAGGCGATTTTTAAGGAATATTTGTAGTTTGTGAAAATCGACACTTTGAAACTTTTCTGCTGAAAACCAGACAATGGATTCCTATGGAAGGAAATACAAGTTACTGGTAAATACGGTTAGAATTACTTTTCAGGGTCAGTGCTGGGCTAAAAGATGCAGCACTGGGTTCTCTCCTGATAACAGGTGAGTAAATCGGCATTCGTAGTTCGGCTGATTTTAGAGGAATATTATAAAGTTCCAAAACTCCACACTTAGAAGAATTTCCAAGTGAAACCAGTCAATGTTAGCCTATGGAAGGAAATTCAAGTTACTGGTAAGTACGGTTAAAATTACTTTTCAGGATCAGTACTGGGCTCAAAGATGCAGCACTGAGGTCTCTCCTGATAACAGGTGAGTAAATCGGAATTCGTAGTTCGGCTGATTTTAGAGGAATATTATAAAGTTCCAAAACTCCACACTTAGAAGAATTTCCAAGTGAAACCAGTTAATGTTAGCCTATGGAAGGAAATTCAAGTTACTGGTAAGTACGGTTAGAATTACTTTTCAAGGTCAGTGCTGGGCTAAAAGATGCAGCACTGGGTTCTCTCCTGATAACAGGTGAGTAAATCGGAATTCGTAGTTCGGCTGATTTTAGAGGAATATTATAAAGTTCCAAAACTCCACACTTAGAAGAATTTCCAAGTGAAACCAGTCAATGTTAGCCTATGGAAGGAAATTCAAGTTACTGGTAAGTACGGTTAGAATTACTTTTCAGGATCAGTACTGGGCTCAAAGATGCAGCACTGAGGTCTCTCCTGATAACAGGTGAGTAAATCGGAATTCGTAGTTCGGCTGATTTTAGAGGAATATTTGCACAATGGTGAAGGAAGGGGGTGGGGCCTGAGGTGACATGTCTGCAAACACGCCCTGTGGCGCGTTTTAAGTTGGAGAATTAATTCCTCCTCAATCCCGAGGGTCCCTAGGGGCCAAGTAGCCCACCAGATACCTCCAGTATGCGCCAGAGAGCTGCGTTGCAGAGAGGTGTTCAGAGGCCACGCCCCTTTGTGCACCTCTCTGCAACGCAGCTCTGTGGCGCTTTCTGGACGTACCTGGTGGGCTAGTTGGCCCCCAGGGACCCTCAGGATTGAAGGGGATTTAATTCCCCATCTTAAAACGCGCCACGAGGCCTGTTTGCACACATGTCACCTGAAGCCCTGCCCCTCCCTTCACCACTGTGCAAACGCGCCCGTGGCGCGTTTTAAGTTGGGGGATTAAGTCCCCTTGAATCCTGAGGGTCCCTGGAGTCCAACTAGGCCACCATGTACCTCCAAAAAGTGCCACAGAGCTGCGTTGCATAGAGGTGTAAAAAGGGGTGTGGCCTCTGTACACCTCTCTGCAACGCAGCCCCCTGGCGCATACTGGAGGTTCCTGGTGGGCTAGTTGGCCCCCAGGGACCCCCAGTATTCAAGGGGAATCGTTCCCCTCTGCAAACAGCGCCAGGGGCGCGTTTGCAGAGTGGTAAAGGAAGGGGGCAGGGCCTGCGGCACGATCGTTTTTTATTTTTTATGTTTTATTTTTTTCCCGAAGGGGGACTGTGTGGCCCCCCTTCCTTTTTCCTTTTTTTGGGCCCTGGGGACCCCATCCCCCAGGGCCTTACCCCTTCCTTTAGGAAGGGGTAAGGCCTTTATTTTTTTAATTATTTTTTTTGGGGGGGAGGGGGGCCGCGTGGCCCCCCTTTCGGGCCACTACTTGCCCCGGGGACCCCATCCCCCGGGGCTGGCCCTCTCCATTGGGGACTGTTGGGGGGTCCCCAATCCCCCACGGTCCCGCCGGCTCCACGCGTCCCTCGGGAGCCGGCATTGCTTTCCACATGGGGAGCTGCTAAGATGCAGCTCCCCGTGTGGAAAAGCAATCTGCTTTGAATTTTGGAAGAGAGAGCAGGTTTCCTGCTCTCTCTTCCAAAATTCAAAGCAGTTTGCTATGACAGGACGGGAGCCGCGAGGCTCCACGCCCTGCCATAGCAAACTACAGTGTCCCGGGGTAGGCACCCCGGGACACTGCAGGAGCCGGCCCTGGGGGTGGTGGTCCCCAGGGCCATCACTGGCTCCAGGAGGGGGCCGCGCGGCCCCCCTACCCACATCTGCAAAGCCCGGGGAGGTGGTGGTCCCTGGGGCTTCGGGGGTCCAAAACAGACCCCCATTTTAAATTTGTTAGTGCCCTGGGGAGGTGGCGGTCCCCGGGGCGTGTGGGGTGACTGGAGCCCCCCCACACAGGTCATTAAATTAAAAAAAAGAAGCCCCGGGGGGTGGCGGTCCCCGGGGCTGCGGGAGGGCGGATAGCCCTCCCGCACCATTTTTTATTTAAAGCCCCGGGGGGTGGCGGTCCCCGGGGCTTGGGGGGCCTTAGAGGCCCCCCCCATAAAATCTAAACCCCCCCCCGCATGCCCCCGGGACTTGGGCCACCCGGGGGCAAATTAGCATCGAAGCGTGGGAGACCGCGCTTCGATTTTGTTTTTTATCGGCGGGATCCGCGCACCCTAAGCGCATCCCGCTGATTTTTTAAAAAAAAAAATGCTTTTTTCTGCCCAGGGGGTCCTTGTGGGACCCCCTGAGCAGACCTAGGGGGTCAGGGTGTTTCTACCCTGCCCCCTTTGTGCGTTTTGCGCACTTGTTTCTTGTGTTTTTTTATTTATTTTTTTAATCCGCGCACCCTAAGCGCATACCGCCGTTTAAAAAAAAAAATGCTTTTTTCTGCCCAGGGGGTCCTTGTGGGACCCCCTGAGCAGACCTAGGGGGTCAGGGTGTTTCTACCCTGCCCCCTTTTTGCGCTTTGCGCACTTGTTTCTGACAAAATGGCTGCCAACACTTCCTGATTTGGAGTGTTGACAGCCACTTGACAGCCAATTAGCATGCAGCTCGTGATCGGGAGGGTACGCGGACCCTACTCGGCCATAGATATATATGTGACTTTACTTTTGATTTTCTCAGGAACTACTGAACGGATTTACACCATTTAAGTAAAAGGCACGACACTGAACCAAGGGCTACCTCTTTGCCAAATTTGGTGTAATTCCGTTCAGCAGTTCGGGCTGTAGCTGCGACTAAAGGTTCCTATGGAAAAATGAATGGGGAAAACACGTTTTGGGACCCCCCTTTTTTCTCGGCCCTCGCTTGACGAATCATCCCGAGACTTTCAGGATAGGAGCGGACCGGAGCGCCCCAACAAGTTGGAAGCTTTCGCGAAGATTCGTCAACCGGCGCCAACGTTATTGCAAATAGAATGTTGCGGATTTCCTATGGAAAATAGGTCCTAACTATAACTATCTACTGGCGACTGCCAGTAGATAATATATATATATATATATCACCACGAAAATCCCAGGAATGTATCCGCTACGGCAGCAGCAGCAGCGCAACACCACAGGCACAGACTCCAAAGGCAGAAGTATTCAACAGATGGGTTTATTCACACATCTATGTCCAAAAGTGACGCGTTTCGGCCGCCAGACATGCGGCCTTGATCACACATATCTATATATACACATTAGACTTGCCATCTTTTGGCGTGTTTCCCCTGTCTTTTTGCTTTCTGACCTCCCGGTTTTGAATCTGTTTTTGCTGGTTTAGTGTCTCTGCGCACTTTCTCACTGCTGTTCAGTGTTAAAGTGCAAGTGCTCCTGTTGTAAATTATGTTATGGGTTGGTGTTTCCATGATTGGCATATTTGATTTACTGGTGAGGCCCTAGTAAAGTGCACTGAGAGTGCCAGGGCTGGTAAATCAAATGCTACTAGTAGGCTTGCAGCACTGGTTGTGCCACCCACAGAAGTAGCCCTGAAAAGGTAACTCAGACCTGCCACCGCAGAGTCTGTGCACAGTTTGTAACTGCAGTGTCGACCTGGCAAGTGCACTCACTTGCCAGGCCCCAACCTTCCCTTTTTCTACATGTCAGTCACCCCTAAGGTAGGCCCAAGGTACCCCTGTGGGCAGGGTGCTGTGTATGTTAGAGGTAGGACATGTACTGATGTGAGTGACATGTCCTGGTGGTGAATTACAGTGTATTTCGTTTTTCACCATTGCAAGGCTGCCTGTTCCCATAGGACAGAATGGGGAGTTCGTTTATACCATCTCATAAACATAACTACCCCTGGGAACAAGGTAGAAAAATAAAGTTTAGTATGTCTGGACTTAGAATGTTAAAATGCATCTTTTAGTGAAGATGATTTTTACATTCTGTGTTTGAAAATACCACTTTTAGAAAATAGGTATTTTTTTGCTTAGCTATCCTGTGTGCCTCTGCTGGGGTTGTGGATTGAGTGTCTGGCTTTGGGATGACAGGGGCTGGTGAGGGGCAGTGGCTCCAGAGAGCCTGATGGGTCAGGGCTGGGCTGAATAGACCTGGGCTGCATTTAGAGTAGTGGGAGGAGATTTCCTTGCACCTGAATGACCTAGTCTGCCTTGCACAATGCCGTCTCCACCCCCTGCCAGGAAGCTGCACCAGTGAGGACAGAACTGGTTTGGGCTGGGTACAGACACTCTCTGCCTTCAGAGAACAAAGGGTTTGGTGATATAAATATGGGGGGGCCAGACCCCAGAATTTTAGAACTCTTTTGGACCAAGAAGACTGCCAAGAAGAAGAGCTGGAGAAGCTGTGAGGAGGAACTATCACTTTGCTGTGTGCTTTGCTGTGTTGGCCTGCAGTGGCTGCTTCTGTCTTGGGCAGTGAAAGGACTGGACTCGAACTTTCTGCAATCTCTTTTTGTGAGTTTCTCCAAGGGCTTGAGGTAGAGCTTTCCCCCTGTTCAAGAATTCTCAGGAACAGCAAATACTTCAAGTTCTTCTGCCCTCAGCACTGGGGACTGTGTGTTTTGTGCTGCAACATAAGAAAAAGCAACCCGACGCCGTCTACGGCGCTGCTGCCGACTCCGTGTCCTGAAGGCACCGCAGAGGGCACCGCCGCAACGCCGCACTGCAACCCTGGTCTCACCGATGCCGCCTGCTGACGCCGCCACCGAGCCGCTGCTTGCACCGCGACCTGTGGGCACCGCACTCCGCACCGCCTCGCTTCACATCGTCGCCTTGGTATCCCCGACGTCGCTGCTTCATGCCGACATCGACGCCGCTGCTTGCACCATGGTTCGAGGGCACCGCTCGTAAGTTACACGACGCACCGTCCTCATACCGCACAGCAGCCTTGGCCTACCGACGCCATCGACTCCAGTTTGTCAGCCGACGACAGCGCTTCAGCAACAGCGCCGCCGCTTGCACTGTGACCTGCCAGCACCGCTGCACTTTGCACCACAGCATCCGACGCATGCCGACACCAGCACTCCTGACTTCAACCGCGGGGAGTTTGATCTGCAACACGTGGGACTTCAAGGGCCCGACGACTCCTGCACTGACCTCCAGAACCGACGCCTGCAGACGCCGTGCTTTTGGAGCTCAACGAGAGGTCACCGACGCCCTGCATTTCTAAAGGTACTGTTTTGCGGGTCTCCCTGACACCGTAGCTGGCCCGCGATGCCGCGGTTAGCCATAACTGTTTGGAATTTGTTGTTCAGGATGCCGTGATAGCCCCAGACGGAGCTATCCACTTCAAGGAACTTTATTTTAAGTTTATTTTGATAACTGAAGATTTCTAAGTACTGTATTGTGGATTTTTATCGTTTTTAGTCTTGTCTTAAGTATATAAAAATATTGGATATTTTTCTAAACTGGTGTGGTGTCCTTTTGAAGTGCTTACACTGTATTACTGTTGGTTATGTGCAAATGCTTTACACACTGCCTCTAAGATAAGCCTGACTGCTCGTGCCAAGCTACCAAGGGGGTGAGCAGCGGTTATTTTAGGAGTGTAACTCCCTTATCCTGACTAGGAAGAAGGGTCCCTTCTTGGACAAAGGTGCAAGCCCTTGCCAACTAGAGACCCCCATTTCTAACAATATATATATATATAGTGGCTTGCTGTGGGACATATATATGTAAGTATGCCTTGTGTCCTAAAGTAACTATAACTCATGCCCCGCCATGCAGTTTTCTCATCAATAATTTTACTATAAATGTTGCAGTGATATAATCAATGATGTCATAGAAGATGTAATGAGTAATGTAATATGTGGGGTATTAGCAATGCATAGCGAGGGCAAGAGTTATAGTTCATTTAGAGCATGAGTTATAGTTACTTGAGATAACTAACTGCTGAATTTCTATGGTTGTGTATGTGTAAAATATGAACCTAACTATAACGTCCCAGTAACCATTGTTTCTTTAGTGAATATTTAAGTTTTTAAAAATTCTATTTCCTAACTATAACGTCCCTGTAACCTTTGGTTTTTTCAGTGAATTTCTATGTTTTTAATGCTATTTCCTAACTATAATGTTCCTGTAACCTGGGTGTTTGAGTGGGTGTGTGGTTGAGTGGGTGTGTGGTTGAGTGGGTGTTTGTGTGGTTGTGTGGTTTGGTTGTGTTAGTGCGTGTGTGACTGGCTCTGTGGGCTGTGAGTGGGTGTGTGAATGGCTGTATGGGTGATTACGTAGGTGCATGAGTGCCTCTGTGCGTCTGTGAGTGGTTCTCTGTCACTGAGAGGGTGTGTGAGTGGCTGAATGGGTTTGCAAGTTGGTGTGTGAGTGGTTTTCTGGCTCTCTGAGTGGATGTGTGAGTGGCCGTATGGATGTGTGAGTGGCTGTATTTGTGTGTGAATGGGTGTGGGAGTTTTTTGTGTGGTTGTATAAGTGGGTGTGGGAGTGGCTGTACAGGTGTGGGAGTGACAGTGGCTGCATGGGTGTGTATGTGGGTGTGTGTGGGGTGTGGAGTGCCTGTGTAGGTCTGTGAATGGGTGTGTGAGTGGTTCCCTGGGTCTCTGAGTGGGTGTGTGAGTGGCTGTGTGGGTGGTTGTGTGGGTAAGTGGGTGTGCAACTGAGTGTGTCTGTGAGTGGGTGTATTATTTTTTTTTAAATTGGGATCTGGATCCGTCGCGGATTGACACAGGTGTGCTGCGTTGGGCACCACAGTGGATCTGCGGATCCTCGCGCAGCCAAAAAAAAACGTTTTGGACAATTTCTTGTCAATGAGGGGTCCCTCACAGACCCCTCCATCAGTCTCATGGGGTCAGGATACCTCTATCCTGACCCCTTATTTCTTACATAGACTTTATTCTCCCCCCCACTCTTCCGGAAGAATTTCACGATTGACAAAGTGGCAAGCCACTATAGGTATATCATATTTTCATTTATTTTGTAAAATCAAAAGGCTTTGGTTATCAATGGACCTAAAAATGAGGGTCTTGCACATAAAAAGTCCTAGAACACCAATCACAATTCTTACAATCTGTTTTAGAGGTGCAGGAAACCTAAGGGAGAGTGGCTAGAGTTAAGGGGAGAATGAGACAAGGAATCTGTTTGGATAAGATTGTGTAAACACGGTTTTCTGTTAGTAGCCATTTAGAAGTGTTTAAGCAGAAATCTGAAATCATTTCTCAGCCACAAGCTCCGTGTACAGTGGTGTCCATTGACCTATAAATTACGCTGTTGTAGATGTCTGTCAGTTTCTAGTGCTCCTAAACTAGTGCCCAGCATTAACACTGCATTCACTTACTCAATACGAACACATGTCCAGAAGTAATTTAATTTGCAGTCAGTGCAACACAAGGAAACATTGTTAGTCATCTAACAGAGAAAAGAAGAGTTAACATATCTCTCTGGATGATTTGCTTGACTGTAAATAATTTTAAGCTATGTTACAATAGCAATAACGTAAATCTGCTGTGGTATAACAGATTAATTTGAACAGATAACAGATAACACAAAATCACGCTATATGTTGACGATATACTACTATCTACTGGTTCAAAAGTCTTGAGTTTCCCCGCCCCCAACCACCGAATCATATAGGAAACTACGGCATGACAACAGGCTTCAAGGATAATCTACAGAAATGTAAAGTTGTACCAGTAGCCCATGGCTCAGCGCGACTTGATCTATTCTCCATCGCCCCCCCTTTTTACAAAACGAATAAAGTAAAGTGCCTTGGAATCTGGGCACTATATCTCACTGACATGCTTATACATATATTAATTTACCAGAGGTTGTTCCCTGTACAAAAGCTGATCTAATAACCACATCACTATAAGGCAGCAGGTATGCAGTTACAAGAATTAGCATTGACAATAGGAAGCCCCTTTTATTTTAATCAATTTATTCTCCGCCAGTTTTCCCGCCGATGCTGCCCCTCCCCCTGCACAGCCCCCGCTCCAGCCTCTCGTACCGCCCCCTCCCCTACTTAATGGCGGCCGCTGCGCGTCGCACGCAGCAGGCGCGCCGCTGGCGTGTGACCCGACCACGGCCAGCGCCAGGGACCCTGGATCTACGACCCCCTGCACTACAACTCCGCCGCTCTCCTCGCACTCAACCCCGGAAGGAACAACAACTGCCAGAAATTGACGCCGAACACCACCCACGGCCAGTTCTCCTGCCTACACTGCCGACAATCCTTCACCACCGACCGCGTCCCCACCACCGCTGAACCCATGCCGGATGCCCATACCACCATAGCCCTGACGTGCATCCTCCTCAACGTGCGCTCCCTACACAGACACGCAGTAGAGATCTGGGACCTGCTCGACACCCTCTCGCCAGACGTCGCCTTCTTCACGAAAACATGGACCAATGCCACCTCCGCCCCCGACATCCCCAACGGATACAAGATCCAAAGAAAGAACCGCCCCCAACGCCCAGGAGGAGGACTCGCCATCGTACACAAGAGCTCCCTTCGACTCTCCACCTCCAGCACGAACGACCCACTCTCCAACACAGAGCACCTCCACTTCCAGATCCAGACCAGCCCCAGAACCACGCTGCGCGGGACCCTCGTCTACAGACCCTCCCGGACCCCGCGTCTCTGCCGCCACCACCATTGCCGACCTCGCCACACCCTACGCCATCGCCTCCGCGGAGTACATTCTCATCGGGGACCTGAACTTCCACCTCGACAACCGCAGCAACCCCGACTCCACCACCCTCCTTGACAACCTCGGACTAAAGCAGCTCGTCACCACCCCCACCCACAGAGCCGGACACACCTTGGACCCTATCTTCGCAGGAGGAACAAACATCCACTTCAGCCACTCCACACAATCCCTCTGGACAGACCACCACTGCGTACACTTCACCTTCAACACCACCACCGCACCCAAACCCGCCCCGCACCCGCCACGGAGGAACTGGAGCAAGATCACAGAGGAACACCTTAACACCACTCTCCTCCACAACCCCCCGTCCACGACCGACGCCAACTCCGCAGCCAAAGAACTACACCGCTGGATCGCCAGCTGCGCTGACAAGCTCGCACCCCTCCGCCACCCCGTCAAACAACGCCCCCTGAAGGCCGCCTGGTTCACCACCGACCTCCAAGAGGCCAGGCGCTCCTGCAGGCGCCTCGAGAAACTCTGAAGGAACAGGAAAACCACAGAAGACCAGAACAACCACAGGAACGCTGTGAATGAATACCACCAGCGCATTAGGGCCACCAAGCGGACCTTTATCAAGAACAAGATCCTCACCAACGCAAGCAACGCAAAAGAACTCTTCAGCGTCATACAGCAGTTCACCAAACCCCCCAGCGAAGCCACGGACGCCACTCCTTCTCAAGACCTCTGCAACAAGCTCAGCTCCTACTTCCACCTGAAAATCAAGGCCCTCTACGACAATTTCAGCGAACAGACTCCAGACACGGCGCCCCTCCCCACCCCCGACAACCAGCCGACCATCACCACCTGGAAACCTGCCACCACTGAAGACATCACCACGACCATGAAGAACACCCACTCAGGAGCCCCCACGGACCCCTGCCCACCGCACATCTACCACAGAGCCACCACCGCTATAGCACCCGAACAAGGCCGGACCATCAACGCCTCCCTCGATTCCAGCATCTTCCCCGACGACTGGAAGCGGGCAGAGGTCAGGCCCCTCCTCAAGAAGCCATCGGCCGACCCGACGGACCTGAAAAACTACCGGCCCATCTCTCTCCTTCCCTTCGCAGCCAAAGTCACCGAGAGATTCATCAACACCCAACTGACCACCTTCATCGAAGAGAACGCCATCCTCGACCCCTCCCAGTCTGGATTTCGCAGCAACCACAGCACCGAGACTGCCCTCCTTGCCGCCACCAATGACATCCGCATGCTACTCGACCAGGGCCACACTGCGGCCCTCATCCTACTAGACCTCTCCGCAGCCTTCGACACCGTCTCCCATCGGACTCTTGCAGCCAGACTCCACGACGCCGGTATACGGGGAACCGCCCTCGACTGGATCCGCTCCTTTCGCTCCGGCAGAACCCAAAGGATCAGACTCCCTCCCTTCCTCTCCGAACCTACTGAGATCAACTGCGGAGTACCCCAAGGATCCTCGCTCAGCTCTTCAACACCTACATGGCCCCCCTCGCCGCCATTGTCAGACAGCATGGGCTCAGCATAGTATATTACGCCGACGACACCCAGCTCATCCTCTCCCTCACGAATAATCCCGAAGACACCAGACTCAGCTTCCAAGAAGGAATGAAAGACGTCGCGGCCTGGATGAGCAACAGCTGCCTAAAGCTCAACTCGGAGAAGAGGTCCTCGTCCTCGGACCCTCCCCCACTGCTTGGGACAGCTCCTGGTGGCCCCCTGCCCTCGGAAACCAACCCACCCCGACGGACCACGCCCGGAACCTCGGCATCATTCTAGACTCCTCCCTCACCTTTACCCGCCAGATCAACGCCGTCGCCTCCACCTGCTTCAACTCCCTCCGCATCCTCCGCAAGACCCTCAAGTGGATCCCCCCCGAATACAGAAAGACCGTCACCCACGCACTCATAACCAGCAGATTGGACTACGGCAATGCGCTCTACGTCGGAATCAACAAAACCCTGCTACACAAGCTCCAAACCATCCAGAACACCGCAGCCAGACTCGTCCTCGGAACCCCACGATACGAGCACATGACCCAGCACCTACGAGACCTCCACTGGCTCCCCATCGAGAAGAGAGTGACCTTCAAGCTACTCACCCACGCCTACAAATCCCTCCACAACATCGGACCCAAATACCTCAACGAAAGAGTCTCCTTCCACGTACCCAACACCTTCAGGAAGTGCCTCAAGACCTGGCTCTTCGACTGATCCGGAGCTGCAATCCCCCCCCCCCCCAGCGCCTTGAGACCCTCACGGGTGTGTAGCGCGCTTTATAAACCCCTGATTGATTGATATGACTTATGGAAGACAGTGCCTTTTGTGTCATTGATGGGTTAAGGCACTCAATAAGTCATCATACACACAATCTGCCACTCACTCACTCATCTGCACTCATGCCTTCATTCATCCAGTGTCTCATTCCTGGATTCACCCTCTGACAACTACAATAAACCATATAAGAACTCAGCAATCAATGAAGATAAATTAAAAGACTACAAGTTGAAAAAAGAAAATATGCAGCCATTCAAACACGGCAGGCATGTGCTTGCAATAATGAAACTAAACATAGCAGTGGGTGTCCATCTTGCAGAGGTATTGTAAATAGTCTATCATTGTTTTAAAATTCTCGGAAGGCCGCCACATTTAGAATAACCGTGTTGGGCAGAGTGGAATGTTAAAACAATGATACACTATTGTCAACAGCATTCCATAATGGTCTCCTGGTTTGGAGGACGTGACTACGTGGGATGAGGCACACTGAAGATGAAAGCAAGCAAGTGATACATTAGCACTGCCTTGAAAGTTCTAGTATCCTCTTAAGAAACATTAAAATAAAAAACAGGAGAACTAAGAAATTAAGGGAGACATATGAAAGGAGAAAACAGTAAACTAAAGAATTGGCCAAACAGCCCTGGCACTGAAGCGTGCTCATTTCCAGGTGGATGCACAAGAGATCAGAAAATGCTATCATTCACGGATCAAGAAAAATGACTGATGTGGACTGAACCACTACCCCATGCAGTACGCTGACATGGATTGAAGCAGAGTGTAAATGACACTCACAAAGACCAATTGAAGAAAACAGCTGACCGAAAGGTCTTCTATGTATCTATACAGATATATATTTATACCTATTCATGTATGCATACTTAAATGATCCTGGTAGACCGAGAAGAGATTCTAGAAAGAATTATTATAGTGCAAATCTTCTACTCATAGGGTTTGTGAGAGGTGGTAACTAACACCAAATTCCTTCCCTACAGAGGTTGTCTGTAACATTCATATCACTAAATACCTATGTGTAGGTTTTACTACAGAGAGATAACAATCCACCCTTCAATGCCCATTGACTTTAACAAATGCTTTTAACAAACAATATGTCAGGCCTAAAGCGTTTATCATAACTTTTCATAATAAACAGACCTTGCCTATTGCAACAGAAATATGTTTTTCTAGTGGACCAATCAGGCCAGGAGTTTTCATCATGGGCTTTTCATTAAACCAACTGAGGTCTCCTGTACTGAGCAGAAGCTTCCCTACAAGGAATTCAGTCCTAGAAGTACATAGAATAACAAATTACAGTTGGCAAACCAAAATACTTTCTCTCCTAAGAGCGTGTAACAAGGATCCTGACCGTATACCAAAGGTTTGTCAGCGGGGATAACCAGCACCAAAACCCTTACCTACTATGGCAAACTGTGAGATTCCACATAAAAAAAAACATTTATAGAAAGTAATAATCTACCATTAAATTCCTACTGACTTTGGGGGGACGTGGCTAGCACCCAAGGAAGATGGTGGCGCTCCCGTGACTCGCCTGGTGACGGCGGCGAAGACGAGGGATTTTGCAGCGTGTTTCGAAGAAAGGAACCGCTAGAATGGACGTGCCGCCGTCGGAACCCTGGAGGTAGACGAAGGAATAAGTTTCACTACGTGCAGGGCGCTCCTTGTCATCCATTCTATTAATCCTCTTCTAAACGGTATGATGCCCGCCATTTTGGAATCGCTCGCGGGTTGAGAGGAACCGCTTTCCCTGCGAAGCTTCCCTTTTCGGTGACTTTCACTGTCTGCAAGTTTTTTTTTGTTTTTTTTTCTCTTCATGGGCAGCCTGAATGGAAATGATGCAGATACTGGGTGTCCTTAAGAAGATATGATTTTAAGAGTGGATTTGGGGCTCCTCACTCCCCGAGTCTGGGTTTGTAGGCCATTTTGATGCTGAGCCAATAGTTCCCTCCATTTTCTTACGCGCTATATATTTGAATTTTACTTGAACCTCCTGCTGTGTACTGCTCAACTGGAATACATTTGTATGTTATACTTTGCTCTTTAGTCTGCATACTCCTATTTGAGACTGTGGTGATGCGCAACAATCAATTATAGTGACTTTGGTCATTTTTGTGATTACCTTAGGGAAATCTATGGAATTTCTATATGTAGAATGAAGGTGAGCAAATGATCAACTAAGTGGTCTTAACGACCTTTTGCTGCCAAAGACTTGAACCACTCATTGGTTGATACTGCTGATAACCTTGTGACTGAGGTAACAATTCATCACACCTCTCTTAAAAATATTTGTGAATACTATCTGGAATTCCTATTATATCTCTCTGAGCTGAGATACATCAGTTCATTACATCACGCTTTGTAACTGGCATGCTACTAATTGAGGTTGCGGCGGAATACAATTACCAACTTTAACGGGACTGCTCATTTATTCGATATTTTGAAGGAATATTAAGACTTTCAACGCATCATTTTTACTGAGTCTTGGGCCTGACACCCCCTTGTATGGGCAGACTAAAGAAAGTAAGACCGCTGTTGGTTCCCACGAATCGCACATTTATTGTTCGTTCACATCTTCACGCCCATCTTGCTACAATGGATGACTCTTTGAATTCACCACCTAAAAGTGTTTCTACATCTAATATTAATGCTTCTTCTACAGTTAACAAAGCATCAACCAAACCGTTGAAAAAGGATCCTCCTTCTCCGCCAAAGCAAACCTCGTCAGTCTCCATGGATCTTCTTTTGGAGGAAATTCGTGCTTTGCGCCCATTTGTAGAAGAGACAAATTCCAAATTACAAGTCCTAACGGATGGATGGGCAAAGATGGAAGAAAGAATCATTAAGGTTGAGCAATGCGTGGAATCCCTAGGATCATCCTGCGTTAAAGTTGAGGCTCTTCAATCTCAGGTCACATCTCTACAGAAACAGATTGAAAATCTTGAAAACAGGAATAGGCGGAATAATCTCCGCATATATGGCTTACCGGAGGGCTCGGAAGGCTCTGATCCTATCACTTTCTTCAAAACGTTCTTACAGACGGTGCTAAATCTACCTGAGGGAACTATTCTAAACATTCAACGTGCTCATAGACTGGGTCCTCCTCACTCAACGTCCTCCAGCATGAAGAAACCGAGGAGTTATAGCACAAGTTACTTTCTTGTGTAACGATATATCTGTAAGAGACATTAGTTAGTGATAGATTCCTTACCTTAGAATATCCCCAGGCGTCAGACTGGATCCGGAAAGTTTTCGTTAGCAGTACCCCTGCGTGTCGGTAGGCGGCGTCGTCGTGCGGCTCCGCGTACGTCGCTGGCGTCGTAGTCGCCGGGATGACGTCGTCGGAGCTACTTAGACGCGCCCACGCGCGCTGACATCAGTTCTGTACATGACTTTCCGCGCCAGGAACGCAGAGCCATGCCAGAGACCGACTACTGGTGCAATAGAACTAGGGCCCTGAAAGGGACTACCTGAACCCTAGAGAACAGTTCGCAGAACGGGGAGGATGGGTGGGCGGTAAGGAATCTATCACTAACTAATGTCTCTTACAGATATATCGTTACACAAGTAAGTAACTTGTGCATCTGAAAGAGACACGTTAGTGATAGATTCCTTACCTTAGAATACATACCCAAGCAATACCAACCCCGGTGGAGGGTCTGCGATGTGAGATTACACCAGAAAGTCACGGAGAACCGAACGGCCAAAGAAGCTGTCTCTCCGGACTTGACTGTCAAGGCAATAGTGCTTAGTGAAAGTATGCAGCGAGGCCCACGTGGCTGCCTGACAGATGTCTTGCTGGGGGACACCGCGTCCCAATGCTGTAGTAGCTGCCGTCGCCCTGGTAGAATGGGCGCGCAGCCCTACCGGAGGTTCCTTTTTAGCCAGAGTAACAGGTTTTAATACACAAGACAACCCATCGGGAGAGAGTCCGCTTGTGTACAGCTGTACCTTTGTTGGCGCCCACGTAGCCAACAAAGAGCTGGTCATCTACCCGGAACTGTTGTGTGCGGTTGAGATAGAATGAAAGCGCACGTTTCGTGTCCAGACGGTGGAGCCTCTCTTCCTCTCTTGAAGGGTGCGGAGGCGGAAAGAAAGTGGGCAGAGTGACAGTTTGCCCAAGATGAAAGGCAGTGACTACTTTTGGTAGAAAGGAGGGACGTGGGCGAAGCACAACCTTGTCCGGATGAATCGCCAGGAAAGGAGGTTTACATGAAAGAGCCTGGAGCTCACTCACCCGCCTAGCGGAGGTGATGGCCACCAGGAAGATAGTTTTTAAAGTTAATAACCGCAAAGGACAGTTATGAAGAGGCTCAAAGGGAGCGCACATTAAGTATGTGAGAACCAGGTTCAAGTCCCACTGAGGCATCACAAAGGGAATAGGAGGGAAAAGGTGAGTAATGCCTTTGAGAAATCTATTGACAACAGGGGAGTTGAAAAGAGAGGGCTGATTAGGCAGCCTGAGAAAGGCTGAAAAGTAGCCCTTGAGAGTGCCCAGAGCAGAGCCCTGCTGGGCGAAAAAGAGAAGGAACAATAGGACCTCAGAAAGAGGGGCAAAAAGGGGATCTACAGCTTTGGCTGTGCACCATGCCACAAGGTTGTTCCACCGGCAGGCGTATACAGTTGTAGTCGATGGACGCCTGGCTGCCAGGATCACATTACAGACTTCAGGAGGCAAGTGAAATGGAATCAACTGTCGCCGCTTAATCTCCACGGAAGGAGGTGGAGGCTGGACAGGTTCGGGCGGAGGACCGTCCCCTGTTGCTGCGACAGAAGATCCTCCCGAAGAGGCAGTCGGATCGGGGGATCCACGCTCATACTGAGTAGCTCGGGATACCAAACTGTTTGAGCCCAGTCCGGTGCCACAAGAATGACTTGGGCCCGGTCGCGTCAGATGTTCTTTAGCACTCTGGGTAGAAGAGGTATAGGTGGAAAGGCGTACAACAGACCGCAAGTCCACTCGCGATGGAAAGCGTCTCCGAGCGAGGGCCGCCTTGGAAACTCTAACGCGCAGAACTGCTGACATTGCGCGTTCTCTGTGGTGGCGAATAGATCTAACCAAGGTACTCCCCACTGCTGAAAGAGACCTTGTGCCACCTCAGAGTGAAGACGCCATTCGTGATCCATTATGCACCGGCGGGTGAGTTCGTCTGCCCTGGTGTTCAAAGAACCTGTCAAGTGTTGAACCACCAGGATAACGCCCTGGTGTTCCAGCCACGTCCAGAGGCGCAGAGCCTCCTGACATAGGGTCCACGACCCCACCCCGCCTCGCTTGTTGCAGTACCACATGGCGGTGGTGTTGTCTGTGAACACCTGCACTACTGTCCCCTTGACAGAGGGAAGGAATGCTTTCAGTGCAAGTAGGATCGCCCTGAGCTCCAAAAG
The DNA here is from genome assembly GCA_963921515.1 of Calotriton arnoldi. NCBI lineage: Eukaryota > Metazoa > Chordata > Amphibia > Caudata > Salamandridae > Calotriton > Calotriton arnoldi. The sequence goes on from CAWUFW010000663.1 coordinate 244,701, forward strand.
ATAGATATGGAGCTTGGACTCCGCCGGAGACCAGAGGCCTCTGATCTCCGCCTCTCCCATGTGGGCGCCCCATCCCAGGAGGGACGCATCCGTTACCACTGTGTGCTCCAGTTGGGGAAGGGAGAGGGATCTGCCGCTGACCCAACACTGGTCCGTGAGCCACCACTGCAAGTCCTGTGCAGTGCCCTCCGAGAGCTGGACGTAGTCGGACAGATTTCCCTGATGCTGCGTCCATTGGAACTTCAGGTCCCACTGCAGAGCCCGCATATGCCATCTGGCATGATTGATCAGCAGGATGCAGGAGACCAAGAGGCCCAGCAGTCCCAGTGTCTTCCTGACCAAAACCCAGGACCAGGGCTGAAAGAACGGAATTATAGCCCGAGTGACCCGGGCTTGCTGTTCGGGAGGATAAACCCGAAATTGCGCCGTGTCCAGAACCGCTCCGATGAAGAGGAGCTTCTGAGAGGGAATCAGATGCGACTTCAGCACGTTGATGGAGAACCCCAGTAAATGCAGAAGGTTGGCCGTAGTCTGGAGGTGGGAGACGACTGCTTGGGGTGATCCCGCCTTCAACAACCAGTCGTTGAGATAGGGGAAGACTGAGACCCCTGATCCGCGCAGATAAGCTGTGACCACCGCCATCACTTTCGTGAACACCCGAGGGGCGCTGGTAAAGCCGAAAGGGAGCACGGTGAACTGAAAGTGCTTGTGGCCAACCGTGAACTGCAGGTAACTCCGGTGGGCCAGCAGGATGGGGATCTGAAAATAAGCATCCTGCAAGTCCAACGCTACCATCCAGTCTTGCGGGTCTAGGGCAGACAAGACCTGAGTAAGCGTGAGCATTTTGAACTTTTCCTTCCGGAGGAAGCGATTGACGTTTCGGAGGTGTAAGATAGGACGCAGGCCCTTGTCTTTGTTTGGAACCAGGAAGTAGTGGGAGTAACAACCACAACCTACTTCTGGCGTCGGAACGTGCTCGATGGCCCCCTTGGCCAAGAGGGCCGCAACCTCCTGCCGGAAAAGTGCTAAGTGATCCCCCGACATGCGGTGGTACTGAGGCGGCAGGGCTGGAGGGGTAGTCTAGAAGGGGAGGGAGTAGCCCCTTTGGATTATTTGCAGAACCCACCTGTCTGAAGTGATGGTGCACCAGTGGGGGAGGTGATGGCGAATCCTGCCGCCCACTGGCGTTTGGTGGGCCTGAAACACCGGACTAGGAAGGTTTTGAGGCAGTGGTGGCAGGGGCGGTGGTGGACCGACCCGCCCGCTGGCCCCGTGACCCACTGTGGCGGGCCCTCCGACAGTGGCTGCGCTGAGACTGTTGCTGCGCAGGCCGGCAGCTATGAAAGGAACGCGTGTGTGCGCCTGGACCTTGACCTTGAAAGGCGAAAGGCAGACCCCAAGGGAGTGCGCGTGGTGGCAAGACCCAAGGACTGGGCCGTAGCCCAGGAGTCTTTAAAGCGTTCCAATGTGCTGTCACCAAAGAGGCGTGTGCCATCAAAAGGCATGTCCAACAAAGTGTTCTGGACATCCCCTGAGAAGCCAGTTGTTCTGAGCCTAGAAGCTCAAGTTTTTTGGATTCCTTGTCCGGAGGTGCGGAAGGGAATGCGCTCGGAGAGGCAGAGGCCTAGACAACTAGACTCTCAGGCGTTGGGTGTTGAGTGAGAAAACTGGGGTCGCCCGAGGCCCGGCGATGGCGTCCAGGTGCCTAATAGAATATTTGTAAGCACGTTATCAAAGGGCAGTAGCGGGTCCGCCGAGGAGGCCGCCGGCTGCAGCACTTCAGTCAGGAGATTGGTCCTGATAGGCACGGATGGGAGCTCGAGGTTAAGAGCCTGAGCCGCCCTACGCAACACCACAGAAAAGGACCCAACCTCCTCCGGAGCTACGGAAGAAGGGGACAATGTACCAGGGTGCGGAGAGAAATCCAGATCGCCTGGACCCTCCACATCGCCCTCCCCTCAGACCCCTCCTAGTACTCCCCTTCGTCCACCGTCTGTTTAAGAGGCTGGTAAGGACGAGGGGCCGGGGAAAGGGAATAAATTCCCCTCCTGGAATAGTAATTGGGGGGTAATAGTCCAGGCTCGATGTAGTCCGGGCCCATAGGCAACGGCGTCGTATCCGGCGTCGGCCCCGGCGGCGGTGCCGAGGCCGGAGCCAACGGCACCGCAGTGTATCTCGCCGGCGTAGCCGGGGCCAAAGGCGGCGGCACGGGGCGGAACCACCCAACGGGTCCATGGGGCCCGAAGGCACTCCGGAGGGACCAGGGAGGGGGCGCCGAGGCCGGAGCCAACGGCGCCGCAAGGTATCTTGCCGGCGAAGCCGGGGCCAAAGGCGACGGCACAGGGGCAGAACCACCCAACGGGTCCACGGGGCCCGAAGGCGCTCCGGAGGGACCCGATGGGGCGATAAACGGCCCATGGCCGACAGGAATACCTGTATTTCTTCCGGAGTCGCGTACGGCCCCGGGAAAGGCGGGTAGGCCGCAGGCAACAACGGAGGCTCCACCGGAGCTGCGGGGGGAGTGACCGCCCGCCCCCTGCACCGCGTCCCGCGACCGGTGAGGGGTAGACGAGGAGCGACGTCGCTATTTCGATTTCTTATGGCGCTTTGACTTACCTGTGGTGTCGGCTCCGCGACCTGTCCCTCGACCTCCCACGGGAGCGGGACCTTGAGTGGAACTAATTGCCGGGCCTCCAACAACTTTCGGGAACGCTCCCGTAAGGCCTTCGGCGCCATGGCCCGACAATCGGGGCACGTCTCGTGACAGGCGTGCCCGAAGCAGCAGAGACACACGTCATGCGGGCCCGCCACCGACATGGTCCCCTACTGCACCAGAAGTCGAGTATTCGACAAAACAAGAGAAACAAGTTAAAATAATAACTAGGAGTACCGCTCTCTCTCGGATCTGCGCTTGCTGGCGCGGAAAAAGAAAGAACTGACGTCAGCGCGCGTGGGCGCGTCTAAGTAGCTCCGACGACGTCATCTCGGCGACTACGACGCCAGCGACGTACGCGGAGCCGCACGACGACGCCTACCGACGCGCAGGGGTACTGCTAACGAAAACTTTCCGGATCCAGTCTGACGTCTGGGGATATTCTAAGGTAAGGAATCTATCACTAACGTGTCTCTTTCAGATTTATACTTTCTTGAATATACTGACCTTCTCAAGGTATTGTCAGCAGTCAGGTCCATGAAGCGAATTTCATCATCAGGTAGCCAGCTCTTTTTCTCACAAGATTATGCAAAGTCTACGGCAGATAGACGCAAGGAATTCCTCGCCATGAGACCAGCTCTACGCTCTATTGGAGCAAGGTGTGGTTTATTCCATCCCTGCTTGTTCAAAGTGACCTTCAATAACAACACCATTACTTATGAAGATCCAGTCAAGCTAAAAAGTTTCCTCAATTTGCATTGCCCATAAAGGATGGACATTTCTAGCACACGTTTCAAATAACTCTTTTCGTTCTACTTAAGAGTTCAAGCTTTATACATTTAATATGATGAATTACTTGTAAGGCTATAGAGTGTTTACCAGTTTAGTAAAACGGTTTGCTTACTTTAACTGAGTTTTCTTTTTCAGGTTGCAAGTCTGTATTGTTTGTTTTAAGGTTAAGAAAAATGTTTTAATTTAACAACATACTTTGACGGCTCTAACTAATTTTTCTCTTCACAGGTTCCATCTTCGTATTGTTTGACTTACCCGTCTTGTATGTCGTTTGTCCTGGAGTCTTCCCTGCCTCACCTCGTGGAGTCTGGACGTGTCATCGTTCCATGTGGCCTCATCCCCCCTCACCCTTTATATGTTTTGGACTTTATGTAGGTACAGTCTTTTTCTTCTACTATTTTTAACAGTAAACTATCTCTTTTCTACATCTATCTTTTCTTCTTTCCTTAACTTAACTCTTTATAATATTTCTCTTTATCAATTTTCCTTCTTCTGTTTTCTCTTCTCTTTATCCTTTCATCAATTGGTTCTCATAGATCTTATCTTCGTACTTATTGTGAGTTTCATATTTGATAATATGCAGGTTATCACTGGTTCAATTTATTATACATTTTATATGTCTCATTTATGTTTTTAAAAATTGTCACTTGGAATGTCAGAGGCTTAAATTCCCCCATTAGGAGACAATGAGTCTTGTCATACTTGTCTAAATTGGATGTTAATATAGCCATATTACAAGAGTCCCATCTTAAGGAGAGTGAGTCATTAAAGCTTAAAAAGAGTTGGATGGGCGAAGTTTTGTTCTCACCGGGGGATGTTAAAAGAAATGGTGTCATAACACTATGTCATAAAGCTTTAAATGCTAAACTCATCTCCCAAGAATCAGACAGTGAAGGTAGATGGCTCTTCACTAACTTAATGATAGGGAAAACTCTGGTATCTTTGTTTAATATATATGCCCCTACTAATGGTGATCCTTCTTTTTGGTCCCGAATTTCTCAACAACTTATAAGGTATCCCTCAGAGAATTTTATTTTTGCAGGGGATTGCATTGCAATCAAGTGACTGATCCCTTTATTGACCGCAATTCTAAGACTTTTTTGTACCTCAAACAAAACACATAAAGCTTTTATACAAACTATAAACAGAGGAATTTATTGGACGCTTGGAGACTCTGTAACCCTTCCTCGAGAGAATATACTTTTTTCTCCCCACCCCATCAAACGCAGTCCAGAATAGACCATATTTTTATTTCACACAATGTCTCCCAATCCTTACGTTCGGCTGATATAGGTTCCATACTTATCTCTGACCATGCTCCAGTTTCGATTCAATTGGACATCCTACACCAATCAGTGCTCCCCAAAAGATGGCATTTTAATAATTCTTTACTTCTAGATCCCAATTTGAATGCTTCTTTTGTTTCCTTTTTTCATGAATATTTTCGAATCAATCAAACAGATAACATTTCCTTCCATACAATTTGGGATGCTTTTAAAGCCACCTCTCGTGATTTTATTATCAGATATGTATCCAACAAACGTAAAACCTCCAGAGCATTAAACAACAAACTTCTTACTAAGATTAAAAGACTAAAACATTCCTTTTACACCTCTAAGTCAAAGGATTTTCTAACAGATCTTATAAATGCAAAAATTGCTTTTAATAAGACTTCTACTGAAAATGCCTCCCTATATTTATTAAAAACTAGTGCGAAGTTTTACGGTGGCCAAAACAAATCAGGCAAATTACTAGCTAGTTGTCTCAAGATTAAGCAAAATAGGCTTAAAATAGAATCCATTGTTGATGAAAACCAAGTACCAAAATTCAAAGACTCCGAAATTCTCCAAGAATTTGTACACTTTTATAAATCTCACCACACACCAGAAAATGTTCCTTTAGAAGCAGACATTATCCAATATCTCTCTACAATCCAGAAACGTACCAAACCCCTGATGAATTTGTACCTCTTGGAAACTGACATTACGCAGATGGAAATGCTAAATGCATTGAAGACTCTCCAAAAGGATAAAGCTCCAGGTCCTGATGGATTTACAGTTGAATTTTATTTACACTTTGCCCAAATACTTCTCCCACACTTACACACTCTTATTTCCTCTTTTACCACATCTTGTAACTCCTAGGGTTCCTTTTTAGAGGCTATAATATGCTTAATTCCGAAAGATGGTAAGGATCTACGATATTGCAAAAATTATAGGCCCATATCCCTAGTTAATGTGGACTACAACATTTTTTCAAAAGCACTGGCCCTACGTTTGGAATCACACCTTCCTTTGTCGCTAGGTAAAGAACAATCAGGTTTGGTTAAGGGAAGGTAACATTACAGACAATACACGATTATTTTTTGACATTTTATCTAGGACATCACATTATTCAGATCCACTATCAGCAATTGCCCTGGACGCGGAAAAGGCCTTCGACAGAGTCTACTGGCCTTTCCTCTTTCATACCCTTAAATGGTTTGGATTTGGCCCAAATATCACTTCCTTAATTGCTCTACTCTATTCTGAGCCCAAAGCTGCTATTTTCTGTAATGGTCTCGTGTCCCCCTACTTTACCCTGAAAAGAGGAGTGCGTCAAGGCTGCCCTTTATACCCTTTTCTTTTTAACTTAGCTTTGGAGCCTTTTTTGTCAAAAATCCGTCAAAATCATTCCATAACAGGGTTCATATCCAATTCCCAACAGATTAAATTAGCAGCATATGCAGATGACATATTAATGTTCATTTCTCAACCACAGACTTCACTTACAGCATTTTTGGGAGAGGTTCAAGCCTATGGTTTAGTATCGGGTCACAAATTGAATAATGAGAAATGTGAAATACTACCCTTAACCAAATATACCTTTAAAGATGATTTTAAGATCTCTAATTTTGTATGGAATTCTCAACACATAAAATACCTTGGATTATGGTTTTCTCCTTCTATAAAAACATCCGTCTCACTAAATTTTGATAAGTGCCTAGATAAATTAAAAACACTCACTGCGAAATGGCATCCTCTCTTTCATGGTGGGGCCGCCTGGATACCATTAAAATGATGCTTACCCCCATTATACTTTACATGATATCGAATATACCAATTTCTATACCAGCTAAACTTTTTCATAAGGTCAATTCTATCCTTCTATCATTTTTATAGAACAATAAAAAAAAATCAAGAATGTCAACAGAAATTGATGCGGCCAAAATCAGAAGGTGGTGTAATTTTTCCCCATTTTTCTAATTATCACAGAGCTTTTCAACTGAAGCAATTATCGAAGTGGGTATCTGATCAATCAACTGATCTCCCATTATGGGTTGATCTTGAGACCTCATTTATAACACCCTTCTCATTTCAGAAATATCTCTCATTCAAGCGTAAACCACAGAATAATTCCACACCAGTAATTAAACAGTCCTGTAAGATACTAGATGCTCTCCTTCACCCGGTTCCTCACGACTTTGACACCTTCCTCACATCCACAATTTGGCATAACAAATTTATACTCGTCAACAATAAACCTATATACTGGAAAATATGGAGAAGTAAAGGTTTACTTTGGGTGCATCAGTTATTTGAACAAGGCACACTTCTTACATTCTCAATGGTACGCACCCTTTTTCACTTACCTAACTCCTTTCAACACAAATTTTCAGTTCTACGAACTGCAATACTTGAAGTTTGCACTCAGTTTAAGTCTGTGCCTCCTTCATCCTCCCAGACGGATTCTACGTGGTATAATTTCCTAAGCATGAATCCTAAAGCTTCTGTTATTTACTCTCGCCTATCACAACCCCCCATAAATAGGGATAAAACCAAAATAGAGCTTTCTTGGGAAACTGATCTGGGCATAGATCGGCCCATTTCCCTATGGAATAGAATATAGACAAAAATCAGGAATTCATCTAGAGCGGCAAGCACTACACAGACTATTTTTTTTATTTATAATAGACTCCTTTTTACACCCCCATATTTACATAAGATACACAATGTAACTCCTAACACTTGCTGGAGATGTTCTTATGAAAACGCTGATTTAAAACATATGTTATTTACATGCCCGTATGTATTCAAATTCTGGAAACAGGTTTGGATCCAAATCAACACCATCTTTAATACTACAGTCCCCCTTTCTTTTATCAACATTATCTTAGGGAGCTTATCCGTTGATTGGAAGAGGAGACAATCGCAAATACAAATCATAGATCTGTTACTGGCGGTTGCTTTCCAGCAGATAACAAAAAACTGGAAGGATGCATCTAAATAATCATATTTAGCTTGGTGGTATGCTGTTTGTCATAACCATAGACTGGACACGACTCTTGTATATCCTATATCTCTCCCTAGAAAACCACTACAACTATGGGCTCCTATCAAACAATTTTTAGATGATAGTGCAAAAACATCCTTTGTTCCCACTCCCTTGTTACAAGAAGTTACTAAGCCTCCTTGACTTCCTTTATATTGAAAATGACATTGTTCAGTATATTAATTCGGTAATATTGATATGATTGCATATTTTAATTGCATTAAGTTTTTCTTCTCACTTCTCATTGTATTAAGATTTTTATGAACCAGATTTTCATACTCTTAATGTATTTATATTGCTTAATGTATCTTCTTTCTTTTTTTCAAATAGAACATGTAACATCATTATCTTTTATTCCTTCTTCTTTTACCTATGTAACATTTATTGATTATCTGCACAAAGTATTGTTATTTAATTACCTTTTTTTCAATAAACCTATTCTTGAAACTTGAAATTCCTACTGACTTTAACATAGTTTTTACAGTCAATATGCCAGGCCTACTGCCTTTACTGTAACTTTTCCTTATAAACAATCTGGCCTATAACCTTTATCATTGGCTTACCATCATAACCACCACAGACCTACTGTGTTGGTTCATAAGCCTTCCCACAAGTCAACCATCGAGAATGCATTAACACAATTACAGATATGCAAAAAATACAGCTGTTGACACAATATAAAATCCCTTGTAATAGAGCCTAATAGGTATTACCATTGTCAAATCGTCTATCACCCATGGTTTGTTCAGGTGGGTCACCAACATAAAAACCCTTGCCTATTACAGTAATCAACAATATTCCAGGTAACAAAATACCTGCTGACAGGCTTTAGCACAGTTTCCTAGCAATCCACTCTTAAAAGCCTGTTGCATTAATCACATATTTTACACAATAAGGAAGGCCTACTTTCTTTGTCATAACTTTTCATTATATACAGATCAAACTTAAGGAATCTGACATAACTTTTCCTAGTGAACTGATAAGGCCTCTAGCCTTTATTAATGCCTTGTCAGCATAACCAACTCAAGCCCATTGTACTGTGTGTAAAATTTCCACAAAGCAACCATCCAGCATACAGTCATAAAAGTACAAATGTACACAAACTTATAGTTGGCAAAGCAAAATATGATCTCTCCTAAAATAAGCTAACTAGGATGATTCTGGTGCATATCTTCTATCCCCACAGTTTTTTCCGGTGGATCACCAACAGAAAAACACTTGCCTATTACAGTAATCTGTGAAACTCCATGTAACAAAATAGGTGCCTAGAGGCTTTAGCACAGTGTAATAACAATTCATCCCTAAAAGTCTATTTTTCTTTAACATATGCTTAGCACTGTAAGTGGGTCAGGTCTACAGGCTTGGTCATAACGTTTCATAACAAGCAGATTAAACCTACAAAATCTGACATGACTTTTCCCAAAGAATTCTTTACTCTTTAACATGGTCTTTACACTTTACCCAACATTTGCCTATTCAAGTAGACATAAACTGGCATCCATCATGCATACAGTTGTAAAATTAAAAATAAGTAGAAAAATACAGCTTGCAAAACAATACACAACACCTCTCAACAGGGCCTAACAAGAAGCACCAAAGTGAAAAACCTCAAAGTTTGTTAGAGTGAGTGACAAATGCCTACTATAGTAATCTGTGAGATTGCAAGTAACAAATTACCTTTCGATAGCCTGTAACACAATGTAATAATGACCAACTGATAAAGGCTTACTGGCTTTAACATATGCTTTTTTACAATTAATAAACTAGACCAACATCCTTTTTCATAATGCTTCAGAATAAGCAGAACAGACCTATGGCATTGGACAAAGTTTCCAGTGCTCCAATCAGGCATACAGCATATCACTAACTCAGGCCTACAGCTTTCAGTGTAAGCTTTTCCATAGAACAACCATCAGGTACATAGTCATAAAATTGGAATGGTATACAAAACTACAGTTGGCTAAGCAAAATACTATTGCCCCTAAGAAAGGCGAACAAGGATTCTTATAGAGCAAACCTTCTGTATCCATGGTTTGTGGTCACTCTGTGACCAACACCATTGCCTACTGTGGTAATCTAGGAGAACACATGTAACAAAATACCCATTTATAGGTTTTAATAACAAGTAATAACAATCAACACTTAAATGTCTATTGACTTTACCTTATGCTTTTCAAAATAAACACGTATGGACTAGTGCCTTTATCATAACATTTCATATTAAACAGATCAAGCCTATAGTACTGATCACTGGCTTGCACCATAGACAACACAGACCTGCTTCATCCAGTATAAACTTTGCTCCCTGCCAAAAAGTGCAATACAAGCAGTCGCTTAGTGGAAGCACGCAAATTCAGCTCAATCAAATCTTTTACTTAGGGGAAGCAACATACAGGTGGAGCCTAAGCCCCTCTCGCAGTAGAACTCGGAAAGCTTTTTTTTTTTATTTTATTCAAATAAGGTCTTTTGGCACTTTGACACTGTCAAGCCAGACCAAAAAATCCATGAAAATTACTGTAGTCCTGGGCTCTCGAACACAAAACTGCAGTCTGAAGGCTAAAGTTAATGACTGCCCTCCTGCCATCTATGCTGCTGCAAGAGAAAAGTAAACACCATAAATTATTCAGTTATCTAAGACACTTTAAAGGCCTCTGAAAGTCCAAGCTGAGGAAGTTAGGTAAATTAACAAAATGAACACATCTGCATAGAGAGTAAGCATTTTTTTCTGGAAGCACACATCGTATACCCAATCAAAACATGTACTCCTGGCAAACAACATGTGGGGGAGCCAAAGCCCCTGTCCTTGTAATGTCTGGCAACAGCTGCGATGTCAAGCCAGACCTAAATATGACTAACATGATCTATTTCTCCCAAATGCCCCAGTTCAAATTTGCGACTGCCATACATACGTATTTGCAGCAGCAGATTAATCTAGAAACGTAAGAAGACATACATGACAATATCAGTGTTGTGAGGTGAGCACCCAAGCAGACAGGTGGCTTGGCTTTCATGCAGTGGTGCTTGGTGCATAGAGAGGACCTCGGCAGTGGCACAGAAGCAGCATGCGTTTATGGAGAAACTGCTGTCTGTGCAGCTTTGGCAAGCAGAAGTGAAAATAAACTGACAGGCGGGATCAGGAGGGCTATATAGAGCAATTTAACCAAAAGGTATCCCACCAGGGGGCATGGGGATTGTGATATGCAATGCACGGGACACGGTCTAAAGGGGTGGATCACCCCACGTGGGTATGCTAGCTCCGCATCACTTGTGCGGGGAAGGAAAAAAATCATTTTTTATATATAAACATCACACACTCCAGTACAGTCATGCTTCATCATTGGGTTCACCCTGACTCCTAAAGGTCAGGGTGGGCTCAACCATATTTCAGGGAGCACTTAGTATATGGGTGACCAGAGGGCTTAACTAGAGATTAAAAATCCCTCATCTTCTCCTAGGTATCCCTTCATTCATGGAGATGCTGGGGAGACTAAAACAAAGCTTGTGGGTAATGTGGACTGTTATGGTCCTATGACCCTAGATTTTAGACCAACATGTTTCAGCCCTACTCTAAGGCCTAACAAGGTGCAAGGCTTTCATCAGGGTATCAGATCAGTACCTCCCTAGTTATTAGGTCAAATGTACAGCTGGCAGAGTAATTCCATGCACTAATGCAGGGGCAGTGCTAATACTTGCCCGTCAATGGTCTTTGTGGCGAATCACCTGCAATAGAAAAAAATCCACGGCAGGTATTATGTAAAGCTCACATATAACATTTGCGCATGGTGAAGATTCATATTATAACTGCGAATTTTAAGGAAGCATGCATATCCCACTGCATGCGTGTTTTTTTTTTTTTTAAAGTCTCAATTGGGTACAATTATTCAAACTACTTGTGCACACAATTGTTAGTAACAAAAAACGTATACTCCTTCTCATGACTCAATTTATTCAACCACACAAATTGTGTGGATATTCTGTTCTACAGCAATATATTAGTAGCCCTAATAATCTCATTTCGTGTATCATTATCATGCATATTATGCGGAATGAGGAAATTACATAACTCCTAAAAAAAGCAAACACTATACAATCTTAAAAAATGTACTATTTGATCAAGTTCTCTGCGTAGCATACACACACTATAATGTTAGCGAAGGAGGGTGCGTGCAAAAATACTCACCCATACTTATTGGGCGTCAAGCGCCTCAGGAGCGGGGGTGGGGCTCCCTTTAGTCACACACTACGGGCAAAAGTAGTGGAAAAGAAAGCAAAGCGGGAGGTATTAGAGGCGGAGGTTCACTAATGATCTTACTTCTTAAAGTGCGAGCTACCCCCCTGTCTACGGACCGGCAGAGTCCAGTAATGTCACTTACTTCGTCAAGGGTGTAGCCCCGGCTACTTGCCTAAACTGCCCTCCGTGTCACCCGGCTATCGGTGGAATGGCGCCGGGAGGCACTGATATTTAAGTGGCAGCGTTGAGCGGTAGACGTGGGTTAGTTCCGTACCACGTGATCCGCGCGTGGCGTGACCTTCGTTCAACGAAAACGAACTACAAAAAGCCCATTGCTTGATGGGAAATGGAGTTCGTTATCCCAGGTACTCCGAAAAAAGGCCTAAAGGGGAGTCAAATTGTGACACAAAACTTATGACAACATGATGTTTTAATAGTAAGGTCTATTAGTGATGTTGAACATTATTTAGGATATTATGGTCGGTAATTAATGATATTGAATGCCGTGTGTGCAAATAGCCTATATTCTCAGGTTCTCTACGCAAGTAAAGAAATTGGCAGGCCAATGCTTTGGCACACTGAAGTCCCTTAGAAGTTTCTACCTTTATTACCTAGGACTGCTAAGGAGATGGTCACGCGTGCTTTGATCCTCAGCCGCCTTGACTATGCCAATGCACTTTACATTGGCCTACCAGGATACCAGCTCAAGAAACTTCAGGTAATACAGAATGCTGCGGCCAGAGCTCTGCTGGGTATTCCGGGCAGGTCTAGCGTAAAACATCATCTACGGGATCTGCACTGGCTCCCAGTGGCTCAAAGAGTCAAGTTTAAGGCTCTCACGATGGCTCACTCAGCACTTTATGGATCAGGGCCACTCTATTTGAGGAAACGGTTCAGTTTCTATGCCCCTCGAAGACATCTGCGATCCGCCTCACAGTGTCTGGCATCGATCCCTCGCTTTCGGCTGGTTAGAATATGAGGTAGTTCTCTATCTTTCAAAGCGACCGAAGCTTGGAATTCTCTCCCTCTCGAACTGCGCAGCATTCACGACCCCTGCCTGTTCAAGAAAAGACTAAAAACCCTGCTGTTTATTTAATCAGTAATCTCTCTCAGTTCCCTACAGTTTCCAATTTTGGCTTTCGCGCCGGGACACTCATGAGTAGCCGTGCGCGTTATAAATCACTGTAACATAACATAACATAACAAGAGCTTTTTTCATCAAACACCAATGACTAGAACAACGGATAATTATAGCACGATGCGGGACAAATCAATGTTTAATCCCCCCTATAACTACCATCCCTCCGGAGGTAATGGCCTTTGAGGATGCAGTGATGAAAGAAGTGGAGGATTTGGACATGAGGTACCATGGCTTCCATAACCTGAGTACTATTGAAAAAAAAGTGTTGGATTCCCTCAGTAGTAGAATGGACTTGGTGATAAAACTGGCAGATAAAGGCGGAGCAATTGTCATACAAGACCTGAGCAGCTATAGGGAAGCATGTCTCACACTACTTACTGACACAAGACATTACTTACCACTTCAAATGGACCCAACAAAAAGATTACAGAAGAAAATCAAGGACCTGACAGAAGAAGCCCTACAAAATGGCTGGCTCAATAGAAAGGTACAGGAATTCCTGTGTACCCAGGAAGCGAGAATACCTCAATCTATACACTGCCTAAAATCCATAAGGGACGAACACCACCTCCAGGCAGACCCATAGTCTCTGGGATCGGATCACTCTTGGAACCATTATCCCAGTACACGGACTGGTTCCTTCGCCCGTTGGTTACCAAGATCAAGTCATGCATCAAAGACACTAAACACCTTCAGAACCTCCTCAACGAAATGGAATATGTCCCCAACACAGAGACATTGATATGCTTAGATGTAGAAGCTCTCTACATTAGCATCTCCCAAGAAGAGAGCCTACGCGTCATCAGGGGACTCTTACAAAATGAAGACTGGCCTTGGCAAGCCCCTATTCGCTGGATTAGGACATTAGCACATATCGCCCTAATGGAGAACTTCTTCCAGTTCGAAGACCAACTATACCTACAACACAGGACTTTTCATGGACAGCACATTTGCCCCGAGCATAGCCTGTCTTTACATGAGCTGGTTTGAAGAAGAAAACATTTGGAACAACAACCCTTACCACAATGAAATTAGTCTGTGGCGCAGATATATCGGCGACATCTTGATAATCTGGCATGGTACAAATGATACCATGGAAGTTTTCAAAGAGTGGCTAGACCAACTCAACCCATACCTACGTTTCACTATGACCAGCAACAAAGAGAAAATCTCCTCCCTAGACATAAACATTCTAGCAAAAGGAGGAAAACTGGCAAGCACCCTCTACACAAAACCTACTAACCGTAACAGCTTATTGCATTTTAATAGTGCCCACCCACGGTCACTAAGAGAAAATCTCCCGATAGGACAGTTCCTAGATATCAGGCGAAACTGTTCAGAACTACTAGATTTAATCAAAAAAGCTTACAGAAAAACTCAAAGAGAAGGAATAGCCCGCGAAGGTAATTAAACAAGCACAGAAAAGAGCACGAACCACACCACGGGCAGCATTACTTGACACCAGTGTGAAACCAGAGACTGACTCCCTGATCTGCGTTACCACATATAATTCCTGTTCCAACGCAGTCAAGAAAATAATTTCGAAAGACTGGAGAATCCTTACTTCAAACAAACTCACCTTCAAGCACCCGCTTTTCTCCTTTAGAAAAAACAGGAGCATCAGGGACTTGTTGGTACACAGCGATATGAGAAAACCCCAACCTGAACAGCAACTGACTCTTTGGAACCAACCCTGTGTTATGGGACATTGCCCGTGCGGCTCATGCACGGTATGTGCACTCACCAAACAATCTAAATACATCGACTTGGGACTTCCAACACCATGGAAACAAAGACAACATACGAACTGCAACAGCAATAACGTAATATACACCATACGTGCCCCTGCAACCTGCAGTATATAGGGATGACGACAAGAAAAATGAAAATCAGAATCAATGAACACAGGAGCACTATACGGTGCAAGAGAACCTCCACAAAATTGACAACACACTTTCTGGAAAAAGGACATTCTGACATGGATATGAAATGGACGATAATAGAAAGAATGGACAACACTAGGGCCCTAACAAAGAAACTACTGAACAAAGAACAACACTGGGTGTATAAGTTAAAGACATATAGAACAGGATTAAATGATGAAATTTCATGGGGACAACTGAGATACTAACCAGTGCATGCCCCAGGACACACACATATAGTCATGTATATATGTATATACGTGATACTCATTGAGGAGACTGTCCGGCTGCGTACGGAATTATTAAACAGCCATATGTCAACCTGAATACACCGTGTTTTAATATGCCAGCGGTATACTATTCTAACATAGTTGAATGCACTCATGCACACTGCAGGTACATATCTCTCACTACAGATACTGAGGATATTCAACACCAATGAGCACATTGTTCTATTGAGGAACCTTAGCGCACCCTGTAGCTCTTGGCGCTTAGCTAACATGTTGTCATTTTCCAATTACACACTAGAGGTAATTAATGACCTGTGATGTTTTGCAGTGGAGGCTATATGCACACACGGCATTCAATATCATTCATTCCCAACCATAATATCCTAAATAATGGCCAACATCACTAATAGACCTTACTATTAAAGCATCATGCTGTCATAAGTTTTGTCACACAATTTGACTCCACTTTAGGCCTGGGATAACGAAGTCCATTTCCCATCAAGCAATGGGCTTGTTGTAGTTCAACTTTTTCGTTGAGCGCTGGTCACACAACGCGCGGATCACGTGGTACGGAACTAACCAGCGTATACCGCTCAATGCTGCCACTTAAATATCGGTGCCTCCTGGCGCCATTCCACCGATAGCCGGGAGACACGGAGGACAATTTAG
Source organism: Calotriton arnoldi (assembly GCA_963921515.1). Lineage (NCBI taxonomy): Eukaryota > Metazoa > Chordata > Amphibia > Caudata > Salamandridae > Calotriton > Calotriton arnoldi. The sequence continues at coordinate 260,650 of CAWUFW010000663.1, forward strand.
GCAAGTAGCCGGGGCTACACCCTTGACGAAGTAAGTGACATTACTGGACTCTGCCGGTCCGTAGACGGGGGGGTTGCTCGCACTTTACGAGGTAAGATCATTAGTGAACCTCCGCCTCTAATACCTCCCGCTTTGCTTTCTTTTCCACTACTTTTGCCCGTAGTGTGTGACTAAAGGGAGCCCCACTCCCGCTCCTGAGGTGCTTGACAACCAATAAGTATGGGTGAGTATTATCGTACGCACCCTCCTGCGCTATTATTATAGTGTGTGTATGCTACGCAGAGAACTTGATCAAATAGTAAATTTTTTAAGATTGTATAGTGTTCGCTTTCTTTTGGGAGTTATGTATTTCCTCACTCCGCATAATATGCATGATAATGATACACCGAAATGAGATTACTAGGGCTACTAATATATTGATCTAGAACAGAATATCCACACAATTTGTGTGGTTGAATGAATTAAGTCATGAGAAGGATTATATGTTTTTCATTACTAACAATTGTGTGCACAAGTAGTTTGAATAATTATCTCCAATTGAGACTTTTTTTTAAAAACACGCATGCAGTGGGATATGCATGCTTCCTAAAAATTCACAGTTATAATATGAATCTTCACCTTGCACAAATGTCATATGTGAGCTTTACATAATACCTGCCATATATTTTTTCTATTGCAGGTGATTCGCCACAAAGACCATTGATGGGCAAGTATTAGCACTGCCCCTGCATTAGTGCATGGAATTACTCTGCCAGCTGTACATTTGACCTAATAACTAGGGTGGTACTGATCTGATACCCTGATGAAAACCCCGGAACTTGTTAGGCCTTATAGTAGATGTTGTTCTAAAATCTAGGGTCATAGGACCATAACAGTTCACATTACCCACGAGTTTTGTTTTAGTCTCCCCACCATCTCCACGAATAAAGGGATACGTAGGAGATGGTGGGGGATTTTTAATCTCTAGTTAAGCCCCCTGGTCACCCATATACTAAGTGCTCCCTGAAATATGGTTGAGACCACCCTGACCTTTATGAGTCAGGGTGAACCCGATGATGATGCATGACACTACTAGAGTGTGTGAGGGTTATATATAAAAAAGGAATTTTTTCCTTCCCCGCACAAGTCATGCGGTGCTAGCATACCCACATGGGGTCATCCACCCCTTTAGACCGTGCCCCGTGCATTGCATATCACAATCCCCATGACCCCTAGTGGGATACCTTTTGGTTAAATTGATTTATCTTGGGAGAACGTATCCCTCCATCCCCTTTGCATTCGAAGGGCCCTCTCAACCCTCCAGATCCAGCAAGTTCTTCTTGTCTGGATCCTTTTGTTTTTCAGGGCTATATAGAGCCACACACTGCACGTGTGAGTGGTGTGTTTGTCTGGTTCACCTCATACAGGTGTAGTTCATGGTCCAAAAGCTACGCATGCCCTAAACACTGCAGCAGGTCAGGTAAGGGGAGCCTGTTTGGGCACAAGCAATGTCACAGTTCTGCATACCCCCTCCCGCCCATCCACCTTATCAGAAGCTAATAGAAAATAGAGCCAGCGCGAAGAAGGGTCCGCACCAAACTCAATCGGGAATTCTGAGGGGGTGTCAGCAGGTTCCTAGACAAGGGAGGTACAGCTTCAAGAAACCACCCACAGCAGCAGAGCAGGAAGAAGTCTGACATATGCATTCGGTATGTATTGTCTAAGCAGGACTTGGAGATGGAAGTGAGAATGAGTGTGTGTCTGGGGTGAGTGTGAGAAATGAGAGGAGAGAATGAGAGAGAGAGAGAGAGAGAGAGAGAAAGGGAAAGAGAGTAATGGAGAGAGAGGAGTGTGAATGAGATGACTGAGTGATAGAAGTGTGTTGGTTTGAGTGAGAAGAGCAACATTGTGTGAGAGTGTGAATGAGAGGAATGTGAAGGAAAATAATGTGAGTGTGAGTGCAATAGTGTGAGTGGAAAGAGTAATAGAGAGCCGGAAAAGAGTGGTGAGCTAGATAAGTGATAATGAGAGCTTGAAGCAACAACTAGTCAGAACCTGGCTCATTGACGTAAGAATAAACGAGTTTGAACCCCAACTTTCACAGAAGACCAAGTCAGTCGTATTCAGTCTGCAAACTGACCTCACATTCACAGAACACGTCGCCAAGAAAGCCATAACAACCTGGTTCCAGCTCTCTTTCCTAAAGAAAGTGAAAGGGTTCCTCCTAGAATACAACTTCAGAACTATGCTTTCACATCTGGATGATTATAACAAACGGCTCTGTAGTCTCCCATACTCTATGCTGGCTCTACTTAAGGGAATGCTACATGCTGCAGCAGGACTCATCAAAAGTGTGAAGAAATATGACATCATCCCCACCGTAATGGAACTTTACTGGCTCCTCTAGCCAACCCGTGCCATCTTCAAAACCAGCTGCATCATCTACAAATCCATTACAATCATCACCCATGCATATTTGAATGACTAGATCACCATTTCTTTTAGCTATTGACACATCTGCAGCCAGAATATTATCAGACTGGGACTAAGAAGTTGCAAAAAAAAGAAGCCAAAGCAACAGACCTTATCCATCTATGCACCCAAAGTCTGATATGACACACCCATTTCCACCAAGACCTCACAACTCTATTCTAATTTAGGAAAGCACTAAAATCACACCTCTTTAAAGAACACTAACTCACAACACAGTAAAAGTCCACCTCCGTTTTCGGAACCCAGCTACCCCTCACTTGTTTACTGTATCTTTGCCTTAGACGCTGTACCGCACCCCTCAACGGTTCGGCTTTACTTGCTTATTTTATTTATTTATAAAGTTTTATACAGCGCAAATATGACTTGTGAGGGAATCTGAGAGCTTTACAAATGATCGGGAGTAAGAAAATAGGGATGCAAACAACAACGTAATCAAGAGAGGTACAACTGTGTAAGTTTACTAACTGAGGGAGGTGAAATCTATAGGATAAATCGACGAAAGAATAGATATGGTCCGAGAGTCTAATAATAATCATGAGTGCAGATCATGCGATTAGTTGTATGACCTAGGGCAGAAATGTGTTCATCATTGGTAATTTTTGTGCCAAGTACCTTGGAGTGTTGTAATGTAGAGCTTTATGAGTCATGCAAGCAATTTTTAAATGTATCCTTGCCTCATATGGGAGCCAGTTAAGGGCTTTAAGATCCGGGGAGATGTGATTGTTCCCTTTTGATCCTGTGATGAGCTTGGCAGCAGCTCTGAGAGAAGCCCTTTGAGGTGCCAACTCGAATCTAGGAAGGCCACAAAGGGTTGAACTTCCATAGTCCAATCTGGGAATAACAAGGGCCTGGACCACTGATTTGAAGTCGTCCTGAGGAACGAAGGGTTTTAGTTTCCTTAAAACGTTCATTTGGGAGTTTGCTCCTTTGACTGCAGTACTGATGTGCTCTTGCATGTTCAGGTTCTTGTCCAGTATTATTCCCAGAAATCTTGTGGAGCCTATAAGGCGAGGTGAGTAGTTAAGAGCGATTAGATGATTCATCCAAAGAACGATTTCGGGTGAGTGATTGGGTGGGACGATTAGGAGGAATTCCGTTTTTATGGCATTAAGTTTGAGATGCTTGCGGGTTAGCCAGTTTTGAGTTGAGGGACGTAATATCTTCTGGGGAAGAGATTTTCAAGTACAACTGAGTGTCATCAGCATACATTTGATAATGAGTGTTAGAGGAATTTAAGATTTCAGCTAGAGGCTCCATGAAAAGGTTGAAGAGCATAGGTGAGAGAGAGGACCCTTGTGGGACCCTTAACATGACCGGTGTGGCATTGGACAGGGACTGGCTAACCTTAATTCTTTGAGTTCTGTTATGGAGGAATGAGGTGAATCAGTTTAGTACAGATTCAGAAAGCCCCATCCTCCGTTCAAGTAAGTCTAGGAGACTGTCATGTTTAACAGTATTGAACACAGATGATAAGTCTAGGAGGATTAGGAGGTAGAATTCGTTCTGATCCAACACTTTTAGTATGTCATCCAATATGTGCGTGAGGACCGACTCAGTGCTGTGACCTTGACGGAAGCCGGATTGGAATTGGTCTAGAAGTTGGAAATGTTCAATATAGTTGCAAAGTTGGACCTCAACGCAATTTTCAATGAGCTTAGCTAAGGTTGGAATGTTGGAAATAGGGCGGAAGTTGTTAGGGTCCGAGTGATCTGCAGTGGGGTTTTTCAGAATAGGGGTTACCCGTCCTACTTTTAGGCAGTCCGGGATAGAGCCTTGCTGACGTGTGGTATTTACTATCTTGGTCCAAATTGGAAGTAAAGAGGATTTGATCTCTCTGAAGATATTTGATGGTAGCGTGTCATTGAGGTGGTTTGAGGGTTTAAGTGCCGTAAATATGTTGTGAATCTCATTTACGCTGAAGGTTTTGTATGTATTCCAAGAAGCGTTGTTTTTGGGGGTGTGTCCTGTGAGACCAAGTGGCCTAGCTGTTCGTGAGGGAGGGAGGGAGGCTGATAGCCGATATAACCAAATGGAGCTCCCTTGCTGTTTGCAGATCATTTTCAATTGTTTTGGTCTTTCCCTGGAAGAAGGAGGAAAATTCCATGTAGTTTGGCAGCAGATTGGATTAAATTATAGCTGGGTTGGATTGATTATTCGATTGTTGTTTCACCAGTTTGAAGAGTTTTTTAGGTCTGTTTTTGGCTAGATCTAGCTGTGTTCTAAAGAATTTATTTTGAGCTTTTGATAAGTTTATTATAGGTGTTCCTCACCAATCTTTTTTTTTTTTTTAATTTTATTTTTGGTTTATTAACATTAAGTGGTACAATTATAGCATCGATTTACATGTATATCAGTATGTATTTATACAGTATAAAATACGTCATTTTACATCATCGTAAGAGTACATAATACATTTACGGTTCTTAAGTCCACATATGTACATACAGTGGTATCCAGAACCCGCTAACTGGTTTCTATTTCTCGATTTATTACTGGCAACGTGCATATATCCCCCTATAGGTGTTCCAACCGCCCCAAAATCGCATCCATTTTTTGGGGCAACCTCTACGTACATATACTGTTTTTTCCGCCACCGTAGCCATATCCATATCTTTACACCATTCCGTAACCGTGGGAGTGGTGAGTGCGCCCCAGTGTTTAGCAATGTTTCTCTTGGCTAGCATCATTCCTAGTATCGCCCAAGTCTGTGCCGTGGAATTAAGGTCCGTCGCCTCCCAGATATTCAGAAGGCAGCGTTTGGGCTCTGGCGGGACTGGGCTCCCGCTCACTCTCGTAATGGTGGACATGACTGATTTCCAATATAGTACTATGGCGGGGCAGTCCCAAATTGTATGAAAGAAAGTACCGGGCGCCCCACACTGTCGTAGGCAGAGTTGGTTGTCAGTTTTCCCTATCTTGTAGAGAGTAGTTCTAGTGTAGTAGATTCTGTGAAGGATCTTAAGCTGTACAAGGCGCAATTTGGATGTAATCGCAACTTCTCTAGGGGATGCTAAAGCCTCCTGCCAATCGGTATCATCTAGGTCCCCCAACTCCTCCTGCCATTTATCTCGGAGCTTTTGCATGGGATCGGGTAGGTTATTGACGATTTTACGATATGTCATGGATATGGCCTTCGTGTCCATGTAGTCTGTCAACAGTCTATCCTCTAGTGGTGAGGCCTCGGGGAGACTGGTGTCAGGGGGGGATTGTCGCCTCTAGGGCGTGTTTGATCTGATGATAGCAGAATCGTTCCGTGGGTGCCATTTCATATTGGTCTTGGAGTTGCGCAAAGCGATCACCTTTCCTTGTACCCAAAGATCTCCCACTTTTGATATCCCTATGTTGTCCCAATGTTTGAAACCTTTACTCTTACCCAGTCTACCTAGCCTGTCCGTGTCCCAGAGGGGCGTCGCTTGTGTGATTTTGTTGTCCCATCCCAACCTTTTGAGTACTATGTTCCATACCTTGAGTGTGTGTTTCGTTGGGCCTATCAGGGCCTGGGTTTTATTATAGAGTGCCCGATACAGCCCTCCCTCTCCCAGCTCCAATCTATCTAGGCTGTAGGCCGGATCTGTGTGGGGGACATGCAACCAGTGGTTAACCACAGTCAATTGGAACGCCCAATAGTACGTCTGTATATTTGGGAGTGCGATACCACCATCATACCAAGTTCTGAACAGTTTCGACATCGCTATGCGAGCTGGTTTGTTATTCCAAAGGAGTTTGGTGACTTCTGCCTCTATGGCTCGGAAGTAGGACTGGGAGACCAAGAACGGTGTATTTTGGAGGGCGTAAAGGAACCTAGGGAGCGCCATCATTTTAAAAAGTGCCGCTTTTCCCAGTAGCGATAATGGCAGCAATTGCCAGTGTTTGGAGCCGCTTCAGGGGAGCCTGAAGATTCAGAGTCATGAAGACCTCCGGGTCATGGGTGACATGGATTCCCAGGTACTTAAAACTAGTCTCAGCTATCGTTACGTCACAGCCGGCGGGTGGTACTGGTGGCGGCCCTCTCAGAATATACAAAACGGATTTAGTCCAATTGATTGTGCATCCTGAGTGTCTCCTGTAGGAGCCACATATGTCCAATATTCTAGATAGGGAGCGTTTAGGGGCGACCATATAGAGAAGAACATCGTCTGCGTATAGGGATATACGATCTTCACACCCCTCAGTCCAGCGGAGCCCGCGAACGATAGGATCTTGTCGAATCCAGGCCGCCAATGGCTCTAGTATAAGGGCGAAAAGAAGCGGTGACAGCGGGCAGCCCTGTCTCGTACCTCAGTTCAGTGGAAACTCTTTGGACTTATGCCCATTAGCCACCACATGGGCCAGGGGATTGGTGTATAGTAATCTAACCCAGGAGCAGAATCTTGGTCCAAACCCCATCCTTGTGAGGACAGCGAAAAGGAAGGGCCATTCATCCGTGTCGAAGGCCATTCATGCGTCAAGGGATAATATAATGGCGTCTTCTTGTATGGTGTATTTACGTCCCAGTACGTTATGGAAGCGTCTTAAATTTAGGGCCGTGTTTCTTCCTGGCATGAACCCTGACTGATCTGGGTGTATTATTGTGGACAAGTGCGGCGTGAGTCTGTTGGCCAAAGTCTTGGCTAGTATCTTGGCCTCTGCATTGATCAGGGATATAGGCCGATACGAGGCACACTCCCGAGCGGGTTTACCAGGTTTGTAAATGGCTACTATTGTTGCCGTTCTTTGGTCTCGTGGGAGTTCCCCCTTTTCCAGACTGGCCTTATACATGTCTAAAAGGTAGGGCGTAAGTGTAGTTGCACTTCGTTTGTACCACTCTATAGGAATACCATTCGGGCCCAGGGCCTTCCCTGATTGGATTTTTCCGATCGCTATCGATATTTCTTCCGTGGAGAGCTCTGCCTCTAATAGTTGAGACTCCTCCTCTGAGAGCTTAGGGAGTCAGATATCACGGAGGAACTCTTCCGCTTCCTCTTGTGTTATTTTAATCGCAGAGGTGTATACTTGCTCGTAGTGAAGCGCTAAGAGGTCTGTTATGGCTTGGGGGTTTGGCGTAACTTCACCCGTGGGGAGCTGGAGTTCCGCGATCCACCTATCTGCCTTGTCTCGCTCGTCAAGCCAGGCAAGAAGCATGCCAGCTTTATCACCGACTTCGTATATCGTGTGTTGAGTCGTGGATAGTCGCGTCTTTGCTTCCTCCGATAGGTGGTCTTTATACTCCTGTTTTTTGAGGAGTAATAGATGTGTGTTTGCGTCCGAGGGGTCCTGCCCCTGGGACCTCTCCAGGTCGCTCATCTCCTGCTCGAGTGTCACTACTGCCTGAGCCTTTTCTTTTTTATGTTCTGTTATGAGTGAGATTGCCTGTCCACAAAGCACAGCTTTATATCCTTCCCATAAAATAAGGGGGGAGGAGACCGTGGGTGTGTTTTCACTGAAATAATGTTTGGTGGTGTCAGTCAGTCCTTTCCAGATCTTAGGGTTTTTTAGATACCCCGGGTATATAGGGAATATTCAACGCTGTGTTGTTGTACGCCACGTGTAGCTAACAGAAATAGGGGAATGGTCTGAAATGCCCCTTGGTAGATGTGTTACGTCTGCAAACTTCCCTATCTCTCCCGCCGGCGCCAGTATGTGATCTATTCTGGTAAGACTGTTATGTGCACCTGAATGATATGTGTATTGCCGAGTTTGTGGAAAGCGGAGTTGCCAGACATCCACCAAGCCTATGGTGTTCAGGAAGTCTGTCAAGTTAGAAAGTGTCCGGTGTTGCTGCCGGGGAGGTGTTCGGTCTAAAGTGTCATCCAACGTTGCGTTAAAGTCGCCTCCTATGACTAAGTCCCCTTGTGGAAGTAGAAGTAGGAACGCGCTGAGCGCTGGGAACGCCAACGAGTGAAGGGCAGGGGGGATATAGACGGACACTATGTTGACCACCCGCCCCTCCCATTGACAGGACAGTGCAGCGAATCGGCCCTGGTCGTCTGTGTACGTGTGTTTAATAAAAATCGGGTATTGTTTTTTAATTAAAATCCCTACCCCTCGTGAGCCCGACGTGAACTCGGAGTGGACCGCTAATCTGAAACCCCATCTATCAAGCGCTTTGCAAGTCGTCCCAGTTAGGTGGGTCTCTTGTAGCAGGGCTATTGCCGGTGCTTTGCGTTTTAGGTATTGTAGGACTAGCCCCCTCTTTAGCTTATCCCGGAGACCGTTTACGTTCCAGGATATTATATGCAGGTGTTGTATGCATGTTGTCGCAGAAGCGGTTGGATCAGGGGACAGTGCCATGGGTGGTGTAAAAGATGTATGCGATGAGATCTGGACTTTCGTACGGAAATGTAGGATCAATATGAGTGGACCCTCGGTGTACCACAAAGCGTATCAAAACTAAGAAACCAATTAAACGAAAACTTACAAAATTAACCCTCTTTCCCTCCCCCCTCCCTGCATGACGGTTTGAAAACTGCCCGCCACCCCAACTTTGCAGAGTGCCTATTTCCCCTTACCCGGTACCTTCGTAGGGGGAGATAGCTCCTTCGTCGTCCCCCCAGGGCCACCTCGCAAACATATATACCATTTCAGAATTACACAGGAGGTCGTTACAAGAGGCCTGAATGCCCCCGGTTCATGCAGAGCAGTGTTCATAATCTATTGACGACCCTTTCCCGAAGGTATCACTATTGCAGTAAGTGTTCGTGTGTGGTCGGTCGCAGGCTATCATGACCTCGGTGTTCGTAGGAATCAGCAGCGTAGCCTCGTAATTCTTTACAAAATGATGCGTCACCACTGTGAAATGGGTCACTGTTTATTAGTCTTGATGGGGAAAAATCCATGGTTCTATTCAGTTCTCTTTCTCCTGGACCTCAGTCGCAGCCGTTGTTTCCTCCAGTTCTGAGGAAGTCGGCCCCGTCGCATTGCGGTTGGTGCTTCTTCCCGGTTTACCGCGATGCGAGACCTGACGCCATCCTTCAAGCCAGTCCTGTGCCTCCTGCGGAGTTGAGAACCATGTCTTCCCGTCAGCCTCTACTCTCAACTTCGCGGGGAACATCATTGAGTATTTAAGTTCACGATTTCTGAGTTCCTGCTTTATGGTAATGAAGCTCCGCCGTTGTTTGGCTACTGCAGCCGTGTAGTCCGGGAAGGAGGAGATCGTGCTTTGCTGATAGCGTATCGGAAGGGCCGCCCTTGCTGTCTGGAGAATAAGGTCTCGGTCACGAAAGTTAAAGATGCGTGCCAGTATGGGCCGAGGGGGCGCACCGGGCCTCGGTCTGCCCCTGGGGACACGGTGGGCCCGTTTGACCGAGAAATTGTTGGAGAGTCCTCTGGGTTGCAGGTGATTCTTAATCAGGTCTTCCACGAAGAGGTCCACTGCGGGGGCCCCCCGTTCCCTCGGGCACTCCCACGATTCGTACGTTATTGCGGCAGGAGCGACCTTCATAATCGTCCAGTTTCGCTGCCATGGATTTATTTTCCATTTCCAGATGTTTCATTTGTTTCTTCAGGGAGGTAGTGTCCACACTCAGAGCGGTTGTTGTCGTTTCTACGTCTGTCACTCGCGAACTGAGTTTTCTGAAGTCCGCGCGGATTAACGAAAGTTCAGTGGCGATTGTGTCAATGCGGGACTCCAAAGAAGTGTGCACTTTGTTAAGTGTAGCCATGATGTCCTGCAACGTGATTTATTTTCCTGTCGTGGGCCCCTTATCCGCCGCTTTGGCAGTGGTGTGGTCTTGCGGGTCTTGAGTGGGTTTGGAGTAAGTGTATTTTTCGAGTTTGTTCTGATGAGTCACGCGTTGGCCACGGCCTCCCATTGCGCCTTATTTTGTAGTGCTGAGATCCGGTAGTTAATCGCTAGTTGGTAGTACTCACCGCCGCCTGCCTGTGCAACCCTTCGGTGCACACGGCCTGTCGGGTTTCCTACCCACCAGCTATTGCGTTGGTGTCACCATAAGGGAAGCTGCACGGTACGTGGTATGGGGCCTTTCCCCACTGTAACGCCGTGGGCGGTGGATTCTCAGTGTAACGGGTGGACCGACCCAGCCAGGTCCACAGGCACCGCTGGGAGGGCAGATGGAGCCACTGGGCCCTCGCGAGGAGCAGTCGTATGGTGCGCTTCCGGGCGCTAGACCCTAGAGTTAGCAACTCTACGCCGCCGGGTGGGCCCCCGGCCAGGATATCGCCCCACAACGCTGCTATGGCGGCTGCGGGCTGGTCCCAGCGCCTCGTGAGCTGGCTTCGTGCTCACCATTCACTCTCTATATCGGTTCCACAGCCCGCTTCTGGTGGTCAATAGGGGCTCTGCGTCCTTACCGGTGCCTCCGCCGCAGCGTCCGCCGCAGTCAGTCGGTAGCAGGACCCACCAGGTATCAGCCGCTGTGTTCCGTCCACTCGCTCTCATCGGAGCGTGAGCGCCGCCAGAGTCGCCCTGCCCCGATCTGTGGGAGTCACGACTGGCGGGTTATCTCCCCGTTACTCCCTGTGGGCCGTCCCTCAGGGCAGAAGGCTGGATCGCTACCGGCAGAGCCCCGCCGGGAGGCCCTGGAATTCGGGATCAGGCCGCGGCGTGCTCCGCCCACATGCGCCGCGGAGCGCCCGATGCTGGCTACGCTCGCTGGGTGCTGGTTTCAATAGACGCCCTGGTCGCAGCGCGGCTCCGAGGCCGCACCTCCCGCAGTCGGCCTAGCGACGCCGGATCGTTGAATTGCGGCGTCGCGGGCAGCTCGGCTTAAGCCTTGGGGGCTACAATATTACCACTGCCGTTTGTATGTGGTTTCAGGTGCGGATAAATGCACGGATATTCGTGGAAGCCTCTGGAGGTCCGGAGCTCTCTTAGGCGGTGGCCATCTTCATCGGCTGCCTGCCACGCCCCCTGCTCCTCACCAATCTTAAGCATTTAAAGTGTCCTGTGGACGAAGTGAATCTCCATGCTTATTCAGGTCTCTCTGCGTTTAGACTGTTGTTGAACCATGGTTTCAGATCTTTGATGGATATTTCTTTTAGTTGTAAGGGTGCAGTCAAGTCGAAGATGTACAGTATGGAGGTATTATAATGCTCTGTAAGGGCCTGGAAGTCTATCATGTTTGCCTGGGGGGCAGGATGTTGTTGCTGAGGGAAGTCAAATCATTCAGGTTTATGTTCTGCATGTTTCTTTTCCATGATTTGGGTTTCTTTGGTTGACCCTTTTTTGTGCTCACAGCATTTGTGATGCGGAAGGTGAAACGATGATGATCTGTCCAGTCACAAGGGACGATAGATTTGAGTTGGATGGTATCCATCTTCGCGATAAGGTCTATGGTCGCACCCTTGTTGTGTGTAGGGCTGTCGCAGAATTGGGTAAGGTCAAGGTCGGCTAGAAAGGTTTTAAAGCTGTTCACTGCCGAGTTATTCAAGTCATCCCAGTGTAGGTTAAAGTCTCCAAGGAAGATCTGGGTAACTTTATGTCCAGCGTTGGTTGTGATGGCTTCCATGATTTGCCCAATGAATGGTAGGTTGATTCCCTGTGGATGGTAGATCGCATGAAGTTTGCATATAGGTCTGTTATTACTTGCAATGTCAATACACAAGTATTTGCAGGAGGATAGGGCAACAGTTTGTGATTGTTTCACTAGAAGATTGCTGCGGTTGATGCAGGCGATCCCACCACCAGCTCTATTAGTTCTATCTAGTCTGATGATGTCATGAGAAGGGGGGACTAGTAAGTCTAGAAGAGGAGCATAGGCATCATGAAGCCATGTTTCTGGAAGGATAGCGAGGTCGAGCTCATGTGTAAGGATGAGGTCAGAGATATCTGGCACAGCCGATCTGCAGTTGATAAGCATGCATTTCAGGTGAGTATTTGAGTCAGCTGAGTGAGTCTGGATGATGGTAATATGTTAAAGATTATCTTTGTTCATGGCTCTAGCTTTGCGAATGGGTTCTCTGTGTGGGTTAGCAGGAATAGTGTGGATTTGGCCCGGAGGCTTCGTGTCAACGGTGTTAGATTAGTTATAGGTAAGCAGGGGGGCTTGGATGTCACGGCCAGTTAGTCAATCCTTCAGTTTATTGGGCCGGGTGAGGGAATTAGGGGAGGGTATGGTTCTCCATCTCGGGAGAGGAAACGAGGTGGGAAGGCAGCCAACAGCAGAGGTTAGCATACTGGGTGTGGTTACAACAACAATTCATCAGAGACCTGCTGGTCCCCTGATTGGTCAGCAGATGGGGGGGATGGTTGTGAGGCTTTGTAATTCTGCCTTGAGTTTTTGATGTTTCAGAGAAATCTTTTCTAGTCTAGATTCCAGAAAAGCATGGAAACACATGGTCATAATGTGGGGCGGGGGAATGGCCTTGGGTTGTGGTTTAGGAATTTTGCTGGTCTAGGAAGACCAGGGGAAGCACCAGCGGGAGTCAGTCTGGTTGTGTAGGAAGTTCGGTTGGAGAGGGGAAAGTGAGGAGCTCAAGTGCTGTTTGAGGGTCATATGAAACAGGTGGTTAGTGTGGAGTGTTTGGACGTTGATAGTGTCCATGATTGGGCCATGGGGGGAGGCAAGGCGGCACAAGCGGGACCAACGAGAGTGTGTTCGCAAGACAGTGAAATAGTTGTGGGGCAGTTGTTGGATTCAGGACTGTGTAGTTCTGTGCTCCCTGTTCTAGAAGCATGGTGTGAATTTAGGTCTGGTATGGCGATTCATGAGGGGTGCCACGGACCTCACTGAGGGTGTCGTAGAAGAGGTGTTGTATGTAAGGCGTGAGGTGGGGCAGACAAGTGTGGGGGACGAGTAGCAAGTTAGATGTGTCAAGGGCTAGTGTGGGGACTAATAGAGGTTCCAAAGAGATGGCCGATGCACCAGGTCTGCCTTGGGAGGGGGCGGCTTCTTTTCTAGATATAGTGATCTTGATGGTAGCAAAGATTTCGTCCAGTATTTCATGGTTGTTATTTGAAGATTGGATGAGGATAATCCCATTGTTATATAGGGATATGATAGCATTTGCTCTGCAGAAGTTTGAGGGTGCTACTGAGAGTCTTAGATCATGAGGAGTTTTCTTGAAGGTAGTGATCAGGAGCATGGAGAATAGGGCTTTCCTCCACTGTGCTCATCTTTTTGTGTAGAAGATAAGGTTGTTAATTAAAGCTCCTTTATTTGAACAGAAGTATAAGTCAGAGATTAGTGTTTCAGGGTGAGATCTGAGGAGTCTGTGTTTAAAGCTTTTCGATGCATTTTTAGATAGATTGGGTGGGTACTTAATTCTAAAAGCATTATGTCTGACTGCCTCTAGTTTGCTTTCGAATGCTCTGGGGGAGTTGGGAACCACGATTGGGGGAGCAACTAATGCCGTAATGGAAGAAAGGGGTTAATAAAGGGGGGGGCAGAAAAGATTTGAGATGCTACCTTAATGACCTAGTGTTAGTAAATCCGGTCGCCTAACAGCCGGTGTCCAGACCAGTACATATAGTCAACGATGGGACAATGGCAAGGGAAGCATCAGGCCTGAAAGGTGAGGCTAGAGGGAAGAGAAGGGGCTGTAGGTCGTACCCTGTGAGAGTGGGGTGAGAAAAGGAGGGAAGATGTGTGTGAAAAATTTCCAACTGTGTGCGAACAATCTGCAGATAAATGTCTAATGTAAAGTGATTAGAGACAAAAGCAAGGGTGAGTATATAGTAGAGGAGTAGCAGCAAATCGGACTCTATTACAGTTCTATCATGGAAATTCTTTACATGTATAAAATGATTCTGATGCTGAGTCTCTAGGAAAAGGTCAGGATAATGGATGGACGTGGAAAGGAAGTCTTAATTAGGGCCGACAAATCTCTTTAATTGAATTAGGGTAGGTTTAGAGTGATCTAAGAAGTTAGATTTAATCCTAACTGTGCGCAAACCAGTCCTCATATAAATGTCTAATGCACAGTGAAAACAAAGCAGGGGAGTTATAATGAGGGAGACTGTAAATCTGACTCTTAAAACAGTTCCAGAACAGAAATTCTTCAAATGTATAAAATGATTCAACACGGAGGTTCTAGAACAAGGTCAGGATAAAGGGTGGCCGAGAGAAATGGTGTCTAAATTAGGTCAGATATGTTACTTCAAATGGACCAGGGCAGGCCCAGTACCACTGCAAGATGGCCGCCCCTCAGGAGTGACTTTAAGGATGGGATGGGATGGGATGGGATTGGCAGCGAAGTCCTTCTTCGCTTTCTATGTAGTAATGTAATTGTATACCTATATCAAAAGCTCTACAGAGCTCGTAAGCCATTTTACGTAGGGATAGGCAACGAAGTCCATCTTCGCTTTCTATGTAGCAGTGTTATTGAGGTCATGTATCGGTAACTCTTTAGATAGCATGTCAGCCATTTTCTGATGGGGCCTTCAGGCGGGGAAGGGGAGAGGAGGACACCCAAAATGGAGGGCTAGTTAAGGCCCAAGAGACCCACAGAAAGGCAACAACGTGCACCAATACCGAAGTCGGACTGATACAAAGCGGGCAAGCTGGAGCGGAATCCCCATCATGAGGTTGTGCAGAACTTGAAGGAGGCCAGTAGTACACAAACGAGGGCTCCCCAATCAGTGTCAAACAGCGATTTTGCCCTGGCGTCAGAAACATTCACAAGACAGTACTCAAAGTAGTTGTCAGCATATGCGTGGCTGGCACACGCCTCGGGATAAACAGCTCACTGGCAGCCAAAGTGGGTGCTCGTGCATGAGAGACCCAAGCCAGCAAAAAGAGTCACATGGATCCAGGGAGGACAAAGCCCCAGGCAGAGAACCCTCAAGCAAGTCGAGGTCAGTCAAAAGCGATGCTCGTCCGAAGCGCCACAGATATGCGCCAAATCCCAGTGCTAAATCCTCCCAGAGCAGTAAAGTCTATGGAGGACGGCAAAGGAGAGCCGGACTCACCTTCCAGAAAGAAAGAGCTGTATCATTGAGGGAGGTAGGTCACATCGGACAGCTTCTTAGAGAGCAGCAGCCATGGGACCCACAGTGCCCCTCATCTAGCAATGTAGTTCAGAGTGGTCGAAGCGGAGTTGCCAGACTCTTCCGCCGAGGGCAGCACCATCGAATCAGGGCAACAAGACATCGGGGGTTCAACTTCTCATACCGGAGGCCAGCCCGATGTATCTTGGGTGTGAGCAGCCTCTCACAACATAAGCAGACGTAAGTCGGGCAGGTCACCAACAATGGGAGAACAGGGAGTAAGACGAGCCAGATTTATTTGTTGATGCCAAGCCGGTCTGAGAAGGTAGGGCACATGAGTACCAACAGCACATATATACATGCAAATGTGAGGAGTGCCTTTGTGTATGTTTTCGTGGGGTGACTGTTTTGGGTGGGTTAGGTTAAATGGAGTTCAGAACATATTGTTAACAACATTCTGTCTGTTACTGGCATAATATTGCCTCATCCATGAGATAATATGGGCACTCTTGCTACATTCATGCTATCTCTGGCATAACAGTGGCACACCCGTGACACAATTCTGGCATACCCCGTCCTAAAGCTGCTGAGCAGTACTTCGAAATATTGTGGGAATTTTTGACAACATTCTTGTTACCCCTGATTTAATAGTAGCACATTTTTTACATATTCGGCATTTATTACATAACTCTGGCTATCCCTGGCAGAACGGTGATTAAAGTCAGGAATATATGAAGGGAATCTCTAGGTTCATGACGATGATAAAGAGACATAAAAGACAGAATTTGTCTGTGTGACAGTAGTACATCGGAGTGCATGGTGAAAATGGCAAGCTACTGTGAAGAAACCGAATAGGTCTTTAGTAAAAAAAAGAAATTGGTATTTCAAGATAAAATTACAATATTTTCCCATGAAAATCACACATTTCGTTGGGGGGGGGGTGGCATTTAGCTTATTTACACAAAAATAAATGCCTTTATTCCATGGTAAGATGTCAATATGCAAGAAGAACAAGTTACTTACCTTCGGTAACGATATATCTGTAAGAGATATATTAGTTATAGATTCCTTACCTTAGAATTACCCCCAGGCGTCAGACTGGATCCGGAGAATTTTTTCTCAGCAGTAGCCCTGTGCGTCGGTAGGTGGCGTCGGTCGACTCTGCGTTCGTCGTCGTGAAAGCCTAGTTCGAAGGACAACCTTATCCAGATGGACAGCAAGGAAAGGAGGTTTCGAAGATAGAGCCTGCAGCTCACTCATCCTGCGAGCAGAGGTGATGGCAACCAGAAAAGCAGTTTTTAAAGTCAAGAGTCTGAGAGGACAATTATGTAGTGGCTCGAAGGGAGCGCACATAAGGTAAGTTAAGACCAGATTCAAGTCCCACTGGGGCATTATGAAAGGAATAGGAGGAAAGAGGTGAATAATGCCCTCAAGAAACCTATTTACAATAAGGGACTTGAAAAGAGAAGGCTGATCAAGAAGGCGAAGAAAGGACGAAATGGTCAAAAGATAGCCTTTAAGGGTGCCCAGAGCAGAGCCCTGCTGGGTCAAAGAAAGTATAAATAGGAGAGCCTCAGAAGGAGGGGCAGAAAGGGGATCCACAGCCTTTGCTGCGCACCATGCCACAAATTTGTTCTATCTACAGGCATATACTGTCTTAGTAGAGGGACGCCTGGCTGCCAGGATAACATTACAGACTTCGGGAGGAAGGTCGAAAGCTGTCAACTGTCGCCGATCAATCTCCACGCAAGGAGGTGGAGGCTGGACAGGTTTGGGTGGAGGACCATCCCCTGCTGCTGCGACAGAAGATCCTACCGAAGAGGCAGTCTGATCGGAGGATCGATGGCCATGTTCAAGAGCTCAGGATACCAGACTCTTCAAGCCCAGTCCGGAGCCACAAGAATGTCTTGGGCCCGGTCTCACTTGATCTACTTCAGCCCTCTGGGCAGAAGTGGTATAGGCGGAAAGGCGTACAGAAGACCGCAATTCCACTCGCAACGAAAAGCGTCACCGAGCGAGTGCCGCCTTGGAAATTCCAACGTGCAGAACTGCTGACATTGCGTGTTCTCTTCGGTGGCGAACAGATCAAACAAAGGCTCTCCCCACTGCTGAAAGAGACCTTGCTCCACCTCAGAGTGAAGACGCCATTCGTGATCCATCATGCACCGGCAGCTGAGTTCGTCCGCCCTGGCGTTCAGAGAACCTGCCAGGTGTTGAACCACCAGATACATGCCCTGATGTTCCAGCCATGTCCAAAGGCGAAGGGCCTCTTGACATAGGGTCCACGACCCCACCCGCCCTGTTTGTTGCAGTACCACATGGCTGTGGTGTTGTCCGTGTACACCTGCACTACCCTTCCTCTGACAGAAGAAAGGAATGCCTTCAGTGCAAGACAAATCGCCCAGAGCTCCAGAAGGTTGATGTGGAGCCCGGACTCCGCCGGAGACCAGAGGCATCTGATCTCCGCCTCTCCCATGTGGCCGCCCCATCCCAGGAGTGACGCATCTGTCACCACTGTGAACTCTGGTTGGGGAAGGGAGAGGGATCTGCCGTTGACCCAATCCTGGTCCGTTAGCCACCACTACAATTGGTGTGCAGTGCCCTCCGAGATCTGGACGCAATTGGAAAGATTGCCCTGATGCTGCAACCACTGGAACTTCAGGTCCCACTGCAGAGCCCGCATATGCCACATGGCATGATCCACCAGCAGGATGCAGGAGGCCATGAGGCCCAGCAGCCTCAGGGTCATTCTCGTCGAAATCCAGGATCGAGGCTGAAACATCGGTATCATAGCCCGAATATCCCGTACTCGCTGCTCGGGAGGATAAGCCCGAAACTGCGCTGTATCCAGAACTGCTCCGATGAAAAGGAGCTTCTGAGAGGGAATCAGGTGTGACTTCGGCACGTTGATAGTGAACCCCAGCGAGTGCAAGAGGTCTGCCGTAGTCTGGAGGTGGGAGACGACAGCCTGGGGCGAGCTCGCCTTCAACAGCCAGTCGAGATAGGGGAAGATTGGAACCCCTGATCTGCGCAGATGAGCTGCGACCACCGCCAGCTTTTTCTTGAACACCCGAGTGTCATGGTTGTCCAGTGGAAGCCCTGGAGGAAGGGGTTAATCACACACACAGTTAGAGCCTTTTCTCCTGTTACCTATCATGCATTGACTGGGGCGAGAATGGTGACTGAAGGCATGTATATAGGCGCAACCCCGAGAGAATGCATATCCCAGAAATCAATGGACTACCAGGCTACAGGGAAATACCGGAACAAACCTGGTGTTGCAGTTCGCTACTTAAGCCCCTCCCTTTCCTGAAATCGGGGCTTGACAAACTGCTTCCAGTGTCCAGTTTCATGCCATGCGTTGGTTCCAGGTCCTCTCGTGAAGACTTTCCAGCGCGTCGTCCGAAGACTCCTGTCGGCAAGTTTAAACAGCCGTGCCGGCTGTTTTTCCGCCTTTCCTGAGGATCGAAGTCCCGTCTTGCCAGGTATTTAGCGAGTTGCTGAGAGAGAGAGACGGATCTCTCTTCCCGCCGTTCCCGATTGACTTCTTGTGTCTTTGTGCTGTGCGGACTCTCGCAGCAAACAGTACACCCGTCCCGCGTGGTGCACTGTGACGTAACAGCGCACCAGGGTGTTATGGGGCTGAGCGTTCATCAGCTCTCAAACTGAACCTTGGTAGTTGGTGTTCTACCCCGCGCAGGAATTGCGCTACGGGAGTAGGAGTGGTGAGAGCACGCCGTTTATTGCCCTTGACCTCTAGTTGTGGGGGTACCTTTAGTCAGCCTGGGGAAGTAGTTGAATCTACCTCCCAGTTTCTTTCTCCTGTCTTGTTTGGATAGGTATTTAGGTTTAGTTACTTAGTGCTTAGGGATCGAGACTTGGATTCCTTTGTACATTTGGATTGGTTTTCATGTTTGTCCTTGGAATGTGATGCCGGTATCCTGCACTTGGACTCGCATGGGATATCTGAGGCGCTGCTTCAGTTCTGCTTCTTTCCTGTGTTGCTGATGTTATGTGAGTTCTCGGGGGGGTCCATGCTCGCTACAGTCATTGTATTTTCTGTCTTTGCTTCTCTGCCTCACTCTCTTTCTTGTATCTTACTATAGTACTCAAGGGAGTAAGACGTGGCTCCTGTCCCGACCTCTACACGCTCATCCTTAAAGACCGTAGAAGAGGACAACCGGCCTAGCAGCACTCTTTCTTGTTTTCTCCATTCCCCCTTTCCCTGGGGTGTTTTCTCTCGGAGCGGTGTCTGTTGGTCCGCTGTGGGGGTTTACGCTTGGGGGAATTGGGAGACCTTACATCTGCCCATCGTCCCTGCTGGTCAACATCCTTGAAAGGTGAGTAACTTACTTTCTGTCTAACAGCTCTGACACCGAGGGGCGCTGGTAAGGCCAAAGGGGAGCACAGTAAATGGAAAATGCTCGTGACCTACCGTGAACCGTAGGTAACGCCTGTGGTCTGGCAGGACGGGGATGTGGAAATAAGCGTCTTGCAAGTCCAATGCTTCCATCCAGTCTCCAGGGTCGAGGGCAGACAAGACCTGAGCGAATGTCAACATTTTGAACTTCTCCTTCCGGAGGAAGCGGTTGACGTCCCTGAGATCCAAGATAGGACGCAGGCCTTTGTCCTTCTTGGGTACCAGGAAGTAGTGGGAATAACAACCACGATCTACTTCTGACACAGGGATTCGCCCGATAGCTCCCTTGGCCAAGAGAGCCGTAACTTCCTGACGGAGAAGGGCAAAGTGATCCTCCGACATGCGATGGAGTGTTGGTGGCATGGAAGGAGGGGTAGTCTCGAAGGGGAGGGTGTAGCCCCTTTGGACAATCTGAAAAACCCACCTGTCCGAGGTGATGTTGTGCCAGTGGGGGAGGTGATGGCGGATCCTGCCGCCCACTGGCAACTGGTGGCCCTGAAAAGTCGGACAAGGAAGGTTTGGAGGCAGCTGCAGGGGGGGCATTGGTGGACTGACCTGCCCTCTGGCCCCCAGACCCACGACGCTGGGTCCCACGTCCCCGGCCGTGCAGATGCTGGGTGGCTTGTGCGGCTCTGGGTGGAACGTGGTGGGGCACCCCTTCCGTGGCCATGAAAGGGGCGAAAGGCAGACTGCATGGGGCGAGAAGTTGCTGTAAGGCCCAAGGACCTGGCCGTAGCCCTAGAGTCCTTGAAGCGCTCAAGTGCGTTGTCCGCCTTGTCGCCAAACAGGCGACGGCCATCAAAGGCCATGTCCAGAAGGGTAGATTGGACAGCCCCAGAGAAGCCAGGTGTAGCACCTCAGGGCTACCAACGTGGAAATCGTCCTAACTAGCGAGTCGGCAGGTGTCCAGCCCACACTGGGTGGTGAACTTTGCTGCGTCTTGACCCTCAGCAACAGCGTGGGCGAGCACGGCCCGGGCCTCCTCTGGGCACTGTGGCAGCACTTGCGCAACCGTGTCCCACACCGAATGTGTGTAACGGCCTAAGAGACATGCGGTGTTCACCGACCGCAGACCTAACCTGGCGGAAGAAAACATCTTCTTCCCAAGATGGTCCAGTTTCTTGGACTCCCTATCTTGAGGAGCTGTAGGGAAAGAGCTTCCTTTCGAGGATGAGGCTTGGGCCACCAAGCTCTCGGGGGTAGGGTGTTGGGAGAGGAAAAGTGGGTCGCCCGGGGCCGGGCGGTGGCGTCGGGCAATCATCCTATCCACAGGAGCCCCTGTGCTGGGCTTGGACCAGGAGCCCAGAAGGATGTCAGTAAGGGCCTCATTGAAAGGCAGCAAGGGCTCCGAAGAGGCTGCTGCCGGCTGAAACACCTCAGTCAGGAGGTTAGTCCTGACCGCCACCGTAGGAAGCTCAAGGCCCAAGGCCTCAGCCGCCCTGCGCAACACCACAGTGTAGGAAGCTCCCTCCTCCGTAGCCACGATAGGGGGAGAAAGCATACCAAGGTCTGGGGAGGTATCCAGACTACTGGCATCACCAAACTCCTCTCTCCAGTCCGGCTCTTCAAGCTGGTCTGCCAGAGGGTCAACAGACCCCTCCCAGTCTTCCTCACCCTCCTCTGGCTGCCACTTAGGATAAGGAACGCCAGGGAAGAACAGCGCTAAAAAAGTACCCTCCGGTGCTGTTACCGGCGTTGGTCGACGCCGGTCCGGCTCCGTGTCCAAGTCGAGGGGGAGGCTGGGGTCGACGCCGGCTGGAG
Organism: Calotriton arnoldi; assembly: GCA_963921515.1. Taxonomy (NCBI): domain Eukaryota; kingdom Metazoa; phylum Chordata; class Amphibia; order Caudata; family Salamandridae; genus Calotriton; species Calotriton arnoldi. The sequence continues at coordinate 282,168 of CAWUFW010000663.1, forward strand.
GCACAACCAGCGGCAGAGACGTCGTCGGAGGAATCGGTGCCGGGGAAGGTACCGTGAGGTGGACCGGCGTCGATCCGGATCCAGGCCTGGATCCTTGGGGGCCCAGCGGTGCCGAGGCCAGAGCCGCTGGCATTGAAGGCCTAGAGCCCCTAGCCGAGTCTGCGGGCCCGAAGGCGCGCCGGCAGAGTCGGGCTGCCCAAAGATGGAATGGAGGGCTTCGTAAAATGCACGAAGCTGGGCAGGGGATGCTCCAGCTCTCGGAAAGGGAGGGAAGCGCGGAGCCGTCCCAGCAGGCTCCGAGGGCGGAGCCGGAGAATGACGACCCTCCGTGTCCCACGTCGGCCGACGGGCGGGGAGAAGCCTTAGAGTGACGATGCTTCTTTGCCTTCTTCTTGCACTTCGACTTACCCAATGACGAATACTTCGATGACGAATGGTGAATTGGCTCCGAGACCGGTCCTGCCACCTTCCCCTCGACCGGGACCTCGAACGGCACGGAGCTGACTGCCGGGCCTCCAAAAGCTTTTGGGACCGCTCCCACAAAGACTTAGGGTTCAGGGCCCGGCAGTTGGAGCACGACTTCGGGTCGTGGTCGCGCTCCAGGCACCAAAGGCACACGAGGTGCGGATCGGTGACCGACATCAGCTTGTGACAGGAGTCACAAGGCTTGAAGCCGAGTCGATGACTTGACATCCCTCGTGCACCAGGAATCGTAAAGACTTCAAAAAAGATGTTGACGAAAGTCGAAAAAGGTTAGTCAAAAAGTGACTTAGGGTACCGCTCTCTCCGGATCTGCGCTGGCTGGCACGGAAAAAGAAAGAACTGACGTCAGCGCGCAGGGGCGGCGTCTAAGTAGATACTGCGACGTCATCCCGGCGATCACGACGCCGACGACAAACGCAGAGTCGACCGACGCCACCTACCGACGCGCAGGGGTACTGCTGAGAAAAAATTCTCCAGATTCAGTATGACGCCTGGGGGTAATTCTAAGGTAAGGAATCTATAACTAATAGTCTCTTTCAGATACTGACTGTTATTTCATGACTTGTGTTGAGGAATTTCATCATCTATATTTATACTCACAATATTATCACTACTGCCGTCTTGAGGTCTGAGCATCTACATCTTACCCGTCTAATCCTTGAAACTCTTGAGCAGAAGAACAGCACTATGTGCCTGTAGGATATGTCTTCCTCGGATGTCTTTGATCTGCCAGTGGAAGACTTATATTCCTTTTGATCTTTATGCCCTGCTCCTTCCAAGTACAAAGTCAGTAATAACACATGACTCAGAATTTACACTAAGTGAGGGTGGAGGGGAGGGGAATGAAACAATGAAAAGTGCTACGTAAAATCTGAAGTAATAAGGATCATTTGAAATTATACAGGCCTATTTTGTAACAATGTAGTTCTCTGGTTAATTTTATTATGCCATCCTCCTCCGGGAGCGCAGCCACGAGCTATCATAGCAAAAATCCTCAACTATCGGGATAGAGACTGTATCCTGCGTGCGGCGAGGGAGCACCAGAATCTTCTGTATGAAAATAGTAAAGTAACTATCTACCCGGATTACACTAAGCAGGTTCAGGAACTCCGTAAATCCTTCCTGGGCGTGAAGCGTAAGCTGCGAGACATGAACGTGCAAGACATGCTCCTGTATCCAGCCAAGCTGAAGGTGATCTCGGGGGGGGGCAAGGCGCAATTCTTTGACTCCTCGGAAGCCATCTGGGAGTGGTTGGAGATCCGTGGTGATGGCCTGCCGCCTGGAGAAGCAAGGGGTCAGAAGCAACGATGGAGGACGTGGCCGGAAGGAGGCCGGCGAGGGCAGCAGAATCGAATAGACTCGCAGAACGCACCGGAGATGTTGCAGCGGAGGATAACGATGGGGGACGACGGAACGCTGCAGTCGGGTTCCCTTGTGGAGAGTGCTGCGGAGGTCGAATTGCTGGGAGCTGCTTCCACCGGACAGGATATGCGGGGTCAGACTCTGCCCTCAACGATAGACGTTGTGCCCGAGACTTTGATAGAGGACCTTCCTGGAGAGGCCAGCGACAGTGACTAAATATTGCCTGCTGGACTGCAACACTACATGTTGTTACAGATCTACTGCGTAGGAGTTGGTAATGCTGTCGGGTTGTGTTTGCTGCATTGGGATCTTGGGGGGGGGGGGTGGGAGTATAGCGCTATCTGTGGGCCCGATGGGGCCTCAGGGAGGGGGGTTTATCTGGACTAAGCATATATATAGCGGGTGTATCTCAAAATGGTTGCGGGATCATAGATCTGTGGCGGGCAGGCGGGCGGGGGGTATGATGTTTTCCTGTTGCCCCTGTTGGGCTTAGTGGGATGCTGTGCACGTCCTGGCACGAGCGGCGGGTGGGCAAAATTGCCTGTGATGGTAGTCGAGTATTGTCCGTGGGTGGGGGGAGGTGGGGGTTTCATTGGTTTAGTTGTTTTTGTGTGAATGGTTGTGGGGTTGCGCCCAAGAGCGAGTCATTGCAGAAGAGAGCTGAGTCCTGGCGCTTCGCCAGACAGGAAATGCGAATGTATGATTATGGCGGACGTAGTAAAGTTCATCAGTTGGAATGTTAGGGGTTTAGGCACCTGCACTAAGCGGCACAGGGTTCTTACATTTCTTAAGCGCCATGGCGTAAAGATTGCTTGCTTGCAGGAGACACATTTGGATGATGCTGGGGCGGAGCTAAAAAGTGGAGGGGGCAGGTGTTCCACTCGTCATATTCTACTTATGCCAGGGGGGTGTTGGTTTGGGTGGCACCTGGGGTCCCGTTCACACTACAATATGCCGAAGCAGATGTAGAGGGTCGTTATGTGCTATTGCAGGGTAAGTTGGATGGTAAAGACATCAGCGTACTAAACAACTATGTCCCTAATATTGATGCCCCAAACTTTTTTGTGGCCCTACAGGACTGGATTACTGTGGACTTGGATACTCCTCTTTTATGGTTGGGCGACTTTAATTGTGTGGTGGATCCGGAATTGGTTAGATGCCCCTCTCGAAGGGGTACCAAGCCGCGTATGACTAAGCAGTTGCAAACACTAATGAGCGACTTAGGCATCCGGGATGTTTGGAGGGAGCGCCACCCGACCCAGAAAGTGTTTACCTGTTTTACACCCACTCACAATACGCACAGTCGTTTAGATAGGGTACTAGCGACAGAGCATCCGGCGTTTATGGCGGCGGAGGTTGTACACCTGGCGCGGTATTTGTCAGATCATGCACCGGTGTGTTGCGCGGTGCGGTGGGCGGCGGTGGAGCAGGGCCCCCGTAGATGGCGGTTCCCCGCTGATATTCTGGAGGATCCGATTGGTAAGGAGGCAATCTCGAGTGCATTAACGGAGTATGTATCCCTTAATTGGGCCACTGCTAGCACTAGAGCGCACGAGTGGGATGCGATGAAACAGTGGTTAGAGGGGCGGCAATGGGGCTGACTTATGGCGTCCGGAGGCAATTTTTATCTGAACTGCAGGACAGGGAGGAAATGTTGGTAGAACTCCAGTGAGGGCCACAAGGGCAAGGCGACTCCCAGGAACGAGAGCGTGCACTACGGGAACAGGTTGCAGACACCTGGGATAGGCTGGATAAATATACCCTTACGAAATATCGCCAGCGGCTACAGGCGGAGGACGATAAATCTGGACGGTTATTGGCCTGGATATTGCGAAGGGAACAGTCCCCCCCATGGTCACTAGTCTTCGAGCACAGTCGGGCGAGCTGGTCTATTCTCGGGCAGATATGCTAGAGGTATTCCGGCAGCACCTGCAGTCTGTGTATAGGGCTGACCCCCTGGTGGGTGCAGAACAATACGTCCCCTTTTTAGAGGGTCTGCAGATGAGGCAGATATTTGATGAGGTCAAGGAGGAACTGGATGCGCAGCTTACAGAGGAGGAGCTCAGGGAGGCGTTAGCCGACTTACCCAGGGCCAAAGCTCCGGGAGGGGATGGGTTACCCATTGAGTATTACCAAGCATATTCAGCGATACTAACCCGGCCGCTATTGCAAACTTTTAATGAGTCCTTTGAGAGTGGACTGTTGCCCCCTACGATGCGTGAGGGTGAAATTTGTCTGATTCCAAAGTTAGGTGGCGATATGCAGGACCCGGCGGCATACCGACCCCTGACGATGATCAATTCAGATGTAAAAATTTTTAAGTAAAGTACTAGCCAAGCGGTTGGGCCCACATATGTCCCATCTGGTCCACGAGGACCAGTGCGGCTTTATCCAGGGCCGTAGTACGTCAATGAATATAAGGAGGCTGGCGCATGTCTTGCATGAGACGCAGGGAGCCCCTGGGGAAATGGCGTTGGTGTCCATCGACCTTGAGAAGGCGTTTGACACGGTGTATTGGGGTTACCTGCTCGAAATTCTTGGGAAGTTGGGGATTGGCCCGCCTTTTTGCAGATGGGTTAAAATACTATATACAAACCCGTCTGTGCGAATGGGTCAAACCAGATCGGCGGAATGGTTGTTGGGGCGGGGCACGCGACAGGGGTGCCCACTGTCGCCGCTACTGTTTGCTCTGGCCATTGAGCCTATGGCAATATGGGCAAGACAGGAACTGGGCCACTGGGGCATACAAATTGGGCAGAGTACGCATCTTATTTCACTCTACGCGGACGATGCATTGTTTTATGTTACATCCCCGCGTGAAGCAATACCACACCTTCTGAGGCTGATGGATAGGTTCGCGACTTACTCAGGACTGCGCATAAATAGACGTAAATCCTTGGCGTTCCCTCTAGCAGGACTGCGAGATAGGGAAGCGGAGTATCTGCCTAGTCTGGGATTGAGGTGGGAAACAGATCACTTTAGATATCTAGGGGTGCAGGTGGCTCATGGTGACGCTCGGCTGCTCCAGCTGAATATGAGCAGGGTGGTGGAGTCGCTTAGGCACTCGGTAGAGTTCTGGAATACGCTGCCACTGTCCTTAATGGGAAGACTGGCGGTGGCAAAGATGGTGATGCTGCTGAGATGCTTATATGCCTTGCAGAACGCACTGTGCCTGATTCCTATTACTGTGTTTCGACAACTGAATTCGCTTCTGGTGACTCTGCTTTGGGCAGGGAAGCGTTGTAGAGTTGCACTGCAGGTGCTCCAGAAACGGTACGAGGAGGGTGGTCTTGGAGTACCCAGATTTGATCTTTATTACTATGCGGCACACCTACAGTATGCGGTGCAATGGTTGGATGAGGGTGACCATTGGGAAAAGCGTTTGTTAGTTGGGCGAGTGCGGCCAGAGGATCTACCTATGCTCTTGATGGAGGGTGCGGGGGTGAGCACGGAAGTGCCATACATTGTTAGACAAACGGCCTATATATGGCAGAAAATTGTGCTGGGGCGGGCTCCCTTTCACCCGGAATTATCAGTTTGGCAGTTGGTCCCTGTGCGCAGGATGGCGGACAACATGTCTTTCCAGGCTTGGACCGAGGGTGGCTGCAGGGTGTTGGCTGATCTATATATCAATGATACCTACCTTACGTTTGAGCAGGCATGTGAAGGATTCGGTTTGGGTTGGGGACAATATCTCCAATATGCTGGTCTAATGGAAGTGGCTAAGATGACATGGCCCACATATCCGGATATGCCCCGGACCACTGAGACCGTGGACATTTTGTTAACGTGTGGAGGAGGGCGCAATCTGGTGTCCTTGTTATATAAGGCTATGAGGGCAGACTCGGGGTCTTTGGCGCGTAGGGCATGGGATGCTTGGAATGAAGACTTACAGGTACCGTTGCTGGAGAGGGAGTGGGCCAGAGTATGTACATTAACACGCAAGGTGTCCTGCAACGCCCGGTTCAAGTTGCTGCACTATAATTTCCTGCAGCGGGTGTATATGACCCCGGTGAAACTCCATCGTATTGATACCTCCCGTTCGCATGAATGTTCTAGATGTCATGGAACTCATGCTGGGTTTATGCATTTGGCGTGGGAATGTCCGGAAGTGCATCAGTATTGGCTTGAGGTAGTGGCACGGCTACGTGGAAGGGTGGGAATAGCGTTGGAGGCGAAGCCTGAGCAGTGCCTTCTGGGGCTGGTGCCACACCGTAAGAAGAGGAAAATGGCCAACAAGTTATTGCAGCTGGCGCTGGTATTAGCTAAGCGGCGGGTTGCCATTTGCTGGATGGGGGAGCGGGCTCCCTCTTTTGCAAACTGGTTGAGAGACGTGGGAGAGTGGTCCCTGGCGGAGGAACTACATATGAAAGCTTGCCGCAGGGACGAAAGGCTGGATGAGGATATAGCAACTTGGAGAGAATTATGCAGAGAATTGTTGAACTTAACTAGGACAGAAAGTGACCAGGCTGCTGAGACAGATGGTGACAATAGTATGTGAGCGCAGGTGCGCGCGTCTCCTTAATTGTATATGATGCTGTGTCTACTACTAAGCCATAAAAAATGTAAAGTGTATTTACCTGTGCTCTGTGACCGGGGCTCTAATGCGTAAAATGTAAACAAGCCTATGGATATTGTCTCGAAGGATTCTGTATATGACCGCTCAGTTTGTGGTGAAAAGTTATAAATAAAGTTTTTAAAAAAATTAAAAAAATTATTATGTCATACTTATTTCGAAGTTTTTTTTAAAAGAGAGAGTGAGCCCTAATACCCCTGGTGAGGTTGTGATTACAGCTTGAATGGTGCATCACACATGTATTGAAATAGTACAGACTCTCGATCTGTAGCTAATTTATGTGAAAAGTATGTGGCAAACTGGCCCTATTTTTTATATATTTCCTCAAAAATTCCCCCCCTCATCCTAGAAGGATGCAGGCACACTCAACTGGTTCGCTCAATCCTATTCGAAGTAGGTGCTGACATCGCACTAATTTCGAAGTTAAAGTTCACCAGTTGTCTCTGCTCTCTTAGATGTTTCCAACTATCATCTCACTATAGATATAGTAGCCACTAAACTGTACATGTCAACCAGTGATGATGTGGGATGGAAAAATATTAAGTCCCACTTAATCTCCCTTCTGAAATGGAATATTATCCTGTTTCTCTCACCACGGCCTTAACACAATCATGAGAGCTCACACTTTTAGCTCCATGCCAAAATCCTGGTAAAAAGTGCAGGGGTTTAATGCTTTTAAACTACGCTTAGCAGTGGACTCCATACATTTAATTATTTGAAAAGTTTTATATAGCACGAACCTGACCCTAGCAGGTAACACAGCGCTTTACAAATGGTAAAGAGCAGAGACATATAGAACCAATAATGTCATAATCTAGAACCATACAGGATATGTCAACACCTCAGATGAAGGTGGTGTCAAAGGCACAAACACGTACTGTTGTGGCTGCTAGAGGCCTTGGAATTCAAAATACACGCTATAACATTTATATTCCCTGTATAAATAAAAACCACGTAAGACATAGCTGTAAACTAGAGAGACTACATCACCCTTCAAATCTGCACAGTTGAGATGACTGGACAGGTGTATGTTGTTTGGCTATGTGATCTACAAGTTAATGGGTATGCCCTAAACATGTGAAAATGTGTGGTTTTTAAAATAAATAAAAAAATACATCCAAATGGAGGACAGTGTAAAGAATTGACTCATGGGAGAATAAAAGCAGATAAACGTCAATTTATACATGGCATAGGAGATTTATTTCTTGGTTTTGGTATTGCTTAGTTCACAGAAAAGGCTCAACTTTGCCTGGTTTGAGTTTTTAAGGTTAGACAAGGGTGGGTTACAATCCCCTATTTTGACTTGCCCCACAAGGTAAAATCTTGGCATAACAGCTGATGTCCATGGGGGTGGTTTACAGACTTAATATCTTTTTTCCAAAACTCAACCAACTGAAAGTAGCATCTTTCCTAGGCGTAGTTCAGCAGAAGTGACTTGGCACTGGCTGGCCCACAATTGTCTCGTACTGTAAAGTGGTCTCCAACAGGCATCCAAGTCTTAATAGCCTTCCACTCCAACTCACAGCCAAAGCGCACTTGCTAGGGATTGTTCCCTTAACATGCAAAAGCAATGTCTGCGAGAATTTTGCACTTTTTTTACACGGTTACTGGCTGAGCATAAAACTGCGATCAGGTTGAGAAATCAGGGTAGCCTCGGTGGGAAAAGAAACTCTGGGGAAAATTAGATGGTTTATGCAGAGGCAATATACTTTCGGAGGTCACAGAGGGATGACAAATTAAAGGATGATCTGGAGGACTGAAGACATATGTATAGATATTAAGGCAACTCCAACAATCTTCCGCATGAGGTGTGGCACTGCATCCACTCGTGTCCCAACCCTGACTCCTTGTCAGTTGCCATCATCGGGTCCCTCATGGGTCCTAAACCTCTGGCGTGTTGGGCTGTTTTCATATATACTAAGCCATGAGATGTATACAGATTTCTCAATATACTCTTGACAAGCCAATAAGTTTCCTCCCTTACTATCCTTTTCTTCTATCTAAAGAGTCACTGGCTTGCCTTCCTTGTTGATAAAGCAATGTCTAATGCATGCTCACTTTAAGTCTGTCATTTGAAATATTATTTTTGTTTTAGTTACATTTTTGTAACATAAGGAAAGCTTATGTAGCTTTGCAATTTGTCAAAATGCATCAAATCTCAATTATCAACAATTCATGGTTCAAGAAAAGGGGCTGCAATCATGATATTAAGCAACATCATGGCTGATGGTCACAGTAATGCTTTCCAGATACTAAGCAATGAACAAACTGCATCATTGTAGCTCCCCATCCATCAAACACGGTCACTAATTAAAAAAAAAAACCTTACAAGAAACAACACTTCTCATTGGGCTGAACAAATGAAAAGGATTCATCTTAGAAGATCTCAGGTAATATACATAAATTATCAACACAAAAGGAGCAACAGGGGGAGAAACAGTCAGGCCGCCCCCCACTCAACAGACCATAAACAACAAGGGGCCTGACTTGACATGAACACCTTCCAATAAATTCAAGACACTGTAGGGGTTTCTAACATCTTTCAAATGCTCCCTCACAGGAGCGACTCACTATCGCCAATCCAAGTGTCAATGTGTTCTATTTATAACCAAAAATGTCAATACAACATAGGAAAACTCCCACCCACACAAGAAAAAAGTGTGGGAGAGGAGAGAAAGCACCTCACGGTCGTAACACCAAGGGGGGCTTGCTGGTTGGTACTCACTAGCACACCCACTTATCATCATCCGTTGCTTTCTCCCCATAAAGAAAAAGTGTGTGTTCCATCGTGAAATTCTCTGACGATGAAGGGAAAAGAAGACAGTGAAAAAACAAAGGTAAATTAAAAAATGGTTTAAATCAGACCATTCTTAATTATAAAAAGCTTTTTATAATTAAGAATGTCTGATTTAAACCATTTTTTAATTGGGAAAGCTTACAGCACTGAATAAAAGTTACGTCGAGCCAGTAAGCTTTACCTCATTTTAAACGTTGGGAATTGCATCTCTATTCTCACGGGGTCCAGTGGGCACTCTAGTGATATTTTGCATTGACATTGCATTTACATTTGTTTTTTCACTGTCTTCTTTTCCCCCACGGAGCAGCACCTAACTTCCCGTCTCTTTACGCATTTGTGTTTATGACTTTATGTACTTGCACTCTTTTCAGGTCGAGCCTTGCTCACTTTGCCACTGGATTCAAGATAGCCTGGCTGATGAGGGTTTTGAACCCGAAACCGGTCCCAGGATGCTTGTTTCCGGTCCAGGGAAGACATGGCTTGGCAGTTCGGGCTGGACTGTTCCCATGAGGCACAGGGTCAGACTGATTTGCATATGGCCATGTCTGAACTGGGGTGGTGGAGTGAGCTAAAGAATGATGATGGATTAAACCCAGATCAGTTGACTGGGGGTGAGTGTTTGATTTGCTCTAACGCTCCGTCCATCATCCCCTTTGGTATCGCTTTGTTCGCCCTAAGTTGGCAGGGAATGCCCAGACGTGGGTCCCTTGCTCACTTTGCCACTGGATTCAAGATAGCCTGGCTGATGAGGGTTTTGAACCCGAAACCGGTCCCAGGATGCTTGTTTCCGGTCCAGGGAAGACATGGCTTGGCAGTTCGGGCTGGACTGTTCCCATGAGGCACAGGGTCAGACTGATTTGCATATGGCCATGTCTGAACTGGGGTGGTGGAGTGAGCTAAAGAATGATGATGGATTAAACCCAGATCAGTTGACTGGGGGTGAGTGTTTGATTTGCTCTAACGCTCCGTCCATCATCCCCTTTGGTATCGCTTTGTTCGCCCTAAGTTGGCAGGGTATGCCCAGACGTGGGTCCCTTGCTCACTTTGCCACTGGATTCAAGATAGCCTGGCTGGTGAGGGTTTTGAACCCGAAACCGGTCCCAGAATGCTTGTTTCCGGTCCAGGGAAGACATGGCTTGGCAGTTCGGGCTGGACTGTTCCCATGAGGCACAGGGTCAGACTGATTTGCATATGGCCATGTCTGAACTGGGGTGGTGGAGTGAGCTAAAGAATGATGATGGATTAAACCCAGATCAGTTGACTGGGGGTGAGTGTTTGATTTGCTCTAACGCTCCGTCCATCATCCCCTTTGGTATCGCTTTGTTTGCCCTAAGTTGGCAGGGTATGCCCAGACGTGGGTCCCTTGCTCACTTTGCCACTGGATTCAAGATAGCCTGGCTGGTGAGGGTTTTGAACCCGAAACCGGTCCCAGAATACTTGTTTCCGGTCCAGGGAAGACATGGCTTGGCAGTTCGGGCTGGACTGTTCCCATGAGGCACAGGGTCAGACTGATTTGCTTATGGCCATGTCTGAACTGGGGTGGTGGAGTGAGCTAAAGAATGATGATGGATTAAACCCAGATCAGTTGACTGGGGGTGAGTGTTTGATTTGCTCTAACGCTCCGTCCATCATCCCCTTTGGTATCGCTTTGTTTGCCCTAAGTTGGCAGGGTATGCCCAGACGTGGGTCCCTTGCTCACTTTGCCACTGGATTCAAGATAGCCTGGCTGATGAGGGTTTTGAACCCGAAACCGGTCCCAGGATGCTTGTTTCCGGTCCAGGGAAGACTTGGCTTGGCAGTTCGGGCTGGACTGTTCCCATGAGGCACAGGGTCAGACTGATTTGCATATGGTCAGGTCTGAACTGGGGTGGTGGAGTGAGCTAAAGAATGATGATGGATTAAACCCAGATCAGTTGACTGGGGATGAGTGTTTGATTTGCTCTAACGCTCCGTCCATCATCCCCTTTGGTATCGCTTAGCGCAGCGTGCAGCGCTGCGCTAGGAGATGACCTTTAGAAATCGGTCAGCTCTTTTCAAGCACTCGTGCTTGTGCTGGCATCCACCTTGCGGGAGCGAGCAGCGGCGCGCAGGGGCCATTTGTTTTCAATTAGCGTGGCCGCGCGCGCTTGTTGACACTCCTCTACTCTCGCTCTCACCCTCGCCCTCCCCTTCTGCACAGCTCTCTTGCCGGGCTTCCCTTCCCTATTCCCTATCGCGCTTGTTTCAGAAATGGCTCTAGTCGTGCGAGCTCCAGGGCTCACTCACCGCGGTCACACTGCGCTCCCCACCCGTCGCCCCGCCAGCGCACTAACAGCCCACGAAGGACGGTGCACAGGAAGGTCTACCTACTGCTTGACCCTTCAAAACCATCTTTCAAAATATGTGAACTGTACCGGAAATTATATTAAATCAGCATGCTATGTAGAAAGCGCAGCGTACGCAAAAACGGATTAAGAAACGTTGCTTTCGCTTTAAAGTTCTTGTTTCGAGTTTTGTAAAACATATTACATGGTCGCAAGCACAGGAGCAGACCTTCCAGCCGCCTTCCCAGGAGGTTATACCTGCACCGTTTCCGGTAAGAGCTCTTGTGGGCGATAAAACTAGTCTTGCGCATGATAGGATCGAAGATCCGGGCAAGTCCAGTGAAAGTTCCTCATCCTGGGAACGTCTTCTCCAACCCCTCCCGCCCCGCAAGCCGATGACATGCCTGGCATTCAGCACACTGGCCCAGCACCAGACTGTAATGTGTGCAGCACTGCAGGCACCGGCAACATCAGGGGGGTTCACTTCACTCCTCCCCCGCCCCCCCCCTCCACCCCAGCCCAATGGGCTCCCAGTCTCTGCTTCATTTATAAAGTGCGAGTTCCCTCCAGTCCGGATCACAGAACACACATCCGTTGGAGTGCGCTCTTTACTCCGCTCTTCTAGGTGTGTAATACGTGTGCAGCAGACACTCACACCACAGGTCTTTGGAGACGCCCCCTCATCTCCACCAAGGCTGCTGCAGCACTGTCTTGGGCTCATTCATAAAAGAGTTTGCTTCAAAGCACTGCTCGCGAACATTTTCCCTCCTCGCTCTAGCTCTGCCCTGTCACACGCGCGCCACCCGCGCAAGGCAATGCATGGATCTCACGCGCGCGCCCACGCGGTGCCCGCTAGTTCGGCGCCGTCACCCAGTGCCGCTGGCGCACCCAAAGGCGCCTGGAAGTCTCTAAAAGGACAAGCATTGGCATAGCCAATAGGTCTCACCTTTGGGCCCTTATAAGTGGTTAGTTATCCAGCACAATAACCTTGGTGCAACAACATCAACTGTTGCATGGCTAAACACTTATAAGGTCCCAAAGGCGAGACCTATTGGCTATGCCACTGCTTGTTTCCTTCTAGTTGCTCCGCTCTGTAAGCAGAGTTTATTATAAAATACGTTGCAAACACACATCCGTTGCGGTGGGTTTTTTTTTCTACGGTATGAGTTCGACAAACTCTTCTACACAGTTAGATTCTACACAGAGGAAGGTTAGGGGCCATGCTGATCAGTTTTGGGATTGTTTGTTTATTTAATTTATTGACTATGCTTCCAGAGCTCTCCTGTAAAGCGCTCTGATACCCTAACGGGTCAAGTTCGCGCTCTATAAAACACATAAATAAATAAATAAATAAGTAAAGGGAAAGGGGTTGTAGCAGTTTGCTTCAGCCTATCTTTGTTTTCAGGCATCTTGCTGTTTCTTTGCGGTGTCTGTGCCCGACAAAGGCTGCAAGCTGTAGGGGGTTCTTGTTTGGTGCGTGGGCGTGTTGGAGGTCGAGGCAGTCTGGGAAATGAGGCATGCAGCTGGAAGCTTGCATTCAGGGAACAGAGGGGCTGGGGCAAGGATCTGTGTTCTTGGATCAGGAAATCCTTCAATGCCTCGCCTTTGTACTGGATGTTATTGTCTGGATTTGAATCGCTCCGGCGCTGTGTGTTTATCAGTAATCATTGTGATTTTCGGTGATAGGGTGGCCAACTGGCATGGGCGCAAATTCAGGACAGTTAGTGTAAAAATTCAGGACAAAGGGTCAAAATTCAGGACAAAAATTCTGGACAGGAGGTCAAAATTCAGGACAAAAATTCGGGACAAAAGGTATGCTTTACAGACACATCAGTGGATGTCATGCAATAGTATATAAATAAATAGGCAAAGAACATAAGTACAAGTCACTTCTCCTACCCGGTCACTTCTCCTGCCCCGTCACCACTCCTTCCCTGTAATTTCCCCTGCCCCGTCAATTCTCCTGCCCCGTTCACTGCTCCTGCCCCGTTCACTGCTCCTGCCCCGTTCACTGCTCCTGCCCCGTTCAATGCTCCTGCCCCGTTCAATGCTCCTGCCCCGTTCAATGCTCCTGCCCCGTTCAATGCTCCTGCCCCGTTCAATGCTCCTGCCCCGTTCAATGCTCCTGCCCCGTTCAATGCTCCTGCCCTGTTCACTGCTCCTGCCCTGTTCACTGCTCCTGCCCTGTTCACCGCTCCTGCCCCGTCACTTCTCCTGCCCTGTCACTTCTCCTGCCCCGTCGCCTCTCCTGCCCCGTCGCCTCTCCTGCCCCGTCGCCTCTCCTGCCCCGTCGCCTCTCCTGCCCCGTCGCCTCTCCTGCCCCGTCGCCTCTCCTGCCCCATCGCCTCGCCTGCCCCATCACTTCTCCTGCCCCATCACCTCTCCTTTCCTGTCGCCTCTCCTGTCCAGTCACTGCTCCTGTCCCGTCACTGCTCCTGCCCTGTCACTTCTCCTGCCCCGTCACTTCTCCTGCCCCGTCACTTCTCCTGCCCCGTCACTTCTCCTGCCACGTCACCGCTACTGCCCCGTCACCGCTCCTGCCCTTTCACTGCTCCTGTCCGGTCATCACCCCTGCTCAATCACCGCTCCTACCCGTCACTTCTCCTGCCCCGTCACTTCTCCTGCCCAGTCACTGCTCCTGCCCCGTCACTGCTCCTGTCCATTCACTGCTCCTGTCCTTTCACTGCTCCTGTCCTTTCACTGCTCCTGTCCTTTCACTGCTCCTGTCCTTTCACTGCTCCTGCCCGGTCACCGCTCCTGCTCATGCCTAATCACCGCTCCTGCCCTCACTTCTCCTGCCCCATCACCTCTCCTGCCCTGTCACCACTCCTGCCCTGTCACTTCTCCTGCCCTGTCACCTCTCATGCCCTGTCACCTCTCATGCCCTGTCACCACTCCTGCCTTGTCACCACTCCTGCCCCGTCACTTCTCCTGCCCCGTCGCTTCTCCTGCCCCGTCGCCTCTCCTGCCCCGTCGCCTCTCCTGCCCCGCCGCCTCTCCTGCCCCGCCGCCTCTCCTGCCCCGCCGCCTCTCCTGCCCCGCCGCCTCTCCTGCCCCGCCGCCTCTCCTGCCCCGCCGCCTCTCCTGCCCCGTCGCCTCTCCTGCCCCATCACTTCTCCTGCCCCATCACCTCTCCTTTCCTGTCGCCTCTACTGTCCCATCACTCTCAGCGAACAACATTGGCAAGTTACACAAGGCCACAAGTTCCCCACAGTACTCTGTTTGGGGAAAGGTCCTCTGTAATCACTAACTACGATCTACTGGCTCTAAGTGTGTCACTGGCCTCCAAGGCACTCAATCGCACATGATATGCTAAAGGCAGACGGGGGGGGGGTCAGGCGCATTGTCATTCGAAAGGGGATAATCAGCCCCAGTCAGAATGACAATGGGCCAGTCCACAGTCTGTGGGAGCTCAGGGAGGGGCTGCTGCAGCCTCTGGAGTTCAACAGAGAAGTGCGAGCTGGCCCCTGAGGACTTTTATTCTCTTGGGGCTTCTCGCAGGGGAACAGCACAGCTGGCTGTATTTAATCTCCAAAATTGCGGACAAAAGGCGTCCGTTAAAGGAATGATTACGGACAACGGATATCACGCCAAAATGACGGACGGTCCGTGAAATTTACGGACGGTTGGTCACCCTATTCGGTGATAGTTTATGTTTTGGGAGTGACTGTGCTAATGCACTTGCATTATCAAAGCATAAAGTGTTTGTTGCCTGTGGTGAGGGTTTTGGGCATCGGCGTATTATGATGTACGTCACTTGCGCTAGTTGGATAAGTTATTTAAAAGAACGTCTCTCGTTTTTTTGCTGGTGTGCTCACTGTTTTTCTGATCATTTATTTAAACTTTATTTAGTGGACCCCTTTTCTCGCCCTTTAAACGGATAGGTTTTGATGCAACAGTGTGGGCACATTTAATGATGCTTTTTCAATTTTTGCAGTTAGGAAATGCAAACTGTCAATTAAGAAGTCGTTTGGTTATTTGAATGAAATGAAATGAAATTTGTACTTGTAAAGCGCACCCATACCCCCAAAGGGGTGTCCAGGCGCTGTACGCATACCGCTGTGGAACACTTCCTGGCTTTTCCCTGTGAAATGTCCACTCCTGGGCACCCCCAGGGTGAAGCCAGGCATCCCAGCGCTGTTGGGGCCGTTGTGGAGATTAAGCAAGCTATTGCCCAGAGTTGCAGAGTGGGACCCATGATTAGAATAGGCACCGAGGCGAGAATTATCAGGTCCGAGGAAATTGAGCCCAAGACCCGCCGAGGCGGGAATTGAACCCTGGTCCCGGGCCAGATCTCTGCATCAGGGTCTGCCGCTCTAACCATTGAGCCACACTTCTCCACTGAATGATGCGAGGGTGCAAAAAACACTCTGAAACCAAACACCTGGGTAAAATACATTGTCATTTACAACGCCAATAGCGCTAACTCTCACAAATGCGAGACCTATTGCATTGCCAATGCTTGTATATCGTATTAATAAACATCTGTTGTTGTGCTCATATCTAAATTAGACGAACAGTGCCACCATGTGGCAGAATGTCATCTGTGCCTGTGTTGACAAGTGCCGATACCGAGCACCGTCATGCCAAATTACATACAATATGTGATTCTAAAGAAATAATATTTTACAGTCTCCAAGCTATGAAGAGTGGACCTAAAGAAGACACTTTTCCCTGTGCTGCAGGGGTTATAGAGAGGCTGTGTGCCTGCCTAGATGCCTGTAAACGAAAGCCTTTTGTGAATCAACAATACACGAAATAGAAATTATTGTGTCAGATTCTGTTTAGCCCTTAATTAGCTCTATTAACAGATGGCACCACACTTTCTAGTGCTCGTGCTGTGGAAACAAAATCGAATCCCCAAAACCCTATTTGCTTCAAACAAAACCATGATCACTTCCTGGAAGACCCCAATGCCGACACATTTCTGGGTTTAGAGAAAGACTCCTCTCCCACCAGTTTTGGCTGTATAAAAGCAGTCTGGTGACAGATTATATGAGGTTATATAATGGTTTCGGTTCACTCAAAAAATATTGAAACCCAAAATATCGTGGTAAAAACTATTGTGTCAAAATATCGAGCACAAAAATATCGTTTTCCAATACTTATAAAGTGAATGACAAAAATTTTGAAAAATATATTGATGTACCCTAAAATTGAAAAATATATACAAAATATCATTTTTAAGATATATATCTAGTTAAACATAGTAAACATTAAATATATTATCATGTAACAGGAATATAATGTAAATTAAATATATTTAAATATAAAAAAAGTATATATACTTATCTTATTTAAACAAACATATATATGTACAAAGGTTTTTTGCGCGCGCAATGGGTTTTAGACCCGTTTGCGCCTGCAAAAGACCTGTGGCCCATGTACTAATCCTATTTTGCGAGTCGCAAATCAATTTGCGACTCGCAAAATAGGATTAGCGACTCGCTATTAGGAATGGGCGTTCCAAGGGCGTCCCTTCCTAATAGCGACTCCTTAAACTATGTAAGAATGTTTTGCAACCGCAATTGCGGTCGCAAAACACTCCTAGTTACCACCCTTCTTGGTAAAGCACTCGCAAACAGGAAGGGGTCCCCAGGTGACCCCTTCCCATTTGTGAATGCATGCGCAAATATTTTTTTAAGGGCAGGCAGTGGTCCCAGGGACCACTGCCTGCCCTTAAAAAATGAAACTGAAAAGTTTCATTTTTATTTTTTAAATGCATCCCGTTTTTCTTTAAGGAAAACGAGCTGCATTTAAAAAATAAAAAAAAACTGCTTTATTTAAAAGCAATCCCAGACATGGAGGTCTGCTGACCCCAGCAGGCCACCATCCCTGGGAGTGCCAGCCATTCCCAATGGGGTCTCAAATTGCGACAGCCTCATTAATATGCATGAGGCATGCAAGTTGCGACCCCATTGGGAATCGCAAACAGTGTCTCAGACACTGTTGTGCATCCCAATTAGCGAGTTGCAAATTGCGAGTCGCAAATGTGACGTAATTTGCGACTCGCTAATTGGCGGGTCGTACATCTAGCCCTAAAAATATATCATACATTACAAACATTACTAATTAAAAAAATAAAATTTTAAATACACAAACATAATAATAATAATAATATCATCTTAAACAATCTAAACAAAACTATTACATTCTAGGAATAAAGCATATACTATCCCCACTCCAGTCTGTGCAACAGTAGGGAAAGCCTTGGACACAGGAGGGGTAAAATTTACTTCCCACCCCAGTCGGTGCAACAGTAAGGAAAGCGTTGGACTCAGGAAAGGTAAAATTTAATATTCCTACTCCAGACTGTACAACAGTAGTGGAAGTACTTCACTTCAAATACATACCTGATTTTAATACAAGTATTAATTTCATAAAATATAAAACTATTACCTTAAAATTAAATGTATACATTAAAAAAACAATTAAATTATACCTTTATAAATAATTAAGAAAAAACTGTATTTAATAATTTCATGAAATTCCCACACTATAGTCCAACATACCTAGCAACACACATTTAACATATATCTAAATTAGAAAATGTAATAATTACACCATTTACATAATTAACAATGAATTACTAAGAAATACATATTTTATAATTAATCAATTATTATTTAATTAACTTCCAATCCTATACCCCTACAAACCAACCACCCACACCTAAAATGTAAATTAAAAAATTATACTTGCACAATTTACATAATTAACAATTCATTAATAATTTATCAAAAATGAATAATTGATCAATTATTATTTAATAAACTTTCCACCTTATACCCCTACAAACCCAACAACCCACACCTAAAATATAACTTAGAAAAATATTATTCACACAATTTACATACTTAATCAAATAAATAATAATTAAAAATATATATAAATTAATTATACTTAATTAACTTCCCACCCTGTACCCCCACAAACCTCACAACCCGCTACAACACTATAAATTTCTATTTTACAATTACATTAAAAATATAAAGAACTTAAAATTACAAACTATATTTAAAAACATTAACAATTACACAAACAGTATAAAACATACGCAATTAAAATATATATTTTTTTATTAGCAGCAGTCATCAAGGTGAACTAACTGCTACATGAAACATTTCTTGTTGAAATATCTTGCTACTTGTTCCTAACCAAAAAAAAACAAATAAATAATCCTTTATGATCCGTGAAGCAACCAGAAAACAAGGAGAGATCTCAGAAAATCACGGTATGCAAGATGAAAAGTCATAAGCCAACTGTTGTATGCTGGGCTGAAAGGAATTAACCCAGGTTGGGACCAAGATTGAGATGAATCAACACTTTCCCTATCGCCTTACATATGAAATTCTTACTAAATGGATTGTGGCCTGCCAAGATTTCAGGTCAGGATCAAACGAGAACAAGCACTGGCAAAGGCAATAGGTTTAGTCTATGCGAGATCTATTGGCTTTGTCAATGTTTTTTTTTTTTTTTTTAGACACGTTGCACAGTTGTGCGGGCTGTTGTGCGGCATGGCTTACAGTAAAGAAAAAAAAGCGCTATGACGCCCCCAGCACTGACCATGTCATAGCGCTGACCTTTTGCTTACCACTCACTTATTATAACTCCCTCCAGTCTGCCCACCAGACTACTAACAGACCACAGTCCTTGCCAGTTATTCTTGACAATTCAACACTTTAGAAAGCATTCCAGTGACTTCTCTTTCACTTCCTCGCTCCCCTTCTTTATCTGGTGAGGTATTCAAGTTCTTGATTCTACTGCAGAGACTCAAGAAGGGCCGGGATTTTCAGGAGATGTACAGCCACAGCCAAAGCTTGATATAGGGCTATTTTGCTGCTAAAACAGAAGAATCATACCTCCTCCGCTTAGTTTGGCATCTTCTTCCAAGCTGGGATCATGCCAATGATGCCTAAATGTTTGCTCTACAGTTAGCCAGTACAGCCCTTACAAAGCTGGGTAAGGTGGTCTGATTTCTTTACATTCAAGCAGGGTCTGTTTGCTTGATTTTGGAATCTCTGAAATGTCTGGAGATCTGTCTAATGCCAGCATATATTATATTGCAATATGTTGACCTTGTGAGTTAAAATGCACCGACATTTGTGATGTTGCTTAATGAAAGGCCCTTTGCAAGGGTTGGCTGCTCCAGGGGATTAAAATAAAACGATAATAAAACGGATTTAAAGCCCGTTTTATTATTGTTTTATTTGAGGGTGGTGGCAGAGGGGGCGGCGCTCCACCGCCCTAATGGAGGGGCCACCGATGTCCCTTCCCCCTGGCCCTCCGCTATGGGGCAAAGTGCCCCCCTAAACATCCTTGCACCGTGTGGCAGGCACCACATAGTGCCTGCCACACAGTGCAGGGATTTTTAAAAACATCCATTTTACAATTGTAGGTTGTGCTCCAGCCGCCGCACAAGCTGAAATTGAAAACAGGCTGTTTCAGACAGTAAGTGGCCGGCATGACTTGCGGGAGGGGGGGAGGGGGGAGGGGGTCGGGGGGGAGGGAGGTTAATTTTAAATATAAAAAAATAGTTAACTTACCTTCGCTGGCCCTGTCCCGCGTCGTCTCTGCTCCTCACAGGAAGCAGGCAGCCTCCCTCCCCTAAGCCAATCACAACGCTGCAATAGCAGCGTTGTGATTGGCTGGGACACAGACCACACAGGCGTCTATGGGGAGGCCATTTTCTCCATGTAGGCTGCATGCAGCCTACATGGAGAAAAGGGAGAGTGCGTATGACTGGTTTGGTCGGCCCTGGGGCCGACCAAACAGTTAGCGCCCTCTGAGTGGGCAAGCCACTCCTCCCCTGCCCTAGAGCAGGACCATACCAACCAAACCCTTCTGTTTTCTCGCAGTGCGAGAAGCAGAAACATAAAATGGTATTTATAATACCATTTTATGTTTCTGCTTCTCGCACTGCGAGAAAGCAGTGGGGCGACGCTCCTCCGCCCACATGGATGAGCTGCCCCTGTGTTTCAGACCGCCAATAGGACAGTCGCATCCAAATTCTGCGGGCGGAACCGTCGACCTATGGTCGGGCGGTTCCATTCCGCAACGGTGTCGACCGACATCGTAATAATGCCCATAGTCATTACAGATTGATTTGAGGTAGAAGAGATAAAGTCAGGCTAAAATTTACACTCAACAGGGAGAAGAGGGGTCATGGTGATCAGGACGATAAAAAGAGATGAGTGGATAGGCAAAGGGATCAAAGCACGGTCAAAGAGAGGCAAAGGCTGATCGTGAAAGGGGCAGTGAAATTTAGATGCACATAGCCCTGAATGCTCTGTGCGCTGTTATTCCCAAATAGAACCTTCTATACTGCCCACCCAAAAAAAGGCAGATACACCACAGTCCATGGACCTTACTGCTGGAAGCATTCCAAGCAAGAACCCACAATGAGGGAAGAACCTCAAGTAACTTTTTATGACTTCTCAACAAATTTGCTTCTTTAATTCTGAAAGGAAAACAAATGTTTTCGGGTGATTATCACCAAATGCGAGTAATGAGGTTTGTTCTATACATGCAAGTCAAAAGAACATTTTTCTGGAGAAGTCAAATGCTGTTGGTGGGCTGGTTACACTGGAGTTAGTCTATATCATATTTGTGGTAAATATATGCATAACTTCATGCAAGTATTCAGACACAAATACCTGATGCTTTCACTGCTTAGTCTAATAAATAATTTAAATGAAGAACTTTTTACAAGTACTTACCACAGCATTCATTCTGAGAGGCTCTGTTAGCGTGGAGGATACAGGAGACATGCTGGACTCCAAAGCTTTCACGTAAGCCCTCGCTGCCATCAGCCTCAATCGGTAAAGATCCATCTGGAAAACTCTGTGCATTGCTGAAAGACAAGGGGGTTAATGCATCATAGTGAAGGAAGGAATGGAACAGTAAAAAAAAACATTTTCAAAATAAAGGAACTATAACACCTTGCCTGCCTAGTATTAAGACCTCAGCAAAAAAACTCAAAACATGATCAAATATTCCTGAACCGGTCAAACAGATCTCAGTCCTATGAAAATTGTCTTCACTAGCTTGATAATACAGTGCACATTCTTAAATCTTATTGCTAATGCAAGTGAACATTTTTGTCCCTCCAATTTGAAAACTGAATCTTGTGTGTTGAAGACAAATCTTGTGAGAATGTAACAATGAAGAAAGGAATTTCAAGAGTCAATTAGTTGTACATCCAGAAAAAGAAAGACATGCCCAGACATTGCTGGCTTTGAAAAAGCAGTTAACAATGTGAGGGCTAACAAAATCTCTCTGAATGAGCTTGACATAAATGAATAGCCAATTGTAAAAGTTATAAATTGTAAATAAAACTAATGCTTTCTACTCTAACTGTTCCCTATTATGGAGCGGCTCAAAACAAAAAAACAAAGGATGAACAATCTTGTCAGAATTTTTTGTGTTGCTTATTAAGCCCTTCCTTGGGATGTGCAATAAGTAACACTAACAGGCTAATGTGTGAAATTAATTGGTAAGACGCACATCATATAACTGTAAGCAGGAGACGGGAAAAAAATGGTATACCCACTAACTGGATATAACCTCAACTGAATGACCTAGAAGTATAAATAACCATTAGCCTTTCATTACAAGGTGTGTAGATTAATGCTGACTTTTCTGCGCTGCTGATATAGGATATACTTCTACAGCTGACATATTAGTTTCCTATTTCCTAATGTTAATTCAATTTGAGTTTGTTTTGAGAGAAGAAATGTAAAACCAATACAACATTCAATAAAAAAGTACTTAAAGCAGTCAATATAAACCTATATTGCAATAATAAATGTTCTTTCAGTTCCTAATGTCATTTGACTAAAAACAGTAATTTCAAAAATGGCTATGATGCTAACACTAGTACTCCTATTTCAAGTAAATACACTATTTATTCTAGAGTACTTCTATTAGGATTAATCACACTAAATAAAAATCCCCATCCAATGAGAGTTATTTCTTTAAAAAGCAATGCGTCTTTAAATACACAAACAGAAAAACAGAACAATGGAAATAGAGAATGGTGAAAACCTTAAAATCCTAGCAATTACTATTGTCGAGGTTTGACCCCAAACTTAACCCACAGTTACCTTCTAGAGCTAAAATGTGATCCAGTCAGTGTCAGTGTCTATGTGATGATCTTAAAAGACGTGTGTGTCCGAGTAACTACACTCTGTAATAGCAGGTTCACAGTAAATGGATATAAAATCTCATAGTGCCAACAAAGTATATCACATATGCCTGATAGGGTTGCATGTTTGCTAAGTTTATGGCTCTTCCTGTAGTGTTTGAGTGTAAAACGTAAATAGAGTCCATTAGCTGGGTATAGCAAAGTTTACTGGGGAACTGGGGTTTTCCAGGCACGGTAACTCAGTTGATGAATTTAGCTCTCAATGAATTATTAGGGTCGCCAGGAAAATAAACAGGGCAATTCTTTTGCCAGAGAGTCTTCATATTCCTTGGGCATACATTTGCATGAGCTTCAAAGCGCCAGGGCCCACGATATTGCAGACATCACAAAAGGGCAGTGAAGTTCAGGGTCCAGTGAAGAAACCGGTCTTGGATTTCTGATGCTCATTGCACAGAAGTATTAGAAAAGCCCAGGGTGTCGCTAAGCACTATCACTACCCCGGAGAGGGGCGTATGAGACAGGGGGTGGGAGAAGCGTTTTGATGTAATCTCAGAGTTAGTCCTGCAAAAAGCTAGACAGGGCAAGGTAGGCTCAGTTGAAGGACGATGATGCTTACGGAGTAAAACACAAGTTTGTTCGTTGTTGGAGGGAAGCAAGCTTGTCGGGCAGAAACACTACTCCAGAGCTGCTCAACTACACATTTGGATATAATTGAAATTCTGCAGAACAATTGAATTTGTTTCCACACCAAACATCCCCAGTAGTCGCTCCCTAAGACAGTGGGCATAATCTCTGCGAGAGAGTGGGCAGGCGACCCAAATTAGTCACTGTTCCCCAAGCTGGGAGGGGTTCCTTCTCCACAGGGTTACTTTCAACAGTTATACTCAGGCATTTCTCTCAGATTTGTCCCAGCTGATGCAGGACAGAGGCTATTGCTCCAACATCCTGGAAAGACTTTGCACAGGGTCCAGGAAGGCCCTTGTTCTGTATGTAACTCCTCAACGAACTGGACAAAGCAAAGAGTCCAGAAAATATGAAGTCCTTAGAGCAGCTGTAAAATGATCCAACTCCAAATACATGCCTTAGTTCTTTTAACATCTCAAGACTGAACTGGTTTGAGCTGGAACCGTATGCTGGTAGTCATAGGCTTGCAGATTAAGGCCAAAATCTAACTTTTAATCAAACAGCTCCCAATCAGGCAACATTAATATGCCAGTGAAATAGGTTCCCAAAGAAACAAGCATTGGCATAGCCAATAGGTCTCGCCTTTGGGACCTTATAAGATAAATTAAAGGCATTGTTATTTGAATAAATAAAATGAATAAACCTCGATTATCCATTAATCTGAAAAAATGCCCTGCATACTAAGCTTTATTACTTTGCAGTGTGGTAAAAAAAACGCACAACATGATCTTAAATATTTGTTTTCAAGAATCCATGCGCGGGTGTCCAACCTCAAACTTCTCAGCATCCTCCTGATGCAACGACTTAAGGACTAAAGTATTTTTCAACAAGATTCATGGTCGCATTTGCACCACCCTGCAATTAGACTTTCCGCAAATACATCACTGCCAAGGAACGTCCAATTAAGTAATTATATTAACTTATGTGCGAGAAGAGGTCGTTTGGGGTTCAAAGGCCATCGCGTGCCTCATCTATCCAAAAGTTTTCAGACCATGTCTTGATGGAAATGCACGTGGACCGAAGTGCTACAATGCGTCTCTGTCACCGAGGGCACATCTGCACTGTAGGCCGAAGAAGGTGTAGGGATGAAAGTTATTTTTCTAAAGGGAATAAGCAAAAATGCTGCACAAATAAAGACTCTCAAATAGTAACATGAATATTTATATACTGTACGACACAATGTGATTTGTCTTTTGTCTTCCTACCCAACTAAATCAAATTCACTTGTATTCACCTTCAAAGGATGAAATGCAGAGCCGACCCACCTCAATATACATATTACTCTCACGGGCACTGACCCAACGAGCCCCCATACAGAAAGGGACGCAGTCTATAAATATGCATCAGCTTACTCAATAAATAAATAAATAAAATAATGCCAATAGCTTCAACTGTCGCTAATGCGAGACCCATTAAGCAACCTTTAATCCAGCTGAGGCGTGCCGAGCGGTATGTGCGTGCTGGTTTAATACATTTTTTAAAAAGTGTTGCGGGAGAGCCAGTCAGGAGGAAAGTATTTCGTGCCGTGTGGAGCAGTTTGCTCCATTTACTCTAGGGATCTAAAAAAACAAGATGTTGCCACAAAGCAGCTGGACGCATTCACTTAGGATGAGGGAGTGCGAGTGTTGTGGGAGGGGTGAGGGGGTTTGTGAAAGACACAGGGGGGCGTGTTTTGAATTAGCATATTGTGAAGCGCTTTTTAATTAAAGAAAAAAAAGTCTTGGCAATGGCAAACTACTTTAGCTCCTGCCCCCGCTCCACTAATTTGCACTTCCGAAATCTAAGTGCATCACTTTAAGACGTCCTCTTTGGCTAGTAAATAGATTAGATGCGGCTAGAAGCTGATAAAAGAGAAGGCGCACCACAGAGCAAACCCCCGGGACGGTTGCCAATTACAGAAACAGTCCGCATATTGACAGTAATTGCTCGATGTTTTGATTAAGATACTGTCAGGTAACATGCAGAATAGCCGTTTTCAGAGCGGGCTGTTTTATCGACACCCCAATATCAAGATTACGAGTGAGCAATGAGGACGGCGGGCAGCTTCCGGAGCCTACCAACTCAACTCGGTAGCGGACAGCGATTGTTCTCATGTTTTTGCCCCACGGAGGGAAAGGTTGCGGGTGGATTGCCGTTCTGTACGTTATTGGCACCATCGATGTTCAAAAGTTTACGAGTGAGCAATGAGGACAGCGGGAAGCTTCCGGAGCCTACCAACTCGACTCGCTAGCGGACAGCGATTGTTCTCATGTTTTTGCCCACGGAGAGAAAGGTTGCGGGTGGATTGCCATTCTGTATGTTATTGGCCCCATCGATGTTCAGAATAAGCTTTCCCACCCACTCCAGCTCGCAGCACGCGATTTCCCTTGGAATAAGATAGCAAATAAAAGTAAACACACAACAGAGAGTGGGAGGAGGGCGGGAATGCAGATGGAGTACTCACTCATAAATAAAACAAGTTGTCCGGTTCCAGCTGCGCGTGACCGCGCTGTGTTTAATGATCCACAAAGGAATGCAGCTGGCATCCTGCGCGCCGCTGCTCGCTCCCGCAAGCTGGAGGCCGTGGGAGTAAACATTCACTGAAAAAGGTGGGGCATGCACCCGCCTTTGGCCAATTGCGTGCTTTCATTTTTGAAAGCCACACGCAAAGGCCAATACAATGTGTGGAAAATCTAAAGCCACATGCACGAGTTTACTGAAAAGTCTGGAGTGATTCCAAGAGGCCCTCTCCTAGAGCAGCGCATGCCCGCTGCGCTAGGCTCGACCTAAAAAGGAGCACTTACAGTAATGCTCCAAAAGTCAAGAGTCAGGAGACACTCTAGCGCTAGCAATTCAGAGTTCTCTTAGATTAAGAGACCTGTAGGTGATATGAGAAAAGGATTCCAAGGTGGCAAAACAGTGATTAGGAGGTTGGTTTCTTTGTCCTTACATATTCTTAAAAATAACCTATCTTATGATTAAAATTAAGATACAAGGCTCAGATGTGGAAACAGCCTCTACCATGTGGTGGTGAAAGATCTGGTCACTTTACGCCACGGAAAAATCAACCGCTATTATATGACATAGAGTGCCAAGTTTGATGTCATATGGCGCCCCTTCACTACTTGCATATAACACATGCAACGGGCGGGAGGGCTCCACATGACAATGTCTAGAACTCTAAGGGCGTCTTAAATGCATATCATGTCCCCATCTGACACCGAAGGGGGCTTTTCGGGATCTGACCTTCCAACTGGCTGACAGTGTTCTATTGGAGTTATGTGAAGGGATGATGTTTTTATATATGCGCTCTGAGCGAGACTGTAATTGCTGGTTGCTAATTGCCTTGGGTGGGGTGTGGGGGGGGGCTAGGGTCGTGCTTTCCATTTTATGTAATTCACACTGCTTCATTTTGCAATGTATTGTAAGTCATGTTCTTTTTCTGAAAATTCAAAATAAAACAGTTACAAAAAAAATTAAGATACAAAATTAAGATAGCTGCTCTACAAATTAGGAAGAATAGGCGTAGGAGGGCCTCTAGATCTCAAGGTTCTGGATAGTCGGTATGGAGTGAATTTGGTCTTTAGAAAAATAGAGGCCATGCCGTGCAGGATGCAATGAACTGTTATCATGGCCTTGAAGAGATCTCACTTTCCTACTGGTAACCAATGTAGTTAGTACAAAACCAGTGAGATATCTTAACATCTTTGGAGGGTAGTAAACACATGGGTCACTGTATTTTGGTAAGTCTTGAAGCGTTTCAAAGACTAATCATCCATCCCCAGATAAAGACTATTCCCACAGTCAAGATAAGATAGAACCAAAGCATGGATTATAGGCACCTGACCGGGATGCTCTATAAAGGGGAGAATCTGTTTGACTAACTGTAAATGCCAGAAGCAGATTTTGGCCAATCTAGCACCGGCTGATCCACAGATAACTCTCAGTCTGTATGAATCCTCAGATTAAGTACATATTTGACGGGCAGAGGGCTGGGCCCATAGCATCTGGCCAAGCCACAGAGTTCAGTTATGCTGTGTTATTTTCAGTACGTAGAAGATCGGTTTTGGCATGGTTCAACTTTAAAAAGTTGGTTGACATCCTACTTTGTTGTACCCCAGTCAAGATGTTGCCTCACTTGAGTTGGGAGTCTGAGCCAGGAAGGCTCAATGACTTCTGCTGGTGGGGTTAAATATGATCTCTGTATTGCCAGGAGAAGCAGCACTCCTAATTCTCTGCCAGCAGTGTCAAGTAGATGTTGAAAGGAAGCAGCAATAAAATAGACGCCTGGTGAACCCCACAATGAATAGCCTTGCGTTCCGCTATGGATGGTGGCACGAATGTAACTGTCTAGAAAGAAAGGAATGGCCACATTGGACTGTCCGTGAGTCAGATCCTAAGTTCTTGAGTCATCATAGCAAGATGTCATGATCAATAGTGTCAAAAGCTGCCAACAGGTTCAAAAGGACCAGGGCGGCTGTTTTTTCCATGTCCACCAGAATCCGATGATCATCTAGAATAGAGAGGACCACCATCTCAGTGCTGTGTCTAGTTCTAAGTCTGGTTTTGAAAGGATGTAGTCATTTATTAGGACCAACAAAGGCCTGCGACTAGATGAATAAAATCTTTTCAAAAACATTTACTGGAAGTGGCAGGTGTTAACAAGGTGGGTTTTATACCCAATGGCTTAATTTTAGCTGCTATTCAAGCTTCAGGAACCGTCCTACTGCGTGCTCAAAGACTGAAACTTTTAGTACTCACTTTTACCATTTCAGATCAAAATCTATTTCATAATAGTTGCCAGACACAGATCTGAGGGTGACCCCCAGGGTTTAGCCTGAGAGAGAGCCTAAAATACTGCTGCACCTGAAATTTCAGAGAAGGAAAAAACGTTGCCATTGATGGCCAACCCCCCTTGACTCACCCGTTTCGCATCCAGGTTATAACTTCAGCTGTGTTCTGCTTGTCTGGAATTCAGTTTGAGTTACTTTTTTGTTTTCAAAGAAGCTCTTTATTGAATTTTGGGATTCTTGTACAAACATCTTGTCAGCACATCAATATCATTGGGCTATAGGTACACATATGCCTTACAGTGATATGCTAATACAATACCAGGCCTCTCATTTGGAGAACTCATAATGGATTAATGCACCAACACAATAAATGTCCAGCATACATATTTTATACTCAGTTAAAGAAACCAATTACCAAGGAATCTCCCTCCCTTCTGCTAGGTCTTGCAAGGGAAGAAAGGGGAGGACGCCTGTACAGGGCCCTCAGGAAGGGTTCGAGGCACACAGAGAGGAACTGTAATGAAACAACACGTCCAAACATAAGAAACAACCACAAAACGTCTGTGTATGCAAAGCATCAAGAAGGGCAGCGAAGAAAAGTGCTGGGTAAGGATGGGGGTCCACTAAGGATGGAATGGAAGGAGGGCAAACACAAAGGCTTAACTACCATACCCTTGGGGGAGAGGGCGCAGCCAAGGAAAACAAACCCCGCACCACCTCCTGCCGGGGTGTGAGTCAGATCAGTGGGCAGGGGGGACTACTCCTGATCGCGGAGGTCGGAAGCAGGTGGAAATATGTATTTAGGGCTACCAATTCCCCCCCCAAGGCCAGGTGGTGCTTGCAAGTGATCACCCAGGTCTGAGGGGGGCCTTTCATCTGTCTTGGACAACAATTACTCACTAAAAACATACCAAGCATCCAGCTGGGGCATCACCACCCACTGCAAGGGCAGCAATGTCCATGTCGCTGTCTCAGCAGTCGCCCATTTGAGCAGGTTTGTCAAAGAGAGTGATAGCAATGGCACTACAGCAGGTCTGTCAAAGAGTGATAGCAATGGCACTACAGCAGGTCTGTCAAAGAGTGATAGCAATGGCACTACAGCAGGTCTGTCAAAGAGAGTGATAGCAATGGCACTCAAGCCGACTTCCAAGCAATGGCTATGCGGCGCTTCAGGAGAACGAACACCAAGTCAAGCAACTTGACAACATATCTATTCTTGCGCACCAGCAAAATCCGCCCAAGGAGGCAGTGAAGTGGATGGCACTGCAGGGGGCGACCCAGAGTATCAGATAGAGCCAGAACTGCGGCCCCCCAATAACAGGCAATTTCCGGACAGTCCCATACCATATGATAAAAGCCAGCCTCTGCACAGGGACAACGGGGGCATCCTGGCGGGACACCAGGAAAGATACAATGAAGGCACATCAGGGTCAGATATGTCTGATAGACATAGTTTAATTGAGTATATTTCAGGTGGCAGTTCCTGGAAACACATCGCACCTGTCCCAGTACACGGTCCACTGCGTGTCCGCCAGCTCTTGGCCCAAGTACTGAGCCCATTTGTCCCTCAGGGCCTGAAGAGGCGACATACATAGTTTCAGCAATCCACCATAGATCAGTGTAATTGTGCGCCTACTGAAGCAGTGCCCTAACAACACCTGAAGTGCCGAGGACGTGGATGGTTCAAGGCGCTCGCTTCCCCACACAGCCCCAATAGCCGCCACGAAGGCATTATATGTCAGAAACTGGCCCTAATGAATCTCGTACCTCTCTCGTAGGTCCTGGAAAGACATCAGGAGCTCGTGTTCATACAGGTGCCTGAATGTGAGAACACTCTCCTCTGACCATGCCCCCATGTCGTGACGGGCAGCAATCCCACAAAATGCTGGGAGCACCCAGAGCTGCAGGGCAGGACCATATAACACAGGGCAGCAGGGTAACCTATCTATCCCAGCAGTGTTTAGCCACACTGGCGAGGCGCCCCACCTGCTGAACACCCAGGCCCTGACTCATGAGCCAATCCAGAAAGTCCTGTCCCTCTAAGTCACGGACAACACAAGCCCCTTTGGTATTGGGACCCGTCACAAGCCCCCGCATGGACACTGCAATTGCACAGCAGCATCGTACAGCTCATTGTGGGGCGCGCCAAGGCCATCCCTTATCCGGTGGAGCTAACAACTTATGCAAGGCCACGTCCTCCCCAAGCCCAGATTAGGTTGAATAGAAACAAGTTCAAGTCCTAAACAAGGGCTGGGACAGAAAGACAGGCAGGTCCGAGAAGTCATACAGTAACTGAGCCAACATAAGCATCTTAGCAAGGGACACCCTTCTCATTGGGGAGAGCAGCATAGTGTTCCAAAAAGTCAGTGAGCGGCGTGCCACAGCTAGGGCCATGCCCAAATTCCCATTAACCAGATCCCACTCTGCGTGGTCAACGTTTGGTATAATATTCCAACGTAGGCCGGAGTAGCAGGGGCCTTCCCGCTCCACCTCGGGAACTCTGCGTAGAGTGAAAAGACAGGACTAAGACCAATTCAACCGCATACCTGATGCCCTACCAAAATCATCTAGTGCCTCAATCACCCTGGACAGGTCACAATGAAAGTCCCAGAGAAATATCAATGCGTCATCCGCGTATAGCAAAATCACCTCCCAGAAGATGCCACTCCGCACGCCCCATTGCGGACCCCACATGCAAAATAAACCCGCCAGCCGTTCCAAAGCTGGTGAGAACATGAGGAGACAGTGTGCACTCCTGTCTGGTGCCCCTGCGCCCCCTAAATGGTGCTGAGATTTCCCTAACGATATGCACTCTAGCAACTGGTTCCATGAATAAAAGATCGATACACCTCAATATCGCTTGACCCAGACCTATGCGCAGCAGCACTCCACGTAAATAGGGCCAACCCATGGAGTCGAAGGCCTGTGGTTGCTCATTCATGAGGCAAAACAAACGACGGAGGTCATGGAAGGCATTTCTTCCGGAAATAAAGCCATTCTGGTCCAAATGGACCAGACTGGAAATGTGCGGCAACTGTCAGTTTGTGATAATCGTCCCCAGGACTTTACAGTCTGTGTTGAGTAGAGAAAGCGGCCGTTAGGACCGCACCTCCACCGGGTCCTTATCTGTTCTAGGTCGCATCACAAACAGTGCTACTCGCATGGACGATGGAAGGACGCCTGCAGTCTTAGCTGACTGAAACACTTGCAGGTGCTTCGGGGTGAGCGTGGCCCGGTACGCCACGTAAAACTCCACCGGGAACCCGTCCGTATCTGGGGGTCTTATTATGCGCCATCTGGTACAGTATGAGACGGACCTCTGCGAGCATCAGCGGGTCATCAAGGGCCCAGCAGTGGCGAGGGGCCTGGCGGTGGAGGGAGTCCAGGCGAGGAATTGGTTAACCATCTAAGTTTGTCGATAGAGATGGCTCCCGAACCTCAGAGTTCCCTTGATAGAGAGAACTGTAATAATCTAAGAAGGCCATGCTGATGGCCGACTGTGTTGTAAGTATGCCACCTGCAGGGTTGGATTGGGATTAAAAATCGGCCCGGGCAGGTTAAAAACAAGTGGCCCACATTTGCATATTGTCTTTCCGCAAAACACTGCTTCGGCGAAATTTTATCAAAGAAAGAGGACGGGGGTTTTTTTTTTTTTTTTTAAATGCACGGATTCAATTACACTGGTGAAACACCTGAAAACAAGTGAGGCCACTTCTGCTCAGGCCCCCTGCCCCCGCTCAATCTGCATACATTAATTGGCCCGCCGGCCAAGCGAGAGAAAGGGAGTGACACCTCTGCCGTTGATAAGAGGGAGGTAATGAGCACCCATCCGCTTCCAGAAAGGCCACTCAGACACCCACTGGGCCGCTGGCGGCATCGAACAATGCAGAAACCGCCCAAATCGGCCCCCCAGACTGCTCAAAAAAGCAGCCCACAGCTGTAACTGGACACCGGCCCCTCGGGCACTGCCCGAGTGCCCGCGTTACCAATCCGACGCTGGCCACCTGTCAGGGACCTAATAGCCGTTAACAGGGGCCTCTCGTTCTCAGAGCGCAGCAGCCACGCCAGGACACACTTCGCCTTATCACCCAACGCATGCTGCTTAGCAGCGAACTCCACGTAGTCCAGCCTCCCCAATCTATCTGCCAAGGTACTGTGATCGACCCCGAGGGAAGTTAGCTCCTCCAGTCAACCCCCCTGCCCCCTATACCAATCTCGGCTACATGAATGTTGGCTTCAGTTGTCATCAGCACATGCCGTAAGGTCACCTTCACGCCGTATTTGGTTGTAATGCAGAGACCATGCAAGATCACCCTATAGGCTTTCCACTCCACCCCCCTGTCAAACGCTGTAGCTTTGTTGAGCTCAAAGTACTGGTTGATGGGGGTACCCACAGTCTTGCGGAACACAGTGTCTAGAAGGGCGGGCATCCTCTAGATGGGGATCAGGGTCTGACGCCGTCCCCAACTCAATGCCACCAGAAAAGGTTTGCGGTAAGATAAGGTGCAGGCCAGGTACTCAGCTGAACGAACAACTGGTATCATTGCAGGATTACCCCAAAAGAGATAGAGTCTAGTATGGAGCTGGTGGACATGCGAAAGGTGAGAGCATTCCCGTGCAACGGGGTGCAGGGAGCGCCAGACTTCCTAAAGTCTGCCATGCATCAACCAGTATGCAAAGGAGTGTGCAGTCTGGGTCGCTTGTGTGCCAAGAAGTGTCCCCATCCCCCTCCAGTAATGCACCCCCAAACGTTCACAGACAAAAAGCAAGATAAAACAGGAACAAAAACAATAACATGAGTCCCAACTCACCTCCCAGGGTCAAAGCAAGAACAAGCCCAGAACAATAACAAGTCATAAAACAAAACAAGTATAATGAAGTCCGTCAAGGTGAGCAGGGAATCCAGCAATGGGGAAAGTTTGGGGAGCCAGGCCTGCCCACCACACTCAGAGGCCAATGAGACGCCCCCAATCTCCATAGGGCACAGTCCACCACAGCACCACCAGTTACAACCAAAAGGATATGAGGCCACCACTCAGATCACCTGGTCTGCAGACATTGGGATGAGAGCCGGATCAGCTCGCAATTCAGGGGGAATGTCAGCCAAAGGACGTCTGCTCCTCATCCATTGAGGACATGGACTGGGCAGGTGAGTCCGTGGTGTGGCTATAGCAGGATTCCAGTTCAGTCACCGCCAGAGCCCATTCTCTCAAGGCCTGTACCTCTGTCGGTCTGCCTCTGGGCAAACCATTGCACTGCCGTGAGCGGAGAGATTCCGGTGTCGTCCTCTACCAGCAACCATGGTATCACAGGCTGGCGGCGATACACCCTTGGACTCCAACCAGTCCAAGGCCTCGGCCGGAGACATGAAGAAGCGAGTGGCGCCAGACTCCATGACCCGCAGCTTGGCCAGGAACATCAAGAGTATTGCAGGCCCATCTGGCGAAGCTGACACGTGACCTGCATGAAGGAACTACGCTGGGACTGCACATCTACCGTGTAGTCCAGGTACATGTTACACACCAAGTCCTCCAGAGCCACTCAAACTAGGGTGGGGAGCCCCCAGTCCAGGTCACAAATCGGTGTCTGGGGCACTAGTGCTACATCCTCTACTGCACACATGCGTCGCCCAGCCAAGTGGAGTATCAAGTGTCCAATAGCACTAGAGGGGCAGTGCAGATCAGCCCCAAGGAGCTGCACTTTGCAAAGGGCCTGACGGCTCAAGAGCAATTGGATAGCCAATAGCCAATGAGACAAGACTCACCAGAAAGCAAAGGCCTTCTTTCCAGTGGGGGATCCCCTCAGAGGCAAAACAACAGGTGTGCCTCTCCCGAACTCAAGAGGCACCATCCACCAGCAACCAAAGTCAGGGGGGGGAGGGGCACAGGCCGGGCATAGGAGAGCATAAATCCCAGGGTCTCGAGGGGCCAGGCCCATCCACAGGGGCCAGAGTCAGTGATGCCAGCAGTTGGTGTGGGTCACTAGCGTTCCAAGGAGGGCCATCCGGGTAAGCTGCTCTGCACAGGGAGCCCAACAGACTGTCTCTGTGCCTCCCTCACAGCAGCCAAGGACGACCCACCTCCATCAAGCCAGGGGCTACTTTCTCACATTGCGCGCCCAGTCCACGTTACCACCCTAGACCCCGGTCGCATTCCAGTCGGCAGCGCCACTGAGCCTGCAAAGGGGGGGGTGTGCACCTCCTCACCTCCGTTGCCTGGTCTCCTCCACCTCAGGGGACAGATGTCAGGGCCCCCTGTGACAGTTGGAGAGAGACGCTGATTCCGTGCCAGATGGGGCCTGATGACCCAGGCCTGTCTTCATGGGCCGCCAGTGGAGGCAATACACGGAGAGCCAGTCGCCTAAGTCACAGGTAGTGAGGGTCCTCGACTCAGGGCCCCCGCACAGATGGGGCCGAGCAGAGCAGTGTTGTTGGCCCTGTGCAAAATCCACCACAACGCGCCTGCCAGGCCAGGGAGTCGACACCCCCAGCAGCGTTCGTAAGCCACAGGACCATTTCAGGCCTCAGCGCCAAAGTGAGGAAGGGTGTCACCAAGCCCAGGGGGAAATGTGCCGCTTGCCGTCATCACCTGGCCTTCACCGCC
Organism: Calotriton arnoldi; assembly: GCA_963921515.1. Lineage (NCBI taxonomy): Eukaryota > Metazoa > Chordata > Amphibia > Caudata > Salamandridae > Calotriton > Calotriton arnoldi. The sequence goes on from CAWUFW010000663.1 coordinate 316,893, forward strand.
GGTCCGGATGTTGAGGGACCCCCCCAGGAATAGCGTGTGAAGGTCTCAGTTGCAGCAGGATACTGTTGGGCAGGCGAGGCGGGTGGAGCTCCCTCACCGCGTGTCTGTCCTGTCCGCCATCTTGGCCACACCCCCTTCAGTTTGAGTTCCTTAAGAATTTCAGAGAATCAAGGATTGGCTCTCTAGGCAGAATGAGTGTTTTTTGTGTTTTCTGTCCATAACAGTAGAATCTAATCTAATTGTTTTCACTGGTTAGCGTTGAAAGCCCTCAAAATGGCATCAGGTCCCGACCCCTCCTCCATTTTTTCTAGAGACATTAACTGGGAAGTTCATAACATAGTAAATGAAAAGCACAATCCATTGTGAAATTCTTAGCTTCCCTTCTTCACACCTGGAAACTCAATTACAAGCTAATTGTCTGACCTATGCCCATATGAATGTGTGAAGAAAAAAGTTAAGGCCATTTTGGATACAGCGTATGATGGTGATTCTCGCTCTTAGATGGGTGAGGAAGAAGAAAGAATGTAGGCAGGTAGATTTTATGCCGCTGATGCAATTTTGTTAGCTCATACAGCAAATGTCCTTCACTCCCTTGTTGCATCATCTTCTAACTATACAGATGAAAGGGAATTTTCCATAAGGGCAGCAAAATCTAAAATGATGTTCCTGGCCAGTAGGGATTTTAAAGTTAAGCCCACAGTATGTACGAACATATGTCTTTAATAAATGAAAAGTTTTTGTTACATAAGGCCTAAATGTATTGCCAGATACACACAGGATTCCCAAATTTCGAATCTTGTCATCTTTATGATCAATTTTCTGTTCTGGCCTAACTTGCAGTGGCAAGACTACTGAGCCTAAAGATATATGGGAAAATGTCTTTAGTCTAGGATATTTCCCCTCTGTAACTTAATGAGAATTTAATTTTTCACACTACCGGATGTGCTGACATCTGCTACAATAGTCTAGATTAAGGACTGCTGCTGCTACCATACAGATCGCTTCAACAGGTACACGCCAGGAAAATGCCTGTAATGCTGTCTTACCTCTGACAGAGGAGCCATCTAACACTTGATAAAGGGGCTTCAATTGTGCAGAATAGGAGAGGGAAAAGCACAATGTAAAACATCTGGCAATAGCAGCCTTGGAAGTATCAAAGCTAGTGATCTTCCCATTTTAAGTCACAAAGTTGACCTGTATAACGAATCTAGCTGGTGCTTTGTGGATAAACTTGAAAAGCTTGCCGAATAGCAAGGTTGTGCAAGGCATTTTTCAAATTTTGCATTTCGCCTTGTGGTGAAAAACGCTGACAAAAAAGTCTTCAATCAAATAGAATTCTGTCAACACCTTGAGCTCGAACGTTGGCAGCAGAACTATCAAAACCACTGTACCCAGATGGACCACAGGGTTCAGGTAAACTTCAAACAGCTAAAAGACATGACAGCAATTAGAGCAGAAGTTGCACACAAAAGACGTGTCTTATCACTACAGGTTAAGGGCTTCAAAGGTATGCATTTGTGTGGCCAGTATCAGATTCAAGTTCAAACTGGCGATAGGCAGCCTGACTGGTGGGGGTGAGGGAATTCAAACAGGGTGACTTATAATAATTGTCCTTCATGAAAAATAATATGTATTAGATCATCTGGCACAGCTTAGTCCAAGCGTGCACAAGAAACGTAGAAGTAGTGCAGATAACAGAATGGGTTTTATATACACAGAGGCAATCCCTATTAAACGCTGCATACTTATCTAAACTTATTTTCTTTAGGCATCTACAAAAAGGAAACAAGAAAAGGGAATATGCCCCAGCATTATTTTGGGCTTGTGGCTGGCAGCCTCCACCATTTTGTCCTTTGTCTGTTCATCCTTCTGCACCATTAGGAATGTGTGACCCGCTTTCGCCCTTTACAAATTTGGTTTGGAAGTTGTCAAATGATCATATCTGCACATTCCCACGATAACAGTGTCTCTTGGAAAATCAAGGAACTCTGGAATTAGGTTGTCCAAGGAGGGATTTTTAGATCACATCTTTCTTCATCTTCTGGTACACCCAGTGACCTTATGTCTGTAGCTAGCTTTATGTTTTCCATAGGCTCCATTAGCATGCACTGATGTTTCAGATCAACTACAATAAACTCATGCACATTGATTACTTAGGTTTGCACTCATGAAGGTTTCCTTATGGCTAATTTACAACCTACCTTCAGTTGTGTTACCCCTGTTCTCCAGCATTACCACACATTGTTACAGTTTGTAAAATATTATATTCAGCACAGTGGCGTGGCAGCCTGTACCTGGTAACTTATCCCATATTGGAGACCACCACGGTGAAGGGTCCAGCAACTACAAAAAATGGATTTTGTTCCTGAGCACTTCCCTCTTCACATGGCCTTTGAAACACACACTTCGTTTTTTGGCCCCTTCTGATAGGATTAGTAATTATGGTATGAGTTCTACCAAAGGTTTCCTGTGCAGGTGGGTCTCTTCTTGCCCACCTTCTCTCACATATCACCCGCTGGGTTAAGTAGCATTTTCAAACCTATAACCCCTCATGCCCGACATCTGACCTCCCAATTCGTCGAACATCTCTCTCCATCTACAAGCATGTAGAAGCCTGTCTGACATCTCTCTTTGATCACTCTTTCAATAAAGGCCCCTATCCTTCCTGCTGACGGAAGCCAGTCTACCCGGGTCTCAGCAATAGGGCATCCACAGTCTACGTAGTCTCCAGATCCATCCAGATGCCCCATTGCGGAGTGCTGAACTGCAGGCATTTGAGCGGCCAGTTGACGTCATGCAGTCAATTAATGATTTTTTTTACATCACCAAGGGGATTAACTGATTCAAGTGTGTTTTATTAAGTTGGCATACTTTGGCTGTATCCTGTTACAGAACAATTGTTTGATGAACTTCTTTTGTCTCACACGAATGCTCTGAGGAACGGGAATTATTAGGAGACCGCTTTTTGTTCTGATGATGGTCCCACAAACAAAATTAAAAGGGACCAACATGTCTAATCTCCTTAGACTTCCTAATTTAAAATATCTCTAAATCTAAGTGTGTGTCCTGATATCCAACATGGCATGAAATGTTGCACGTGTAGTTCTGAAAAAAAAAAAGAATATATATATATATATATATATATATATCATACACAGTTTGCTCAGCAAAATAAGGGCACACTCGGGACACAAGAATCATCCGTTGAGCACAGCAGACGCTTTAATTGATAAATGCAGCCTGATGCGTTTCGGGAAAACATTCCTTTAATCATAGGCATAGTCCAAAGTCTCGCAATACTGCAGCACTCGATTTAAATACATGCCCTCCAATGGGCTGCTCAAATGAGAACCCCAGTGTTAGCTGGGATATGTAGTGCTGCAGCCTACCCTTGTCCCCAATGGGCTGGAAAAATGTTGCAAACGGCCCACAGTGAGCCGCAAAAGTGTCCGTCGGTGCTCATAATCCAAAGGCTTGTTGTCCCCACTTGTGGAGCGTCAGCAAATTCTGCGCCCCGTGGCCCCACAAAATTCGTTGGGTGGTGCGCCCTCCACGCCCTGAAGCCGGCGCGAATACTTCATACACAGTTTGCTCAGCAAAATAAGGGCGCACTCGGGACACAAGAATCATCCGTTGAGCACAGCAGACGCTTTAATTGATAAATGCAGCCTGACGCGTTTCGGGAAAACATACCCTTAATCATAGGCATAGTCCAAAGTCTCGCAATACTGCAGCACTCGATTTAAATACATGCCCTCCAATGGGCTGCTCAAATGAGAACCCCAGTGTTAGCTGGGATATGTAGTGCTGCAGCCTACCTTTGTCCCCAATGGGCTGGAAAAATGTTGCAAACGGCCCACAGTGAGCCGTAAAAGTGTCAGTCGGTGCTCATAATCCAAAGGCTTGTTGTACCCACTTGTGGAGCGACAGAAAAATTCTGTGCCCCGTGGCCCCACAAAATTCATTGGGTAATGCGCCCTCCACGCCCTGAAGCGGGCGCCAATACATCATACACAGTTTGCTCAGCAAAATAAGGGCGCACTTGGGACACAAGAATCATCCGTTGAGCACAGCAGACGCTTTAATTGATAAATGCAGCCTGACGCGTTTCGGGAAAACATTCCCTTAATCATAGGCATAGTCCAAAGTCTCGCAATACTGCAGCACTCGATTTAAATACATGCCCTCCAATGGGCTGCTCAAATGAGAACCCCAGTGTTAGTTGGGATATGTAGTGCTGCAGCCTACCTTTGTCCCCAATGGGCTGGAAAAATGTTGCAAACGTCCCACAGTGAGCCGCACAAGTGTCCGTCGGTGCTCATAATCCAAAGGCTTGTTGTCCCCACTTGTGGAGCGTCAGCAAATTCTGCGCCCCGTGGCCCCACAAAATTCGTTGGGTGGTGCGCCCTCCACGCCCTGAAGCCGGCGCGAATACATCATACACAGTTTGCTCAGCAAAATAAGGGCGCACTCGGGACACAAGAATCATCCGTTGAGCACAGCAGACGCTTTAATTGATAAATGCAGCCTGACGCATTTCGGGAAAACATTCCCTTAATCATAGGCATAGTCCAAAGTCTCGCAATACTGCAGCACTCGATTTAAATACATGCCCTCCAATGGGCTGCTCAAATGAGAACCCCAGTGTTAGCTGGGATATGTAGTGCTGCAGCCTACCTTTGTCCCCAATGGGCTGGAAAAATGTTGCAAACGGCCCACAGTGAGCCGCACAAGTGTCCGTCGGTGTTCATAATCCAAAGGCTTGTTGTCCCCACTTGTGGAGCGTCAGCAAATTCTGCGCCCCGTGGCCCCACAAAATTCGTTGGGTGGTGCGCCCTGCACGCCCTGAAGCCGGCGCGAATACATCATACACAGTTTGCTCAGCAAAATAAGGGCGCACTCGGGACACAAGAATCATCCGTTGAGCACAGCAGACGCTTTAATTGATAAATGCAGCCTGACGCGTTTCGGGAAAACATTCCCTTAATCATAGGCATAGCCCAAAGTCTCGCAATAATGCAGCACTCGATTTAAATACATGCCCTCCAATGGGCTGCTCAAATGAGAACCCCAGTGTTAGCTGGGATTTGTAGTGCTGCATGCAAAAACAACAGTTGATGGACAGAATGCAGAACAATGTCATACATTCACCCCAGTAGAGAGATCTGGGCCTAAATCCATCGTTTTTTTGCTCACCATGCCATTCCAGTTTGAACCCAGCTGTTGGACTTGGCCCTTATTGTCCTAAAATCTTTCGCTTTTCCCCCCTAGCCTTTTTACCATGTGTGAAATAATACCTACTGCACAATGGCGTGCGCAGATTTATTTGTACTGTTGTAAAGCAATGTTACTTTTAAAATGGACGCCATTTCTGTCTGCTTGTGCCGGCTGCCTGAGGTGGGTTGCCGGTCTAGTTGTCTGTCACCCAGCCCCAGCTTTTGGAGGGAAGTCTGGCAGACAGGGTGCTCTACACCTCCCCTAAACCAGTTGGGACCGGTTTCCCAGGGAACCTTCCAGAAGCTTCCAGCCCTTTCTGGTAGGTGGGGTGAGGGGGCTGTGCCTCCATGTGCTCAGACGGAGCGTGGACTTGACTGAGAGGGGACACTCTGCCAGGAGGTACCGCCACATTGGGCCTGTGTGCTGGCCCCTGTGCCCATCTGCACCCCTCCGCTGTCCACAGGGCCAGTGAGAGCCCTTTACTGGAGTGAAGACTGCTGTGTCAGGAGGAGTGCCACTTTATGGGAGATGACTGCTTCTAGGAGCTGCTGTCCTGTTCTGATGAGTACCCACTGCCTGCGGATCTTGCCCAGTATTGCCTGCCTGCTCTCCTGCCGTCCTAAGCCCAGCACCTGGTGAGCGCTATATCTTACTGCCCAGGAGGTAAGGAGCTGACACCTGCAGCGCTGCGCTGCGAGAGCGCTATATTTCTAGAGTTGAAGTGCCTGTGCTGCTCTGCCTGCACTCTAGCGCCTAGTGGGACTATTTGCGTGATTACCAGAAGAGGTGCGCTATCTGCTGTCCCTGAAGCTGGTGGGACCGAACCCATCGCAAGCGCTACATCTAAAGTGCCAGGAGTGAGGAGCTGATGCCTGCAGCGCTGTGATTCCAAAGCGCTACATCTAAAGTGCCAGGAGTGAGGAGCTGACGCCTGCAGCGCTGTGCTGTCTAAGCGCTATATTCAAGGTGCCCGGGGAAGAGGAGCTGGCGCCTGCAGCTCTGTGCTGTGCTGTCTAAGCGCTATATTCAAGGTGCACGGGGAAGAGGAGCTGGTGCCTGCAGCGCTGTGCTGTGCTGTCTAAGCGCTATATTTCAATTACCCCGCGGTGGTGAGTGGGGCTCAGTCATCCCGTGGTTGGGGGTGTGTCGGGGCACATTGCCGGTGCCCGCCCCCGGTGCCAGTATTCTTTTGGGGGCATTGGATTACCCAGGAGAACAGAGAGAGGAGTGAGAGACCCTCCTGCCCTAGCGCTTTGCGCACCTTTGTTTTCGCTGCCCTGACTTTGCGGGACATAGGGCTTCTGAGCCCCTGAGAGAGGCCAGTTGGCCTGGGCCCAGTTTCAGAGTGTTGTGCCCCCGATTGGGGCGACCGGGGATTATGCTGGCGAGGCCTATTGCCCCAAGTGATTTATTGCAGAATAGGGTTGTGCGATGCATTTGTACCTAGGATGATACCTAATGCTTTTCCCTCAAGTTTGCAGTGCTGATTTTAGGCCTATTGTGTTCTAAGGGGGCGCCCTGCTAAGGTTATGGGAAGGCCTCATGTGCCATACCTCATGCGGCTAATGTGGCTTATGCCCCCCTGGTAGTATGGTTATGCATAAGGTGCTATTGAGATGCCCCCTGGGTTTATGCTAATGGGAGTGATGCCTAATGATAACGCCTAATGCTCCTACACTGAGGATGATGCCCACTGCTGATGTATGCCTTCATGCGCATAGTGTGTTTATATGCCTGACCGGATCTTTTCATTCTAGGCTTCATGTGTATGCCCGATGCTGTTGGCGTTCCGCCTAATGTTCATGCCCACAAGGATGCCTAATGCATGTGATTATGCCTATTGTGCATGTTTAATGCTTTCATGCCAACGTGGTTCAGGCTCGTGCTTGCAGGCTACGGCAATGGTGCTTTATTCGTATGTCTAATGCTCACATGATTTGTGCTAATGTGCCCAATGCTTTTTCCTAGGGTGTACATTGCTGATGGTTATGCACCAATGATCCTTTAGGCGTAGGTTACGCCTGATGCTAAACTTGAGTGGGGGCCTGATGTGATGCATAAAGCGTTGTTTAGATGCCCCAGGTTTATGCCTTCATGTTAAGGAGGATTGTGCGCCTAATATTGTTGCTTATGGACTTTCATTTATTCCTGTGCTTATGTTGGTTCTGGCAGCGGCCCGATTGGCGCTGCACTGTAAATAGTCCCCACTGTTTATATCTACCGGGTGCCGGTTGGCGCCGTGTTGACTACTGTGGTTACCACCTGCTATGCTGTTGCATAATACAAATGTTATTTTTCTTACTCAAACTGGTGTGGTCTCCTTTTTGTAGTGTGCCTGGTGTGTCGCCTGTGTGTGCTGCGTGGATGCTTTACACAATGCTCCTGGTTTAGCCTTCCCGCTCCGCACCACGCTACCCCGTTTCCAACATTGGTGCTCAGCGGTGGGATAGGACTTGTGTTTGCGCAGTACCACAGCGACAACTGGTTGAACTACAAAGGGTGCACTTGAGAGTAACCACAGATTTGGGGACTGTTTTGCTGACTGTATTTCCTCCTGGAAGTGTTGTGTTGGGGATTGTGTCTCCCTGTTGCACTGTGGGTGGTGTATCCCGAGGGTATCTCACCAGGATGGGGTTAACCTACGACGAGGATTGCCTGGGGGAGTACACTGAGCAGGAGGTGATAGACCTCTGCCGAGAGAGAGGGATACCCACAGTAGGCAACACCCGCAGGAAGTTGTTCCTCTATGAGGCCCTGAGAAGGGGGGAACCCTTAGAGCCCCACGGGGACCTTTCCGATTACCCCTCCGCATATTTAAGGGATGGATTTGGTAGAGACCGTGAGGGGGACTCTGAGAGTGAGGGGTCCCGGTCCATAACCCTGGAGGGTGGTGACTTTGAGGAGGAAGAGGATGTTAGGGCAGAGACGGTAGCGAATGAGGACACCATAGAGAGGGAGTCCCGTGCTGGGTCCAGCCCTGGGGGCACTGGCCCACCCCTTTCCCTGTCCCCAGAAGAGTGGGTAGATAGGAGGGAAGAAAGGGAGTATCAGCTGGCGCTGGAAAGGCTCAGAGTGGAGCTAGCGCAGCTGAGAGTGGAAGAAAAGAGGCTAGAGACCGAGAGGGTCCTAGCACAGGAGAGAATGGCTGAGGCGGAGAGGGCCTTCGCCAGGGAGAGACTAGCTCAGGGGGGTAGGTTGTCCCCTGAGAGTGGTTTCTGCGGTCTGGATTCACCAGTGAGGGTGGGATACAGTGGTGGCAGCGAGAGTGAAGCCAGTGCAGGAAGTCCCACTCCCAGAGCCCGGAAGATGGTGCCTGATCCCCAGAAGGAGGGGGGCAGGTTGGAGTTTAGGGGCGGCAAGAAACTGTCCCATCAGTCTTGGGGGAGTATGTGGACGTGTGTTGGACTGCACTGGAGGAGTGGATGGTGTGTGGCGCGGTGACAGATGGGGAAGAGCTGTTCCGCCTGATTATCAGGGAGCATGTGCTCAAGAGTTGTCTTCCCAGGTTGCGCCACCACCTGTTGCAGTGTGGGCTCTCCGACCCCAGGGAGCTTGCACGGGAGGCAGACCTTTGGGTGAGTGCCAGAGAGTCTGAGAGGGCATTGGGGAGTGATCCTGAAGGGAGTGGTGCAGGGATCTTCCAACCCAGCGAGGTGGGAGAGGTGGAGAATAGCCCAGCTAGGTCCCAGGATAGTGAGAGGGTTGTAGGGCCTCACATCCTATCTATAGGAAGGAGTGAGACGGGGAGGTGTCCCGAGGTGCCCCAACCGCAGTCGCAGGGCCTGGAGAGTTCCATAAGGGAACCCAAGGTTGGGAGCCTAGGCTGTCCCGATGGGCCATCCATGGAAGGGGATCCCCTAGTGTCAGGAGAACCCGGGGCGTCTGTACTCAGAGCTCCAGGGGTTCTGGGGTCTGCCCAGCCACAGGGTTTAGATCCTGGGCTGGGGTGCCAGGTTCAGGGGCTGCCTGACCTGGAGGGAGGGGCACTTGTAATCAAGGTCCCTACCGGTTTGACTTCCAGGGGTACTTCTCCAGGTGGGAGGGTGCGGAACTCTGGAAGGGGGTGCCGAGGGAGGAAGGACTCGCCTCTGGCACCGGCTCAACCACAGGGCTTCGATCCTGGGTTGGGAGGCCCGGTTCAGGTATTGCCTGACCTGGCGGGAGGGACGCCTGTAAGCAGTGTCCCCCCGGAGTTGACTTCCAGGGGTACTTCTCCAGGTGGGAGGGTGCGGAACTCTGGAAGGGAGTGCAGAGGGAGGAAGGACTCGCCTCTGGCACCGGCTCAACCACAGGGCTTCGATCCTGGGTTGGGAGGCCCGGTTCAGGTATTGCCTGACCTGGCGGGAGGGACGCCTGTAAGCAGTGTCCCCCCGGAGTTGTCTTCCAGGGGTACTACTCCAGTTGGGAGGGTGTGGAACTCTGGGAGGGGGTGCAGAGGGAGGGAGGACTCGCCTCTGGCACCGGGGCAACCTAAGGGTTTAGACCCTGGGTTGGTGGATTGGATGCAGGGCCACGGCCCTGGACGAGGGAGAGAGTGGTGGTCTGAGGGTGCCCCGCATGGGAGGGGAGTGCGGAACCCCAGAAGGAGAGGTAGGGGGAGGAGAGCCTCGCCCCTGACTGCTGGTCCGCCTGAGGGTGCGGACCCCAGGTGGGTGGACCAGTGGCAGTTTGGAACTGCAAGGAGAAGGAGAGTGGCCAATGGGTACTACGGGCCTGGGGCTACGGCCCCCCACTCTGTGAGACCGCAAGGGCCAGAGACATCTGGACGGCCTAGCGCCTGGTCTTGGCCGTGGACAACTAGGGAGCACCAGTGGGGTGGCTTAGTTGGTCCAGGGAGGTTTGAGAGAGGGAACCATCGGGTTCCAGAGTGGCGGAGAACCTGCGGGTGCCCCTGCAGTTGTGGGCCCGCGTCCAAGTTCTCTCGCCGTAAGCAGGGAAGCCCATCAAGGCATTGATCGGTCTACCCTGGCTTTTGGCTGGGAGGGGGTTGTGTTGGACTTGGCCCTTATTGTCCTAAAATCTTTCGCTTTTCCCCCTAGCCTTTTTACCATGTGTGAAATAATACCTACTGCACAATGGCGTGCGCAGATTTATTTGTACTGTTGTAAAGCAATGTTACTTTTAAAATGGACGCCATTTCTGTCTGCTTGTGCCGCCTGCCTGAGGTGGGTTGCCGGTCTAGTTGTCTGTCACCCAGCCCCAGCTTTTGGAGGGAAGTCTGGCAGACAGGGTGCTCTACACCTCCCCCTAAACCAGTTGGGACCGGTTTCCCAGGGAACCTTCCAGAAGCTTCCAGCCCTTTCTGGTAGGTGGGGTGAGGGGGGCTGTGCCTCCATGTGCTCAGACGGAGCGTGGACTTGACTGAGAGGGGACACTCTGCCAGGAGGTACCGCCACATTGGGCCTGTGTGCTGGCCCCTGTGCCCATCTGCACCCCTCCGCTGCCCACAGGGCCAGTGAGAGCCCTTTACTGGAGTGAAGACTGCTGTGTCAGGAGGAGTGCCACTTTATGGGAGATGACTGCTTCTAGGAGCTGCTGTCCTGTTCTGATGAGTACCCACTGCCTGCTGATCTTGCCCAGTATTGCCTGCCTGCTCTCCTGCCGTCCTAAGCCCAGCACCTGGTGAGCGCTATATCTTACTGCCCAGGAGGTAAGGAGCTGACACCTGCAGCGCTGCGCTGCGAGAGCGCTATATTTCTAGAGTTGAAGTGCCTGTGCTGCTCTGCCTGCACTCTAGCGCCTAGTGGGACTATTTGCGTGATTACCAGAAGAGGTGCGCTATCTGCTGTCCCTGAAGCTGGTGGGACCGAACCCATCGCAAGCGCTACATCTAAAGTGCCAGGAGTGAGGAGCTGATGCCTGCAGCGCTGTGATTCCAAAGCGCTACATCTAAAGTGCCAGGAGTGAGGAGCTGACGCCTGCAGCGCTGTGCTGTCTAAGCGCTATATTCAAGGTGCCCGGGAAGAGGAGCTGGCGCCTGCAGCTCTGTGCTGTGCTGTCTAAGCGCTATATTCAAGGTGCACGGGGAAGAGGAGCTGGCGCCTGCAGCGCTGTGCTGTGCTGTCTAAGCGCTATATTTCAATTACCCCGCGGTGGTGAGTGGGGCTCAGTCATCCCGTGGTTGGGGGGGGGTGTCGGGGCACATTGCCGGTGCCCGCCCCCGGTGCCAGTATTCTTTTGGGGGCATTGGATTACCCAGGAGAACAGAGAGAGGAGTGAGAGACCCTCCTGCCCTAGCGCTTTGCGCACCTTTGTTTTCGCTGCCCTGACTTTGCGGGACATAGGGTTTCTGAGCCCCTGAGAGAGGCCAGTTGGCCTGGGCCCAGTTTCAGAGTGTTGTGCCCCCGATTGGGGCGACCGGGGTTTATGCTGGCGAGGCCTATTGCCCCAAGTGATTTATTGCAGAATAGGGTTGTACGATGCATTTGTACCTAGGATGATACCTAATGCTTTTCCCTCAAGTTTGCAGTGCTGATTTTAGGCCTTTTGTGTTCTAAGGGGGCGCCCTGCTAAGGTTATGGGAAGGCCTCATGTGCCATACCTCATGCGGCTAATGTGGCTTATGCCCCCTGGTAGTATGGTTATGCATAAGGTGCTATTGAGATGCCCCCTGGGTTTATGCTAATGGGAGTGATGCCTAATGATAACGCCTAATGCTCCTACACTGAGGATGATGCCCACTGCTGATGTATGCCTTCATGCGCATAGTGTGTTTATATGCCTGACCGGATGTTTTCATTCTAGGCTTCATGTGTATGCCCGATGCTGTTGGCGTTCCGCCTAATGTTCATGCCCACAAGGATGCCTAATGCATGTGATTATGCCTATTGTGCATGTTTAATGCTTTCATGCCAACGTGGTTCAGGCTCGTGCTTGCAGGCTACGGCAATGGTGCTTTATTCATATGTCTAATGCTCACATGATTTGTGCTAATGTGCCCAATGCTTTTTCCTAGGGTGTACATTGCTGATGGTTATGCACCAATGATTCTTTAGGCGTAGGTTACGCCTGATGCTAAACTTGAGTGGGGGCCTGATGTGATGCATAAAGCGTTGTTTAGATGCCCCAGGTTTATGCCTTCATGTTAAGGAGGATTGTGCGCCTAATATTGTTGCTTATGGACTTTCATTTATTCCTGTGCTTATGTTGGTTCTGGCAGCGGCCCGATTGGCGCTGCACTGTAAATAGTCCCCACTGTTTATATCTACCGGGTGCCGGTTGGCGCCGTGTTGACTACTGTGGTTACCACCTGCTATGCTGTTGCATAATACAAATGTTATTTTTCTTACTCAAACTGGTGTGGTCTCCTTTTTGTAGTGTGCCTGGTGTGTCGCCTGTGTGTGCTGCGCGGATGCTTTACACAATGCTCCTGGTTTAGCCTTCCCGCTCCGCACCACGCTACCCCGTTTCCAACACCAGCCATATGCAAATCAGTCTTGACCCTGTGCCTCATGGGAACAGTCCAGCCCGAACTGCCAAGCCAGGTTCTCCCTGGACTGGAAACAAGCATCCTAGGACCGGTTTCGGGGTTTCACCCCTCTTCAGCCAGGATAGCTTGATTCCAGTGGCATGGAGAGCACGGGACCCACGTCTGGGCATACCCACGTCTGGGCATACCCACGTCTGGGCATACCCGTCCCACTCGGGGTGACGAATGCAAAAACAACAGTTGATGGACAGAATGCAGAACAATGTCATACATTCACCCCAGTACAGAGATCTGGGCCTAAATCCATAGTTTTTTTGCTCACCATGCCATTCCAGTTTGAACCCTGCCATATGCAAATCAGTCTTGACCCTGTGCCTCATGGGAACAGTCCAGCCCGAACTGCCAAGCCAGGTTCTCCCTGGACTGGAAACAAGCATCCTAGGACCGGTTTCGGGGTTTCACCCTCTTCAGCCAGGATAGCTTGATTCCAGTGGCATGGAGAGCACGGGACCCACGTCTGGGCATACCCGTCCCACTCGGGGGGACGAATGCAAAAACAACAGTTGATGGACAGAATGCAGAACATGTCATACATTCACCCCAGTACAGAGATCTGGGCCTAAATCCATCTTTTTATGCTCACCATGCCATTCCAGTTTGAACCCAGCCATATGCAAATCAGTCTTGACCCTGTGCCTCATGGGAACAGTCCAGCCCGAACTGCCAAGCCAGGTTCTCCCTGGACTGGAAACAAGCATCCTAGGACCGGTTTCGGGGTTTCACCCCTCTTCAGCCAGGATAGCTTGATTCCAGTGGCATGGAGAGCACGGGACCCACATCTGGGCATACCCGTCCCACTCGGGGTGACGAATGCAAAAACAACAGTTGATGGACAGAATGCTTTCTCGCCCTATGTGCGCCAGGTATGCCCAGACGTGGGTCCTGGGCTCACTGTGCCACTGGAATCAAGCTATCCTGGCTGATATCGGACTCGACCTTCAAGAGGTTCTATTTTAAACCAGTGATAGAAGTCGCTCCATTGGTGGTAAGTAAGCTTTAAACTAGCATAATCCGAAGCCTCCGGTCCTGACATAGAATGAAAATTTGCCTAACAACGTAAAGGTAAGTTTCAATTCTATTAAGGACCGGAGGCGAGGATTATGCTATAACTTTCTTTATTCCTCCTTCCAGCAGTCTTTAACTTTTAACTTTTTATAACAAAAACTAGCACTCCCATGGTGCTTCATGCACAGTCCACCAATAGGCAGTCTCCACTATCCCCGAGGGCGTGTGCTTCCTGTGCCAACTCCTCTTTCTTGACTGCGAACACTGAATCCTCGCGTCTTGTTAGTCATTCTTGGAACCCTCAGAACCTGGAACAGATCAACAACAAAACCCATGACTCTGATCACGATACCATTAAAAGCAATCTCAACTTTACTCTTTAACATAATGTGAGAACATCTCAATACGAATGAAAGCAGACTACATTGCAAACAACTTTAAAGCATATACTTATACCATACGGCAGACTTTCACCCTGACGGGTACATTCCTTTAACAATACTGGGTGGGAAAAAAGGAAACCTTCGGAGCCCTGGGCAGGAATAATCCTCGCCTCCGTGTCCTTAATAGAATTGAAACTTTCCGTCATGCTTACTAGGTAATTTTTCATTCTATGTCAGGACCGGAGGCGAGGATTATGCTCGTTCAAAGCTTATCCACCACCAACGACGCCATGTCCACAACTGGTTTAAAGTAGAACCTCTTGAACATCGAGTCTGATGACCAGTCTGCAGCGTTCAAAATATCTTCCAACCTGGCCCCCAGGGAGAAAGCTTTTGAAGCCATGGCTCCTCGAACAGAATGGGCGTTTATGCCTGCCTCTTGCATCACCCGTCGGATCCAGCGGGCTATAGTTGGTGGCGTAACCGCTTTGAAGGGCTTCCTTAAGGAAATCAACAATTGGCGCTCCCCAGGGGTGCGGGTCTCTTCCGTCATACTCTCGTACTCTTTGAGGCATCGGACCACACACAACTTGGGGGAACTATCAAAAGCCGGATAAGTTATCACTCTGGAGTCCGACTTAGTCCTGCAGACAATATGGAACGTAACTCCCTGTGGAGTGAAAACTCGTCCTGAAATGTCCAGTGCCCTAACGTTCGACACTCTTCGGCAAGAAACCAGGCACAAAAGCATCGCCAACTTCGCCGATAGCTCTTTACGGGACAGGTACTTATTGGGCTGCCAAGATTGAAACAAATGCAACACCTTGTTAACGTCCTTTCCTGCTGCCAGCAGTTAAGTCGTTTTTTCCTTTACTCGTCAGAGTTGTGAGGAAATTTGTGTTTTATATAATTGTTGTGCGCGCTTTCTCAAAATAATGCAGCGCTTGAGGTAAACGTTCCCCTTCTGCCTAGCGTGTGGGGGGGGAACGTGGTTTAGCATATGGTGCTTATCGTTACTGTTTTAGTTGTATCGCTAACTGTTTCCGTGGTAACGGCGCTTTAACAGGTTATTTTTTTCCCTTCTTTGTTTGTTACCGGGGCCGCGGGAGCACCGTCGGAAGCTCCGCTCGCGGCCCCTGAAGCCAGGCAAACGGTGCAGTGCGCGTCGGGATGGCGGGGGGCGCCTGGCTCAACTCGTTGATCCCAGCCGCTCTGTGTGGTGGGATCGGCGAGTTCAGTCACGGAGCCCGCGTTTTTTCCTGACGCGCACCAAAGCCTGTGAAGTCTGGAAGCCCTGATGCCCACCGGTGTGTGGGTCTGTACCGAAGTGCTCATAGCTTGACGCCCGCATCATTGCGGGTCCGTATACACGCCATGTGGAGCGAAAGGCACGGTCAGTGCTAGGAGGCTGAGGGGGGGGCGGGCCCAGACTATCGTGACACCCGGCAGATCAAGGGTGAGTCGCCCCCATCCGGAGTATTCCGGCTAGCCGCTTGGCGGCACAAAAGTAATCGGTGATTCCCTCACTCTCAAAAAACTGCCATAGAATCTGGTAATTGCCTGCTAGCGCACAGAGCGCTTTAAAAAGGAAAAAGGGGCTTAATACATATATATTTACGTATATATTTTTTGTCCCAGCCACCTTAGTGCCTTACTTTTTACTCAGTCATGGAGGAGGAATATGCAGAGGAAGAATCCCTGCAGGTTCTTCCCCTTGATGACTAATTTTGTGATGCAGTGGATGCATCCATTCATCAAGCAGTGGCAGCGCATATGGGACCTTTTGAGCGCCGCATAATGCAGATGGCTTATGCTTTCCAGGCAGATAGACCCCAAAGCGCCGAGAAGCGCAAAAGCACCTCAAACATGGATGTAGGTGCATTTGAACAGTTGAAGAAAACCTTCTTAGCAAGGCCAGTGGTAGGAGGGCAGGATACCACCCCGGACATCCCAGAGTTCGGACAGGATGAGGAAGAAGAGTCCTTAGGGGACTCGGCAGAGGAGGCAGGCCCCTCTAGACCCTGGCGCCCCATAGTGTCACCCTCAGGCACACCCAAAGAAACGGAGGATCTCTCCGACATGTTGGTACCAGAGGATTTGATCCACCCACGATCCTTGGAGTGGACACTCTCTCCAAAGGTCTCGGTGTTCGTTGCTGGAAGGCTGCGGAAACCTCTTGAAAAGGAGGTACGGGCTTGCCTCAGAGCAGAGTGTCCTCACCCGGCCCTTCCAGGCAAAGTAGCAACCACGCCAGAAGTCGACCCAAAGATGGCCACCTTTTTACAAAAGTATGTAAGGGACCCAAAGAATGGGATAGATAGATCCTGGAAATCCTGCCAGGATAAGCTCCTAGACATAACAGGACCCATTACTAAAATCTTAGAGTTGGCGGAAGAGGCCAAACTGCCGGTACCCCTTTGTCCCCGGAGAGGATTTTCAATTGGGCACAGCGTGCGGTAGTTTTTTTGGGGAACGCTAACTGCGCCCTCTCTACTGCGAGGCGGCGCTCTTTTCTCCTTAATGTGGATCCCAAGCTTGGGGACCTGGCCTCTTCGGAGGCGGGCACGGTAGCGCAGGGTGGACTCTTTGGAGACCCTTTCATCAAAGAGTTGACAAAATTCGTCTCCACGTTTACGTCCTTAGATAAGGCGCAGTCCTCGATTAAAAAGGTTTTCAACCCTAGAGTTTTTGTCGTGGCCGGTCGGGGCAGAGGGCGCTCGACCGGCCGTTTTTACACACAAGGCCCTCCAAGGGGCGGCAAGAAAGCCACAGACTCAGGCAAGCAGAAATTCTTCCAATCCCGAAGAGGCTACAGAGGCCAAGGAGGCAGAGGAGCAGCCAGAGGCCAACCCTTGGCCACATCAGGTGAGCCTTTCTCCTTTTCACCATCTCAGGGTGGGGGGCAGGTTGGCGTTTTTCGAAACAAATTTGAGGTCCATTACCTCAGACGCTTGGGTACTTCAAACCATCAAAGGTTTCCAGATAGAGTTTTACGGAACTCCCGTTCAGGACATCCGTCCCAGACCGATGGCTTTCGCACAGGACCTCGCTAATAGACAAGGAGGTGGCGGACCTATTGCGAAAAGGAGCGATTGTGCCTTCCCATTTACACCCCAAAGGTATTCTCAGCAACATTTTCCTTGTGGACAAGACGGACGGAGGGCAGCGACCAGTAATAAACCTGAAAGAATTCAACCAGTGGCTGGTATACCGCCACTTCAAGATGGAAGGAATCCATCTGTTGCGAGACCTCCTGCAACCTAACGATTGGATGGTCCGGCTGGACCTGAAGGACGCGTACTTAGCGGTACCCGTTTTTTCCCCGCACAGACGTTTCCTGCAGTTTCAATGGAGGAAGCAGGTTTACGAGTTCGCAACTCTTCCCTTCGGCCTCTCATCGGCCCCGTGGTGTTTCACGAAGGTTCTCAAACCGGTTGTGGAGGCGCTACGAGTCAGGGGTTCGCGACTCATCATCTATTTGGACGATATCTTGATCTTAGAGCAATGCCCTTTGCGCCTCTCGAGCCGTTTGCGGGAAACAGTGGATCTCCTCCAGAATCTGGGTTTCGTGATAAACGACAAAAAGTCTCTAATGACCCCATCCAGACAGGTGACATTCTTGGGCTTTACCATAGATTCGGTGGCCCGCACTCTGAGTCTTCCAGCGAGGAAGATTACCAAGATCCGCAGGGAACTGAGGAGGATGTTAGCTCGCTCCTCCACTTCACTGAGGCAGATAGCTCGGATGGTGGATCTTCTCGCCTCTTCAATCCAAGCAATCTTCCCGGGGCCGCACCATTACAGGGCGCTACAACGTTTGAAAGCCTCTCACCTTCGCAAGGCCTTCAATACTGGGACCAAGTCGGCCCTGGAACGGCAGGGTCATCTTCGGTTGCGATCCAGACTTGGTAATAGAGTCGGACGCCAGCAAGTCGGGCTGGGGAGTCCGTTGCGGGGACTCCTTTACAGGAGGAAAGTGGTCTGTCGACGAAGGCCAGCTCCAAATCAGTTGCCTAGAGTTGATGGCGGGCTCCTTCGCGATCCAGTGCTGGGCGAAAGACAGTGTCCTGCAGTGTGCTGTTGAAGATGGACAATATCTCAGCAGTGCGTTACATCAACCATCTAGGGGGTACGAAGTCCAAGGCGTTGGCCGATTTGGCCAAGGACCTTTGGACGTTTTGCCTTTCCAACAACATCTCGGTAAAGGCGGAATACCTCCCGGGAGCTTTCAACGTGGCGGCAGATTGGTGCTCCAGGAATTGGTCGGACATGAGTTTGTGGCAGCTGCACCCACAGATTTTTCAGAACTACACGACGAGTGGGGCCCCGTTTTCAGTAGATCTTTTTGCGTCCCGGTTAGACCACCAGCAACCGAAATTCTTCAGCTGGAAGCCGGACCCCCTTGCGGCCGCGACGGACGCTTTTCTCCAGAATTGGTCTGTGGAAGCGGGATATGCCTTTCCCCCATTCGCGATGATAATGAGACTCACGACACATATCCGCAGACAACAGGCGAAAGTGGTGTTGATCACACCGTATTGGAGGTCTCAAGGGTGGTTTCCAGTTCTTCTGGAACTTTCCTGGGATTCTCAAATCCTTCTACCCCGCAATCCTCTCCTTCTGAGAGATCCCCAGGGCAATCCCCAGCCGCTAGTCCAGCAAGGGAGAATGCCACTAGTGGCCTGGCGGATTTCAGGCATTGCTGGAGAGTCTCTTGCCTTTCGAATGAGGCTCAAAAGCTGCTGGGAGCAGCGTGGGCGGACAGCACGAATAAAAGATATAGATCAGCTTGGTCCAGATGGGTCAGTTGGTGTGTTCGGAATGATCAGGATCCCATGGGGTGCGAAGTGGTAGCAGTTATGAACTTTTTGGCGTCCTTAGCAGCCCAGGGACTGGCATACCGCACGGTTAATTCCTACAGGTCAGCGATTTCAGCTGGCCATGCGCCAATCCAAGGTCAACCAGTTGGGGAGCATCCAATGGTCTGCAAGTTGATGAGAGGTATCCGCCTCATACTCCCTCCAGAACCCAGATATTCGTCGCTTTGGGACGTTAACAAGGTGTTGCATTTGTTTCAATCTTGGCAGCCCAATAAGTACCTGTCCCGTAAAGAGCTGTTGGCGATGCTTTTGTGCCTGGTTTCTTGCCGAAGAGTGTCGGACGTTAGGGCACTGGACATTTCAGGACGAGTTTTCACTCCACAGGGAGTTACGTTCCATATTGTCTGCAGGACTAAGTCGGACTCCAGAGTGATACCTTATCCGGCTTTTGATAGTTCCCCCAAGTTGTGTGTGGTCCGATGCCTCAAAGAGTACGAGAGTATGACGGAAGAGACCCGCACCCATGGGGAGCGCCAATTGTTGATTTCCTTAAGGAAGCCTTTCAAAGCGGTTACGCCACCAACTATAGCCCGCTGGATCCGACGGGTGATGCAAGAGGCAGGCATAAACGTCTCACAGTTCGGCGCCCATTCTGTTCGAGGAGCCATGGCTTCAAAAGCTTTCTCCCTGGGGGCCAGGTTGGAAGATATTTTGAACGCTGCAGACTGGTCATCAGACTCGATGTTCAAGAGGTTCTACTTTAAACCAGTTGTGGACATGGCGTCGCTGGTGGTGGATAAGCTTTGAACGAGCATAATCCTCGCCTCCGGTCCTGACATAGAATGAAAAATTACCAAGTAAGCAAGACGGAAAGTTTCAATTCTATTAAGGACACGGAGGCGAGGATTATTCCCGCCCAGGGCTCCGAAGGTTTCCTTTTTTCCCACCCAGTATTGTTAAAGGAATGTACCCGTCAGGGTGAAAGTCTGCCGTATGGTATAAGTATATGCTTTAAAGTTGTTTGCAATGTAGTCTGCTTTCCTTCGTGTTGAGATGTTCTCACATTATGTTAAAGAGTAAAGTTGAGATTGCTTTTAATGGTATCGTGATCAGAGTCATGGGTTTTGTTGTTGATCTGTTCCAGGTTCTGGGGTTCCAAGAATGACTAACAAGACGCGAGGATTCAGTGTTCGCAGTCAAGAAAGAGGAGTTGGCACAGGAAGCACACGCCCTCGGGGATAGTGGAGACTGCCTATTGGTGGACTGTGCATGACCTCACTGAAGCATGATGGGAGTGCTAGTTTTTGTTATAAAAAGTTAAAAGTTAAAGACTGCTGGAAGGAGGAATAAAGAAAGTTATAGCATAATCCTCGCCTCCATGTGCTTAATAGAATTGAAACTTTCCGTCATGCTTACTAGGAAATTTTTCATTCTATTAAGGACAAGGAGGCAAGGATTATCCCACCCTCTGATGAAAACTCTCCCCGTACAGCGGTAAGTAGTCCTTTTGTGATGTTCAAATGTACTGAAATGGAGTGTTGAAGTGTTATGCTCAAGTCTCTGCTCTGGTGTTGGTTCGTTTTTCAGCGTTCAATGTTCAACAAGAGTTCGTCCGGTCTCTCACTCTGTCTCTCTTTTCAAGGAATGACGGTTCAAAACAGGACCAGTGAGGTGCATCATTTGGCGTGACTCGCACGAAGAAAGAGGAGGTCTAACCAGTGAAGGACTATGTGACCCAGGAGACATGGACACTGTGAAAGGACTATGGATTGTTGGTCTCCCTAATGTTCATGGGAGTGTGTTTTTCTTCTGAGTTTCTTACTTTTGGCTGCTGTGAATTTTACTGTTAATAAAGCGAAGGAAGAATTAGCATAATCCTCGCCTCCGTGTCCTTAATAGAATTGAAACTTAGCTTTACGTTAGGCAAATTTTCATTCTGAAACACTGATAAAAATGTGTTCCCTTTGGGCCTATATTTTTTGTGACTTATTTAGACTTTGGCAGATTGTCCACTGACCTGCTGGGGGGCTGATGTCATGAGCTCTGACACCCTAGCAAAAGACTATTCACCCTATTTAGAGGTCCAGCTTCCCTGGCGAGGATTTCTGTGCTGTGAAGGGAGCCACCACCACTGCAGCCTCCTTTATAGCACTGAAGGTCTGTCAAGTAGGAACCATGTTTAGGTAGTTTGGGGTGGAGCGTTCCTTCTGGAGCAGGTCCAAGGCTGATTTGGATATGGCCTTCCTCTGCCTGCAGTGGCATGGTGGGCAAAAACAACAATGGAATTGCATATTCCCTGAATACCAGTGATTAGTTCAAGTATTCCATCCATCACCCTTTTGTTTTCTTTAGTACATAAAAAACGCCACCAGGCAAATGCATGCCTACACAGAAATACTATAACACCACATACCCAAATCTACATTCAATATGTACTTCAAACATACATTGTGTCACACCATCTACACTGCGTTCTTCTGATAACTGCTTGCCATGTCCCGAAGCAGTCATTTTATTAGAATTATTAAGCCTAGGGCCAGCTTAGTAAACACAATATGTGAAACCACCTGCCTCCTGCTTTGCTGTAGTGATTATGTTATGGTGCAAAGTTCCATATATTGAAACTGTTCTTTGTCCCTGGATTTTGACAGTTGTTCCCAAGCAGGTCCTTCCACTTAGCTGGGCTTTTGCCCTCTTCACTTCAGACAGGTCGCTCCCCCCTGGTAGGCCCAGCCCCTCTCCTCCGGCAGGCAAGTAGATTTTCCTTCTCTCTGCAGGACAAATAGCCAGCTAGTTCAGCAGGGTTTTCTGTGCTCAGACAAAGACTGGATGGCAACCACACTAAGGTTGCAGTTCCATCTGCTGCATTCATCTCTCCTTGACTGGTGCACATGCTTCTTTGGTGTCTAATCAAAACGCTAAAGTAGTACAGGCTGAGTGGGCCTGGTGGTCAGAGCAGAAGTATCTTTTCAGAAAAGTCAGGTAGTCTGGAGTTTCTGAAAGAGCAAAAGCCTGCTGCCATTAAAACATGTACAGTCTTCCTGCCCTGGTGGTCCCATGCAAGACTTTGGATTTGGATATATAGACCCCAGTCTAGAGGTTTCCATGGACAGGAAAGAGGGCCACGACACAGAACATGGGGTAGTGGTGGTTTCACTCTAGCAGGGGAACCTGGGCTACATGAAGGATTTGGGAAGGCTACCTCCTCACCACTAGGCACACAACGCTTTTGAGAGGGTATGAAAAGGAAGGTGTACAAGCAAAATGCAATGTCAGGGATGGACATTGGCAACTGAGCACAAAGTAGACTATCATCTTGTGCAACATGCACATGTCACAGACAGGAGGGCTAAGAAACCACCAGTTATGGTTAACTTTATGGACCTTCAGTGGAGAACCTGCTACGCAGTTCCCGATCAGGACCTGTGCCTCTAAAATAAGCTGCCACCACAGCAGTCTCCACATAGCCATGGTAAGGAGGGCAACAGTCATTTTTAGAAAAGGGGGATACTTTAAGAGTCCCCCTCACATTAGAATCAGCTTTATTGTTGGCAAAACAATAAAAAAGAGAGCTTGCAGTGGGCTCAAAAGAGCGCCCAGTTCACTGGGGAAACAACACACAGGGCTATCCAGAAACCGCACAAGGGCAGGGCAGCACAACTTCACAAAGCCATGTTGAGGACCTTCGTCTCAACACTTCTCAAATGCCTCACCATAAACAAAAATATTGCTGTAAAGAATGAAGATGCCTCTTTGCTGCCTGTGTAACTTCATGAATACAATGTTACAAACAGTCTTGCGGCCTACCACTCAAAATCCAAAGTAATGTGCTTCGGGACAGGGGGCAAGCAACAATCTTGGATATTTGGTAATTTAATAATTGACAAAGAAAAGAATGAGTACCTTGGTGTAACTATTAAAGAGAAGCAGAAGTGGAATCCGCACATTCAAATGAAGAAACGCAAAGCTGAAATAATTACCACCCATTAAAATATTTTCCAGGATCTATGGAGGAACAGCGACAGATCAGGCGATCAAAGTTCTAAACACAAAAATTATATAATTACTACTTTACGGTTCACCTGTTTTTAGTACCAAAATAATAACTGATATGAACACAATCTATATGCAAGCGATCAGATCCTTGCTTGACCTACGTTCCGCAACTCCACAAAGAAAACTGCGCCTGGAATTAAACCGGTCATCATTGTGGGTACACCATACAGCAGCCAAACTAAATTAAATTTGTGAATGCAGTAGGACAAATTCCGACAAATAAAGTGGATAATACTAGAAGAGTTAAAAACAAAGACATTAAGGAAAGGGGTATTGGATCTTCCACAACTTATAAAAACAAATGAAGAACAAAAATTACCCTAATCAACTGATCACGTTGGGATGGGGATGCCAAGAAGTACACATAAGAGATTAATAAAAAAACACTCTCGGGAAATAGACGAGAGGAAGACCTACTGACGCCTTTGAAATACGAATATATATATATACACCTCGTTTTACATTCCTATCTTACTTTAAGGCAATCATATAGCAACTGAACTTTGGAAGGTTCAGTAAAAAGGAAATTCTTACATTCAGACTACTGAACATACCAATTTTCCAGTTTGAAAGAACATGGAACACCCGTTGTGCTGGCTACACTGTATGAGGCGGTGTGGCTATATGAACAAACCCATTTTCAAAACCTTTGCCTGTGTCCAAAGTTATCATACTTACTAAATAAATATTTACAGGAACTTTTCAACAATCTAAAGAGAGGACTGTGAATATGGTTGTGAAACTCTGTTTGAATGCACAATCTAATTCCTTTATTAGTAAAGTTATGAACTTTCTTGACCAAGCTTATGATCATCTTAAACAAGCTACTAAGATGTTTTTTTTTTTTTTTAACTTATCTGGTTTATTTCATGCCTGCAGATTTTACTTTGTATGTTAATCATTGTCTGTACTCAATATATTCTTATTTTAAGGGGCATCAGATTGTATATTTACCTTGAATTGTTGTAATCATTGATGAATAGAATAAACTTATTTACCACTACTTGCCTGTGTAATCAACACCAATGGAAATAACAAACCCTAGCCATTAAGGTTAATACCATTGAGGTCTCTACTGCTGAACTTCTAAACAAGAAGGTACAAGAGGTTCTGGACGTTGATGCATATTTCAAGGATGCTCCAAGGTCATGATGAATGAGTCAAATGGAGCACACATAGGAGAGAACATTCTCTTTTTGCCTGAAGTGAGATTTCTAAAGGATCCAGAGGGCACCTCTGATCACTGAGACTGAAAGATCATTTTGACCAGTTTCTTCACTGGGGAATAACAGGATCTCTCATTTAAGTGAATCAAGCTTCATTTGTGATACATGGAGGAGAACGTCTGGCACATCTTGCACACATACCCATTTTATTATTCAAGTAGACCACAGTAGAATTCTCCATCTGCATCCTAAAGAAAAATGTCCTTCTAATTGTCATTTTGGTAGTAATCATTTGAAAAGACTGTGATGGATCCTTTCTTTTGCCCAAAGAAAAACAAACCAACAATGGGAGTGCTGTTGCTGTAGCTGTAGCGTCTGTACGAAATATAATTTGGTGTATTTCCGTGTAGTGTCTCAGCACTGACCAATGCTCAAACTGAGGACTCTTGCACTCTGAATCCTTTAAAAGAGTCAGACATGGTAACTAATGGCAGTGCTTGAGTTAAACCTCTCAGTAGCTGAAAAGTAAACAGTCCAAACGGTGTACGTGGTCTATTGCTTTAAATTTGTTTGGCAGATTCTTTACCTGCTAAATATTCACATTTCAAGGATTTCAATCCCGACAATTTGGAATATTCACCATATGTTAATCTATGAAAGAGATAATGCTGGAAAAGCCATAGAACTGTGCAAACATTCTGAGCAGAATATCAAAGCAACAACAGGGGGATGGAGACAAGTAGCAAGGCCCAAAGAGGTACTGTTGTGTCTGCTAGAGGCCCCGGAATTCAAAATACACGCTATAACATTTATATTCCATGTATAAATAAAAACCACGAAAGACATAGCTGTAGACTGAAGAGGCTACATCACCCTTCAAATCAGCACAGTTGAGAAGAATGGACAGGTGTATGATGTTTGGCTATGCGATCTACAAGTTAATGGGTATGCCCTAAACATGCGAAAATGTGTGGCCTTGCAAAAAACAAACAAACATCCAAATGGAGGGCAATGTAAAGAATTGACTCATGGGAGAAAACAAGCAACGCTAATATATGCATAAAAAAAGAATGGACGTGTTTGTTGTCTATAAGCGAACATGAATTCACAGAGTCTAACGTATTGCTCCTTAATCCTCAACTACCACATGCACAGCCAAATGTATTACTATGCTTACTACAAATAAAAAAATTAGAGGAAAAAACAATGGATAAAAAAAGAACATGATTAGGGTGAGGTTTTGGAGATTGACTATTAACTGAAGAGATGTGAGAAGGAGTCGGGAGCTCCCATTTGGCAAAAGCAGCTCAACAAAGAGTCCGGAATGAGGAATGTTAGGTGTGGCATAAGGAGGAACAGAGGGAGGATAGAAAACTATAGTGAGGTGGTTCATTGTGGGGCTAATGACGGTAGAATAGGCTTCTAAGTAGAGTCACCTGGTCTTTCTCTAGCACAGTATCCTCTCAGCATGTTAGACTTGACACTCACCTACAGCACTCTCACGCTCCCTCAGGGTCTGATCCACATATAGCTTGGTCTTTTTTGGAACACTCAGTTTAATGCTTTGGGCCAAGGGAGGTCCTGGAGTCGTATCTTTCTCCTCAAAAACTGCTGTCCTTTTCAGAATTTTGATGATTAGACCCCCTCCTTAAAAGGGAAAAAAAAACAAATAAGTCACATACAAAAACTCAGAAATAAAAAACAGAAAATAAGCAGTAATACCTAGATACAGTTTAAACGCTCATGATGTATCCACCTATGCTTCATCTGACTTAAACACAGAGATATGCACACTCACAAGCATCTGTAAGATCAACTACTATTCCTACATCATGTCAGCCAGTGCCCTGCACTCACTCGCGCTCCACCCTTACTGAATAAACATCATTCCATCAATATTTAAGACCCAGGGACTGAAAATCTAAAATGTTCTAAAACAGTTGTCCACATACCTTTGTATGAATTCTTGTGTTTATTTATTCCACAGAGCGACCACACACACACACACAAACCCCCCCCCCCACCCGATCTGAGATATTTTCAAAAGTCTTATTTTCAATAAACTTTCACCTGGGATACAACATTAAAGAAAGTTAGAGATTTACTTCAAAACCAGAAATGACCACCTTTGATGTATGTTCCTGCTGTTCTATACTATTCCTCAACAAGACTAGAGATTGTGGACTTGAAAATAAAATAAAACTATTTATTTCAAATATTCTTTGTGATTCTTTTGTAAAGAAGCACGATTACCAAGGAAGCCTTTGACAATAGCCTGAAGAATTTATGTAGGCCAACACTATGCACCAATGAACATGTCTAATCAATGTATGGGAAACTGATGAATCATAAATCATGCTACTATTGCTTATGGGAAATAAACAACAAACTATGTCAATCCATCAGGGCTGAAGAAACAGAGGAAGCTAATCGGTTTGCCACAGCAGGATGATTATTTGCAACCCTGGTTGAATTATGCTGCAAACTAGGCACACCTTAAAATGTGGAATGGGAAGGGCGCGGCTAGCTGTAAACTAAGATGGTCGCTTATCTTGTGAGCTGCTGTCCAGAGACAACATCCTCAATAAATATATATATTTCTACTTGGTAAAGTCAGTGGACCTGAAGTCCAGATATGTGACCAATGATCAACTGAAGCTAAAACAGTCCACCATCTCCCCAGGCAGGGTTGATGGGCCCACATCAGTTATCATTCCCCCCCCTTGCCACAGCCAAAGTTGCTGCAGAGCAGCTGGCTGAGCACGGCCCCAAGAAAATGTCTCTCAGGAGGGTCATGTGAGTAAATGTTCAGGACCATCAGGAGAGATGCCTGAGGCGCTGACTGGCAGCATATGGAGACAAGGGACTAGCTGCTGTGTGGGTGGCAGCTGCCACTGAAGACCATGAGAACACCGCAATTCCTGCATAGCCAGTGGAACGGAAACTGGTGGCAGCTTCAGATGTCTGCTCATGGCGGTGCAGTCTTGGCCTTTATCACGTCACAGTCATTGCTAGGGGGCGCTGCTGCTCCACCAACCCCCTCCCAATAGCTGCAGCAATCAGTTTTGGAGGTCAGGTCTGATGCGCCCTATCTGCTCTTGAAGCTCGGTATGTGGGGTGTGAGGGTACTTGGTCCATACAACATCCCTAGCCACCACTTCGGACCATAGGATACGGAAAGAGGAAACTTCCTCTGCAGTGCCCTAAATGGAATAAGCTACTAAAGTTTGTGAGGGGGCACCTTGGAGAGCAGGAGGATGACCATCTGTTAAGAGGTAAATACACAGAAGTACTGGCGGAGTATGCCTGTGCTTGCGGCCTATTGTGCTTCTCATCTGCCTCTCCAGGTGGTGGGGGGGGAGGGAGGGGCAGTTAGAGACACGTGTCCTTTGGGGGCCAGTAAAATACATCCAACAAACCACTGGGGAACATACCCTTTGATCAATCTTGATGTGCAGGGTGCCGGGATACCCTCAGCAGTCAGAAGTTCCCTTACTGTGCCTCAGGAATCAGTCCTGGATGCTTTAATGGACTGAGAATTTGTGACCAACAGGTGGAACTCTGTACTGGAGAGCGACAACATGAGGCAAACCTCATAGGCATTTTCACTGGAATGAGATTAGATTCTGCTTGAAAATGAAATCGGCCACGCATATGGAACTTGGGTGGAAATTAGTCTGCTCTGCCAATGGCATAGCCTTGTCTGTCTCCTAAGAATAGAGCCCCATCCCTTGCAGTGCCAGGAGTTGGATAAGGATAAAGGAGCAAAACTGATCCAAGAAAGTAAACTGAACAAGTATGCATTTTCAAAACAATATGTTGATGGATGACAAGACCCATCACCAGCTAAGGTACCCACAACAGGGTATCTTGCCGCTGTCCTGGAACCATCACTAAAGGAAGTGCTGGTTGCAGTACAGGACTCCAGAGAAGTAATCAAACAAAATACTGACACATCTTCGTAGTATATCACAGTGGGTTGGCCCATTAGGAAGAGAAGTGGGTTATACGAAGCAGTTAAGATCCACAAAAGAACTCATAAAGCAACATAAAACTCATGTGCAAGTCTTGGCTTCAAGGGCTGAAGGGTACAGAATTAATATACGCATTGTTGGTGTACTGGAACAAAACAAGGGGCCTTTGGTCAAACTGTTTATGGAACCAGTCATTATAAATAGTCTTCAACCTGAGGGGCCTATCTCGCCACTGGCCTGACAAGAGAGCATACCGAGCAGTGGTTCTTCTACCAAAACCTGATGCATATCCTAAAGAGATAAGCACAAACTTCCTTGTCTTTAACGACAAAGCAGCTATTCTGGAAGCGGCTCAGCAGTCCAGTCTCTTGAGGCTGAGCAAAGCTACAGTTCTTATATTTTAAGGATTTTAAGTGATGCAGCATCAACGAAGGTCATCTGATGCAATCAAGCGAGAACTGAGAATCAGGAATATCAGTTACCTAATGGTATTCCCTGTAGGTTGCAAGTCTTGGCACTTCACCCCCCCCCCCAATGACACAAGGGCCTGGCCGATGGGTCGCAGACCAGGAAAAGACAGGTTTTACGAAAAGGGTCAATATGTCTGGAGCTGATCCACCAGGACATTACACACACAAGTTCCCGTCAAGGAACTACACTTCCACTGGATCGTAAATTGATTTGAATAGAGAGATGCTGCCAGTGTCTTTAATCTAGCAATAATATATGGGCCACTGCGGATCGTTTGGCGATCCTTAATATAGAGTACGCCTAATTAAACCCTGCAATCATATAAACTTAATGGTGCAGGAGAACCTCATCTGGCAACAGTGCCATCTACAGGCACATTGATAGATAAGTCCGGCTTGGACTGTCACGCTGTGAAGGAGGACGGACCCCAGAGTAATCTTGGACATATTAACCTTGATGAAGTTGTCAGGATACTTCCCAGAGACGACGAAACACGTGTTGGCTAAGGCTAAAGGAGGTATTTCGTTTTAGTAGTGTTCCCCTTTAGACCCCTTTCATAAAAAAAAAGCTGTACATTTATTTAAAAGGTTTTGTAACCCCATAGGTGTTTGAGAAATTATGGTTGTTGTCGAACAATAGGGCAGGTATGAAACTGCCATCTAATCTTGGCGAATCATTGGTGCAGTCATTTAAGCAGCTTATCACATTATTGATGTAAAGAGAAAATAAGGTAGGAGCCAGTACACACCCCTGGTATTCTCCCCTCTCAATCGGTATTTGGTTTGTTAGCTCACCCTTGGGTCCCCACCTTGCTTGGGCATAGTTTGCCTCATGTAATCTCACAATGATATGGAACAATTTCTACCATAGGCCCATTGATCTTAGCGTTACCCATAGATTCTCCCTAGGTACTAAATCGAATGCCGCTCGGAGGTCCACAAAAGCCACATACAGGTAGTCCTTCATCAATCTTAGTTATTTAATATCTGATCAACCATGCTTACTCTGGTCCCCCCTGGCCCTCCAAGGAAGCTGGAATACAATCCCCTTCCATAATTCTATTTTACAATGTATTAATATGGGGGACCAAACAGCTAGCTCAGATCTATAAAGGTCCGCCAGTATCTTATCGGGCTGGGTGCTTTCTCGAGTTGCAACTGGCTTATAGCAAGCTGTGTCTCTTCCATGGTGAAGAAGGGCCCTGGATAATCTTGGTTTTGAGTAATAGAAGCTTCATGGGTAGATACTAAACCGATGTCAGACTGAATAGCTTCGGAAACCTCTGTATCAGGTTTACATACAGTATATAAATCAGTAAAAGGTTTTTCCCAAAGATGTGAAGGGATGAAGAACTCCAAGGGCGTGTAAGTCAACGTGCTCCTGTAGGCTACCATATGCCAAAAAGCTTCATTATTTCTAGTTTTGGCTGCTTCGAGAAGATCCTCCCAGTTTGTATCTATCCAGTTCTGTTTAGAATTGGATATGATTTTCTTGTATCTCGCCCTGGTTTCCCTAATCATCTGTGTGTCACCCATCTTAACAGCCTTAATTAACTGTGATTCAGCCTTTCTGCAAATGCCGTTAAACCAAGGAGAGGTTTGGGGATTTAAGAAATACGTTTTAACTTCACCCGATAAAAAAAAACCTTTGCCGGAGCATAACGATTTTAGCATGTTAAACAACATGTGGTGTTTCTCCATAAAAAATCTTCCCTAGAGGGGTTGTCAACCATAGGGCTAAAGGTTAAATTCAATGAATCATACATTTTGGTCATTATATCAAGCTTGGAGGAAAGTTTTGACCACCTAACAGATCTCCTGTCATTACCTACAGTAAGTACTGTCGCAGATCTACTGAAAGTGTGGCATATACTGGCAAGGAGATTGGGCCATAGAGATAAAACTAAGGGATAGTGATCGTTGCCAGGTTTAGCAACAACACCGAAATAATTTGTAGCATTCATCAAATAAATTGCAGCTTCTCTGTCACAGACTCTGCACTTTATAGTTGGGTCAAGATGGTCAGAGAGGTGTCTGGTAAGCATGTAGGAATGTCCACTGGGAATTGCTCCTTTGGGTTTAGGGCAGGATGTTAGACCACACTCCTTCCCTTGGTGGATGAAGTGGGCTGCACGAGGTGGACAATAGTCCACCAGGAAGCCACCATGCTAAGTGGGTGCAGTGGTTTTCTCGTATTACTATTAAGCGGGTTCTCATAGCTCCTCTTAGTAGTGCTTGCTTCCTCATTCATAACTGGAACGTGGGTTAGGCCACCTGGGCTCGAGGAAAGTGGTTTGCTAAGAGTGTTCATGAAATTGGAACCAGTAACTTCACAATTCGGCTCCCTAAATGGCCTCCCCATTTAAGAGCTGTAGTCACTTGTGGGCCCAAGGCATGTAGAAGGTGGGATTTCACTACTTACAATCTCCTGTAGGTTACATAGCTTACGAGTTAATGAAGCAATAGCTTCTTTTATTAAGGAAAACTCAGATCTCAGACAATCTATAATGGCCTTTTATATCTAATGGGTCTGAAGGTTTGTCTCCTTCCACGTGAGCCATCCCTGGCCTGTTTGAATTCACAAGACTTGGCTGATTTTTGTGACCAGCCATTTGGTACCTGGCGCTGAATCAGTTTGAGAAATCAACTCTTTCTGTTTGATGGCTTCCGTTGGACAAGAGCCGTCATTGGCAGGTGAAGTAGGTGATTGCGCCCCGGCTTCAACAGATTCAGGGAGGTCTGAGTTTGCAGCGATACAGTAAGAGTTAGTCGCTACATTACATGTAAGGATGGAGGGGTGTTTTCTTAGCAGGGGCACATTTCCCCTTGTCAAGTCCAGAATGAAAATGTGTCATTATACTAGCAACTGAGGGTTGTTTCTTTTCCTTATTCAAAATGTCCTCAATCTCCACATTTATGTCGTCAATTTCACGTAAGGTACAGTTTTCTGCTGCCTGTCTTGCTGATTTAGGCTCTTTCACGTTGGCAGGGGGCGGCTGTCGCCTTTTTAGGTCTTGCTTGGCATTAGCAGCACGCATGCGCTGCTCTCGCCATGCGAGGGCCTTTTGGAATCGATACGGATTCCAGATGTGCACGCGGACGGACAGAAGATGTGCACGCGGGGACTGGATGCTTTACTCGCGGCGTGAGACGGACGCACTATATTCTTCACACTGGCGACAGCTTTTCTTAGGTCTCGTCTGGCGTTAGCAGCGCGCATGCGCTGCTGCATGCGCTGCTTCGGTCCCATGTAACTTCAAAGTCCTCACGGTATATAGCTCCCCCTAGTCAGTTTTAGCATCGCGAGACCTCCCTTCTCGCCTCTCAAAATAAATCATCATGGTGTATGCGTGTCTCCGTCTGACCTTTCCCTTTCATGCACCAGTATCTGTCCGACTGATACTTTTGTGATATGTTTTCACATATTTGCACACATTGGTGACTATTGAGAAAAAAACAACTCTATCTAGCTCCTAGAAGTGCAACACAGGATTAGTATGTGGGGATGTGACTTTATAAACTGGAAGTAGACTGTGTACGCGAATGAATTAAACATAAGTGCAATATTATCGTAGATGGTTGTGTCGCGAGGTATCAGATCACCACGCGCAGGACAATAGAAGCACATTAGGAGGGATGAGAGCTGGTAATTGGTAGTTATTTTGGATAGTTTATTGCGATTAGTTTTAAAATTGCCTGGCCGACTTTCTCCTGGAGAAAAAAACGTCATAAGGGATTTAACACTGTCATATGCTGGAAATGTACTGTTTCTCATCAGCGCGTTGTTAGGACGCCGGTAAGCTTTGGGTGGCTTACATTTACTTATTGTTGTTTGCATTGGTATAAGTGAACTGAAATATGTTACAGTTTTGTGCCGAGTCTAAATACATTTGTGTGACGTGAGCTCAGCTCCCCCTGTGCGAACGTCTTCGGAAGCCACGCCCACTTCCAGAGTCTGAGAGCAAGGAACCACAGGTGTTTGTTTTAAAAGCACACGTTGTTCATGTCACCCTACAGTGACCTCTGTTGCCTGAAATTAACCTGCTGCGGTGCTGGCAGGCTCCTCTGCGGCCTCTTTGGATCAGCAGCGCTGGGCGTAGAACCAAAACCAGTCATGGACGTGTTGCAGTCACACAGGGCTTATTACAGCCAGTTATGAAGGGGAACATCGAAACTATTTTAACATTGTAGTGTCTTTCAGAGTAACATGATGTGTCAGTGCCCGAAACAAAACGAGCCATGCAGAGGCCGTCATGTATTGGTGTCAAATAATATTCATTGCCTGCCTGACACAATAGGTTTGAAGGAACAAATGTCCCCAGAAAAATTATGTGAAAAAAAAGTACAAACAGTGATGCGGTGGATGCTTGAATTAATCTCAGCTACTGGCAATTACTGTGCACAGTATCCAAGTAAATTTTTTCCTGTCTGTGCCCCTACGGAAAGGGGACCAAACAATCCATTCTTTATTATTTTGTTTCTTTTTCTTTGTTTAATGTAAAATTATACTCTAGGAAAATGGCAAAAGTATTCACTACTGTACCAAGACACTGATGGCCTGAAAAAAAATAACAAGCATTAAAAATGCAATAGGTCTCGCCTTTCATTAAGTTAAAGCCATTTGCTTTGCTATACAATACCATTAGCAAAGCAAATGGCTTTAACTTAATCAAAGGCGAGACCTATTGCATTTTCAATGCTTGTTTCCCCATGTTTTAACAAAATGTCCCAGCAGTAGGCGTATATCAAGAGCAGCGAGTAGTTTTAAGAAGAAAATCAGCGTAATGATCAAGGCGTACTAAGGTAGTCACATAAAGCATATAACAAGACCCGATTTCTGGGTATCTACCCTAACCCCGCTCTTCAACTACACCTTCTTGACAGCTACAACCCCTGATTCCTGGAAGGGCTCAATATTGGTACCCATTTTCAAAAAGGGGGATCGACTCAAGCCATCAAACTACAGGCTTATAGCCCTGCTTGACATGGAAGCAAAGGCATATGCTCGCCTTCTACTGAAGGACCTGGAGAAGTGGGCCGAAGAGAAGAGCATAATTCCCTTCTACCAGACCGGCTTTAGGTCACAGTCATCAACCTTGGACAACACATTGGCACTGACCTATTTATCATCTCAGTACATATGAAGAATGGTCCCAGTATACGAATTAATGTGCATTAAAGAACCAATGAATTATATACAGTTAGACACAGAATCGAGTATTCTTGATGAACAGTGTTGTTTAATCACACTGAACAACCAGTATTTTATAACATTTGTTAACACAACTTTTAAAGCAGTGCCCCAGGAGGGAAGGGTGAGGTATAGTGAATGAAGTGAGGATAAGGAGTGAGTGGAACAGTGTATGATTCACAAAATCAATTATTCCTCAGGAGGGGCTCATCAAGAGCCAGGTAAATCACATTAGATCCATACATTTAAGCAGCCATAGTCGCAGACAAAGACACAGTGATGAATCGCTGTTGGTCAAACTGGCTAGCGTGGTAGATGTCGACGCTTCGACTCCTGGAGAGTAGGTAGGCATATCCCTTACGCTGAGGTCTTCCTCAGGACAGAAGTGTGGGGAGGGAGAGTGGGCGAGTTACCATCAATATCCCAAAGATGGGCCTGAGGAGAAACAGGCGCGTAGGCTCCAAACTGGTAGTGCGAGCAAATCACTTGTGAAGGTGCTGATTCATGAATGAGTAAAGAGGAAGGCCAGTCAGGGTTAATCTGCTGGGCCTGGAAAGTGAATTAATGCAGTCACACCATCGGGCCGATGGTGTGACTGCATTAATTCACTTTCCAGGCCCAGCAGATTAACCCTGACTGGCCCCTTCCTCTTTACTCATTCATGAATCAGCACCTTCACAAGTGATTTTGCTCGCACATACCAGTTTGGAGCCTACGCGCCCTGTTTCTCCTCAGGCCCATCTTTTGGGATATTGATGGTAACTCGCCCCCACTCTCCCCTCCCCACACTCCTGTCGTGAGGAAGACCCCAACGTAAGGGATATACTTACCTACTACTCTCCAGGGGTCGAAACGTCGACATCTACCACGCTAGCCAGTTTGACCAACAGCGATTCATCACTGTGTCTTTGTCAACTATGGCTACTTAAATGTATGGATCTAATGTGATTTACCTGGCTCTTGTATGAGCCCCTCCCTGAGGAATAATTGATTTTGTGAATCGTACACTGTTCCACTCACTTCCTTATCCTCACTTCATTCACTATACCCTCACCCTTCCCTCCTGGGGCACTGCTTTAAAAATTGTGTTAACAAATGTTATAAAATACTGGTTGTTCAGTGTGATTAAACAACACTGTTCATCAAGAATACTACGATTCTGTGTCTAACTGTATATAATTCATTGGTTCTTTAATGCACATTAATTCGTATACTGGGACCATTCTTCATATGTACTGCTCTATACCCAGGTCCCAGTGACGTCATTTGGGTTTTCCCTTCTAGGTAACACTATTTATCATCTCAGGCAACCTCAAAGAATCATCCCCCACTTTTCTGCTGTTTTTGGACTACAGCACAGCCTTTGATAAAGTGGTCCGCAAAAGATTATGGTGGAAGCTAGAAAACTGGGGCATTCCACCAAACCTCTTGAAGGCAATCAGATCACTCTACGAAGACACTTGGGTGAGGGTTAAAACCAGTGGCCGCACAGTGTCCCCCAAAATAAACACGGAGAATGGGTTGAAGCAAGGATGCGTGCTGGCCCCCATCCTTTTCAATTTATACACAGCAGACCTGGGGGAGGCCCTAAAAGGAGCAAGTCTAATAGTTCCCTGACTAGGAAGCGTGAGGTTGCCGGTGCTACAACACGCCGACGATACAGCCATATTGGACCACACAAGGGTGGGCCTACAAAGAGCCCTAAATGCATTAAATTGTTTCAACAATACCAACAACCTGACAGTCAATCAAGGAAAAACCAAGGTGGTCATTTTTGGGACTTATCATCGGAAAAAGCACTCACAATGGCAAATGGGAAATCTGCAAATCAATACGGTGGATTCATATAAATATTTAGGAGTTTGGCTGATGGAGCGAGCCAAGGAGAAGGCCCACCTGAAACAACTGCCCTCCAAGGCCAGCAAGGTCATATACCTACTAAAACAACTAAACCATCGCTTGATCAGCCCGTCTGCTGGTCCAATACTAACTGTCCTGAAAACGAAACTACTACCAGCTATTAGCTACGGCCACCAGGCCTTCCCTGGGCTACTAGATGCCTCCCTCAACTCAGCCCAAGTAAAGGCAAATAAATCTGTGCTACATATTCCAAGGTCTGCCAGGAACGCAAGGCTAAGACTGGAGCTAGGCCTAGCAAGGCCAGACCTGACATGCCAGGGGGAGATTATTAAGTTATACTTAAGGATACTCAGGGCCCCGGTCCACTCTCTGAAATACCATCTGAGAATAATCTTTGAGGGGTCAGGCACGGCCTGGCATATAAGCCTAGGAAATGCGCTTAAAACTCTGAAGATCAAGGAAGAAAGCATACCACGGCTGGACATCCCCCTGAATGCTTGGAAAAGATCCATAAACCAGCAAGTAGGCGAAACCTCCTTTGATCTGGATACTAAATCGCTTCGTTCAAGCGCCCATTTAGACCCTCTGAATAACTCCTACAAGATAGGCAAAGCACAACCTTACCTAAGTGATGCGCTCACCCCACTGGCCCGAAGCAAAATCCTTTACATGAGACTAACTATATTAGGAATTGCCGACTTTAATCCCGCATGGGCCCGTAAGGGGGAATCCACAAATTGCAGACTATGCCCCTATATGAGGGAATCCTGGCTGCATCTCCTATGCTGCTGCCCGAACCTTAATAATGACCGCTGGCGACTCCTGCGTCCAATCTGCATTACAAGTGGAATAGAGTCCTGCAGTGAAGCATCAGCTTTGTGTCTTTCTTCCACCGACACAACGACACTAGCAAGACTGGCAAAATTCATCCATCAAATCAGGATTGCCCTAAAAATTGCCAACGAAAGCAACAAAACTCTGGTGAAGGACACCGCAAATCTGGCGGAAGTAAGCTTAGTGGCCCTAAAACATCCCTAGCCCGCCAGTCTAAGACAGCGCCAAACACCAGTGAGGGCCAATTGAAACGTAAGAGCCGTTGTCCATAATCCTGTATAGTTGCTTACTTATCGAGGCTCAAAGGGGGTTTTACTAAAGTGTGCAAGGCCACACGGCATCGACTATAAACTCGGGGGAGGGACGAACGTGTAGGCACTGGGGTGGGGCGCTTAATTTTATGTATGATAAACAGAAGTTTTTAGCAACATTGTTTTAGTTTTTATATGCTGAATGTTTTTTACTGTAACGATTTTAATTAATTGAACAGTTAATAAATAAATACAAATACAAAATACATATTACAAGACCAAAGAGAGCCAATATGGGGTCTGTGGAGCTTACAAGTTTGTTGCAGCAGCCGCAATGTAGTCCAAGCTGATCAAAAATGTTGGGATGGGCAGCGCCAAGGGGGGTGGCCCTGCCCTGTCCGTTCCTGGCGCTGACGGGTGGAGGACGGGCTCCCTCCCTGCCTGCGCTTCACCTGGGCGTGGCCCGCACTGAGGGTGAAGAGAGTGTGCTATATAGCGCCAGTCGTCTTCTGGGGCATCTTCCTTCTGCCCCCTCCAAGCATCAAGCATTTTGGGACAGGTAGTTTTCTCTGGTCCGCACTGCGGGTAAAGAGAGTGTGATATATAGCGTCAGGCGACTGCTGGGGCCTCCTCTCCCTTCCGCCCCCTCCAAGCAGCAAGGATTCTGGGACATGTAGACTCCTCCGGTATAGAGCATTTGGTCAGTTTTTCCTATGGACAATTTCAGCCCAGGGCTGAAGGGGCCTCCTACTACCAGCATGGTAAATTGGAATATATAATTAGACTATCATCTCGCATACTCACTGGGTGTGTGCATTTCAGAGGAACTTCGGTAGTTTCACATTACAGGATGCGGGCATGTGGGTAGCTGTTTTCATAATTTATGGATTTGTCCTCAGTTTAAACCCTTCTGGGAGGAAATATGGTGAGGTCTATAAGTGATGGGGTGAAACACCGCCCAGATATACGCAAAATTACTGTGCGATTCAGGCTTGATGGTGGGAAGACAGAATACCCCCATCACAAGGGGGGCGGAAGGGGTTGGCAGCCTGCTCCCCCTACTTTGGATGCATGGAAATCAGATATGAATTGATTTATGACTGTAGAAAGAACAAGTTCATAAGGGAAATGGATTCACATGGAACTCTGATTAGCTGTGGAGTTTCTGGGGTGAGTTCTAGGGTCCTAGGTCATCCTTGACTGATTGAATATGTGGGGATAGTGTTCTTGCATATGTCCAGGGATAGTGTTATGCCATGGACTTCATGTACTTTTCGATTATCAACTTGCTGAGTTGCAAGCACTGAAATGCGGAAGTCTGCGCTGGCTTGCTCTGTGATTGTTTTCTGCCAGCCTTTGTTTTTATAACGTGTTTTTATATCCTGCTTTGCATCAGCGATAATGTAGGTAGTTCAAATATAAATATATATATATATATATATTATCTACTGGCGGTCGCCAGTAGATAGTTATAGTTAGGACCTATTTTCCATAGGAAATCCGCGACATTCTATTTGAAATAACTCTCTTGCCGGTTGACGTATCTTCGCGAAATTTTCAAACTTTGTGGGGCGCTCCGGTCCGCTCCTACCCTGAAAGTCTCGGGGTGATTCGTTAAGCGGTGGCCGAGAAAAAAGGGGGTCCCAAAACGCGTTTTCCCCATTCATTTTTCCATAGGAAACTTTAGACACGGCTACAGCCCGAACTGCTGAACGGAATTACACCAAATTTGGCAAAGAGGTAGTTCTTGGTTCAGAAAGAACCCTTTTGTTAAATGGTGTAAATCCGTTCAGTAGTTGCTGAGAAAATAAAAAGTAAAAGTACATATATATCTATGGGCACGGAGGATCCGCGCACCCTCCCGATCACGAGCTGTCTGCTAATTGGCTGTCAACACTCCAAATCAGGAAGTGTTGGTAGCCATCTTGTTCCTCGGTAGAACCGAGGAACAAGAAAGCAGTAAAAAAAGTGCGCAAAACGCACAAAGGGGGCAGGGTAGAAACACCCTGACCCCCTAGGTCTGCACAGGGGGTCCCACAAGGACCCCTGGGCAAAAAAGCATTTTTTTTTTTTTTTTTTTTTTTTTAAATCGGCAGGATGCGCTCATAGTGCGCGGATCCTGCCGATAGAAAATCGAGCGCGGTCTCCCGCGCTTCGATAGCTAATTTGCCCCGGGTGGGCCAAGTCCCGGGGGCATGCTGGGGGGGTTTATTTTATGTATGGGGGCCTCTAAGGCCCCCAAGCCCCGGGGACCGCCACCCCCGGGGCTTTATTTGAAAGCAGCGGGAGGGCTCTGAGCCCTCCCGCAGCCCCGGGACCACCACCTCCCCGGGCTTCTTTATTTTTAAATTAACATGTGTGGGGGGCTCCAGCCCCCACACGCCCGGGACCACCACCTCCCGGGGCACTAACAGAATTGAAAATGGGGGTCCGTTAGGACCCCGAGCCCCGGGGACCACCACCTCCCCGGGGCTGTGCATTTGGATGGGAGGGGGCCGCGTGGCCCCCCTCCTGGAGCCTGTGGTGGCCCTGGGGACTGCCACCCCCAGGGCCGGCTCCTGCAGTGTCCCGGGGTGCCTACCCCGGGACACTGCTGTTTGTAATGACAGGACGGAGCCTCGCGGCTCCCGTCCTGTCATTGCAAACTGCTTTGGATATTGGAAGAGAGAGCAGGGAAACCTGCTCTCGCTCCAATATCCAAAGACAATTGCTTTTCCACACGGGGAGCAGCATGTTAGCTGCTCCCCATGTGGAAAGCAATGCCGGCTCCCGTAGGACACGGGGAGCCGGCGGGACTGTGGGGGTTTGGGGACCCCCACAGTCCCCAACCAGAGGCCAGGCCCCGGGGGATGGGGTCCCCGGGGCAAGTAGAGGCCTGGGAGGGGGGCCACGCGGCCCCCATCCCCAGAAATAATTTAAAAAAAAAGGCCTGCCCCGGGGGATGGGGTCCCCGGGCAAAGGAGGCCTGAGGAGGGGGGCCACGCAGCCCCCTCCTTAAAAATTAATGTAAAAGTGTGGCCATGCCCCGGGGGATGGGGTCCCCGGGGTAGGATTCGGCCAGGGGAGGGGGCCACGCGGCCCCTTCCCGTTTAATTAAAAAAAAAAAAAAAGGGGGGATAAGGCCCTGGGGGATGGGGTCCCCAGGGCCCAAAAATAGGAAAAGGAAGGGGGCCACACAGCCCCCCTTCAGGGGGAAAAAAAAAAAACACGATCGGGCCGCAGGCCCCGCCCCTTCCTTCACCACTCTGCAAACGCGCCCTGGCGCGTTTGCAGATGGGGAAGTAATTCTCCTTCAATACTGGGGTCTCTGGGGCCAACTAGCCCACCAGGAACCTCCAGTATGCGCTAGGGCGGCGTTGCAGAGAGGTGTACAGAGGCCACGCCCCTTTACACCTCTCTGCAACGCAGCTCTGTGGCGCTTTTTGGATATACCTGTTGGGCTAGTTGGCCCCCAGGGACCCTCAGGATTCAAGGGGAGTTAATCCCCCCGACTTAAAACGCGCCACGGGGCGCGTTTGCACAGTGGTGAAGGGAGGGGGAGGGGCTTCAGGTGACATGTGTGCAAACAGGCCCTGTGGCGTGTTTTAAGATGGGGGATTAAGTCCCCTTGAATCCTGAGGGTCCCTGGAGTCCAACTAGCCCACCATGTACTTCCAAAAAGCGCCACAGAGCTGCCTTGCAGAGAGGTGTAAAAAGGGGTGTGGCCTCTGTACACGTCTCTGCAACGCAGCCCCCTGGCGCATACTGGAGGTTCCTGGTGGGCTAGTTGGCCCCCAGGGACCCTCATGATTAAGGGGGACTTAATCCCCCAACTTAAAACGCGCCACGGGGCGCATTTGCACAGATGTCACCTCAGGCCCCGCCCCTCCCTTCACCATTGTGCAAATATTCCTCTAAAATCAGCCGAAATACGAATTCCGATTTACTCACCTGTTATCAGGAGAGACCTCAGAGCTGCATCTTTCAGCCCAGTACTGATCCTGAAAAG
This sequence comes from Calotriton arnoldi, assembly GCA_963921515.1. Lineage (NCBI taxonomy): Eukaryota > Metazoa > Chordata > Amphibia > Caudata > Salamandridae > Calotriton > Calotriton arnoldi. The sequence goes on from CAWUFW010000663.1 coordinate 357,597, forward strand.
TAATTTTAACCGTACTTACCAGTAACTTGAATTTCCTTCCATAGGATATCATTGCCTGCTTTTTGCTGAAAAAGTTTCTAAGTGTCGATTTTTGAAACATACAAATATTCCTCTAAAATCAGCCAAAATACGAATTCCGATTTACTCACCTGTTATCAGGAGAGACCTCAGTGCTGCATTTTTCAGTCCAGTACTGATCCTGAAAAGTAATTTTAACCGTACTTACCAGTAACTTGAATTTCCTTCCATAGGATATCATTGCCTGCTTTTTGCTGAAAAAGTTTCTCTGTGTCGATTTTTGAAACATACAAATATTCCTCTAAAATCAGCCGAAATACGAATTCCGATTTACTCACCTGTTATCAGGAGAGACCTCAGTGCTGCATCTTTCAGCCCAGTACTGATCCTGAAAAGTAATTTTAACCGAACTTACCAGTAACTTGAATTTCCTTCCATAGGATATCATTGCCTGCTTTTTGCTGAAAAAGTTTCTAAGTGTCGATTTTTGAAACATACAAATATTCCTCTAAAATCAGCCGAAATACGAATTCCGATTTACTCACCTGTTATCAGGAGAGAACCCAGTGCTGCATCTTTTAGCCCAGCACTGACCCTGAAAAGTAATTTTAACCGTACTTACCAGTAACTTGTATTTCCTTCCATAGGAATCCATTGTCTGGTTTTCAGCAGAAAAGTTTCAAAGTGTCGATTTTCACAAACTACAAATATTCCTTAAAAATCGCCTGTATGACTTAAACGCATTCTTTCAACTGTTTACAGGAGATGCACCAGTGCTGGATCCAGGATCCACCACTGAGTGAGAAAAAGTCACGATAACACTACTTACCTGCTAAGTGAATTTCCTCCCATAGGATAACATTGGTGATTCTATGTGAAAAAGTTTCTAAGTGTCAACTTTTAAAATACAATAATATTCCTTAAAAATCACTACTGTAACCAAAACGCTTTTACTCAACTGTTTACAGGAGATGTTCCAGGACTGAATCTAGGATTCAGTCCTGTGGTTAGAAAAGTAATCCATAAAGTAACTAATTGCATTTAGCTAGAAATTCACATTGAGCTCAATGTTGCATTGTGTTTGAAATTGTGTTGCCCATTGCAACAACTGTAACTACTGTACTTAAAAGTCTATTGCCTATTTGAAAAGTATTTAAAGTAAATTAATTCATTCTGAGAAAGTATATTTTGTAATGTAATGTATAATGTAATTACAATGTAATTTAAAAAATAAAATATCTAAAAATAAATAGTTTAAAAAAATGTAGTAAATCAGTATGAAAAAAATAAAAATAACAATTAATACATTTAAAAATTGGCATTTACAAAACCTTTGAAATTCACTGAAAAAAACCATAGGTTTCAGACATGTTATAGTTAGGAATTAGCATTTAAAAAACCTTTGAAATTCACCGAAAAAACCATAGGTTTCAGACATGTTATAGTTAGAAATTAGCATTTAAAAACCTTTGAAATTCACTGAAAAAACCATAGGTTTCAGGCACGTTATAGTTAGAAATTAGCATTTAAAAACCTTTCAAATTCACTAAAAAACCATAGGTTTTAGGGACAGTTATAGTTAGTTGGACATTTCACTCGTACAAAACCCGTGAAATTCCCCGTTATAGTTAGTTCAGCTAACTATAACTCGCGCCCCGCAATGCACTGCTGATGACGTCACATATTACATCACTCATGACATGGTCAGTGACATCACTGATGACATCACTGATGACATCATCCAATGACTGTGTGTTTCTGTAAAGTTTAAATATTTTTAATATATATAGGAAAAGACGTATTGAAGAATGAGTGGGTGTGTAAGTGTCTGTATGGATGATTTAGTAGGTGCGTGACTGACTCTATAAGTGAGTGATTTAACGTATCTTACTGAATGCATGGGTTAGTGACTAAACTGGGTGAATGTCTGTATCCGTCTGTCTGTTGCTGTGTAAGTGGCTGCATGTGTTTGTGAATAGCTACATGAGTGTCTATATGAGTTATTGAATGGTTGTCTGAGTATCTGTATGGGTGCCTGAGTGTTTGTGTGGGAGGGGTGTGTGCGACTCTGTGCATAGATGTGTGAGTGGGTGATTCACTGGGTGGATGGTTTCAAGAGTGCATCTGTGATAGACTGTATGGGTGGGTAAGTGTGTGTAAGAGTGTGTTAGTGAGTGAATGTATGTCCCAGTGGTACATGTGTGAGTAACTACATATGTGAAAGGCAGTATATATGTGTGTTGGAGTATATAAATAGCTATAAGCGAGAGTGAGTGATTGTGATAGTGGCTGTATGGATGAGTGTGTGCTTGTATCAGTGATTGTATAAGAGCGTAACAATGTGCTAGTATTTGTATGATTAAGTGAGCTGGTGTGTGTATAACTGTATAGGTGAGTAAATGGCAGTGTGTTTAATTATTTGCATGACTGACTAGGTGTGTGAGTACCTCTATGGATGAGTGGCGGTGTTTGAGTGTCTATATAGGAGTAAGAGTGCATATGATAGTCCTGTACTGAGTGACCATAAGTATGAGTGACTGTACGGGTGAGTGAGTGGATGTGTGTGTGTAGACCTAAGAATCAGTGAGTGGGTATGTAGTTATTGGTGTTGGAGTGTCTATGGTTTTGCGAATGGCAGTCTGTAAATTAGATTGGGTGTATCAAAGGTTATATTAGGGTGTGAGGAGGTGCATCAGATTATCACGTGGATGATGTCATCAGTGATGTCATTTGAGATGTCATCAGTGATGTCACTGACCATGTCATGAGTGATGTAATATGTGACGTCATCAGCAGTGCATTGCGGGGCGCGAGTTATAGTTAGCTGAACTAACTATAACGGGGGAATTTCACGGGTTTTGTACGAGTGAAATGTCCAACTAACTATAACTGTCTCTAAAACCTATGGTTTTTTCAGTGAATATATATATATATATATAAATATATATAGCGCCAACTACCTCCCAACTACCTTAACGAAGAGAGCACGCACACAATGACTGGAAGAGTAAGACTGAATTTAATGCATCGGGCTTCTCCCGACCTGGTAAATGAATGAGACGCATTTCGGCTGTTGGACAGCGCCATCTTGTTAACTTCTTTATATTGCAAAATATCATGAACATAAACAAAATACTTAAAATATACTCAGTAGCACTATATATTCTCACATTCTCGTGGACATAAAACACCATAGTGGTTAACTGTCTTCACATGGCTGATAAACATTTCAAACATTTCACATGTGATGGGATCACTATAAATGAAGTCACTGAATATTCTCGATTAAGACCAAAATGGCCAATACTGAACACAACCATCCATGTAAACCACTCATTCTATGTATAGTGATGTTTAAAATTAGTCCATGTGGGGAGTTAAGTAAACATTCTTAATTGCTGACAAGTAAATTATGCATATTATAAAGCTGATGTTACTTTTTAAAACCAGGGCATACAAAATAAATATACTAAGCACACCGTGCCACCCACTAATCACAGGCCTTTTCATGGCCGTTTTCACTAATAACGATGTTGCTGTGAGCTCTCAGGGAGTAATAACTATGTTGCTGTGAGCTCTCAGGGAGCAAATCAGTCTACAACATATTGACTTTAACCGCATTTTATATATAATGTTACTTACCCTGTAAGCATCTGTTCGTCGCATGTAGTGCGGTAGATTCACATGCTGTGCATACTCCTGCCATCTAGTGTTGGGCTCGGACCTGTGCAACTTGTTTTTGTTTGAAGAAGTCTTTTCGAGTCAGGAGGTGTGGTGACTCCACCTATAGTAGACAATGCGCATGGGCATCAGGTCAATAGTTTTTCCCAGACAGTTTTTCCCCTCCTGGAGGACGAAGATGTAGATGGAGCATTTAGATACGGAAGAGATGACCATTGGAAATAAAAAATTAAAGGTAAGAGTATTTGCAACTGACCTCAGGCGGCCGGGGAGGAGGGTGGGTGCATGTGAATGTACAGCACTACATGCCACGAACATATGCTTACAGGGTAAGTAACATTTTCTGTTCGTGGCATGTGTAGCTGTAGATACTCATGCTGTGCATAAACTGTAAAGCAGCCCTCCCCAAAAAGCGGTAGCTTAGCCTGAGGATGTTGCAGAAGACTGAAACAGTGGGAGTAGGACAGCCTGGCCATCTCTAGTTGTTGTCTTGCCAAGAAATCCACACAGTAATGTTTAGTGAAAGTGTAAGGAGTGGACCAAGTAGCTGCCTTACATATGTCAGCTGGTGGTATATTCCCAAAGAAAGCTATCTAAGCCCCTTTTTTGAAAGTGGATTGGGGTCTTATTGGGACAGGTATGCTCCTTTTAGCTTTGGCATAGCAAGTTTGAAAACACTTGACAAATTTACTCCTGCTTTGGAAATGGCATGCTCCTTGTGTGGCTCGGAGTAGGCCACGAAGAGTTGTTGTGTATTACAAATGGGTTTTGTTCTCTACACATAATACATGAATGCCTTTTTGACATCTAAGGTATGCAAGGCGCATTCCGCTACAGACTCCAGATGTGAAAAGAAATCTGGCAACTCAATGGTCTAATCGAGATAAAAGTGGCAACCATCTTAGGAAGAAACTTGGGGCTGGTTCTGAGGACCACCCTATCTCAAAGTACGTGGAAGAAAGGCACCTCTAGGGTAAGAGAGGGTACCTCACTGACTCGCCTAAGGAAAATAATGGCTACAAGGAAGGCTACCTTCCATGAAAGAAACAGAAGTGGGCAAGAGTAAAGGGGATCAAACAGAGGGCCCATAAGCCTAGTTAGTACAATTTTGCGATTCCATACCGGAGCAGTGGGGCGTTCGGGGCAGGATAACTCGCTTAAACCCTTCTGTGAAAGCCTTAATGACTGGTACCCTGAAGAGGGAAGTGTGCTACCTATTTTGGAGATAAGCAGCCGCAGCAGGCAAATGTAACCAAATGGAGGTGTAGGCAAGGCCCGACTGTTGAAGGTGAAGGATGTAATAGGCAATGTCTTGTACTGATGGTGTGAAAAGATTGATATGTTTTGGAAGGCAATAGTGCACAAAATGGTTCCATTGCACAAGTTACTAACTTGTGTAACGATATATCTGTAAGAGACAGTAGTTAGTGACAGATTCCTTACCTTAGAATATCCCCAGGCGTCAGGCTGGATCCGGAAAGTTTTGCGTAGCAGTACCCTTGCGCGTCGGTAGGCGGCGTCGTGCGGCTCCGCGTCCGTCGTCGGCGTCGTGATCGCCGGGATGACGTCGCGGGCAGTACTTAGGCGCCGGCCCCGCGCGCTGACGTCAGTTCTGTACACGACTTTCCGCGCCAGGAACGCAGAGCCATGCAAGAAGCTGACACAGGTGTCTGAAAAATACTAGGGCCCTGAAAGGGATGTCCTTAACCCTAGAAATCAGTTCGCAGAACGGGGAGGATGGGTGGGCGGTAGGAATCTGTCACTAACTACTGTCTCTTACAGATATATCGTTACACAAGTTAGTAACTTGTGCATCTGAAAGAGACACGTTAGTGACAGATTCCTTACCTTAGAATAGATACCCCAGCAATACCAACCCCGGTGGTGGGTCTGCGAACAAAGATCAGACAAGGAAGTCCTGGAGGACAGAACGGCCAAAGAAGCCGTCCCTCCGGACCTGACTGTCAAGGCAGTAATGCTTAGTAAACGTGTGCAGCGAGGCCCACGTAGCTGCCTGACAGATAACCGGCAGCGGAACACCGCGGCCCAAGGCCGTGGTAGCAGCCGTTGCCCTGGTGGAATGGGCACGCAGCCCAACAGGAGGCTCCTTCTTGGCCAAAGAATAGCAGGTCTTGATGCACAAGGTAACCCAGCGGGAGATGGTCCTCTTGTGCACCGCCCGACCTTTTTGGCGCCCACGTAGCCAACAAAGAGCTGGTCATCCACCCGGAAGTGTTTTGTGCGGTCGATATAGAAGGAGAGCGCACGTTTTGGGTCCAGACGGTGGAGCCTCTCTTCCTCTCTGGAAGGATGCGGAGGCGGAAAGAAGGTGGGCAAAGTGATGGACTGCCCAATGTGGAAAGCAGTAACCACCTTTGGCAAGAAGGACGGACGCGTCCGAAGAACAACCTTGTCTGGATGAACAGACAGAAAGGGAGGTTTGCAAGATAGAGCCTGGAGCTCACTCACCCGCCGAGCGGAGGTGATGGCCACCAGAAAGGCTGTCTTCAGAGTCAGAAGACGAAGAGGACAGTTATGCAGAGGCTCAAAGGGAGCGCACATTAAAAGGTAAGAACCAAGTTCAAGTCCCACTGAGGCATTACAAACGGAACAGGAGGGAAGAGGTGAGTAATGCCTTTTAAGAACCTGTTAACAACAGGGGACTTGAAAAAGGGAGGAGCTGATCAGGGAGCCTGAGGAAGGCCGAGATAGCACAAAGATAACCCTTGATGGTACCCAGGGCAGAACCCTGTTGGGCCAGAGAGAGAAGGAACAGAAGGACCTCAGAAAGAGGGGCAGAAAGGGGATCCACAGCCTTTGCTGTGCACCATGCCACAAATTTGTTCCACCTGCAGGCGTATACCACCTTAGTGGAGGGACGCCTGGCTGCCAGAATCACATCACAAACTTCGGGAGGCAAGTCGAAAGGAATCAACTGCCGCCGCTCAATCTCCACGCAAGCAGGTGTAGACTGGACAGGTTCGGGTGGAGGACCGTCCCCTGCTGCTGCGACAGAAGATCCTCCCGAAGAGGCAGACGGATCGGGGATCTATGCTCATATTGAGTAGCTCGGGATACCAAACTCTTCGAGCCCAGTCCGGAGCCACAAGAATGACTTGGGCCCGGTCGTGCCGAATCTTCTTCAACACTCTGGGTAGAAGTGGTATAGGCGGAAAGGCGTACAACAGACCGCAACTCCACTCGCGACGAAAAGCGTCGCCGAGCGAGTGCCGCCTTGGAAATTCCAACGCGCAGAACTGATGACATTGCGCGTTCTCTTCGGTGGCGAATAGATCTAACCAAGGCTCTCCCCACTGTAGAAAGAGTCCTTGCGCCACTTCCGAGTGAAGACGCCATTCGTGATCCATCATGCACCTGCGGCTGAGTTCGTCCGCCCTGGCGTTCAGAGAACCTGCCAGGTGTTGGAACCATCAGGAACATGCCCTGATGTTCCAGCCATGTCCAGAGGCGCAGAGCCTCCTGACAAAGGGTCCAAGACCCCACCCCGCCCTGTTTGTTGCAGTACCACATGGCGGTGGTGTTGTCTGTGAACACCTGCACTACCTTCCCTTTGACAGAGGGAAGGAATGCCTTGAGTGCAAGCCGGATCGCCCGGAGCTCCAGAAGGTTGATATGGAGCCGGGACTCCGCCGGAGACCAGAGGCCTCTGATCTCTGCCTCTCCCATGTGACCGCCCCATCCCAGAAGGGACGCGTCCGTCACAACTGTATGCTCTGGCTGGGGAAGGGAGAGGGATCTGCCCATGACCCATTGCCGGTTCGAGAGCCACCACTGCAACTGTTTTGCAGTCCCCTCCGAGATCTGGACGTGATCGGACAGGTTGCCCTGGTGCTGCGCCCACTGGAACTTCAGGTCCCACTGCAGAGCCCGCATATGCCATCTGGCATGATTGACCAGCAGGATGCAGGAGGCCATGAGGCCCAGCAGCCTCAGGGTCATCCGTACCGAAACCCAGGATAAAGGGCGAAAGATCGGAATCATAGCCTGAATATCCCGGACTCGCCGTTCGGGAGGATAGGCCCGAAACTGCGTCGTGTCCAGAACTGCTCCGATGAAAAGGAGCTGTGGAGAAGGAATTAGATGCGACTTCGGCACATTGATGGAGAACCCCAGCGAGTGCAGGAGTTCGGCCGTAGTCTGGAGGTGGGAGACGACTGCCTGGGACGAGCCCGCCTTCAGCAGCCAGTCGTCGAGGTAGGGGAAGACTGAAACCCCTGCCCGGCGCAGATGAGCTGCGACCACCGCCATCACTTTCGTGAACACCCGAGGGGCACTGGTAAGGCCAAAGGGAGCACGGTGAACTGAAAATGCTCGGGCCTACCGTGAACCGAAGGTAACGCCGGTGGGCCGGCAGGACAGGGATGTGGAAATACGCGTCCTGCAAGTCCAACGCTACCAACCAGTCTCCAGGGTCGAGGGCAGTCAAGACCTGAGCTAGGGTGAGCATCTTGAACTTCTCCTTCCGGAGGAAGCGATTGACGTTCCGGAGGTCCAAGATAGGGCGCATGTCCTCCTTGTCCTTTTGGGCACCAGAAAGTAGTGGGAGTAGCAACCACGCCCTACTTCTGGGGTCGGAACATGCTCGATGGCCCTCTTGGTCAAGAGGGCCGTGACTTCCTTCTGTAGAAGCACCAAGTGATCCCCTGACATGCGGTGGAATTGAGGTGGCATGGCTGGGGGTGGTCTCGAAGGGGAGGGAGTAGCCCCTTCGGACAATGTCCAAGACCCACCTGTCCGAGGTGATGGTGCGCCAGTGGGGAAGGTGATGGCGGACCCTGCCCCTACTGGGCGTGCCGTGCACCTGAAAGGAGGGACTAGGAGGGCTTGGAGGCCGCGGACGGGTTGGAGGTGGTGGCCTGACCCGCACGCTGGTTGCCCGATCCGCCACGGCGGAATCCACGTCCTCGGCCACGCGAAGACGCCTGCTGCGCGGGCCGGTGGCTGGGCTGCTGACGTGAAGGGGCGCCCTACCGTGGCCACGATAGGGGCGAAAAGCAGAAGGCAGCGGAGGGCGTGTAGCAGAAAGGCCCAGGGACTTGGCAGTAGCCCGTGAGTCCTCAAAGCGCTCCAACGCATGGTCTGCTTTGGACCCAAAAAGACCGACTCCATCAAAGGGCATGTCCATGAGAGTATTCTGGACATCCCCTGAAAAACCAGTGGTTCTCAGCCAGGCGTGGCGTCGGAGCGCCACCGTCGTTGCAATCGACCTGCCCAGCGAGTCGGCGGTGTCAAGGCCACAACGGATAGTGTATTTGGCCGCATCCCTTCCTTCCGCAATGGCGCGGGAAAGCAGTGCCTGGACCTCCTCAGGGCACTGGGGCAAAACATCCGCCACCGAATCCCACAGGGAGTGGGTATATCGGCCCAAAAGACAAGCGGTGTTAACGGACCGCAAGCCAGCACTGGAGGAAGAAAAACCTTTCTTCCCAAACTGATCCAGGCGTTTGGATTCCCTATCCGGAGGAGCGGTAGGGAAGGCGGTTTGGGAAGCGGAGGCTTGGACAACCAAGCTCTCAGGAGTGGGGTGGACAGAAAGAAACAGGGGGTCGCCCGGAGCGGGCGATGGCGTCGTGACACGTTCCGATCCACAGGAGCCCCTGTGTTGGGCTTGGACCAGGCGCCCAAAGAACGTCAGTGAGGGCGTCGTTAAACGGCAGCACAGTCTCCGCAGAGGAGGCTGCCGGCTGAAGCACCTCTGTCAAGATGTTAGGCTTGACCGCCAAAGTAGGGAGCTGGAGACGTAAGGCCCCAGCAGCCCTACGCAACACCGTACCAAAATTGGCCCCCTCCTCCGTAGCCACGGGAGGAGACAGCATGCCAGTGTCAGGGAAGTATCCAGACCACTGGCCTCCCCTAGACTCTCTGTCCAGTCCTCATCATACTGACAGTTGCGCGTCAGAGGGTCATCAGACCCCTCCCAGTCCTCCTGGTCCTCCTCTGGTTCAAAATAAGGAGGAGGAGGGACATTTGGGACCCAAGGTCCCATCGGCGCCGGAGCCGGCGTCGAGCGACGCCGCTCCGGGTCCATGTCCGGAGCCGGAAGGAACTGGGGGACGACGCCGCCCGGAGCCCAGGGCGGCGCCGAGAACGGCACCGGAGACATCGGCGCCGGCGGAGGTGTCGGTGAGGTCGACCGGCGTCGATGGGGGTTGTGGAGCCGGGATCGAGGCCGGGGCCGAAGCCGGAGCCGGGATCGGAGGCTGGAGGCACGGGCGACGCCGGGGCCGGAGCCGCCGGCGACGCCGGAGCAACCCCACTCAGGCCCGCGGGCCCGAAGGCGCACCGGAGGGGCCTGAAGGCCCGAAGATAAGATAATATTTATTTTTGCTTGATTAATTAAAATCTTTGCAAATACATAACAGAAAAATTCCCATTATACACAAATTATTAAGCTTAAAACAACATTAAAATGATCATCAATAAAATATTCCCAGTTTGTGCGATTGGCTGTTCTGTAAGACATTACACATAAATACTTATACTTCAAATAGTGCTGAGCTGGCAATAACTACCATTGGATTACATGCCGCCTGACACAGCATAACCAAGTCCATTGTTCAAACTATTGGGCATTATTAATTTAAAAAAAGTGCAACTATAGGAAGGTGTTAAGTTCATTTAAAAAGCGTTTTCTTGACCTTTCGGCAATTAATAAAAAGTGCTGGTGCAATTGTAAAATGTTATTATTCATTTTTGCTTTTTTGCGAGTCCCTTCTGATGCCCTTGTACTCTTGTTTTTAACATACTTCAGATAACGACAAATTTTTGAGTCTCTTGGATACCGTCTCAAAAAATGTTGTTAGCCGACAGTTCAGCTGAATGTCAACAGGGTTGAAACAAAGCTTCACTGCCTGCCTGCAGGACCGGGTGCCATAATACCTGAAAAAGGGACGTAACAAGGTGCATCTTATATCCTTTAAGTTGGGACAGATACAGATTACATGAATAATGTCCTCCTTCCCGCTTCCACATAAACGGCAAGTCGGTGTACCTCCTCTTCTTTCCCATGGTGGGAGGTGGGGATTAATCGCAATTATCCCCAATCGCAGCTTTAGAAAGTTTTCCTTCGTTCTTATTTTGACTCCTGCACTCAAGTAGGATTGGGGTTTGAGCCTTACGTAATCACTAAGCACTATCCAGCCGTGTGCCTTTTTAGTAAGAATTGCTTTGTCTTCTAAAACAGATAACATGGACGTTGTCTTTTTCACAGTTTTTTTAAATGAAAGATGATCTGTTGATACGGCCCAGAGATCAGACAAACCCAGTAGCTCAATGGAGTCAAACAGGTAATCCCTGGCTGAGCATTTTCCTTGACGAAGTAAGGCGATCCAGAGGTGGGAGTTTAGGGATCCTGCCTCTGCACTTCGGATTTTATGCCAACTTTTTACATAAGCACTTCTTCTTTCCACCGTTTGTCTTTGGACCCCAAATTCCAGCCGTATTTGAGCGGGGGAGACATATTTTGGAAGATTGAAAATCGCTCTATAAGAATTGGCTATTACTACGTCTAGGGTTGCTGCGTCTTTACCTTTAAGAGCCTCACTCCCGTATGTTAGTGTCGGCAGCAGTTTGGCCCGCAAAACCTGTAGGAAGGGATCCAGCGTGAGGTCGGGAAGCCGTCTCTTCAATGACTTCAGTGCTAAATAAGTTGTAGTTCCCTTTCTCCGCATGGACTCTAGCTGAGGTTTAAAGGAGCTTTTATGGTCCATTAGTATTCCCAGGTATTTATAACTCGTTACCTGGTCCAAGCGTTGGCCATCTAGGAACCAACTGTTATGCTTCTTTTTATGATAGTTAACTGCCATAATTTTAGTTTTCTTGAAATTTATTTGGAGGGCGTTCCGATGTGAGAAACTACTTGTCGTATTTAGAAGATGCTGAAGACCAATGGGAGTCCGACTAATCAAAACCAGGTCGTCAGCATATAGCAGGTTTGACAATAACTTGTTTCCCAATTTTGGAGCATGGGATATACAGCTGTCCAACTCCCCTGGGAGATCAGCTAAAAGAGGTTAAAAGAAGCGGCGCAAGGACGCACCTCTGCTTGAGGCCTTTCGAAGTCATGATTCGCTTTGAGATATGTGTCCCTGCGCTCTAATTTAATCCTGATCCAGGTGTCTGTGTGTAACTGTTTAAGCCGATCCAAGAGTGAATTAGGTAAACCCCAGCTTTCAAGTTTTCTCCAGAGTTTGGCTCGGTCAACATGATCGAAGGCGGCTGTATAATCAATGAAGCAGAGGAAGAGGGGGATTTTTGATTCCTTAGCTGCGTCCATTAACAGTGTTAGGGCCAAGATGTTAGTTGATGTTCCTTGGCCACTGCAAAACCCAGTTTGATTGGTAGGGATGATGGAGTTTTCTGAGGCCCAAGAAGTTAACTCATCCAAGATTGTTCCTGCGTAATATTTTGCATCTATGTCGATAAGGGCGATTAATCGATAGTTGTTTGGATCGTTTCTATTGCCCTGTTTAAAAATAGGACTGATAATTGATCCTTTCCAAGATTCCGGGATGGTAGCTGTAGAATTTATGCCCTTAAAGACTGGTAATAAAGCCTTGCTCCAGAAGTCGGCATCATGTTTGTACAACATCGGTGGGATGCCAATGGGGCCAGGGGCACCCATAGCTCTACCCCTGGCTATCAGACTTTTTATCTGTTTTTCCGTGGGTGCATACCATTCCTCTTTAATGGAGGCTAATGAATCTAAATCGGCGGCCAGGAGGGTCCCCTGTTGTTTGCGGGTATTGGAACTTTCGGCCGATTGATCATTGATAGTGTGATTGTGTGTCACTTCTACCCTTTTGGGGGATTCACTATCAGTTGTCACAATACCCATTTCCTTGTTAGATTCCGCTTCCTTTGTCTATTGTTGTTGAAGTGGGCAAAGAGGTAATCTACCCAAGCGTCCTCTGTTATATTGGAGCTTAATCCTGGATGGTTCGGTCGCTCTATTTTGTGGATCGTTTGCCAAAACGTAGCGCTGTTTTTTTTTGCTTGGCATCATGCAGTAACTTGGCCCACAGTTCATCATTCTTTAATCTTATTTTCCTCCACTTCCTCCTTTTCAATAATACCTTCGTATGCCGAAGGGTCGACTGCAAGTCCAAGTTCCCTGGTGTTTTTCGCAGTTGTCTCAATGTTTGATTTATGGTGCGTTTTAGACTCTTTGATTCCGGACTGCATTTCACTTTTGTTAGATCATCTTCCGATTGTCTTGGCTTGGTCCCTAACCTAATCGCAAATTTCCCACTAAAGGTCGTAATAAAATTTTCCCATGCTTTTACTGTTGGGACGGCGAATTCTTTTTTCTCTCTCATGTAGGATTTTGGCGGAGGCTGATAGTGCATCAATGTTGTTGAGATTGCACCTTATACGCTTTAGGTTAGAGATCTCTTCAGTTACAATGGGATTCCAAGCGTCTAGTATAACAGCCGGTCTCGCATTCAACAATACTTCTGTGGTAGGTGATCACTATATGTGTTGTCACCTATTCTAAAAGTTGCTATTTTGTTGAACATAGCTAATGTTGTAAACGTAAAATCTAAATAAGAGGAGATTTTTGAAGAATGGAATGTGGCGACTGGTGGATTATCCTCCAAGAAGCGACCGTTCAGTGCTCTTAAATTTAAGTGTTCTAATTCCTGCAGCAGATGTTTAGACCATTTCGTTGATTTATTAATTTTTGCTCGGCCTTGATTCGGTATCCCCCATATTGCTGTAAGTTCGTGTGCAGGGCCGTCATCTTGGCCTGACCCCAAAAGGTGTAAGTTGAAATTGCCAGCAAGGATTATATGGTCGGTATCTTGCTCGCCCATAATCCTTTTTATTTCTTTTGTCAGCTCCTTTACAGCTTTTTGTTTTTGTTTGGGATGCACGTAGATGTTAATTATTATAACTTCTTGGGACATATTGTTGAACTTGAGGGTTATCATTACTGCTTGAACCTCGCTTGGTGGTGTGATTTTCGCCTCTATGGATTGTGTTTTGCCTATTGTAGTTATTGAAACTAGCATCATTAACCCCCGAACGACGACCAAAATTAGAGCCCTTTGTGGCCGAAACGAAATAGGAGGTGTACCCTGGAGCTCTAAGGCCTTATCTTCCCAGGTTTCCTGGAGGAGTATCATATCAAATGACTTTAAGTAGTTAACTACCTCGCGATCGTCAGTTTTGCCTGCCAGGCCATTAATGTTCCAAATACACAGTTTTATTTTCCCTTGCTCTTCAGGGGATATCTGTAAGGCGCAGCTCTCTTGTCAATTTAGGCGCTCTGTTGTTATTGTGCGAGTTATTTGCGTCCGAGTCTGTGTACCCGATGTCAAAATTGGAATTGATGGCCCAAAGCTTGTACTTGGATTTAAAACCTTTATGCAAGCAGTTAAATTACCAGGAGTTCTACTTCTTGCCCCTCTTAATACTGAGGGGGTAATTTTATCTGGGTCGTTGATCCGAGCATTTAGGAACGGAGTAGGGTAAGGAGATTTCAATTCGGGTTCCAGCTTTATTCCCCATCAGGGCCCGCGGGGCCCGAAGGCGCACCGGAGGGGCCTGAAGGCCCGAAGAGGCGGGCCATGGCCGACAGGAACTCCTGTACCTTGCCGGATCCGCCCCGAACCCGGGAAGGGCGGGTATGGCGGGGCGACTCCACAGGCAAGTCCGGGGCCGCGGGGCGGGGACGGTGCCGGGAGGGGCCTCAGCCGAGTCGCGAGACCGGCGAGGCGAAGTCCGAGAGCGACGATGCTTCTTGGACTTCTTGTGCTTAGACTTACCGGACGAAGAAGACTTCGACGCCGACGACCGGTGTGCACTCCGCGAGCGACCCCTGGACCTCTCACGCGACCGGGGCCTCCGTGGGAGCCGAATGCCGGGCCTCGAGGAGCTTTCGAGACCGCTCTCGCAAGCTTTCGGGTTGAGGGCCTGGCATTCGGGACAAGACTCGGTGTCGTGGCCTCGGCCGAGGCAGAAGAGACACTCCCAATGCGGGTCGGTGACGGACATCATCCGCGCACAGGCGCCGCATCGCTTGAAGCCGGGCATCCCTACGACACCTTTAAGTTGGAAAAAACAGTGAAAAAATCACCAAAAAGTATTGTCAAAAATTGACCAGGGCACTGCTCTTCCCGGATCTGTGCTTGCTGGCGCGGAAAAAGAAGAACTGACGTCAGCGCGCAGGGGCGGCGCCTAAGTACTGCCCGCGACGTCATCCCGGCGATCACGACGCCGACGACGGACGCGGAGCCGCACGACGCCGCCTACCGACGCGCAAGGGTACTGCTACGCAAAACTTTCCGGATCCAGCCTGACGCCTGGGGATATTCTAAGGTAAGGAATCTGTCACTAACGTGTCTCTTTCAGATTGGCCACGTAGCAGGCCCTGGTAGTAGGTGTGTGTGTTTCGTGAGTAATGGACATACATTCTTTCGATAGTTTGAGATAACATGACCTCAGGAGCCAGATCGCAAGATTGAGCTGCTGAGGATTGGGGTCCCGGAGAGTTCTCTGGTTCTGCGTGAGAAGGTCTGGGCTGCTGGGAAGCTTCTTGTGAGGAACCAGGGAGAGTTCCAGCATAGTGGAGTACCAAGGCTCGCTCGCCCAGGTTGGGGCTACTAGGATGAAGATAAAGGACATCTGCCTCAGCTTGCGAACTACAAACAGTAGGAGCGGGAGAGGCGGAAAAGCGTAGGCAAATATCCCTGACCAGTTAATCCATAGTGCATTGCCCATGGACGCATGGGGTGGTAACCTGGCGGTGAAGTTTAGGCATTTTGTGTTTTTGGTGGTGGCGAACAAGTCTATGTGAGGGATCCCCCACCGCCGGAAGTAAATGAGTAAGGTCTGGCAGTGGAGCTCCCACTCGTGGACTTGTTGTTAAGTCCTGCTGAGCAGGTCGGCAAAGTCTTTGCCCAGGCCCAGAATGTACTGTATGATGTACTGCACCTTGTGATATATTCACCTCCAGATGCCCTGGACTAGAGCAGACAGCTGGGGTGAGTGCGTGCACCCTTGCTTTTGTAGGTAAAACATAACTATAGTGTTTTCCGTGTGGACTAACACAATTTTGTACTGAATGAGTGGAAGAAATGCTCGAAGAGTAAATTGAATAGCCAGCAATTCTAGGTGGTTGATGTGGAGGTCCTGGTGTGTGGGTGTCCACAAGCCTTTGGATTGTGTGATCTTGGAAATGCGCTCCCCATCCAGTGAGCGAGGCGCCCTTGGTGATGGTCTCCTGCGGAACTGGGTCTAGAAAGGGCTGTCCCTGTAACAGGTTGTTGGCATTCCACCACTGCAGAGAGTGATGTGTGTGGCACCAAATCAACACTAGATCCTCCCACAGACCCTCCGCCTGAGATCACTGTGCTGCTAGGCACTGTTGTAAGGGACGCATGTGTAACCTTGCATGTGGCACTGTTGCACTGCAAGACGCCATCAAGCCTAACGCACAAGTTACTTACCTTCGGTAACAATATATCTTTAAGAAACATTAGTTAGTGATAGTTTCCTTACTGTTCTGACAGTTACCTGATGATACGGCTGAAAAGGAGGTAGCAGATTTTGGAAAATGTTGACCCTGGCCTACCCTTGAGTCTAGGGTAGCCTCGAGGAAGGGTTGTACCTGGGAGGAAGAAGGTAAGGTTTGGCTATATTTAACATGAAGTACAGCTTGCGAAGAAGGTCCCTTGGTTGTTTGCGTGTGCGCCAGAATTTGCTGCTGTGTGGCGCTCTTGATCAGTCAGTCATCGAGTTAAGGGAACACATGGATGACATCTGAGGTGAGCGACTAGAATGGCTAGACATTTGGTGAAGACTCTGGGGGGCGCCTGTGACTCCTAAAGGCAGCACCTTGAACTGATAATGTTGTCCACCCACCACAAACCACAGAAATCTTTGATGGGTGGGGTGGATGGGAATATGGAAGTAGGCGTCTTTCAAATCGAAGGCGGTCATGAAGTCACCTTGCCGCAACAGAGGGATGACATCGTAAAGAATGATCATGTGGAAATATTCTGAGAGGATGTATCTGTTGAGGGGCCAGAGGTCGAGTATAGGCCAGAAGGAGCCACCTTTCTTTGGAATGAGAAAGTACAGGTAGTACACCCCGATGTAGTGGCAGCACTGGCTCTTTTCCCCCTTTGGCAAGTGGTGCGAGCACCTCTTTTTGGAGCAGATGTTGGTGTTCTGTGGATAACTTGTGTGTGTGCGGCAGAATGAGGCTTAGAAGGACCAGGCACTAATGGAGAGGTGCCTCTGTTGTAACGCCAAGGCTTTTTAGACGTCGGCTACAAAGCAGGGTTGAGGGCCTCCTCGAAAGTAAGTCTCCTCCTATGAGGGACGGAGTCCATAGGTGGCTGAACAGGCTCAGCCATAATCTGGCCCATGCCCGGTTGTATGTCAATCCTCTGCTGCCCGGCGAAGAGGAGTTCCTGAAGCCGTTACAGGATGGGCTGGTCTCTTTCCTTCGATGACGGTCTGGATGGAGCTGAAGAAGATCGGCACCCAGAATGCCCAAGGTGAATCTTGGCTCCAAACATTTCGACTCCGAGTGCGGCCAAGAGGGCATCTTCAGATCCGCCGCTAGCAGCAATCAAGGGGCGAGGCTTCGAAGCAGACTTCAGCACCGAAGGTATCGAGGGTATTGGGTTCAGTTCAGTAGTTTGGTGCTGACCTTGGCAATTAGTCAGTGACGGACTGGAGCCATCAGATGAGGCACGGAAGCTCGAGGCTGGTTCCTCCAAAGGATGAGCGATAGCAATACTCACTGCAGTCCTCCGTAACGGACGTTGACCCAGCAGGGGCCATTCCGTCTCACCATCGGACTCAGAGTTGGCATCCCTCGACGAGAATGCCTCTACGATTTCGGAGCTAGACTCACTTGGTTGCTGTAGGACTTCTCCCTCCCCTTCACCAAAAATGTCCGGGCGGTCTCCTCTCCTCCGCGCTGTGTCTATGAAGCCAAGGCAATGCGTTGTGCCTTTCGGTACCAAAGCGTCCTTTTTTTGTGGAACGCAGGACCCGCCACACAGGATTCTTCTTAGTGATCTGGAAACGGGTACAAGTTACAGACTTGGTGTAAGTCCATCGTTGGGAACTTGGCGTGGCAAGTTGGGAAGAACCGAAAAGGAGCCTGTTCCATCCTGTGGACATTATCAGCTGCCAAAGTGATGGGAGTCGTGAGGGGCAGAGCCCCGAAATGGAGATTTTTGTCGAGCGAGAAACGGAGTTGAAGCAACACCCAACGGTTGAAACCGACTAACAGCGGCACTGTTTGGACCAATGAGGGATGGTGCGGAACAGGTGGTGTTGAACTGGAGCTCCTGTAGACATGTCTGAACCTGACAGCGGAGAAAAACAATCTGACTACGGAGCCGATGCCCATGGACTAGTATAGGTGGAGTCACCAAACCTCGGGACTTGAAAAGACTTCTTCTAACAAAAACAAGTTGCACATAAGCCCAACACTAGATGGTAGGAGTATGCACAGCATGTGTATCTACAGCTACACACGCCACAAACATGTAATTGTAATATATATATGATTGGAGCAACATGGCCCTTTCGTTTTGTGCCTTAAGTATCCTTGTAAATTATCAAGCCTTTCACTCTTATCAAGACTCTCACTCTTTCCCATTTCCCTGCTTTCTCTGTTTCCTTACACATATACTCTACCTTCCATCCTCGTGAATATGTTTCCTCCCTCCTCTGCTTGTTGTAGGCCCTTGCCTTTGTTGCTTGTTTGCTTTATTCGCTCTTCTGCTTTGCATATCTAACCTCCTCCTTCATCTCACTGCCTGCCACATCCAACTGTTTGCCTCACCATCTGAACATATGATTCATCTCTTTATTCCTTTATATTGAAGGAAAATGCTACTTACCCAGTATGCATCTGTTCTTGGCATGTAAAGCTGTAGAGTCACATGCTGTGCATAGCCTGCCATCTAGTGTTGGGTCCGGATGTTTGCACTTTGTTTTTGTTCGAAGAAGTCTTTTCCAGTCATGAGGTAGGTGTTTCGGTGATAGTGCGCATGGGCATCGACTCCATTGTTAGATTGTTTGCCGCAGAGGGTGATAATGGAGTTAGTAAGAGTAGTAAGAGATGTCCATGTATGTATGTATCTAAGTAAGATGTAACTGCAACAGGTATAGGTACCTGGGGATGCGGTTGGGCGCATGTGACTCTACAGCTCTACATGCCAAGAACGCACAAGTTACTAACTTGTGTAACGATATATCTGCAAGAGACAGTAGTTAGTGACAGATTCCTTACTTTAGAATATCCCCAGGCGTCAGGCTGGATCCGGAAAGTTTTGCCTAGCAGTACCCCTGCGCGTCGGTAGGCGGCATCGTGCGGCACCGCGTCCATCATCGGCGTCGTGATCGCCGGGATGACGTTGCGGCCAGTACTTAGACGCCGCCCATGCGCGCTGGCGTCAGTTCTGTACACGACTTTCCATGCCAGAAACGCAGAGCCATGCAAGAAACTGACACTGGTGTCTGAAAACTAGGGCCCTGAAAGGGATGACCTTAACTCCTAGAAATCAGTTCGCAGAAGGGGGAGGATGGTGGTAGGAATCTGTCACTAACTACTGTCTCTTACAGATATATCGTTACACAAGTTAGTAACTTGTGCATCTGAAAGAGACACGTTAGTGACAGATTCCTTACCTTAGAATAGATACCCCAGCAATACCAACCCCGGTGGTGGGTCTGCGAACAAAGATCAGACAAAGAAGTCTCGGAGAACAGAACGGCCAAAGAAGCCGTCTCTCTGGACTTGGCTGTCAAGGCAGTAATGCTTGGTAAACGTGTGCAGCGAGGCCCACGTAGCTGCCTGACAAATGTCCTGCAATGGGACACCACGTCCCAAAGTCGTGGTGGCGGCTGTCGCCCTGGTGGAATGGGCACGTATCCCAACAGGGGGCTCCTTCTTAGCCAAAGAATAGCAGGCTTTGATACACAAGACGACCCAGGGGGAGATGGTCCGCTTGTGTACCGCCCGACCTTTTTTGGCGCCCACGTAGCCAACAAAGAGCTGGTCGTCCACCCGGAACTGTTGTGTGCGGTTCAGATAGAAAGAAATCGCACGTTTTGGGTCCAGACGGTGGAGCCTCTCTTCCTCTCTGGAAGGATGCGGAGGCGGAAAGAAGGTGGGCAAAGTGATGGTCTGCCCAATGTGGAAGGCAGTAACCACCTTTGGCAAGAAGGACGGACGCGTCCTAAGAACAACCTTGTCTGGATGAACAGACAGAAAGGGGGGCTTGCAAGAAAGAGCCTGGAGCTCACTCACCCGCCGAGCGGAGGTGATAGCCACCAGAAAGGCTGTCTTCAGAGTGAGAAGACGAAGAGGACAGTTATGGAGAGGCTCAAAGGGAGCGCACATTAAAAAGGTAAGAACCAAGTTCTAGTCCCACTGAGGCATCACAAACGGAACAGGAGGGAAAAGGTGTGTAATGCCTTTAAGAAACCTGTTAACAACAGTGGACTTGAAAAGGGAGGGCTGATCAGGAAGCCTGAGGAAGGCCGAGATTGCACAAAGGTAGCCCTTGATGGTACCCAGGGCAGAACCCTGTTGGGCCAGAGAAAGAAGGAACAGAAGAACCTCAGAAAGAGGGGCAGTGAGGGGATTCGCAGCCTTTGCTGTGCACCATGCCACAAACTTGTTCCACCTGCAGGCGTATACCACCTTAGTGGAGGGACGCCTGGCTGCCAGAATCACATCACAAACTTCGGGAGGCAAGGTGAAAGGAATCAACTGCCGCCGCTCAATCTCCATGCAAGGAGGTGGAGACTGGACAGGTTCAGGTGGAGGACCTTCCCCTGCTGCTGCGACAGAAGATCCTCCCGAAGAGGCAGACGGATCGGGGGATCGATGCTCATACTGAGTAGCTCGGGATACCAAACTTTTCGAGCCCAGTCCGGAGCCACAAGAATGACTTGGGCCCGGTCGCGCCGAATCTTCTTCAACACTCTGGGTAGAAGTGGTATAGGCGGAAAGGCGTACAACAGACCGCAACTCCACTCGTGACGAAAAGCGTTGCCGAGCGAGTGTCGCCTTGGAAATTCCAACGCGCAGAATTGCTGACATTGCGCGTTCTCTTCGGCGGCGAATAGATCTAACCAAGGCTCTCCCCACTGTAGAAAGAGTCCTTGCGCCACCTCCGAGTTCAGACGCCATTCGTGATCCATCATGCACCTGCGGCTGAGTTCGTCCCCCCTGGCGTTCAGGGAACCTGCCAGGTGTTGAACCATCAGGAAAATGCCCTGATGTTCCAGCCATGTCCAGAGACGCAGAGCCTCCTGACATAGGGTCCACGACCCCACCCCGCCTTGTTTGTTGCAGTACCACATGACGGGGGTGTTGTCTGTGAACACCTGCACTACCTTCCCCTTGACAGAGGGAAGGAATGCCTTTAGTGCAAGTCGGATCGCCCGGAGCTCCAGAAGGTTGATATGGAGCCGGGACTCCGCCGGAGACCAGAGGCCTCTGATCTCCGCTTCTCCTATGTGACCGCCCCATCCCAGAAGGGACTCATCCGTCACAACTGTGTGCTCTGGCTGGGGAAGGGAGAGGGATATGCCCGTGACCCATTGCCGGTTCGAGAGCCACCACTGCAACTGTTGTGTAGTTCCCTCCGAGATCTGGACGTAATCGGACAGGTTCCCCTGATGCTGCGCCCACTGGAACTTCAGGTCCCACTGCAGAGCCCGCATATGCCATCTGGCATGATCGACCAGCAGGATGCAGGAGGCCATGAGGCCCAGCAGCCTCAGGGTCATCCGTACCGAAACCCAGGATAGAGGCTGAAAGATTGGAATCATAGCCTGAATATCCTGGACTCGCCGTTCGGGAGGATAGGCCCGAAACTGCGTTGTGTCCAGAACCGCTCCGATGAAAAGGAGCTGTGGAGAAGGAACCAGGTGCGACTTCGGCACATTGATGGAGAACGCCAGCGAATGCAGGAGTCCGGCCGTAGTCTGGAGGTGGGAGATGACTGCCTGGGACGAGCCCGCCTTCAGCAGCCAGTCGTCGAGGTAGGGGAAGACTAGAACCCTTGACCGGCGCAGATGAGCTGCGACCACCGCCATCACTTTCGTGAACACCCGAGGGGCGCTGGTAAGGCCAAAGGGAAGCACGGTGAACTGAAAGTGCTCGAGGCCTACCGTGAACCGCAGGTAACGCCGGTGGGCCGGCAGGACGGGGATGTGAAAATATGCGTCCTGCAAGTCCAACGCTACCATCCAGTCTCCAGGGTTGAGGGCAGTCAAGACCTGAGCTAGGGTGAGCATCTTGAACTTCTCCTTCCGGAGGAAGCGATTGACGTTCCGGAGGTCCAAGATAGGACGCATGTCCTCCTTGTCCTTTTTGGGCACCAGAAAGTAGTGGGAATAACAACCACGCCCTACTTCTGGGGTCGGAACGCGCTTGATGGCCCCCTTGGCCAAGAGGGCCGCAACTTCCTGACGAAGAAGTGCCAAATGGTCCCCCGACATGCGGTGGTGCTGAGGTGGCATGGCTGGAGGGGTAGTCTCGAAGGGGAGGGAGTAGTGTAGTGTAGCTCCTATTTCCCTAATAGGCTCTGCGCATTGGAATAATATATCCTATAGGTTTGACATAGGACTAAGGTCAGTATGTCCCTATCGAGTATATTAAACTTAATTACTTGTGCCAGCTAGCTCAGAGGCCACTAGAAACTCCTTGACAACAAGAAGGGAGTAGTTTCTGGCGTGTGCCTGAATTAGCACTGCCTGCAGTGCTACCTTGTTTCCTGAGTTCCTGAGCTATAGCTATTCCTTGTGCCTGAATTAGCGCTGCCTGCAGTGCTACCTTGTTTCCGGAGTTCCTGAGCTATAGCTATTCCTTGTGCCTGAATTAGCACTACCTGCAGTGCTACCTTGTTTCCTGAGTTCCTGAGCTATAGTTATTCTTTGTTCCTGTTCCTGGGCTTCAGCTATTTCTTGTTCCTGATTTGCACTGCTTGCAGTGCTCTCTTGACTCCTTGTTTCCTGAGCTGTAGCTATTTCCTGTTTCCTTGAACCAGTACTGCCTGCAGTGCTACCTTGACTCCTGAGCCTTAGCATTCCTTGTTCCTGAACTGCAGCAGTTTCCCTTGTTCCTGAACTAGCAGTGCCTGCAGTGCTACCTTGACTCCTGAGCCTTAGCATTCCTTGTTCCTGACCTGCAGCAGGTTCCCTTCTCCTGAACTAGCGCTGCCTACAGTGCTACCTTGACTCCTGAGCCTTAGCATTCCTTGTTCCTGACCTGCAGCAGGTTCCCTTCTCCTGAATACCTTGACTCCTGAGCCTTAGCATTCCTTGTTCCTGACCTGCAGCAGTTTCCCTTCTCCTGAACTAGCACTACCTGCAGTGCTACTTTGACTCCTGAGCTTTTGCTCAATTCTTGTTCCTGCCCCAGCACTGTCTTCTATGCTACTTTGTTTTCTTGATTCCTGAACCTGCACTATTCTAGTATACCCTTGTAGCCTCCCCTTCTGTATATCCTTTTCCAGTCCCTGCCTTTCCTCCCATTTCCTTGGTTCCAGTTTTAGTTTGCTGTCTTTCTATTTCTGCTGTCTTGCTTCTGTTACCTTGTATGTTTGTTACCTGCTTTCTGCCAAGTGTGCCCTGTGATTTCCTTCCTTTCCTGTTAAGCACTCCTCCTTGCTAGCTCCTTGTCTATTGTGCTTGTGTTTAGTTCTACCCCTTTGCTGTTACTGCCTTGCGTGTTCCTGTTTGATCGCCAGGATCCGTGGGCACAGCTGACTACCTAGGTGGTGTTTCTTGTTCACTGTGAGTATTGTCTTTGAGTTACTGTTATAACATCACCATAGGTATAAGCTCCACAGACCCTGCCTTTGCATACATATCCTATATGTGGGTATTTTCAGTCAGTATCTGTAACAGCAATTGTGGGTGAGGAACTTACTGAGCTTCAGTCTTACCGTGTGGAGCTCCTGAGTGCTTTACCCCACATTCCCTTTATTGTTGTATTATATATATGTCTTGCACGTCCGTCCTGGGTGTAGTTAGTCTGAATGCTAAATTGCCTTGTGAGTGCCCCTTCCTTTCTGAGTCTTAGCCAACTTGTTCCTTTGTACAGGCTTCCCCTTTGGATCCCTTTTCTCCTCTGACTTCCTGTGTGATCCTGGGCAGCGCTGTACTCCTCTCTCTGTGTATGTTTTCTACCCCGTTCCCAGTCCTTGCCCAAGTCCCTGACTGTGTTCCCGACATAGTCCCGGACAGTCCTTGACAATAACACAGACTAAAAATGCGAGTACTCATACGATGCGTTTCTAATCTAGTTATACCCCAATGTACCTAACCTAACCTAGGTGTAGGGAGAGGTATGAAGTATTCCTTACTATGGTATACTAAGAGTATGTTAAGTCTAGTATGCCTAGTATGCCAAGAGTCCCTCTAGGTTCTTATCAGCTCCATACCTGAAGAATGAGAGAGGTAGGAATCTCTTTGCCAGACTCGAACTCCAACACCCCGCAAGGGAAGTCAGATCACTGGAAGCTGGACTCTCTGCGTGCAGTGATGACAGCGTCTTCTCAGTGCGTCAGGCCGGGAAACGGGCTCCTCTGAAGTCGAGGTCTCCTCTAGTTTACAAGGGCTAGGGAAGGTATATTTATACCTGAGAGGTACCTCAGAATGTTAGCATTGACGTGGATCGGACAGCGGAAGACGTCATGAATGAACCCCTAAGGAATAATGGTTCATGCATAATAGATGAGTCCTTGAAGAAATCAATAGTCCTGTGCTAGGGAAATTCCCGAAGCCTAAGGGTCTGTTCTTCAAGAACTCGTTGTGACGTTAGGGTGGACGGATGTCGGAGACCATGCCTGTATTTGGAGTGCACGGTTTAATGCCTAAATAAGGACAGGGATTTTATGCCTATATAAGGGCAGGGCGAATTGTGCCTATATAAGGACATGATACTGGAAAGCCCGTTTATGGACACCCTAAGAGGAATACAACACCCACTCCACTTTCGTGTGTACGATAATACTAAAATGCTAAACATTTAAAATGCTAAACATTAAATGGAGTACCGCATATTTAAAAATATTTCTTAGAAGTGTTAAAAAACATAGTAAAAAAAAAATGCAAAAGGTACTGTACATTTGAAGCAAATGCTTTTCATTTCAGGCATAAAGTTCGAAAATAAATGCAATTGGAATGAAATAAGCAGTAATATTTACATGTGACAGAAAATGATCGATAAGTTGTTGAAAAAGCAAAGTCATTTTATGTCATGAAAATTAATGAACTGTTTTAGACACACAAGATGACTAAGTGTCCGTGGAAGTACCTTGAAGTCTGTATTATAAGGCCAGTTCTACTTTAAGCAGATTGAAGTGCCATTTTCGTTCGAAAAATGGGAAAAAGTTCAATTTTGGTAGAGTTCCAAGTTGTTTTGAAAAATGAAGGCCAAATTGTTACTGCATCTCTGGAACACTGTATGCTGAATCAGAGTCAGTTTATGGGTCTGGTGTAAACAGGAGATCATCTATTTCTATAGACAAAACATCATCCACTGTAGTTGGTGTCAGTTGGAACACCTCGTGTAGTAGATTAATTGCATAGAGATGAGAAGCATCGCTTCCAGCATAGGTTGCCTCAGCAATGTTCGCGTCGATTGTTACCTGTGTGCCTGTAGATCTTTCTCGTACCTCAGCAGCAGCCGGAAGCGTCTGTGAGGTCTCAATGAATGCTGACATCAGGATAGGCAGCCTCTGGGGACAACACAGAGCATGGGCCGTTATCGGGACCAGCAGAGTATCGACATCCGTTGGCGTTGCTGATGGAAATGTGAGACAAGTGTCTAACACGCATTCTTCACCGCATAGCAGGCATCGTAGAACAGGTAAGATGCAATCTTGCCAGATTGGTCTGAATGACAGGAACCACGTGGTATTAAGTTCCCGTAGACGAGTCATGCCCAATAGCTGTACTATTCGCTCACGGCACTTTCGTTCAAGGAGAGCTTTCTCCATTTCGCTCGGAGTGATGTCTGCGAATAGGCTGGCCATAGCGCAATAGCAGGAAGAGAAATAGAATTCCGGCAACAAGTGCTAGAATTAATGGTATGCCACCAAACACCGAATGTGCAAAGTTCGGGATGATTCCGAGTATTGCCTGGAAAGGTGCTAACAGACCGGAGCAGATGCTCTTAAATACATGTACAATTCCGGTTGTATCAGACATATTGAAGATACGTCCTATCATTTCTACGAAATGTATAGGGCAGTTTGTACGTATTAAAGTCTGTATCTCAGCCGAAGTCCTTGCTACTTGTAGATCATAGGTTTCTTTGGCCGAGGTCAAAGGCACTGTTTGCTGTAAAAGCATGGCTTTCATTCTGCTCAAAGTATCAAATC
Source organism: Calotriton arnoldi (assembly GCA_963921515.1). Taxonomy (NCBI): domain Eukaryota; kingdom Metazoa; phylum Chordata; class Amphibia; order Caudata; family Salamandridae; genus Calotriton; species Calotriton arnoldi. Next base: position 383,693 of record CAWUFW010000663.1, read on the forward strand.
TTATAAAAGAGACGTTCAGCGAAGGCCATAGAGGCGACTCCCTGACTGTGTCTATTGGGGCAAACAATACTTGCATACAGCAAGTGACCCTGGAGTTGACCGTTACTAGATATGGGATGCCTGGCAGCATGCCGCAGCAACTCTGATCATTCAACATGAGGTAACTCCCATTAGAAAGTTGTCCAAACGTTGGATTAATCACAGCAGCTGGTGTACCCTGCTGATGGCAAGACAAATTTGCCACAGAACCATTACAAGCCCCGTGTAAAGAAATGTCCTGACATATAAGTGAACCGCTCAGTGCACGTTTACAGTGTGTACCGCTCAAAAACACTTCACGATCCCCACTCCAACATCTATATGTATACGGTAAATCCCAAGATGTCTTAATGTATTCCTTACCCAACCTTTCATATATGCCTGCTTGCATTTGTCTGAGGCAATACTGAAACTGAAAAGTAGTCACAGGTAATGTTATTTTTCCATGAATACGCCATTCTGTAGCTGGTTTTTCTGCGACTGTAAATGGTAACTTTTCCAGTTTTTCAATGCTCAGCACTGTATACCTTGCTCCTCTTTGTGCCAATTCGATCTGTTTATCAATGAGATTGTATTCTGCAAACAGAGCCGATGTGTTGATGAAACGCCAAGGCACATAGCCCGCTTGCAAAGATTGCAGCGTCCAGCTTAATAACACAATAGAACGTAATTGAGACTGGCCTTGCTGTAACATCGCCAAATCTTGTTCTAGTATGTCGATAGCAGAGGATACAATGCCATCCAATGAATATATTCTGGAGGACAAAGTTGTTAACCCATTGTCGACCACAGAGAGTGTTTTCTCTAAATTAATACGATCAAGTTCACGTATTCGTTCTGCGGCCTCCATCTGTGATACTTTCCATGCTTCATTATAGGCAGCATAAATGCCGGCATATATGAAACGTTTTTGACGCGGTTTTCTTGGTCCAAGCAAGAATTCCCTAAGGTCTGCGTCCTTTTTAAGTAAGGTTAAGTGTTGTTTCACATCCTGTAGTGTAGACTTATGCAGCCAATCGAGGCATCATTTTCCTACACTGTATGTTGTTACTACCCCCGGATGTTGTCTTTGGACGTATCTTGGGTCTGGCCTATTAATAGTAAAGCCCTGAGTTTTATTCAGGAATCTTTCCTGACAGTTATTCGTGTCTGTGGGCCAGATCAACCATTTTTTCCAATCAGGATTAGATCTGTTGAGTTGTAGTATATTGTCAACTGTCACCACTGCCTGTGTATCGTTATCACTTGCAGGTGTTGGTACAGAAGGTGTGTTCATCTCCTTGATCTTGGCTAATCCAAGACAAGATGTTTGTTGGATGGTTTCATTCAAAAACATTATTTGTTCAGGGATGATACAGGCTCTAAATAAAGCTTCTATCCCCTGCACTTGCCAATCTTTAGTACCCCAGACAGTTTTTGTGTCTATTGTGTCTTTCCAAAAGTCGAAACCCTGTCTAGACAGTTGGGCATTAAATAATCCAGAGTAAATCTGTTTTGTATTTGTTAACATAATTTTCAGCCCTGTCTTGTTTACATTTTTATAGTAAAACATTTCTGGATCAGATGTATTGTAACCTGAAAAATATGGAAACTTGTTGGCAAATGTTTTTGAACTACCTTTAGGTGGTGTAGGACAATGTTCCCATTGGTTAAACATAAACACATTTCTTGGATATGCAGATTTATGCAAATAATGATGACCATAGTGGTTATAACAATACAGTTGTTCATAGTCTGATGAACCCTCTAAATATTCATTTTTAGAAAATGCAGCAGATTTTTCTAGGTCAAACATTATGTCGTTAACAGTCTCAAAGTCCCAATCATCAGAATAGGTACTGGACGAAATTAGATCACTTAGTGAAATTTTAAACAAATGTGGAATGTTCAATTGTTCCGACGGGCCGAAGATGTCAAAATCTGTTTTGTCCCACACTATACCATCCTGTATAGGAACAGCTGTGATGTTCACTGATGACAAGTCTCTTGCTTCACGATGGGAAGATTTATGAGGTTTCAAAAGTACGTTCACGCCTTTTCTTTCAGTATTCACATGGATGTATCTGCCACTTATAAGCACGCTCACAGTTGTAACCAAAGTTAGCCAGAGCAGGAAAACAAAAAGTCCAGATATAATCCAGAGTTCAATCCATGGAGAAACCAAATAAGTCTTTTTCAGAAAGTGAAGAAAGTCTTGTACTTGCTGCTTGAATTTGAATGATGCTGGCGTCGTTTCAGGTTCACTCGGATCTTCTGAGAACGTATCAAAGTTAATGAAATAGCCAGAAGCAGTTCTGTCAATTGTTGGAATTGCATCAGGATTTGTAGAAATCACTGGAACCAGTTCATCACTTGCCACATTGGTGTAGACAGGTGTATTTGGACGAACTGTTACTTGGTGTTCAAGAGGGATGAGTTCCATAGCGTTGTTGCTTAGTCCTCCATCTGTTACAGCTGAATTCTCGATTGTTATCAGTCTTTCAGTCTGAACCTCTTGGATAGTAGCGAGAGGAGTGCGTCTGCTACTAGGTCGGAGTCCACGAGGCATACTATTTAGTATTGGCCACATACTGTGGTTTGATCAGGTCGATGGACACAAATCTTTTCTCCTTTCTTCCAGCAAGGGGCGGCAGAAGTACTGTTCTTGTTCCTTGAACTGCTAGGACAGGTACTGGTTGTCTGTAAGAAGGTCCAAATTCCTTCTTGTCCGCAATCTTTTCTCTGACTAGATCCCCAACTTTTGGAATCCAGACAGGCCTTGCTGGGACCGCCGATTTTTCCCCAGTGGTGGTTGGCTGTAGGAATACGTTGCTTTGTTTCGTTCTTAACTCATTCAGTTTCTGTAAAACAGCCAAACGATCTTTGATATCAAACGGTTTATTTTCCACCACTGTGCCTACGTGTTCAAGGTCTGGTACCCACATTCTTGTCCCAAATAGGACCTCATATGGAGTGACCCCCTAGAGAACTTCTTGGCAGATTGTTCAATGAGCGTTGGACCCCATTAAGGTGTTTGACCCACCCATCACCCGAACCTAATACCCTAGCTGTTATAGACTGCTTTATGTCCCGGTTTTCCTTTCCACAACCGAATTTCCCTCAGGATGGAATGGAGAGGAGTACCGCAATGCAACGCCCAGACTGGCCATGGCTTCTTTGTAAGCCCGAGAGCTAAACGCAGGACCCTGGTCAGAATGTAGCATGCCTATTGCGTATGTGCCGATAAAGACTTGCAAATCTTTTATAACAGTTCGAGCGTCAGCTGAGCGCTGAGGCCATATCCATAGGAACCTAGATTCTGTATTTGTGGGAATGCCTTTGTCCAGTAGGACGCAGGCGCGTAGATAGTCTAATGCTGTCTAACAGTGGTGTCTGTACTGGGTTGCCGCATTCGCAGCATGGTGTCTGGTGGCTCTCTCGCTGTAATTTACAGTCTAAGCAGTTGTTGATGAATATGTGAATTTCTGTATTCATTCCAGGCCACCAGTACATCTCTTTTAACGTCAAAATTGTTTTAGAGATCCCTTGATGTGACAGACCCTCCCCAAATGTGTTTCATAAATCAAGGCTGCTCTACGTTCCATGTTTGGAATTACCCTATCCCCCACTCCAGGGATTCGAGCAAAAGGAACGTTGTTTGCATCAATTACATAAGAGTACTTGAGTGGAAACTTTTTGGTAACGCTGCACTGCTGCCTTTGCTTGAAGCATTGACAGCCAACATTATCTCACCGTCTATTTTTGTTTTTGAACGAGTGATCGCAGCTACGGAAGCCGTCTGCACAGCCCCCTTTGCGGCTTCGTCAGCCAATGAATTCCTGCAACGTGAACGCCATCACGTTGATGACTCAGTGTGTGGATCACGTGAGCCTTTGGTAGTTCGTTTTTCAACTGAACTACTTGTTCCCAAAGCGTTTTGTGCTTTATTGTGCCACCTTTCGCATCTTTGAAACCATTTTCAAGCCAGTTTTGTATATATTCATTATACGACTGAACACAGTAAAAGGAATCGCACACTATTAGTGTGGGGAATTCTCGATCTGTACTTTCAAGTGCCAGTTTGAATGCTTGTAGTTCAGCTCGCTGAGCTGTACAATCTCCTAGAGACTGAGTTTTTGTGACCATAGGTCTGAAGATGCCATTTCGCATGATACCTTTAACGATTGCACACGCTGCACTGTAAGCTTGCTTACTCCCTGTTGCGGGTTGTGCGGATCCGTCAGTGTAAATTATAAATTCGTACTGATCGAGAGGCAGAATTTCAGTAGGCAGAGGACATTCTTGTTCATATTGCAGGAATGCTTGTGTTTTTAAATCTGGATCAAAAACATATTCAACATCTGTTGCAGCAAGAGAATTAACCCATTGTATCCATCTTGGATGTAATGCTTTAGCATTTGGAATGCTTGCTTTTGTTACCGCTTCTAAAGCTGGTACTGGGGTTACGACAATAATGCGTTTCCCTTGGGCTAAGGCTCTTTCTTTTGCTACAGCGGTTTGAACTCCTGTTAGAATTTTTTCAGTTGAACTGAAGCGCAAGTCCGCTTGTGTGTACAAATGAGATTTGTATGCTATTGGTATCTTCTCACCCTCATTGAAGGTTAAGTAGGTGAATCCGCATGGACCCGAAATTATTCGGATCACCAAATTGCGTTGACTTACGCGTGTTTGTAAGTGATTTGTTGCTAACATGTTAGCCTGGAGTGAACGCAAGATTTCTGTGTGTTCCTGTGTCCAGTTTCTGATCGAAAAATCAGGTTTGATTAATGCGTAGAGAGGTTTAACCCTTTCTGCGTAATTTAGAATTTATGTTCTTCCAAAGTTTAGGAAACCCAGGATGGATTGTAAGTTTTTAGCGTTTTGGAGGTTGGAGCAGCGCACATTTCTCTAGAAAGTTAGCTGCCAAGCTCTTGCCTTCACTTGAAAGCTCATATCCTAGAAATAGGACATTGAGCTGGGCAATTCTGGACTTTTTAAAGTTTAACTTGTAGCCCTCAGAGGCGAAACCCAGTATATAGGTGCTCACCCTGTTCAAGTGTTTTTCCAGGTCATCGTCTGTCAGATAGATGTCATCGACATAGGACAATGCCTCATTATCATAAATTTGTAGTAACTCCGTTACCCTCGCTGAGAATAAACCTGGGCTGTTCTTGAACCCTTGTGGGAGTCGACAAAAGTGACGCTGGGTCCCCATTATGGAGAATGCTGTTAAGTACCTGCTTTCAGGTGCTATGTTTTGACAAAAGAAACCATTTGAGATGTCTAATGTTGTTTTATATTTTTACGCACAATGTTATTCATTAATGCTGTGCTATGTGCATTTTGCACTGCAAAAGTTTTAGAACAAGTGTTTAGGTGTCTGTAATCCAAAACTAGACGATAGGTATTGTCTGGTTTGGAGACAGGAAACAAAGGATTGTTCATTGAGGAGGTGCATGTTTCAATCACCCCTTGGTATTCAAGTTGATCTAAGATCTCCCTGACCTGTTTTTTAGCTTCTTGCTTTATTGGATACTGCCGTTGTGCAGTTGGTTCATGTTTCAGATGTATTTTATGGTGAGGTGAATCCTCATCCCATCCTACATGATTTTTATATAATGCTGGGGCCTGGGCCACTGCCCATTTCCTGGCATATGTATATTTTAGATGTATAGGAATATGGTTGGAGAAGGCAGGCATAATAATGTCCTCGCCATGTGGGCACTCCCTGACAAATTGTGGTGGCCAGTCCTTTTCTGCTAGAAGTATGTCATAGCCCTTTGATAGTCTTTCCCAAAAAGTGCTTTCACCTGTCTAGGTTTGTCTCCCTCCATCCGGAGAGTTATTTCATATAACTTTTGTGGAGTACTAACCCTGGTGTCTACAGTCTCAACTGTGATGTACTCATTCAAGTCCACTATCTCCAGAAGTTCCTTCAGGTTCTGGCGAACTATTGTGACTTCTGCTGCACTGTCCAGCATTGTCTGAGCCCATTCTCCGTTCTTGAGTTGTGTTCTCAGTATTCTCGGCATGTCTGATCTTTAGACCTGCTACTTTCTTTTTGGAGAATTGAGGTTTTACTTTGGTTTTTGGAGCGTGTTTGTCGTCTTTCGATTTCATGCGTTCTTCTCTATGTTCCGATCATCCTCTTCTTTCCGAAGTCTGTGATGAGATCTGAAAGGGACGAGAGGAACGTGTATCAGTATCTTGATACCTGTCAGGTTTTCTCAAATTATCCCTATTCCTTAGGTTATACCTCCTTTCAGAGGGCTCCTTTTGAGGAGACTTACCTCGGGATTGAGAACGTTTCTTATTTGATTTTTGTTTAGTAGACTCCCACTTCTTTTTAGAAGATGTAGGAGTTTGTTTAATTGAGTCCTTCTCAGGACTTTCAGATAGTTTGGGTGGAAGACCAGTGAAACCTAAGCTATCTCTGCCTAATTCTGCATAAGATTGTTCAATTATTCTGGGTAGCTCAGTTTGATGTTCTGTAACATCAAATTCCCTTAATTTTTGGCGGATCGCCACTGCTGCTGCCTCCCCTTTAATATTAGATAATATTATTGTTGAGACCTGGTCAAAATTTTTCAGTAATTTCATACCTAAATTCAGAGCAGGCTCTGCCCCGTATTCATTTTGAATTTGTTTCAGGACATCAGGTATTACCGCAATTGACGGAATGCCATGTGTTTTAGTATAGATGGCAGCAAAGACTGAGCCCCAAGTGGTGCAGTCTTCCAGTTGTGGTGTGATCCCCATTGGTAAACTGATTGTCAGTATTCTGTGTTTCTCATACGGGCTAGTATTTGGAAATACTGCTTCGATTTGAGTAATTTTTTGAGCTATCCAGAATGGAATTTGCTCACGTTTTGTGGGCATTTTACCCATGACTGCGTATAGAGTCTGTGGTGTAATTTTTAGTGTATTCCCCTGTTGGGGAGTTGGATTTGGAAGTGTTAATGGTTGCTGGACTGTAAAAGTCCGCATGACATATTGGACCAATTGTCTGTAAATTTGTATTAACTTTGTGATTTGAGTAAGTAGTTCCTCGTTTGACATTTCTTCAATGTCAGGATGAGGTGTGTAGCCGGCTAGAATCGGCCATGTTGCTCCTGGTCTACCTAGTGGACCGAGCCTGGTAATGTTTTTGTGATGTTTTAGGGCGCCTTTAAACCAGAGCTGATGCTCCTGGTATGTTAGTGGAATTTCAATATCCTCGAAAGGAATATATTCCTCTGGTGGATCATCTTCTTTGTAGAAGTGAAACATGTGTGTTACTGAATTGGATTCAGGAAATATTACCCATGAATAGAATACCTCTGTCTGAAAGGATTCATGTGCCTCTATCACGAAAACTGCTCTACCGCCTCTTGGTGGTAGGCCATGTTTTATAAGTTTTAGAGTAATGGCTCTTCTTAAGTTTGGAGCGATGTTTACGACACCCTCCTCGGTTTCATTTAAACCTGTAATGTTAAAAGCTGCTGCTTGGGCTGGATCAGCCGCAGCTCCACCGTTTCCGGTCTCAGTGTCGGAGCCAGGCATTTTGTTGTTTTTTGTAAAATGTAGAACAAGTTTCAAGGAAACAAAGATTAAGTGCACAATATTTTGGAACACTGTATCCTTCAACGTTGAGCAAACCAAACAGCTAATATATAGGGTACTGCCCTATGTAGCCTTGGTGGACTCTTAACCCTGCCCACTCCAGACGTCTTTTGGAGTATATGAGTAGGGGTCTCTGAGAGAAAAAGCACGGCTGAGTTACTCAGTATCTAACGTTGAATTACCGCCTTACCAAACCGTTGGGCGCCATGTAGTGTAGCTCCTATTTCCCTAATAGGCTCTGCGCATTGGAATAATATATCCTATAGGTTTGACATAGGACTACGGTCAGTATGTCCCTATCGAGTATATTAAACTTAATTACTTGTGCCAGCTAGCTCAGAGGCCACTAGAAACTCCTTGACAACAAGAAGGAGTAGTTTCTGGCAGCCGCAAAACATGACCACTTTGTTTCCCTTTAGATTCAGAACGTGTCCCAGAGTCGTGGAAACAACAGATAACTATTTCACTCAGCTCAATCGTGCATGCTTAGTTTTCTCCAAGTTACACAGAAAGAAATAGACGGGCGTTTCAATAAAAGATTTATTGAACAGTCTTGTTTCTGGTGTAAGTAAAATGTGCTGTTACGATCACAAGACAGTATGCGAGATAAATAATGTACAGTGTGAGCAGTAGAAATAAATAATACTGCGATAGCATTATCTTTTAGTATATATGCATTTACATAAATAACACAGACTAAAAATGCGAGTACTCATACGATGCGTTTCTAATCTAGTTCTACCCCAATGTACCCAACTTAACCTAGGTGTAGGGAGAGGTATGAAGTATTCCTTACTATGGTATACTAAGAGTATGTTAAGTCTAGTATGCCTAGTATGCCAAGTATGCCAAGAGTCCCTTTAGGTTCTTATCAGCTCCATACCTGAAGAATGAGAGAGGTAGGAATCTCTTTGCCAGACTCGAACTCCAACACCCCGCAAGGGAAGTCAGATCACTGGAAGCTGGACTCTCTGCGTGCAGTGATGACAGCGTCTTCTCAGTGCGTCAGGCCGGGAAACGGGCTCCTCTGAAGTCGAGGTCTCCCTAGTTTACAAGGGCTAGGGAAGGTATATTTATACCTGAGAGGTACCTCAGAATGTTAGCATTGACGTGGATCGGACAGCGGAAGACGTCATGAATGAACCCCTAAGGAATAATGGTTCATGCATAATAGATGAGTCCTTGAAGAAATCAATAGTCCTGTGCTAGGGAAATTCCCGAAGCCTAAGGGTCTGTTCTTCAAGAACTCGTTGTGACGTTAGGGTGGACGGATGTCGGAGACCATGCCTGTATTTGGAGTGCACGGTTTAATGCCTAAATAAGGACAGGGATTTTATGCCTATATATGGGCAGGGCGAATTGTGCCTATATAAGGACATGATACTGGAAAGCCCGTTTATGGACACCCTAAGAGGAATACAACAGTAGCCCCTTCGGACAATGTCCAAAACCCACCTGTCCGATGTGATGGTGCGCCAGAGGGGAAGGTGATGGCGAACCCTGCCCCCCACTGGCGTGCTGTGGACTGGAAAGGACGGACTAGGAGGGTTTGGAGGCCGCGGACGGGGCTGAGGTGGTGGCCTGACCCGCTCGCTGGTTACGCGACCCACCTCGGCGAGAGCCACGTCCTCGGCCGCGCGAAGGCGTCTGCTGCACGGGCCGGTGGCTGGGCAGCGGACGTGACTGGGCGCCTCTTCCGTGGCCACGAAAGGGGCGAAAAGCAGACTGCTGCGGAAGGCGCGAGGCCCAAGGACTTGGCCGTAGCCCGCGAGTCCTTAAAGCGCTCCAGCGCGCTGTCTGCCTTATTGCCAAAAAGGCGGATACCATCAAAGGGCATGTCCATAAGGGTGTTTTGGACATCGCCCAAGAAACCAGTGGTCCTCAGCCAGGCGTGACGGCGCAGCGCCACTGTCGTAGCAAGCGATCTGCCTAGCGAGTCAGCGGTGTCTAGGCCACATCTGATCGTGAACTTCGCTGCGTCTCTCCCTTCTGCAATAGCGCGGGAGAGAAGTGTCTGGACCTCCTCAGGACACTGGGGCAGCACCTGCGCCACTGAATCCCACAGAGAGTGGGAGTAACGGCCCAAAAGGCAAGCGGTGTTCACGGACCGCAAGCCAGCACTGGAGGAAGAAAAAACCTTCTTCCCAAATTGGTCCAGTTTTTTGGATTCCCTATCCGGCGGAGCCGTAGGGAAGGCGCTCTGAGAGGCAGAGGCTTGGAGAACCAAGCTCTCGGGAGTGGGGTGTTGGGAGAGGAACAGAGGGTCGCCCGGGGCCGGGCGATGGCGTCGGGCTACGTTCCTGTCCACAGGAGCCCCTGTGGTGGGCCTAGACCAGGTGCCCAAAAGAATGTCCGAAAGTGCGTCGTTGAACGGCAGCAGTGGCTCCGAAGAGGTAGCCGCCGGCTGAATCACTTCCGTCAGGAGGTTAGTCCTGACAGCCACCGTAGGGAGCTCGAGGCGCAAGGCAGCAGCCGCCCTACGCAACACCGTTGCATAATTTGCTCCCTCCTCCGTAGCCACGGAAGGAGGAGACAGCATGCCAAGGTCCGGAGAGGTGTCCAGACCACTGGCATCCCCTAGTTCCTCAGCCCAGTCCTGATAAGGCTCACACTGAGCTGTGAGAGGGTCTTCCGACCCCTCCCAGTCTTCCACGTCCTCCAAAACAGGTGAAAAGTAAGGAGGAGGGACATGAGGGAAAAAGAGTCCATCGGCGTCGGAATCGGCGTCGAGCGACGTCGATCCGGCTCCGTGTCCGGTGCCGGGGAGAATCTGGGGACGGCGCCGTCCGGGGCCTCGGACGGCGCCGTGAACGGTACCGGTGAGGGCGACGCCGGTGGAGGTGTGGTTAGGTCAACCGGCGTCGACCGGGATCCAGGCTTGGATCCGAGGGGGTCCTGCGGCGCAGGGGCCGGAGCCGCCGGAGACACCGGGGCCGGAGCCGCCGGTGGTGCCGAAGGAGGACTCCCACTGGGGCCCCCGGGGCCCGTAGGCGCACCGGGGGAACCCTTAGGCCCGAAGAGGCGGGCCATGGCCGACAGGAACTCCTGTATCTCGGCCAGTCGACGTCGGACCCGGAGGAGGCGGGTAGGCCGGCGTTGGCTGCGCGGGCACCCCCGGAGCCGCGGGGGCGGCACCGTCTGGACCCTCGGCCGGGTCGTGAGACCGGCAAGGGGAGGTCTTAGAGCGACGCTTCTTAGACCTCTTGTGCTTCGCCTTACCGGAGGACCAAGACTTCGACCCCGACGAATGACGACGGCTCCGCGACCGGCCCCTCGACCTCCCACGGGACCGGGACCTTGAACGGCGCGGAGCCGAGTGCCGGGCCTCGAGGAGCTTTCGAGACCGCTCTCGCAAAGCCTTCGGGGCAAGGGACCGACACTCGGGGCACGACTGGGTGTCGTGGCCGCGCCCCAGGCAGAAGTGACACTCACGGTGCGGATCCGTAATCGACATCATGCGATTACAGACTCCGCATGGCTTGAAGCCGGGCATCCCTACTGACACCTTTGGAGTCGAACGACTCGAAAAAACTTGGACAAAAAGTCACAAAATACTCAGTCAAAAAATGACTGGGGCACTGCTCAATCCGGATCTGCGCTTACTGGCGCGGAAAAAGAAAGAACTGACGCCAGCGCGCATGGGCGGCGTCGAAGTATTGGCCGCGACGTCATCCCGGTGATCACGACGCCGACGACGGACGCGGAGCCGCACGACGCCGCCTACCGACGCGCAGGGGTACTGCTACGCAAAACTTTCCGGATCCAGCCTGACGCCTGGGGCTATTCTAAAGTAAGGAATCTGTCACTAACGTGTCTCTTTCAGATAGATGCATACTGGGTAAGTAGCATTTTCCGTTCGAGGCATGTGAGCTGTAGATCACATGCTGTGCATAGACTAAAAAGCAGTTATCTCCCAAAGCGGTGGCTAACCTGTAGCTGTTGCAGTGGTCTGAAATAGTGTACCTAAAACTGCTTGGCCCACACTAGCTTGCTGTCTTGCTAACACATCTACACAATAGTGTTTTGTGAATGTGTGAGGTGTAGACCATGTTGCAGCTTTGCAGATATCATCTATGAGTGTGTTTCCTAGAAATGCCATAGAAGCCCCTAGTTTGCGATTGGAGTGTGCTCTAGGGGGAATTGCTAAAGTTCTTTTTGCTTTTGCATAGCATATCTGAATGCATTTTACTATCCACCTTGCAATGCCTGACTTTGATATTGGATTGCCTTTATGTGGTGGAGCAAAAGCGACAAATAGTTTTGTTTTGCGAAAAGGTTTTGTCCTTTCTATATAGTAAAGAATTGCTCTTTTCACATCTAAAGTGTGTAAAGCACGTTCTGCCACAGAATCTGGTTGAGGGAAGAACACAGGCAACCCAACAGATTGGTTGATGTGAAAGGCAGAAATGACCTTTGGTAAAAAATTTGGATTGGTCCTAAGAACCACTTTGTTTTGATGTATTTGTAAGAATGGTTCTTCTATGGTTAGTGCCTGGATCTCACCCACTCTCCTCAGAGATGTGATAGCTATGAGGAAAGCTACCTTCCAAGTAAGAAGGAATGGTTTCTTACCTGTAACTTCTTTTCTCTTGCAGGGGAATTTCCATGATAGTCAAAAGCGCTGAATAGTCCCGCCCATGCGCGGGGACCCCGGAGCAGTTGATATATATGTATATATATATTCTTAAATGTAGAATTTCGCCTTACTTCAGGAAGGCCTGCAAAGACACTTAAGAAAAAGAGACAGATTATGCAGCCTATTTACCTAGGCTACACTGGCCAGATTCTCCATACTGAAGAGAACAAAGGGGCCAGAATAAGTAAATTTGAGATAATTTTAGTATTAGTTAGTAGAAATATCTCTCACAAACCCTTTTTTATCTTTATAATAGAGATGAAGGAGCAGGGCAGAGTAGCCTCATAGGCTGTCATTATATGTCTAAGAATAAAGAACACTGTGCCTTTAAGGGACCAGGCACCACCAGTATCCCATCATGCATAGCAGGTGGCAGTTACTTCAGTTCTTTTGGAGGCTACTGATAACAGATATGTAGAAAAAACAATTCTTCTGTCTTTTCCACCGGGGAGGAGGGAGGGTCGCTTATGACTATCATGGAAATTCCCCTGCGAGAGAAAAGAAGTTACAGGTAAGAAACCATTCCTTCTCTCGCAGGGGATTTCCATGTATAGTCATAAGCGCTGAACAGAGTAGCAAGCCCATCCCAAAGAAAGCGGCGAAATAGACAGAGGAAAAAAGGGAGCTAAAGGACTCAAGAAAAAAGATTTCTGAGTGAAGCTTGCCCTACTTGAGTGTATGCTCTAGCATCAGAATCTAGGCAGTAATGCTTTGTAAATGTGTGTACTGACTTCCAGGTAGCTGCTTTACAGATCTCTGGAATTGGGATATTACGTAGTAAAGCCGTAGTGGCTGCTTTCCCCCTAGTAGAATGAGCCCTAGGTTTGGCTGACAGGCTTTTGTTAGCTTTTTGATAACATAATAGGATGCAAGAGACTATCCATCTCGAGATGGACTGTTTCGAAGTAGCTAGCCCTGTTCGGACCGGGCCATAGTTTACAAATAGCTGTTGTGATTGGCGAATACTCTTAGTTCTATCCAGGTAGAACTTTAGAACTCTCTTTACATCCAGGGAATGAAGGGATCTTTCCGCTGGTGTAGAGGGGTTCTGGAAGAATGTTGGAAGGGATATTATCTGATTAACATGAAAGTCAGATACCACCTTAGGGAGGAATTTAGGGTGGGTTCTCATAACTACCTTGCTCAAGTGGAAGACCGTGTAGGGTTCATGAGAACAAAGGGCTTGTAATTCACTAACCCTACGGGCTGAAGTGATCGCCACAAGGAAAGCTGTTTTCCATGATAAATGTTGTAGAGATGCCTTGTGAATGGGTTCAAAAGGGTCTTGCATAAGGCGAGAGAGCACTATATTGAGTTCCCAGGGAGGAGAAGGTCGTCTAATTGGAGGAAAGACCTTTTTCAAGCCCTCTAAGAAATCCTTAATCACCGGGATTCTAAAAAAGGAGGTTTGTGAGGGACATTTTCTATAAGCAGTCAAAGCTGCTAAGTGAACTTTTATCGAGGATATTTGTAAGCCAGATTTTGCTAAGTGGAGTAAGTACGGAAGAATAACATCTTCCTGACAAGAAGTGGGATCCACATTTCTGGAAGAACACCATATGCAGAATCTCTTCCACTTGAATGCATATGCTGATCGCGTGGAAGGTCGTTTAGCCTCTTTGAGGATCTCCATGCAGTCCTGTGGCAGATTCAGATGTCCATATTGTATCAGTTCAGGAGCCATGCCGCCAAATTCAAAGAGGAGAGGTTGGGATGTACTATCTGGCCTCCGAATTTCATTAGCAGATCCGGCCTGCATGGCAGCCACAGATGTGGACGGATGGACCGGTGAAGGAGGTCCGTGAACCACCATTGGCATGGCCATTCTGGAGCTATGAGGATCATCCTGGTTGACGATTGAGTCAATTTGATGAGAACTTCCAGAATCAGGGGGATCGGAGGAAAGGCGTAGACAAATTTCCCGGACCAATTTATCCAAAGGGCATTCCCCAGAGTTCCAGTCTGGTAGAATCTTGATGCGAAGCTTTGGCATTTTCTGTTTTCTGCGGTGGCGAACAAGTCGACGCGGGGAGTACCCCATCGCTGAAATACGTCTAGTACCACGTCGTCGTGCAAGACCCACTCGTGGGTTTCTTGCAGGATTCTGCTGAATAAGTCCGCTTGAGCATTTTGGACACCTGGGAGGTGTACTGCTGTGATCGTCAAGCCCCTGGCAAGAAGCCACTTCCAGATCGTCTGAGCCTCGCGGGATAAGACTCTGGACCTTGTCCCCCCCCCTGCTTGTTGAGGTAGTACATTGTTGTTGTGTTGTCCGTTTGAACAAGCAGGGACGAGGTGTTGAACGAGGGGCAGAAAGCTTTCAACGCCAGATGGACTGCCTGAAGCTCCATGAGGTTGATGTGGTACGAAGTTTCCTTTTCTGGCCATTTCCCCTGGATCTGGAGATGGTCCATATGCGCTCCCCAGCCCAGCAACGATGCGTCCGTGACAATAGTCTGAGGAGGAATCTCCTGATGGAAAGGAGTGCCCTGGAGTAGATTGGATGGGGAGCACTACCATTTGAGAGACGACTTCACATGGAGGGATAGTTGTATCCTGTCCTCCCAGTTCCCCGTCAATTGATCCCATTGATCCTCGAGGCATTCCTGCAGAGGTCTCATGTGCAGACGGGCATTCGGTGTGAGGAATATGCATTGGCCATCGAGCCGAGGAGAGAGGCAATTGTTCTGACTGTTGGATGGGAAGCTTTCATGAGCCACTGACACTTCAGAAGGATCGATAAGCGTCTCTCCTCCGAAGGAAACACTTTTGCCTTTACCGCGTCGATTAAGGCACCTAGATAATGCAAGGTCTGTACTGGGGTAGAGATTGATTTGTCGCGGTTGATCTGAAGCCCCAATCTCTGTAAGAGGTCGCCAGTCCAGTTGAAATGAAGCTGCGCCTCTTGAGGGGAGGAAGCCTTGATGAGCCAATGGTAAAGATAAGGATAGACGAAAACCTTGTGTCTCCGGAGATGGGCTGCGACTACTGCCATGCATTTGGAGAATGTTCTGGGTGCTGACTTTAGCCCGAATGGAAGGACCCGGTACTGGTAATGGTCCTTTCCCACCACGAACCTCAAGAATTTGCGATGCTTTCTGGCAATTGGAATATGAAAGTACGCGTCTTGAAGGTCCATCAAACAAAGCCAATCTCCTTGATGTAATTGAGGGTAAATCTGGTGTAAAGCCAGCATCCTGAATTTTTCTCGCCGAATCCATTTGTTGGCTGTCTTGAGGTCTAGAATGGGTCTGAATTCTTGTTTGTCTTTCTTTTTGACAAGAAAGTATCTTGAATAAATGCCTTGTCCTCGTTGTTGGTGAGGAACTGGTTCCACCGCCAATTGTACAAGGATGTTGACCTCCGCTCGTAAGAGAGGAAGCTGGAAGTTGGTTGGCTTCGGAGGGATGGATGGAGGAGGACTGGTGAACCGCAGGCAATATCCATTGCGCACAATATTCAGCACCCAAGAGTCTTTTGTTATGTTTTGCCACTCTATCGGGTAATGACATATGCTTCCCCTCACTGGAGTGGGGAACAGAAGAGGGGGAAGTAACGACTCAGGGCTTCGGCCTAGCAGGCTGTTTACTCACTTGAGGGTGTTACTGGGAAAATCTTCCCCTTGGTTGGCGTCGCTGATACGACTGGTAAGGTCGTTGCTGTTGTGACTGAGGGCCACCCTGCTGTCGACCCTGGTACCATGAGGAAGAGTGACCTCTCTGGGAAGAGAACCGTCGTTGGTAAGGCCGGAAAGTTTTTCTTTGTTCTCTAGGCCTTTCCAGGCCTACAGCCTTAAGGGTTTCCATCTCCGTTTTCATGCGCGTCATTTCATCATCTGCGAGGGATCCAAAGAGAGTAGAACCTGAGAAGGGTAAGTTCAGAATTCTTTGCTGCGCCTCCGGCTTGAGAGAGGTGAGACGCAGCCACGATTGCCGTCTGAGACCTATCCCGTGGCAGTACTCGTGAGCGGCTAGTAGTGAAGAGTCCGCTGCCGCACTGATAACCTGGTTCGAGACCATCAGGCCTTCGTTGAGGATTTCCGTTAAGTCCTCTCTTTTGTCGCTGGGCAGATTGTCCAGAAATTGGTTTAAGGACTCCCAGAGGGCTCTGTCATACCCGCCCAGCAAGGCAGTGGCGCTAGCTGCCTTCATGGTCGTAGCAGCTGTTCCGCACATCTTGCAGCCCACAGAATCTAGTTTGCAGCTTTCTTTATCCGGAGGGACCGTGGATGAAGGAGAAGTGGCATGCTGTTTTCTCACCGCTACCACAATAACCGAATCTGGAGCTGGGTCAGAGCGGAGAACAGCTGGATCCTGCTCCGGAGGTCGATACTTTTTTTGAAGTCTCGAAGGAGCTGTTTTTATTGATGCTGGTGTAAGGAAGAGCTCCATGGCTGGTTCAAGGAGGCCTGGTACCAGAGGCAATAAGGGTCTAGTAATAGATTTTTGTTGAAGGGTTTCAGAAATGACTGATGTCGGAGTTGGCATGGATAAGGGGATATTCAGTTTTGTAGCACCCCTTATTAAGACTTCCTGGAATCATCCACCGGAGAGACTCGTGGCGGTGGAGAGTCAGTCAATGTTGGTGAGCATTGACCTGCGTCTCCTCTTTTTCCTGGACTCCTCAAGCCTGGAAGATGGAGATAAAGACTTCGACGTCGGGGGGCGTGGCTTGCAGCCAAGCAAGATGGCCGCAGCCTAAGTGAGCTCCGTGACCGAGGGGGCCTTCGTAATAAATCCGACCATTAATCCTGGAAATACACGGCTCAGGCGAGGTGTGCAGCAATCGGAGCGCCAGCGGAACGGATTGAGACGCTCCGGACCTCCGTGAGACAAGTGGCCGCCGAGATCTGCTAGGTGGCGCAGACAGGCCTCCTGGCCGGCCGAGACCGGGACCTCGAGTACACTGACAACCCGCACCTCCGGCGAGAGAGGCGGCGCCGGACGCAAAGGCACACGGTGTGCGGCGAAGACAGGCACCAGGAGACCGCCGTGCTCACCGGACCTAGGGACAGCCCAGAGTCTCATTGACTTGCCGAATCACCAGGTGAGCCGAGCGGCGCTAGGCATAGTGCTTTCACGAAGACCCGCCGGCGGGAGAGTGCGCTTAGACGTGGCTGCCTGGTGGGAAATTCGGGACAAGGAGCTGCGCCATCCGCAACAGGAGCATGATGGCCAGTGAGTCTGGATGGCGCTTGGGACTTCCCGGTACCCCATAAAGGCATTACCAGTGGGCCCCATACCTCGCCCATTAAGAGAGTGGGGAGATCGCTTTGCGGTGCCGGTGAGGGGGATGGCTGGGGTGCCTCCCCTTCTGGACTGATCTAGCCTCACTAGACTCCGAAGAGGTCGCTACAGCGTTCCGAGGCCTGTCGGCCGCGGCCCGGGCTGCACTGCGGGTGTGGAGAGATCTCCGGGCGCAGCCCCGAGGGGACACGCGGCCCAGCAGCAGCGACAATTCCGGACAACGCCTGCCAAGTGCGAAACCAGGTACACATAGACTGACCTCTGTGTATAGAGGAACGAACCGTGTCTCTGTGCCCGGGGCCTCGCGGCACTGCCGATACCGGGGCGCACCGGACGGGGAGGCGCGGCTGCCACTGTCCGGTGTCGCAGGTGCAGTAAGAAGGCAGGAGATCCGACAGGCCGCGCGTTGCACCCTATAGGGCGGCAGGCGACGGCGGCCGCTGCCCTCTCCCCCTCTGTGTCTGGTGGGGCATTGTGGCGCGGACCAGGATGGCAGGCCGTGGTCCACGAGGAGCACCTTCCGGAAAATTGGACAAATTCGCCTACAACCAAGACCAGGGTGGAAAACAGCAATCAAACCCGGCCCCACTGGAGGACCCCGCATCGCAGGCCCCGGAGGCAGTCACATTGGTGGACATCATGGCCGCCTTACAGCAAGTTCAGTTATCTATAGGCACGATCTCCACAGACATATCTCTGATTCGGGCGGATTTCTCCAAACTGTCGGAAAGATTAACGGGGGTTGAATCCACGACGACGCAGCTCTCCACGGATACGGCTGCGTTGCAGCGTCAGGTGCGCCAGTGGAGACAGACAATAAGCTTATTCTTGCCAAGCTGGACGATCAGGAGGGCTGCTCCACGCCGCAACAATATCCGCATAATTGGTGTGCCGGAAAACGCGGGTGGGCCTGCCCTGGATCTCTTTGTAGAAGACCTCATCCAAAATCACTTGCAACCACGAGGACTGTCGAATTTCTTCTCCGTGGAAAGAGCGCACCGTATACCGGGAGGTAGACCCCGAGCGGGTGCCCCCCCAGACCAATTCTGGCGCGCCTCTTCAATTTTCGAGACAGAGATGCTGTATTGCAGGCGGCAAGAAAGGCCCCAACACTCCGCTTCGAGAATCACGAGATCACGCTCTACCCGGATTACACCGCTGCAGTAACTAAACAAAGACGCAGTTTTCTAGAGGTCAAGAAAGAGCTGAGGACCAGAGAACTTAAATACTCCATGCTGTTCCCGGCGAAACTGAGGGTAGAGGCGGAAGGAAAAACATGGTTCTTTGTCACACCGGAGGAAACTCGAGAATGGCTGGACGGATGGCGCCCGGCAATAAAGCCCGGGAAACTAAGAGCCCAGCAGCCGCATCAGCGCCGGGAGTTGCAAAGGTCAAGATCCACTGAATCCAGCGACAAAGGGGACTGAGTTAACGCGGACTATTGTTAGCGACTAATTGGCAATCGTACACGCTAACAAACTATCCCTCCCCTAAAACATGAAGGCTCGCCGAGCACAGGACCCACATACCAAGGCCCAATATCGAGAAGCCCATGGTACACCGGCGTTCATTGTACTTTCAGATCAGATGCAACCGCTGTGTTGCAACACTTGATAGGGGGCCTCCGAGGATCACGGACAGACTCTCACCCCCACGCAAGTACTAGTTATGGGGAAAAAGCACTCTGCTCAGTTGGGGTGGCGGGTAGTTGGGGGACCGCCGGGCAGGAGGCAGGGAGGAGGGTGGGAAAAGAGGGGTTGTTCTTGGTTTTTAGTTTGTTTTCGTTTAGTTTTTAAATGGCATTCATGATGACCGACTAAGGTGGACACCGCAATCAGTTTCGCACCCCCACAAGGCTACACATATAGATGGCGCACACTAGTCTACCAGTAGACACCACGGATAACCCGCCCCAGAGCCCCGAGGGGTCGCCCCCTCCTTTCACGGTACTGTCATGGAACGTGAATGGTTTAGGAGACAAGATTAAAGGGGATTGGTCCTCCAATACATAAAGCGTAAGGGTCCAGCGATAGCACTCATACAAGAAACGCACTTGACGGGCTCAGCTACCAAAGCCCTGGATAGATGGGGATACAAAATGGCAGCCCACTCGGAATTCACCCCCGGCTCCAGAGGGGTGGGAATACTGGTCAATAAACGCTTCCCACTGATATATTCCGCATCCAGCACAGATGATCAAGGCCGCTTCGCAGCGCTGACATGCCACTGGGAAGGGCGACCATACAACTTGGTCTCAGTGTATATCCCACCGACATTGCATCAAGCGACCCTCCGAGCAATAGGTAAATTTTTGCTATCTCTGCCACAAGGAGAAATCATTATGGGGGGAGATTTTAATGCCGTAATAGACGCATCGATTGATAAACAACCACCCAGAGACCCCGGTAGTACAAATCTTAAATTAACGGACTTCATTGACGCCATAGGCTTAGTGGACGTCTGGAGAACCAAGCACCCACAAGACAGGCAATACACGTATCACTCAGGGGTACACAATAGCCTCTCTAGAATCGATTACATGTTTACGATAGCAACTGGGATGGAGCGGGTTACCGTGATTCAGCACCTTCCCCGGGGAATATCAGACCACTCGCCCTTGTACATGGCATATATGTCCCACAATACCATACGACGGCGGATATTCCCAATACACCCGGGATATCTTAAAAATGGTAAGATAGATAAGGGACTACGCAGAGCCACAAAGCACTACTTCACCGACAAACGAACACTCAGTGTCTTCCCCTTTAATACTGTGGGAAGCCTACAAAACAGTACTACGCAGTCATGCGATCTCGCTAATAGCCGGACACAAGAAGTCACAGAGGCAACAGATAGAAGACTTAGAACGGGAGGTGGCCGAAGCAGAGGCGAATCATGCGCTTGACATCACAGATGACACGACTCACAGGTTAAGCTTAGTGCAGCAAGAATATAAAGCACTCGCGTATGAGACGGCAAAGGCCAAGCTTACAGCTACACGAGAAGTCATTTATGAAATGGGTGATAAGGCGGGTAAGCTCCTCGCCTGGTTGGATAAAAAGGACCGGGCCAGTAGATGGATAGCTCAACTCCGTTTAGAGAATGGGGACATGGTCTCGGACCCACAACAAATAGTGGACACGCTAGCCCTGCATTATGAAGCAATATACACCCCCACAGCTACGTGTACAATGGAGGATAACCTAGCCCTCCTCAAAGACATTTGCATGCCCGCACTGCCACAAGACGCCGCCCTAGCGCTTGATGCTGAACTGACGGCTGATGAGCTTGCATTAGCAATTTGGGCACTCCATACGGGGAAAGCCCTGGGGCCCAACGGCATCCCGGTGGAGCTCTACAAAAGAATGGCGACTCAACTTACGCCACACCTACTCAATATGTATAAGGCAAGTCTGAAAATGGGAGAGCTCCCCAAGGATCAGCGTCTCGCGACTATAGTCACAATTCACAAAACGGGCAAACCTCCGCAAGAATGCACGTCCTACAGACCAATCTCCCTAATAAACGCTGAGGCGAAAATATTGGCCAAGGCACTGGCAATGCGATTACAGCCATACCTTACCACGTTGATCCACCCGGATCTATCCGGATTCATGCCCAATCGCAGTACGGCCCTAAACCTCCGGAGGCTTCAGGGTGTCCTGGCGCGCAAGGAAACGATTGCGGAGGATGCAGTTATTCTATCATTAGATGCACGCATGGCATTTGACATGGTCGAGTGGCCATTCCTTTTTGCCGTTCTCCGACATCTGGGCTTTGGACCCAAATTCTGCGACTGGATACACCTCCTATACAATAAGCCCTTAGCACAGGTCGTAGCAAATGGCCGTACTTCAATGGCCTTCTCCCTTGGTAAGGGAACGAGACAGGGATGCCCACTATCCCCACTCTTGTTCGCGATAGTATTGGAACCACTGGCGGCTTGGATACGCCAAGATCCGGTTATCAGAGGGCTCAGGTGGACTACGGGATGGGAAGATCGCACATCATTGTATGCAGATGATGTGTTGCTTTACATGACATCCCCATCGCGATCCATAAACCGTTTATTGGATATTTGTGCGGCATATGGCAAAGCTTCAGGGTACACTATTAATTGGTCAAAATCGCTTCTGTACATTCTACATGGCCCGTCACCCAGATTGCCGCGCAACTGCGAAATCCAGGTTGCGGAACAAGGTTTCTTATACCTCGGTATATACATCACCCCTCAAGTCGCACGCTTCACAACAGAAAATCTTATGAAGCCCTTGGCCCGACTCCGCCGTGATGTCAAACACTGGCGCTCATTACCACTTACACTACTGGGAAGGGCGGCCCTCTTTAAAATGATGGCGCTGCCCAGATTTTTATATATACTACAGATTACCCCCTTCCAGGTCCCCCCCTCCTATTTCACATTGATAAACGCGGAAGTAACTAAACTCCTATGGGACGGAGGATCAGCCCGTATTGCCATGGCAAAGCTGGTGAAGGGATGGTACGATGGTGGTATTGCTCTCCCGCATATAAAAACGTACTACTGGGCAGCTCAACTCACGGTAATAAACCAATGGCTCCATGCCTCGCAGGACGACCCGGCATTCCGTATGGACCGGTATCTCCTAGAGCCCGAAGGGATAATGGGGGCACTCTATAATAAAGTTAAGAAGTCGAACTATACAGGCCCCACGGCTCACACAATACAAATTTGGCACGCGGCGCAGCGAGCTCTGGGCTGGGAGGGGACTCTCACGCAAGCGACACCACTGTGGGACACTCGGAAGCTGGGGAAGCTGAGAAATACTAAGGGCTTCCGGCAATGGGATCTAATAGGTATCTCCAGGGTGGGAGACCTGTGGAAAAAAGGGGAGGTCGTTCCATTTGCTCAATTACAAACCACCTACAAACTGGCACAGACTGAAGCCTTCAGATACGCGCAGATCCGACATGCACTAATAGCAGCAATCCCGACAGCCACACAACTACCGGAGGCCTCCCCACTGGAGGACAGACTCCTTACAGAGCACCTATCTAAAAAGCCATTTCCTTAACATACCGCAAGATAATAAACAATCAGCAGGATCCCACGGCGGCCCTGAAGGGGAGATGGGAGGCGGACCTGGGGGACCTGGATGAGGACGACTGGTTGGCAGTCCTGGCGTCCCCGAAGGACGTTGCAATACCCTGCACACTAAAACTAGTACAACTAAAAATCTTACACCGCATCTATTACACAAGAACCCTGCTACATAAGATAGGTAGGACGAACACTCCCTCCTGCCTGCGACACTGTGGTGCCGACGGCACCTTCTGGCACACAATATGGGACTGCCCAATCATCACTCCGTTTTGGGAGGCCATCCTGCGCACGATGACACAAGTCACTAGGGTAACGCTCCTGCTAGAACCCAAAAGATGCTTGCTCAATATCTGGGAGCCCACAGACCTAAGTCACGCAGACCAGGACTGGGTGACTCTTGGAATGACATTAGCCAAACGTAATATAGCACAACACTGGGGTGCGGAGCTGTCCCCGTCACATCAGCAGTGGTGCCGGGATATGGACCACACGATGGTGACAGAGAAATCGGTATACGTGCACCGGGGCTGCCCCGCAAAATGGACACGAATATGGGGGAAATGGAATCATTTCCGGGGTGATATTTGTGAACCTCCCCTAGAAAGGCAGGACTCAGAAGATAGCAGCTGACGAGGGACACCTAGCTAACCAGGACAAGCTTCATGACACAGAACACGCGATAAACACCAAGGGAGATGCGACACTCAAATGTTGATACACAAGACTTACCGTTGTTGATATGATTTTTGATCATGTATTGTGTATGCCATGATACGCTCCACCAATGTACTGATTGTTTGTTTGCTTATATCCAAAATGGCAATAAAATATATTATAAAAATAAAAAAAAAAAGACTTCGACGTCGACCTGCTCGTCGACGGCGAGTGTCGACGGCACTTTGATCTGCGGGAGCGCCTCGACGTTGAGCTTCCAGTGTGCCTCAACGGCGATCTTCGGCGCCTCGAAGGCGAACTCTGTGTTCGACTCGATGCCGATCGGTGTCCACCATGTCTCGACGTCGATCTTGTCCGCTTCGACATTGACTTGCGTTGCCGGTGTCTCGACGGAGACCTACTTGGAGTCTTTGACCTCGTCCTCCGGCGCTTGCTCGACGTCGTGTTTTGTATCGACGGCGAGCATATCGGCACCGTACCTCCTCTCGACGTCGATGTCCTCGACGTCGCGATGTCGTCTCTGCGTTCCCCCCTTCCTGGGACGCTCTGTGGAAGTTGTAGACAGAGACTTGGTAGAGGTTCTACCCTCTCCAAGTCCTGAAGTCCCACCTTCAGACTGCAGCCTTCTGCGCTCCTCAGTCCCATGGAGACGAATCTTCTCACTGTCTTTCAGGGTACGCTTAGTGAAGTTCCTGCAGTGCTGGCATGTCTCAGGAACATGACTGTCTGGCAGACAGATGATACAGACCTCATGGGGGTCTGTCTTGGCCTTTTTTCTCCCACAAGCTGGGCATTTGTCAAAGAGAGATGGCATTTCTTGACAAAATGCTGTTAATTCCTGTCAGGAAAAAACAGAAAAAGGCAGGGGGAGACAAAAGACGTCGAGTGAAACGTTTAAAGTTAAAATTCAATGAAGAATTTTGAAGAAAAAAACCAATTTGGTCGAGCTCAATGCTCCAGGATCCTGTCAGCAGGAGCCGGAAAAAAGAACTGAAGTAACTGCCACCTGCTATGCATGATGGGATACTGGTGGTGCCTGATCCCTTAAAGGCACTGTGTTCTTTTTTCTTAGACATATAATGACAGCCTATGAGGCTACTCTGGCCTGCTCCTTCATCTCTATCATAAAGATAAAAAAGGGTTTGTGAGAGATATTTCTACTAACTAATACTAAAATTATCTCAAATTTACTTATTCTGGCCCCTTTTTTCTCTTCAGTATGGAGAGCCTGGCCAGTGTAGCCTAGGTAAATAGGCTGCATAATCCGTCTCTTTTTTCTTAAGTGTCTTTGCAGGCC
This sequence comes from Calotriton arnoldi, assembly GCA_963921515.1. NCBI lineage: Eukaryota > Metazoa > Chordata > Amphibia > Caudata > Salamandridae > Calotriton > Calotriton arnoldi. The sequence goes on from CAWUFW010000663.1 coordinate 408,253, forward strand.
TTCCTGAAGTAAGGCGAAATTCTACACTTAAGAAGATATATATATATATATCTCTCAACTGCTCCGGGGTCCCCCTGCATGGGCGGGACTATTCAGCGCTTATGACTATACATGGAAATCCCCTGCGAGAGAAATTGTATTTCACATTCAAATCCTCCCATGAATGCTTTGATGACAGGCACTCTAAAAAGAGACAGATGTTGTCTGTTTTGTAGGTATGCAGCTATTGCAGCAAAATGTAAGCGTATGGAAGAATACGCCAAATTGGAACGCTGTAGATGTAATAAATAGAAGATGATATTTTGAACTGACGCGTCCAGTGGATCTATGTGATTGTTATTGCAGTATATCACAAATCGTTTTTACTTTGCTGCATAGCATGCTTTTGAGGTAGGACGTCTAGCCTCTTTGATATTGTTCATGCAGCCTGGCGGAAGATTGAGGTAACCAAACTCTAGGATTTCAGGTGCCAGATCGCAAGGTTGAGATGGCTGGGATCTAGGTGTCTTATCTCTCCATGGCTCTGAGTGAGCAGATTGGGAGTGAGGTGTTGTTTTTGGTGAGGAACTACGGAGAGCTCCAACAGGGTTGTGAACCACGGTTGTCGCCCCATGTGGGAGCAACTAGGATTAATGTCAGGGACGCTTGTCTGAGCTTCCGAACTACTAATGGAATGAGTGGGAGAGGCGGAGAAGCGTAGGCAAATATCTCTGACCAATTCATCCATAGTGCATTGCCCTTGGACAATGGGTGTAGATGTCTGGATGCGAAGTTTGGGCATTTTGCGTTTAGGTTTGTGGCGAACAGATCTATGTCTGGAAATCCCCACATTTGGAAGAATGGGAGGAGAACTTGAGGGTGAAGTTCCCATTCGTGGATCTGTTGTCTTTGACGACTGAGCAGATCTGCAATCTGATTGTTTACTCGTGGAAGGTGTTCTGCAAAGAGAAACATTTTGTGATGTATGGCCCATCTCCAGATGGTCTGTGCTATTTGTGACAGCTGGAGAGAGTGTGTACCCCCCTGTTTTTGTATGTAGTACATTGCTGTCATGTTGTCTGTACGGATCAGGACAGTTTTGCCTAATAGATGAACTTGAAACGCTTTGAGCGCTAGAAAAATCGCTAGGAGCTCTGGATGATTTATGTGAATCTGCTTTTGCTGCAAAGCTCCACATACCCTTAATTGTATGCGTCTGGAGATGAGCTCCCCAACCAGTGTGCGATGCGTCTGCTGTTAGCACTATCTGTGGAACCGGGTCCGATGAAGGGCCGCCCTCTTGAAAGGTTTTGTGTATTCCACCACTGCAGAGAGCGATGGGGGTGGCCGTCGACCAACACTAGATTTGATAACAGACCCTGAGCCTGGTTCCACTGACGTGCTAAGCACTCCTGAAGGGGACGCAAGTGAAGTCTTGCGTAAGGGACTATTAGTATGCAAGACGCCATCATCCCCAGTAACTGCATGAACACTCAAGCTGGTAATGAGTGTTGAGGTTGGAACTGGCAGAGTAGAGTCTGCATGTTGCGGATTCTGGCCAGATTGGGATAGGCCAAAGCCTTTTGTGTGTCTATTGTGGCTCCCAGATACGCCTGTGTGTTGGATGGCTGTAGATGAGATTTGGACAGATTCACTGTGAACCCAAGATCGTGGAGCAACTGCACTGTTTTGAGAGTGTGATGGAGACAGCTTTCTTGCGAGTTGGCTTTTATGAGCCAATCGTCCAGATATGGGAAAACGTGAATGTGTTGTCTTCGAAGATGAGCTGCGACCACTGCTAAACACTTGGTGAAATCTCTGGGTGCGGCAGTTACTCCGAATGGGAGCACCTGGAACTGATAATGTTGTCCTGCTACTACGAACCTTAGGTATTTGCCATGAGCAGGATGTATTGGGATATGGAAATAGGCGTCCTTTAAGTCCAGAGTGGACAGAAAGTCGCCTTGTTGAAGGAGCGGAAGTACTTGCTGGAGAGTGACCATGTGAAAGTGGTCTGATTGAATGTATAGATTTAGTTCTCTGAGGTCTAGTATAGGCCTGAGAGAACCGTCCTTCTTGGGAATTAAGAAGTATAGGGAGTATACTCCGGTCCCTTGATGTTTTAATGGGACTGGCTCTATTGCTCCTTTTTCGAACAGAGATTGAACTTCTTTTTTTTTTAAGGGTAAGATGTTCCTGTGCCATTGCATGTGATCTTGGAAGAATGTTTGGGGGAGTGTCTGTAAGTTCCAGGCAATAACCATATTGGATAATTTGTAGAACCCATTTGTCTGAGGTGATAGTGTTCCAGACAGGGAGAAATTGAGAGAGACGTCCCCCGACAGGAGTGGAATGATCGGAGGGTAGCGGAAGGAAGTCACTGTTTGTTATTAGCGGGGGAAGTGCGTGTGGAGTTGCCTCTGCCTCTTCCCTTACCATTGTTTCCTCTAAAACCTCCTCTAAAATATCCTCTTGATGAGGGCGATTGGTTGTTGCCCTTGTAAGAGGAGGAGGGAATCTCTGTAGTAACAGTTTTGGAACCACCCCTGTAAAAGGAGCGGCGAAAGGAACCTCTATTAGCAGGTAATTGTAAAGCCCCCATGGACTTTGCGACCTCAGTGTCCTTTTTTATTTTCTCCAGCAAGGTGTCAACTGCTGGACCAAAGAGCAGTGGCGGCTCCTCCATTGGGGCGTGGGGGTGTCGCCCCACTGCTTTCTCGCAGTGCGAGAAGCAGAAACATAAAAATGTAAAACTACCATTTTATGTTTCTGCTTCTCGCACTGCGAGAAAGCAGAAGTGCCTGGTTGGGGGCGGGCAGTCCTGCTCGAGGGCAGGGGGGAGGGGGAGTGGCTTGCCCACTGTTGTGGGCCCTGACTGTTTGGTCGGCCCTCTGGGGCCGATCAAACCAGTCATGCGCACTCTACATTTTTGCATGCAGCCTACATAGAGAAAATGGCCTCCCTACAGGCACCCGACTGGGCGCCGTCCGCACCAATCACAACGCTGCCATTGCAGCGTTGTGATTGGCTTAGGGGAGGGAGGCTGCCTAGCTGAAATGCAGACCCGGCCAGGAGCAGCAGGAGCTGAGGCAACGGCGCGTGACCCGGGGGAAGGTAAGTTTTTAACATTTTAATTACCGTCCCGCTCCCCCCCTCACCCCCCCCACGAACCCACGCGAACCTACCCCCCCCCCACCCGCCCATCATGCCGGCCGCGACTGGTACCAGCAATGATTGTGGTTTAATTATCGTCTCCTGCTGAAGTTCCAGTGTCCTAACCCTTGAGTTTTCGCATCGAACTCACCACGCCTTGATATCAAACGGCAATATGTGCGAAATATGAAGTGTATGCATGGAAAAAACATAATGGAGATGTTTCCAAATTAGCATTCAAAATTTATGTAAGGGACTAGAGATTGGGATGGGTTAACACAGTCGAATGTAGTGGCACCTCTCATCTCTGTCTGCCTACCATAGAACTAGAATTAACATGTCTGCCTGTGTTTAATACCATGGTGCATTAAAGATAGGTATCGCGTAACTAATTTTGGAACGTAAAAGTGGACAAATTCACGTCTCCTGAATCTCTTCCAGAGGTTGAAAACGAATGACACCGCTTTAAACAGCGAGTGAAGCTATCCATCTCCTGTTTGAGAACCAAGGTCATGTGCCAGTTTTCATCTATTCTCTATTAAGAAAATAATTAAAACATGTAGTTTCTTAACAATTCATAACACGCGCCATAAAGTGGCGCACTTTCAAATCGTGTTTACAGCTTGGAACCCATTTGCTAAGAACGCCGTTTCATTACTTCCTCACTGTGCAAATGTCCGGAAATCTGCCTGCTTTTCGAGCAGGTCTTCGAATTTGCAATCACAGTCCACACAGTTTCTGCAACCAATCTGTCGCCCCATGGTTTCATTGATTTTCTTTTACTGATCATGGTTTTTGCAGGCTGTGCAACACTGGATAATTCCTGCTTTTGGGTGACTATGAAGGCTGCTGCAGGCAGAAGACATTCAGTGTGCATTACTGTCTTTCTCTTATTTACGTTTTTCCATGATGAAATGCGATACATAGGATATCAAACTTCCAAACAATTTTATTTGCGCCCAGATTTTCTATCATTTCGCTGCAGGGATTTAGACTTAATTCCTAATGCTTACACAGACACTAGAGAAACCTCCCATCTATTCATGGTCCTCAAGGTGTTGTTTTAATTACAGCTACCTCATTACTGTTAATGCTAATGTGGGCCGCCCTAATGTGAAGGTAAACACAGTGACGCAGTCGGCAGGTGAGAAAATATGAGAAAAGTGCATGTGCGATTCATTGAGATTTTAACTACACAACATCTTAGCGAGCCACTGCGCGGGCAAATGCAGCCATTGATCCAGCACTGAATTCCAATGCGCTGGCTTTACAGGTGCTCTGATATGCGGCACTCAGTGCACGTGTAACATGCAAGTGCGACCTCACTAGAAGAACTGGACGACAATTGGGAAATTGTGCAGTCCGCAGAGTGCACGAGAGTCGTATTTAGATAGTTTAGAGTATTTTTTAGGAGGCGTTAAAATAGTGACAAAATGTTTTCACCTACCAAAATGTAAGGACAGAGTTGGTGCTCCAGTTTTCTTACTCAGTGGGTCAACATTTCAAAGTAGAAATCACTACTTGAAGTTTTTGATAAATATGATGTTGTACTTAATTTTTGTGTAGCTATAATTATTTTGTAGTGCGTTGGTGCTATGTATGTCCTGTATATATATGTATGTCTACATATGTATATAGTTGTGCATTCATTTATTCACTCTTCCTCCCCTCGTTCAGGGCTTTCAGCAATGAATTTGGAACATATTAATCCCTGTCGCTCTAAACACTTAAAAAAAATCGGCTTGCCCGTGGCTTTAAGCGCTATGTACATGCTATTTCAGGGGTATTGTTCAAGGTCCTTTGTTTTTGAATTTTCACACTTGTGTTGGTACCCCAGCCTGAAGCATGCACCAAAGCCTGTAACTGCTGTGCCCAGGTGCTCATATCTGAGAGAGAGAGGACGCAGTGTTTATGGCCCTTTCTTTCTTTCCTTTTTTTACAGTTTTATATAGCACAAACTCTCCCTCACACAGCTCCTCTTGGTTTCACTCCCTCACACAACTCCCCTTGGCTCTCTCATTCAGAATGTTGTAGTGAAGTCACTGTTGCACTTTTTTTTTTTTTAAATGGCGATTCTTGCATGAAAACAGAAAATTAATTTAAGGAAATAGTGTCATCATATTGATGTACAGCACTGCACAGTCAATGAATGTATTTATTGTATAGTTAAAACCATTACAAGTGTATCAGTGTGTTCAAAAGTTAATATGGGCAAATGATAACATCAGCATACGCAAAGATTGTCCTCTATAGCTCATAAAAATTAGCAATTTCTTAAATGATAAATAATTAAATCGTATTGCTTTATTAACCTTCCTACTTCCTCAAATTTGCACCATTTATCCACTCTTTTTTTTAAAAAATCTCGAGGGGAGAACCCCCCCGAACCCCTCGTAGGTTGTTCAGGCTCGCTCGCTACGCTCGCTCGCCGCAGTACTGTAATATTTTACGCCTCACCGCTTTCAAATATCACCAGCCACCACTGCCAAAGAGGTGTTCCTTGTCAAAAGGTTGATTAGGAATGGAGGCCTGTACCTCAGGTTTGAAACCTGATATTCTTAACCATGCGTGTCTGCGTAGCAACACGCTTGTGTTTACTGTGCGTGCTGCTGTGTCTGCTGCATCTAATGCACATTTGATGGAGGTATTGGTAATGAGTTTTCCTTCTTGTATAAGATCATTTGCCTTAGATTTATGCTCATCAGGCAGATATTGGATACGTTTTTCTAACTCATTATAATGCGCTCTATCGTATCTGGCTAGCAAAGCCTGAACATTGGCAATGCGCCAGTGATTAGCTGCCTGAGAAGCTACCCTTTTACCAGAGGCATCAATTAACTTGGACTCTTTATCAGGAGGAGGGGCCTCACCTGTTGTTTGTGAATTTGCTCTTTTACAAGCATTAGAGACCACCAAAGAGTCTAAGGGCAGCTGACCCTTGATGTAAGCAGGGTCAGTAGGTGCTGGTTTATATTTTTTTCTCAACCTTGGGCGTGATGATTCTTGCCCTGACAGGGTCTTTGAAAACCTCATCTGCATGCTTAAGCATTCCCTTAAGCATTGGTAATGTGTGTGTTGTTTTTTGAGTGGAGCTTAAGGTCTCAAATAAGAAGTCTTCCTCTAAAGTCTCTTTATGTAGTTCCACCCCATGATAGTGAGCAGCCCTATTAAGAAGCTCAATATAACCTATATTGTCATCAGGAGGTGATGGCCTGGATGGATACAAGTCAGTGTCTGTGTGTGGATCAGTATTATAATCCTCAACATCTTGTGGCCTGTTGTCATCCCCATCCCCCTCATCCTGTGGGTCAGGTGATAGTGGTGGTGGTGAATTAGTGGGGGTAATGAGTAGTTGAGGATTAGTAGGTGAAGGGAGTGGAACATAAGGTGGTGATGGGTTTGTACTCACATTCCTTTTCTTCAGGGCTATATGATGCTCATCCTGATGTGCCAATTTCCTTTTTTCAGGCAATTTGGCATGGATATGTCCAGTATCTGGGTTGATAACCAGTTCTTTTTGTTTCGGATCCGGAGGTGGAACATCGGACTGAAACTCTTTTGTTGGAGTCTTTTTCTCTTTACTTGTAGTTTTCGGCATCGAAAGTTTTGGCTCCGAACTCTTCAGCACCGAAGATTTAGGCTTGGACAAAGATGGAGGATGGACATGCTTGGTTTTCGACGCAGAGGATTTCGGCTCTGTGCCGGTAGGGGGCCGACTCGATCCCCAGCCGGAAGGCTTTTCTTTGTGTTTCGGCGCCGGGCCCGCGGGCGGGGTGCTCAAAACATTTTCTCGGTGCCAACCTTGGCCCGCAGGCAGAGGAAGGACCGGAGCCTTTTTCTATTTTGGTTGTTGAGGCAAGGGGGTTTCTGTACTCAAGGTACGTTGACCCGGTGTAACTTGCTTCTCTTCTTCCATGTCGGAGTCAGCTTCGGACACGGAGACATGTTCTTCTTCCTTGGCTCCTTGAGCGTGCTCTTGGTTGGAATCTTCTCCGAAGATGTCCGATACGGAGCCGCCTTGGTGTTGCATTTTGTGACGTCGAGCCCGACGGTCACGGAGTGTCTTCTTCGTTCGAAACGATCAGCACGCGTCGCAGTCTTTCTTGTCGTGTTCCGGGGACAAACCGAGATTGCACACTTCGTGCAGGTCGGTGCGCGGAAACTTGGTGCGACACCCGGGACAGAGCTTGAATGGAGTCCGTTCCATCGACCGCTAGCGAGCCCGGCGCAGGTAGACCCAACGGCTCTCCACGAGTTTTCCGATCGAAGATTCTTGGTTTGAAACGATACGCGGAGAAAAGGAAACGCGATCGAGAAACAATACCGTCGAGGGTAGTGGATTGCGCGTCGCAGGGAACCCGAGAAATGGTGCCGAACCGGAGCGTAGCAATTCACATCCAAACCCGATGGCGGAAAAAAACAATCTGACAATGGAGTCGATGCCCATGTGCACTATCACCGAAAGGAGGAGTCACCTACCTCGTGACTGGAAAAGACTTCTTCGAACAAAAACAAAGTGCAAACATCCGGACCCAACACTAGATGGCAGGCTATGCACAGCATGTGATCTACAGCTCACATGCCTCGAACATCTTCTTTTGCTACACGAGTATGGCCAACCACCTTCTGTCCTTACACATTTCAATGGCTTCAATCTCCTCTCCCCCGTACAACTTAATTATCTTCACCTCTGCTGGATTATTTGATTTACTACTGCTCCTCCTCCTCATCTCCTTGCTCTTGGATGGATTCCAAATGGTGAGTCCTACTTTTGGGGATCAAAAATGTACCAGTCTCCCTGCCACAGCAGAACCAAACACTATAAGTGAGCAAATGATGGGTGTGACCCTGAAAGTGAACTCCAGCAGAGCCTCAGTAAACGTTGTGCCACTGGATCCAACACGTTTGGGGCGGTCATTCGGTGATTTGAGATGACATCATTAGGGCGCACAGATGCACACTACTAGGCCAACCATTCGACTGCATCGAGCTGACAGTAAAAGGGCCAGATTTGGCTGAAAATCTCCTCGCCCTAGAATACCGAACCTGTTCCCCTGACTTTTCTTCTATCCAGTTCAAGCGTTCTATACCCCTCATGCCAACTACTTCTCCACCTTCGGATGGAAGACTCAGTGGTTCCACCATAGATCTTAATGACTGACTCCTGAAGAAAGCTTATCAGCTCCCCAGATTATGCTCCACTCCTTTTTTCCATGAAGATACCTGCCCTAGTGACAAGGCCCTACAGAAGGCACCCCACCTAAACAAGGATGGTCCCCCACTAGATGTATGTGCAATTAGCGCCTCCAATAATCCCAGAGGATTGGAGGGTGCGCTCTGCCGCACAGATTATAATATCCAAATACACAAAGTACTGGCAAAAGGACCAACACCCATAGCTATAATCTCCTGGAATGTTGTTGGCCTAAGACAAAAACTTGAGGATCCAGATTGGCATAGCTACATAGATAAATTTGATCTCTGCTTCTTCCAGGAGACATGGCTACTGACCCCCTATTTAAGTTGGGATATAAAACATACTACAAGAATGCTATCCCATCGCAGAGAGGAAGACCCTCAGGGGGGCTTGTAATATGGATCAAAATAACCCTGGGAATGCGAATCAATGCCTATACCATAGACTCACCTGATCTATTGGCAGTATACTTAGACACAAACACTTACAATAATGAAAAACTGTACCTTTTCAATGTCTACAACAGACCAACCAGGCAAAATCTCAACTCTGAGAGTATTGATTTACTAGGCAGTTCCCTGGATCACGTACACCCCATTGATACTGTGATTGTATGTGAGGTCTTTAAGTGCGCCTACAAACCACTAAACGGCCTAGAAAGTCTAACAGGGGAAGAGGACATGGCCAGGGGGTTGCCTCAGCTAGAGGCTGGACCACCAAAACCGTGCACCAACGCCGCAATACAGATAATGCAGCTTACCATCGAACACCACCTAAGGGCATGTAACAGAAGGGTGACCAATTACGGGAATGACAAACCCTCCCTAAACACATTTAATCGTGGTACCTCGCAGTCAAGAATAGATTACATTATGCACAGTATGCACAGATGGAGCAGGATTGGGAGCTTTAGAATAGATGCGAGAGAGGATAGTGACCATCGGCCACTTTGTTTAGAAGTACCAGGTTACATAGCAAGGGACGACCTACCCGGCACTTGCCTGCAAAATATACAGCCTTCAATAAGGAATAACCATACAGCTATTAAATGGCCTCGGATCACAGGAAAGATAGAGCTGGTGACAAGTATTTACAATACATTCGTAGAGGTAGTGGGCGCCTATGTAGAGACAAGTGGACCGTCAGTAATAACAATGCACAATTTCTTAGTCGCAAAGCTAGAGCCCCTTCTCACCAGAGATACTAGGAACAAACTGAAGCCCAAATGTAAGATGGGCACTAAACAAACCCCTGGTACACATCGGACTGCAGGAAAGCCAAGAAATGCTTACTCGAGAATCTAAAACAGGGAAGTGCAGACTTAATAAGGAGGGCTAGGGATCTCAACAGAAAAACATTAGCTACTGCAAGGAAGAATTAGGTGGAGAACAGTTGGTTGGACCTCCTCCAGAAAGTAAAAACCAATAATATGGCAGAGTTCTGGAAAATAATTGCATGTGGGGGCAAGGACCAAGTATTGAGTACAGAGTATCACCTGGATTCGGTAGCTTGGACCGAGCACTTCACTAATCTATATTCGAGCTTTCGGCCCATTCCTATCGAATACTGTGAGCCTGCTAGCAACGAGGGAGACAGAGAAGTGATCATTTTTAGGCTAAAAGAAACTGAACACGCAATAGACACCATCAAGCAGGGAAAAGCTCCGGGACTAGATAGACTCCCCGGAGATCTGTTCAAGCATGACAAAAAGGTTTGGGTCCTGTATGTCAACCTAATCAGCAACACTATAGCAGCAGGTGCACCAGTACCGGCAACGTGGAAAGGGGCTGAAATTGTCCCTATCTACAAAAAAGGCAGCAAACAGAAACCTGAGAACTACAGGCCAATTAGCCTGATAGATGTGCTCCAAAAAATGTATGCCAGACAACTATTGAATAGGGTTAATGAATGGATAGAGACTAACAACATAATGTCCCCATACCAGGCAGGATTTAGACCTTGCACAAGTACGGTGGACCAAGTCTTCAGACTTTTATGCATCATTTGGAAATATGTCAAGGTAAAGGGGGGCCACATCTACGTAGCAATTATAGACCTGAGGGCTGCCTTTGACCTCGTACCCAGATGTTTATTGTGGGGCTCACTAAAAAAACAGGAAGTCCCCGCAAACCTGTTAGCTCAGATAAAAAGGCTACACTGCGATAATTACGCTAGAGTTCGCTGGGGCTTGAATGAGGAGCTTACGGAACCGATCCCAATAGATAGAGGAGTGAGACAGGGATGCGTACTTGCCCCCACCCTGTTCTCACTCTATATTAATGACGTGGTTGACCACTTACAAAAAACTGAAAATGACCCCCCAAGTTGAATGGGAATTTGGTAGCAGCGTTACTATTCGCAGATAATACCATCCTGATCTCGCAGACACCCAGGGGCTTACAAAACTTAATGGACGATTTTAATAGATACTGCAATGCAAAAGGCCTAGAAATAAATACTGGTAAAACTAAGTATATGGCCATAAATCCCCATAAGAGTTTTAGAAATAATTTTAAGATGAATAACCAAAAATTAGAACATGCCCCAAATTTTACTTACCTGGGTATATTACTCGACTCTAAGCTATCATGGAAACAGCAGGTAAACCACTCAGCATTACGGCTTGCCCAGGGGGCAGGGGCTGTCCTAAAAAAATACAGCTTATCCTCAAGCAAACCCTTGACACCAGCCCTAGAGCTATATAAAAATGCAAGGCGCAGGCAGCAGCATTGTATGGCTCAGAACTCTGGGGTATTGGTGACACTAAACAACTAATAAGCGGGGAAAACAAGTTTGTGAGGAGAGTAACGGGGCTACCATCATCAACACCACTCATCCCAATGTTTTATGATCTAAACTTGAAGCGCATAGGGAAAATTGCAACATTGTGACTGCTGCTGTATTGGATACGCTTGTGGACAACACCAGAATTAGCTGAATATAGAGATGATGTGAGAGAACTCCTAGCCATTGATACATGTCTCACTTTCCCTTGGTTAAGATTTGTCAAGAAATGGCTTATAGATTTAGGCCTCAGTTCACACTGGACCGAGCCGCATAGCCTAACATCAAGTTGCAAAAATGTATTGAAGAGAACTTATTGGTCATACACCCTCAATGCACTCCACCGCGACTCAAAACTGGGTACGCTAACAACCCAATTTCTTATTATAAAACCGAACCCAAGCTTTGAAGAATTTCTTGATAATGTACAACCACATCTAGCAAGAACTCTGTATTTGAAATTAAGGTATGACACTTTGCAGATCAAGAGTTATACAGTAAATTGGGGAACAAATCGAAATCGCACCTGCACTTTATGTACTACATGCACTTTAAGGTCTACCGAAAACACAGCACATATCCTATTCTTCTGCCCAGCATATGCCTGGGCAAGGAGGAAATGGATACGTCCGTTGTGCAACACACTGGGATTCAGGAAGCACCAAGATGCATTGAGGGTGCTGACAGTTAGCACTGTAAAGCATGTAATATTTGCCTTATCCCGATATTTGTTTGCAGTAGGGATCATAAGAAGCAAAATGGGGCTAAATCTGTGATGCCGCAATGAATAACGCACCTTTTTAATTGGAAAAGCATCTTTGAATTGCACAAAAGTATCTGTTATTTTAATTGTATCATTCAACGTTTTAGCTGATTTTAAATATATATACAGCAGGGGGATGTATTGGAATACTTAGTGACCAGCTTATACTGTTTTATCCTGAGATTGATGACCATTTTACTGAGAATACTGTATATATTGCTCGATGAATTTTAGATTAGATCATGCGGGTGTTTAACACATGTATACAGTACAGTCGAGTATAGGCAATCGAACATTTTGTGAATATTTTGTACTGCTATGAAACTTTTTATGGCCTTTGGCCGAAATAAAGTATTCCTACCTAAAGGTTGTGCCAGTGAAACAGCTCTCACCACACACACACAGGCTACAGTACTTTCTCCTGTGACCAAGTCTACCTTCCTGCTCCCTGCTCCTAAGGCTATTTTTTTCCATATCAGTTGCACGGACCGTTGTATGAGCCTGTACCTTTAGTGGTCATAATCAGGGTATTATCCTCTCGCCCATATCTGCCAAAGCAAATGCTGGTCACCACATCCTGCAAGGAAAAAAAAGTTACAGGTAAAATGTCTGGATGGCACCCACAGCACCCAGAAACTGCAGTGTGTCAATAAGCAAATAAAATAACTTATTTTATATAAGCAAGATTTTCAATTGTGATGAAACGGCTACATATATCTTACAAAATTACATTCAAAAGCATATCATTTTCCCTGTATGTAAATATATACCCCATATGCTACCTTTTTCTAAACACAACAGAAGTGTGAAATTTCCGCATTCACAAATTTTGGGTTAGAGGCCTGTTTATTGGCATTCTAGTGAAAACCTACCTGCTAAGGTAGCAGAACACAGGCAAACTCCAACGTTTGTGGGCATTGAGAGGTCACTGCAGCTAGCTTACTCCCTGGAATACACAAACATGCATTGCCAAGGATGGAAGGAACAACTCAAAAAATGAAAGCAAATGTAAATGAAGAGCTTCTTCCACAGGAAAAAATAGTTTCCCCGGGAGAAATTAAAAGCTGTTAAACATGTACGTTTGTCTGAAATTTCTGTAGGCAGTATTTCAACCTGGTGGAATTATCACAAATGTACATGTTATCCCTGAAAGGCCTCCTAGAAAACTTCAGGAATTCAATTAAAATTTCACAGAAACCAGAAATGGTCTCCTAATGTTTAACTTTTTCACTTTTTCCTTTCTTAACTTTTTAATTACATTTTCAGTGTTAGACGTACAAAAAGAGATACAAAACAGAGCACAACCCATCATATTTATAAGCATCCCATAATCTTAATAAAAATAGTAACATCATTAGTAATGTACATCTTCACAAACTACAATACAAGACCAAAAAAAGCTGTACTGCCATTATAATTCCTTAAAGATTTAATAAAAAGTCTATACATTTACTTACATTGATGTTTTTTGTGTTCTATTCTCAAACAAATTATACATTTCATATGTTCACCATCAAATGTATGTACACCACTAGATGAATAAAATCAGACGTTTAGACATTAAGGGTATCTATTCATTTGTGTGCATACTGCTTTTATTTGTCCATATATTTTAGACTTTACTCCTATAATGCAATAAACATATGTGAACTAAAATGTGATAGTGCATAAGATCTGCTTAAGAATACTGCTGTGTAATGGGTCATAGTGGGTCAACCAATATGAAGGAGAATCTAACTCTTGTGATTTAGGTTGCGACAAAAGTGACATGGGTGACTAAAATGGGCACTCCACCTCTTTAAAAAGCTGCTGAAAAGTTGGAGGTACTCTTCACTGTGATGAATTTGTGCCATGGCAATATCCAATAAAAGCACACATGGACCTCTCTTTTCAGCCATTGTTACTGGCACCATTAATCCATTCAAACACCTACGATTGAGCAAATAGTTTGAGTTAAAATATAGGTCTACATGTTGACAGGACTGTTGTGTTGGAGTTCTTTTTAATATGTTTTTCTTGACTAAAAGCATAAAGTTGGGAGGAAGCTAATAATTAAGCTCGTCTTGGAAAGTTTTGGTTTATGTTTGATTGTCAGTCAGTGTGCAGGTTGTCAAAAGGCACAAAATAACCCCTTTCCCCATTCTTAACATGCTCTTGTCACCACAAGATCAGTGGTGTCCTGCAGCATTGCTACTGCAGAACATGTCTGTGAAGTTTGGCACTGAAGCCCTTTGTGTTTTGCTGAATTGCCTGGATAACAAAACCCAGTACCTGGCTCAGTTATAGCCTCTAAATAGGCATTACCACCTGCAGGGCATTCACAGGTTAGTTGAGAGAATACTTTTTAAGCAGAGAAAGACCGCCCTTCTTGGATTGGACAGACAGTTATGCTGCCCAATCAAATACCTGATGTGATCTCTTAGCTTTAGCCTCGTAACCTCATGGATTGAAGTTAATATACACCAACACCTTACCTCCTTGGCAACTAACACCTCAGCTCCTCTGTGGCTTGCTTGTGATTCCAATCACGGTCCTATGTGAACACATTGCCAGCCTTCCAAAAGGACAAGTTACTTACCTTTGGAAACACCTTATCTGGTAGAGACATGATCTAGCCGCAGATTCCTTACCTTTGAATTCCCCTAGCGTCAGACTGGATCCAGAAGATTTTTCTTTGAGCAATACCCCTGTGCGCCGGTAGGTGGTGTCGGTCGTCTCCACGTGATGTTGTAGGTGCCGTCTGCGCCGTTGTGACATCCATGTCACCTATATAGGCACCACCTCGGCGCACTGACAGCAGTTACTTTCCACGACTTTCTGCCAGAAGCGCGGAGCCATGAAGTGCCCTGACATTGGTGTGTTTTGGACAACTAGGGCCCTAAAAGGGGTCAGCCCTGACCCTAAAAACCTCCCCGCAGTGTGGGGAGGATGGATGTGTCAGTAAGGAATCTGCAGCTAGATCATGTCTCTACCAGATAAGGTGTTACCGAAGGTAAGTAACTTGTCCATCTGATAGGGACATCTAGCCACAGATTCCTTACCTTTGAATAGATACCCAAGCAAAACTGTTATATTCCCGGGTTAGGCCCATGTAGCGAAGCAGCTTATATTCTTACATTGTCCTGTTTTTCAGCATCGACCTTTTGCACATATTTGCATGCGCGACAATGTTGGATTAGTTTCTCTGAAACTAAAGTTGTTTACACATCTAGCTTCGCACAACATTATCACAATGGCCTGAACATCGTGTACAAGGTCTCTTCTCGCACTATGTACAAATGTCATCTTTATCTTCATACACAGGGCGACAAGGCTATCTACATATCCATAACATCACTAATCTATACGCACTTCACAAGGCTGCTTTCTATTATAAAAGATGAGCATCCCGATATAGGAGAAGAGGCACTTCAGCTGATACGGAGGGTCTTTGCATGCTGAAACTTCACCAAGCAACTGTCTGACATCTCATGAGGGGTGTCCAGTTCGTGACCAAGACGGGGTCCTTCATTCTCTCCCATCAGGATCGTCCCTTGAGGGGATTCTTGGCTCCACACTTACACACACTCTAGGTACAAGTAGAGTAGGGTTTGCATAGTAGGAGTGCGCTCAACTACTACCTTGTTTTATATGCCAGCATATATACACTGTTTTAGCACCACGGTAGAACTATATCTACTATTCATGCTTTTGGTGCTCGTAATCACTTTTATCTGCTTCTGTCTATTGATCATTGCAGCACATGTATTTTATACAAGAATAACGTTGGTTCGATAAATATATTGAAAACGTCACACTGTGTATTCTCTGTATACTTCTCTGAGAATAAGTGAGCATGAGTGACTGAGCGAAAGGTTCTGTACTGTTTCCACGATCCCCGAGGGGTCAGGGTTGTCATGTTCAGTGGTTGCCAGAAACCATTCGCTCCCTGGTAAGGTTAGGAGGGCTAACAGTGGCACTGTGAGTTAGCTGGTCTCTAGGCCAACATATCCTGCGGGGGTCTGGAATCAGTCTAAGCACCAAGCCCCTAGTTTATGTTGTCCAACACACTTGCAGGTCCTACGGATTAGTAGGAACTACACAACATGGTGCCCAACCTGGTTGGGTTCTTATTTAACAGTCAATCTGAGTAGTTCAGTCGTGCTTTCTCATAGACCCCTACTCTCATTTTAACCAGAGACATCCGAAGTGGGAAGGGAAATAAATACACCTCAGCTGAGTAGGTATACCCAATGTATTGGCTGTAGGGTCTTCAAGCTTGGAGGATTAGAAGTTTCCCGCATTGTGCATACCATATCTTCATAAAATACTTTTTCTCTTCACACAAAGTCCGTAAATGGAGAAGCGGGTGAGGACATTGAAGAGCAGGTAGTTGCTCTAAACATTACAGAAAATTGCAGACAGGAAGTTACTGTGAAATTACTACAACATGGCCTCCCGGCAACGGGGGAGATGTTACCTTCATGGTTGAGGTACACGAAGCATTCAGAACAGAGGAATTATATTCTTGGGTTCAATTCCCGTCTACAGAGGCATGCACACAGTTGTTTCACACTTACACTGAAGATGAACCACCTGAAGAATATTTTCCATATGTGGACATAGAAGTCCCATCAACTTACCAAGAGCATATTAATTAGTTTAAAGACACCCTACCCCATACCACAGAACACGTGAGACTTGGTCTGCTCAGTAAAGAAGGAGCGAACTGGCCGGTCTTAGCTTCTTATACACCACATCCAGACATTGCTACTTTACCAGCAGCAGGAATGTGTACACTTTATAGAGATTTAGTAAACATTTACAGGAATCTTCTACAATGCATAATGAGAACATTGACAGTACAACCTGTGAGGGCTGCTCAGGTTGCACATACTCAATTGGCTACTACGAGTATCAGCCCCCAAACGCTAAACGCCGTTATAGGAAAGATTCCCACCAGTCGGGAGCAAATTACGTTCTGGATGGCGCAGAAAACAGCTCAGCTTGAAGCAGTTTTTCCCCATACGGGCCTGCAGGAAAAACACAGAATATTAACAATTTGCTTGCCAATGGGGATGGGTCCCCCGATAGAAGATTGTGCCACTTGGGGTACAATCTTCGCTGCCGTTTATACCAGAACTCATGGTACCCCTTTAATAGCAGTTATGCCAGATATACTGAAACAAATACAGAATGAGTACGGGGCAGAGCCTGCCCTGGACCTGGGGATGAAACTAATGGGCAATTTTGCCCAAGTATCTGCAATTATGTTAGGTAACATAAAAGGGGAGGCAGCAGCAGTGGTTATATGTCAATGTCTGAGGGAATTCACTCCTGCACAGCAGGAGCGAGAATTGCCAAAGATTATCGAAGAAACATATTGTAGTAGCCTGTGCTTGTTTGGATTCCTGTGCGGAACCTCACTGTGTGGGTGTTCTGTGCCAGGAGATTCTAAAGATATCAGTTGGTGATGGCTTGGGTTGCTGCCGCTGTCTGCCTGGCAGCTCTTCAATAATAAATACATGAAGAGATTACCTTTCCTCTCTTTATTCAATACGACATCTTTTTTGGCGACGAGCTGAAGAGCTGCCCAACAACGGACCCACTACTATTTCGGAAAAGCCATGTCCGCAACAAGTCTCCGAAAACTGTCGACAGCACGGACTGCTGTCTGAGATTGCCGCGGTGATCGCCTACGCTTCGGAGGAGAAAAGCAAACCAGGACGCCACGTAAAAGAAATGCGGGAGAAATAGTGGCAGATTAAGGCAGTGCGGTGAGGCAACAGTTCGTGAAACGCAAGACGGAGCCTGCGTTCCACAAAGGAGGCGTGAGTGACGCAACGTGCGGTGAGGCAACAGTTCGTGAAACGCAAGACGGAGCATGCGTTCCACAAAGGAGGCGTGAGTGACGCAACGTGAATGTCGTGTTGATGTCTCCCCTGACAACGTGTCTGCGGGTCAATGCTGAACCGCACAGCTTCTTCCTTGTGGTTCAACGCTGAATCATACAGCTGGTTGGTATTGTGACGTCACAATGCTCTTTAAGGAGAAGGAGCAAAGAATGATATAACGAGTGTTCTTGCTCTCGGCGAGTTACCAGCTGACTCTATCTGATGCAACAATAGATTAAGCTTGAGTATGGTCAAGAATAGGAGTTAAAAATAAAACTAAAAAAACTTTATGTACAACAGCCTGTAAAAAAAAAAAAAAAAAAAGGGGAGGCTGTTAAATAAAGCAGGACAAAATCTTATTAAGGGCACTGAATTCGGAAACTAGGAGACTAAACTCAGTGAAGGGCAACATAGTGTAAATGTTGGAAATTTCATCATCATTAAAAGATGCAAGCAGTTTCGCCTCCTCCACCTTTTTTGGAGACACCTGGAGAACCACCAATAAAGTGGAAACAATGGTTCGACGGATTTGAAACCTACCTGGGTGCGATTGGTGCTAACAGATATAGAGTAGAAAGAAAAAAAATTCTATTATTGCACTCGTTAGGTTATGAAGGAAGGGAAATCTTAAAACATCTTCCTCCTCCGCCGGTTGTTGATGGTGCAGAGGAACTTGATGAATTTCAGGACACTATAAAAACTTAAAACAAGATTTGATGCGCAACCAAGCATAGTTGTTCTTCGCCACAAATTTTTTGTAAGAGTACAAAATACAGGAGAAGATGTAGATAATTACATCACAGCTTTGAGAAGACTGGTAGCGGAGTGTCAATTTGAAAATTTTGCAGATCAGTTGGTTCGTGATCAGTTTATTTGTCATTGCAATGACAAATCCATCAAACAGAAGTTGTTATCTATGGGGAATCCTACTCTTGAAGAGACGATTAAGATAGCAAAAAGTATAGAGACGTCGCAACTATCAGCCAAGGAACTGGAGAATAAAGTCAGTGAATCTGTTTTGGCTGTACAGACTAAGGAACACAAAGATAAAGACGGAAGAGCCACAGACAGACCTCGTCAAGGTTTTCAAGAACGTCAAAACTCATTCTTTACACAAACTAGTGTTTGTTTCAGATGTGGTTACAAAGCTCACTTGGGGGGTAGCAAGTGTCCGGCGAGGTTTGTTACTTGCAGGTTGTGCAACAGAACCGGTCATTTTGCAAAAGTTTGCCAGTCAAGCAAGAACAAATCTTATAATCAGCCGTCATCTGTAAAGTGTGTGGTAGATAGAGGTGTGCATAACGAAGATGAAGACTTGATCGCTAAAGATCTCAGCAATATGGTTGTTGCAGTTCAAGATGAGGGAATTATTAGTGGTGATCCAGATCTGTGTGTCGAGCCTTTCGTTGAGATATTGGTCAGTGATCAAGTATTAAATCTATTGGTTGATTCTGGCGCACGTATTTCGATGATCACATTAAGCCTCTACAACACCACCTGGCCGAATAGACCCCTTATACCTCCTGATCGCAAGGCAGTCTCGTATGAGGGACGTGAAATCAGTTTATCTGGTTACATTGAGGATGTGATGGAATTCAAGGGGAGGAGGATTGCTGGTAAACTGTATGTTGCACACAGAGGGTTAAACATCTTGGGTTGGTTCCACCAAGGACTATTTGGAATGGTGCGAAGACCTGGAACCAAGGAACAGGTCCTCGTTGTTAGAGACAACCCTGATCTTGAAGTTCTCATCAGTGAGTTTCCTCATGTGTTTTCAGGGAAGTTAGGGAAGATTAAGGACTTCCAGCATAAAATTGTAGTGAAGGATGGTGCTTGCCCTGTTAGACATAAATTGAGGAATGTCCCTTTCAGTATTAGACTTGATCTACAAAAAGAGCTTAAATCTTTGTGTGAAAAAGGGATAATCGAACCAATTGAGTCGTCCTTATGGTTATCTCCGTTGGTTGTCGTACGGAAGCAGAATGGGGAGCTTAGGGTATGTGTTGACCTCAGGTGCTTGAATCAAGAAATCTGGGTAGATTCACACCCACTACCCAATATAAATGAGTTGTTGGCGAGCTTGAAAGAAGCAAAAGTCTTTACTAAGTTAGATTTGGCATCCGCCTACCATCAGGTGGAACTAGCTCTCGAGTCTAAGCACCTCACGGCCTTTGTATCCCCTTTGGTTCTTTTCAGTATGTTCGCATGCCTTTGGGCTTGCATCTTCTGCTTCAGTTTTTCAGCGGCTCATGTTCAATATGTTGAAGGGCATTGAGGGAATATCTGTTTTCCAAGATGATATTCTCATCTTTGCACCTGATGAGGTTACACATGACATAATCTTGAAGGAAGTTTTGTCAAGATTTCAAACCAATGGTGTAGTTTTACGAAGAGATAAGTGTGCTTTTAAGACTAAGGAGGTTGAGTACTTAGGGCATTTAGTCAACGAACATGGCATCCATCCTAAATCTAGCTTGGTTGAATCAATTGTGAAGTCCAAACCACCCACTGACAAGACCAGTCTCAAATCTTTTTTGGGACTGTGTGAATTTTACTCACGGTTCATTCAGGATTTTGCAAGCAAGTTGAGACCATTGTCACGAATGATGATGAGAGGGTTGCGTTTGAATGGTGTGGTATGTGTCAGGATGTCTTTGAGTGGGTAAAACACGAGCTAACCTCATCCAAAGTGTTAAAGCACTATGATCCCTCACTTGTGTGCACTCTTACTGTTGACGCAAGCAACGTTGGTGTAGGAGCTGTATTGACTCAAAAAAAAGAAGGGGATATCAGAACCATTGGGTATGCTTCGAGAGTTTTGTCTGATTCTGAAAAAAGATATTCAGTTATAGAAAAGGAGTTGTTGGTGAGGAGTGATGAAATTTAGGAACTTCATTTGGGGGAGAAAATTTTGTATCCGTACGGATCACAAACCCTTAGTTTTCATTCTCAGTGGGAAGAATGTTCGGACTTTTACTCCTAGGATTGCACGCTTGTCCTCCAAACTACTTCAGTTCGATTTTAATGTTGAGTACATCCCAGGAAGTAAAAATGGTTGTGCGGATTTCTTGTCACGATCTTCTGACATTGAGGAAAAGGAATTTGAATTGGGGGAGGAGGACAAAGAGGAGTTTATTGTAGCTGCTGTGGATCTTCCAAAGCTGTGTGCCTTATCAGAAAGTGAATGGCGCCAAGCTCTTAGTTGTGATGTTTCTTTGAAATTGGTTATGGAGTATGTTGAGAAAGGATGGCCTAGAGAAAGGAATTTAAACTTTGAATTTAAGACTATCTTACAAATTGCTGATGAACTCTTGATTGATGATGGGTTGTTGTTGAGAGGAGACAAGCTTGTTTCCCCTCTCACCTTGAGAGCAAAACTAGTCAAGCAGGCACATGAGGGGCACTTAGGTGCGACCTTAACGAAAAAAAGACTACGCGATTCCTTTTGGTGGCCTTACATGGACAGAGAGGTAGATGAACATGTTAAGTCTTGTGTGATTTGCTCCAGTTGTGACAAAACTGCCAAGTTGCTGGACTCCTCCTTTGACACCCATTGAATTACCATCTGCTCCATGGGTGAAACTTGGCATGGACATTGTAGGTCCGTTCCACGCTTTAGATTCGTCATCTAAGTTTGCATTAGTTCTTATGGACTATTACTCAAAGTGGCCAGAGGTGAAATTTGTGAGGGAGGTCAGTTCGAGAACGGTGGTTGAATTTTTAAACGAAGTATTTATGAAGGAAGGTTTTCCGGAGTCTATAGTGACAGACATGGGAACTCAGTTTGTTGCTCGTGAAGTTGAAGAGTTCTTGTGTGCTTCAGGTATTAAACATCTCAAGAGTTCTTTGTTCCACCCACAGACCAATGGTCTTGTTGAACGGATGAATAGGGTACTAGGTGAATGCATACAATGGGCTTTGACGAACAAATGTATTGTGTCCAATTCTGTTAGGAGCATGTTGTGGTTTTACCGTACCACCCCTCATTCAACCACGGGGTTTTCACCTTTCGAACTTTTACGTGGTCGGAAGGCTTCCACTGTGTTTTGTCCAAGTTGGATGAGCAGGTGGGTTAAAGGGAAACGATGGACTGATGAAAGTGTCAGGAGTCGTGTGGTGAGTTCTCAGAGCAAGCAAAAAGCGTACTTTGATTCAAGGAAATGTGCCAGAAACACAGAGATCAGTGTGGGAGATTTTGTATCTGTCAAGAGACCTGTCCATGTGAGAAAGGGTTCTTCTAAGTTTAGTTCACCCATCAAGGTCGTTGAAGTGAAGGAGAGTTCTGTTAAACTTGTCAATGGTCAGTGGTGGAACAAGTGCTTGCTTGTGAAGAGTGATTCAAGTGGTAGGCATGTTGTTGACAAAGTTAGGGAGAGACTTTAGATTGTACGGGACCGAATGTCCTGAGGCGTAGTTTTCGTAAAAGGCAAATTCCTTCTCGTTACAGAGTTTAAGCTGTATTAAGGCAAATTCCTTCTTGTTACAGATTTTAAGCTGTATTGACTGTAATGACCTTTTATTTACTTTTCAGGAATCGTTTTGTTATTATTTTAATTGCTCCTTTTCTCGTTTGCTTTCTTTTTGCTGTTTTTTATTCTTTGCTGCTTTGTTGTCCTCTTGGATGCTGTTATTGTTTTAATTTTAAGAAAGGACCCATGTAGTAGCCTGTGCTTGTTTGGATTCCTGTGCGGAACCTCACTGTGTGGGTGTTCTGTGCCAGGAGATTCTAAAGATATCAGTTGGTGATGGCTTGGGTTGCTGCCGCTGTCTGCCTGGCAGCTCTTCAATAATAAATACATGAAGAGATTACCTTTCCTCTCTTTATTCAATACGACACATATGCTTTCCTAGGTAGAGATAATCTGGGAGCCAGACCTAGGAAACCAATAGTTAAGATCAATTCTGAAAAGGGTAACTCTAAGCAAGCACCTGATTCTTCCAAGAAAAAATGGGATATTAAACAAAAAAATAAACAAAACACAGTCACGGGGTGGGTCCCCTCAACAGGAACTCAGAGAGAGAAAATACAATTTAAGAAACCATGACAATCTTTGGAAGCCTGACAGGTATCAGGATACTGATACACGTTCCTCTTGTTCCTTTCAGGAGTCATCCGATAAACGTTCGGAGAGAGACGGGTGGTCAGAGCACAGAACCGAAGAGTGAGTCAAGCCGAAAAGGGAGACACATCGCACTTCAGACTACATCATTAAACAGGAAGACAAACAAAAGACTCCTAAACCTCCATTTAAAAAGAAGGTAACCGGCATCAAAATTAGAAATGCCCAGGCTACTGAGGACTGTTTTCGTAAGGGGAGTGGGCAGTGATGATGCTGGACAGCGCAGCAGAAGTCACAATAGCTCGCCGGAACCTGATGGATTATCTGGTGGCAGTAGCGCTGAGTAAGCATATCACAGTGGAAACACCTGATACAAGGGTAAGTGTCCCACATCGTTTATACGAAAAAATGCTCCAAATGGAGGGGGACATATCCAGACAAGAGAAGGGTCTCTTTTGGGAAAACCTGACATATGGTTACGACATTCTTTTGGCTGTAAAAGATTGGCCACCTGAGTTTGTAATGGATTGCCCAATGGGGGGAAGATGTAATTTTACCTGCTTTCTCCGACCTCGTACCAGAATCAGTTACAAATTCATACACGCAGGAGTGAGTGTTAGCACTAGCTCCTGCACTTTACCGAAACCATGTTGGGTGGAATGATGAGTCACCTCATCACGAATACGATTAAAAACTCGGAATAGAGACAGCACTGTTTGTGCTGCTCTGCCATGAGCACATGGTGCACTGCTTCGGCACACTTCAGCTTCAAGAACTGAACGAGCACTGGTTCTTATCCTTCAGGCCTGTCTGGCTTAACTGCATACAACCTGTATTCCACTGTCTGCTTTGCAGACACAAATGTGTCCTGGATATATGTCTCGGATCACAATTGGTTGAGCCACTGGACATTAAAGTACTGCTGGACCTCTTTAAGGCCCATGTGTATTGTTGTCCCCAGCATATTCCATTTATGATGAATGCATTTTTAGAGCCACCCTGGGATGCTTCAGCTCCTAGTGATGTGAACAGCGGCTCTGCGGATCACTAATGGGTAACAAAACCTCCCTTAGCAGCTGCTGTGGGAATTGGATGGAATCACCTTCGCACCATAAACCTACTTCGAGGTGCGCCTCTGAGAACGTCGTCTGAGGATGTGGGCAACAGCAATGTTGTGTCTATCACTCGGAACACAAACAATTGGCTTTTCCGTGTGGGAACAATTTGGCCTGTTTTTAAACAAAATGAACCAAAACAGTTTTTGCTTTATTTTTCTAGGCACCATGGCTTTCTGAGTCCTTGGTATTTCAAACATTATATTAACTTTTAAGGCTTTTATGAAATATTTTAAGGGAAGCTTGCTTATAGATGATTTTACAACAGTTTTTAAAGCCTTTTAGCATTTATATCATCATGGCCTGCAGGCTTTTTTAGAATGGTTCTAGATAGCTTTTCATGTATCGACCCTTAGTATGAGGAGTGGGTGTTATATTCCTGGGTTAGGCACATGTAGCGAAGCAGCTTATCTTCTTACATTGTCCTGTTTTTCAGCAGCGACCTTTTGCACATATTTGTATGCACGACAATGTTGGATTAGTTTCTCTGGAACTAAACTTCTTTACACATCTAGCTTCGCACAAAATTATCACAATGCCCTGAACATCATGTACAAGGTCTGTTCTCGCACTATATACAAATGTCATCTCTAACTTTATCCACGGGGCGACAGGGCTATCTACATAGCCATAACATCACTGATCTATTAGCACATCGCAAGGCTTCTTTCTTTTATAAAAGATGAGCATCCCTATAGATTAGGAGAGGAGGCACTTCAGCTGACACCAAGGGTCTTTGCATGCTGAGACTTCATCAAGCAACGGTCTGACATCTCGTGAGGGATGTCCAGTTCATGACCAAGATGGGGTCCTTCATTGTCTCCCATCAGGTAATGGGGTTAGATCGTCCCTTGGTGGGATTCTTGGCTCCACACACTATAGGTACACGTAGAGTAGGGTTCGCATAGTAGGAGTACGCTTGACTACTACCTTGTTTTATATGCTAAGATATATACACTGTTTAACTACTATTCACGCTTTTGGTGCTCGTAATCACTTTTATTTGCTTCTGTCTATTGATCATTGCAGCACATGTATTTTATACAAGAATAACAGAGGTTCAATAAATATATTGAAAACGTCCCACTGTGTATTTTTTGTATAATTCTCTGCGAATAAGTGAGCACGAGTGACTAAGCGAAAGGTTCTGTACTGTTTCCACAATCCCTGAGGGGTCAGGGTTGTCATGTTCAGTGGTTGCCAGAAACCATTCGCTCCCTGGTAAGATTAGGGGGGCTTACAGTGGCACTGTGAGCTAGCTGGTTTCTAGGCCAACATATCCTGCAGGGTGTCTGAAATCAGTCTAAGCACCAAGCCCCTATTTTATGTTGTCCAACAAGCATGCAGATCCTATGCATTAGTAGGAGCTACAAGACAATACCATCCCCAGAGTAGAGACTACGGACAAGTTAGACCAGGAAGACCTGCAGGATAGAGTGGCCTAAAAGGCCATCCCTGCAGACTTGAATCTCTAGGCAGTAGTGCTTGGTGAACATGTGCAGGGATGCCCACGTTACTGCCTGACAAACGTCGAGGACTAGAACTCCACGTTGCAACGCTGTGGTAGCAGCCTTAGCTCTGGTGGAATGAGCCCTTGAGCCTTCAGGAGGCTGCTTTTTTGCCAGAGCGTAGCAATTTTGATCCAGAGGGCGACTTATCGTGAGATAGTTATCTTCTGCACCACACAGCCTTTCTTTGATCCAACATACCCCACAAAGAGTTCGTCGCCCACCAGGAACTGTTTATACGGTCAAGGTAGAATGGCAATGTCACGACTAGCTCCCTGCGTTCTCGTGTCCACCACCAGGGGGCTGAACTGTGGGACTCTCCAGTGTTCTAATAAGCTTCCAGACCCTCCCCTTCATGTATATACTGACTTCCAGCCATTTCGACACTCTTTGGGAATTGACATCCATTCCCAATCCATGCCGGGTTTTGTGAAAGCCAGCCTGCTCATACTTGAAGCCAGCCTGCTCATGTTTGGAACTCCACTACCTAGAATTCCTGCTCACTGCTTTGTCTCCACCCCTGCAGGCCAAGGATGGGTGGAGGAATTCAGCTCACCTGTGGCTGGCTGCTGCTAGCCTGCTCACACCTGCTGCATGTGATTACTGTGAGCTCTTTTAAGCCCCAGCTCCCTTCAGCCCAGGGTTGGTCATTGTAGCTGTATACCGGTGAGGCCGATCCTTGTTTCCTGTGTTTCCTGAGCTTTTGATATTCCTTGATTCCTGAGCTATAGTTAATCCTTGTTCCTTGATTCCTGAGCTATAGCTATTCCTTGTGCCTGAATTAGCACTGCCTGCAGTGCTACCTTGTTTCCTGAGCTATAGCTATTCCTTGTACCTGAATTAGCACTGCCTGCAGTGCTACCTTGTTTCCCCAGTTCCTGAGCTATAGCTATTCCTTGTACCTGAATTAGCACTGGCTGCAGTGCTACCTTGTTGCCTGAGTTCCTGAGCTATAGCTATTCCTTGTACCTGAATTAGCACTGCCTGCAGTACTACCTTGTTTCCTGAGTTCCTGAGCTATAGTTATTATTTGTTCCTGGGCTTGAGCTATTTCTTGTGCCTGATTTGCACTGCTTGCAGTGCTCTCTTGACTCCTTGTTTCCTGAGCTGTAGCTATTTCCTGTTTCCTGAACCAGCACTGCCTGCAGTGCTACCTTGACTCCTGAAGCCTTAGTAATTCCCTGTTCCTGAACTAGCACTGCCTGCAGTGCTACCTTGATTCCTGAGCCTTAGCATTCCTTGTTCCTGACCTGCAGCAGTTTCCTTTCTCCTGTACTAGCACTGCTTGCAGTACTACTGTTGTAATTTGGCAGCACTTAAGTTAAGCATTAGCCGAAGACATCCTGTATTCAGAGGCTAAATTGTCCGCTTTGTGGAATCCATTTTGTATTTCTGGCAGCCATTTTGGTTGCCATGTGCTGCCATGTGCTCTGTCCTACCTTCCTGTTAACTGCTCTTGAAATCTGCCTAGAGACGAGTTATATTTAGCCTTTTTGCTTTGCACATGCTCAGTTGAGCTCGCAGCTGTCCATGCAGCTGTTCCGAGTTTATAAATGTCAGGATGTGTCTACTAGAAGTAGAAACTGTTAGCTCCACCCACTTGTCGACTGTGCATTTCTTGTATGACTTTATATGTACCTAAAACCAGCATTTGTGTTTGTACCGCCTTCATTTGAGCCCCTGTGTGGGTATAAAAGGACCAAGGTCCTTCCATTCAGTGTGCTACTTCATGCATTACCGAAGGGTGCTGTGTGAATGTAGCTCCACCTCATGAGGTTTAATAAACTCTGTCTTTTCTATTCCAGTTTCTGTGCCAACTTCTTCCTATTGGTCTGAGGACTCTGTGCAAGGAAGGGAGAACCCCTAAGCACTGGTAGGCCTTGTTGAGGCTCACCACTACAAATTGGCGCTTCCAACGTGGGGCTCATCGGCGACTCGGATGCCCGAAGGACTGGTCGAGACGAAGGATTGGAATCTCGCTTTTGGACGCGATCGCTGCCTGAGGAGACCCGAGTCTTGGCACCCATGGCGTTTTCCTTTCTTTTCTGATCTGACCATCCCGGCGGCGCCGGTCCTCGACTGAGATCTCTTCAGTTGATTCGCCGTGCAGTGACCATTTGGTCGATTTGAGAACTTGGCAGTTGGAACCTGGACACCATTTGATTGGTAAGAGCCGTTTTGCGGCACTTGCTGTTGGTTTGATGCCTTTGATTGGTAAGGTAGTTTAGTAACACTTACTGTGGCTTTGTTTGTATGATTGGCCAATTTTGGAATCTGTTTTGTAATTATATATGTATTGCAATACATATAGGCAGGTAATGAGGAGATTTTTCTCTAACTTTGAAAACTTGAACGGCACACATTGTGTTAAGTGTCACTTGGAGTATAATATTATATATGCTATAATATTTTTGGCATGCCTGCTTCTAGCACACTTCGTAGAAAGTGTTGCTGTTTTGGAGGTACCAATATGGATTTAGTAAGTACTCAGCTGACTCCTCAGAGGGGATACCTAAATAGGTTTAGGTATAGTAAAAAGATATTTCTTTCTTGGTGACTAAGTACCCCATAGAACTAAATATGTACATAAAACGGATCCGGATCTGTGCACTTAGTAACATTCATAAGTGGTGATATGCAGAGCGCTTTTTGAGTGTTCTACCAGCCAAAACTGGCGAATTTGGTGTATTTTGGCTTCTTGAACATGGAGCAGTCTTTTGGGCTGTTTTGGTGCAGACTTTTGGACTACTTTTGAGAGCTCTTCTTGTAAATATGACTTACAATTAGTATTTACAAATAGTTTGGTTTTGCGTACAGTCTGTAGGCTGTCTCTTGTTTTTGCCCTAAGTGTTGATTTGTGGGTTAATTGTTTTTTTGTTGTATGTGGTTCTGGACTGACATGCTTGAAAGTACTTGTTTCAGTAAAGTAGACTATGTTTTTTGTGTAAGAATGGCTAGCCTTAAGCGCGCTGTGTTGTGTGTTATGAGTGAATGACCCCCTTCTGAAAATGTTTGGAATGAGCTAAATTTGGTTTTTGTTGTCATTCTGTTATGCAAATGTCATTTAAAAAACTACATTTTTTTAAATTCAGGGAATGAATAATGTAATATATGCTAAATAGCTGCACGCTGCCATTAAAATTGATAAAGTAAGAAACTATAGATATGTGCAAATTGCCACACTGGTACAGATAAATCAGAATTTACATTCAATAGGAATAAAATAGGCCTCATAGAAAGGTAGGAAAAAACGAATTTGTGTGCTTTCACACAATTAGCACTAAAATGAAAAATGTTACAGTATTATCCTTATATATTAATATTGAAAGGCATTCACATCATCTGAGTGAATTGGTTGTTGCTGAAATAAACACCACATTACAGAACGATAGATTTGTGCTGGCTTGAAAGGCGTGAGATGTTGACGCCTGCTGGTCAGAACACAGCTGTGTCAACAACACATGGCTATTCTTGGTCCCCAAGCCATAAGGAAACTGCCGAGTCAACTAGATTTTAAGTTAGTGCAAACATGGTTTGAAAGCGTGCATTACAAACTGCTGATTTTAAAAGTCAGAAAAGACAGTTTCATTATTTTGGATAACAGAGAAAAGATTAAAAGGGATTTTCTTTCTTAATGCTTTTTTATACAAGCACATCCGTGGTTCTGGTGTTAAATGATTACTGTCCTTTAAAAGTGACGCAGACTTTTCATGTTTCAGTAAGGCTTCTGTGCTTAGAGTTATAAATGAATACATTTAAAGGTGATAGGAAAGGAATGAGGCTTGCTTTTCATATGTGGAACCATCAAAAGGGTTTGTGATCATTATTAAAAAAAAAAAAAAGGAGAATTTTGATTATATGAAGAAAAAAAAAATGTTTATTAAAAATATTTGCCCTAAAATTGTTTTTGATCTTTGTAATGTCTGATAATCATACTGTGAATAATATATAGCTCCTAGCATCAAAGTTGGATTTGAGTAGCACTTTACCATGATGTGGGGAGTGCAATGTGAAATTTCACTTTATCCAGGCATATAAAAACTTATTTTTTAAGGGTGTACCTTATACATTTCTGATCCCCCATCTCTGGGATATCTAGAGGACACCCTGGGGATCCCTAATATGCCAAAACATTGTAGGTTATTAATTTTTAAGTGCCCCTACCACCAAAGTCGAAATTGGGCAAAATGTACTTTTACAAAGCAGTTCTGCCACTCAGGGCAGCTTTCACAATGCTCTTAGGCTTCAGTAAATGCACACATTTAAGTATAACACAAATAGCTGACCTCTAACCTGCTAGAAAGCACACCATACACTGCACACAGATAGAGACAAGTATTGAACAAAAACACAGCAGAAGTTATTATCCTACCTTTAAATTATTGGCAAACAGGTAAGGGACAGGACTGCCTTTCAGCTGTGATTCTCCAGAGTTGCTTTGAATTGGAAAGACCGCATGGAAAGCCTTGCACAAAAATGGACAGCTGGTGAAAGGGTTAAAGGTCGGAGTTCTGCATTTAGCTACCTAGCAGGGCTAAGGGGGAGGTTTGCTTGGACATTTCGACCTCCAAACAGTTTTTGAAAGAAGAGATGACAGCGCAGAGAGAGGAAGAAAAGCTTTGCTTCCTATTTTTGGCAAACGCAAGTTTTGCGCAGTCATATGAAAAGAAGGAAAAGCGGTGACGTATGTGGGCACTGAGTAGAGCATAGCTCTGCCATGTATATACAAATAATGGTTTTAGTTTAAAGATTACTGTGCAAGGGCTGAGATAAGGAGGCAATGGATTTTAGTTTGCATACATGCACCCTCATGTTAATCTAGTACAATTGCTGAAGGAATTGGTAATTGGTTATTAACGCTTTCTAAAGTTAACTCAATGTGCTTGTGTTAGGCTGAATCAGAAAATAGCCACTTTCTAAGATATCTCCTACAAGTTTGTTTGTGCCCAGTTGCCACAAATAGGGGTAGATAGTGTTGCCAGAAGGTAAACCTGTTTTCAGGTTTTCCTACTGTCAAAATGGGGGAAGGAGGTTAGCTCCTGGGCAAATTAAGGGTAGGCAAATTTATGTTTTCTCTCTTCTTTTTCTCACTCTCTCATGAGTCTGTCTAAGCTGTCTAGGAAATGGCCATGAGACATTTAATTGGCTATTCAGTAATACTGTTTTAAAATTGTTAGAATTAATAAAATGATGAAAAATATACTATGTTACTGCCCATCCTGTATGAAAGAATGAGTAGAACAGATTGATGTTCCCTTATTTGACCTTTAAAGGGAACTGTATAGTGGGGGTTTCTGTTAAAAAATCTCAGGTGGCAACACCATTATTGTTTATGTTATTCTCATGTTATATACAGTTTTGCAAAGGCATTGCTAGTCTTTTATTAGTTAGTTTGTGTAATTGAGCTGACAGCCCTTATTAGAGCTGGAGATAGGGTTTTTTCCTTTTGAAAATGATGTTGCATAGTCCGGATCGTGAAAAGTAGAATGCAGGAAAGACGCCCATGTGATCCTTAGCAAACATTTTGAAGGAAAATATTGTTTTATAGGAGTTTGTTTGTCACAACATGTTCTGCTGGAGAAATTTATGTACCCACTATGTTGAGTTTTTTTTTAGTTCTTTATGAAATAAGAATCCCTGTTAAATTAGCAGTTTTAGATTTTCCTGCTGCGCCTATAACATGAGAGCATGGTCCTAAGCATAAAATGTAGGTGCTTTTATTAAGAGAAATTATTTTAGAAGTGTCTGCAGTCCTGTACAAGTAATGCAAGGTTCATAAGTAGAAGTGTAGGAAAAGTTCCTTTTTCTTGAGGTTCTTCAGATGAATAATATAGGAATACACAAATGTAAGGATTTGGAGTATGTCTGTATTGTTTTTCTTTTTCCTCAGAATTTAGTAAATGAACACAGACTTCCTTGGTTGCTTGGGATTGGGTGACGTATTACTCTTGTCAGTTCACCAAAAGTTCCTTTTATACTTGCCAATAGGTCTAGGGTGTTTTTTTATTCTCAGATAGATGAAGTGGTTCTTGGGTGCCTTGCTAATGAATGGGGCATCCCAAGACTAAGGAAGTATTCTGAGACTATCCTCTCTGTTGATAGATTATTTTTGTGCCTTGTCTAAAGACCTTTTGTTCTGCCCACCAATAGATATTTGCTGCCCTACAACCATTGCCAGAGGGGCCCGGACATCAGATCCAGCCTGGGAGTCAGCACCAGTCCAGCTTGGAGCCAAGGTGAAGGGAACCAGCACAGCCATTGCTGGCAACTAGGACCTCAGTGAAGCCGGAAGCACTGGGACGTGAAGTGTGTACCCCTGCCACTGTCTTGGGCGAAAAGACGGGGTCACAAATCAGGATGGAGAAATCTTTGTGTGGATCCAGTTTTTGATGCCCAGCTGAGAGAGGCACAGACCGACAAGGAGGCTTTTGCTTGAGGTGACCCCTTTGAAAAAAGGGTTGCTTCACATATCCCAGCATCAGGCCTTTTGAGTCCTGGTCCCCAAGTGAATGCAAGTCTGCGCCTTTGTTTGTTGATCAAGGGATGCCTGAGCATATTGGCTACAATCAGTGGCCCCAATAAAAGAGCAGTGCGCCAGCGGAGCAATACAGGAGTTAGGGAAGGACTTGAGTTTAGGGTACAGGTGCTGTGCCCTTGGTGCCTGTTAGATTAAAGTGAAGAAAACTGGTGCACTGCCTGAGACACTGGACAGGATCGTTGAAAGACTTTTTCTTCTCAAACTGGGCCGTGATTCTTGAGTTGCGAGTTGTGCAGCTCCACCGTGGGAACAACAAGAGCCTGCCTGTGAGGCTCAAACGGACACAGGGAGAAGACTCCCCTCTGGATGGTTGTACAGCGGCTACAATTTCCCAAGGACTCTTTTTTTTGTTAGTAATGTACCCCTTTGATCGTCCCATTTTTGAGGGGGATCAGCCCTGCATTAGTGTAGTGACACCCGCCTTGGCCCATGGTGAAGAAATCAACGGCTGCCCAGGGAGAAGAGCTCCAACGATTGTTTTCAACAAGTTTTTAGAAAGATCAATCATTACTGTTGCTGAAATGAATAACAAAAGAATCATTTGTGCTGTAGGGTTTGTTGTTGCTATGGTGGCTATGGCAGCAATTACGTGGTACATCGAGAAGGTGGCTCCTGTTCGACAGCTTTTTGTTGCCACTACGCCAGTACCAGTGGAACACCACTACTTCACTCTTCCCTACCATGAGCAGAAGCATCGACAATCCTATCTAAACAATACCTTTATCCAGATGTTGCACCATACTCACAATGCTACAAATACTACCAACTGTTGGGTGTGTGGGATGATACCTGCACATCAAAAGAAAGGAGGAACACCTTTTATTCCTCTTCCATTTTCTCACAATGGTTCTTGTCAAGCTTGGTATGCGCTTTTGTTTACATCTGGAAAGCCTTCAGTAGGTGGGATTATTTTTCAACTTAATAAAGTGTGTTTTCAAAATAAAGAAGGTTATCCACAAGCCAAAGGGACTAAATGGGAATGGGAAGAGTATCAACCGGACAATATTTCAACATCATATGTCTTCACAAATGTGAGAATAAAGAAGAACATTGGACCTTTTGTGATTTCTGTGACAAAAGCTAAAGCAGATTTGTGTATTTGTAGCGTTGGAAGAATTCCAGTGGGGAGGAGCGAGTGTACTGTAATCCTGACCATTGAAGGTGCCAATAACAGCACTTTCACAGCCTCGCATAATACGTATTTTGTGTGTGGAAATAACGGATATTATCAATTACCTGTTGGGTGGTCAGGAATCTGCTATGTATCTTTTCTGTTGCCCCCTGTGTTTCTGGCACCTGCATTGTATCACCGTGATTTTAAACTGTACGATGATATTTCCAAAAACAGAAATAAGAGGACAATAAGTATGGACGAAGTTGACCAAACCGACACTACCCTACAACAATATGTTGATTTAAACTTGGGCTTATTTTTCTTTGTGGGTGCTGCATTAAACAGCAGAAAGATCAGGCGATTAACTCGTGTTGTGGAAGCTGTTACCAATCAGACAGCTATGGCACTTGGGAACATTACAGAGGAACTACAGATTGCAAGGATTGTAGCACTCCAGAATAGGATGGTGCTAGACGTGATTTTGGCTGATCGAGGTGGTGCATGTCGCATCATCGGTAGCAGCTGTTGCGTATTCATACCGGATCACTCACCTTCAGTATATGGCGCAATATCAGAACTGCATAAGATTGCTGCAGAAATTCATCCAGAGACTGGTACTTGGACTTTTACTGGATGGTTTTGGGCTCTTGTTTCTGCTTGGGGCTGGAAGCTACTGACTATCCTGTGTGTAATGATTATGATACTTTTTACATGCTGTGTATGTATCCAATGTGGTCCAATGCTTTGCTCCATTTGCATCTCTGCTTGTATACCTGCCAAAGGGAACGTTGCTGAAACAAAGGCCCAACAAATGTTGAATAAAGAGGTGGCCGAAATAATGTTAATAGATGTACGGGATGAATATTTAGATTACCCCAGATAAACGAATGTCTTCAGCTAATGCTGAAAGGGTCGTCTGTTGTAATTTGGCAGCACTTAAGTTAAGCATTAGCGGAAGACATCCTGTATTCAGAGGCTAAATTGTCCGCTTTGTGGAATCCATTTTGTATTTCTGGCAGCCATTTTGGTTGCCATGTGCTGCCATGTGCTCGCCATGTGCTCTGTCCTACCTTCCTGTTAACTGCTCTTGAAATCTGCCTAGAGACGAGTTATATTTAGCCTTTTTGCTTTGCACATGCTCAGTTGAGCTCGCAGCTGTCCATGCAGCTGTTCCGAGTTTATAAATGTCAGGATGTGTCTACTAGAAGTAGAAACTGTTAGCTCCACCCACTTGTCGACTGTGCATTTCTTGTATGACCTTATATGTACCTAAAACCAGCATTTGTGTTTGTACCGCCTTCATTTGAGCCCCTGTGTGGGTATAAAAGGACCAAGGTCCTTCCATTCAGTGTGCTACTTCATGCATTACCGAAGGGTGCTGTGTGAATGTAGCTCCACTTCATGAGGTTTAATAAACTCTGTCTTTTCTATTCCAGTTTCTGTGCCAACTTCTTCCTATTGGTCTGAGGACTCTGTGCAAGGAAGGGAGAACCCCTAAGCACTGGTAGGCCTTGTTGAGGCTCACCACTACACTACCTTGACTCCTGAGCCTTAGCATTCCTTGTTCCTGACCTGCAGCAGTTTCCCTTCTCCTGAACTAGCACTACCTGCAGGGCTACTTTGACTCCTGAGCCTTAGCTCAATTCTTGTTCCTGCCCCAGCACTGCCTTCTATGCTACTTTGTTTTCTTGATTCCTGAACCTGCACTATTCTAGTATACCTTTGTAGCCTCCCCTTCTGTATATCCTTTTCCAGTCCCTGCCTTTCTTCCCATTTCCTTGGTTCCAGTTCTAGTTTGCTGTCTTTCTATTTCTGCTGTCTTGCTTCTGTTACCTTGTATGTTTGTTACCTGCTTTCTGCCAAGTGTGCCCTGTGATTTCCTTCCTTTCCTGTTAAGCACTCCTCCTTGCTAGCTCCTTGTCTATTGTGCTTGTGTTTAGTTCTACCCCTTTGCTGTTACTGCCTTGCGTGTTCCTGTTTGATCGCCAGGATCCGTGGGCACAGCTGACTACCTAGGTGGTGTTTCTTGTTCACTGTGAGTATTGTCTTTGAGTTACTGTTATAACATCACCATAGGTATAAGCTCCACAGACCCTGCCTTTGCATACATATCCTATATGTGGGTATTTTCAGTCAGTATCTGTAACAGCAATTGTGAGTGAGGAACTTACTGAGCTTCAGTCTTACCGTGTGGAGCTCCCGAGTGCTTTACCCCACATTCCCTTTATTGTTAATGTTGTATTATATATATGTCTTGCACGTCCGTCCTGGGTGTAGTTAGTCTGAATGCTAAATTGCCTTGTGAGTGCCCTTCCTTTCTGAGTCTTATCCATCTTGTTCCTTTGTACAGGCTTCCCCTTTGGATCCCTTTTCTCCTCTGACTTCCTGTGTGATCCTGGGCAGCGCTGTACTCCTCTCTCTGTGTACGTTTTCTACCCAGTTCCCAGTCCTTGCCCAAGTCCCTGACTGTGTTCCCGACATAGTCCCGGACAGTCCCTGACAGGCAACGCTCTTTTTGGGTCCAGAAGGTGGAGTCGCTCCTCTTCTTTAGAGGGGTGTGGAGGAGCGGAGAAAGTGGGCAAGGTGACAGATTGCCCCACGTGGAATGGTGTTACCACCTTCAGTAAGAAAGAGGTCCTAGTGTGAAGGAAACCTGTCAGGTGTTGAACCACCAGGGATATGCCCTGCTGTTCCAGCCATGTCCGGAGACCACAGGGAGTGGGAGTAACGGCCCAATAAGCATGCAGTGTTCACCGACCGCAATGCAGGGCTGGCAGAAGAAAACATTTTCTTGCCCCAACTATCCAGCCTCTTGAATTCCCTGTCGGGGGTGCGGAAGGGAACGTGCTGTAGGAGGTAAAGGCTTGGACCACCAAGCTCTCAGGGGTAGGGCGGTTGGTGAGGAAATTTGGGTGGCTCGGTGCAGGTCGATGGCGGCGGGTAATTGCCCTATTCACAGGAGCCCCAGTGCTGTCAACATGTTAGGAAAACCTACACACCACAAAAGGGGTTGACAAAATGTCGAAAAAATGCAGTCAAAAAGTGACAGAGGGTAGCTCTCTTCATGTTCTGCGCTGGCTGGTGCAGAAAGAAAAGAACTGACGTCAGCATGCCGAGGTGGTGCCTATATAGGTGACGCAGACGTCACAACGGCGCAGACGACAACAACGTCACACGGAGATGACTGACACCACCTACCGGCGCAGAGGTATTACTCAAAGAAAAATCTTCCAGATCCAGTCGGACTCCTGGGGAATTCAAAGGTAAGGGATCTGCGGCAAGATGTCTCTATCAGATCTGCATGTACAAATAGGCAGTCTCAACGGATGCTCACTCATTAAGCATGCTGTAGAAATGCACAACCTCCTAATGATTGGAAGTTTGATACTATCCTAATTTCAGGAACATGGTTGTCTCCTACCACTGCCATTAAAATAGCCACTGCCTTACTTTGCAATCACTGCTCCTTCCAATAGGCAACAGATTAGCAACTGTTGACTGCTCTTCCTGTAGGACCACCACTTTCCCTATCGCGGCTCGCTTCCTGTACAAGATACCTTTACTTCGGAATATCCTTCATTGCAACATCTGAATCACTATACCTATTATCTTCAGGGAAAACAGTTCCTACCTCCATCAAGAATCCAAATCTATTCCTGACAACAAGAGTCTCAGAGATGTGTTTAATATGATTTTTTATTGCCTTTTACAGACATAATTTCAGTTCATAGATTTATTATCATAACAATTAGGAGGGTAATGACCAGACAACACTCCCTTACTTACCTGATAAGACCTGTTGATGTTTGCTTAAGTGATATAATGTTGACAAAAATAACTAACAGTGGCTCAACATGAAAAAACTCACAAAACTGCAGTGGATACATTGAGACCAAGACAAAAAATGTAATTTACTATCTATAATTCTAATCTTAGGGAACTACTCTTATGGTTATATACGGATTACTCAGTTTACAGAATAGCTATACAGGATCGGTGTTTTGTTACTTAATAAGAAACTAATATAGGACCAGATGGAGAAACAATTCACAACTTTTTCTGAGGCAGCTGATTTCCACAAATATAATAAAATGGATTTCCCCATAACCACAAATGATCTCAGGGTAGAGCCGGTTTTCGGACGAGTTCAGTACTCTGATTATTTTAGCAATGCTGACTACCTACTCCTTTTGGATCACTGTGGTGGCCAGAGTTGCCGACTCTGCATGGGCTTGGCTTTGTTCTATTCGCTTTAATGGGCTCACAAACTATTATCCTCTTCTCTTTCTCCTCTGAGTCCAGTCCCTTCCCTGTGGAGTCCTTTAGGGGGTATGCGCTGTCTTCTTCTCTGTTCAATATTTACTTTCAGCCTGTGGCTGAACTCATCCACTCTGCCTCATTCTGCTTTTAAATGTATGCTGATGGCACCCAGTTTGCCATCCCCCTTAACTGCTCGAGGTCATCAGCTGCTTTTTTTCGGGCATATTTATTTCAGATCAGAAAGTTGATGCCAATCTCAGGCTTAAACTAAATGAGGGCAAAACTAAAACTTAAAGTTGCTGTAAGCAACCCTGCGGCTTCTTTTTATAGACCAGTTTTGGGCTTGCTAAATGGACACTTGTTCTACTCCAGAAACCTCTGTACACAATCTAGGTGTAAAATTCGAAAGGGGTCTCAGTCTGACCACTCATAATTCTTTTCTGTCAACTGGTTGAGTGCACAATATTCACTATATTAGAAGAATTTTAACTTTTTTGAATCATGATGGACAACAACTGGCTATTTGCCAACCACAGGATTCTGTGTATACTCAAAGTTTTACGGAATCAAATGACCCACATGATTGCCAATTCCTAACTGCTCAGTCAAGCTAAGCAACTGTTAGAAGCTCTAGGCTGGCCTCCCATGATCCTAAAATATATGTTTAGAGTCCATCAGCTGCTCGATGGTAGTGTCTCTTTGTTTATTGGGAAATAACACCAACTACTTCATCAGCAAAACCCTCAGATCAGCCACTGCAGTCTTATATTCTGTGATTTTAAAAGTCTTGCACTCAACAGTGACGCTTTTCTTTACTGGCTCTCACTATATGGAATTCTCTCCCGCTCCCTTTTTCAGAGGCAAGCTACAATTCTTTTTGACAGCTCTAGCGCAGCTCGCAGACAGTTAGGTTTTTGGCCCTTGAACAAGAAACCTACTGGATTGTGGGCGCTTTATAGAAGAGACAAGACATATTATAACATAACAAGGTGTCTTTTGGTAGATTAGCCACATGACATACTCAAACCTCAAAGGCAGTTTGCTACTAATTAATGAACGTATGCTACTAAAGAATCAATGAATGTATATAGTAAGCGCTCAGCTTACAAACAATTATGTTTTTGGCCCCCGAACAAAAAACCTGCTGGTGTTTGAGCGCTTTATAAAAGACACTGGACATATTATAACAATACGAGATGTCTTTTGGTAGATCAGCCACATGACATACTCAAAACTCAAAGGCAGTATACTACTAATGAATGTAGTAAGAGCTCCATCCATACCAAGTTTTGGGTTACATAGGAGCTCTTGCACTCAGTGATACTTTTCTTTACTGGCTCTCACTATATGGAATTCTCTCCAGCTCCCTTTTTCAGAGACAAGCTACAACTCTCTGACAGCTCTAGCGCAGCTCACAGACAGTTATGTTTTTGGCCCTTGAACAAGAAACCTACTGGAGTTTGGGTGCTTTATAGAAGAGACAAGACGTATTATAATATAACAAGGTGTCTTTTGGTAGATTAGCCACATGACATACTCAAACCTCAAAGGCAGTATGCTACTAATTAATGAATGTATGCTACTAATGAATGAATTAATTAATGTATATAGTAAGCGCTCAGCTTACAGACAATTATGTTTTTGGCCTCTGAACCAAAAACCTGCTGGAGTTTAGGAGCTTTATAGAAGA
Organism: Calotriton arnoldi; assembly: GCA_963921515.1. NCBI lineage: Eukaryota > Metazoa > Chordata > Amphibia > Caudata > Salamandridae > Calotriton > Calotriton arnoldi. The sequence continues at coordinate 447,287 of CAWUFW010000663.1, forward strand.
GACAAGACGTATTATAACATAACAAGGTGTCTTTTGGTAGATTAGCCACATGACATACTCAACCCTCAAAGGCAGTATGCTACTAATTAATGAATGTATGCTACTAATGAATGAATGTATATAGTAAGCGCTCAGCTTACAGACAGTTATGTTTTTGGCCCCTGATCAAAAAACCTGCTTGTGTTTGAGCGCTTTATAAAAGACACTGGACATATTATAACAATACGAGGTGTCTTTTGGTAGAACAGCCACATGAAATACTCAAACCTCAAAGGCAGTATACTACTAATGAATGTAGTAAGCACTTCATCCACACCAAGTTTTGGGTTACAAAGGAGCTTAGTGACTGGAAACATTAAAAGAATCCTGAAAATTCCACAAAATACCTCATAGATGATGCTAAAACCCCACCATGATGGAACATACAATAGGTCAAGGATGGGCCAGAAAAGGAAGGAAACAGACCTGCGTCTTGATGATGTGCAGTAGACTTTTGTCACGGAACATGTGCACTTCCATGTTGGCCAGGCCAACCAACACTGCCTGAAATCCCCGTGCCTTCTGGTCCATCAGGCTCATAGTCATAATTGGTGCAGGGAGAGGCACAGTCCAGAGCTTCTTGCCCTGAAATAGAAAGCAAAATTAAAGTGTTACATAATGCCCTGAAATGGAGAATAAGAATATAAAAGAACATGGCCATGAAGAGCAACAAAAAGAGGAGAAAATAAAAATATATGGTGTTGGGAAAGGAATGTCCGCTGCATGGGGTACAGTAGTGTTCCCCTGCCCGGAGTACCCAGTTGTGATTATCTAGTACCCTATTTTGATTATTTTGGCTCCAGCCTCACACTAATCTAGTGTGTGCACAGAGGCCTAGGACAGTCCTTTGACATGTGAAAGATTCTGGACCTGTTTTGTGACCCGGTGAGGCATACCAAGCCTGCCCTCATTTCAGTGACAGTGGACAACTGTTCCTGACATGGGTTTTCATGGAGGGCAGTGGAAGAGTAATACGTTTTGTGAATCAATAGTTGTGACCACATTTTTCTATCTCTGTCACTAGACAGCAGGTTACTGGGCTACTTATGCAACACTTCCGCGCTATACACTAACCAATACCCTAGCATTACCGTTTCAAGTGTAAGTTGTGTGTGTTTGTGGCCTTGATGGTACAGGCATTGTGTGCATGAGTGAGCCAAAGTAATGAATGTGAGAAGGTGGCCTGGTATATGCTGTCCACTAATTAAATTGGGCACCTTGCACCAGTCCACACGACCCTTATGATGTATGAGGTCAAAGATAACCTTTAGAAATCTATCTTAGTGGTAGCTGTGGAGAGCAGCCTTCAGGCTTAATCTTGAAGGAATGTAAAGCAGCTTGTTTTACCAGAGTATCACCTCCTCAATGACTAAATGAAAGGAGAACCACACAGTAGTGATATAAAAATATGTATTTATTAATATAACACTCTCTACTAATCTCTACACGAGATTAGAACATAAAGCACACAATATTGAATCAATAGAACAATCGTAAGTAGCACAATACGCAGCGGGCACCAGGGGGAGACCGAACCATATACTAAAAAAATGGTATAACAATCACGACTTGACTAGACACTGCCTAGAGCACGTAGAATTGCTGGGACTCCAAGGAACCACCCAAGGCAGTGACACAGGGCGCCCGCGGAGGACGGGTGCAGTGAGGAAACACGACTGCGTGCTCTGTGCAACTCTATGGGAAAGTCGCGGTTGGAAAGTTACTGTTTAAGGACACTTCTACGAGGACTTCAAGCAAACCCTTTGGAACATAAGAGGTTCTAGAGCCAACACACCAGTGAGTACCGAGGTACCCGTGTTACCTATCCCAGAGGAGCCAGGTGCATAGGGGTCAAGTGGTGTCGGAAACCTCAATCGTTTTCAATGGAGAGCTGCAGAGAAATACTGCTGCCAGGAAGGCGAAGAGTGTCCGGTGGAATCCAAGCCTGGATTCTAGGTGAGAGGAACCTGAAAGCAGAGGGGACAGAGTCTGGGTCATTTCAGGTGACCAGGGGCTCGGTAGCCGAATGCCCACCGATGTCGGGTGCTTCAGGTGTGAAGAAAGGATGCTTGACTCTGCAGCCACAAGGACCAGGAGACGTCGAGGACGACCAGGGTCCGGAGGTGAGCTGTCCCACGAAGGATGTCGAGCGCTGAGGGGTCAGTGTCCGGCTGGAGCACCAACAAGCCTTGGCAATTGCAACCCACGCAGGCAGAATAAACAGGTTACGGTGTGGACCAGCAAGGTCCAGGAGACTCTCCAAGCAATGGGGAGTTAGGGCACGTCTGGAGCAACCAGGGAAGCCCAAGAACAAACAAGGTGACCCTCGCCAGGACCCACAGGCCAACGGACCAGGGATCGCGAGGAGACCTCGAGCAAATTCACAAAGCACCAGCCCACAGAGCACTCGGTGAGTGGATGCCTGATATCTGCGCTGCAAATGCTGCTCGGGGTCAGGACTACACGGAGTCCAAAGCATAAGCTCAGGGATCGTCAACAAGCATATGCTTCTGCAAATGTACGCGGTGCACAGGGGTTCAGGTTGCACGGTCCCCACGAGGGATACTGGTATCAGAATCGCTGAGAGGTCAGATCAACCTCAGGGACCTTCGGGAACCCACCTCCTGTGTTGCTGAAATCTTCGGAGTCCGCAGGAGCTCTGGAGCTGCAAGCCGGTCAGATGCGCATAGGTGCCTGCTTCTGCAGGGGAGTAACTCCTTTACTCCAAGGGAGATTCTTCAGTCGTCCAGCGTCGTGCAGACAGTCGAAGTACTTGGTTTCTTCTTAGCAGAATCTTGTCCAGGTAAAATCTAAAGTCCTCTACCCAGGTATCCCACTTTATACCCACGGGAGAGGGTCGGAAAGATTCTGTGGACCCTCCTAGGGGAGGGGCAGGACAGAGGGGTGGCTACACCCATGTCCTTTGTCCAGTTTCGCGCCAGAGCAGGAGCCAATTGCTTCCAGAACTGGTTTGAGCTGGACTATGCACAGGGACACCAAATGTGCCCCCAGTGCAGACTTTCTGGCACTCTCAGAGTGCACCCACCCAGCCCCAATACACTAAAACCCTGTCGGGGAGGTGGTCACACCTCCCTGTGACAGGATGCCTATTGTCATGCCTTCCTCTGCTCGAGCTTGGCTCAGCAGCAGGAGGGCGGAATCGTGTCTGTGGCTGGCAGCATCCATTTTGTGCTGCCCAGGTCGAGAAAGCTGGTACCGGGTAGACCGGTGACCCACAGTAGTGGTTCTAGAAGGGTGGAATCATACCTCCTACACCAGTTACTGGTGTGGAGGTATGATTCCAAGGTGTTTGACACCAAACACGACATGTTTCTAAGCAGCTGTTTTAAAGTTAGCATTTACAGCAAGGTTATAATGCAACTTAACCTATATGTCTGGCTGCATCACTCACAACCCCGGAGAATGGCCTCCAAAGGCTGCAGAGGGGCTATGCTCATGCGGGGGCACCCTCTCACGTAAAACCCAGCACCCTGCCTTCAGGATTGAAAAGGCCTGCCATAGGGGTGACTGATAGGTTTTTAAGTGTAGTGATTTAGATAGATATAGTGAACCTATATCTAAGTAAGTGGTGCAAGCACCAGCTTACACAGGCTGCTGTAGCAGACCTGTTGTGTCATTTTGAATGGCCTCTCATGGGTGGCATAATACATGCTTCAGCCCATGGGAGGCCACTTGGGTACCTATGCCCTGGGTACATGGTGTACCATATACTAGGGACTTATAAGGGTACCCCAGTATCCATTCTGGAGTGTACCTAAAGTACATGCATTTCAATTTAAGGGAGAAAGCAGATAGACTGGGGTCCTGGATAGCAGGATCCCAGTCAGACTAGTCCAAAAACAGTGATACCTCAGCAAAAAGTGGGGTAACCATAAGAAGCAGATCCTACTTTCCTACACAACCCCCCCCAAACGCAAGGACATTAAACTAACCTTGACCAGTTGAGTCGTCATGTTCTAAGTGGAAATATCTGGAGAGTTCATCTGCATTGGCATGGTTACTCCCAGGTCTATGTTCCACTGTATAGTCCATCCCCTGTAGGGAAATGGACCACCTCAAGAGTTTGGGGTTTTCACCCTTCATCTGTTTTAGCCATAAGAGGGGCTTATGGTCTGTCTGAACAATGAAGTGAGTGCCAAACAGGTATGGCCTCAGCTTCTTCAGAGCCCAAACCACAGTAAAGGCTTCCCTCTCAATAGCTGACCAAGGTTTCTCTCTGGGGGTAAGCCTCCTGCTTATGAAAGCTACTGGCTGATCCTGACCCTCCTCATTCAATTGTGATAGCACAGCCCCTACCCCCAATTCAGTTGCATCTGTTTGAACATAAAATTGCTTGGAATAATCAGGACTTTTCAGAATGGGAGCAGTGCACATGGCCTGCTTCAGGTCATCAAATGCCTTTTCACAGCTAACTGTCCACTGAACTTTCTTAGGTATTCTTTTGGAAGTTAAGTCATTCAAAGGGGTCACTATGGAGCCATATCCTTTGACAAACCTCCTGTAGTACCCAGTCAGGCCCAAGAAAGCTCTGACCTGAGTCTGGGTAGTTGGAGCAACCCAATCCATGATGGTTTGGATTTTGCTCTGCAATGGTTGAACCTGTCCTCCACCAACAAGGTGGCCCAGGTACACAGCCTTACTCTGCCCTATCTGGCACTTGGTGGCCTTGATAGTGAGGCCTGCTTTCTGCAGGGCCTCCAGAACATTTCTCAGGTGGACCAGGTGATCCTCCCAGGTGGAGCTAATGACAGCAATATCATCTAGATAAGCTGCACTATAGGCTTCCAGACCTGTGAGAACTTTATTCACCAGCCTTTGAAATGTGGCAGGTGCATTCTTCAAGCCAAAAGGCATCACCACAAATTGGTAGGGCCCACTAGGGGTTGAGAATGCTGTTTTTGGTTTAGCCTCCTCAGCTAATCTGATTTGCCAGTAACCAGCTGTCAGGTCAAATGTACTTAAGAATTTGGCGGAGGCCAAAGTGTCAATAAGTTCATCTGCCCTTGGAATTGGATGAGCATCAGTCCTAGTGACTGCATTGAGTCCCCTGTAGTCAACACAGAACCTCATCTCTCTCTTACCACCCTGGGTGTGAGGTTTTGGTACTAAGACTACTGGGCTAGCCCGAGGGCTATCTGAGGGCTCAATCACTCCCAGTTCCAACATTTTCTGGACTTCAGTCCTGATACAGTCCCTGACATGATCAGGTTGCCTGTAAAGAACAAGTTACTTACCTTCGGTAACGATATATCTGTAAGAAACATTAGTTAGTGATAGATTCCTTACCTTAGAATACCCCCAGGCGTCAGACTGGATCCGGAAAGTTTTCGTCAGCAGTACCCCTGCGCATCGGAAGGTGGCGTCGTGAGGCTCCGCATCCGTCGTTGGCGTCGTGGTCGCTGAGATGACGTCGCGGCAGCTACTTAGACGCCGCCCTCGCGCGCTGACGTCAGTTCTGTACACGACTTTCCGCGCCAGGAACGCAGAGCCATGCAAGATACTGACCACTGGTGCATTGAAACTAGGGTCCTGAAAGGGATGACCTTAACCCTAGAAATCAGTTCGCAGAACGGGGAGGATGGGTGGGGTGGTAAGGAATCTATCACTAAATAATGTTTCTTACAGATATATCGTAACCGAAAGTAACTAACTTGTTAATCTGAAAGAAACACGTTAGTGATAGATTCCTTACCTTAGAATAGATACCCCAGCAATACCAACCCCGGTGGTGGGTCTGCGAACCAAGATCACACCAGGAAGTCCCGGAGAACAGAACGGCCAAAGAAGCCATCTCTCCGGACTTGGCTGTCCAGGCACTAGTGCTTAGTAAAAGTGTGCAGCGAGGCCCACGTAGCTGCCTGACAGATGTCTTGTAAGGGGACACCACGTCCCAACAGTGGCAGCCGTCGCCCTGGTAGAATGGGCGCGCAGCCCCAACGGAGGCTCCTTCTTTGCCAGAGAATAACAGGCTTTAATACACAAGACGACCCATCTGGAGATAGTCCGCTTGTGTACGGCCCGACCTTTCTTGGCGCCAACGAAGCCAACAAAGAGCTGGTCATCCACCCGGAACTGTTGTGTGCGACTCAGGTAAAATGAGAGTGCACGTTTTGGGTCCAGACGGTGGAGCCTCTCTTCCTCTCTGGAAGGATGCGGAGGCGGAAAGAAGGTGGGCAAAGTGATGGTCTGCCCGATGTGAAAGGCAGTAACAGCATTCGGCAGAAAGGATGGACGTATCCTGAGGACAACCTTGTCCGGATGTACAGACAGAAAAGGAGGTTTACAAAAAAGAGCCTGGAGCTCACTCACTCTCCTAGCAGAGGTGATGGCAACCAGGAAAGCAGTCTTCAGAGTTAACAAACGAAGAGGACAGTTGTGAAGAGGCTCAAAGGAAGCGCACATTAAGTATGTGAGAACCAGGTTCAAGTCCCACTGTGGCATTACAAAGGGAACAGGAGGAAAAAGGTGAGTAATGCCTTTGAGGAATCTGTTAACAACAGGGGACTTGAAAAGAGAGGGCTGATCAGGGAGCCTGAGAAAGGCCGAAATAGCAGAAAGGTAGCCCTTGATAGTGCCCAGAGCAGAGCCCTGCTGGGCCAAAGAAAGAAGGAACAGTAGGACCTCAGAAAGAGGGGCAGAAAGGGGATCCACAGCCTTTGCTGTGCACCATGCCACAAACTTGTTCCACCTGCAACCAACTTAGTGGAGGGACGCCTGGCTGCCAGAATCACATCACAAACTTCGGGAGGCAAGTCGAAAGGAATCAACTGCCGCCGCTCAATCTCCACGCAAGCAGGTGTAGACTGGACAGGTTCGGGTGGAGGACCGTCCCCTGCTGCTGCGACAGAAGATCCTCCCGAAGAGGCAGTCGGATCGGGGGATCGATGGTCATACTGAGTAGCTCGGGATACCAAACTCTTCGAGCCCAGTCCGGAGCCACAAGAATGACTTGGGCCCGGTCGCGCCTGATCTTCTTCAGCACACTGGGCAGAAGTGGTATAGGTGGAAAGGCGTACAACAGACCGCAACTCCACTCGCGACGAAAAGCGTGGCCGAGCAAGTGCCGCCTTGGAAATTCCAACGTGCAGAATTGCTGACATTGCGCATTCTCTTCGGTGGCGAATAGATCTAACCAAGGCTCTCCCCACTGTTGAAAGAGACCTTGCGCCACGTCCGAGTGAAGACGCCATTCGTGATCCATCATGCATCTGCCGCTGAGTTCGTCCGCCCTGGCGTTCAGTGAACCTGCCAGGTGTTGAACCACCAGGGAAATGCCCTGATGTTCCAGCCATGTCCAGAGGCGCAGAGCCCCCGCCCTGTTTGTTGCAGTACCACATGGCGGTGGTGTTGTCTGTGAACACCTGCACTACTCTCCCCTTGACAGAGGGAAGGAATGCCTTCAGTGCAAGTCGGATCGCCCGAAGCTCCAGAAGGTTGATATGGAGCTTGGACTCCGCCGGAGACCAGAGGCCTCTGATCTCCACCTCTCCCATGTGGCCGCCCTATCCCAGGAGGGTCGCATCCGTCACCACTGTGTGCTCCGGTTGGGGAAGGGAGAGGGATCGGTTGGGGAAGGGAGAGGGATCTGCCATTGACCCAATGCCGGTTTGTGAGCCACCACTGCAGCTGGTGTGCAGTGCCCTCTGAGATCTGGACGTAATCGGACAGGTTCCCCTGATGCTGCGCCCACTGGAACTTCAGGTCCCACTGCAGAGCCCGCATATGCCATCTGGCATGAGTGACATGCAGGAGGCCATGAGGCCCAGCAGCCTCAGGGTCATCCTGACCGAAACCCAGGATAGAGGCTGAAAGATCGGAATCAGAGCCTGAATATCCTGGATTTGCCGTTCGGGAGGATAGACTTGAAAGTGCGTCGTATCCAGAACCGCTCCGATGAAGAGGAGCTTCTGAGAGGGAATCAGGTGCGACTTCGGCACATTGATGCAGAACCCCAGCAAATGCAGGAGGTCGGCCGTAGTCTGGAGGTGGGAGACGACTGTCCGGGGCGAGCCCGCCTTCAACAGCCAGTCGTCGAGATAGGGGAAGACTGGAACCCCTGATCTGCGCAGATGAGCTGCGACCACCGCCATCACTTTCGTGAACACCTGAGGGGCGCCAAAGGGGAGCACGGTAAACTGAAAGTGCTCGTGGCCTACCGTAAACCGCAGGTAACGATGGTGGGCCGGCAGGACGGGAATGTGGAAATATGCGTCCTGCAGATCCAACGCTACCATCCAGTCTCCAGGGTCGAGGGCAGACAAGACCTGAGCCAGAGTTAACATCTTGAACTTCTCCTTCCGGAGGAAGCGATTGACGTCCCTGAGGTCCAAGATAGGACGCAGGCCCTTGTCCTTCTTGGGCACCAGAAAGTAGTGGGAATAACAACCACGTCCTACTTCTGGCGCAGGAACGCGCTCAATGGCCCCCTTGGCCAAGAGGGCCGCGACTTCCTGTTGAAGAAGTGCCAAGTGATCCCCAGACATGCGGTGGTACTGGGGTGGCATGGCTGGAGGGGTAGTCTCGAAGGGGAGGGAGTAGCCCCTTCGGACTATTTGTAAAACCCACCTGTCCGGAGTGATGGTGCGGCAGTGGGGGAGGTGATGGTGAATCCTGCCACCCACTGGCGTTGGATGGGCCTGAAAAACCGGACTAGGAAGGTTTGGAGGCACTGGTGGCCGGGGTGGAGGTGGACTGACCCGCCCGCTGGCCCACTGAACCGCCTCGGCGGGTCCCACGTCCGCGCTGAGACTGTTGCTGCGCAGGCCTGTGGCTCTGAAGCGAACGTGTCGGGGTACCCCTTCCGTGGCCACGAAAGGAGCGAAAAGCAGAAGGCGGAGGAGGGTGCGTGGCGGAAAGGCCCAGGGACTTGGCCGTAGCCCGCAAGTCCTTAAAGCGCTCCAATGCACTATCTGCCTTGTTGCCAAAAAGGCGAATGCCATCAAAGGGCATGTCCATCAGGGTGTTCTGGACATCCCCAGAGAAACCAGTAGTCCTCAGCCAGGCGTGGCGACGGAGCGCCACTGTCGTGGAAATCGCCCTGCCCAGCGAGTCGGCGGTGTCAAGGCCACATCGAATCGTGAACTTTGCTGCATCTCTCCCTTCAGCAATAGCCTGAGAGAGCACTGTCCGGGCCTCCTCCGGACACTGAGGCAGCACTTGCGCCACCGTATCCCACAGAGGGGCCGATTCCGATTCGGGCCGGAAATCTCTCCGACCGAGCCGGACCCGGAGAGATTTCCGACCGAATCGGACCCGTGCAGTCCGACCGAACGAGTACGATGCGCACGTATGCGATCGGACTCGAGTCGGTCGGACTCCCATTGAAGTCAATGGGAGCCTGTCGTACAACGCGTACGCGGGCTCCCATTGACTCAATGGGTGCGAGGCGGACAAGGGCGCCCCCTACAGCGTGTACGCGGCGAAGCGACTCGCGCCGTACACGCACAGGTAGGGGGACCCATGGGTCCCCCTGTGTGCGACTCGCGCGGCTACGCGTACAGGGGTCCGACACGGACCCCCAAAGTACGGCTCCGACAGCTCTTTCGAGCCGGAGTGCGCGGCTCGGTCGGACTGCTCGCGGCGCGCTCGTACTTACCCGGCCGGGGAACGTCTCCATTGCGCGGTGCGAGTCGAGTCCGAGCGAGTCGGTCGGTGCGGTTAGACCCGGGAACGAGTCGGTCGGAGCGGTCGGGATGTCCGGACGAGTCGGTCGGCGAATACGCATCGTACTCGCTCGCCCGGACGCGCGTACGATTCGGTCGGGAAATAGGGCTCCGAATCGGATCCGGTTAAGCCGAATCCGATTCGGAGCCCTACCGGCCGAGATCGGAATCGGCCCCAGAGTGTGAGAATAACGGCCCAAGAGGCATGCGGTGTTCACAGACCGCAGCCCTGAACTGGCGGAAGAAAAAATCTTCTTCCCAAATTGTTCCAGTTTCTTGGATTCCCTATCCGGAGGTGCGGTAGGGAATGCGCTCGGGGACGAAGAGGCTTGGACAACCAAGCTCTCAGGGGTGGGGTGTTGGGAGAGGAAAAGGGGGTCGCCCGAGGCCGGGCGATGGCGTCGGGCCACGTTCCTATCCACAGGAGCCCCTGTGGTGGGCCTGGACCAGGTGCCCAAAAGAACGTCTGAAAGTACATCATTAAAAGGCAGCAGTGGCTCCGCAGAGGTAGCCGCCGGCTGAAGCACTTCTGTCAGGAGGTTAGTCCTGACGGCCACTGTAGGGAGCTCGAGGTGGAGGGCCTCGGCCGCCCTACGCTACACCACGGCGTAACTTGCACCCTCCTCCGTAGCCACGGTAGGAGGAGTGAGCATGCCAAGGTCAGGAGAGGTATCAAGACCACTGGCATCCCCCAGTTCCTCTGCCCAGTCCGGGTCTAACTCACACTGTGCTGCGAGAGGGTCCTCAGACCCCTCCCAGTCCTCCCCTTCCTCCGAAGGCTGATGAACAGGCCGAAAATAAGGAGGATGGACATAGGGATAGAAAGGTCCCATCGGCGTCAGAATCGGCGTCGAGCGACGCCGTTCCGGCGCCGTGTCCACTTCGGGGCTGAAACCGGGGATGACGTCGTCCGGTGGGACGGACGACGTCGGAAGTGGTGCCGGAGAGGTCAACGCCGGTGGAGGTGTTACAAGGTCAACCGGCGTCGACCGGGATCCAGGCCTGGATCCATGGGGGCCCTGCGGCGCCAGGGCCGGAGCCGACAGCGATGCCAGAGCCGTCGGCAGTAAAGGGCAAGAACCCCCAATCGGACCCGCGGGGCCCGAAGGCGCACCGGCGGGGCCCGACGGCCCAAAGAGGCGAGCCATGGCTGACAGAAATTCCTGCAGCTGGGCGAGGGGAAGTCGGAGAGCGACGGCGCTTCTTCGACTTCTTAGAGTGCTTCGTCTGACCTGACCCCGAGTGCGAAGACTTCGATCCCGACGAACGATGGTGGTGGCTCCGCGACCGGTCCCTCGACCTCCCACGGGACCGGGACCTTGAGCGGCGCGGAGCTGACTGCCGAACTTCAAGCAACTTTTGGGACCTGCTCCCGCAAAGTCTTCGGCGCCATGGCCCAGCAGTCGGGGCACGACTTGGGGTCGTGGTCGCGCCCCAGGCAGTAGAGAGACACGCGGTGCGGGTCAGTCACCGACATCATGCGATGACATTCCTCGCAGGACTTGAAGCCGGGCATCCCTACAGCACCAGGAGTCAATCGACTCGAAAAATAGAGACAAAAAGGCCTCGAAAACCTCAGTCAAAAAATGACTGGGGGTCCGCTCTCTCCGGATCTGCGCTTGCTGGCGCGGAAAAAGAAAGAACTGACGTCAGCGCGCGAGGGCGGCGTCTAAGTAGCTGCCGCGACGTCATCTCTGCGACCACGACGCCAACGACGGACGTGGAGCCGCACGACGCCACCTTCCGACGCGCAGGGGTACTGCTGACGAAAACTTTCCGGATCCAGTCTGACGCCTGGGGGTATTCTACGGTAAGGAATCTATCACTAACGTGTTGCTTTCAGATTCTTATTTTTAACAGGCAGACTGTCACCTGTGTCCACCTCATGTGCACACCAGGTAGTCTGACTGGGAGTCAGTGAAAACATATGTCTGTACTGATTGAGGACCTTCCTACAATCAGTCTGTTGCTGTTCAGTGAGGCTGCCTGCCAAGGCTACCCCATCTACTGAACCATCATCAGGGTTCTGTGAGAGGAGGTCAGGGAGTGGATCACTCTCTTCCTCCTGTCCCTCATCAGTAGCCATGAGCAAGCCCATGTCTGCCCTGTCCACATATGCATATTACTTGAATCCAACCATACGAAGCCCTGAGATAGGAGTAGACATCCTACCAGCTCTTTCGTTCATTATTAAATGGTGGATCATTGTGTGCAACAATCTAAGTAGAACTGTGCATAAGGGGTTTTTTCCTGTGGTTTTAATATTTTGTCTTGATCATGTGTATGTGATTCACTGCATTGTTGTGCTGATATTTGTCACTATATGTGTGTCTTATAGATGAGCTTGTAAGTACCACATAATTTTAGTTTTTAATGGATGTATTGTACTGATGCAATGTACATTGGGTTTTTATGACTTTTTAATAGATCATTTCTGTACTTTAAAAAAAAAAATTGAAGATCTGTAAGCACTGTATTTTTATTTGGAGCTTTATATTTGATAGAAGCTTAAAGTAGTGGGATCTTTAAGATGATTACTAATGTGTGAACACGGTGTGATAGAGGTTGTAAGTGTGAATGTTAGAATAAAATCCAGGGGAAACTTAATTCTCTGCCACATATGGCTTGAGCCTGTTCACATGGAGCACCCTGTGGGGGCTCTTGGGAGTTCCAAGGTCCACCAGGTAGGTAACCTCTCCCTTCTGCTCAAGAATGGTATGGGGCCCACTCCACTTGTCTTGGAGAGCTGCTGGGGCCACAGGCTCCAACACCCATACCTTCTGTCCTGGCTGATACATGTCAAAACAGCCTTTTGGTCATGCCAGGCCTTTTGCAATTCCTGGCTAGCCTCAAGGTTTTTGGATGCCTTCTTCATGTACTCAGCCATCCTGGAGCGGAGACCAACTACATAGTCCACAATATCCTGTTTAGAGGGTTTGAGAGGTAACTCCCATCCCTCCTTAACCAAACATAAGGGACCCCTAACTGGATGTCCAAACAGAAGTTCAAAAGGGCTGTAGCCAACCCCTTCTGAGGAACCTCTCTGTAGGCAAAGAGAAGGCAGGGCAAAAGGATATCCCTTCTACGCCTGAGCTTGTCAGGGAGACCTTTTATCATGCCCTTGAGGGTTTTGTTTAATCTCTCAACCAACCCATTGTATTGTGGGTGATAGGGTGTGGTGAATTTGTAATTCACTCCACACTCCTTCCACATAGCAGTCAGGTAACCAGACAAAGTTTGTACCTCTATCTGATACCACCTCCTTAGGGAAACCCACCCTGGAAAAGATTCCCAGGAGGGCCCTGGCCACAGCAGGAGCTGTGGTGGTCCTAAGGGGTATTGCTTCTGGATACCTAGTGGCATGGTCCACCACCACTAGTATGAATCTGTGTCCAGATGCAGTTGGAGGATCCATGGGACCAACAATGTCAATCCCAACCCTCTCAAAGGGAACCCCCACCACAGGTAGTGGTATCAGGGGGGCCTTTGTAGTACCACCTGCCTTACCACTGGCTTGGCAAGTGATACAGGAGCGACAAAACTCCTTTGTGTCTTCTGACATGTGAGGCCAGTGAAAGTGAGGGACAATTCTGTCCCAGGTCTTGCTTTGGCCTAAGTGTCCTGCTAATGGGATATCATGTGCCAGTGTTAATAGGAAGCCTCTAAACTTCAGAGGTATAACCAACCTCCTGGTTGCACCAGGCCTGGGGTCTCTACCCTCCGAGTATAAAAGTCCATCATCCCAGTAGATCCTGTGGGACCCACTGGTACTCCCAGCAGCCTCAGCAGCATCTTGCTGTCTGAGGGGTTCAAGAGAGGCGCAGTTCAGCTGCTCCTGGCTCAGTTCTGCACTGGAAGGGCCCCCTATCCCCAAGAACTCAACCGTCAGGTTCAAGTTACTCTGAGACAGTTCCTTCACAGGGACTTAGATCATCTCCCTCAGGAGACTGATCCTCACTCTGAGGCAGGGGGGAAGACACTGCCTTACCCCTACTGCTCCTTCTTTTGGAAGGCACCTGGTCCATTATTCCAGGATCCAGGGTCTGTTCAGTGGAAGACATTTTTGCCTGTGACCTATACATGGCAAACACATCTGCAGGGATGCCCAGCATTTCTGCATGTGTCCTGAGTTCCACTTCAGCCCAAGCTGAAGTCTCCAAATCATTGCCCAACAAGCATTCTACAGGGAGGTCTGAGCTAACCACAACCTTCTTAGGGCCAGTTACCTCTCCCCAGGTGAAATTCACAACTGCCAAGGAATGGTCTATCCTGACATTGCTAGCATTGGTCACTTGGTACATTTCACCAAGTATGATCTGGTCAGGGCCTACAAGATCTTTTGTCACCATGGTGACACTTGCACCTGTGTCCCTGTATGCCATGGCCTCCTTACCATTGATCAAAGGTTGTTGTCTGTACTTGCCCAGGTTACTGGGACTTACAAATAAGGAGGCAATGTCCATGCCCCCATCACAGACCAACACAGCCTGAGTTGGAATTCTGACTAGGCCAGAATCCATCTCAGATCCCAAGGTTAACCCTACTATACCCTTGTTCTGTGTACCACCACTTGAGACTGTGCTAGGGGGGACAGTTGCCTTAAGGGCAGTGGTGGTAGGAGTGGAATCCTTGGCCCTTGGACAATTGGCATCTTTTGTCCAATGGGTCTTCTCTTTACAGATATGACACCAAGGTTTCCTTTTGCCTTTACCCTTGTTAGATTGTGACTCCCCCCCAGATGCAGGTTTTTGGGGCCCTTATGAAGACTTCTGGTCTTTACCCTTCTCCCCACCCTTATCTGAAGTTTTAGCATCTTGCTTCTTGGGGTCACCGCCTTGGTTCTGAGCTTTCTGCTTCACCCTGGTTCTGACCCATTTGTCTGCCTTCTTTCCCAATTCTTAGGGAGAGGTCAGATCAGAATCAACCAGGTACTGATACAACAACAGATTTTGGCAATTATTAAGGATCTGCTCCCTCATAATTAAATTGTACAATCCCTTAAAATCATTCACTTTACTGCCAAGTAACCAGCCTTCCAGAGCCTTAGTAGCACAATCTACAAAGTCTACCCAGTCCTGAGTCTGTGTCTTCTGGGTATCTCTGAACTTAATCCTGTATTGTTCAGTGGTTAAGCCAAACCCATCAATGAGAGCACTCTTCAGGACTGAATAATTGTCAGCATCCTCTTCTCTAACAGTGAGGAGCTTATCTCTACCTTTGTCAGCAATGGAGAGCCACAAGATAGCTGCCCACTGCTCATGAGGGACCCTCTATACCTTACAGGCCCTCTCTAGTGCAGTTATCCATTTGTGGATGTCATCCCCACTCTGGTATGGAGGGACTATCTTGTTCAGGTTCCTATGATCATGAGTATACTCCTTAACCCTAGGGACACTGTTGCTGCCATCATGGGACTCTAGTCCCAATCTCTTTGTAGCTCTCTGGAGCTCTAGGGATTCCCTGTCTAGGGCCAACTGCTCCTTCTTGAGCCTAAGCTTGATTTTCTCAAGCTCCAGAAGTTGGCACTGTCTCTCAAAAGAGGATTCCCTCTTATGTGATATGGAAGTCCCTACAGAAGTTCCTGAGTGCTGAGATTCTACAGAGGGAGATCTAGATCTCCTAGGTAAACTCTGTACTCTTCCTGGTGGAGTAAAGATATGGCCACTGGGGCCTTCTCCCCCACCTGAAGGAAGTTCTGTGTTTTCCAGGTTAGAATCATTCTGATCCTCCTGGCCAGGGTTTCAATCCAGGTCAAAGAAGGTTTCACTCCCTGGCCTTTCCTCATTCCCTGTCCCACCCACTCTATCTGCCTCATCAGACCCTGGGGTCTTCCTAAGGTCATCCAAGAGCAACATCTCTATGAGACGTTGGGTGCTTGCACTTCTCCCTGTCCTACGCTTCCTAGACATGCACATGGCCCTCAATTCTTGGAATGTGAGGTCATCATACCTAGTTGACAGAGAGCCACTGGTTTCTCCTCTGGAAGACATACTAGTGTTATGTGGTGTAGGCACCTACCTAACCTAGTGGAGGCTAAACTCTCTTGAGTTGGAGAAAGGGTGTGCTAGACCCTTGACTTACCCAACTCCAAGTTCAGTAGAACTTACTTATTCCAATCTTGATTATATGTGCCTAATGCTTAGTGGTTTTCAGTCAATCACTCAATGAGATTTATCTGGTAAAACAATAGCAAGCTTGAATCCCAACCGCTGCACACCAATGTGAGAAGGTGGCCTGGTATATGCTGTCCACTAATTAAAGTGGGCACCTTGTACCAGTCCACACGACCCTTATGATGTATGAGGTCAAAGATAACCTTTAGAAAGCTATCCTAGTGGTAGCTGTGGAGAGCAGCCTTCAGGCTTAATCTTGAAGGAATGTAAAGCAGCTTGTTTTACCAGAGTATCACCTCCTGAATGACTAAATGAAAGGAGAACCACACAGTAGTGATATAAAAATATGTATTTATTAATATAACACTCTCTACTAATCTCAACACGAGATTAGAACATAAAGCACACAATATTGAATCAATAGAACAATCGTAAGTAGCACAATAGGCAGGGGGAGACCGAACCATATACTAAAAAAATGGTATAACAATCACGACTTGACTAGACAGTGCCTAGAGCATGTAGAATCGCTAAGACACCAAGGAACCACCCAAGGCAGTGACACAGGGCGCCCACGGAGGATGGGTGCAATGAGGAAACACGACCGCGTGCTCCGTGCAAATCTATGGGAAAGTCACGGTTGGAAAGTTACTGTTTAAGGACACTTCTACGAGGACTTCAAGCAAACCCTTTGGAACATAAGAGGTTCTAGAGCCAACACACTAGTGAGTACCGAGGTACCAGTGTTACCTATCCCAGAGGAGCCGGGTGCATAGGGGTCAAGTGGTGTCGGAAACCTCAGTCATTTTCAATGGAGAGCTGCGAAGAAGTACTGCTGCCAGGAAGGCGAAGAGTGTCCAGTGGAATCCAAGCCTGGATTCTAGGTGAGAGGAACCTGAAAGCAGAGGGGACACAGTCTGGGTCACTTCAGGTGACCAGGGGCTCGGTAGCCGAATGCCCACCGATGTCGGGTGCTTCAGGTGTGAAGAAAGGATGCTTGACTCTGCAGCCACGAGGACCAGGAGACGTCGAGGACAACCAGGGTCCGGAGGTGAGCTGTCCCACGAAGGATGTCGAGTGCTGAGGGGTCAGTGTCCGGCTGGAGCACCAACAAGCCTTGGCAATTGCAACCCACGCAGGCAGAGTAAACAGGTTACGGTGTGGACCAGCAAGGTCCAGGAGACTCTCCAAGCAATGGGGAGTCAGGGCACGTCTGGAGCAACCAGGGAAGCCCAAGAACAAACAAGGTGACCCTCGCCAGGACCCACAGGCCAACGGACCAGGGATCGCGATGAGACCTCGAGCGAATTCACAAAGCACCAGCCCACAGAGCACTCGGTGAGTGGAGGCTGGATATCTTCGGTGCAAATGCTGCTCGGGGTCAGGACTACACGGAGTCCAAAGCATAAGCTCAGGGATCGCCAACAAGCATATGCTTCTGCAAATGTACGCGGTGCACAGGGGTTCGGGTTGCACGGTCCCCACGAGGGATACTGGTCTCAGAATCGCTGAGAGGTTAGATCAACCTCAGGGACCTTCGGGAACCCACCTCCTGTGTTGCTGAAATTTTCAGAGTTCGCAGGAGCTCTGGAGATGCACGCCGGTCAGATGCGTTTAGGTGCCTGCTTCTGCAGGGGAGTAACTCCTTTACTCCAAGGGAGATTCTTCAGTCGTCCAGCGTCGTGCAGACAGTCGAAGTACTTGGTTTCTTCTTAGCAGAATCTTGTCCAGGTAAAATCTAAAGTCCTGTAGCCAGGTATCTCACTTTATACCCACGGGAGAGGGTTGGAAAGATTCTGTGGACCCTCCTAGAGGAGGGGCAGGACAGAGGGGTGGCTACACCCATGTCCTTTGTCCAATCTCGCGCCAGAGCAGGAGCCAATGGCTCCCAGAATTGGTTTGATCTGGACTATGCACAGGGACACCAAATGTGCCCCCAGTGCAGACTTTCTGGCACTCTCAGAGTGCACCCACCCAGCCCCAATACACTAAACCCTGTCTGGGAGGTGGTCACACCTCCCTGTGACAGGATGCCTATTGTCATGCCTTCCTCTGCTCGAGCTTGGCTCAGCAGCAGGAGAGCAGAATCGTGTCTGTGGCTGGCAGCATCCATTTTGTGCTGCCCAGGTCAAGAAAGCTGGTACCGGGTAGACCGGTGACCCACAGTAGTGGTTATAGAAGGGTGGAATCATACCTCCCACACCAGTTACTGGAGTGGAGGTATGATTCCAAGGTGTTTGACACCAAACACGACATGTTTCTAAGTAGCCGTTTTAAAGTTAGCATTTACCGTGAGGTTATAATGCAACTTAACCTATATGTCTGGCTGCATCACTGACAATCCCGGAGAATGGTCTCCGAAGGCTGCAGAGGGGCTCTGCTCATGCAGGGGCACCCTCTCACGTAAAACCCAGCACCCTGCCTTCAGGATTGATAAGGCCTGCCATAGGGGTGACTGATAGGTTTTTAAGTGTAGTGATTTAGATAGATATAGTGAACCTATATCTAAGGAAGTGGTGCAAGCACCAGCTTACACAGGCTGCTGTAGCAGACCTGTTGTGTCATTTTGAATGGCCTCTCATGGGTGGCATAATACATGCTTCAGCCCATGGGAGGCCTCTGGGGTACCTATGCCCTGGGTACATGGTGTATCATATACTAGGGACTTATAAGGGTACCCCAGTATCCATTCTGGAGTGTACCTAAAGTACATGCATATCAATTTAAGGGAGAAAGCAGATAGACTGGGGTCCTGGATAGCAGGATCCCAGTCACACTAGTCCAAAAACAGTGATACCTCAGCAAAAAGTGGGGGTAACCATAAGAAGCAGATCCTACTGAACATCCAGTTCTGAGTTCAACACAGCATTACTCAACTCACACCATTCACTAAAATCCTCCTTCAGTTTGTCATCTCAACGGCTTAGCTTCATGTGGACTTCTTCCGCCAGAGTCCATTCGCGTACATTCCTATTCCATGCATCTAGATCAGGAGCACGCAGTCCCATCCATGTTATGGCCACCCTATGCCTCACCAGCACCAACAGTAATTGCAACAGCTTGTAAGCTATTTTGTGCTTCTTGGGTTTCTTGATGTGTCCCAATAAGCATTGTAGTGGCACTTCCTCAATGTGAAAGCATGTGCTCCTTCGCACAGTCCCTACTACATGGGACCAGAACTGGCTCACCCCAGGACATCAATTGTAGATATCAAGGACCCCCTGTAAAATTGATTTCACAATTCCTAGGACAGGGCAAATATGCAATGGATATTAAATTCCTAGGCAATAAACAATTTCTCAAGTATATCAACGTAACATAAAAATAATAATTATAAAAAACTCAGTGTAAAGACCAATTGTGAAAATATTTTTATATATAAATCTTTAATTTCAATTAATCAATTCAATAGCAATATAAAAACAATTTCTATCTAAGAAGACATCATGTTGATGACAATAATCATGAAGTTACACAGTGCAATAGTTGCATCAATAATAAATCAATTTCTCAATATATAAAAACAACATACATAAATTACAATTAAAACAAAGAGTGGCAGAGGATAAATCTTCAACGCGCGTTTTGGCGCAATTTGCGCCTTCGTCAGGAATGCCACAGAATTACTAAAAAGCTTTGTAAGTGGCCTTCTGCTGGATATGGGCCAATTCACTGGTTCTGATATAATAGTGAAATTCAATCTTTAATCGCTACGTCGTGAATACAATATATATGTGTCTCCTTCTAGAACACCTGTTGCTTCAAAACATGGATATTTTGCTTTTTAAAGTTGTCTAATTCATAAATTAAGTCGCATTAGCAACTGACTGTCCACGTTGATTGCGAACAGTTGTTACTTAGGGATAAGTTCCTATTTGATGATTAACACCACGATGGCGAGATACCGTCCAAACTGGTCACGAGCATATACCGGATACCATTTCTTTCATCTCCATGCTAAGAGTAGAAAATCAGCCCCTGCCACACCGTGGACAAGCATCTGGGCGAGTCGGGGAATTAGGTGAAGTTTCATTGGTATCATGTAGGTGCGGTGTTAGAAGTTGTAATGTACCAGTTTAAATTGTGCATTACAGGATACTATATAGGTAAGCGCACTTATGGCTGACCATGTCTTGTGACCCAAGGGCTCGGCTAAGACAGCGTACCATGCTGCCCTTGCCCTAGGAGGAGGGCCAGTTGAATCCATCCTCATTGTATAGGAGTGAAATCAGCCTGGCAACAGAGCCACAGGTGAGCAACATATCTAGGGTGTGGGTTGTCTGCGGGATATTGGAGTATGTGGGCCAGGTCACTTTGGCAATTTCCATCAGACCAGCGTAATGTAGGTAGTGACCCTGACCCAGCGCTAAGTACCCACACGCCTGCTCATATGTAATTAATGTTTCACCCGGGTAGAGATCAGCTAACACTTCGCAGCCCCCTTCCCTCCACATCTGAAATTACATATGTGCCATCATTTTCCGCACTGGTGCGAGTATCCAGATGAAACAGGGCGTGTCGCAGGACCGTCTCCACATGCTGCTGCCAAATACTCGCAGTGTGAGGAACTATGTAGGGCATGTCGTCCGAGACCCCCCTACCCTCCGTCAATGCCACCGGAAGTTTATCCGGTTGAACTCATCCCGCCAGCAGTCTTTTCTCCCAGTTGTCCCAGTTATCTAGCCAACGGGTCGTATGCTGTAAGTGTGCAGCATAATAATATAAATCAAGTCTAGGTGCCTTCAGGCCCTCCTCCTCGTACTGATGGGTCAGGGTACCCAAGGCCACCCTGCTGCGACGTCCCGCCCACTGCAATGCCACAAGCAGGATTCCGTTGCTTGAAGATCCTTTTGGGAACTGGGCATTGTGAGTTTTGTAGTATGTACAGGCAACGCAGCAGCACCACCATTTTGGCCACCGCCAGTCTGCCCATCAGTGAAAGTGGCAACAAATTCCAAAAGGTCACCGAACGCCACAGCGCTGCCACGTCCCTATCCACACTGAGATGCATCAACTGGGCATCCTCAAGCGCCACATGCACACCCAGATATCGGAAATGCGCCCATTCCCAGCGTAACCCGATATTGGGGAGACTCTCCAAGGGCAGGGCAGCCATGTGAGCCAAAGAGAAGAGCAAGGATTTGTGCCGATTGAGACGCAGTCCAGAGTATTTCCCAAAATCCTCCAGGTGCTGCAGCAGCCTTGGCAATGCCACGCGAGATGAGGCTAAATAAAAAAGGGCATCATCTGCATACAGAGATATTATGTGCAGTGTTTTGCCTAGCCGGATGTCCCATTGCTCAAGGTCTCACCGCACCCACACCGCCAACGACTCAATAGCAAGAGCAAAGAGCAGCGGCGAGTGTGGGCACCCCCGTCATGTTCCCTGCTCTAGTGACCACGCTTCCGATCGATTCAGGCCCACACAGACCCGTGCACGCAGTTTGGTATACAGTATTTTAAACCAAAGGCAAAACTGTGGCCCAAATCCCAATGCCCTCAGCACCCACAGCAGGTACCCCAATCTACCATGTCGAAGGCTTTTTCAAGGTCTATCGCCACCACGGCCAGTTCCTCATCTCTGTCTTGTGCATTATGTGTGTTACCGTCGGAAATTCATGCCAATATTACAACCTGGTATAAAACCGCACAGGTCCTCCTGAATCAATTGGGGCATGAGGCATGGGGGGGGGGTTAGTTGTGTTGCCAACAGTTTACATAGTATTTTAATGTCCGAGTTTATCATAGTAAGCGGGCAGTATGCAGCCAGGTCCAGCCCATTCCCTCTCTTTAAGAGCATGCATATCTCTCCCTCTCTTATGGTAGGGGATAAAATTCCACACTCAAAAGACTCCCTGTATACCTGTAGCAGGGCTTGTGCCACCATGGCTGAGTACGCTTGGCCCCTGGGAGCTTCCGCAGTGCTTACCGAATTTCCTCCAGGGACAACTGGGCATCCAGTTCCTTCAAACTAAGCGGGGAGAGGCGCTTCAGAGCCAAACTTCGCAGAAACGGTACATATCGTTCTGCTTGGACCCCGGGTCCGCTGTATATACTCTCTGTAGGTGTTGTTGGAACATCTCCAGTATTGCAGCCCTGGAATGTAACGCCTCGCCCATCAGTGTGAGCAAGGCGGTAGTCAAGGGCGGGGTCTGCTCCCTCCAAAGAATCCAGGCCAGAAGGTGCCTGGATTTGCCCCCTTCTCTGAGTAGTCGTTGTCGATACTGGCGGAGAGTGTACTTATCCAACCTATCCCATATGTCGCTGATGCGTTTACACACCGCCCACTCCCTATCACCAGCAGACGGGTGCATCTGATCCTCCGCCTGACCCTCCGCTAAGGCTTCCTCCTCTACCCTGAGGTCCTGCTGTAATTGCCGACGGACCCCGCACGTCAGTCTCATACATGCCCCCCGCAGTACTGCCTTCATCGCCTCCTATTCCGTGGCTCTACTAGTTGCCCCCTCCCAGTTAATCGTCATGTAGTCTTTCAGTGCCTGAGATAGGGCCTCCATCCCCACCTGGTCCTCTAGAATATCTGCAGACATTCTCCACATTCTGGGTGCCTGCGCGGGGGCCTTCGAGTGAATCAGGCAGCTAACCGGAGCATGGTCGGACAAGAAACGGGCCAGGTGCGTCACCTCGATGTCCCGGAAGGCATCCATCCCGCCACCAATACCCTGTCCAGTCTTCTATGCGTGTTGTGAGTGAATGAGTAGCAAGTATACAGTCTCTGTGTCGAGTGCCCGTCCCTCCATGCGTCCTGTATGCCCATGTCTCGCACCACCTCCCGGAGCTTCCTGGTCATCTGTGGCTTAGTTCCCTGCCTGGCGGATGCCTGTCCAAATAGGGTCCAATACACAATTAAAATCCCACATCCACAGGAGAGGCCAGTCAAGTTCTAGGGCCAGCAGATCCTGCATGGACTGATAAAACGCAAGATCATCCACATTTGGGGTGTATGTGTTTAGCATAGTAATATCACGACCATCGAGGGTCCTCCTTAGCAGCACATAGTGGCCGTTCACATCTCCCTCCATATTCGTCAAGGCGAACGGCATACCAGGAGCCACCCACACCAACACGCCTCTTGCATAAGTGGAATAGGAGGAGTGGAATATCTGACCCCGCCACTTCTTCGCTAATCTTTTGGCCCCCGTGTCATCTAGATGAGTTTCTTGTAAGCAGGCCACCGATATATGATGCCGCTTAAGGAATGAGAGTATTTTGTAGCATTTAGTGCATGTACTCAAGCCCCCCTTACATTCCAGCTTAGAAACCTAACTTCCGTCGCCATACCAAAATATTGTGTAGTTCAATCGTTGCCACCTGCTGTCAACAAACGCTGCTTGTCTTCATAACTAAAAAATAAACTGTTCTGTAACAAGATCCCCCTCCCTCCCCAACCACAGACAAATAACGTGCAACTGCACTGTCGTCAATGCCCTTCCCATGCTTGTGCCAGGACGTGCACAGCTTCCCCTGCAGCCCAACTGGGGCTAATGAACTTCCCATTCCAAAAAGCCTTCCGGCCAAGCCCGCCAGTCTACATAACCAGCGAATGCCCACCAAGGGGCAAATTATAGTGCATTGCCAGTGGGGTTAATATCATGATCAGAGTTCAACATTCACTGTCACTTCCCCAGCCACATCTGCAAGTGGTACGTCATTCCCATTCAGTCCACACTCAGCCCTCCCATGTCTCCACCGCCGATGCATTCACATTCCAAACCTCGCTCACACTACAATCGCTCTACAGTAACACAAAACCAACCAATAGACCAGAGTCTTCATGAATGCCCCCCTTTAGATGACAGCCACATCAGGGGCTGCATCCAGCATGGTTTCCGGGACAACGACCGTCATCAGGGTCAAAGTTTCCGGCAGGTCTTCCATCTCCAGCCTCAATGCTGCGTCTGGTGATGCCGGGTCACCCTGGTCCACAGTCCCAAGATGAATGGTGCCATCTTCACTCACAGTGACTCTTTGTTCCTCAAGTGGAGTCTCATCCGGGTTCTGAGCCGGGTGTTCATTACGTTGTGTCTCTTTCCTGGCCGGGTGCCCCACCTCGGATCTCCAGCCATTCCCACACCTCCTCCGGTGTCTCGAAGAAATGAGCCCTACCCTGCAAAAGTACCTTCAGTTTAACTGGATACAGTAGCATATACTGCAGTTGCAAGTCTTGCAGCTTCCGTTTAAACTCCCAGAAAGGTATTCCGCTGTTCCCGAACCGGTTAGGTGTATTCCGGATATATTGTGATTTTGCTGTTTTCGTAGCTAACGTTCTGTTTTTCCCTTGCAGCCTATGTGCTCTTTCTACTGCAAAGAGTTCCGACCGACCTCGTGGATGTAAATGAGTACGTTTCCACTGTTCCAGGAATTGCTCCACCGAACCCTCCTCCACATGTTCAGGGAACCCCAGGACTCCTATTTTGCTGCACCTCGCACGCCCTACCGCATCTTCGGCCCAACATTCGTGGTCATCCAGGCCACCTGCTGTTTGAGAGTCACCACCTCTCCCTTCAAGTCCACAATGTCTGCCTCGGCTGTGAACACTTTGTCTGTTACTTTACCCAAATCCACCCTCAGCCGGTTCAGGTCAATGGATGCTGTCTCAATTTGGTTTTCCAGGACCTTCCTAGAACCCTGTATGGCCGCCAGGAGTTCCACGTGGGTTGGTTCTTCTCTTGCACCATCTTCTTCCTCGTCACCAGTGCCCGTCTGTCTCGTTATGCGCTGCAGAGGGTGGTGTGGCGTGGTGTACTGTGTGATCGTGTTGGCCCCAGCAGAGCAAGCAGCTTTATCCTTGCCCATCCTGTAGGCACCAAAGACCTCCCTTGGTGAGCTCGCCCCGGGCTGCACCACCCGTGCCAGGCCGGTCTCCGTCACCTCCGCAATAAGTGCTTCCATCAGAGGAGCACCTCTCATGTTGTCTACAATCCACTCGCTGTGGCTTTGCACTCCTGTACACGCGGGGGGAGTTGGGGGAGATCATCCCGTATCTACTCCACTGCCTCCAGGGATCAGGTCCCGACTCCGGTGGTCCGCACATGTAGGAGCAGTACCAACTGGGGCACTGCTTACCACGCACACCGGGTCAGACTCTTCCCCCACCTCACAGGGTCCGCCAGTGTCTCTTCAAACCTGGTCGCTGCCTGCCAATATCAGTGCGCCACTGTTTCCAGGTGGCCCCCTATGTCTCGCCCCTCGCACACTAAGTTCGTGAGCAGGCCCCCCCCCACCCCCCCCAGCCTGCCACCACCAGTATTCCTGTACGGGGTCTTCTGCGTTCTTGTGCCACACCTAAACATTGAGCAGCCCACCCGAGCCCTGCGGGCATCGCTATACTCAGTTCAGTCCTCCGTGTCACCAACAGTGACTGCCAGCATTCAAAAGCCCCACAGGTTATTACTCATGTTCAGGGGATTCGGTAAGCCAACAATGGCAGATCTGCCTACCTCGCGCCGGCTTTCCAAGCCTACGTCTAAGAAGGGGCCCGAGAGAACAAGGCTCCCCCACCGCTACAATTACTGCAGCCTGTCACCCATTCCCAGTCACCTGGATTCTGCCTCCATCCGCTCCAGGTGCTGATCCTCTGCCAGGCCGGTCCAACGCCTCCGGGGGCACCCGTCAGCCGTCCGCTCACGGCAGGTCACACCCGCCACCTCCAGTGAGATCACAGAAGGAAGTCGATCGGTCCACACGGGGCCTCTGCTGCCGCTGCCCTCTGTGCCACAGCCCAGCTGCTCCGGTCGTGCTCTGCCCACACAGGGGCAAGAGACAACAGCTCCAGCTGCCGCCTACACCCTAGCAGTCAAGTATCTCTTCTCCTAGCACCTCAGCTACCGTCCAGGCCGGTTCGACGCCAACGGGTGCTCTGGTTTGCACCTGTGTGCTGCAAGCTTCTGCTGCCTCTTCCAGCGCAAACAATGACAGGGCCTCAGTCACCCCACCTGGGGCCTCGGGATATCCGCCGTAGCTGCCTTTGGTGCACTGCTCGGCAGCCCAGTCATTCTCAGCCGCCACAGGATGGGGGGAGGAGCACAACCACCAGGGCACCAGCCGCTTCCTCCGCCTCCGCGCTCAAAGTTCTTCGCTCTCGGGCTGCCGGACCAGCTCATGCCACCTCCACAGGCCACCCTCAATGCAGATGCGTGCGCCGATCTCACCGCCGCAATTCACTCTTTGCGTCACTGGGGTCCTCAGTCGTCTCCACTTCGGAGTGGGATCTCTAATTCAACAGCGCTCACCCCCAGGCTCAGCGGCAGGGGCGCCGACCGCAACCCGCTACCGCCTCCACCCACGAGGCGAGTTACCCTTAAGCTGCAGGCGGCCTAGGCCTCACACGCCCGCAATGTCGTTCTCCGATGGCCGCCACGGATTCTCGATACCTCCACTGGAGTCATGCAGTGTTCCTGCACCGCAGGCTAAGTTTTGGAGCCGATTGCAGTCGAAATACTGCAGGATCAGGTAGGATTAATGGGCAGGCCGGCCAGGAGCTCAGGGGCTCATGTCCTCTCGGCCACGTTGCTTGGCCACGCCCCCATTTTCTTTTCTAAAGTAAAGCATTGGGTTGGGCAATCAGTTTTGCATTGCAGGGTTATTGTTCTGTTTTGAGTCTGTGCACCCCACACTACCTCCGAAGCGTGTGACTACCCATCTTTGTACCACTGAGAGTCAACTGCTGAATAGGTTGTACATGTCACAATTTGAAGAGCCATAGTAAGATGGACATCAGAGGCAAATGACCCTCTGCCCCACAGCTGAGACCCTATTAAAAAAATGGAACATATAGCAAAATAGAGTTGAAGGGACAAGGATGTGGCAAAGAATACCATAAGCCAAGGAATAAAGGGGAAAGTAAGCAATAAGTAGTGGGAGATATGGAATAAGAGGAGAAAATATGAAGAGGAACAGGATAGGAGTATGTGAGAAAGTGCCCTCTTTCTGCATGGTTGACCCAACTTTTTGCTGAATAGCTGATGTGCTTTGACTGAGTGTGCCCTGGACTCCTGCTAATCAGGTACCCAGGGCCTATGTTCTTTCCCTAAAACTGAATTGAAGCCTAAACCCAATTGGCATCTCTGGCCACAGGTCAGCCCCTGGTAAATGGTACCACAGGTACCCAGGGCACTGTGACCAGAGAAGGCCTCTAAGGGCTGCAGCACTTATTGTGCCACCCTTAGAGGTCCTGTACCCTTACACACACACACTGCTTTTGCAGGCTGCGTGTTTTGGTGCAGAACAAAGTGAAGAGTCGACATGGCACACATCTCTGTGTGCCATGCCTACTAACCCACTGCCCTGGCATAGATCAGTCACCCCTCTAGCTGGGTGCACTATACCAGTGGTGAGGGTACAGGTGCATGAGCCCTGTACCTCTACAGTGTATAAGTCCATTCTTAGACATTGTAAGTGCAGTGCTGCCATTAAGAGTATATGGTGCTGGGAGTTTGTCGTTACGAACTCCACAGCACCATAATGGCTACACTGAAAACTGAAGTTTGGTATCAAACTTCTCAGCACATCAAACCCACACTGATGCCAGTGTGGGATTTAATGAAAAATGCACACAGAGGGCATCTTAGAGATGCCCCCTGAAAACTAACCCACCTCTAGTGTCCAGGCTGAGTGGCTGCTTTCAGCTGCCACCACCAGACATGTTTCTGGACCCCTGGGTCGAGAGCCTGCTGCTCTCTTGGACCTGAAACAATGCAAATCCTGGGACGAGGTGCCAAGCCTCCTCCCCCAGGATGGGCAGGGTTCACGAAGGGGAAGCTTCAAAGGCTTGCCGCCTTTGTGAGCTTCCCCAGGCCACTTGCTGCTCTCAGCAACTGGTCCCCACTGGTTCTGACCCCCCACTTTGGGCGGGAGAACCGGCGGGAAAAACAAGAGAGGAAGAGAGGTGTGCCCACCACTGCCAACTCCACCCCTCAGGTGGGGGAGGCGAGGTGAAGCACAACTCTCAGTCCCCGCCATCTTGAAGATGGGGGGACTCAGCCAACCAGGGACAGGCTCATGCCCACCTCCCACTGGAGGGTGGCATAATAGGGGGTGCACCCACCCCAGGGAAGGGACCCATTGGTCCCTGCCTTTTTACATACCTGTAACGCCCCTAAATCTAGTATTTAGGGGCAACCCTGAACCTTGCTTCCTCAGACAAGAACCTGCAACAAGAAAAAGAAGAAGAACCGAACAGCCGTGCCGAAGCTAACAAGAGGAAGACGCCCACTGACTTTGCCCCAGCCCTACCAGCCTGTCTCCACCTCGAACCCGCTCCTGCGAAATCCCGGTGTGTCCTGCAGCCAGCAACCTCGAAAACCCCGGAGGACCTGCCTGCCTTCAAGCACAAAGTCTTTATCTCCCGTGAACACCGGATTTGTTCATCTGCAACCTCTGGCTCCAGCCGGACACCGCGGATCCGCCCCACTCTGCACCCGCCGTACAAGGCTCGAGCTCGAGTGGGCAAACACCACGAGGAGGTCACCCCGGCCATCCTGACCAGAGATCCAGCGACCCCTGACCTGCCTCAAGCCTCCAGCCGACGCCTGCAGCCTAAATCCAGAACGTCCCCACCAACCGCGACCAGGAGCTGGTAAGAAGATCCGACCCCAAAAGGCGCCCCTGCACCAGACGCCCCACGGCCCTGTGTGCCCAAACCGACGGTGCCTAACCAACCCCTAACTTCCCAACTTACCTCTCGAAGTGGTGGTCGCACCCAGAAGACCTTCGTCCCCGAGCCTGCAGTGCCTTTGCAAACCGGAGGTTCCCCATTGAAACCAACAGGGCGCCCGACGTCGAAACAACACCCTGCACCCGGCCGCCTAGTGTCGCCAAGGGTGCACCCTTGGTGCTACTTTGTTTCCCATTTGCCCTGAGCTAAAGTCCAGGAGCTTTGCTCCACACCACAGTGGCCTGCTTGCCAGCAGCCACCAACCGGAGGCCTCTATCCCCCATTGGATAACATTGGGCCTCAGCACTCTGCACCCGGCCGCCCTAGTGCCGCTGAGGGTGTAACGAGAGTGCATCCTTGATCCTGGGGGAACCCTTGTTCTAACCCCAGAAGCTCAACTCCAAAGACCGATTACTTACCTGGTAACCGTTAACTTCATTTCTCTCCACTGACTGGTTTTCTCTGAAACATTTTCCAAGTGTGGAGTTGATTTGTATGGGAACCTGAAAAATAACAATTGTGCAAAACTGATTTTACTTACCTTTTCTCTAGGAAATGTCCCAGTGTGATATCTAGGCATATCACACTGAGGAGAAAAAGTAACCTAAAAAGTAATCTCAAAAGTAAAGTAAAAGTAAATTACCTGTAATTTTCATTGCAAAATCGATACAAAGTATATGTACAGCATTTCACAGTATTGCATCACCAGTAATTCAAGCTGTAACCATTTCAAAGTACACTTACAACTGCATTTCAAACTGTATATTTACTGCAAAGTATTTATCAACTTATCTGTGCCAGGCTTGCTTGGTTCTAGAAAATAAAATAACTAAAAGAATATTTTTAAACAAAACCAATTGGTCTGAAGTTCAGTCTTTGAGTGTGTGAAATCATTTGTGCTGTCAATCCAGAAGGGCAAAGAGGTTAAGACAGGGCGCGATTGCCACAATTGTATGCAGGCCATCGCAAGCTGGATGACAGCAAACTGTCTTAAGTTGAACGCTGGGAAAACTGAGGTGATCATCTTCGGTAATTCCTCGAACCTTTGGTCACCCGATTGGTGGCCTGCAATCCTGGGCCCGCAACCAGTCCCCACCGTCAAGGTGAAGAACCTGGGGGTGATCATTGACGCCAAACTATCTTTCGAGGATCAGATCAGCCGAGTCGTTTCCTCCTGCTTCCATCTTCTGAGGATACTGAGGAAAATCAAATTCCTATTGCCCGAAGACAGCCTCAGGACAGTAATCACTGCTCTCATTTTGTCTCGCCTGGATTATTGCAACGGCCTTTATCTTAACATCCAAAAAGACATCTTAGCCGATTACAGGTCGTGCAGAATGCAGCAGCCAGGATTCTCTTGGGCATTCCAAGGTTTGTCTCGGTCAAGAAGGGACTTGGGAAGCTTCACTGGCTCCCGGTGAAACAACGGGTGGATTTTAAGGCCCTCTGCACGGTCTTTAAAGCCCTTACAGGTTCTGGCCCGGCCTATATGAGACAACACCTTCAATGGTACGTTCCCGGCAGAGCATTGCGCTCTGCCGAGGCAAAACTTATAAAAATTCCACGGGCAAAAACAGCCAGCTGGTGGGGTAGGAGTTTTTTCAGCTGTGCCGCAAAAGCATGGAACAGCCTTCCCCTCCACCTCAGAAGTGATACCGAGCTCCTTTCCTTTAGAAAGGGGCTGAAAACCTGGCTTTTCCCTTGAATCCATCCCTCATCCAGCAACCAAGTTGGCAACTCCTAGCGCCAGGACACCTTAGGGTAGCAGTGCGCTTTACAAGCCTTATTAACATTAACATTTGCTGATGGAGTGGGTACAACAAATGCTTAACACTGTCCTCTGATACTGCCTTACTGCTCGACCACAATACCACAAATAGAGAGTGAGGTGCTATCTAACTTTACCTCTGCCTACCTTTGGGGATCCACTGGACTCGGTGCACACTATACCTCACATTGGTATAGTATATACAGAGCCAGCTTCCTACAGAGTCACACCAAAGGCAACACCAAAAGGAAACAACATGAATTGCAGTAAAATATTCTCAGGCAAATGAGCAAGAGAAAGGGACCAAGAGGTATGTGAAAGAGAATGATAGGGAGAAAGTAATGGGCAGAAAGAGAGAGAGAGGGCACTAATGACAGAGAAAGTGAGGAAGAGGAAAACTGTGGATTAAGATACAGCAATGGAGACAAGATTTAAAAGCACACAAGAGAAGAACAGTGAACATATGGAGTCTGGGCAGAAGGTGTGGTGGAACATCTAGTACTGACCTTCTGAGTATAACCATGCAGCGTCTCCTGGGAGCAGCCCACCACAATATTCTTATGGATTCGCACCAAGCCAACTGGCTGAGAGTTCAACTCAATGCAGTATTTAGGCCGCTTGGAATCTCTAAAAGGAAGGTGACACTTTAATATTCATAGATGGCTTAATGTGCATTGGTGTGGAGTATCTACACATTTGATGCGACACACAAATTAATTCACTCTCCTACTTACACTCTCTATCTCTTGTATTGAAAATAGGCAGGCTGAACCCTGAAAGTTGTCCAATATTTGAATAATCCTGAATGGTGGCATGTAAATCAACTGTGTTCGCACATACGCTGTAGAGTCAGAGGAAAAGGGACAGTAGCGTGGCAAGCTTCCCTTGCTTCTCCGCCAATAAACCTTGGACTACGACATGAAGAAGTGCCAGGAAATAGGTTAAGTAGCCGCGGATATAGCACTTTCAATGAAAATGTGTAAGTCAATGCAGAAATGTGGGTGCGGCTCTGCCAGCGTCAGCTGAAACCAGTCCAAAAGGAGGTGGGCAAGAACCAAAGAAGTCATACAGTAAAAAGAAAACAACCTAGATGTTAAGAACTTTTGGTCAACTGTACATAGTGTTGTAGATGTATATTCATCATAATAAGCAATCCTGTTTTATGAGGGTTTTTAAAGATGATGCAGAGAGATCAACAATAATGGTGTAGAAGTGCTATGATTGTGTCTGTGTGTTCCCTGGGAATTACAAGTGGACTGTAGCTTTCCAACTTCTACCTTTTTATTTCCCTTTATAATGAGAACATACACCTAAAATATAAGGTTATTAAAAAGAATGGTATGCATCTGAATCACTTGTCCCCGTTTTTGTTGGTATCGGAAATTATCCACCGAAACTACTGAGGCATTTTCTGAGACGGGTACTAGAAAACAAAACCATAGGATTCTAGACTTGTGTAACCTTTCTTAACTGGATTAAATGAATATTTCAAAGTTAAATTATTTCAGGCCAGATTTATCAATATTTGATGCAGCGCAATGCAGCAAGACAACTTTCTGGGTCAAATCAAGAGGGCAGGAATGCACCATATTTACTAAGATATGGCACATTCCTGTCTCTCACTGCACTGGTGCACTATGTGATGCCTAGCACCAAGGCAGGCACCCTGGCGCCATGGTGCAAGGGTGCCTGTGTTGCAGGCAGGATTGCATTTGTGCAGGAAGGGACACCTTCCTGCACAAAAACAATCTTCAGAGGCTTTTTCCTCTTTCTAAGGGAGCTGCAGAATGCAGCACACTTAAAAAGACGAAACGACGAGAAATAAGGAAAATGCTACTTACCCAGTATCCATCTGTTCTTCGCATATAGAGCTGTAGAGTCATATGCTATGCATAGATCGACATCTAGTGTTGGGTCCGGATGTTTGCACTTTGTTTTTCTTCGAAGAAGTCTTTCCAGTCACGAGGTAGGTGACTCCTCCTTTCGGTGATAGTACGCATGGGCATCGACTCCATTGTTAGATTGTGTTCCCGCAGAGGGTGATAATGGAGTTAGTAAGAGTAGTAAAAGGAGATGTCCATGAATGCATGTATCTAAGTAAGATGTTACTGCAACAGGTATAGGTACCCGGGAGGCGGGTGGGCGCATATGACTCTACAGCTCTATATGCCAAGAACAGATGCATACTGGGTAAGTAGCATTTTCCGTTCGAGGCATATGAGCTGTAGATCATATGCTGTGCATAGACTATATAGCAGTTATCTCCCAAAGCGGTGGCTAACCTGTATCTGTTGCAGTGGTCTGAAATAGTGTACGTAAAACTGCCTGGCCCACTCTAGCTTGTTGTCTTGCTAACACATCTACACAATAGTGTTTTGTGAATGTGTGAGGTGTAGACCATGTTGCAGCTTTGCATATGTCATCTATGGGTATATTTCCTAAGAATGCCATAGAAGCCCCTTGTTTGCGTGTAGAGTGTGCTCTAGGGGGAACTGTTAACGTTCGTTTAGCTTTTGCAGAGCATATTTGAATGCACTTGACTATCCACCTTGCAATACCTGATTTTGATATGGGATTGCCTTTGTGTGTTGGAGCAAAAGCGACAAAAAGTTGATTTGTGTTACGGAAAGGTTTTGTCCTTTCTATGTAATAAAGCAATGCTCTCTTCACATCTAATGTGTGTAGGGCACGTTCTGCCACTGAATCTGGTTGAGGGAAGAACACAGGTAACTCAACAGATTGATTGATATGAAAAGCAGAAATGACTTTAGGAAGGAATTTAGGATTAGTCAGAAGAACCACTTTATTTTGGTGCATTTGTAAAAAGGGTTCTTCTATAGTTAATGCCTGAAGCTCACCCACTCTTCTGAGTGATGTGATAGCAACGAGGAAAGCAGTTTTCCAAGTGAGAAATTGCAGTTCACATTTGTGCAATGGCTCAAAGGGTGGACCCATTAGTCTGGTGAGAACAATGTTGAGAGCAGGTGGACGTCTCGGGGGAATGACTCGAGTCCCTCCATAGAGGCTTTGATAGCAGGCACTCTAAAAAGAGATAGATGTTGTCTATTTTGGAGGTATGCAGCTATTGCAGCTAGATGTAAGCGTATGGAAGTGTACGGTAAATTGGAACGTTGTAGATGTAACAAATAACATATAATGTTTTGTACATAACAACCACATCAACCCGCTTGATGCTTATTACAGTATATCACAAACCGCTTCCACTTTGCTGCATAGCAGGCTCTTGTGGTAGGACGTCTAGCCTCTTTGATAATATTCATGCAGTCTGGCGGTAGATTAAGATAGCCAAACTCTAAGACTTCAGGAGCCAGATCGCCAGATTGAGTTGACTGGGGTCTGGATGTCTTATGTCTCCATGGCTCTGTGTGAGAAGATTGGGTGTAAGATGTAGTTTTTGGTGAGGAACTACTGAGAGTTCCAATAGGGTTGTGAACCAAAGTTGACGTGCCCATGTGGGAGCAACTAGGATTAGTGTCAGGGACGCTTGGTTGAGTTTCCGAACCACTAATGGAATGAATGAGTGTGAGATGCGGAAAAGCGTAGGCAAATATCCCTGACCAATTCATTCATAGTGCATTGCCTTTGGACAATGGGTGTGGATACCTGGACGCGAAGTTTGGGCATTTTGCGTTTTGGTATGTGGCGAACAGGTCTATGTGAGGGACTCCCCAATGTTGAAAGTATGGAAGGAGGGCCTGAGGGTGGAGTTCCCATTCGTGTATTTGCTGTCTCTGCCTGCTGAGGAGATCTGCAATCTGGTTGTTGACTCCTGGAAGGTGTTCGGCTAGGAGATAAAGTCTGTGGTGAATGGCCCACCTCCAGATGTCTTGGGCTAAGTGGGACAGTTGGAGGGAGTGTGTCCCCCCCCTGTTTTTGTATATAATACATGGCTGTCATGTTGTCTGTACGAATTAGGACAGCTTTGCCCTGC
This sequence comes from Calotriton arnoldi, assembly GCA_963921515.1. Classification (NCBI taxonomy): domain Eukaryota; kingdom Metazoa; phylum Chordata; class Amphibia; order Caudata; family Salamandridae; genus Calotriton; species Calotriton arnoldi. The sequence goes on from CAWUFW010000663.1 coordinate 481,515, forward strand.
TCCTCCTCTGTTCCCATGGCCTCGCCGGCCTCTTCGTTCGACTGTTGACCGAAGATGTCCGGAATGGAACTTGTGTGCTGGCTCTGCATGTCGCGACGTCGAGCCCGACGGTCGCGAAGTGTTTTCTTGGAGCGGAAAGCCAGGCACGCGTCGCAGTTTTGTTTTCTGTGTTAAGGTGAGTCTCTGTGTACTTCGTGTGAGTCGGTGCGCGGGTATTTCGCGTGGCACCGAGGGCAGAATTTGAAGGGAGTTCGTTCCATCAACTGCAGGTCAACCCGACGCCGGTAGGCATGACGACCTTCCACGAACTTTCCGTTCAAAAGATTATTTTAAGTAATTACGATACACGATAGAAAGGGATACGCGATCGAAAACAATACCGTCGAGGGTGAGTATCTTGCGCACCGAGGGAAACCGAAGGAACGGTGTCGAACCGGAGCGCAACGATAGACGTCCGAACCCGATGGAGGAAAAAACCAATTTAACAATGGAGTCGATGCCCATGCGCACTATCACCGAAAGGAGGAGTCACCTACCTCGTGACTGGAAAGACTTCTTCGAAGAAAAACAAAGTGCAAACATCCGGACCCAACACTAGATGGCGATCTATGCACAGCATATGATCTACAGCTCATATGCCTCAAACATATATTTATTCTCGTTGAGCCTTTATCTGGAAATGGTGTACAATTTTGATGCATTCCCAAGTTTAGTACTCTTAGTAAATCTGGGAATGTGACACAACGCATGGGTGAATGTCTGGGAATACCCACTCTCCACCCATGTTCCTAGTGCAATGTAAGGCAAGGCAGCGACTTGCACTGCGATGCGTTACTCAACACTTACCAAGCCATGCAGGACCACGCAAGGTGGCTTTGATTGGCTTGTAAAATCTAACTTAAGGCTTGTGTTGCTCTTGCATCACCTTGTGTGACTCAAAGACTTGATAAATCTGGCCCTACGTTTTTAACAGCATGTTGAAAGTTAGTGTCCCTTTGATTTGATGCGTCATTTTTATAACAGCCTGCATTCTGGATAATGTTCAATTTATATTTATTGAGTTGCACTGAGTGCTAATAACTGTGTGAATACCATTTAGCTAATTAACTTTCAGCAGGACATTCTGTAAACCTGCCAACATCCTACAGTTCGTGCTGCTGACGGATGGTGTTCGTTATACTGCTCCGTAAGAAGCCAAAAGACCGTTTTCACAAGATGCTGTCTTTGGAGTGGATTTAATCATACAGCACAATGTGCTTTTTGAAAAGTGATACTGATGCACATTCCAGCATCAACATTTAGCGGTTACACAATCAAGTAGGAGATTCATGAACATTTTTGATGCAATATGCTGTGCAGATAAAGAAATGAAAAGAGCGCGAGTCAGTACTGGTTTCATACCCACCTGCGTAGGATGTATATGCTGCCGTTTCTGCAAGCTACAGTGACACGATACTCCACATCATACTGCCCAGTGACATCCAGAAACACAGGGACACTAGCAAGGCTGACCTGTGGGAATAAACACCTAAATAAAAACATAATATATCCAATATTCCTTCTATAGGTATCATACTGACATCATTATAAATGCTGCAACTCTTAACTATTCCATTGACATCAGACATGATGGAAATATACTGTGCAAATCAAAAGGCATGTTAGGAAACATTTTCTAAGAAATATTTTCTTCAAAAATTGCCGAGACGCTCAACTTAATTCCAAACTGAAAATGAATGCTTACTGGAATGGCAAAGTCTTACATTTCCATGCTGCATAAGCAGATCTGTATGGCACTAGTGGTAAATGCAGGAGCAGCTCATCTAAGGAAAAGAGGCAGGTCAGAGAAGGGGGAAGTCGGGGTGGATGGGGTACGACGGAGAAAAATAAAAAATAAAAAAAAGAACTTCCCTTCCACCCTCCAGCATCGCGCTCTTCTGCTCCTCTCAACTGCAGGCCCAGGCTCCCAGACTGCCCTGCGGCCAATCCTGAAGCTGCTCTCATGCATGAAAGCAGCTTCGGGATTGGCCTCAGTGCCGTGAATTTGCACTCCCAGACAGACTGGGAGCCTGTGCCTGCTGTCTCCAACCCGGGAACGCAGCTCAGGTTGGAGAGAGCTTCAGTGCACATGACGGTTTGGCCGGCCTGCCAAACCGTCATGCACACTGATAACAGTGCCCACCACTGCCCCTCCAGTACTGCCACCCCCCTGGCCCCGCCCCCGCCCCCGCGACTCAGCACACAGTCACTTAGAAGAAAAATAAAACGATAATAAAATGGGTTTTAAACCCAATTTATTTTTCAAGTTTTGGAGGGTGCTCACGTGGGGGGTGTCCTTCGCCATAGTGGAGGAACCGCCGCTGCGTAAATGGAAGTGGGGTGACCTCATTTCATATCATCCAATGCAAGATAAGAAAACGAGTTGGGCAATAACATTCCCAATATAGCAGATCATGTCAGTATCAAAAACTGAATATTCTACCTTGCTCTACCCTCACATAACATCTTACCTGTGTCAATGTGGTGAAGGCTTCTGAATCAAGGATGTATACCTCTTGGCTTTCCGTGCCGATCACTAAGCAGCTCACTGCATCCTCATCTGCCATGTTCTTTTTTAGGGTGCCCATGCATGTGATCGCCGTCTGAAGAGAATGTAAATAACATTGAATTCTGTGACCAAGGAAAGTACTGAAGTACCTAACTTTGATGGCAACAAATAAAAAACTGCTAGAAAAAGAATAGGTTGGCCAAAATGAGAAACATCCATAATGGAACATAGATTACACAAGCAGAAGCATTTTTCAAAAGGCAATCAGTGTCGCTCTTAACAACTTGCAATGCACAGCTCTGAAAAGCACCATATGCCTAAATGTTACCGGGTAGTGCTCTCTGGCACTAAACAAAATTCAGCTAAGTTAACTGAGGATCACCTACCACTTAAAATCAGCTGTCAATAAATCACCCTTTACATTAACACAGGACTTAGGAATGCTGTCACCTAGAGTTTTAGATAGATTGACAACACCTTATTTATGTACTTAAATCTTAAATAGTCTTATATAATGCTCTTGCGCCACAGAGTAATAGGGCGCTTTACAAAAAACTTGCTTTCACAGTTCCATTATACAAAAGTGGAAAACATAACGCGATGAAAAAAATACAGAACAAACTATATTTTTGGAAGGACCTTTAACAGAACATCATAGTAACAGAAACAATCTTTTTTTTACATCAAGTATACATTTTGGAAGCTACTGATTCAAAGACCAGATGAAAAGGTGGATTTTTCTAGTCAGTTGCGCCTGTCAAAATTCCATTCCTGGCAGCTAGCTAATCTAGAAATGACACATTAAACAGCTGTTTCAACTGGTTCCTAAGCACTCGATGGATTTGTTTTGAGAGAGTAGATAAAGTGTGAGGCCAAGAGATTTAACAGTTTCCGAAAATCAAAAATGGAGAGAATAAGTTTCTTGATGAGTGAAGTTCTAAAGACGTAGAAATCTGTTTTCAGGAGATAAGCATAGGAAATTGTCTGACATCCAGTTTTAGTGTTGTGCAAGGCAGGTGTGTAATACCTTGCACATGCTGAACCCAAATACCTGATAGATAAAAATCAAGCTGATAACGAGGACGTGACTCATGTTATTCAGGCATCTAAGATATCTATATCTTTAATTCACATCCTTTTTTCAATCTTATCGACCACTGACTAGAAACACACTCACACCTCAGTTACCCATTGGCGATTAAAAGATGTCTGATGAAGAACCCTCTCGCAGAGCCTGTTTGGCACATTGCAATGCCAGCCCGACGAGGAGCAAGCCCACTGATGAAGCATGCCACCTTTGGGTGGGTGCGGGCACTTGCTCTTATGAGTGCATGCTCCCAGTGACTTCATACAGACCCCATTGAGAGGATGCTTTAGTCAGTGCGGAACAGTATACCCCCTATTTTCACTGTTCTAGATTAGAGGACATTGTATACTGGACAGGAATTCTACTCGTCCTCCCAAATATAGATGACCACATATCACAGCAAGATTGAAATATTGACAATTAGTTATATTAGAAAAGTTGGAAAAAAATGACAACTAGTCAGCACAACGTAAAGAAAGCAGGCTTCACCTCATTTACTAGAGTTTTAACCTGTTATGTTCCTCTATAACTAACAGCCAAGGGTGTGCTGCTATTGATAACTGGCTTCTTCCACCACTAGACAGAGAGAGCTGGCATCACATACCTGTCGCTTGATGGGCAGATGTTTGTGCAGGTTGACAAAACTCTCCATCTCCGGCAGGTCAAACATGAGGAATCTGAAGCATGAGAGAGAGTTATAGGAGAAAAAAAAGTATGTGAGAACTACATTTAGAGAAAGGCTTGTGTGGATGAGAAACAGAAATACCACTAAAACATCCTCAAATTCATGGATGTATCTAATCCAATCCTAAAATTGGAAGTATTGCTATAAAACACAACAAATATGTAATATTTCTACATGTTATTTTAATTCACATTCTTCGCTGTCTGCTTTGGTATTCGTCAGGCAAATTAAAAACTTTAAGAAACAAGGTATCAGCTGCTTTAGAGTTATATTTACTTAATATTGTCTAAGCCCAGTAATTTATGCTCATTATAATCCTCAGAAGTTGCCTTGCTTATCGGCAAACATTTTAGATTGAATATATTACCCATACCAATATAAACTCCCTTCGATCATGTCACCCCAACCAGAGCCTTCCTTTATGCATTACTTCGGTTACTGAATCTCCACACTTCTATAAACCTACTCACCACAAACAAAGGACCCTCTAGAAACTGCTCAAACTACAATCAAGAAACAACCACAAACATTCTTACAGAATCAGATTCCTTTCTCTACACGGAAAAAATATATAAATGAGACAGAATACATTACCAAGTAAAACACATTTGTTAGTTGAAACCCCCCAAAAAAATTGAAACCAGCAAAGCGTGCTAAATACCCATAATTCCAGAAAAATGAAAAATCACCTAGAAAGAAAATGCACCTATCAACGCAAAGTACTCTAGATCATAACAAACACAAACCACTACAAACTCACTCCCAGTACACATCCACCCAAAAAATCATCCAGGCAAAATCAAAAAACTTTCTGCTAATTCAAGGATTGCGAAAAACAATAATTACGAAACAACAATCTCACCATACACTCAAACCAATGTATCCATAGTGAAAACAACAACAAACTAACCAAGGTACAGATGCTCAAAATACAGAACAATGACCCAAACAATAACCCAGATATTCTGAAAAACCCATTTACAGTTACGAAAACCCATCACCCAAACATAAAGACACAAAAACAAACAGAAGCGAAAAAACACTAAACCATCGACAAACCTATCCACACATTTACAATCATATTTAAAAGTCAAATAAGTAAACCTTTAACAGTAGAAACATTAGCAGATACAAAATGTGAGCCAACATGCTTCCATAAGTACAAAAAGAAACAAAACCGGAAAGGAATATCACAATCCATAAAACACATTCTACAGCCAAAAAAAAGACACCTTCATACAGTCATTAGCCAGCATATTTAGTATCTGCTCTGTTGGATGAAAAGTTAAACATTTTTTTTTAATTTACATTTTTCTACCTTTAAATCACTAAACAAGCCAATATTATTCTGACAAACACTGCTATCTGTAGTATCTGTTGCTCTGCTTTTGGAGACCTACGCAATACTTTTTGCAAATTTAATTAATGCACATCTTAGGAAGAGTACAGGGAGATCCGTGGCTTCTATATATATACCTGTAACATATAGTAGTATAAAAAAAAAAAAAAAACCACCATTTACATAAAGTCTACCCAAGACACTAAAGCCCACACATTGTAATGCGCCAGACTGTCGGTAGTGCCACTGACTACTTTAACAGTAAAGGTACAGGTAAAAGTAAAGGCAAATTCAAGGGATTTGTGCTTTAAAATGCCCTTTACTTTTTAGTGTCATAGACCAGTGAGGATTTAACCTATATATTGTGAAAACATTTGAAAACAAAAGGGCTTCAACAGCTCTTACTTGCATTTTCCCCCTTATTATGAGCCTTTGTCTTTCACTTGAGCCCATAACTGCAGGGTGGGTAAAACAGATTAAGGACCACTGATGAGGACGTCAACCATTGACTGGTACAGAAATAGCTGATGCAATGTGTCCATTATAAAGTAAAATAGCCAAAGAAATGGGCAGACTAAGCAATGTTATGTCCCGTATAGAGGCCCTAATGTAGACCCGTTCATACATGCCCTAAAATGGACGTATTCATATTTGCCCTAATACGGTCATATTCGTACTTGCCCTATTATGGTCAAAGCTGCATATGCCCTATTACGGTCATAACTGTACATGCCCTATTATAGTCATGATTCCTTATATAGGCATGATCTTTCACCTACATTGGTCCTCACTAGTACACAACGTGCTCTGAGGGCTGAACGTTATCTATCCTGTGGTTTTGAAGACAGCAGGGTTTTTCCCAAACTCAGGCCCACACTGTACTCATCAATTATGCATGGCTCTCTAGGAATACACCACCTGCATAATATGTATGTACAACGTTCACCCCTGACATCTTCCTCATGTCAAACATGGCCAATACAAATCATACGAAGCAACCAGAGTCTTCAGGGTATAAATATACCACATCTTGCCCCGGTAAGATAGAGGGAACCGAGACTTCCATGCTAACACACTGACCAGAGACGCTGAGGCTCCTGCATGCAGTCGCTCCAGCTGACAGCGGTCTGACACAGCCCTTGCGGAGTGTCCAACTCGAGACCAGGACGGGGTCCCACACTCTCTATTCAGGTATGGGGGTTCGGCTAAATCCTAGAAGGATTCTTGGCTCTTAGGCTTTTAGACCTACACATATGCTAGGTACACTTAGGTACATCTAGTTAGGCATCGTAGGAGTACGCGCACTTTCATAATGCTTTTATATTCATGTATGTATTCATGACTATGGCAATATGGTAGAACTGTTCTATCCCTTTGCTTTTATTGTACTGCTGATAATATATCTCTGCTATTGTCTGCTGGTTTCCGCAGCACATATATTTTACACTAGAATAACAACTGTTCAATAAATTCTTATTGAAACGCCCGAGTGTTTATTCTGTGTAACTCTCTGAGACAAACCGAATAAGTAAGCACGAGTGACTGAGCGAAAAGTAGTATATTGTTTCCACGATTCTGAGGAATTTGGGTTGTCATGATCTAAGGTTGCCAGAAACTAATCTCTCCCCGATAAGAGGAGACTCTAGTGGCACTGTGAGCTAGCTAATGCAAAACAAGCTAACATACGCGGTGAAGGTGCACAGAGTCAGTCTGCCACCAAGCCCACAGCTTATGTTATACAAACGCGCAGGTCCTGCATGGGTACTATAGGAACTACACGACATGGCGCCACCAACGTTGGTTTGGTACTTATTTAACAGTAGAATCTGAGTAGTTCAGTCGTGCTATTCTCAGAGAACCTACTCACAAAACCCCAGAGTCGTCTGGAGTGGGTGGGCACAAACTCCGCCGCAGCCGAGTAGTAAGAAAATACTATTTATTGGCTGTTGGTTAATCAAGCTTGAAAGGACATTTAGTTCCTAAATTGTGCATAACACCTCATCTTAGTTCCCTTTGAACACTTCTTCCTCTAAAAATGTCTGACATCGAAACAGGGGACCAAAGAGTTGATCTGAATCTCTTAACAGGAGAAGAAGATCCTGAGGATGCAATACAGATTGCACCAAAATTCAGAAGGACAGTCACCATAAGACTATTAGAAAATGGTCTACCAGCCACGGGTGGCATGGTAGTTTTCGTGATTGAGGCACACGAATCAAACAAAACAGAGGTGTTCTATTCATGGGTTACATTCCCAGCAGCAAATGCAATAACAAAAACATTTCACTACTACATAGCAGGAAATGCACCAAGGGAATATGCCCCGTTTGAGGACATAGAAATTCCACTCACTTACTAGGAAAATTTTTACTGGTTTAATGGCGCCCTACCCCACGTACGACAAAGAGTAAGATTAGGCCCGCTCGGAGGAGACAGGGCCACATGGCCGATACTAGCGGCTTACACACCGCATCCTGACATTAACACAATGCCACAGCCAGACTTACTCATACAACACAGAGATTTAATTAAAATCTACAGAAACTTAACACAATTTGTCATGAGGACTTTAACAATCCAACCTGCACCAGCAGGTGCAGCAAACAGTACTCCAGTTCAGGGTACAGGAAATAAAATTACTCCACAAACATTACATGCGGTAATGGGCAAAATGCCAGCAAAACGCGAACAAATACCATTCTGGATAGCGCAGAAAATAACTCAGCTTGAGGCAGTATTCCCGAATACTACCACCTATCAAATCAAATCAAATCAAATCAGGGACATTTGTATAGCGCTCACATCACTTGGAAGTCTCATGGCGCTTGCAGACGGCTCTGATAGAAAAGATAGCTCAGATGTCAAATAGCCATGACTTCAGCCTCTTACGAAAGGAGTTGTGATCTGAAATGGTACGTAAGAAAGAAGGAATTTTGTTCCATGATGCTGGGGCGAGAAAGGAGAAGGACCTACCTCCTTTTCTGGCCATTTGGATTTTGAGAGGGGTAAGCAAAAATGTGTTACTGGATCTGAGCATCCTGCGTGGTTGGTACCAGCATAGTTTCTTGGACCAGTATCTCGGGCCCTTTCCGTACATGTGTTTGTGGATCAGACAAAGGATCTTAAAGAGGATTCGTTTTCTCACTGGAAGCCAATGTAGAGATCTCAAACAGGGTGCGGAGGAGGATCTGTACGGAAGGTCCAGGACCAGCCTTGCCGCGGTATTCTGCAAAATTTGTAGTCTATCCAAAAGGTTTTCATTAATTGAGAACAATAGGGCGTTACCATAGTCCATTCGATTTATTATCAGTCCTTGGACTAATGGTTTCCTTGCCTCAATCGGAATCCATTTGAAAACCTTTCGCAGGCTGCGCATTACTCCGAAACAGGTACCGATGATGTGGTTAATCTGGTTTTTCATGGACAGTTGATTGTCCATGTGGAAGCCTAAGTTTCGTACCGTCAATTTGGGAGTTGGACAAGGGCCAAGGTGAGGTGGCCACCAGTCGTTGGACCAATGCTCCTGTGCCTTGCCGAAGAGCATGATCTCCGACTTGCCTCCATTCAGTTGTAAGTGGTTGAAGCACATCCACCTGTCAATGTGAGACAAGCATTCATTGAAGCGCTGTTTTGTTTCAGTGGGGTCTGGGCCAATAGTGATCAGAATCTGCGTGTCATCTGCATAGGATATGACATCAAAGCCGTAAGATCTGATCACCTTGGCCAGTGGCGTCATATATAGGTTAAAGAGGGTCGGGATCAAAATAGAGCCCTGTGGCACTCCCATCGTGACTGGTCTCTCACATGAGGTGTTATTACCCATTTGGACTGTTGTTACTCGGTCAGCTAGGTAGCTCTTGAACCACTGGAGGGCATTGCCTCTGACACCTACCTCCCAGAGCCGATGTTCTAGAATGCTATGGGAGATGGTGTCAAAGGCGGCGGACAGGTCGAGCAGGACGAGGATGGCCGACTGATGTTTGTCCAAGGCCAGCCTTATGTTATCTGTTACCTCGACCAGGGCTGTCTCTGTACTGTGCGCCGCCCTAAAACCTGACTGCGAGGGATCGAGCAGTCCCTGGCTCTCAAGATGGTCAACGAGCTGTTGGTTAATGAGAGATTCCAACATTTTCCCAAAGTATGGAAGTAGAGAGATTGGACGGTAGTTTAAAAGCAATTTTGGGTCGGCAGTAGGTTTTTTTAAGATAGGTCTTACCCTGGCTGCCTTCCACATTTTAGGAAAGTCCGCCTCCGAGAGTGATTTGTTAAATAGCCCTGTGAGACTTTCCAGTAATACCGGGGCAATTATAGGAAACATTTTTGGAGGTACATAATCAGTGGGAGAACCAGATTTTATTTTCAACATAACAGTAGTGACTGCCTTTGTGTCGAATTTAATAAATTCGTCCAAGATGTGTGAGGGATCAGAGGACATGCTGGGCACATCTTCAAAATTGGTGTTGTTATGTTGAGATGGAAAAGAATGATGAATGGCCATGATTTTATCTTCGAAGAATTCGGAAAGAGAGTCGGTCCAGGCTTGAGAGTTGGGGATTGATGACTGGTTGGTAGGAGTTGTAAATTCTTTCAGGATTTGATAAAGTTCTTTGCAAGAATTTTCTGCCTGACTTATCCTATTTAGGAGAAATAATTTTTTTGCCTGTTTAATATCAGTCATGTAGCCATGATGGATGTTTTTATATATTTCACGGTCAACCGTGTTTTTAGTTTTGCGCCATTTTCGCTCAGCGGTTCTACACAGAAACTTTGTAGTTTTTAATTGGTCTGTGAACCAGGGGGCAGTCCTGGACTTGATTTTAACCTGGGTAAAGGGGGCAATTTTATCCAGCGCGGTCAAAAACACAGAATTCTAACAATCTGCTTGCCCATGGGGATCACACCACAAGTAGAGGACTGCACCTCTTGGGGTTCAGTCTTTGCTGCCATATATACCAGCGATACAAAAGGGGGATGATGGACGGAACGTTTGAGCCAATCAAACACTCACCCCCAGTCAACTGATCTGGGTTTAATCCATCATCATTCTTTAGCTCACTCCACCACCCCAGTTCAGACATGGCCATATGCAAATCAGTCTGACCCTGTGCCTCATGGGAACAGTCCAGCCCGAACTGCCAAGCCATGTCTTCCCTGGACCGGAAACAAGCATCCTAGGACCGGTTTCTGGCATTCCAGCCGTCATCAGCCAGGCTTGCTTGAATCCAGTGGCAAAGTGAGCAAGGGACCCACGTCTGGGCATACCCCCGCCAACTTAGGGCGAACAAAGCGATACAAAAGGGGGATGATGGACGGAACGTTTGAGCCAATCAAACACTCACCCCCAGTCAACTGATCTGGGTTTAATCCACTGGATTCAAGCAAGCCTGGCTGAGGACGGCTGGAATGCCAGAAACCGGTCCTAGGATGCTTGTTTCCGGTCCAGGGAAGACATGGCTTGGCAGTTCGGGCTGGACTGTTCCCATGAGGCACAGGGTCAGACTGATTTGCATATGGCCATGTCTGAACTGGGGTGGTGGAGTGAGCTAAAGAATGATGATGGATTAAACCCAGATCAGTTGACTGGGGGTGAGTGTTTGATTGGCTCAAGCGTTCCGTCCATCATCCCCTTTGTATCGCTTTGTTCGCCCTAAGTTGGCGGGGGTATGCCCAGACGTGGGTCCCTTGCTCACTTTGCCACTGGATTCAAGCAAGCCTGGCTGAGGACGGCTGGAATGCCAGAAACCGGTCCTAGGATGCTTGTTTCCGGTCCAGGGAAGACATGGCTTGGCAGTTCGGGCTGGACTGTTCCCATGAGGCACAGGGTCAGACTGATTTGCATATGGCCATGTCTGAACTGGGGTGGTGGAGTGAGCTAAAGAATGATGATGGATTAAACCCAGATCAGTTGACTGGGGGTGAGTGTTTGATTGGCTCAAACGTTCCGTCCATCATCCCCTTTTGTATCGCCATATATACCAGAACACATGGTATCCCGTCCTTAGCAGTAGTACCTGACGTATTCAGACAGATACAAAATGAGTACGGAGCAGAACCTGCCCTTAACTTAGGGATGAAGTTACTAAATAACTTTGACCAGGTATCAGCCATAATACTAGCTAACATTAAGGGGGAAGCAGCTTCAGTGGCGATCCGCCAACGCCTAAGGGAGTTCAGTCCAGAGGATCATCAACACGAACTACCCAAAATAATTGAAACTGCATATGCAGAATTAGGCAGAGACAGTTTAGGTGGGAAAGCATTAAAACCACAACTGGTGGGCAGTCCTGAAAAGGACACTACAAAGCAGACGCCTACTTCTTCTAAAAAGTAGTGGGAAAATAAAAAACAACAAAAGTCTAAAGACAACAGATCTCAATCCAGAGGTAGGTCTCCTCAACAGGAGCCCTCTGAAAGGAGGTATAACCTCAGGAATAGGGATAATATTGAGGAAAAGTGTTCTTCTGATCGGTATCATTTGTACCAGGACTCCATTGTTTTTTCATTGCCATTTCGTGTCAAACACTTCCACACGACCCACCTGGTCGTTTCTGCTGATGCCTGAGGAAATTCTAACTAACACGACAAAAACCATCTTGCAGCCTGCATTTCTGCCCAGGAACTGTCGCACACCCAACCCCCTGTTCTTTGCAGTTCGACAGAAAACCATGAGACACTCACGCCCTGTGTAAATGATTTGTTTCCCATCTCCTGCTCCCTGCCTGGTAAACATCCTTGACACCGTGATCAGGTTATCTGGACAATGGTCTGACTGCTGGGCCTTGATCAGGGTGATTGGACAATGGTTTGAATGACCGAGCTTTGATCAAGCTGATCGAACAATGACCTGAATGACCGTGCTTTGATCAAGCTGAGTGAACAATAATTTGAGTACCAAGCCTTGATCAGGTCACCAACTACAAACACCGTCTGGATCTGGTTATCAACTGCAAACACTGCCCTGATTGAACAATGGACTAACAGCCAAAAGACTGGAATGAAAAAGTATAAAAGGCTTGTAAGCTGCGGAGTAAAGCAGCAGCCTCCTCTGTCTTGTTTCTAACGAGCTTGGGACTCTGTTCCATAGCCCGGGCTATTTGAATAAATCTGGGTTCCTCCTGCAGACGAAGGCTCCTGTGTCTCCTTTTACTACGTATGAAGGGTATGGAAGACTTGGGCAATTCCCCCGCCGCCGAGACCCAGTGAGTGGGTTATTCCGGTTCTTCAATATTAAAAAACCCGACAGGTATCAGGCTACTGATACTCGTTCCTCTCGTTCCTTTCAGGGTTCATCAAAAAACTCCGAGAGGGAAGGACGGTCAGAGGAGCGTACAAAGTCCAGAGACACGCAACGAGCTGCGGACTACGCACTTAAAAAAGATAAACAAAAATCAAAACCTCAGTTCAAAAAGAAGAAGGTAGCAGGTCTCAAGATCAGACATGCCCAGAATTCTGAGGACACAGCTTCTGAACGGGGAGTGGGCTCTGACGATGCTAGACAGCGCGGCAGAATTAACGATAGCTCGCCAGAACCTGAAGGAATTTCTGGTGACAGCGGAGTTGAGTGAGTATATCACGGTGGAAACACCCGATACTCGGGTAAGTGTCCGACATAAGTTACATGAGATAACACTCCGGATGGAGGGGGACAAGCCCAGAAAAGTTAAAGGTCTCTTTTGGAAAAATCTGTCATCTGGTTATGACATTCTATTAGCAGAACAAGACTGGCCGCCAGCATTCGTCATGGAGTGCCCTAGGGGAGAAACTGTAATTTTTCCAGCCTTTTCCGACCTCGTTCCCATTCACCTAAAACATGCATATGCGCAGGAGTGGGCGGTTGCCCTAGCTCCATCATTGTATAAAAATCATGTTGGTTGGGATGAGGATTCAACCCACCACGTGATCCCATTAAAAGTTTCCCCAAATGCTCAAAGGCAATACCCTATAAAGCAAGAAGCTAAAAAACAAGTCAGGGAGATTCTAGACCAACTAGAATACAAGGGGGTGATAGAAAATTGCACTTCACCTATGAACAATCCTTTGTTTCCCGTAATGAAACCTGACAACACATATCGTTTAGTTTTGGATTACAGACAGTTAAACACTTGCACAAAGACATTTGCAGTTCAAAATGCACACAGTGCCGCATTAATGAATAACATTGTGCGGGAAAAATACAAAACAACACTTGATATCTCAAATGGATTTTTCTGCCAAAATATAGCGCCTGAAAGCAGGTATCTGACCGCCTTCAGTGCGTTAGGGTCCCAGCGACAATTTTGTCACCTAGCCCAAGGGTATAAAAACAGCCCGGGGGTATTTTCAGCAAGAGTAACAGAGTTACTCCAAAAATTGGATGAAGAAGCATTGTCCTATGTGGATGATATTTATCTGACGGACGATGACTTAAAGAGGCACTTGAGAAGGGTGAGCACTATTATTATGGGATTCGCCTCTGAGGGCTACAAATTTAACTTTAAAAAATCAAAAATTGCCCACCTCAGTGTCCTGTTTTTAGGATACGAGCTGTCAAGTGAGGGAAAAAGCCTAACAGCTAACTTTTTAGAAAAGTGTGCGCTGCTCCAACCTCCAAAATCATTGAAGAATTTACAATCAATTCTGGGATTCCTAAATTTTGGTCGAACATACATTTTGGATTACGCAGAAAGAGTAAAACCTTTCTACGACTTAATAAAACCTGATTTTTCAGGCAGACAATGGACACAGGAACACACAAGTATCCTGCGTTCCCCTACAGGAAGACATGATAGCTTCAAAACATTTACAGACACGCGTAAACGTGCGCAACTTAGTGATCCGAGTAATAGTGGGTCAATGCGGGTACACTTATTTAACTTTTAATGAAGGCGAAACGGTACCAATCGCATACAAATCACACCTGTACACAAACGCAGAGATGCGTTTCACTTCAACAGAAAAAATCCTGACAGCAGTGCAGACCGCTGTAGCAAGAGAAAGAGCTCTGGCTCAGGGTAAACGCATAATAGTCGTGACCCCCAGTACCAGCTTTAGAAGCTGTTACAAAAGCTAGCATTCCAAATGCGAAAGCCTTACATCCCAGATGGATACAATGGGCTAATTCTCTTACTGCAACGGATGTTGAATACAGATTTGATCCAAATTTAAAAACACAAGCATTTCTGCAATACGAACAAGAATATCCTCTACCAAATGAGATTTTGCCTCTAGATCAGTATGAATACATTATTTACACTGACGGTTCTGCTCAACCAGCCATAGGGAGTAAGCAAGCTTACAGCGCGGCGTGTGCGATTGTTAAAGGTCGCATGCACGATGGAAAGTTCCATTCGAGTTGCACTAAAACGCAATCTCTAGGAGACTGCACGGCTCAGTTGGCAGAACTCAAAGCACTTATACTGGCACTTATAAATTCGGATCACGAATTCCCCACACTTATTGTGTGATTCCTTTTACTGTGTACAGTCGTACAATGAATATCTACATCATTGGGAACAAAACGGGTTCAAAGATGCAAAAGGTGGCACAATTAAGCATAAAATGCTATGGGAACAGGTAGTGGAGTTGAGAAACGAACTACCAAGGGCTCACGTGATACATACACTGAGTCATCAGCGTGATGGTGTTCACGTTGAAGGGAATTCATTGGCTGATGAAGCAGCAAAGGGGGCTGTTCGCACGGCTTCCGTAGCTGCAATCACTCGTTCAAAAACGAGAATAGACGGCGAGATTATGGTAGCTGTCAATGCTTCACGCAAAGGCAGCACAGCAGTACCTAAAAAATATCCACTCAACTACTCCAACAAGTTAGATGCACAAAACATTCCATATGCTCAGATTCCTGGAGTGGGGGATAGAGTAATACCAAATATGGATCCTAGGCAAGGCTTAATTTTAGCAGCACACTAGGGTTTGGGTTCTGCGCATACAGGCGTCATAGCAACTATTTTTTTATTGAAACAGCGCTACTGGTGGCCAGGGTTAGCGAAGCAGACCAAAGACTGTCTTGAAATGCGACATCTGTCAGCAGATGAAAGGCTCCACCGTAACACGCCCAGCGCAGACACCATTACTGAAATCAGACAAACCTCTCGCATGTGTGTATTTGGACCACTGCGGACCCCTACAATCTGATGGGTCCAAGAAATATATCATGGTTGCAGTGGATTCCTGCTCTAGATTCCTATGGGTTTGGCCTCAGCGTTCGGCTGACGCTCGAACTGTTATAAAAGATTTGCGAGTCTTTATCGGCACATACGCAGTTGGCACGTTACATTCTGACCGTGGTCTGGCATTTAGCTCTCTGGCTTACAAAGAGGTCATGGAAGGAATGGGCGTAGCATTGCGGTACTCCTCTCCGTACCATCCAGAGGGAAATTCTGTTGTGGAGAGGAAAAACCGAGACTTAAAGCAATCTTTAACAGCTAGGGTATTAGGCAAGGGCGGTAAGTGGGTCGATCACCTTTATGGGGTACAGCGAGCGATCAATAATCAGCCAAGAAACTCTCTAGGAGGTGTCACTCCTTACGAGGTCCTATTTGGGACAAGAATATGGATACCTGATCTTGATTGTAAAGGCACAGTGGCGGATGAAAAACCATTTGATATCCATGATCGTTTGGCTGTTTTACAGGAACTAAATGAATCCAGGACACAACAAAGTAACGTGCTCCAGAAACAGACTGCCACTGAGGAAGTCAAGGCAGTATCGGCAAGACCTGTCTGGATCCCAAAAGTCGGGGATCTGGTCAGAGAGAAGATTGCTGACAAGAAAGAATTTGGGCCATCCTACAGGAAGCCTGTACCGGTCCTTGCAATACAAGGCACAAGAACTGTACTTCTGCCGCCTCTTGCCGGGAAAAAGGAGAAAAGATTTGTCTCAATCGACTTAATCAAACCACACTATGTAGCCGATACTAAACAGTAGGCCTCGTGGACTCCACAGTAGCAGTAGCCCTCCTCTCGCTACAATCCAAGAAGTTCAAACAGAAAGACTCATCACATTTGAAGAGCCACCTGTACGGAATGAAGGACTAAGCAACAATGCTATGGAACTCGTTCCACTTCAACAAGAAATTCATCTTCAAAATGAAAATCAACTTAACACCCAAGTTGCAATCAGACCGACTACAGACATCTACGTCAACATGCCTCGTCAAGAGCAAAATCCAATTTCAACAAATCCCGATGCAATTCCAACAATTGATCGAACTGCTTCTGGCTATTTCATGAACTTTGATACGTTTTCACTGGATCCAAGCGAGCCGGAAACGACGACAGCCCAAAAAAATCACACAAACAGAAACTCACTGACTTTTTGAACTTTTTTTAGAAAGACTTACCTGGTGTCACCTTGGATTGAACTATGGTATATCACTGGGATTTTATTTTTATTTTCTGGGTAGGCTTAATAATAACCTTTAGTATGCTTATTAATGGACGATACCTCCAGTAGAGTTCTACAGCCCAAAGAGTCAATTTGATTTTAAAACCACACCAGTCTTCACATCGTGAACCAAGGGAAATCAACTTGTCTTCAGTAAACATTACAGCAGTTCCTATACCGGACGGAATAGTATGGGACAAGATTGATTATGATGTATTCGGTCCGACTGAACTTTTAAAGCTAAAACATGTATTTAAAATTTCTTTAAGTGATATCATTACCGCCAGTACATTTTCTGATGATTGGAACACTGAAACTGTAAATGCTATGATGTCTGATTTAGAAAAAACTGCAGCATTTCCGAACAATGAAATGTTAGAAAGAACTTCAGACTATGATACATTGTACTGTTACCAACATTATGGTCATCATTTCTTGCACAAATCTATAACACCTAGAAATGTATTTGAGTACCACCAGTGGGAACACTGCCCAACACCACCGAAAGGTAGTTCGCAAGCATTTGCACAGAAATTCACATACTTCTCAGGGTTTAACACATCCGACCCGAAGTCATTTTATTATAAAGTGGCGAAAATTTCAGCTCAGAAAAGTATGTTAACAAACACCAAACATATTTACTCTGCATCCTTTCTGAACCAGTTGTCTAAACAGGGTTTTGATCTATGGAAAGACACAATAGATTCAAAATCGATCTGGGGTTCTAGGGACTGGCAAGTCCAGGGAATAGAAGCACTTTTTAGAGCATGCATCATTCCGCAGCACATAATATTTCTGAATGAAACTGTGCAACAAACAACCTGTCTTGGCTTAGCCCAAGGCAAGGAAATGAACACACCGGGGTTTCCAACACCATCACAGATGGGTGGGGGGCAGAATTCAACTACACAAGGGGTAGGATTAGATGACATTCTCCGGTACAACAGATCAGATCCTGATTGGAAGAAATGGCTGATTTGGCCCATTGACACAAACACCTGTCAACAGAGATTTATGAATGCAACCAAAGGATTTAGTATCCATAGGCCAGATACACGCTATGTACAAAGACAACACCCAGGGGTAGTGACATCCTACAGTGTTGGGAAGTTGTGCCTTGATTGGCTAGAGACCTCAACACTCACAGAAGTAAAACATCACTTAACCTTACTCACACCTGATGTGGACCTTAGGGATTTCTTGCTAGGCCTAAGGAAAACATGTCAGAAACGTTTCATATATGCTGGCATTTATGCCTATTATAATGAAAACTGGAAAATATCCCAACAGGAGGCCGCAGAAAGAATACGGGAAATAGACCGTATTAACCTAGAGAAGGCATTAGCTGTAGTGGATAATGGGTTAACAACTTTGACTTCCAGGATTTACTCCTTAGGCAACATTGTGTCTTCGGCAACTGACATATTAGAACAAGATCTGGCCTTGTTACAACACGGGCAATCGCAGTTACGTTCTATTATGATGCTAAGCTGGACGCTACAATCTTTGCGTGCAGGCTATGTGCCCTGGCGTTTTATCAACACCACGTCTCTGTTTTCAGAAAACAATCTAACTGATAAACAGACAGAAATGGCACAAAGGGTAGCCAAATATACAATGCTGCGTATTGAGAAACTGGAAAGATTACCATTCACTGTAGCCGAATCACCATCAACCGAATGGCTAATTCATGGGCAAATCACTCTGCCGGTCACTACATTTCAGTTTCAATATTGCCTTGAGCAAAGGCAGGCAGACAAATATGAAAAGATGGGTAAGGGATACATCCAGGAAACTTGGGAGTTACCATATAGATATCGATGCCGGAATGGGGATCGAGAAGTGTATCTGAGTGGTACAAACTGCAAGAACGCTTTAAGCGGTTCTCTCATGTGTCAGGATATTTCACTACACGGAGCCTGTAGCGGTTCAGTAGCGAACCTATCGTGTCACATGACAGGGACCCCAGCGGCCAAGATCACGCCGGTTTTCCAGCTGCTCTCGAATGGGAGTTACTTAATGTTAAATGATCAAGGTTGCTGAGGGATGCTTCTGGGCGTCGCCTATCTGGTCACTGTTAACTCCAGGGTTACTTGCTGTATGCAAGTATTGTTTCCACCACTGAACACAGTCAGGGAGGCGCCGCTATGGCCTTCACTGAATGTTTCTTTCATACAATTTGATACTCTGAGCAGATTGAAAGCCATGCTTTTACAGCAACCCGTGCCCTTAACCTCCGCTCGAGAAACCTATGAACTTCAAGTTGCAAGGACCTCGACTGAGATACAAGCGCTTATACGTACAAACTGCCCCTTTCATTTCGTAGAAATGGTGGGACGTATCTTCAATATGTCTGATACGAGCGGTATTGTACACCTATTTAAGACCATAGGGTCAGGACTGTTAAGCACCTTTCAGACAGTCCTCTGAGTAATCCCAAATTTTATACACTCCGTATTGGGAAGCGTATTTGGAGGATTCCCGCTTATCCTATTGCTGGTTGCAGGGGTCCTATTCATAATACTACTGCTACGCAATGGACGGCCCAATTCCCGAGGGAATGGCGAACACTCTCCTGGAGCGGAAATACCGTGAACGCATGGTACAACTTCTGGGCATTTCTTGCCTGCGAGAACTCAATCCTGGTTTCTATCGTTTAGACCAGTCTGGGTAGACTGCCTCTTACCTGTTCTTCGATGCCTGTTCTGCAGAGAAGAATGCACGTTGGATCTTTGTCTAACTTTTCCATCAGATGCGCCTGCGGACACGGATGCAATGCTGGACCCCATAAAGGCCCACGCTCTGCATTGTCCTCAGCGGCTTCCGATTCGGATGAACGCATTCCTGGAGAATCCACAGGTGCTGTTTGCTCCTGCTGGGTTAGGTGACTCCTCCACAGGCACCCAGGTTACAACTGCCGCACAAGCTGCCGCAGCACCGACTGTTGGCAGTGCTACATTCCATCTATGTGCGATTGACGTTCTCTGTGAGGCGTTGGATTTGTCGTGTGCAGCAGCTAACAACGATAATATTGTGCTTCCCAGCCAGGACGCTTAATCTTGAATTGGCTCATCGTGTCCTGGGAAAAAATTCGGCTTCTTCACTCGTTTCAAAACAAACGAGCAAAATTGGAACATTTCCTAAATTGACACTTTCGCTTGAGAAAAAGCATGGCCTTCTTCCGCTTTGAGTGAGGCAACTTATATGGAGAAATAAAATAGACATTTCTTTTTAGTGGCAATTGGAAATAGCTGAATTGTAACATTTTTGAAGTTTTTTTCAACAATTTTAAAACCATGTTTTTACTTGTTTTTAAAAATGTTTTTAAATTGTCCAGATTTTAAGTATGGTCATTATCATCCTGTTCGGAAGAGGAGTGGGACCCGTTCATACATGCCCTAAAATGGACGTATTCATATTTGCCCTAATGCGGTCATATTCGTACTTGCCCTATTATGGTCAAAGCCGCATATGCCCTATTACGGTCATAACTGTACATGTCCTATTATAGTCATGATTCCTTATATAGGCATGATCTTTCACCTACATTGGTCCTCACTAGTACACAACGTGCTCTGATGGCTGAACGTTATCTATCATGTGGTTTTGAATACAGCAATAGAGATAGAATTGAAATTAGGGAGTGTAGGAAGGCCTATAATCAGGCTCTGAAATCACGCAAATTAGAATTAAAACGTAAGGCATGGATTGACTTACGGAATGCAAGCATCGCCAAAGATAGTACTGCCATTTGGCGTGTGGTAAAATCACCTTTTCTGGCAACAGAAAGTATCCCTACTGTAGAGATTGCAATCGATGAAGAATCTTGGGTGGAGTATTTTGCTAATATGTTTAGACAAACTGGAGAGGTGGAGAGCGTGGATGTAATTACATCAAAGGAACAACTACTTCCACTTAATTTCCCAATAACCCTAAACTTTACACTACAAGAGGTACTTTCTGCTTTAAAAGCTAGCAAGGGGGGTAAGGCCCCGGGACCGGATGGGGTGCCCATTGATATCTTCAAGTATACAGTGGACTTATGGGTCCCACTTTTAACTCGAGTACTAGCAGCCGGTTGTGCGACCGGATTCATAGAATCTTGGTCAGAATCTATTATGGTACCAATTTTCAAAAAAGGCGACAGGCAGAATCCTGCCTGTTATCGCCCAATATCGCTGTTAGATTCGCTAGGCAAGGTGGCAGGTCGCATAGTGCTCAACCGTCTTCCACAATGGGCGGAAGACAATAATGTTATATCGGATCTTCAATTTGGTTTTAGAGAGGGTCTGGGCACAATAGTGCAAGGTCTTAACCTCACAATCATGATGGGGAAATACATGCAGGCAAAGAAAGGAAAATTGTACCTGGCGTTCGTCGATCTTTCGGCGGCATTTGATTGTGTTCTCCACGGGGAACTATGGAGCGTGCTAGCGTCCATGGGGGTCGATCCACCGTTAATCCAGTTTCTAAGGGAACTTTACAGGAATGCTAAAGCCAGGGTTAGGTTTGGTACTAATGGAGAGTGTACAGCGTCATTCCAAATAGAGAGGAGGGTTAGGCAAGGCTGTGTCCTGGCACCTTTTCTGTTTACACTATATACTAATGGTTTGGAGAAACAGTTGGCGGAGAGGTGCCGGGACCTACCTCAAGTATTTAGTCGCCCTATTACGGCCCTTCTCTACGCGGATGACGCTGTAATAATGGCCCGAACCCCTTTAGGCTTACAAAGAGCTCTAGACCAATATAATATTTTTATGAAAAACCTGGGTCTAAGAGTTAACGCTTCGAAAACTTTTATCATGAGTTGTGGATCAGGATCTCGGAAGCACAGGGATATTTTAATAGATGGTCAAAAGGTGGAACCTACGATTACTTACCCTTATCTAGGTATTTTAATAGATCAAAAAGGATCATGGCGCCAGGCTATTAAAGCAAGAAAAATCCTTTTCTTAAGAACAACGACAGCGCTGGTCAATTTCTCAAAACAATTAGGAAAGAGACCTCCACTAGAGTTGCTTCACATATACCAGGCCAAGTGTGTAAGCACAGCTATTTATGGTGCTGGAATTTGGGGATACGGTGATGTTAAAGATATATAGAGGGTGGAGAATGCCTTTCTTAGGTTCTTGTTGGCAGTCCCACGATGTACATCGACATATATATGCCATACTGAGCTGGGGCTCTCCTATATTACTGATATAATAAGAGCACAGCCTGATATGTTATGGCATCGGATTTGGTCTTCCCCAAAAACTACATTCAATCAGAAGGTGATAAAAGATAGCCTGGCATTAGACCACTCACAAAAGATCAGGTGGTTGCAATATATTAAAGAATTCATGAACGATCTGGAACACCCAGAATATTATACCAATCCTTTATTAATGGGTACTATTTCCAGGAAAGCCTTAAAAAAAGGTGTATGGAACATCTGGAGGCAAATAGATTTGCCAACGAGGCATTGAGGCCCACTGTTCAAAATAATCAATTGTTGAGTGGGTTTTGGGATCCAGCCTTATTTAATAAGTACAGTAAGTGGCTAAGATAGATTTGTCCTTATACGTTTTAGGCTGGACACGTTCCACCGCTTGGTCAGCTTTCCTATTGTTAATGACTGGTCTAAAGTTTTACAAAACTGTCCTTGTGATGAAGTCTCTATGCAAACCTCAATGCACGTGGTTTTATTTTGTAAATACTATGTAGAACAGAGGAGGAGGTGGCTTAAACCGATATTCAAAATATAGGGCCTGAGGCAATGCCGCCCAGTTTATCTTGCACTGCAATTTTTAGATAATGAATGTTTCATGAAGTATATTGTTCAATTTTTAAAGAGTACAATTAAGTGCAGGAAAAGTTTACAAAATTAAGAAGCACCTAAATCAAATTATGGAAATTGGTTTTTAATGTTTTTAAATGAAATAATAGTGTTTGTTTTTGGTATATGTTTTATTCTCTAAATGTATGACATTATGATATATAACTTTGTAATACTGTGCTTTTATGGTTTTTATATCTGATGAGTTAAAAGCCGAATAAAGTTATATTTGATTTGAATACAGCAGGGTTTTTCCCCAAACACAGGCCCACACTGTACTCATCAATTATGCATGGCTCTCTAGGAATACACCACCTGCATAATATGTATGTACAACGTTCACCCCGGACGTCTTCCTCACGTCTAACATGGCCAATACAAATCATACGAAGCAACCAGAGTCTTCAGGGTATAAATATACCACATTTTGCCCCGGTAAGATCGAGGGAACCGAGACTTCCATGCTGACACACTGACCAGAGACGCTGAGGCTCCTGCATGCAGTCGCTCCAGCTGACAGCGGTCTGACACAGCCCTTGCGGGGTGTCCAACTCGAGACCAGGACGGGGTCCCACACTCTCTCTGTTCAGGTATGGGGTTCGACTAAATCCTAGAAGGATTCTTGGCTCTTAGGCTTTTAGACCTACACATATGCTAGGTACACTCAGGTACATCTAGTTAGGCATCGTAGGAGTACGCGCACTTTCATAATGCTTTTATATTCATGTATGTATTCAGGACTATGGCACTATGGTAGAACTGTTCTATCCCTTTGCTTTTATTGTACTGCTGATAATATATCTCTGCTATTGTCTGCTGGTTTCCGCAGCACATATATTTTACACTAGAATAACAACTGTACAATAAATACTTATTGAAACGCCCAACTGTTTATTCTGTGTAACTCTCTGAGACAAACCGAATAAGTAAGCACGAGTGACTGAGCGAAAAGTAGTATATTGTTTCCACGATTCTGAGGAATTTGGGTTGTCATGATCTAAGGTTGCCAGAAACTAATCTCTCCCCGATAAGAGGAGACTCTAGTGGCACTGTGAGCTAGCTAATGCAAAACAAGCTAACATACGCGGTGAGGGTGCACAGAGTCAGTCTGCCACCAAGCCCACAGCTTATGTTATACAAACGCGCAGGTCCTGCATGGGTACTATAGGAACTACAAGACAGCAATAGACATATTGAGGACTCCACTAAAGGTGGAGCTGACAGAAAAATGTTATTGATGCGGACAAAAATTCAGATAAGGTAAATGTATCATTTAAGGGAATACCAATAGTATCCTTTCATTGATTAGACTGTAGAATAGGTTGCGTAATAGAGATGTTGCAAGACAGTAACAAGTTAAATCTTAGTCCCAGCCAAAAACCATATCTGGCATTTATGCCTATCTGTGATGAGGAAATGTGGCCGAACAGCCAGAGCTGCTGACTTTGGAACAAGGGAACCAGATTCAGGCCCCGGCATTGGCTCAACATCCAGTGATTCTGGGCAGATCACTTAATCTCCCTGTGCCTGGAAAAAAGAGATTAAAAAAGAAAAGAATCAAAGGAAAAACTGATTGAAAGGGGGAATGAGTTGCAAAGCTGCAAGTCCATGTTATTCCCGAATTCATTCTTGAAAACTTTGAATGGGGAGCAAAAAAATGTTCTAGAGTAAAACCACATCCATGTGACAGATGTGGTAATGGTATATGCCGGGGGCAGTTTTGGTGCCTGCAGAAATCTCTGGGTCAGAATAAACCTGTTACAATGCATACAAGCTGATTTTTTTTCTGTAAATCATTTCAGTTTTAGTGTGCTTTAAATAAAGAAAAGACATGCTTTTGGCAGGGTTTCTGAGGTTAAAGTACTCTCTCAACCAAATGCGATGGTAAAATGTACATTATTCACAATGCACCTGTGGCCAATTTGAGGCGATAAGTGCTTCAAAGAACGTTTTAACAAAGGTACATGCTGCTCGTCTGTACTTGGAAATACTGATGTATTTACTACACAGATTGTGGTAATACTAATCCTGCTTCAGTGCTTTTCAATGCTAGATGGGAGAAGTCACTCCTCTATCGACAACTGCCCAAGACACCTTGCTGTGTACTGGTCAATAGAACCCAATTAAAAACAGGAAGAAGACAAACCTGCATTCCTAGACAGCAAAATCTAGGGTTGATTCAATTTGAAATAATTGTGCAATTTCCAAAGAAAATATAGAATATAATATAGATCACTGAAACTGCTCAAGTACCTCAGACGCTGACTAGCATGGAGAGTCTAATCACCCATATTACTTTAATTAAAACATTAAAAAGTATATTATTAACTTTAGTCAAAACAAAAAAACACAGATTGAAGAATTGAAGCAGTTTGCAGAGCACCTGATGTCGCTTTATTCCGGTGCGAATAAAGAGGCTAGAACATGCAGCACCTTCCTCCGTGTAAGTCAAGAGAAAATTAACTGATCAAATTCATCGTTGATGAAAGCACCAACATCTGCATGTTAAGCTCCATTTTAAGGCAATGCTTGCAATAGGAAAATGGAATGCATCCAATAAATTTCAGATAAAGTACACCCCTCCAGTGCACCTGTAATCATCAAACCTTAGTTTTTGATCTACTCCTTTACAACTGATTGGGGACGTCTGTGCCAGCAGCACTGAGACAATGCTATGTGCCCTTTTGTACAAAGCATTCAAAGGCAAGAGTTCTGCAGTCATCCCAGCTTGTAAATAGCAAAAGAAAGTCATAATTCAGATGCAGTGGCCCATCATCTTTCTGGAGTCCCGGTGCAAATGCATCTACTACGGTAAGGATAGTTCAGCATCTGGACTCCACCTACACCACAGGGATGGCAGAATGTTGTCTGGAAGATGCTGTCTTTTTAGAGGTCCTATCTAGAGACTCCGGACAAACTTCTTTGTTTGACCACCAGCAGTTCTGCCATCAGTAGGAGAAGCTCTCCATATACTTACCAAGGGAGGATGCTGGCGAGTGTTGTGAAAAAGCAGGATCAAAAAAAGAGCACTTAAATCCCCATGAAAATATTTTTCTTACTATGTAATTCTGGTTATAGCTGCCTTCACACTGGCTGTGAGCGCCATTGTACAGCCCCAAAATTTAGGACGGGAAAGACAGGAAACAGGTTGAGAGAATCCCCTAGCCAAAGGCTGGAGCTTCGGAAAAATAGATGTATCCAGTGAGTAATGTTGCTAAATGCATTAGGGGCAGCTCAAGTAGGTACCCAACAAACCAAAATAGTTCAGCAATGGACATATGCTTCAGGAAAGCTACTATTGCAGCCATAGATCTAGTGGAATGAGCATGAGGTTTCAGAGGTGTCAGAACACACCTTTTGTGGTGAGCTTAAAATAAGAGTGGAACAATCCTTGATGCAATATTTGCCTTTGCTATCTGGGATAAGAGCAGCATAAGTGATTAAAAGAGGTCCAATGTAGAAAAAGCACCACTATTTTTAAAATAAAATGTGGGCTTAGAAATATTCAGATTGTGCGGTGTTTCCTCAGTTGAGGACACTTGAGTCTTGGTTGAATAGCCAGAAGAGTTACTTATCCAATAAGATGGCATTCTATCAAAACTATTATTAATAAAAGAGGGGACTATTCTTAGCACTGCATTTACTTTATGGAAAACTAAATATGCCTTCTACAAGAGGCTTGCTTGATGCTCATTATGTTTCTTACTGAGGCAGTAGCAACCAAGAACGAAAATGCTACTTACCACAGTATGCATCTGTTCTTGGCATGTAGAGCTGTAGAATCTCATGCTATGCATAGATCGCCATCTAGTGTTGGGTCCGGATATTTGCACTTTGTTTTTGTTCGAAGAAGTCTTTCCAGTGAGAGTAAGGTGACGACTCCTTTCGGTGATAGTGCACATGGGCATCGACTCCATCCTTAGATTGTTTTGCCACAGAGGGTGATGATGGAGTTAGTAAGAGTAGTAAAGAGAGATCTCCATGTATATTGTATCTAAGTAAGATAGTACTGCAACAGGTATAGGTACCCGGGGAGGTGGGCGGGCGCATGAGATTCTACAGCTCTACATGCCAAGAACAGATGCATACTGTGGTAAGTAGCATTTTCTCGTTCGAGGCATGTGAGCTGTAGATCACGTGCTATGCATAGACTATATGGCAGTTATGTCCCAAAGCGGTGGCTAACCTGTAGCTGTTGCAGCTGTCTGAAATAGTGTACGTAAAACTGCCTGGCCCACACTAGCTTGTTGTCTAGCTAACACATCTATGCAATAGTGTTTTGTAAAGGTTGTGGTGTAGACCATGTTGCAGCTTTGCAGATGTCATCTATGGGTATATTTCCTAAAAATGCCATAGAGGCCCCTAGTTTGCGAGTGGAATGCGCTCTAGGGGTATTGTTAATGTGCGTTTAGCTTTAATGTAGCATATTTGAATGCACTCAACTATCCACCTTGCAATACCCGATTTTGATATTGGATTACCTTTATGTGGTGGAGCAAAAGCAACAAAAAGTTGCTTTGTTTTGCTGAAAGGTTTTGTTCTTTTAATGTAGTATAGTAATGCTCTTTTGACATCTAATGTGTGAAGAGCACGTTCTGCCACTGAATCTGGTTGAGGGAAGAACACAGGCAACTCAACAGATTGGTTGATATGAAAGGCAGAAATGACTTTAGGTAAAAATGTGGGGTTAGTCCTAAGCACCACTTTGTTTTGGTGTATTTGTAAAAATGGCTCTTCTATGGTTAGTGCCTGAAGCTCACCCTGCCTGAAGCTCACCCACTCTTCTTAGAGATGTGATGGCTATGAGGAAGGCTACCTTCCAGGTGAGAAATTGTAGTTCACATTTGTGCAATGGCTCGAAAGGTGTACCCATGAGTCTTGTAAGAACGATGTTGAGATTCCACACTGGAGCAGGTGGAAGTCTGGGGGAATGACTCTTAAGTCCTTCATAAATGCTTTAATAGCAGGTACTCTAAAAAGAGACAAATGCTGCCTGTTTTGCAGATATGCAGCTATTGCAGCAAGATGTAAGCGTATGGATGTGTACGCTAAATTGGAACGCTGTAGATGTAATAGATGGCAAATGATGTTTTGGATTGAAGCTTCGAGCGGATTGATTTGATTGTTGTTACAGTAAATCACAAACCGCTTCCACTTTGCTGCATAGCATGCTCTTGTGGTAGGGCATCTAGCCTCTTTGATAATATTCATGCAGTCTGGCGGAAGATTAAGATAGCCAAACTCTAGGATTTCAGGTGACAGATCGCAAGGTTGAGATGACTGGGATCTGGATGTTTTATCTCTACATGGCTCTGTGTGAGAAGATTGGGAGTGAGATGTAGTTTTTGGTGAGGAACTACGGATAATTCCAACAGGGTTGTGAACCAGGGTTGACGGGCCCATGTGGGAGCAACTAGCATTAGTGTCAGGGACTGCTGTCTGAGCTTCCGAACCACTAATGGAATGAGTGGGAGAGGCGGAAAAGCGTAAGCAAATATCCCTGATCAGTTCATCCATAGTGCATTGCCTTTGGACAATGGGTGTGGATACCTAGATGTGAAGTTTGGGCATTTTGTGTTTAGGTGGGTGGCGAACAGGTCTATCTCTGGGAAGCCCCATATTTGGAAGAATGGGAGGAGAACCCGAGGGTGGAGTTCCCATTCGTGGATCTGTTGTTGTTGACGACTGAGCAGATCTGCAATCTGGTTGTTTACTCCTGGAAGGTGTTCTGCAAGGAGATATATTTTGTGAGGTATGGCCCATCTCCAGATGCTCTGGACTAGCTGGGAGAGCTGGAGAGAGTGTGTCCCCCCTGTTTTTGTATGTAGTACATTGCTGTCATGTTGTCTGTACGAATTAGGACAGCTTTGCCTACTAGATGAATTTGAAAGGCTTTTAATGCTAGAAAAATTGCCAGTAGTTCTAGATGGTTAATGTGGAGTTGTTTTTGTTGCAGAGTCCACATGCCCTGAATGGTATGTTTTGAAGATGAGCTCCCCAACCAGTGAGCGATGCGTCTGCTGTTAGCACTATCTGTGGAACCGGGTCGAGGAATGGCCGCCCCTTGGAAAGATTTTGTATGTTCCACCACTGCAGAGAGCGATGGGTGCAGCCATCCACCAACACTAGATCTGATAACTGACCTTGAGCCTGGTTCCACTGACGCGCTAAGCATTCCTGTAGGGGACGCATTTGGAGTCTTGCGTAAGGAACGATTAAAATGCAAGACGCCATTATTCCTAGCAATTGCATGAACACTCGAGCTGGTAACGAGTGTTGAGGCAGAAACTGAGATATTAGAGTCTGCATGTTGCGGATTCTGACTGGTTTAGGACACGCTAGAGCTTTTTGAGTGTCTATTGTGGCTCCTAGATAAACTTGTGTGTTGGACGGTTGGAGATGAGACTTGGTGAGGTTTACAGTGAACCCAAGGTCGTGAAGCAGTTGGATTGTTTTTTGAGTGCGTCGTAGGCAGCTTTTCTGCGAGCTGGCTTTTATTAGCCAATCGTCTAGGTAAGGGAAGACGTGAATGTGCTGTCTTCTTAGATGAGCCGCAACTACTGCCAGGCATTTTGTGAAAACCCTGGGTGCTGTAGTTACTACGAATGGGAGAACTTTGAATTGATAATGTTGGCTGTCCACCACAAACCTGAGATTTTTTCGGTGAGCAGGGTGGATGGGAATATGGAAGTAGGCATCCTTTAAGTCCAGAGTGGACAGAAAGTCGCCTTGCTGAAGGAGTGGGATCACCTGTTGGAGTGTGACCATGTAAAAGTGGTCCAAATGTACAGATTTAGTTCTCTGAGGTCTAGTATAGGCCTGAGAGAGCTGTCCTTTTTGGGGATTAAAAAGTACAGGGAGTATACCCCGGTCTCCTGGTATTGTAATGGGACTGGCTCTATAGCGTGTTTTTCCAAGAGAGAGAGAACCTCTTGCTTTAGAAGGGTAAGATGTTCTGGGGACATTGCATGTGATCTTGGAAGAATATTTGTGGGAATGTCTGTAAGCTCCAGGCAGTAACCATATTGGATAATTTGTAGTGCCCACTTGTCTGAGGTGATTGAATTCCAGACAGGTAGGAATTGAGAGAGACGTCCCCCGACAGGGGTGGAATGATCAGGGGATAGCGGAAGGAAGTCACTGTTTGTTTGCGGGGGGAAGTGCGTGCGGAGTTACCTCTGCTTCTTCCCTTACCATTGTTTCCTCTAAAACCTCCTCTGAAATAACCTCTTGAAGAGGGGGATTGGTTGTTGCCCTTGTAAGAGGAGGAGGGATTTTCGGTGGATACGGTTTTGGAACCACCTCTGTAAAAGGAGCGGCGAAAGGAACCCCTAGTGGTAGGTAACTGCAAAGCCCCCATGGACTTTGCGACCTCAGTGTCTTTTTTCATCTTTTCCAGCGAGGTATCAACTGCTGGGCCAAAGAGATGCTTCTTGTCGAATGGTTGTTTAAGGATGGAGGTTTGCACCTCCGGCTTGAAGCCGGATATTCTCAACCAAGCATGCCTGCGTAAGAGTACACTGGTGTTCACTGCACGAGCTGCTGTGTCTGCTGCGTCTAGGGCACACCTGATGGATGTATTGATGATAAGTTTACCTTCCTGGATAAGGTCATTAGCCTTAGCTTTGTGTTCATCAGGTAAATATTATATGAGTTTCTCCAACTCATCGTAATGAGCCCTATCATAACGATCCAACAAAGCTTGAGCGTTGGCAATGCGCCAGTGATTTGTTGCCTGTAAAGCCACTCTTTTGCCCGAGGCATCAATAAGCTTAGACTCCTTATCAGGAGGAGGAGCCTCACCTGTGGTTTGGGAGTTAGCTCTCTTGCGAGCGTTGGAGACTACAAGAGAGTCTAAGGGCAACTGGCCTCTAATGTAAACAGGGTCGGTGGGTGCGGGTTTATATATTTTGTCTACCCTAGGTGTAATTAATCTGGCCCTTACAGGGTCTTTAAATACCTCATCTATGTGTTTTAACATGCCTTTGAGCATTGGTAAGGTATAAGTAGCTCTTTGGGAAGAAGTAAGCGTTTCAAAGAGGAAATCCTCTTCTAAAGTCTCTTTATGGAGCTCCACCCCATGATATTGAGCAGCCCTGTTAAGGAGCTCAATGTACCCAAAGTTGTCGTCAGGTGGGGAGGGTCTGGAGGGATACAAATCAGGGTCATTGTCTGTGTTTGGGTCAGTATGATAATCCTCCCAAGGGTCAGTGTCCTGTGGCCTATCCTGATCCTCATCCCCATCCCCTTCATCCTGTGGGTCAGGTGAAAGTGGTGGTGGTGGTGAATTTGATGGTGTGATAAGCAAATTGGGATCAGTGGGAGAAGGAGGTGGAACGTAAGGGGGAGAAGGGTTAGTACCCACACTCTTCCTTTTTAGAGGAATGGGGTAGTCCTCTGGTAGGTCTATCTTCCGTTTTTTTTGTAAGAGTGGCATGAATATGTCTCGTTTCAGGGTTGATCACGAGTTCTTTCTGCTTCGGATCCGAAGGCGGGGCATCGGGCCGAGGCTCTTTAGACGGAGTGTCTTTCTCCTTAGTTGCCGGTTTCGGCGTCGAAGGTTTCGGCTCCGAGCCTTTCGGTGTCGAAGGTGGAATCTTCGGCAACGGTGGTATTGTGACCAACACATGTTTGGACTTGGGTTTCTGCGCCGAAGGTGTTCGTTCGGCGCCGGATTGGGGCCGGCTCGAGCCCGAGCCGGAAGGCTTCTCTTTCTGTTTCGGAGCCGGGCCCGAGGGCGGGGCGTCGGAAACTTTTTGTTGGTGCCGACCTTGGTCCGAAGGCAGAGGAGGGACTGGAGCCTTTGTCTTTGGTTGTTGAGGGGGCAAAGGGGTGTCTTTACTCACGGTACGTTGACCCGGAGTAATCTGCTCCTCTTCTTCCATGTCGGAGTCGGCTTCGGACACGGAGATGTGTTCTTCCTCCTCAGCTCCTTGAGCTGGATGTTCTGTGTCGGAATCTTCGCCGAAGATGTCCGGTGCGGAGCCGCTCTGGTGTTGCATTTCGTAGCGTCGAGCCCGACGGTCACGAAGTGTCTTTTTCAATCGAAACGATCGACACGCGTCGCAGTCTTTCTCGTCGTGTTCCGGGGACAAGCAGAGGTTGCACATTTCGTGCAAGTCGGTGCGTGGAAACTTAGCACGACACCCGAGACAGAACTTGAAGGGAGTCCGTTCCATCGACTGCTAGCGCGGTCGGCACGGGTAGGCCCGACGGCCTGCCACGAGTTTCCCGATCGAAGGTTTTCCGATGTGAGACGATACGCGTCGAATGGGGAACCACGATCGATAACAATACCGTCGAGGGTAGAGGTTTGCGCGTCGAAGGGGTCCGAAAACGGTGCCGAACCGGAGCGCAGCAATACACATCCGAACCCGATGGCAGAAAAAAACAATCTAAGGATGGAGTCGATGCCCATGCGCACTATCACCGAAAGGAGGAGTCACCAACCTCGTCACTGGAAAGACTTCTTCGAACAAAAACAAAGTGCAAACATCCGGACCCAACACTAGATGGCGATCTATGCAGTTTTCCCTGTAAAGAAGACAAGTGCCACAACATACCATAAGCTCAACTGATTTGTACAACAAGGAGGCAGGGACAAAGTTGAAATGGCAGTAGCAAGTCAGACAGATATAAATGAAGAAGTTAGATACAACAAAAGAAGGCTCCTAAAGGGTCTTCTACCCACCCAGTTTCCAAATAAAAAATGTCTCCGGGTCTATTAAAATCAGTAGGAAAAACAGTGGTAAAGTTTGCAGGCTTTACCTATGATCCCTGAACCAGGCAGATGAATCTTGAAAGGCAAGTGAATTATACAAGAACGCCTGTAAATGGTTAAGGGAATGCAGACAGGCTAAGTGACAAAAGCAAAGCCTTTTGCTCTTATACTACTGCCATGTGGTGTCTCGTGACTGCATTATTTGATTTCGACATTCCCTGTTGTGCAAACCCTAGATTTTCCAGACCCAGGCTATAGATTTCAGACAGTGGCAGGCTAAATGAAGAATTCTTCCTCCTGCCGATCAGGAGATGTAGAAGTTGATGAAGCTCCGAGTGGTTATAGTTGGAGAGCAGAATCAGGAACAACCACCACATTGGTCTACGCAGAATAGGGCTAAGAGTATCCTCTCAAAATCTCCAGGTAAGATAGAATATGTCAATTGGTCCATTTTAAGATCTTGAGAAGGGCCTATTTTATGCCACAGCAGATGGTACGCATAGGCAGCGCAAGATTTGTACACTGCCCCAAATGTAATTTACACGCGGCTACATTTGCACACATGATGTGGACATGCACCACAATAGCTTTATACTGGCAGGACATATTCAGGGAAGTGCAACAGATGACCGCGTTGCAATTGGACCACTCCCAACTAGTAGCTTTACTGGGCTATGTAGACGAGATCCCCAAGAACATGCGCAGATTCGTGCAATGGCAATGTTTCTGGCAAAGCGAGAAATAGTTATGCACTGGGGCAGCAAACAAAAACCCACGGTAAACAGCTGGATTAAGAGTATGATATACTGTGACACCACGAGCGAGCTGTTTGCAGAGCTACAGCCCCCTACATCTCGCCCAAAGGACATATGGTAGCCATTAAGGGAATACCTACGACGACAAGGAGAGCACGCGACACAACAAAGCCAGGAGCGCATAGTCGTGCAGCATGATTCACAAACGCACTTAACCGCTACACCTATGCTGAGACATCGCGCTGAATAGTGGGGGATGTACTTTGACTTGGGATATGCTACCGGTGGTTGTGTATGCAACAGGGATATTAACTGTGCAGTTGGTATAAGTTGTATAATGACAACGTAATGTTGAGATTGCCACATATACCAAAGTAATATATGTATAACAATGCAATGCCTAATATGTAGCTGTGATTTAAACGTTTCAAATAAAAAATAAATAAAAAAAAAAAAAAGATAGAATATGTCGTTTTTTAAGAGTCGTATGCATTAGAGGAGTTGGAGAAAAGGCACAGAGAAATTTTCCTGATCAATTACTCAGGAATTCTCTTCTGGTCAGTCAGAGACGAGACATGAACTTGGGACATTAATGACTTTTCTACATTGCAACCAGGTTGATGTGGGAAATCCCTAACTTGCTGAAGAGTGAGTGTAGAATTATTAGGTTTTACCTACATTCAGAACAAATACAGTATAATCAGCTTGAGTATTGCATATTGGATCTAGGTGAAAAAATCCTATGAAAGATGGTATTTTGAATCCACAGTTCCATGCCTAAACAACTAGTTCATACAACGTGTGAGATTTTGTTTAGGCTTCTTAATTCTAAAGAACATGGTTGGAGTATCTTCTGTGAAGATACATTTTCTCCAAAGAAGAAAAGGACATGAGTTCAGTTCCAGCAAGAAGCTGTAGCTCTGGGTTATTTATGCAGAGCTTACATTCTTGAACTGAACAGTCCCTGTCTGGAAGTGGGAACCCCACATCAATACTAGGGGTTGGTTGTCATTGTTATCTGTGGCATCAGTGGCTGAAAGTTTATGTGAGTGTCCACTGTTTTGAGTGAGATACAAAAACGTTGTGGAAACTGTGGGGATTCACAAAATTCCCAAAGCCCAGCATTCCAACACTTCTCCAGATAAAAATGGTACCCTACTTGTGTGGCTGGGCCTAGCAACCATGACAGGAACAAACCAAATCAGTAACCAGAAGACCATATTGACTTTGTATGGTCACAGTTTTCATCTGTTCCTTTCATGCGCACTAGGACGAGCCACACAAGTGGGTTATTATTTTTAATCATTATAACAGTGGGAATACTTGTTGGTAGGAGATTTGATAATTCCCACAGATTCCAGTACTTTCCCTCACAGAACTGTGAGGAAAATGTGTGCTTATAGCCAAAGTTTGAGGTTTGCGCGGATTTCTGGGAAAGAAAAACGTAGCAAGATCCAAGCAAGCTACAACTTCCTGGCTTTGTCTGGGTCTCTAGGTTTCAGAAATGCCCAGGGTTCATAGAGTTCCATGATTGCCAGCTGACCCAGAGCCCAAATAGTGCTGCTATTCCCCTTCTGTGGAGTGGAGGGGCAATAAGACTGTATTGTCTTGCTGCTTTTGGGGTAAGGTCATAGCCCGATGTCAGGGTGAGTTGCCCTCAGCCATTTTGGTTTTTATGCCAACAAGTACCTAGTATCTAGTGCTCTGTGGGGGGTGAGGGGGGAGAGAGGCAGATTGGTGGTACACACAACCTAGATTGTTGTGCCCTGGGTGTAGGGAACTTGCCAATGCCATGGGGAGCCTCATTGATAGTCTCATTTAGAGGCAGTGGCTAAACCCAAAAAAGTGAGGAAACAGGATGTCAATCATGTGGTACCCATGACCAGTCACATACAAAATGAGGAACTAAATTCGGAGGCCAAGTTGTATCTTTCATATTAATTAAGAAAATTCGATATTAACTAAAGCAATACTCACCGTAAAGATCGAACAGACAGTGGGATTTCAGCTTTACCTCTGCAAAGAAAGACAAAAGAACATACAAATTTGAAGCAACATAGTCACCACGGACAACTGCGTTCCAACAACAATTTCTGTGAAACCTTTAGATAACATGTATAATATTAAGGATTAGTTGGACAGATAATTTTGCTGCTGGTGACTTCTGAGATGGATTGCAGGTGCAAGCAATGATCCAACATAAAGTAGGCATTTGAATTCAGGGCGTCAGGATTAGTCTAAGGTGCGTTGGGAAAGTTGTGACGCAGGGATCCATGCACTTTTCAACCAAATTGTATTCTCCTTTGCAAAAAAGAAAATATTTTCAGAACTGTTAATGGGTGTTTTGACAACATTTCAAATTGATTATGGCATTTCTGTGAATATCTACGTTGTCTATGTGAGCTAATCGGAGAAACAGACACTACGGTTCGCTGGCCTGGGCCTTTAGTAGAATTTGGTGCAAAATAAATGCAATATTAAAAGGAGTTATCTGATCAGCACATGTACAGGCTCCTACCGGATTCCTTCCAGCATCTCCTTCAATGTCAGTGGATCAATTTTATCCTGCAAGATGAGAAAAACAGCACAGCATCAGCATTTGCAGACTAGAGCACATTAATGCAGCAGCGCTAAATAAAAGGCAATGACAAGAAGGATGCTACAAACATTTGTTCCCAAGCTGGTCACTTCTCAATCACACAATAGAGGAACTCTTTGGAAGGGTTGGTATCTAATGATCTAAGGTTGGGTGGCGGCAGTAAAGTATAGGTATCTTTCGCTTGGGTGTGTACCATGCAATGAAGGAAAGTGTGGTGAAAGAAAAGCTAATACAGATGATCATCTCTGACCATCCACTCTTGTGTGAACAAAGGACTGGTCTAGACAAGTAATGAGAGAGACAGAACTCTGGATATTCTGCAGATGCCGGACCATGCAATACAGTGAAACCAGAGGGAGAGAGCATGGGAAGATGCTAGAGCTCTGTGCCAAAAAAGAAGTGAATGAATAAGATGCTGGGTGATCTGTGCATCAGAGATAAAGGCAGCAGTGTTAGGTTGGGAGTGAGTCTCTTGGCAGGCTGTGGGGTCTCTTGGTGTATGACCTAAAGATCAAGCACAAGTGCAAAATACAAGCTGAGTGCCGCCACTTCAATGGCATGATGGAATTCATATTTTGACCATTAGTGTCCATCAGCTGTAGATGGTCTACAGGCAGAAGCAAGTAAAATGTACATCAGCAGCGTTTGATCAATTATCTATGGTAAGCAAAAGGATCAAACAACTCGGGCCAGGAAATAACCCATTATGGCCTACCTCATCATCCTACTGCTGCATGAGACGTTCAGAAAAATCTATGTCTAGGATGGAAGGAACGTTTGACAGGCTTACTGAGAAGGTGGGAGAACATGAGGCTTGGAATGTGGCTCTGCAATATATAGTTTAAAAAAAGCTATTTATTGTATTACAGTACATGCCATACAGAGCCTATTACAATTTTGCTATGTATTCAGCTCTGCAATATATAGTTAATGAAGTGGGATAATCATTCTGCATGTGAACCCTTCATGTCAAACTGTTGACATTGAAAAGAAGTGAACAAGCTCTAACAAGATTGCCAAAAGAAAAACATGACATTTGTTTGGGAAAAGGAGCAGAGCAGTACAGGTGAGAAATTAAAAAGTATGCTATTAAGCCTTTGATCCTAATCTGCTGGTATTCATTACAGTGGACTCTATTGATTATGGTGTAGCACAGATACTTAAGCAAAAGGACAAGCAAGCGGAAATAAATGTTGCCTTTGCAGCCTGAACTCCCAGGCAAGTGAAAAAAGCTTATTAAAAAATTGAAAAATAGATGTTAGCCTGCATATGGGTGATACAGAAATTTAAAACATACATTTGGTGGAAAACGTTCACATTAAGGACGGACCACAAAACATTAGTTTTCAATCTTGGTGGTGAGAATGTTCATTCTGAGAGGTCCACATCTTGGTTAGGTATGGAGTTGTTAGAGTAGGACTTTCAGCCTCAACATATTACAGGGAGTAAGAACGATAGCACTGATTATCTGTTACGCCTGCTATTGAACTTAGGTTGTAAGAAAAAGGAAGAACAGGGTGTATGACCATTTGGAGTGTTTGTTTGTGGAGAAAAATATAGCGTGTAAGGAAGAATGGAAGAGCTGCATGAAAGAGGATCAGAACTTACAAAGGGTT
Source organism: Calotriton arnoldi (assembly GCA_963921515.1). Lineage (NCBI taxonomy): Eukaryota > Metazoa > Chordata > Amphibia > Caudata > Salamandridae > Calotriton > Calotriton arnoldi. The sequence continues at coordinate 519,066 of CAWUFW010000663.1, forward strand.
GTTGATTATGTCAACTCTGGGTGGCCCAAGGAAAGGTGTCTGGCAAGCATTTTGCAGTATTATGCCAGATTTTCATCACAGTTCGGTTTAGAGGGAGAATTTTGATTAAAAGAATAGTTAGCCAGAGGACTGGTGGCGCACACCTCAACCAAGCGTGGATAATATTTTAGAGCCCATAACATAAATTAAGTCTAACACAGGTGCCTAGCATGGAGGAAGAGTAGCTATACCAGTATTCTCCAAGTCAGTACTGATGTGTTCCGAAATATAATACATACAAGTGCTTGCAAACTGCAATATCAGTCTCATAACAGTCTTGTCTTTAAATGTTTCGTTCAGGATTGTATATGTTCATATCTTAATGCAGTTTTTAAGTGTACAAATCATTGTTCAGATTGAGTAACACAAATGAGTGGTATCCCTGTACTCTTTGGATTAGCGTAAAGATCGTACTTCTGGCATTACCGCTTGTATGGAGAATATTTGATGTATGGTGACCGGTGGATTCCATCTATTAGATTAAGGGCTAAGCTGGGGCATGTTGTGCATTTACGGATGACCTTCTGCAAGACAAAAACATTATGTGAAACCTATGGCTGGCCCATGATGGATATGGAAGTGGGAGTTTGAGTGCAGAAGTGTGAATCTTGTAGACGTTAGCACTAGAATTTGAAGTGTACCAAGTTTCTTATGGTTGCCAATGAGGCCTGGGAGAAACTAGTTATTGACATTTTGTAGATATGCATCATGAGTTGGTTTTAGTCGATTGTTTATCAAAGTGGATCAAGGTGAGGTTGTTAGAACTCTCAATACCCCAGTGGTCAGTGAGTCTTTAACTGAGGTTTTCTCGAGGGAATATTTTCCTAAAACAGTTTTGGGTAATGGTGTTCAATTTGTTTCAGGGGAGATGAAGTGTTTTGTAGAAAATACAAAAAATGGCCTTTGTTATCTACAAGGGAACACCTTAGCTGAGAGAGTAAACAGGATGGTTGGCGATTACATTCAGTAGGCAAAGGCTAACAGTTTGTTGTTTGCAGAAGCTGTAACAGCAAGGTTATGGAAGGCTTGCATGATATTGTTTCCCAAATGGCTGCCAAGGAACGTTCTGACTTAGTTTTTGGTAGTTGTCTCACAGGAAGAAACTATGAAAAAAATGACAGGATGTAGAAGAAAAGCAAGGAGAGGTATGAAAGATTAGACTAGGGTTGGGATTTTAGGGGAAAATTATGAGGATCAAAAGAGCGAGGAATGTGAGGAAGAGCATGCTAAAGTTTGGCTCGGAGGAGAAGATAGTAGAAGTTTCCAGATGAGCGGGAAGTGGTCGAACAAGGAGATGGTTGTCAAGGTTGAACCTCGTAGTTGGAAGGTGTCCTCCCCTCAAAAAGGTCTATTGCAAAGTTCTACTGTTCTAATCTGATTCTACAAAAGTATTCCTAATACTGTAAAGCATTTTCTACTGCCTTGCAAAACGATTCTTACTGCATTTGAAAAGTATTACAGCTTTTAAAACTGTTACTTACCTGCACTGAGTTCCTGAGTGGCTCTGTATAAACTATACCAAAGTAAGGTATAGAATGCACAGAGTCCAGTGGATTCCCAGAGGCTTAAGTAGATAATACTAAAAGCTCTATTTGTGGTAGTGTGGTCGAGCAGTTAGGCTTATCAGAGGACGGAGTTAAGCATTTATTGTACACACTCAGGCAAGAAATGATAGCACAAACTCAAAGACTGAATCCAGACCAATTGTTTTGTATATTTGATTTCTAAAACCAAGAGGAACTCAGTAGCAGGTAAGTAACAGTTTCAAAAGCAGTAATACTTTTCAAATGCAGTAAGAATCGTTTTGCAAGGCAGTAGAAAATGCTTTACAGTATTAGAAATACTTTTGTAGAATGAGATTAGAACAGTATAACTTTGCAATAGAAACAGATAAAACTTTTGTATGCAATAAGTTTGTAAATGCAATGCAATCCTATGGGAGGAAAACAGTGTTATGCATTAAAAGTTAAGTATTAGACTTACAATCCCAGTTTTTGGGGGTTTTTACCACCACTGGGCAAGGTTCAGTTTCAGGTAGGTACTGCACCACCAGCTGCACTGGGGCAGCCGGGTGCATAGGTCACTGGACCCAATGTAACCCAATGGAGGCTGGGGTGCCTCGAAGAGGCACAGTTTGCAGGCAAGTACCCGTGGATTTAGGGCACAGGCCCCGGGGATTAAGATCAGCACAGGGGGGGGCACAAGGCAGCACCAAAGCTACACCACCAGAAGCACAGGGGCGGCTGGGTGGAGGGTGCAAAATCAGCATCGGCCATCCAATGCTTTTCAATGGAGGTTGTCGGTCGCACAAAGAGGATGCAGGCTCGGACCAGGACGCTGATTGAAGGTGACCACCGGCTGGGCAGATAAGTTGGAGGGCTATGGGAGGTCGAGGCACCGTCCGTTGAGCTCCCCAAGGCTGGAGGGCTGAGGATGCAGGGGTACCTTTTGGTGTCGGATCTTCTGGGTTGGAGCCAGTCGCAGTCACGGGGACCCTTTGTGTAGAGGCTGTAGGCAACTTTGTGGGGTCCAGGAGAGGTCAGCCACCATTGGAGACGAGGTCTGGATCGCTGGGGAGACTTCACAGGACAGGTGAGCTACTTGAGCCCGGGCCGTGGGCGTCGGGTGCAGAGTGGGTCAAGATTGCAGATCAGTCTGGATTCGGAGTCTTTAAAGTTAACGTTTTCTGGACAGGGCCGCTGTCCTCTGGAGTTCTGGTCCTTATTGAAGAGTGGCAGTCTTCCTGGGGTTCTTGGAAGTCGCTGGACACGGAACAGACGTCGTCTTCTTCGCAGGCTCGAGAAGCAGGAGACAGGTAGGTAGGGCTGGGGCCAAGGCAGAAGGTGTCTTCTTGCTTTGCTGCACGGCGTCCTCTTCATCCGTCTTCTTCTTAGGTTGCAGGAATCTGAGGATCAAGGTTCAGGGGTGCCCCCAAATACTGAATTTAGGGGCGATACAGGGGCTGGCAGATGGTAGCCAATGGGCTACTTGCCTTTAGGGTGACTAAACCCTTAGAATGTCCCCTCCCTTTGGGGAGGGGGCACCCCGCCTAACCAGATTAGGTCAAGTCCTTCCATTCAAGATGGAGGATTTCCTAAGGAGGGGGTCACCTCGGTCTAGGGCACCTTAAGGGTGGTCCTGGCAGAGGGGGTACACACCACTCCTGTCTACAAATTTTCCTGCCGACCTTGCCGCCAAAAGTGGGGCTTTGTCATGGGGCGGGCAGCTCCACTAGCTGGAGAGGCCCTGGATTGCATATCAAAGGGGAGGAAGCCTTTGAGGATCACCGCCCTGAATGCTGTTCCTGCTTGGGGGTAGGTGTAAAGCACCTCCACACCAAGCAGCCTTTGTCTCTGACCCACGAGAGCACAAGGACTTCCACCTCAGGGGGTCAGAAACATGTCTGTGTGTGGCAGGCTGGTGCAGACCAGTCAGCTGGACACGAGGGAGTTGGTTGTTTTTTAGGGGGCATCTCTAAGATGCCCTCTGAGTGCATTTTGTAATAAATCCAACACTGGCATTAGTGTGGGTTTATTATGCTGAGGAGTTTGATATCAAACTCCTTAGCATTCAATAAAGCCATCATGGAGCTGTGGAGTTCGTAATGACAAACTCCCAGCCCATGTACTCAATATGGCTCCACTGCACTTACAATGACTTACCTATGCCACAAGCAGTGGTTAATGGGCATAGCACACAGGGATGTGTGCCATGTCGAATCTGAAGTTTTGTCTGCAACAAAATACACAGACTGCAATGGCAGTGGGTATGTGTTTAGTGCGGTGTCTCGGAGGGTGGCACAATACATGCTGCAGCCCTTAGAGACCCTCTCTGGTCACAAGGCCCTTGGTACCACTGGTACCTTTTACAAGGGACTTACAGGTGAGCCAGAGGTGTGCCAATTGTGGAAACAGAGGTACAGGTTTGGGAAAGAGCACAGGCACTGGGAACCTGATAGGCAGAGGCCCAGTGCACACTCAGTCAAAGTGCATCAGATATCAGGCAAAAAGTGAGAGGTTACTGAAACAGAAACCCACTTTCCTACACAAAGAAAAATACATTAGTATTTAACAACAGTGTTTGGAGCCAAGTAAGAAAGTTAAGCTGGAGCCTAACCTCAAACCATTACCAGTGACTGAGATTAATTCAACCATTCCACCCATCACTTTCTATTTTTCTAAGCAAGATTGTTGTCTTTGTTTTAAGGGTGGAAGAAAGATAAACTGAGAAACCCCGCTGAAGAAATGATATTTAATCTGGATGGTATAATAAGTTCATGAGCTCAGATGCAAAAAACAGTCATGGCCTCTGCTGGAGGAAGACCATTTTCGGATTCCTGGAAGATCTAACTCCAATTGACCTGAAGGGGATGGAGTGAACTTTTTCTGATCATTAACATTTCAGACTCTAATTATGCACATCAACCAAAAGGCATTTGTGCACTTCTGTTTTTGCATGCAGCAGTGTGATGAAACAACTTATGTCAACTAGTGGTTCTCAGAAAATGCCTTGTGGCCACTAGAGCGGGCAATGTTTCAAATAATCTGTCAATAAGCGAGAGTAACAAAGAATGAAAAGCGTCTTTGAAGGAACCCTGGGAGGAGCCAAGGCTCAGTGATCATAAGGCATGCTATGCAAGAGAGATCTGGAGAGAGCGGACCTTGCCTTCAACTGTGTTACACGGGGTGGAAGCTGTCTAACCATTTTGTTTTTGGCAGTGTTCTGAGCATTTTATTATAGAAAGTATTGATTTGTACATTTTTCATGTGATATATTAACCAAGATATTTGCTGCACTCTTTTAGAGAGCTTTTTCATCAATTCCCACTGTCCTACCATGGCACGGAGTTTGTCAATGCACTTCCAACAATGTTCAATATTCAATATTCTAGTCACATTGCAATCAAGTCCTCTCAGTTAAAAGTATGCAGGTGTATCCTCTTGAGGGCCAGAGGCCTACACCTAAAAACTATTGAGCTCCTAGCTTGCTTGTTACATGCAATCAGCAATATAATACAGCTATCAAAATCATGGGCCTCATTCTGTCAAGCTTTACCCCCTTCCAGGAGGTAAAATGTAATAAGGAAAATTAACATACCAACACTTCAGCTCCTGTACAACCATGCAGAGCTTTCCAACTACACCATCCATGTCTGTGTTTAAGAAAGATATACGGCTGCGGTGCAATACTCAGCAAAATATATTTACTTTATTATTTTCCATTTTAGGTGTTTGGTCTATCAATGTACTTACATAGGTCTTTCTACTTAGAAACAACTGACATAGAAACACCCTACATAATACATTAGACATACCATATCACATTACATACACAAACCGAAATAATTACGACCATCTACATTAAATCACACAAATGAACACTACAAAGCCCAGACAGTGAAGGTGATTAACACAGACAAACAATTTTTGTTCATTTGCAGAAACTGGGTTTAAACCCCAGCTCTTCAGGTTGTCAAGTAAGTAATGAAGCCATTAGACAAAACTTCCTCTCTCAATTTAATTGAGGATATTGGAGGGAGCTGGAAGAGACAATTTTGTTTGTTTGTTATTGTTAAGGTTTTCACTTTGGGTAAATACAGGAACACTGGTCTATCTTAGACTTGAGTAAATTATCCAGTTCTTGTGGTATTGTGGTAAGCCAATAGACACGCATGGCTGGTATCTCTCGTTATCCATAGGTTACACGTTTGGTTCTGGGCAAAACCAACTCAGCTTTCCAAAAGTTAAAGTACTTTTACATTAGGTAGCAGTAACACCAATTATTTACAGTGCTTAGAAAAACCAAAAGAGTGATATGGAGTGCTATATAAAAAGCAAGTTATTATTACTTGTAGTTCTGCATTTCCCTTCATAAATGCTTGATTAAAGTCTCAGAATGCATATGGATGAACGGCTCATACCCTACATGGCCCAACTTGAGAGCTATGGTTGCTGTTTTACAAACTTGAGACTGAAGAGGTCATTTAGACCCTGGCAAGTGATCTGTCAGCCTGTCAGGTCATCAACAATGGAGAACCGCCTGGTATACTGTGAGATCCCTGCCTATTGGGGATCTCACTGCCTTCAGAGCAAACAATGGTTCAGAGGTTGTATTCAAGACAGAATAGAATGTGGAGTGGGTGCAATGTTTGTTTGTCCATACCCCCGCCCCTACTACCAATCCTGGGCATACTTTTTTGCTTTTTTTATTAAACAAACACCCAAAGCAGGAGTATGTCAGGCACATCTAGAGATTTTCCTACTCATGCCTTGCATAGCGCTCCAGGACAGGGAATTCCACTGACTCTCATCCAATGCTAAAAGGGATAGGCGACAATCATTATGGTCTAGTTATAAAGTGGTGGACGGTCCAGCAAGTCAAGTGAGTCTGATGGTAGAACCAACTGAGGCTCCACCATGGGAAACCGAAACACTGCGGTTCCCCCACCTCTAAATGCTGCAGGTAGCCATAAGGTTGGTGCCTTTTTTTTTTACGGGATGACAAGCATTTGCCAACTGCTAAATAACCTCGAGTGTGTTACCTATGTCAAAGATGAATGAGCCTAAGGTGAGTTAATATAGCCCGTTCGTTGAGTCACAATGAACTCAGGTGAGAGTTATTTTGCAATATACACAACAGAGAGCTACAGCATACAAGTCAAATGCTACTTCAGGCACCTATATTGGGATACATTTGTGACCACACCGGAGTGTTATCATTCAAACAGAATCCCAGCCAAGATACTGGTGGGAGGATCTGATATAAGTCATCATTTGGCAAGAAATGATGAGGACATTTTGCAAAAACAAAAATCGGGAGCATTTAATTCTCCTATCAACTTGAATTGAAGTGGAGGACATATTGAACTGGTGAAAGCTTGCTTGCATCCTTTTTTGCTTAATAAATGAGATCTCCCATTTATAAGCATCACCTCTTCCCTCCTTACCTTTACACCCTCTGCACCTCCATTATACAACAGGTGCTCGGATGTCTAAGCATTATTACAGTCCATAGCTATAAAGCACTAAATGATATTATAAAGTAGTCTCGAAGTCCATGAACCACCCGACGTTACCAGATAAATGGGACCAGATAATCTGGGTTATCTTCACAAGATGAGGGACTTTACCATTCTACTGAACAACAGGAAAATGCTGAACGCAATATTGACCCTATACCTCTTTGGCTTGGCTCCACAAGTCCTGCTCCAGTGGGTTCACATCCATGACGGGAATAGTAAACTTGAAATAAGGACGGAGGTTCTTGTAGATAAAGACAAAGGGCCCAGAAGCAACTGCAATAGCCGGGGTGCGGGGCTCATTTTGATCCATCATAAAGGAGACTACGCTTGTGGGGAGATCGAGCAGTGCATTCTCCGTCATCAGGCTGGTACCCTTGAACACCTTCAGCTTCATATTAGACAACCCGGTTCCCAAATCACCAACTACCAGCTGGGAAGATAAAAAAAGGTTAGAAGCATAAGGTGCAATAGAAGAAAGTCACATTTGGCACCACAAAACCCGCTCTTTCTTCAGTTAACTTAGACCAGTCTTCATTGACGACTACGGATTAACCCTTAAGAAACTGCATAAATGTAAATAAAAACTCAAACTTTTAATACATTGTTATAACTTTTCATGGCTCTTCTAAGAGATACAGTCTATGACTATTTGTCTATACTGAAACCAGTGTTTTTTAACAGGTCACACATTATACAACAGAGCCATACTGCAGAGTATACAGATGCCACAGTCTCTGGCCTTGGACAAGTTTTGATGCAGGCCATACTGATCTTACAGGCTCAGTCTTCAGACAGCAAAGCTAACCCTCGGGCTTCGCAGATCTACTGCACAGAACTCTCACAGCAGAGCTGACCCTAGATTACACAGACATCAGGATTTCAGGTCTCAGACCTGCTAACCTGCAGGATACACATCTTACAGACTCAGGCCTTACCTAGCAAGACCACCCACAGGGTACCCAGATCTTACAAGCAGTGGCGGCTTGTAATTAGAGCATAAGGGTGGGCGGAGGAGCACACACTCACACACCTACATTCACACGCACACGTACAGCCATTCACATCACGCACCCATATATACACATACATACACGAATGCATGGCATGCACCAAACATTAAATAAGAATATAACACTTACATTCTGAAACATACCTGGAGAGAAGCCTCAGAGGTTCTAGAAGGGTTGGGAATGCCACCTCCTCTCACTGGCTGACATTAGATCAGCCAATGAGGGCAGGCGGCAATCCCTCACTTGTCACAGAGTGGGATGGTGTCAGTGAGAGCCGCTAGCCCCACCACGCACTGTGACGAGGTGTCAGTGATGGACACTCTGCCCTGGGCACTTCAAGGTTTAAAACTGAAGTGCCAGCTCGGAGGCTATCAATGACGCTCCCCCTCGTCAGCTTTGCTGAGCTGAAGAGGTCACATGCACAGGATGTGTGACATCTTCAGCATGGCAAAGTTCAGCTCAGGCAGCTATACACCTGTGCATTTAGGGCGTGTATTGCACCTGGTTGCCTGTCCTGAACAAGAAGAGTATCTGTCAGGCTGATTTTGCTCAGCCTGACAGACACTGTCACTGTTTATGTCGGGAAAAAGGTGAGTGGGTGTGAGCCCGCCACCCTAACGGACGGGCCACTGCTGCTTACAAGCTCAGGCTGGATCTATCCTACACCTTGAAGACCTCACAGGCCTAATATTACAAAATTGATGCTATCTATTAGGATTTCCAAATAATACAGGTTTTGCCTAATTTTTCCCCTCCATCTGTACAAGGCACTTTACAGTTCATCTCGATGAACAGGCCTTCTGGGTACTGAAATGGTCCCTGTCCAGCCTAGGCCCTTAAACAAATGGCAAATGACATCCTTTTCAGCATTCTGAGGAATGATGGAAAGTGTAGGCACCGCGGGAGGATAATTAAATGAAGAAGTGTATATCCCCATTTGAGGAAAGAGGGACAACTGTACCTGTGTTAAAGACGAATCGTCTTCCTGAATAAGGAATGAGAGCGAATTGGCTCTGCTTTGGGAAAATGATTAAATCAAGATTGATAACAAACAAACATCTGCACAAGACGGTGTAACGTGTATATAGCCGCAATTTCTTCCATCCTGATGAAGGCTTGAAGTGACCAAGCCGAAATTATGAATTCGTGGTTAATATCCCTCGCATACGTACCTCAAGACAGGGGGGGGGGGGTAGATCGTTTTTGTACACACACCCTATCACTGGAATAAACTTCCCCTTAGTCACTGCTCCTGCTCAGACTTCACTTCCTTCAAGAAGGTGCTGAAGACTTCGTTGTTTTAAAATACTCTCCCCTCTCTAAGCAGTGCAGCGCTGAGATACTCCTCCGGAAGTGATTTATGCACTATATTAAATGTCTCTATCATATCATCATAACCTTATCATATGTGTTAAAAATAAAAAGGGTATAAGAAAAGAGTGACAAAATAAAATATATTATGTGATGTGGATAATATGATTTAAGTTGTGCCCCAAGTACTGTAGAGATTTTCTCTTCCAAGTTCTATTTAATATTAGAATTTAAGGATGAGTGTTGAGTCTGCTTGGTTAGGGATATAATATTTTTATGTGTAGGATGTACCTAATTTCTAATGAATTTATGATATTTGTTTTTTGATTATATTAATTGTTTCACAATAATAAAGAATGAAATAGAGAGATTTAGGGACCAATTTAATTCTTGGAGGTAAGGATACTTTGTCACAACGGAGAAGGAGTATCCTTACCGCCAAGAATATGGTCCGACCACCAAATTAAAATCCAGGCAGACCTTAGGGCTAATCACAGCGGAGACTACTCAGTCTGTGCCATGATTAATCCCCTCCGACGGCCCTGAGGACCAAGGGCCATCGGAGGATGACCTATCATTCCACCAACTTAATTTAGATGTGTAGAATGACCTGCCAATTTTCACAGCCCGTCACCGCCAGGAAAACGCTGGCAGTAAGAGGAAGTGAAAAATGCTGAATGATCTCCATACCATGGGAGAGGGATCCCATGACGAGGGGAGCACTGTCTTTCATTATCGTAAAAAAATCCTGAAACAAGATTTTCTTTTTGAAAATTAAAAAAAGGAACCTGTTTGGTACAGGGCTCCGTCCCGCTGATAAATGTACCAAGCAGAAAAACACATTGACAGGAACCGCTGTGACTGCAGTTCCTGCCAATGCTTTATAAATGACTGCCAGCTTGATGGTCATTTATAAATCTGGTGGTTGGTCCCTCCACCTGGGCGACTGAGTAATTTACTCTGTTGACCTGGTGGAATAACGGGCCGTCCGTCAATATATAAATGAGGCCCTTAGATTGTTAATTCTTCTGAGGACCCATGGATATGAGAAAAAAAAAAATAGGTGAAAGGATGTAATTTGTAGTTTTGTATATTAGTGCCTAGACATCTACAATAAGGAAAAGGCTAGCCCTATTATGATGTCACCCTTTATCAAATGGCACCAGAAAGACTGAGATCCTGAACTAAGTTCTTAACAGTTTCCTAGTAGGTCGGAACTTTCAGGCAGAGTGAAACCTGGATGCATTAAGCGCTGTTCTTAGGAATGTTTCTTTAGACCTCCCAGGACTTGAACACCTTCCTCTCAATATTTTAACCTACACTGCCAAATTCATTAGAAAGGCAGTGATGGCTCAACTGCAGGACTTGGTAGAGAAAAGAGGACTCGTGCAGGCCACTATGGCTGGCTTAAGGCCTGTTCACAGCACCGAGTTGGCGGTCATTTTTTCCTTGGATGACTCGATTTTATTAAACTTTAAAACAAAAGACGAAGGTTGGAATGCTTGCTAAGATCTTTCGATCTGCTAGAAAGTCCATTATTTTTGTACCATGTGCACTACTCCACGCAGGGAACAACCTTGTGGAAATCAGTCTTGGACCTGTTCCACTAGAAACAGCACAACCCGAATTGCCACGCCACAACTCCTCTGAACAGCAACACAAAACATCTGCAGTCCAATTCAGCCTGGATGGGCCTCATCAGTGAGGTTTATTGATGGCACTGCAAGTACAAGCACGGGCACCACAAGCACGGGACCCATATCTGGGCCTCTAAAAGTACTAGAAGGTACTCCTGAAAGCTGTAGGCTGAAGATAAAATCTACATCAAAAAATCAAAATACTGGTCACTTCTGTGGAGCCTAACTAGACGTTTTTCACTCAATCTTGGGCAAACGTGGGTTTTGACTCAAACAATCTTGGACATCATGATCTGAATAAGACTTGTCTTATTACTTTCATAGTTAATTTCTTGCATTTAATGATATCAAAATATCTGTGCAAAATGCATGTTCATATTAAAAGTCTATTCTATCTGCTAAACCTTCTATCCCTGTTCAAAATTAAATAAACAAACATCATTCATTTAAAATATTATCTTTTTTTATGACATTTAGGGTTGTGTCCACACAGGAACTTTAGGGTTGTGACACATGCTTTTCATTAATTTTATTACAACCTGATGTCGTCAGTACTGTCCTATTACAATGATATCTATCAATGCAGTGCTTTGGCTAGCCTTGATTCAATATAGCAGTCATAAGGACAAATGATCTTCTTAAAGATTCGAAATCATAGCATCAACACAGGTAATTTCTTAAGGTGCATAAACATAATTACACACCAGATAACACAAATCTGTACAATTATTATGATAAAACATCTATGACCTATACACATTCCATTCCATATCTTTAGGACTATTCTCCTTCATTACACAGATCCAATATTACAACCAATATTTCAAATCTTATGTGTGTGGTGGCAGAAAAGCAAAGGCTCATGTCAAACAAACAACTCCTATTAGTACACAGGCAGAAACACAAAACTAAGCCCCTGCAACACTCAAACTACGGTAACCGTATGTTTCATGACAGACGCAAATTCGGCGTATGGAATTACCCGTCGACCTGCAGAGTGATTGGCAGCACATAGATCCCTAAAAAATGTTTGAGACGCATGGTTGTTATTGAGGAGGCTGTACCCATATGGTTTTTTGCCTCTTTAGCTCCATGTGCCACTTGTAACTGTGAAATGACAAATATATTTAGTGGCTACAGCTGAGGTCAGTTAGCAATTATGCAACATTAGTCCTTGTTACAACATGGCAACTGTTTGTGACCACTTGGGCGAAGTCTGTATGGCTTTACCATTCTAGGGTTTGTGGGTCACAATGCTGATCATGTATCTCAGGAGCACTGTATTGTAGAACATAAGATACTGGATTGTGCTGTGCTACGTTCATCCATTTCTGAAGAGGACCTCTCTCTTCACCAGTGAGTGCTCCAAAGAACATGCAGCTATTTATAAGGACATGTAACAATATGAGACAGGGTCATAATTTTAGAGATATGCTGTTTATGCTTTTTTTGGACACAAGACATCATCAGGGTAATGGGTAGCTTCCTCTGAAAGTTAACTTTATGTGGCACCCTCAAGTACGTTTATTGTATGAAACCATGCGACTCCACGATTTACCGATGAGGGCTAGATGGAGAAGGGACCACATTTCAAGCACTTTGACATCTCTTTACTACCTGCCTTTGAGTTAACAATTTGTATTTAAATCATTGACGAAGATGATTGGGTCAGTGAACCAGATTTCACCGGAGTGTTTGGTAGCCAATTTCTGTGCTGTCATCTGGCAATTTGGCTCTAGCATAGGATCCAGTAGCAATCTAGTTGGAGCAGGAGACCAAGCGTTCTTGGTTGCTGCCACCAGAAACTAGAACCTTAGCTCTGCACAAGGAGTTTAATTTACACGAGTTTAGAAAAACCTGGTGGCTTCTTTTACCTTAAGCCCTAGATTAGCCTTGGCTCAAGACTTGAATGCTGTGCCGAGTTTATAATATTTAATGACAGTGACAACATACTTCAGGGACAGAGCCCTTAATAAAATCACAAAAACACAACAGAAGAGTGGAGCAGCCCCTTGGTTTACATAGATCTTACAAACTCAGAGTTTGGGAAGCAGTACTATCACTTGGATTATCAAGCGCATTATATTGGTAGTTCTACAGTGTTTCCGTACACCTTCCAAGGGCATAATAGCTTTCTGGTGATCAAACAGCAGCTACTCCATTTGCATCATTTATATAGCACTACACATCTGACAAGGCCGTGAAGCACCTATTGTAGATGCTGTTAGGCTGTCAAGGAGTACTGTAGAACGTACACCCAGGAGGGACAGAGGATCAATCCTGATGGAAGTGCCGGCCATCGACCAGGAAGTATTACACTGATTAGACCTAGGAACGACAGAGGAACGACGCCACTGGGCCATTGCTAAGTTACCACAAGGTACTATATAGAGTGCTCTGATGAGCAACTAATACTAGTACTATGTGAAGTCCACACAAGAGCATCAAATGACCAACCCCACAGGAGCATTATTAAGCCACCATAGAGTACTACATGAAGTCCTCCCAGGAGTGAATGAGGTATGGCCTATCCTAAAGATTCAGACATTAGATAATATAAAAACCAGTCTACCTACAGCATCTATTGTCATTACACAGCTAACCTATTTTAAGATGAACATTTTTATTTTACCATTTGTGTCTTTAAAACGGACCAATAAATGCATCTTCCAAAACTATATAGTTTATCACTTAATTACACTACCATCGATTTACAACAATATTAATTACAAGATTTTGTTCTTGCAGGGGTGAGTTCAGGGAGCAATGCAGTTGCAAATGCTACCTTATTAGTTCATGCAAATAAGAGACCACAAAACATACTCCATGAATTCCTCACCCATGTTGCATGAGCAAAAAATGCCACAATTCACAGATCCCCAACTATGTGTTACGCCTGTGATGTCCCCTGGTTTAAATCTAAGTTTCACAAATGAGCTGGGAATACTAACTCAAACTGCTTATTCTTATACAATCTGCACTTCCGCCCCAATATAATTTTGCTGTTTTATTCATGTACAAGCAAAGAATTTTTTTTTGTGTGTTTTGTGAAGCATCACCATGTGGTAACATAAAACAATCACTCAAAAAACAATCACTCAAAAGCTACAGAACTTTTACAATCTCACAAAAGAGACAACAGAGGTCCCCTACCATCTAGAATGGAACATATCTGCAATGTGGCACAGGGCTTGGCCTCCATGGGATTATTATTCCTTGGCCATTACACTGTAGAGTTAATAATTTTGCAGAGTGTGACTGCTGTTGTTACAGATGTTATGAATGGAAAGAACCATGATTTTTTATGATCTCTACACTGTACAGTAAAAGTATTCCTGATTATTTTGTCACTGTTACCTGATACTAAATAATCCAGTGAGACTTACACCAAGGCATCGGTTTTAGAGAAATTACAGATTCACATAATTCAGTTAAATATAAAGCATAACCAAGTCATCCTGTCTTCTCTTTGTGTGGATAAGGACGTACCTTGCACTCCCCATCACCATGTAAGTCTGCCAGAGCTGAAACAAAGGGAACAGGAGGCAAGATTAGAGCAGAAGGACTTCTCTGATACAAGCTTAGGTTGTCACCATTGTGAGTTGCTCGAAACTGGAAGACATCCTCTTACTGCATGTAAATTTACTGAGAAGAAACTTCATACATGTGTATAGCAGCGAAGAAGAAAAGCAGTGCGGAGACTGCTCATGAGTGTAAAAAGTGCAGTGAAGAAATCCTGCGCCTATGTAACTGGGCAATCGGTACAGTTGTAAAAGGAGGCAGAGAAACATTGCAGAAGCTTCATATGCACATAGGAGTGCTGAGGAGCCCTCCAAAAATGAATGAAGGAACTTGATAGAAATTGTTGCATGTCACCTGAAAGATCAACATAGAGAAGGAGGGAGAAAAAGAGAAGGAGTTGAGAAAACAAGAAAAGAGAAGGAAAAATGGAGAAAAGAAGAGAAAGAGGTAAAGAAGCACACAAAAAAGAAACACAAAGTGACCCTGTTTTTACACATAACGCAGACAGAAAATAAACATAAATGTACTATTTTTGGTAGATAACATTCATTATCATTAGAATGTTGGAGTGGCAGCCTATAGGTCCATTCTACAATGTCATTTTATTGGATCAGGTCAAACTCATGTTCATCTTTTAAGAGCAGGAACTTGAGATAGATAAATTACCCTGGTTAGGTTATAAAATGTATAGAGCACGTAGCTGTTCCAGAAATTGGGCTTCCCAGCGCTAGTCCAGAAACAAAACAAACTGCAGCAAATGGCTTGTCAAAGAAAATGCCAAAGCGAAGATCCTAAGCAGAGAAAAGAGAGGTATTCAGTGCTTTCCTGAAGTGCAAATGGTTCTGGACGTTTCTAATAGAAAGAGAAAGCGCATTCCAGAGAACTCTTGCTCTCCTAACACGAGCAACAGTAGCCAGATTGAGATTAGTCGAACACTGGAGACGTAAGGGTCGATGCGGGGATAGCAGATAAACAAAATGTGGGCCCCCTGGGACTGTAAGTTCGTATGGGCGATACACGAAGTCTTAAAGTACACACGCTTCTACAGGGAGTCAGTGCCGTTTGTGAAGGAGGCAGAGGAACATTCTGGAAGAGAGAACAACAGCCTAGCTGCGGCGTTTTGAGTCAGATGGAGTCTTCTGGTCACTGGCTTATTGACTCCCAGGTGTAGAATGTTACAGTAGTCTAACCGGGATAGGATGGCTGCCTGAATGATGGTTTGTTGAGTGCAAGGGTTTCGTTTGGGGGCTCCATTCCCCAGGGGGCATATCGGCAGGAGCCGCCTACGAGCTCGTCTTCGCGCCAGGAGGCCCACATAGCTGCTTCGGGCTCCCGCGGCGCGCCCGGGGCGAAGCCCTGGCCAAGGGCGCGCCCGTCTGCGCCCGTCAGAGACCGGAAGAGGCCGGGCTGGGCCCACCCCTAACGTGCACGGCGTAGTGGCATAAGAGGTCCGGGTCTGATCCATAAGATGGGGAAACGGAAAACGATAACTACAACTAATGGAGGTGAGCCTACGAACACTTTAGACTCCTTTCTTTTAAGAGCTACTGACGCTCTGGAGAGGGAGATTTTATCTGTCGAACGAAGGCTATCTGTGGGGGGAAAGGGTGTGCCTGTTGTTGGGACTGAGTTCCTAAATAAGGAGGACCATACCACGTCAGTAATAGATCCCCTACTTACAAACCCAGAGCCTACCACTACTCGGTCCAAATGTCTGATCTCCCGTATACCCAATGCCTTACCCTCCCCCCCCGGGTCCATCGGAACCCCCCCCCCCCGAAGAAGAAGAAAGGTGGGGGGAGGTCAACAAAAGAAAAAACTGTTACACCCCAAGAATCTAATGTTTTTCATTCATCTTTTATGGACTCTCTGATTTTAAAGATAGAACAGTCAATTACCGTTTTACTTCAACCATTGATAGATAGAATGTCCAGATTCGAGGCAAAAATAGAAACTGATCGATTTGTAGGGGGGGAGACCAAAACCACGATAACGCTGGCTGTCATATCAACTGCCCAGTCAACCAGGACTTAACAATACTTGGTAGAAATACGATCTTGGGGGGGAATTTCATCAGACCCCCCCAGCAATCAGCTGCAATTTGTCGCTCAAAATATCAATCCTACGGTCCCGAAACCAACTAGTGACAATAATACTGGTATCTCATCACAAGGAACATCTAAGGACACTACCCTGCCCCCCTTAAGACTCAATATAAGACCAGACCAAAGGACTGGACTGGCCAAATGGGGCCCAAATGATAATCACACGAAGTTGGCACTTCCCCCGGCAGCTTGCCCTTATGTCGTAATATTAACAAATGTTCCGAGACTACATAATACCCAAATGGAGACAACAGAACAATTGATGTCTAAAGCAAGTTACTGGTTTAATCAATTTGTTGGGGGTAGGGAGGCGATGCTGCCATACATTTTAATGGCCAGAAGAGTGGGTTGGGTGGGGACTCAGAGAAATGTATTGAAGGCGATTGTGTGGTGGTTAATTTCAATTCTTCTCAATTCGTTCGGCACTTACTACAACGACTACCTACTGGCCCAACACCGCCCACACAAATATTTGCCTTACCGTTGGGATATTTTTACAAACCTAACACATTGAGGTTGCGAGGTCGACAATCCCCTGCATTGGATTCGGCTCCCCTCCCCTTGTTTAATCCTCCCCAACACTCTCTGTGTCCGTTTCCTGCCCCCCTTCCCACACATAATAGATTCAATGTACTAACAGACTTAGAGGGTTGCAATTGACACAAATCGAACAGGAGTGTCTCCACTCCTGTTCAAAATCCCCCTATACGGGTTCCTGAAACTCATATGCCTGCAATTGAAACATATGATCAGTCCAAACCAATTACATTCATGTCATGGAACATTGCCGGTCTGAGTAGTAAAATTTTGGACCCAGATTGGATAAACATTGTAACCATGTATGACCTGATTTGTTTCCAGGAAACATGGGAGGTCGAGCAGACCAACTTGGACGGTTATCGTTCATTTCATACCGCTGCCCTTCCATCAAGATCAGGGAGAGCTAGGGGAGGGATCTTAACTTTACTACGAAATACTCTACGGGTGGAAGTAGTTTTATATTATAATGTTTCCCCCTTTTATCACTTACTATTTTTAAAAGGTCCAGATGAAGACATTATTGTTTTAGTTAATTTTTATAACAATAATTTTACAGGAGACATGAAAAAGGTTGCAGATCAGTTGGAGATAGATATTAACAATTGTTCCAGCACTTTAAAAGTCACCCCAAAAATATTGTGGCTGGGTGATTTTAATGCACATTGCTGTCAGCTATCAAATTCAGCAGCATGTGGTTTTAACGACGATGAAGGGGATCCCCTATATCATTTTAATCATAACCAGTATGGGGAAGCCCTGAACAGACTTCTAGTGATCAACAACTTAGAGATCTGTAATCCAATTGACATCGCCTCTGGTATGTTGCAAAAAACGTTTGGCATACCCTCTCAGGGCACAACAATTGATTATATAATCATAGCGGAACCCCTCAAAAAACTTCTCTAGTTGTGAGATCAATTATTTAAATTTTAGCGATCACGCTGCAATCACTGGTAAACTAAACTGGGCAGGTACTCATTCGGAACAGATAAGGCACATCAAACCCACGATAACAAAAACTAATGGGATAACCCTAAAATGGGTTTTAGCAGACAAATCATCCCTGGTTCCAAAAATAATCACAAAGAGTCAGAGGGACATCTTAACATGCCTAGAATCTACATCCAATCCAACCCAAGTAACCATGGCATTTGAGTCTATACTAACTGAGGTCAGGCACCATCTATCCAGGAAAAAACCGATTACCAAAACATCAGGGCCTAGATGATTTGATCAATCATGAGCCAAGTCGAAAGGGCGTGGCCAACAACATGACCGGGTAGCCGCGTTCTTTGCGAGCTCCGCCAGCCCTGCATAAATCCTGTCTCTTATCCTGCTCCTCGACGCCCAACAATCATACCAGTAACGATCAGAAGGTGCCCAGTAGCAGTGACGCTCTGAAAAACTACGGAACACGGGCGTTCCGACTATAAACGGACTGTTTCCTTCGCCAGCTTCGGCATGACGCAACCTAACATGGCACCCGCCCGGAGCGGCCCGCAGTGACCAACTGGGCCCGAGCTCCACCCACATTGAGAGTGGTAGACGGGGTGCTCGACGGAGGCGGGTGTCGAGTCGCCAGCTCCTTGACAGCGATTGGTGTCCCCCCCCCCTCTGCTGGTATCGAGACATGGAGAGGAGCCGCAACGCCCGATGCGAAACAAAGCCCTGAGCGGAGTGGGAGCACGGAACAAGTTTCCCCGCCTTCCGGCACTGTGAACGGCGGCGGCCCTGGATGTCTGCCGGGTCCTGGTAAGGGGATCTGGAACGGCGGGCGGGCCCCTCGCATCTCCCCTTGTGCCGCGGGTGGCGGAAGCGGTGGTGGTGGGGGCTGTGCGTGTCGGTCGCACGGCCCGGAAGACGTCCATAACAAGCGGCTGCGGTGAGCTTGATAGACTTTCCCCCTGGGCTCACAGACTGAATTCCGCGCTGCCGCGTTGATCCTACAGGGCACAGTGATACGGCTGATGGACTCTGCTCTCTCCCTCCCCCGCACAGATTCTACTGGTGTTGTTGTGGACCGTTGTGGGGGAAGTGAGCGGGTCGGGTGGCCCTGATGCACACTGCTGGGACTAGATCTTCTTGAGCCGGTGATTGTGATATCACGGTCCTGGTACAGTGGAATTTCAATGCGACTCAGCCACAGTGGACTGGGTGTCGACCCCACTCTCCAGGTGTAACTCTGAGGATTTGCAGTGACAGGGGCTACAGGGATACAGTGACCACATATCTGTCACCTCCTATGTGCAGTGGGACCCTGAGAACAACCTACACGGGTGCCGGTGGGCCTGAGCCGGGGCCTGGCTCCTCCCCCCTTCCGGGAATTTATATGTGCACTGAATGACCATTGCAGTGGAGAGTGAAAGGGAGCTGGGAGACGTGAGCTGTGGTGCCCCCTCCGGAGATCGGACGCGGTGAGGGAGGCAAAGGTGTAATTGCAATGGCCCGTGAGACCTGATGGCCGCTGCCCACGCTGCTCTTGGAGCCCGGATATTCAACGGGGTGTGAGTTTTCGGACGATCACTAGCGGTGCTCAAGGGGCCACGTCTGTGGAAGACACTCCCTGGCTGCCACCCGGACGACGGTGATCCAAGATGGCGAGAGACAAGGAGCCTAGATCGTTGCGACAGGGAAAACTGGACCGGTTTGCCAAGGTGCTCCCTGCGCCGGTGGGGGCGGAGGGAGGCCCTGCTCCCCCCCGACCAGACAACGCGGCCATACTGCAAGCGATTCATGCCTCCCAAGAGAGCCTGGAAGGGAAGGTGGTAGAGATACGCTCAGAGGTTATGTTATTACGACATGATCTTCGGAAAGTCTCTGAGAGGGTCACCGAGGCGGAACATCATATCTCGGAACTTGAGGATACCTCCCATTCCACGCGGAAAGACGTGGCAGGACTCCTAGCCTCAATAAAAGAGGTGGCTTGGAGAGTCGATGACGCTGAAAATAGGGCCCGCAGGAACAATCTTAGATTTATTGGTTTTCCGGAAGACGCGGAACGCACTGACCCGGGCCAGTTTCTCCTAACATTTCTAAAGGATGCCCTGCCTGCCACACAATTCTCGACCTGCTTTGTCATAGAGCGAGGACATCAGATGCCTAACGTCCGCCCCCCGCCGGGGGCTACCCCTCGGCTCTTGATAGCTCGTTTCTTGAACTTTCAAGATAGAGATCTAATACTTTGCGAACTGAGGAAGAAAGGAGAGATTAAATATGAAAACACAAGAGTGATGGTATTCCCGGACTATTCGCGAGATGTCCAAAAGCAGAGACGCACTTTCGATCCTATCAAGGTGAAACTGAAAGCACTCTGGATTCAATATATGTTGTTGTTCCCAGCTAAACTCAGTCATTTTCCAGGGCTCCACACTTTTTTCAGACCCCCGAGGAGGCATGGTCCTGGGTCGAGGAACGGCCCTTGTTACGGCGTCGATCGCCCCAAACCTCAGGGCTGTACACGGAAAAGAGGGTGGGCTCCAGCCAAGAAAGACCTAAAGAAAAACATCGGAGACGAGCGCTGCAAATCAGGAGTTCAGCTGGGGGAACGCCGGGGAGATCCTTGAGATCCAGGGAGAGTAAGTCACCACTATCGGAATCGGAAGACGACGTCGTTCGGACTCCCTTGGCACAGACCCTCCAGAGATCAAGTGAGACTCTCAACACGGAACTCTCCGAGAGGGAAGAGTCTGCGGACGCGGACAGGGAACACCCGCTGCTTGAGAGCATACAGCGGGTGGAAGCGTCAGACCTGATCCTGCCTGAAACAAGTACGCAACAACTGCAACCGCCCAGCAATGGCGAAGAGGACTGAGAAGCAGGGGCTGGACGGCCGTCACAAGACAGTAAGCTACTCCCAAGGCCTGGCAGACACTGTAGATCTTTGGCCTGACAAAGGGAAGTACACTGTGTGTTCTTATCATATCATTATCTAGTTAGTTGTACTGGGGAGGGAGGGAGGGTTACAGACCTCTTGGGGGATTACCCGTGCCAGAGTTGTCATGTTGACAAGCGGGGGGTGGTGTGGGTACCTGAAGAGTGTAGGGTGAGGGGTTTGTTGAACACTGTTACGAGATGTGAGTTCTGTTTAGTGCAAGGGAGAGGGGACTGTTTTTTCCAGTTAGATCACATGACTACCGAAATTGAGGAGAGAACAAGAGATGTGGGCAATGCGCCGAGGGAGGGCGAGACTTGTGACAATTTATTCTTGATGTTGCAATGGCGGAGGGCAGGTATACCGCAATGACATGGAATGTCAATGGGTTAGGAAACAAAATTAAGCGAGGTCTAGTATCCAACTATCTTAAAAGACTCAAACCCGATATAATATTTTTACAAGAGACACACATGATGGGCTCACACTGTTCCTTCTTGGGCAGGGGACACCACACTACCCTGGCACACGCCGGTTTTACCAAGGGCTCGAGGGGAGTGGCTATTCTTATTAAAAAATCACCCCCCTTTCGTGTTACACAACAATGGGTGGATCCAGACGGGACATATGTTGCTGTTCAGGGCATTTGGAATCGTAAAACGTTCCTTCTTATTAGCGCCTACGCTCCCCCACGACTACAACAACGTACGCTCGATAAACTGACGGACCTCCTAATACATTCCGGTCCCGCCACACAACTTATAGGTGGGGACTTTAACGATGTGATTGACCCTACCTTAGATCGCACCCAGGTCCGGCCTGGTATGCATGGACACACACTATTGGCGAGATTCCGAGATGTCCTTGGGTTGACTGACATATGGCGCCGCTATCACCCAACCACACGTGCCTACTCCTATTTTTCAGGGGCTCACAGGGTGTTCTCGAGAATTGACTACCTCTTTGCTCCGGCGGGGGAGATTGGACAGGTGGAATACTTAGCTTGGGGCATCTCGGATCATTTCCAGCTTCTACTAACGGTGGGGGGGAGGGATGGCGCCCGGACTGCGAACTGGAGATTGAGCACATGGGCCCTAAAAGATAGCAGAGTTGCAGAGGAACTCAGAGTGGAGTCCGAGCTATATTTTCGGGAGAATGTCGGCTATGTGCAGTCGGCAGTAACTTTATGGGAAGCATTTAAAACAGTTCTCAGAGATAGAGCACAAAACATAATTGCACATAAAAAAAGACGGGAAATTCAAGAGATAGAAGCACTAGAACGTAGGTTGTTAAGTCTGGAGGGG
Organism: Calotriton arnoldi; assembly: GCA_963921515.1. Lineage (NCBI taxonomy): Eukaryota > Metazoa > Chordata > Amphibia > Caudata > Salamandridae > Calotriton > Calotriton arnoldi. Next base: position 541,426 of record CAWUFW010000663.1, read on the forward strand.
GATGGAACCTCCGCACTGAGTAGTCACACCCTTCGCCAAATCGCACTCACCAAAAAGGAATACCAATCGCTAGTAACTCGTGAGGTACAAACCCAGCAATTAGCAGTCCAACATCGGTTGTATGAGACGGGGGATAGGGCTGGGAAATTACTTGCATGGCTGGGCAGGAAGGAACTGGAGTCGCGATGGGTAATGTCCATACAGGAACAAAGCCTTACACACACTACACCCAAAGATATAGCAGGGGCCTTTGCCCGATACTACACGGACCTTTATGCAGCTAGACCACAAACGAGCAAGGCGCAAGTGATCCGCTCCTTGGAATCCATTGAGCTCCCCTCCCTCTCCCCAGAGGAAAGGGACACGTTGGAGGCAGATCTAACACTTGAGGAGGTGACAGAGGCCATTAGCCGCCATAAGTCTGGGAAAACCCCAGGCCCAAACTGACTTCCGGGAGACTTTTTTAAATTGAATAGTAGTTTGCTAGCTCCGCATCTGCTCAACATGTTTCAGCTGTCAAAGGAGCAGGGGATCCTCCCAAAAGATCTCCGAACGGCTACTGTAGTTGTCATTCATAAGGCAGGGAAGCCACTGGAGGATTGTGGGTCCTATCGACCTATATCACTGCTCAATATTGAAACAAACATTGTAGCCACTATTCTGGCGATGCGCCTCCTCTGACAGTCATTACACCCCTGATACAGAGAGACCAATCCGGGTTTATGCCGAAGCGAGCCACACGTTTTAACCTACGGAGACTAGCTAACTGGATGGACACGGTTCAGGGTCGAGACAGCCCCCATCTGCTCACTAGACGCCGAAAAGGCGTTCGATACCATTCACTGGCCCTTTATGAGATGTACCTTGGAAAAGTTTTAGTTCGGTCCGATATTTCGGGAATGGTTGGCGCTTTTATATAATGCTCCCGAGGCTACTGTCCGGGTTAATGGGGTTACCTCGTCGAGCTGGCCGATCCAAAGAGGCACACAACAGGGTTGTCCCCTGTCTCCCCTACTGTTTGCTCTCATATTGGAACTCCTGGCCTGTGTGGTCAGAGCCTGCCCAGGGCTGGGTGGTTTCACGGACGAGTCTCATTTTTTAACAGAAGAACGCATATCCTTATATGCGGATGATATCTTGTTGTATGTCACGGACCCGGACGAGACACTCCCTAAAATTCTGCAAATTTTTGAGGAATACGGTCGCCACGCGGGATATAGGATTAACTGGAGTAAATCCACCCTGTACCCGGTGGGAGGGGAGGTGGAACCCCAGTCCTACCCGAGCTGCCTACGATTGTCTACGGAGGGATTCACCTACCTGGGGCTTTACATCACCACTGAGGTGGCAACCAGTCTAGATCGTAATATTAGGCGGGTCCTTTCAAATTTTCAAGAAAATGTTAAGAGGTGGAGGAGACTCCCGCTGACAATCATGGGGAGGGCCGCCATGTATAAGATGGTCACACTTCCCCAGTTGCTCTATATTTTGCAAAATACTTACTGTAGAATACCGGAGGCCATGTTTACAACTCTCAACAATGAATTGCGCTTACTTCTCTGGGATGGGGCCCATCCACGTATAGCATTGCAAACATTGCAGCGAAACCCATATAATGGGGGTTTGGCCCTGCCGGACATCAGAACATATTATAGAGTGGCTCATCTCATCGTAATCAATGAATGGAACCACGCTCCCAGGGATCACCCCACCTATAGGTTGGAAAGACTGCAATTCCAGAAACGTACGCAGTTGCACTACATATATGGGGCCAAAGGTAGTAGTCGGCTTTTACCAGCTACCCAAAGGGTGCTGGAGTCATGGAAAGGTGCTGAGAAACAAATGAAATGGGACGGGAGACCTACAAGGGAAACCCCTTTATGGGAAGGAACAAGATTGCCCTAAGTGGGAAAGCTGAGAGGCTTTAAGCAGTGGGATCTAATAGGGATTTCTAAAATAGGGGATGTATTAGAAAAAGGCACGCTAGCTCCATTTACTACGCTCCAGACCACCCATCAGCTCCATGTCAATCAATCTTACGCTAATCTTAGACTGAAGCATGCCTGGCAGGCTGAAGGACTGGACGCGGGGGCACTACCGGAGTATGCCCCATTGGAAGGCAGGCTCCTGCAGGAGGAGATTCCCGCTCAGGCCATCTCGCTGACCTATAAAACCCTACTTAATAACATGCCTGATAAACTGGGCCTGCTTAGAGTTAAATGGGAACGCACCACTGGCCCAATGGAAGATATAGATTGGGAGGCAGCCCTTATGCACCCGCGTGAAGTGGCGATTAAATTAAGGTTGCGTCTTATTCAATATAAAATCCTTCACAGGACCTACTTCGACAGGGCTAGACTACATACTATGGGGAAAGCTGACACTCCAGATTGTCTCAGATGCTACACAGAACGCGGTACATTTATACACACCCTTTGGGAATGCAACCGGATACAGCTATACTGGAGTAAGGTAGTGAAGGAACTGAACAATATATTGGGAGCGCAACTTGAGCTGGAAGCTCGCTTTCTTTTATTAGGAATCCCTACGGATGTGGACCTGCCACGCCATAAACTTATGTTAGCTAACCTGTGGCTAGTGGTGGCCAAAAGGGACATAGCTCGCTATTGGGGGGCCCACCAACTCCCCACACTTAAGGACTGGAGAACATGTTTAGATCTCTATATGGTTGCGGAGAGAGTGTCGTACAAAGCAAGGGGTTGTCCCAGGAAATGCCGCAAGATATGGGCCCCATGGATAAAATATTACGGTTTGGAACTGTGAGAGGAGGAGGAGGGAGAGGGCTTAATATCGGGGAGATCGGGGAAAGAGCCTTGACAACTGTGATGCCTGACCCATTGCCGGTAATTGTAGATATATTTGATGTGACCCTCAGCACATGTACATCTCGACATCTAGAGTCTGATCTCTTGCTCTCAATCGAAGAGAACGTTGCTAGACTGATTGTTCTATATCGAATGCTATTGCTCCACACTCATTTAATCTTGTGTACTCATGATTTCTCTGACTGTAGGTTTATATTGCAAACTATAAATAAAAACATAAAAAAAAAAAAATCATGTGCCAAGTCCCTAACAGCTCTCCATCAGGCCCTGGGGGCAATCCCTAGAGATACAACACTAGTGAAGCATCTTCGCTTCCAATATAATGAGGCCAGGAAGAAATGAATTAAAACCCTAAAGGAAGAAGCGTGGGAACAACTCCACCTAGCGGCGATCTAAAAAAACTCTAAAGATTTTTGGAGTACTATTAACGCCCCCTTCCTCAAACCACCATCAGCACCTACACTGGATTGCCATGTGGATGAGGAATCATGGGTCCTATATTTCTCTTGCATATTTGATCCTAATGCGGAGGGGGTGACATCGCAGAACGTACCCATGATCCCTCTCATTGAACCACCACACGATCTTTGATTATTACAAGATCAGAGAAGCCCTTACCCAGTGCTCCATTAACAAAGCACCAGGACCGGATTGTAGCCCTATAGATTTCTTCATTGATCAGCCCGATTTGTGGGGTCCTGTGCTGACAAATGTTTTTAACGCAGTCGCAAAAGTGGGCCCACCTGATTCATGGAAGAAATCAATTCTAATACCAATCTACAAGAAGGAGACAAATCCGAAGCCAAAATTATAGGCCAATATCATTGTTGGACAGCACAGCCAAACTCATGGGTAGGGTTCTATTGAATCGTTTAGAGGAATGGGCAGCCAAAAATAAGGTTTTAATCCCGGTCCAATATGGTTTCAAAAAGGGAATGGGTACCCAAGATCAGTGCCTCAACCTAAGTCTATTAATCGCCAAGTATTCCCAAGCAAAATCTGGCAGGTTATACTTGGCGTTTATGGACTTGTCCGCAGCGTTTGACTGCGTGGCACACGAACACCTATGGAGGATAATGGAGGAAATGGGCATAGATGGGGCTATCATACTTTTTATCAGGCGGCTTTATTCATCAGCCACGGCCTGCGTCAAATGCGAGAGGAGAGTGCACCAGGGCTTAACCAATCAATAGAGGGGTCCGGCAGGGTTGCGTACTCGCCCCATTTCTTTTCTCTATCTACACTAATGGGGTAAAGGCGCCCCTGTCGGACGTCCCTAAAATTAACAAAGTTCGCACCCCAATTCTCCTGTATGCTGACGACGCAGTGCTAATTGCTCGCACGGGCCTGGCCCTACAAAAGTTACTAAACATCTATGTAACCTACATGCAAAAATTAGTTCTTAAAACTAACGAGGCAAAGTCTTTCATCTTAATCTCTGGCCGGAAGGACAGGAAGGTCCCGAGCTTTTACATTTCTGGAAAAAAAATAGCCCATACCGATACCTTTTCTTACCTAGGCGTAACATTTGATAGGCAACTATCATGGTCCCATATGCTCGCTACCAGGGGGTTATCACTTGAGAGAAGTATCATTGCTCTCCACTCATTTATCAAAAAATTGGGGGCGAAACCTATTGACATGGTAAAAAAGGTCTATGCAGCTAAATCAGTGTTGGTAGCAACCTCTGGGGCAGGCATATGGGGTTATAACAACCAGTCTGCCCTCCAAGTGATAGAGAACACCTTTTGGAAAAAACTAGTGGGCCTCCCCGTAAGCTGTTCCAACCTTATTACTCACACAGAATTGGAGGTCCCATATTTGACTGATACAATCTCTTTGGCACCAATTATCTTATGGCACTCCATTTGGAGAAGGGAGTCTATTCACATTACTCAAAACCTAATTGAAGACTGTTTATCCATAGAAAATGTCCGTAGGATCCCATGGATTTTGTATATCAAATCTACTCTCTCCTCCTTAGGTTTAGAGCGCTTATTTGTTACCCCTAGGGACTGTTTGAGCATTTCAAAACAGGAGATAAAATCCAGTTTTCTTAAACAAAGGGCAGATGCCAGACTGCAAACAAATTGTACAAAGGTATCGGTAAAATTATACCTTGAAGGTCCGAAGGCTCAGGAAGGGACAATGTCATATTTATTCACTGTGACAAACTCACGCCATAGATTCTTTTTTAATCAGATTCCGATTGAATTTTATCCCTTGTATGTTGGCACACCCTGCAGGAATCTATTCTATAAATGAATTACCCTTTTGTCCCTGCACAATCAAATTTACATATTTTTTTCTTCTGCAAATTTTATAGGGAACCTCGCAAAAGATTTATTCTGCCTCTGATGCACAAATTTCACTTTAAACAATGTCGTGTAGCAATGTTCTTTTTACAATCCTTGCCTAATCCTATGGTTTGCTTCTCAGTGGCGTCTTATAATACTAGCGAATGAATTTTAAACAGTTCTTATTAATTGTTTTTTAATTGCGATTGTTATAACTTTGTTTTATTATCTTTATACTGACATGTACATAATTTTCGATTTTGCACTGATTGATTGATGTCTTAAATTGTATTAATCTGTACTTTTATGATCTTATATTATAAGTATCAGAAGACTCCTCAAGACCTGGCTCAAGACCTCCTCAAGACTTCAGAAGACTCCTCAAGACCTGGCTCTTCGATCAGTAGCAGCACCACCCCCCTCTTCCCCCAGCGCCTTGAGACCCTCGCGGGTATGTAGTGCGCTTTATAAGTGACATGATTGATTGATTGATTATCGAATAAAGTAAATTGACTGACTGCAAGGGTAGAAAAATCCAAGAATAGGTTTGAGGCCTCGCAAGAGTCCGAAACACATGCCTGCTACCGATTTGGCCTGTGCTTCAAAGGTTAAGGTGCTGTCCACCCAGACAGCTAGATTTTTGACAGCGGTCTTGGATCGAGGGGGAGGCGCAAGGGGGGGGGGGGAAGGACACCAATGGTGGCCCCAGGAGTGGGTATCTTTTCATAATAAGAGAATGTCTGTTTTTCTCGTATTCAGTCATAAACGTTGACATCCATCTACTCTGCGATCGCAAGCATTCCCCTTGGAAAATTGGCCAAGTCTGATTTGAGATTGTCAGAGGAGAGCACGAGCTGGGTGTCATCTGCATAAGAAGCCAGGTCAATCCCCAACGATTTCAAGACCTAACAAAGGTTGAAAATAAATATTGAACATGGTAGGGCTCAGTGAAGAGACCTGGGGAATGCTGTGGCAAGGAGCATGCGATTGGAAACTGTAGGAGGGGTGAAATGACCAGGAAAAATCGCTCAAATAAAAAAAAAAAAAAAAAGAGGAGAACCAGGACAGTGCAGACCCACCAATGCCAATATCCTGTAAGCGATGGAGCAAGATTTTGTGGGACAACGTATCAAATGCAGATTCCATGCGATGCGCAGGCCTAAAGTCATTTTGAGATGTGTCCAGAATCTGGTTGTCTTCTAGAAACTTAATTAGAATGGCATTGACACGTGTCTCTGCTACCTTGGCAAGGAAAGGCAGGAGAGAGATGAAGCAGACGTTTTCAGGCTTGGAAGCATCCAAAGACGTTTTTTCCAGGAGGGGAGGTGACATTGGCATGCTTCCAGGGACTAGGTACAGATGACAATGAAAAAGAAGGATTCATCAATTCTCGACTGGGTGGGAGGAGATAGTTCTGAAGTTTGAGGAACACATCTGTTTCAAGCGGGTCAGCAGGCGAGCCCGATTTGACTTGGCTACATAGAATAAGTAACTCAGGCAGATGCAAAGGGGATAGTGAATTGAGCAAGGGCGGAACAGTTTTAGTAGTGCCATCTGGCCTCACAGCGGTAGCATTAGAGGTAAAGTTCAGATAAATATCCTCTATCTTGCCAATAAAATATTCAGCTAACTTCTCGCAATGTAGATTGGAGACTTTAGTGAAGTCCAGTGAAAGTACTGGTTTCGTGAGACTGTTTAATGAGTTAAAAATGTATTTTGCAAGGTTGTTACTACTCCTAATTTTATTTGCAAAGTATTCGGCCCTGGATTTCTGAATCAGTCTATGGTTGGACTTAATAGCTGCTTTGAATTGTGTTTTTAGAGAAGGATCATATGATTTCCTCCAAGAGCGTTCCAAGGCCTTTCAGTGTTTTCTAGCAGAGATCAAGGTTTCATAAAACCAGGGGGCAGCATACTATTTCCTACAATGAGTCGGTCTAACAGGAATGAAGGTGCCTAAGGCTGAGGTAAGCCAAGAATGTATTCTATGTGCAAAAGAAACAATTGATGGACGGAATGCTGGACAATGCAAACATTCACCCCCAGTCACAAGGATCTGGGTTTAATCCATCATTCTTTTGCTCACCACACCACCCCAGTTTGGACCCAGCCATATGCAAATCAGTCTTGACCCTGTTCCTTGTGGGAACAGTCAAGTCCGAACTGCCAAGCCAGGTCCTCCCTGGACCGGAAACAAGCATCCAGGGACCAGTTTCAGGGCATCACCCTTCATCAGCCAGGCTAGCTTGAATCCAGTGGTGTAGTGAGCACCGGACCCACGTCTGGGCATACCCTTCCCACTTAGGGCGACATGTGCAAAAGAAACAATTGATGGACGGAATGCTGGACAATGCAAACATTCACCCCCAGTCACAAGGATCTGGGTTTGATCCATCATTCTTTTGCTCACCACACCACCCCAGTTTGGACCCAGCCATATGCAAATCAGTCTTGACCCTGTTCCTTGTGGGAACAGTCCAGCCCGAACTGCCAAGCCAGGTCCTCCCTGGACCGGAAACAAGCATCCTGGGACCGGTTTCAGGGCATCACCCTTCATCAGCCAGGCTAAATTGAAGATTTTATTCTAAGCATTTTGTGAATCACAGCTCATATACTCAAGACTGACCCTAGAATAAGCTTTCACTTGGGTAACTGAGGAGCATTCAATGTTTCAAAAACGTTCTTAAACAAATCTGTTTACTCAGGCCTTTGAGTGATTGCCTGGATATTTATGGGGTGGGTGACTACCGGGAAATGGGTGCTCTAGCGTTTCCTGCATTTTAATTCTATTTGAATTGTACTCGACATTCCAGCAACTGAACAACTCAATGCTCTGAAGATGGCTACAGGAAGAACAGTAAAATTAAATAACAGGCCCACCCGCATGCTGATCATAAATTGCTGGGGCACAGGTTCCAAACATACATACTGAAAAGTTAACGTTCACCAGACGGAGCAGAGTTAGTAGTAATCTGTTAGTAATCCCCTCTAATCCTCTTTCAGAAGATTTTCTTTTCTTGCCCTTGAAAAAGAGAGTGGAGGCAGTGCTCTACCTGCTGGAGCTTCAAAGGTCCAAAAACCACGGAACCATCTGGTGAGCAGAGGAGTAATCTAAGGAAAAAATGCCCACTCACTGTGCATAGAAATGTCAAATGTGCCCATCTATGTTTAGCAGTTACTTTCTATTTTTGACTCTTGTAGAACAGTCACACTCACACATCAACAGGGAGTGGCTGCACATTTCAGATTCTGGAGGTGCCCATGATGGCTCACATTTATTACAATGGTTCATTCCATTTAGCAGACTTTGAAATGTGTGTGTAACCACCAAAGGATATGCTATCTTCAGACCTTATAAGTGCATCACTGAAATCAATATATACATATGAACATCACGTTATTGGTCAAGCAGTAAGCCTCCATCTGCACAGAGGAACTGATGAGGATCCAACAGAGTCCATGCAGACATAGAGGAGGTAAGCTTTCATCACTGGCAGGGACTAGATACTTCCTCTCACACTCATGCACAGATCTCAGACCACTTTTTTCAACTAATCCTTCACAGTTCTTTGGTGTTTCCAGATTGTCAATTGTTACTCAGTCAGATTTGCTTATTCCAGATCATGAACAAATACAATAGGAGAGTCTCCCACATTGGCTGCATATCTCCAGAGAAAGGGATGTAAACCGAACTACTACATTTATTAAACATCAATAAACGTATAAACAACATTTTTTCAACAGATGCAGTGGTTAATCCAAAACATGAACCAGATTTCCTGTTTCAGTGCTCTGGTCTCTATGAATCTGTTAAAACAAGAAACTGCTTCACCTGTGAGCCCGGAGAAATTCAATAGGATGCAACAAACTGAAGGTTGATGGGTAGTTTTTTTGTAGAATGCGGATACCAATCTTCTGCCTCAAAAAAGTGGGCAGGACCACATTATGTCAGCACTCAAGCCCACCGTAACTCCTGGGCATGAAGAAAAGGCAGAGAGGATTATGCTTAAATAGGTTCCACGAGCAGCAAGTGGGACCCAAATATTGGCAGTGAAAATAAAGCAAGAGGCACACATGGACTCTCGGATCAAAAACCAAGGGTCATAGGATTGAATGGTTTTGACAGGGATCACAAGAAACAGGTGCACTCTATTTAAAGGAGGCAACACATTTCTCAAACGTTTTAAGAATTACCTGTTCTGATTGAATTTTATGTGTATCATACCAGCCTTGCCAATGTACTGATGAGGTGCAAAAGTACAAGGACACCTGGCAAAATTCAATTACCTCTTAATTTACAGATGAAAACGGTTTCAGGCTTCAAGGACCATTAGAGTTTAAGTCCAGGCTCAAACGGCCAGGTCCATGCCCCGGGGATTGATGTACATGATGCACAGGGTAGCTGGTGGGCCCCAGGGGTAACAGTTAAGAATGAAGTAAAGTGATCAGAACACCGGAAACACAATCTTAATGATCAACACAGGACTTGGTGGATTTAGACAAAGCAGTCAGTTGGTAGCTCCATCATAGTTCTTTCGTTGTTTGACTACCGGCCCACTTTAATGACAGGCACTGAGTTAACAGAACATTCAAGTTGTGTTTCTTAGTGCACAACTGTAGAGGAGGTGTGAGACTGCCTGCTCCAAGTACACCATCAGTAAAACAGATATTTAATACCCGAAAGTCCCTGATCATGCGTTAATATGAATGAGGCACAGGCAGAGGATTAGAGCTTACGACATAATGCGGTCAGAATAGCACAGAGAAGCAAAGATCAAAAGGTGCTCTTAGACATCAGTAGTAATATAAAAAAATTAACTTACCCGTACAAGAGGAGAATGTGCACAAATTTGCCACTGGATCATAGTGAGCGTCCAGCCACTTAGAGTTTGCTTCACTACTGGGGATCAAACACAATTAAAAAGAATGTGAAATTTCCAATATTCCATGCAACTTCCCAATAAATATCAACTACAATATTCAACTAGAGAGCATCAAGCCAGTTCACTGTTGGTAATGTGTTTTACCAATTAAGGAAATCTAAAGTCAAGTCTATTGTAAAGTCAGACCCACATGAGCCATTTGCCAGCCTATAACAGAAGAACACTATACACAAACTTTGTGAACGAGGCTGCGAGATAGAGAGCGCTAGAGAGAGAGTGTAGTTACAATGGATCCCTTAACTTTCTTGGCTTTCCCCAATAGCCACAAAGTGAAAGACAGAAACACAACTGTAGGAGCACTTGCTGCAGTAAGAGAATAGCACAATGCATAGTGCAGGGTTCTCCATAGTATGGCTCTCCTTCTACAAGAATGCACCAGATGCCAGAAGGTAGTTCAAGTTTCAGGATAAGAACCCAGTCCATTATTCAGAGGGCGAGATCTGAGAAGTGCATTGTCCTGCAAATTGCATAAAGTAGTACCACTCAGATATAAAAAGGAGAAAATTGTGCTTTCAGATAATTACAAGCTTTAATTTGCGAAAATAAAGTTTGTTTGCCTGAAATGAAAACTTTGAAATTTGCAAGCTAAAGTTTTTGTAACAAAAATATCTCGTTCTTAAAATCTGGTCAGCGCTGATACTTGAATAATAAATTCTGTTGGGTTGGGGAGACTTATTTCCTGAGAGTCATTAGCCTACAGTTAGCGGTCCAGTCTTCTACGCTAACGCGGTCACTCGGCGCTATAAATTTGCCGATGACACGGCCGCGCAGCGGGCGCGCCTAAGGCAAGCCCGTCTGCGCCCGTCCGAGCCCAGCCGGGGCCAGGGGCAGGTACCCCTGCCGGTGTCGGGAGGGGCAGAGCTGTTTACGACTCAGTACAACTCCATGGTCTCAGAAGGGAGATGGATAGTAAGTGTGTCCACACCATGCGACCTGATAACAGCAGCGCGCAATGTACTAACTGCAAATTTAACTTACATTCCACCTTTCAAACTTTAGCAGAGACTTCTTTCAAAAAAGAAATCAGGATGCTCCTACTCAATTGTCGCTCTCTCCCTAAACACTATGCTGAAATTCATCTACTTTTAGAAGAGAGGAATCCAGACATCTTATTTTTAACTGAGACTTGGTTAAATAAAGAAACCGATTTTTCCATTGTCCAATCCCTTCCCCCTACCTATGTAATCCTAAGGCTTGACTGCAACGTAGGTCGTGGAGGAGGCTTAGCCATAATTTATAAAGACAAGTTCCAATGTAGAACTTCTATGAATCCCATTCCTGATTGTGAAAGTATGTCTTTTGTAATTGATTTAACCCCCACGTACACTTTCGCAGGGATTCTTGTCTATCGTCCTCCAGGCCCTCTTGGACTTTTTAACAAAGACTTACCTGACCTTGTAGCCAATTTAGCTAGTTCCTCCCCCAATTTTACAATTTTAGGAGACTTCAATTTGCACTTTGACGATGTGCAATTGGCACCGTTAGTAGATTTTGCAAATGATCTGGCAATGCTCCAACTTATTTTAAAGGTGGATGGCCCCACTCATAACAAAGGACACTTGCTTGACCCCATATTTTCAAATATAAATAATCTATTCGTAGATAAGGCTGTTCCTATTCCTTGGTCTGACCACTTTTTAATTCCTTTTATATTGACACTACCGGAGGCCAATACTCCGACTGTTAGAGCTACGAAATTGGCCCGTAAGTGGTCAACACTTTCCATAGATGCCTTGTTAGACAAGTTAAATGCTACGTTTCCCCCATCGCAATCTAACCCCACTCTTGCTAATGATAATTTTAACAACTGGATTGAGTCAGCCCTTGATTGTGTCCTCCCTAGAAAACAGATTTCAGAAAGGGTGGGAGGCAAAAAAAAACCTTGGTACTCTCAACATTTACGTCAACTAAAGCAGATATGTAAAAAAACATGAAAGAAGCTGGAGAAAAGATTTTTCTGCATCTAGCAAAACTAAATATCGTGAAGCTATGAAAATATACAAAGATGAAATAAAAAATGCCCAGGCGCTTTTTTACCAAGACAAAATCTCAGCTGCAAACTCCTCTCGTGAGATATTTAAAATAGTTAAATCTCTTCTCACTACCCCGACACCCTCTAAAGTCCTAAATAATGCCCAATCGTGGTGTAATGAAATTGCAGAATATTTTTCAGACAAAATACTAACTATATATAAATCATTTCCTCAAAATATAGATGTATTGGTCCCTTTACCTACTGTTACTTTCACCCCGGACACGCCAATTTTGCTAGAGGAATTTCCGCCCTCGATCTTATCACTCTTCAAGGACTTTTGAGAGAGCTAAAATCGGGCTCTCCCTTAGATCCTGCCCCTCCTACCATTCTTCATCAAATTGCAGAGACTGTGTCACCAGTTATACTGAAGGTGATTAATTCCTCACTTAAGACAGCCATCGTGCCATCCCAATGGAAACATGCAAGGGTCAAGGCATTGCTAAAGAAACCTAGCCTTGACCCAGAAAATTGGGGAAACTATCGACCTATTTCCTTACTACCGGGATTAAGTAAGCTAGCTGAAAAATACATCAATTCCATTTTATCAGCCTTCTTGGAAAATCACAACGGTCTCCATCCCACACAGACAGGATTTAGACCCCAACACGGCACAGAAACTGCTCTTTTGGCTGTAGTAGAGGAAACAAGGAAGACTCTTGACAATGGAGGCTGCGCTGCCATTTTATTATTGGATCTCAGCGCAGCCTTCGATACTGTCAATCATCGTTTAATGATACAAAGACTTGGAGAGGCCGGAGTAACTGGATTAGCCCTAGAATGGCTCCAGTCTTTTCTTCAAAATAGAGGTTTCACAGTCTTTGAAGATGAATATTCTTCAAAACAAATACCTCTGAAATGTGGGGTTCCTCAGGGATCTTCCCTCAGCCCCACCATGTTCAATGTGTACATGAGATCGCTAGCTGAAACAGTATGTCCATTCGGGGTGCACATCGTTACCTATGCGGATGACACACAGTTAGTCATCTCTATGAAACAAAACAATCAACTTGAACCCGATTTAACCACCTGTTTGGAGAAAGTCTTTGATTGGATGAATAATTCCTTCTTGAAACTTAACGGATCAAAGACTGAACTCATGCTGTTGGGGAAGTCTGCCCCTCGAAACATTGACCACCTTTGGCCTAGTGTCTTGGGCTCCCCTCCTGCCCCTAGAACACAAATCAAAAGTCTTGGGGTTTGGCTTGATGGCAACCTTGATTTTAAGGTACAAGCGCGTACAGTTGCAGCTAGCTGTTACAGTCTCTTAAGAATGATTAGAAAAATACTCCCTCTGTTACCCTTTACAGCCAGACGGTTGCTGGTCCAAGCTCTCATTTTGTCAAGATTGGACTATGCTAATGTTTTGTACCTGGGTGCCCCGCTGAGTACCATCAGAATTCTTCAAACAGTACAAAACTGTGCAGCCCGCACGCTGATGAATATTCCCAAACGCCTCTCTGCAAAACCCGCACGCGCTACTTTGCATTGGCTCCCTGTGCAGGAAAGAACCCAATTTAAGTCTCTATGTATTACCCATAAGTTACTGTCTGGTAAGGGCTCTTCCCTGATAGGTTCCTGGATTCAACCCTATGTGCCTAATAGGTCCCTTAGATCTAAGAACAAAGGCTTAGTATTAGTTCCTAAGATTAAACGATCACGTAGTGGAGGCCGACTGTTTACGTACAATGCTTCCAAACTTTGGAACGGTCTCCCCCTCCACATACGTTCCGAACCTGATTATTTCAAGTTTAGGAAATTGCTGAAAACCTTCCTCTTTCCATGACTTTTTTTGTAGTTCTCTAGGGTGTCTTAGCGCTGGGATGCCTCCGGGTAGCCATGCGCTCTATAAATGCTCATTCATTCATTCATTCATCTTACCTCCTTGGTTCTACAGAGCAATTGCTGCTATGGGTGTTTTTTCATTACTCTTGTGAAGGCATCTTATGCTGATAACCCTTCTGTGACATTATTATTGGTAATCCTGCCTGATACACTTGGGCTGTCGAGATTAGTTATCTCATACGGGGTGTTCGCTATTGTAATCTTGTCTGATATGGTCACTGTTGCAGCAGACATAACATTTGTTAGTAGAGCCAGATAATTTTCATTGATCGGAAGTAGCACTTCGACAAAGACAGAGTTGGAGACCACATGATTAGAACATCAATCAAGATTCTTTATTCGGTTTCATAACCATCCAAGGTACAAAACATCCATATAATACATTAAAAAAATGTAACTTCATTCATTAAACTTGATACATAAATATAATATAATAGAACAACCTCATACAGTGCAATTTCATTACAGCTGTTACTCTCAGAGTAGCAAATTGATTTCTCAAATTATAATCTTATCTTTGCAATAATTTGAAAATTCTCCCTAATTCCTAGTGGATAAAACTCATTATGTATTAAAAGTGCAATGTTTGAGAGAGTGCTTTTAGAGAGAATTAGCCAATAAATAATAACTATAAAAACACATATACATGACGCATAAATACTTAAAATTGTTTCCACAGGACAACCCATGCACTAAAAATGCTAGAATTTACAATGATTTCAGAAACTTCTCCCGCTTAGTCCAGATGTTAAACAAGAAGCGACTCTCTGAAAGAACAACCAGACCAGATGTATCAGTCATTAATATTCTTCTCACTTGGCTCAAACGTTCCGTCCATCATCCCCTTTTGTATCGCTTTGGTCGCCCTAAGTTGGCGGGGGTATGCCCAGACGTGGGTCCCTTGCTCACTTTGCCACTGGATTCAGGCAAGCCTGGCTGATGACGGCTGAAATGCCAGAAACCGGTCCTAGGATGCTTGTTTCCGGTCCAGGGAAGACATGGCTTGGCAGTTCGGGCTGGACTGTTCCCATGAGGCACAGGGTCAGACTGATTTGCATATGGCCATGTCTGAACTGGGGTGGTGGAGTGAGCTAAAGAATGATGATGGATTAAACCCAGATCAGTTGACTGGGGGTGAGTGTTTGATTGGCTCAAACGTTCCGTCCATCATCCCCTTTTGTATCGCTTTGGTCGCCCTAAGTTGGCGGGGGTATGCCCAGACGTGGGTCCCTTGCTCACTTTGCCACTGGATTCAGGCAAGCCTGGCTGATGACGGCTGAAATGCCAGAAACCGGTCCTAGGATGCTTGTTTCCGGTCCAGGGAAGACATGGCTTGGCAGTTCGGGCTGGACTGTTCCCATGAGGCACAGGGTCAGACTGATTTGCATATGGCCATGTCTGAACTGGGGTGGTGGAGTGAGCTAAAGAATGATGATGGATTAAACCCAGATCAGTTGACTGGGGGTGAGTGTTTGATTGGCTCAAACGTTCCGTCCATCATCCCCTTTTGTATCGCTTTGGTCGCCCTAAGTTGGCGGGGTATGCCCAGACGTGGGTCCCTTGCTCACTTTGCCACTGGATTCAGGCAAGCCTGGCTGATGACGGCTGAAATGCCAGAAACCGGTCCTAGGATGCTTGTTTCCGGTCCAGGGAAGACATGGCTTGGCAGTTCGGGCTGGACTGTTCCCATGAGGCACAGGGTCAGACTGATTTGCATATGGCCATGTCTGAACTGGGGTGGTGGAGTGAGCTAAAGAATGATGATGGATTAAACCCAGATCAGTTGACTGGGGGTGAGTGTTTGATTGGCTCAAACGTTCCGTCCATCATCCCCTTTGTATCGCTTTGGTCGCCCTAAGTTGGCGGGGTATGCCCAGACGTGGGTCCCTTGCTCACTTTGCCACTGGATTCAGGCAAGCCTGGCTGATGACGGCTGAAATGCCAGAAACCGGTCCTAGGATGCTTGTTTCCGGTCCAGGGAAGACATGGCTTGGCAGTTCGGGCTGGACTGTTCCCATGAGGCACAGGGTCAGACTGATTTGCATATGGCCATGTCTGAACTGGGGTGGTGGAGTGAGCTAAAGAATGATGATGGATTAAACCCAGATCAGTTGACTGGGGGTGAGTGTTTGATTGGCTCAAACGTTCCGTCCATCATCCCCTTTTGTATCGCTTTGGTCGCCCTAAGTTGGCGGGGGTATGCCCAGACGTGGGTCCCTTGCTCACTTTGCCACTGGATTCAGGCAAGCCTGGCTGATGACGGCTGAAATGCCAGAAACCGGTCCTAGGATGCTTGTTTCCGGTCCAGGGAAGACATGGCTTGGCAGTTCGGGCTGGACTGTTCCCATGAGGCACAGGGTCAGACTGATTTGCATATGGCCATGTCTGAACTGGGGTGGTGGAGTGAGCTAAAGAATGATGATGGATTAAACCCAGATCAGTTGACTGGGGGTGAGTGTTTGATTGGCTCAAACGTTCCGTCCATCATCCCCTTTTGTATCGCTTTGGTCGCCCTAAGTTGGCGGGGGTATGCCCAGACGTGGGTCCCTTGCTCACTTTGCCACTGGATTCAGGCAAGCCTGGCTGATGACGGCTGAAATGCCAGAAACCGGTCCTAGGATGCTTGTTTCCGGTCCAGGGAAGACATGGCTTGGCAGTTCGGGCTGGACTGTTCCCATGAGGCACAGGGTCAGACTGATTTGCATATGGCCATGTCTGAACTGGGGTGGTGGAGTGAGCTAAAGAATGATGATGGATTAAACCCAGATCAGTTGACTGGGGGTGAGTGTTTGATTGGCTCAAACGTTCCGTCCATCATCCCCTTTTGTATCGCTTTGGTCGCCCTAAGTTGGCGGGGGTATGCCCAGACGTGGGTCCCTTGCTCACTTTGCCACTGGATTCAGGCAAGCCTGGCTGATGACGGCTGAAATGCCAGAAACCGGTCCTAGGATGCTTGTTTCCGGTCCAGGGAAGACATGGCTTGGCAGTTCGGGCTGGACTGTTCCCATGAGGCACAGGGTCAGACTGATTTGCATATGGCCATGTCTGAACTGGGGTGGTGGAGTGAGCTAAAGAATGATGATGGATTAAACCCAGATCAGTTGACTGGGGGTGAGTGTTTGATTGGCTCAAACGTTCCGTCCATCATCCCCTTTTGTATCGCTTTAGTCCAGATGTTAAACAAGAAGCGACTCTCTGAAAGAACAACCAGACCAGATGTATCAGTCATTAATATTCTTCTCACCTCTCTAAAATGTAGTACCCCCATGGACAAACAGATTGGGCGCAACCATTTTCTGCATGCACCATGATATTCAGGATATACAAACATAACATGATCAAGGGACTCCGAATTCTTGCCACAAGCTGGGCATGAACCAGACGAGGAGTTATTATTCCAATTTTTACTGAACGATCGAAGGGGAAAGTAACCTATTCTAAATCTGATAAACAAGCTCTTGGCCAGCGATGGTGTAGTAATGTCTATATAGTTTTCAAAAGCCGGAGTAGGTTTAAATGCCAAGAACTGCTCGGTAAGGCGGACAAAAGAGCTCCTAGTTATCTCTTGCCACACTAGGGACCAATAGGTCGATTTTAAAATCTACTTATCTGTCTTACAAAGTAATTCAGGAGAGTCCCACATGCTAATCAAACCCAATTTTTTGCACCAGTCACGTACAAACCCTAAAAAAGGGATCTCCATGGCATGATCCAAATTCCTTAAGTCACTCAAGGAATCTCTATGTTCGCTTAATTCCAGAGTAGTCCAGATACGAATCCAGACTAGAAGGGGTTTTGAGTGCGCCTGATCAGATACTCTTTTCATCCCCGTATCAAAATAAAGCGGGACCAAGGGGATACTTACGGGAACCGAGGGCAATGCTCTGACAAATGAATTTCATTACAAGACCAGAGGCTACCATTATGCATTATTCCTTTAATGCAACTTCAAGCAGCCATTTTAAAGTAAGCATCACAAAGCAAAGCTCTAGAATGTTCATATGTTACGATGGCAACAGGAACACACAGATCTGCCTCTTTTAAATGCAGCTTCAAGAAGATAAGTTGTGTTTTGTCATTGCTCGTCATTTGTACTGCGTTTATCTTTGATCTCTAATTCTTTTTTGACATTTCAGTTTTTATGGTTGCTCTTTATGCTAATCTTGTCCTTTTTACTGCTTTTATCATAGTTTTGTTTCTAATTTATATGCTGTGGCGTTCGGATTATGCCATAGCATTGTGGTCGCGGGCTTTGTTGTCTTCTGCCCCCTACCGCAAATTTCTCAACCCTTTCACCCGACTTGTCTCGGCTCCCGGTTGGCTCTACCAAGCATTCCTACCTTTCGGAGGAGAGACGCACCCTCCTCCCCCATTCCACTCTTCTCTTACCCGTTTTTCTCTGTCCCGCAGGCTCCTGCTCTCTGCGGCCTCTCTCGGAGAGTCTTCCGTTCCACGACTTGCTTCTGCATTGAAGGCGCGACGCAGCCCTCCCTCGCATCTCCAATTTACGGAGTGAGGGCCGCGTTGTGCTCCCATCGTGCCCCCCTTTGCCCCCGGCATCCTCCGTTTCTTTCCGCTACCTAGCTTATTTCATTTTAATGCTCATTACTTCTCTAAATAAATTTTTTTTTTAAAAGCGTGTTACACCAAGGGCTCTCCCGCATTAGAGGAGAGACCCTTGGCAAGCACTCTCAACACCCTACGTGCGCTTCACCATACTTATGCTTCGTGATGTTGCTTAGCAACGCCTCTCTCTTCAACAGCTGTTCACCCTGACGGTTGACACGACGATCAGCACACTTTTTCTCTGGCTCCATTACCATTTACATTGATTTCCTCTTAAAGGGCATATTTTGACCCAAAAAAAAAAAAAGATAAGACATCTGTTAATGCAGAGATATATATTTTTCCATCCTTTTTAAGCAAACCTACTCATACTATAACTTGGGCCTTGTGACTTTGATCCTTGGTTTAACCTAACTAGTGGTTCTTTCTCTATTTTTACCATGTCTGATGCTGAATCTGACGATTCTCAGACCCAGGCCCCCACTCCTAATAGTAATGAGGAGCTCATTAAGAAATTTATCCAAAAGGAGATGCAATCTTGTATGAGGGAGACTAGAAGTAAAATTGTTGCCGGTAAGAGACCCCTTCTCGAATCTACTAACCCCACTGCTCTCCACGGAGGGCACATTGATGAACTTAATAAATGTGGGGTAAAAGATTTAAAAAATGCAACAATTTGGAATGAGAGAGCACACTGGGAGGTCCAAGCACCTCGAACCTATTGGGAGGTTTACGCACCTCAGGAACTGAAGGAGGACTAAGCGCCTCAAATACTAAGGGAGGCCTACGCGCCCCACAAAGATCATGTGCCCATAACGGTACAACTTATCCGGATGCCCTAAGCGGCTCACACTATTCAAGTGCTCTAATTGATCCCCTCTTGACTATTTTAATCTCTCGGAAGAACTTCCCTCCTCCTCAAAAGAGATTATTTTTGATCCCCTAGGCGGGGAAATGTTCTCCCCCGATAATATTCAACATCCTAGGAGTTCCCAATGGTGGCCCCAAAAACACATGGCCAAGTTTATCAAGAGGTGGATAAGGAACCCCCTTGAAAGAGAGACGAGGAATATCCTCAAGGCTGAATGCCCAAGACCCATTGCGGCAACCAAAGGGTCATTCACAAATAATGGAATTATGTTTGTGATTGTAAATATTTTTGTTTGACCTACACTGATTATTATTATAATTTTTCGCCGCCTCACGTTGTTTTTAATCACGTGTGTCACTGCGCCGTTTATTCACTACAACACTTCCAGTGCACATCTGGTGGTTATGGTTACTGCAATTTAGTTGATTTCTGTGCTTCTATATGCAAATAACAACCTTTTCAATTCATTGGTCTCCCTTATTTCTTTCCTGTGCTGTGTGATTGATACACCTTTTTGAACAGTCCCCCCGCTTGATATACCTGTTGAGACGCTGTTTTATTGATGCCAACATAAATTTTGCCTCACCCCAAATTTGGACCCTGAACTTATCAAGTTCTTATTCAAAATGAGCAGGGACCCTAGGAAAGGGATGGAATGCTCCCTTAAAAGCTGTCAAGATCGCATGCTTGACATGCTTGGCCCTTTATGCCGAATGATCGGCCTAATCGAGGAGAGCTACATTAAAGGCTCTTCTCCTAACATTGATTTATTAAGAGGATGGAGCCAGAGAACACGAATACTTCTCGGTAACGCAAATGCTATAATCAATACCAAGAGAAAGAAAGTTGTTTTATCTAAAATCGACCCCAAGCTCTGTGACATGGCAGAGAAGGAACCCTCGACCAACCCCAATGGTCTCCTCTTTAGGGAGGACATGATCAAGGGACTGGGTAAATATGTGGCAACCTTCACGGCTTTGGATAAGGCGCAAGCTAACATGGGCAGAGTCTTTAATCCAAGTGTTTTTGCTAGGGCCGGCAGAAGGGGTCGCCCTGACGGCTGCCCCTACCAAAGACCCTTCTTCAGGCAAAGAGGTTTCGGTCGCCCCTACCAGACCAACCTCTCCTTCTACCCTCAACGAGGACGATCCTCCCGCTCAAGAGGCTTCAGAGCCAGAGGTCTTAACTTCTCCAACACTTCAAGTAAGTACCTTTTTCCTTCATCCTTATTCTTCAACAGGGAAAGTGGGAGGTCGCCTAAAACATTTCCTACACATATGGAAACAAATTACACACGATCCTTGGGTACTAGAAACTGCTCAGGGTTTCAAAATAGATTTCATAGAAAAACCCAATCAAGTTGTAACACCCAAAGTGTTGAATCTGACTCTAGAACAACAGTCTATTGTGGCAGAGGAAGTAAATTCTATGTTGTCAAAAGGAGCGATTGTAGAAGTCCCTTGGGAATGCAAGAATTTCCTGACCAATATTTTCCTGGTGGAAAAGAAGGACAAAGGGTGGAGACCAGTAATAAACCTAAGGGAACTGAACAAATCTCTCACCTACAATCATTTCAAGATAGAAGGTATCCATCTCCTCAGGGACATGCTTTTAGAAAAAGACTGGTTAGTGAAACTAGACCTAAAGGACGCCTACTTTACTATTCCGATGGCAGAAGACTCCCAGTCCTTTCTACAATTTGCGTGGAACAACCACCTATACCAGGTCCAAGCTCTCCCCTTCGGTCTATCATCTGCCCCTTGGTGCTTCACCAAAGTTATGAAGGCCATTACCACAGTTCTGAGAGAAAGGGGTGTCCGCCTTATAATCTATTTAGACGACATCCTCATCATGTCTCAAGACCACTCTCAAATTCTGAAAGACTTGAATACTACTGTAAAATTATTAGAGACTACAGGGTTTATTATAAACGGGGAAAAATCCATCATGATTCCCTCGAGGTCCCTAGAGTTCCTGGGCTTCACGATAGACACCGTGAAGTCTATGCTGTTTCTTCCCCCGAAAAAGATTTCCAAGATCCGGAAAGAAATACGTCATGTTCTGAAACTCGATCTTGTAACCTTAAGAGAACTAGCCAGATTACTGGGCCTCCTATCATCATCAATCCAAGCTATTTTCCCGGGTCCTTTACACTATCGGGCCCTTCAAAGGTTGAAGGGGAGAGCCCTCCGATCTGGGCTTTGGTACGGAGACAAGATTCACCTAGACACAGAAGCCAAGACAGAACTGACTTGGTGGTTAGAAAATCTAGATGCTTGGAATGGCAAAGCCATATTTGGGATTTCCCCGGAATTTGTGCTGGAATCAGACGCAAGCCTTCATGGCTGGGGTGCTTGTTTTCAGAATCAGAACACGGGAGGCTTATGGTCCTATTCGGAGAGTTTGCACCATATAAACTTTCTAGAGTTAACCGCCGGGCTTTATGCCTTAATGAGTTTCAAACAATCACTTCAGGGGAGGTCAGTCATTCTCAAGATGGACAATATGTCAGCCGTTGCCTACATAAACCGTCTAGGGGGCACCAGGTCACCAGACCTCTCCAACTTAGCCACAAAACTATGGCTGTTCTGCTTGGAACACAAAATTTCGTTAAAAGCAGAATACCTTCCAGGTCAAAACAATGTTTGTGCGGATTGGAATTCAAGGTTCCTCGTAGATCACACCGACTGGAAGCTAAATCCAAACGCGTTCAAGAGTCTAGATTATCTTTGGGGTCCCTTAGAAGTAGACCTCTTTGCGAGCAGACTCACGTTCCAACTTCCCAGATACTTCAGCTGGATGCCAGACCCGGGTGCTCTGGCAGTGAACGCCTTTCTTCAACCTTGGAAAGGAATTCGGGGATATGCTTTTCCCCCCTTTGCAATGATCCAGCGTGTCCTGCAGAAGTTGAGGATGGAACAATCTTCAATAGTCCTAATAACACCCTTTTGGCCGTCCCAAGCCTGGTTTCCAACGACCTTGGAATTAGCTTACGAAATACCCTTTCTTCTTCCAGCTTCACCAGGCCTTCTAAGACACATAGACGGTTTGGAACATCCCCTTCTTCAGAACGGGACTTTGAACCTTCTTGCCTGGAAAGTGTCAGGCGAGCCAATGAAATCTCTGGGCTTTCGGCGCAGGCTTCTTCTCTCCTCCAAGAATCATGGGCCCCTGGTACACACTATAGATACAACGGCATCTGGAAAAGATGGTTTCGTTGGTGCTTGGAAAGGAACCTGGATTCCGTGGAAGCTCCTATTGTGTATGT
Source organism: Calotriton arnoldi (assembly GCA_963921515.1). Taxonomy (NCBI): domain Eukaryota; kingdom Metazoa; phylum Chordata; class Amphibia; order Caudata; family Salamandridae; genus Calotriton; species Calotriton arnoldi. The sequence goes on from CAWUFW010000663.1 coordinate 564,094, forward strand.
AGCCAATTTTCTTGTTGAACAATTTGAAAGAGGTCTTTCCTATAGGTCTATTAACTGTTATAGATCAGCCATTTCTGCGGGTCACTCCCTTTTAAATGGTAGAACTATTGGCAAGAATCCAATAATATGCAGAATTATGAAAAGCATCAGGCTTAAAAGACCTCCTAAACCTAAATACGATACTCTATGGGACGTAAAATTATTACTTGATCTATTTTGTAACTGGCCCAATAATAACCTCCTAGATAATAAAAAACTATCCATTAAACTAGCTTCTCTCTTATGTCTAATATCCTGCCGTAGGGTTTCGGATGTTAAAGCACTGGAAATATCTAACAGATAATATGACGCCTTCAGCGTCAGATTCAAAATTATCAAGACAACAAAAACAATGTCTGATATCTTTTACCCAAGATGCTTGCAAAAAGTTTTGCGTGGAAGATTGTATGAAGGAGTATGATTCAAGGATGAATAAACATCGCTCCCCTGGTGTTAACCAGCTTCTTCTTTCCTTTGTTAAACCCTTCAAACCTGTCTCTTCTTCTTCCATAGCTAGATGGGTTAAACTGGCTATGCAATTGGCAGGCATTGATCTCCAAAGATTTCAAGTACATTCTTTAAGGGGCGCTATGGCTAGCCAATCTTTTTGGAAAGGAGGTAAGTTAGATGACATTCTTAAGGCAGCAGACTGGTCCAGTTCCTATACCTTTGCAAAACATTACTGCAAACCCGTCGAACACATGTCTGACGTAGTTTTACTTGACTACCAACATGCATAATGGTAGCCTCCGTTCTTGTAATGAAATTGCGATTCTCCTATTACCATGACCAGAGAATCTGGATTTCATTAAAGACACGGAGGCTAACATTATCCCAACCCTCCCTCCCGGGAGTGGATTTTAACATCTTATTAATTTACTGCATTTCTCTTGATCTTAGAGTTTTAATTGTGTTAATGTTTTGTTAAGAACATAACTCAGTTTTTCGTTGTATTTTGCCTTTAATATGTATGTTCTATTATCACCAATTCTCTTTTCCCCTTTACATAGGGCGTTAAGTACAATTCCTAATATTTTATCCTTTTTCAGATAATTCGACTTGATTGGTTCCTCATCAAGATTCAGTTCAAGCAAGTCTCGACATCACACCTTCTTCTTGGAATTCTTACCTACCTTAAGGAGAAGTATTTTTTGCCATCACAATCCTATCTCTTGGAATTCCTTACCTTTTGGAAGAACCGTACCTTTTTTCTCATTGCATTTAAAAGAGGCAGATCTGTGTGTTCCTGTTGCCACCGTAACATATGAACATTCTAGAGCTTTGCTTTGTGATGTTTACTTTAAAATGGCTGCTTGAAGTTGCATTAAAGGAATAATGCATAATGTTAGCCTCCGTGTCTTTAATGAAATCCAGATTCTCTGGTCATGGTAATAGGAGAATCGCAATTTCATTACAAGACCGGAGGCTACCATTATGCATGTTGGTAGTCAAGTAAAACTACGTCAGACATGTGTTCGACGGGTTTGCAGTAATGATACAATGCAATTGTATCATTGTAACCCCAAACCTCAGCATCATACAGTGCGGTGCTTTGGGCCTTCGCTCGATAGGCTTCCAAGGCCGGGGAGATCGAACGCGAGCATGTGTTCTTCTGAAAGCGTAGAATGGTCCTAGATCTATGCAATATCGTGAGGGCGCCTTTATTTATTTGGTGGACACACTTAAATTTGTCTGACAGGTAACCCACAAATAATCAAAGCTAAAGACCCTTTCCAAGTGGTCTTTTCTCGCCATTACTGGACAGCTTTTGTTAACATTCTTACCAAAGACCATGAATTTGTTTTTTGCAGCATTTAAATCTAAAGCCCTGTGGCCACAGAAGTCCAAAAATATATTTAGCAGATTCTGTAACCATTATTGGGGACTTTGGGGATTAATAACGAATCATCTGTGCAGGAGGCTGGCTTAGTATATGGTGCACACTTATTTAAGTTAAGCACCCTGCACTAATCCAGACAACCCTTATGATGATTTTAGTGATCTTAGACAACCTTAAAAAGCTCTCTAAGAGGTAGCTGTGGAAAGCAGCCTTCAGGCTTAGCCCAGGAGTGTTAATCAACTTGTTTTACCAGTACTAATCATGTAGTGTAGTTTAAACTAAAAAGAACCACACAGTGTAGTTCTAAAAACAGTAATATTTATTATACACACTCACTAACACATTGGTATATCTCCTACCAGGAGATATAAACACAATACACACAATATTTCAACAGGAGAAAAGGCAAGTAGCACAAATACACAGTGGTCTCCAGGGGGAGACCAAACCATATACTAATAAAGTGGAATGCGAACTGTGACCGAAGTCGAGACTTGACCCAGAAGACTTAGAAGAGCTGAGGATGCACGAAACGACCCAAGGTAAGTACCCAGGAACCCCACGGAGGTGGTGTGCAGAGTGGAAACACAGCCGCGTACTCAATGCAAGTCAATGGGGGAGTCGCGGTTGCAGTTTTCTAGAAGGACCCTTCCCAGTGGACCCTGAAGAAAGCCCGTGGATGATGGAAGGTTGGAGAGTTACCCCACCCGTGGATACCCCAGGAACCAGGATGCCTACACCAGGGAAGCCGGGTGCATAGGTGCAAAGTGACGTCGGAAACCGCCGTAGATCACAATGGAGGACTTCAGTTAAGATGCTGCCGGCGATGAAGGTGAAAGAGCCTGGTGGAATCCAAGGATGGATTCTTGAAGAGGAGCATCTGCAAGCAGAGGGAACAGAGTCTATACCATTAGGGAGTGACCAGGAGGCACGGAAGACCAATGATCACTGATGATGGAAGATGCAGGAGAGTTGACGTGACCTTGTCGCTGCAGCTGTGAGGACCAGGCGACACAGTGGAAGACCAGGAGCCGATCACGAGCTGTCCCACGTCGCAAGTCGAGAACCAGGGGTTCGGTGTCCGGCGGGAGCACTAACAAGCCTTGGCAGCAGCAACAGACGTGGAAAACGAAAAAGGTGCAGTGTCGGAACCAGCAAGGTCTAAGGGACTTACCAAGTACGGAGAGTCAGAGCAGGCCTCAAGCATGCAGGGGAGCCCCCTGGAGCCAAAGAAGACACTCAAGAGGACCCACAGGTAGAAGGCACAGGAGTCGCAAGAGGACCTCGAGCAGCTCACCAAACATGCAGGCCCACAGTGCAGAGGATGCGGTGAGGACAAAGATCTTGGCAGGAAGAGATGCTGGAGGCAGGAGCTTCTTGGAGCCCAAAGATCTCTGGAGAAGAAAGTCAACAAGCCTTGGCAACGGCAAGTCGATGCGGTGCACAGGGGTGCTGTTCCAGCAGTTCCCACGAGGGATACTGACCTTTAACTCTGTGAGAAGACAGTGCAGGCCTCGAGGGAGTTGCAGAACCACCACCAGCAGTGTTTCTGGGCCTTTCAAAGTCCGGAGGACGTCAGGAGCAGCAGACTGGTCAGCTTGGTTGTGGTGCCTGCAGATGCAGGGGAGTGACTCCTTCACTCCAAGGGAGATTCTTTTGGGTGTCTTTGATGCCCACAGGCCTGGAGAAGAACCTGGATGAAGCACAGGCACAGACGACACAGAAGACTGGCAGGACGACGAGACCAGGAGCAGCAGGACTCTTCCCAAATGCATTCTCGTTTCCCAAAGCGAAGTACAACAAAGTCCAAAGAGCCCAAACGGTAAAAGTAGAAGTGGTTTCAGATCTGAATCTTGTCCCACGATGATTCTCAAGATCCACCCACAGGTAAGCCCTTAAGTACCCAAAGGAAAGGATTGGGAAGATTCAGGGGTTCCTCCCAGAGGAGAGGCTGGACAGAGGGGAGAATACGCCAATGTCCTTTGTCCAGTTTTGCGAGAGAGCGGGAGCCAACCGTTCCCTGAATTGGTTTCAACTGTAGTATGCAAGGAAGGTACCAAATGGGCCCTTCAAAGCAGTCTGGTGGCGCTGGCAAGCGCCCCCACCCCAGCCCAATACACTAAGTCCTGTCAGGGAGGTGGTCACACCTCCCTGTGACAGGAAACCTATTGTTCTACCTTCCCCGGCTCGAGCCTGGCTCAGCAGCAGGAGGGCAGAATCATGTCTGTGGTCGGCAGCAGCACTAGCTTGCTGTTAGACTTTTAAAGGCTGGTGCCGGGAATACAGGGGGGATCCCTAGGGGAGCCCCCAGTACATGGGATCCTACTTCCAACACCGGAATAGGTGTTGGGGTAAGATTCCAACATGTTTGTTACCAAACATAACCGGTTTCAGTGCTCCAGTATATAGTTAGACATCTCGCAATTGACTTGATGCCCACTGTAGGAGGCTGGCTTAGTATATGGGGCTCACTTATGTAAGTGTAGCACCCTGCACTAATCCAGACAACCCTTATGGTGATTTTAGTGGTCTTAGACAACCTCAGAAAGCTCTCTAAGTGGTAGCCGTGTAGAGCAGCCTTCAGGCTTAGTCCAGAAGGAGTGTAAAGCAGCTGGTTTTACCAGAATGTAATCTTATTGGTATAGATTAGGTGAAAAAGAACCACACAGTGTATTTATAAAAATATGTATTTATTATAAGACACTCACTAACACATACAAATATCTCCTACCCGGAGATATACACAATGCACACAATACTTTGCAATAAAAACAGGTAAGTAGCACAAATACACAGTGGTCGCCAGTGGGAGACCAAACCATATACTAAAATACTGGGATGCGAACCATGACCCAAATCAAGACTACACCCAGAAGACGTAGAAGTGCGGGGGACCCAAGGAACCACCCAAGGTAAATAACCAGGAACCCCACGGAGGCCGCGTGCAGAGTGGGAACACGACTGCGTGCTTCATTCAAGTCAATTGGTAAGTCGCGGTTGCAGTTTTAAAAAAGAAGGACCCTTCCCATTGGACCCTGAAGAAACCCGTGGAAGACAGAAGGTTGGAGAGCCACCCCACCTGTGGATACCCTAAGAACCAGGATACCTACACCAGGGAAGCCGGGTGCATAGGTGCGAAGTGGCGTCGGAAACCGCCAAACTCAGTGGAGGACTTCAGGAAGATGCCTCTGTTGAAGAAGGTGAAATTGTCCGGTGGAACCCAAAGGTGGATTCAAGTTGTGAAGTACCTGCAAGCAAAGGGGACAGAGTCTATGCCACTCAGGATTGACTAGGAGGCACGGGAGATGAATGCCCACCGATGTCGGGAGATGCAGGAGAGTTGACGATGACCTTGGAGCTGCAGCTGTGTGGACCAGGCGACACTGTGGAAGACCAGGAGCCGTTCACAAGCTGTCCCACGTCGGATGTCGTGAGGAGTTGAGGGGTCGGTGTACTTCGGGAGCACCACCAAGCCTTGGCAACTGCAAACAACGTAACAAGCGAAAAAGGTGCAGAGTTAGGACCAGCAACATCCAAGGGACTCACCAAGGGCAGGTGAGTAGGAGCAGGCCCCAAGCAAAACAGGGGAGCCCACTAGAATCAAGGAATTCCCTTGAAAGGACTAGAAGATCTCTGGAGACAAGAGTCACCCAGCCTTAGCAATGGCCAGTCGACGCGGTGCACAGGGGCTCGGTTCCAGCGGTGCAGACGAGGAATACTGGCCTCAGACTCGGTCTGAAGACAGGGCAGGCCTCGAGGGAGTTGTAGAACCGCCACCTGTGTTACGGAGCCTGTTGGAGTACATAGGAGCCCAGGATCAGCAAACCGATCAGCTATGTTGCAGTGCCTGCAGATGCAGGAAGTGACACCTTCCCTCCAAGGGAGATTCCTTGGGTGTCTTTGATGTCCACAGGTCCTGTGAAGAACCTGTATGGAGCACAGACACTGATGGTGCAGCGGACTTGCAGGACAATGAGACCTGGAGCAGACTGAGTCTTCCCGGTTGCAGTCTAGGTTCCCCAATGTGAAGTTTGATGGGGTCAGTCCAACTCGGTCAGCACAACGTGGTCAGAGTGTCCAGAAGGTTGAAGATGACGCAGAGCTGAATCTGAATCGAATCCCACGACGAATCTAGGGACCTACCCACAAGTAAGCCCTAAAGTACCCTAAGGAAAGGGTTGGGATGATTCAGGGTTTCTCCCAGAGGAGGGGCTAGACAGTGGGGAGGACACTCTCATATCCTTTGTCCAGTTTTGCACCAAAACAGGAGCCAACAGCTCCTTGAACTGGTTTGAACTGTAGTATGCAAGGAGGGCACAAAGCGTGCTCTTCAAGTAGTCTCAGTGGCGCTGGCAAGTGCCCCCACCCTGCCCCAATACACTAAACCCTGTCTGGGAGGTGGTCACAGCTTGCTTGCTGTTCGGTTCTGGAAGACTGGTATTAGGAGCACTGAGGGCCTCCCGGAGGAGATTTACAGTGCGGGTTATGATTCCAACATGTTTGATACCAAACATGACAGGGTTTGTTACAGCCAGTTTAGAGATGGTCATCGCGTAATGACACATGGCCACTCTATATATCGTAGTGGCTGATGCACTTACAACCCAGGAGAATGAACTCCGAAGGTTGTAGGAGTGCCCTGCTCATGCAAGGGCACCCTCACACTTAGAACCGAGCACTTTGCCTTCAGGATTGAAAGGCCTGCTTTAGGGGTGACTTATAGGTTTTAAGTGCAGTGACCTCAGATATAGGGAATCCTACATCTGTCGTAAGTGGTGCTAGTACCAGCTTACACAGGGTGCAATGGCAGGCCTGTAGACACAGGTTGAGTGGTCTCCCATGGGTGGCATAATACATGCTTCAGCCCATGGGGGACTTCTGGTGTACCTATGCCCTGGGTACCTCAGTACCATATAATAGGGACTTATAAGGGTACACCAGTAGCCAATCTGGGATGTACCCAAGTACTCACCATAACCAATTTAGGGGAGAAAGCACAGAGACTGGGCTCCTGATTAGCAGGATCCCCGTCAGACTAGTCAGAAACAGCATAACACCAGGCAAAAAGCGGGGGTAACTATAAAAGCAGATCCTACTTTCCTACACAACCCTCCCCCCCCAAACGAAAGGAGATGAGACTAACCTTGCCCAGTTGAGTCTTCATTTTCTAAGTGGAAATATCTGGAGAGTCCATCTGCAATGGCATTGTTACTCCCAGGTCTATGTTCCACTGTAAAGTCCATCGCCTGTAGGGAAATAGATCACCTAAAAAGTTTGGGGTTTTCACCCTTCATCTGTTTAAGCCATAAGAGGGGCTTCTGCTCTGTCTGAACAATGAAGTGAGTGCCAAACAGGTAAGGCCTCAGCTTCTTCAAGGCCCAGACCACAGCAAAGGCCTCCCTCTCAATGGCTGACCAACATTTCTCCCTGGGGGGGTCAACCTTCTGCTTATAAAAGCTACTGGTTGATCTTGGCCCTCTGCATTAAGTTGTGATAACACAGGGCCTACCCCTATCTCAGATGCATCTGTCTGGACAATGAAAGTTTTAGAGTAGTCAGGACTCTGCAGAATGGGAGCAGCGCACATGGCCTGCTTCAGGTCATCAAATGCCTTTTGACAGCTTACTGTCCACTGAACTTTCTTTGGCATTTTCTTAGATGTAAGATCATTCAAGGGAGCCACAATAGACCATTTGACAAATTTTCTGCAGTACCCAGTCAGGCCCAAGAAAGCTCCAACCTGAGTCTGGGTAGTGGGAGCAACCCAGTCCACAATGGTCTGGATTTTGTTCTTCAATGGTTGAACCTGGCCTCCACCTACCAGGTGGCCATAGTACACAACCTTGCTCTACCCTATCTGGCACTTAGTGGCCCTGATAGTGAGGCCTGCCTTTTGCAGGGCCTCCAGAACATTTCTGAGGTAGACCAGGTGATCCTCCCAGTTGGAACTAAAGACAGCTACATCATCTAAATATGCAGTACTATAGTCTTCTAGGCCTGTGAGAACTTCACCTATCTCTGAAATGTGGCAGGTGCATTTTTCAGACCAAAGGGCATTACAATGAATTGATAATGCCCACTAGGGGTTGAAAATGCGGTCTTTGGCTTGGCATCCTTAGCAAGTCTGATTTGCCAGTAGCCAGCAGTCAGTCAAATGTACTCAGAACCTTGGCTGAGGCCAGAGTATCTATAAGTTCATCTGCCCTTGGAATAGGGTGGGCATCAGTCCTAGTGATTGTATTGAAGCCTCTGTAGTCCACACAAAACCTCATCTCTCTTTTTCCACCCTTGGTGTGAGGTTTTGGCACAAGGACTACTGGACTAGCCCAGGGGCTATCTGAAGGTTCAATGACCCCCAATTCCAGCATCTTTTGGGCCTCTGTCCTGATGCAATCCCTGATATGATCAAGCAGTCTATAGATTTTACTCTTGACAGGCAGGCTGTCACCTGTATCCACTTCATGGGTTCACCAGGACAGGGAGAACATGTGTCTGTATAAATTGAGGAATTGCCTGCAATCAGTTTGCTGCTGATCAGTGAGGCTGCCCATCCAAGGCTACTCCATCTACTGACCCATCATCAGGGTTCTGAGAGAGGAGATCAGGTAGAGGGTCACTCTCTTCCTCCTGTCCCTCATCAGCTGCCATTAGCAAGCTCATGTCAGCCCTATCCACAAAAGGTTTCAGGCGGTTCACATGAAGTACCCTGTGGGGACTTCTTGGAGTACCTAGGTCCACCAAGTAGGTGACCTCACCTTTTTGTTCAAGGATAGTGTGGGGCCACTCCACTTATCTTGGGGAGCTGCTGGGGCCACAGGCTCCAACACACAAACTTTCTGGCCTGGCTGGTAAACACGCAGGACAGCCTTTTGGTCATTTAAGGTTTTTGGAAGCTCTTGGCTGGCCTCCAGGTTTTTAGTTGCCTTCTTCATGTACTCAGCCATATATGAACGAAGGCTAAGGACATAGTCCACAATATCCTGTTTAGGAGGTTTGAGAGGTTGTTCCCATCCCTTCTTAACTAGACACAATGGACCCCTAACTGGATGTCCAAACAGAAGTTCAAATGGGCTATAGCCAACCCACTTCTGAGGAACCTCTCTGTAGGCAAAAAGAAGGGAGGGTAGTAAGACATCCCATTTTCGCATGATCATACCGTTGAGGGTCTTGTTGAACCTTTCAACAAGCCCACTGCACTGTGGATGGTAGGGTGTGGTAAACTTGTAGTTTACTCCACACTCTTTCCACATGGCAGTGATATAACTAGACATGAAGTTTGTACCTCTGTCTGTTAAGACCTCCTTACGGAAGTCCACCCTGGAAAAGATTCCCAGGAGGTTATTGGCCACTACAGGAGCTGTAGTGGTTCTACTGGGAATTGCCTCTGGGTATCTAGTGGCATGGTCCACCACCACTATTATGTAACTGTGCCCAGATGCAGTTGGAGGGTTCAAGGGACCAACAATATCAACCCCTATCCTTCCAAAGGGTACCCCAACGACTGGAAGTGGAATTAAGGGGGCCTTGGTAGTGCCACCTGACTTACCACTGGCTTGGCAAGTGACAGGAGCGACACAACTCCTTGGTGTCTTCAGACATACGGGGCCAGTGAAAATGAGGGACAAGTATGTCCCAAGTCTTGCTTTGCCCTATGTGTCCTGCCAGAGGAATATCATGTGCTAGAGAAAGGAGGAAACCTCTGAACCTCTGGGGTATTACCAACCTCCTGGTGGCACCAGGCTTGGGGTCTCTACCTTCAGAATACAGAAGCCCATCTTCCCAATAGATCCTATGGGGCCCACTGATATTCCCTGCTTCCTCAGCAGCAGTTTGCTGTCTGAGTGGTTCCAGAGAGGGGCAGGTCTCCTGCTCCAAACTGAAGTCTGCCCTGGAAGGGCCCCCTGCCCCAAGAACTCTACCCGATCAGGTTCAAGTTCCTCTGGGGCAGTTCCTGCACAGGTACTGATATCATCTCCCTCAGGAGGCTGATCTTCACTGGGAGTTTGGGAGGAGGATAAAGCTTTACCCTTCCTGCTGCTCCTCTTAGGAGGCACCTGGTCCATTTTCCAGGATCCAGTGCTCCTTCAGTTCTGAGCTGTTTGGCCTGAGCCCTGGTGACAGCAAAGACACTGGCAGAGATGCCCATCATCTCTGCATGAGTCCTGAATTCTACTTCAGCTCAGGCTGAAGTTTCCAGATCATTGCCCAACAGACAATCTACAGGTAGAGCTGGAGATACCACAACCCTCTTAGGTCCAGTTACCCCTCCCCAGCTGAGATTCACAACTGCCAAGGAATGCTCAGTCGTGACATTGCTAGCGATGGTGACTTGGTACACTTGTCCAAGTATGACCTGTTCAGGGGACACAAGTTTCTCTGTGACCATAGTGACACTGGCCCCTGTGTCCCTGTGAGCCATTGCTTCTTTACCATTGATCAAAGGCTGTTGTCTGTACTTGCCCAAGTTAGTGGGACTTACCAGTAGGGTGGCAAGGTCTATGCCACCATCACAGACTAGAACAGCCTCAGATGGAGTTCTGACTAAGTCGGAGCCCATGTTAGAAACAAAGGTTAACCCCACGAATCCCTTGGTTGCTGTACTACCACTGGTGCTACGGGGAGCAGGTGCCTTAGGGGCCATGGTAGTAGAAGTTTCCTTGGCCTTTGGACAATCAGCATCCCTTGTCAAATGGGTCTTTACTTTACATAAATAACACCAAGGTTTCTTTTTGCCTTTCTTGGAATTTTGGGACTCACCCCCAGATGCAGGTTTTTGTGGGCCTTGAGAAGACTCCTTTTTGTCTTTTCCCTAGTCCCTCCTTTATCCTGGGTTTTAGAAGAATCTTGCTTCTTCTGGTCACCTCCATTACCATGGTTTTCCTGCTTAACCCTGGTGGGGTCCCATTTGTCTGTCTTCTTTCCCAATTCTTGGGGAGAGGTCAGATCAGAGTCCTCCAGGTACTGGTGCAAAAGTTGATTCTGACAGTTAATAAGGATGTGCTCCCTCATTATCAATTTGTACAATCCTTCATAGTCCTGAACCATGCTTCCACAAAGCCAGCCTTCCAGAGCCTTAATAGCACCATCAATGAAATCTACCCAGTCCTGGGTGTGTGCCTTCTGGGCGTCTCTGAACTTAATCCTATACTGTTCAGTAGTTAAGCCAAATCCATTTATGAGGGCACTCTTTAAGACTGAATAATTGTCAGCATCCTCTTCTCTAACAGTGAGGAGCTTATCTCTACCTTTGTTAGAAAAGGAGAGCCACAGGATAGCTGCCCACTGCCCTTGAGGGACCTTCTGAACTTTACAGGCCTTCTCTAAAGCAGTGATCCATTTATGGATATCATCCCCCTCCTGGTAAGGAGGGACTATCCTGCTCAGGTTCCTAGTTTCAAAGGAGGATTCCCTGACTCTAGGGAAAATAGTGCTGCCACCTGGGACTCTAGTCCCAAATTTTTCCTAGCCCTCTGGACTTCCAGGGTTTCTTTATCAAGGGCCAACTGGTCTTGCTTGAGCTCGAGTCTAACTCTCTCAAGTTTGATCAGGTGGTATTCCCTCTCTAAAGAGTCTCCCTCTTTCTAGAGATGGAGGTCCCTATGGAACTAACAGAAGCATTAGAATGGACAGAGGAGGATCTAGACCTCCCCTGCATTCTCTGCACCCTCCCAGGAGGTACAAAGGTGGACCTACCTCTAGGGACACCCTCTATACCATCTGCACTAGTCCCTGGGGGATCAGAGTTCACCAGGGTGGAGTCATCAGACTCCTCCTGGTCATACTCAGAATTAAGGTCACTAGGGGCAACCACTCCTGAGCCATCTTCTGGAGCTTCCCCATCCACTTTGTCCTGCTCTTCTGACCTATCAGGGATCTGGAGGTCATCTAGGATAAGCAACTCTAAGAGGTACTTAGTGGTGGGGTTACTACCGGTCTTTAATTTTCTAGTTATATACAGGGTCCTTAGTCGCTGGAACTTAAGACCACTGTATCTGGAGAGTTGGGACCCACTGGATTCCATAACTAAAGACATGGTGTCTAGGTGTATTGTAGTGTTGCACCTACCTACCCTAGTGAAAACTAAACTTCTTAAGATTGGAGAAAGGGTTGTACTAGACCCTTAATAACCAATCTAAAAGTTCAGTAGAACTTATTGTCTACAAAAATATTTTATATGTGCCTGATGCTATTTAATTTAATCAACACCTAGATTAGCTTTTACAGCAGAGCATTCTTAAATCGCAACCGCTGCACACCAATGTAGGAGGCTGGCTTAGTATATGGTGCACACTTATTTAAGTGTAGCACCCTGCACTAATCCAGACAACCCTTATGGTGATTTTAGTGGTCTTAGACAACCTTAGAAAGCTCTCTAAGTTGTAGCTGTGGAGAGCAGCCTTCAGGCTTAGTCCAGAAGGAGTGTTAAGCAGCTTATTTTACCAGTACTAATCATGTAGTGCAGTTTAAACTAAAAAAGAACCACACAGTGTACTTATAAAAATAGCAATATTTATTATACACACTCACTAACACATTGGTATATCTCCTACCCGGAGATATAAACACAATACACACAATATTTCAACAGGAGAACAGGTAAGTAGCACAAATACACAGTGGTCTCCGGGGGAGACCAATCCATATACTAATAAAGTGGTATGTGAACTGCGACCAAAGTCGAGACTTGGCCCAGAAGACTTAGAAGAGCTGCTGACCCACGGAACCACCCAAGGTAAGTACCCAGGGACCCCACGGAGGCCTTATGCAGATTGGAAACACAGCTGCATACTCAATGCAAGTCAATGGGGAAGTCGCGGTTGCAGTTTTCAAGAAGAAGGACCTTTCCCAGTGGACCCTGAAGAAACCCCCTGGAAGATGGAAGGTTGGAGAGTCCCCCCACCTGTGGATACCCCAGGAACTAGGATACCTACACCAGGGAAGCCGGATGCATAGGTGCGAAGTGACGATGGAAACAGCTGTAGACCACAATGGAGGACTTCAGAGAAGATGCCGCTGGCAAAGAAGGTGAAAGAGTCCGGTGGAATCCAAGGATGGATTCTTGAAGAGGAGTATCTGCAAGAAGAGGGGTAAGAGTCTATGCCACTTGGGAGTAACCAGGAGGCACAGAAGACCAATGACCACCGATGACGGAAGATGCAGGAGAGCTGGCGGTGACCATGTCACTGCAGCTGTGAGGACCAGGCGACGCTGTGGAAGATCAGAAGCCGTTCAGGAGCTGCCCCACACCGGAAGTCGAGAACCAGGGGGTTGGTGTCCGGCAGGAGCCACAACAAGCCTTTGCAGCAGCAAAAGATGTGGAAAATGAAGAAGGTGCAGCGTCGGGACCAGCAAGGTCCAAGGGACTCACCAAGTACAGGAGAGTCAGAGCAGGCCCAGAGCAAGCAGGAGAGCCCACAGGAGCCAATGAAGACCCTCAAGAGGACCCACAGGCACAGAGTCGCAGGGAGGACCTCGAGTAGCTCACCAAAGATGCACGCCCACAGTGCAGAGAATGCGGTGAGGACCAAGATCTTGGCAGGAAGAGATGCTGGAGGCTGGAGCTTCTTGGAGCCCGAAGATCTCTAGAGAAGAGAGTCAACAAGCCTTGGCAACGGCAAATCAACACGGTGCATAGGGGTGCTGTTCCAGCGGGATACTGGCTTCAAACTTGGTGAGAAGACAGTGCAGGCCTCAAGGGAGTTGCAGAACCACCACCTGTGTTGCTGGGCCTTTCGAAGTCTGGAGGACATCAGAAGCAGCAGACCAGTCAGCTTAGTTGCGATGCCTGCAGATGCAGGGGAGTGCCTCCTTCACTCCAAGGGAGATTCCTTCAGGTGTCTTTGATGCCCACAGGCCTGGAGAAGAACCTGGATGAAGCACAGGCACAGACAATGCCGAAGACTCGCAGGACGACGAGACCAGGAGCAGCAGGAGTCTTCCCAGATGCAGTCTCGGTTCCTAAAGTGAAGTCCAAAGTGCTCAGACGGTAGAAGTAGAAGTGGTTTCGGATCTGAATCTTGTCCCACGACGAATATGAAGAACCACCCGTAGGTAAGTTCTTAAGTACCCAAAGGAAAGGTTGGGACAATTCAGGGGTCCTCCCAGAGGAGGGGCTGGACAGCAGGGAGGATACTCCATTGTCCTTTGTCCTGTTTTCCACCAGAGCGGGAGCCAACGGCTCACTGAACCGGTTTCAACTGGAGTATGCAAAGAGGGCACCAAATGTGCCCTTCAAAGCAGTCTGGTTGCACTGGCAAGCGGCCCCACCCCAGCCCAATACACTAAGACCTGTCTGGGAGGTGGTTACACCTCCCTGTGAGAGGAACCCTATTGTTCTACCTTCCCCTGCTCGAACCTGGCTCAGCAGCAGGAGGGCAGAATCGTGTCTGTGGTCTGCAGCAGCACTAGCTTGCTGTTAGACTCTAAAAGGCTGGTACCGGGAATACAAGGGGGCTCCCTAGGGGATCCTCCGAGTACATGGGATCCTACTTCCAACACTGGAATCAGTGTTGGGGTAAAATTGCAACATGTTTGATACCAAACATGACCAGTTTCGGTGCAGTCAGTATGTAGTTAGACATCTCGTAATTGACTTTATGTCTACTATATGTATAAAATGGCTGACCACACTTACAAAGCCTGGAGAATCTACTACTGGGTTTGTAGGGGGTGTCCTGCTCATGCAGGGCACACTCACACTTATAACCAAGCACCCTGCCTTCAAGACTGAAAGGCCTGCCTTGGGGGTGACTTATAGGTTTGAAGTGCAGTGACCTCAGATATAAGGGAAATTATATCTGTTGTGAGTGGTACTAGCAACAGCTCACACAGGCTGCAATGGCAGGCCTGTAGTCACAGTTTGAGTGGTCTCCCATGGGTGGCATAATACATGCTGCAGCCCATGGGAGACCCCTGGTCTACCCTTGCCCTGGGTACCTTAGTACCATATACTAGAGACTTAGAAGGGCACACAAGTACCCAATTAGGAAGGTATGAAAGTACTTACCATAGTCCGAATTAGGGAGATAGCACAGTGACTGGGGTCCTGATTAGCAGGATCCCAGTCAAACTAGTCAGAAAATTAAATGACAACAGCAGAAAGTGGGGTCAACTATGAAAGCAGATCCTACTGTAGTGTAGCTCCTATTTCCCTAATAGGCTCTGCGCATTGGAATAATATCCCCTATAGGTTTGACATAGGACTAAGGTCAGTATGTCCCTATCGAGTATATTAAACTTAATTACTTGTGCCAGCTAACTCAGAGGCCACTAGAAACTCCTTGACAAACAAGAAGGGAGTAGTTTCTGGCAGCCGCAAAACATGACCACTTTGTTTCCCTTTAGAATCAGAACGTGTCCCAGAGTCGTAGAAACAATAGATAACTATTTCACTCAGCTCACTCGTGCATACTTAGTTTTCCTCAAAGTTACACAGAAAGAAATAGACTGGCGTTTCAATAAAAGATTTATTGAACAGTCTTGTTTCTGGTGTAAGTTAAATGTGCTGTTACGATCACAAGACAGTATGCAAGATAAATAATGTACAGCGTAAGCAGTAGAAATAAATAATACTGCGCTAGCATGATTTTTAGTAGATATTCATTTACATAAATAACAGACTAAAAATGCGAGTACTCATACGATGCGTTTCTTAGCTAGTTCTACCCCAATGTACCTAACCTAACCTAGGTGTAGGGAGAGGTATGAAGTAGGTGAAGTATTCCTTGCTATGGTATACTAAGAGCATGTTAAGTCTAGTATGCCTAGTATGCCAAGAGTCCCTCTAGGTTCTAGTCAGCTCCATACCTTTAGAATGAGAGAGGTGGGAATCTCTTTGCCAGACTCGAACTCCAACACCCCGCAAGGGAAGTCAGATCACTGGAAGCTGGACTCTCTGCGTGCAGTGATGACAGCGTCTTCTCAGTGCGTCAGGCCGGGAAACGGGCTCCTCTGAAGTCGAGGTCTCCTCTGATTTACAAGGTCTAGGGAAGGTATATTTATACCTGAGAGGTACCTCACAATGTTAGCATTGACGTGAATCGGTCAGCGGAAGACGTCATGAATGAACCCCTAAGGTATAACGGTTCATGCATAATAGATGAGTCCTTGAAGAAATCAATAGTCCTGTGCTAGGGAAACTCCCGAAGCCTAAGGGTCTGTTCTTCAAGAACTCGTTGTGACTTTAGGGTGGACGGATGTCGGAGACCATGCCTGTATTTGGAGTGCACGGTTTAATGCCTAAATAAGGACTGGGATTTTATGCCTATATAAGGGCAGGGCGAATTGTGCCTATATAAGGACATGATACAGGAAAGCCCGTGTATGGACACCCTAAGAGGAATACAACACCCACTCCACTTTCATGTGTACGATAATACTAAAATGCTAAACATTTAAAAATGCTAAACATTAAATGGAGTACCGCATATTGCTAAAATATTTCCTAAAACCTTTTAAAAGGCATTTAAAAAACCCATTAGAATGCAAAAGGTACTGTACATTTTAAGCATTGCTTTTCATTTCCGGCATATATTTTAAAATAAAATGCAATATGAATGAAAGAAGCAGTAATATATACATGTGACAAAAAAATGATCGATAAGTTTGTTCAAAATCAAAGTCATTTCACGTCATGGAAATTAATAAACCGTTCTAGACACACAAGATGACTAAGTGTCCGTGGAAGTACCGCGAAGTCTGTACTATAAGGCTAGTTCTACTTTAAGCAGATTGAAGTGCCATTTTAGTTCGAAAAAATGGGAAAAAGTTCAATTTTGGAAGAGTTCCAAGTTTTTTGAAAATGAAGGCCAAATTGTTACTGCATCTCTGGAACACTGTATGCTGAAGCAGAGTCAGTGTACAGGTCTGGTGTAAACATGAGATCATCTATTTCTGTAGACAAAACATCGTCCACTGAAGTTGGTATCAGTTGGAACACCTCAAGTAGTAGATTAATTGCACAGAGATGTGAAGCATCGCTTTCGGCATAGGTTGCCGCAGCAATGTTCGCGTCCGTTGTTACCTGTGTGCCTGTAGATCTTTCTCGTACCTCAGCAGCAGCCGGAAGCGTCTGTGAGATCTCAATGAATGCTGACATCAGGATTGGTAGCCTCTGGGGACAACACAGAGCATGGGCCGTTATTGGGACCAGAAGAGTATCGACATCCGTTGCCGTTGCTGATGGAAATGTTAGACAGGTGTCCAACACGCATTCTTCACCGCATAGCAGGCATCGTAGAACAGGTAAGATGCAATCTTGACAGATTGGTCTGAATGACAGGAACCACGTCGTATTCAGGTCCCGTAGACGAGTCATGCCCAAAAGCTGTACTATTCGCTCACGGCACTTTCGTTCAAGGAGAGCTTTCTCCATTTCGCTCGGAGTGATGTCTGCAAATAGGCTGGCCATAGCGTAATAGCAGGAAGAGAAATAGAATTCCGGCAACAAGTGCTAGAATTAATGGTATGCCACCAAACACCGAATGTGCAAAGTTCGGGATGATTCCGAGTATTGCCTGGAAAGGTGCTAACAGACCGGTACAGATGCTCTTAAATACATGTACAATTCCACTTGTATCAGACATGTTGAAGATACGTGTTATCATTTCTACGAAATGTATAGGGCAGTTTGTACGTATTAAAGTCTGTATCTCAGCCGAAGTCCTTGCTACTTGTAGATCATAGGTTTCTTTGGCCGAGGTCAAAGGCACTGTTTGCTGTAAAAGCATGGCTTTCATTCTGCTCAAAGTATCAAATCTTATAAAAGAGACGTTCAGCGAAGGCCACAAAGGCGACTCCCTGACTGTGTCTATTGGGGCAAACAATACTTGCATACAGCAAGTGACCCTGGAGTTGACCGTTACTAGATATGGGATGCCTGGCAGCATTCCACAGCAGCTCTGATCATTCAACATGAGGTAACTCCCATTAGAAAGTTGTCCAAATGTTGGATTAATCACAGCAGCTGGTGTACCCTACTGATGGCAAGACAAATTTGCCACAGAACCATTACAAGCCCCGTGTAAAGAAATGTCCTGACATATAAGTGAACCGCTCAGTGCACATTTACAGTGTGTACCGCTCAAAAACACTTCACGATCCCCACTCCAACATCTATATGTATACGGTAAATCCCAAGATGTCTTAATGTATTCCTTACCCAACCTTTCATATTTGCCTGCTTGCATTCGTCTGAGGCAATACTGAAACTGAAAAGTAGTCACAGGTAATGTTATTTTGCCATGAATGAGCCATTCTGTAGCTGGTTTTTCTGCCACTGTGAACGGTAACTTTTCCAGTTTTTCAATGCTCAGCACTGTATACTTTGCTCCTCTTTGTGCCAGTTCGATCTGTTTATCAGTTAGATTGTATACTGCAAACAGAGCTGACGTGTTGATGAAACGCCAAGGCACAGCCCGCTCGCAAAGATTGCAGCGTCCAGCTTAATAACACAATAGAACGTAATTGAGATTGGCCTTGCTGTAACATCGCCAAATCTTGTTCTAGTATGTCGATAGCAGAGGATACAATGCCATCCAATGAATATATTCTGGAGGACAAAGTTGTTAACCCATTGTCGACCACAGAGAGGGTTTTCTCTAAATTAATACGATCAAGTTCACGTATTCGTTCTGCGGCCTCCATCTGTGACACTTTCCATGCTTCATTATAGGCAGCATAAATGCCGGCATATATGAAACGTTTTTGACGCGGTTTTCTTGGTCCAAGCAAGAATTCCCTAAGGTCTGCGTCTTCTTTAAGTAAGGATAAGTGTTGTTTCACATCCTGTAGTGTAGATTTCTGAAGCCAATCGAGGCATAATTTTCCTACACTGTATGTTGTTACTACCCCCGGATGCTGTCTTTGGACGTATCTTGGGTCTGGCCTATGAATAGTAAAGCCCTGAGTTTTATTCAGGAATCTTTCCTGACAGTTGTTCGTGTCTGTGGGCCAGATTAACCATTTTCTCCAATCAGGATTAGATCTGTTGAGTTGTAGTATTTGGTCAACTGTAACCGCTGCCTGTGTTTTGTTATCACCGGCAGGTGTTGGTACAGAAGGTGTTTTCATCTCTTTAATCTTGGCTAGCCCAAGACATGATGTTTGTTGGACAGTTTCATTCAAAAACATTATTTGTTCAGGGATGATACAGGCTCTAAATAAAGCTTCTATCCCCTGCACTTGCCAATCTTTAGTACCCCACACAGTTGTTGTGTCTATTGTGTTTCTCCATAAGTCGAAACCCTGTCTAGACAGCTGGGCAATAAATGCTGCAGAGTAAATCTGTTTCGTATTAGTTAACATCATTTTCAGTCCTGTTTTGTTTACATTTTTATAGTAAAACGTTTCTGGATCAGATGTATTGTAACCTGAAAAATACGGAAACTTGTTAGCAAATGTTTTTGAACTACCTTGTGGTGGTGTAGGACAATGCTTCCATTGGTTAAACAAACACATTTCTAGGGTATGCAGATTTATGCAAATAATGATGACCATAGTGGTTATAGCAATACAACTCTTCATAGTCTGATGAACCCTCTAAATATTCATTTCTAGAAAATGCAGCAGATTTTTCTAGGTCAAACATTATGTCATTAACAGTCTCAAAGTCCCAATCATCAGAATAGGTACTGGACGAAATCAGATCACTTAGTGAAATTTTAAACAAATGTGGAATGTTCAATTGTTCAGTCGGGCCGAAGATCTCAAAATCTGTTTTGTCCCACACTATACCATCCTGTATAGGAACAGGTGTGATGTTCACTGATGACAAGTCTCTTGCTTCACGATGGGAAGATTTATGAGGTCTCAAAAGTACGTTCACGTCTTTTCCTTCAGTATTCACATGGATGTATCTGCCACTTATAAGCACGCTCACAGTTGTAACCAAAGCTAGCCAGAGCAGGAAAACAAAAAGTCCAGATAGAATCCAGAGTTCAATCCATGTAGAAACCAAATAAGTCTTTTTCAAAAAGTGAAGAAAGTCTTGTACTTGCTGCTTGAATTTCAATGATGCTGGCGTCGTTTCAGGTTCACTCGGATCTTCTGAGAACGTATCAAAGTTAATGAAATAGCCAGAAGCAGTTCTGTCAATTGTTGGAATTGCATCAGGATTTGTAGAAATCGCTGGAACCAGTTGATCACTTGCTACATTGGTGTAGACAGGTGTATTTGGACGAACTGTTACTTGGTTTTCAAGAGGGATGAGTTCCATAGCGTTGTTGCTTAGTCCTCCATCTGTTACAGCTGAATTCTCGATGGTTATCAGTCTTTCAGTCTGAACCTCTTGGATAGTAGCGAGAGGAGTGCGTCTGCTACTAGGTCGGAGTCCACGTGGTCTACTATTTAGTATTGGCCACATACTGTGGTTTGATGAGGTCGATGGACAGAAATCTTTTCTCCTTTCTTCCAGCAAGGGGCGGCAGAAGTACTGTTCTTGTTCCTTGAACTGCTAGGACAGGTACTGGTTGTCTGTAAGAAGGTCCAAATTCCTTCTTGTCTGCAATTGTTTCTCTGACTAGATCCCCAACTTTTGGAATCCAGACAGGCCTTGCTGGGACCGCCGGTTTGTCCCCAGTGGTGGTTGGCTGTAGGAATACGTTGCTTTGTTTCGTTCTTAACTCATTCAGTTCCTGTAAAACAGCCAGACGATCTTTGATATCAAACGTTTTATTTTCCACCACTGTGCCAACGTTATCGAGATCTGGTACCCACATTCTTGTCCCAAATAGGACCTCATATGGAGTGACCCCTCCTAGAGAACTTCTTGGCAGATTGTTTAATGAGCGCTGGACCCCATTGAGATGTTTGACCCACCCATCACCCGAACCTAATACCCTAGCTGTTATAGACTGCTTTATGTCCCGGTTTTTCCTTTCCACAACCGAATTTCCCTCAGGATGGAATGGAGAGGAGTACCGCAATGCAACGCCCAGACTGGCCATGGCTTCTTTGTAAGCCCGAGAGCTAAACGCAGGGCCCTGGTCAGAATGTAGCATGCCTATTGCGTATGTGCCGATAAAGACTCGCAAATCTTTTATAACAGTTTGAGCGTCAGCCGAGCGCTGAGGCCATATCCATAGGAACCTAGAGCAAGAATCCACTGCAACCATGATATATTTATAGTTACCGTCCCTTTGCAGGGGACCGCAGTGGTCCAGGTAAACACAAGCTAATGGTTTGTCTGAAATTAACAGGGGTGTCTGCGCAGGGCGTTTCACTGTGGAGACTTTCATCTGTTGGCATATATCACATTCTAAAACATAGTTCTTTGTTTGTTTTCTAATGCCAGGCCACCAATATCTTTGCTTGAGTAAAGATACTGTTGCAGAAACACCTGCATGGGCAGAAGCTATCCCTTCGTGTGCTGCTAGGATTAGTCCTAATCTACGTTCCTTGTTTGGAATTACCCTATCCCCCACTCCAGGGATTCGAGCAAAAGGAACGTTGTTCGCATCAATTACATAAGAGTACTTGAGTGGAAACTTTTTGGGTAACGCTGCACTGCTGCCCTTGCTTGAAGCATTGACAGCCAACATTATCTCACCGTCTATTTTTGTTTTTGAACGAGTGATCGCAGCTACGGAAGCCATCTGAACAGCCCCCTTTGCGGCTTCGTCAGCCAATGAATTCCCTGCAACGTGAACGCCATCACGTTGATGACTCAGTGTGCGGATCACGTGAGCCTTTGGTAGTTCGTTTTTCAACTGAACTACTTGTTCCCAAAGCATTTTGTGCTTTATTGTGCCACCTTTCGCATCTTTGAAACCATTTTCTAGCCAGTTTTGTATATACTCATTATACGACTGAACACAGTAAAAGGAATCGCACACTATCAGTGTGGGGAATTCTCGATCTGTACTTTCAAGTGCCAGTTTGAATGCTTGTAGTTCAGCTCGCTGAGCTGTACAATCTCCTAGAGACTGGGTTTTTGTGACCATAGGTCTGAAGATGCCATCTCGCATGCGACCTTTAACGATTGCACACGCTGCACTGTAAGCTTGCTTACTCCCTGTTGCGGGCTGTGCGGATCAGTCAGTGTAAATTATGAATTCGTACTGATCGAGAGGCAGAATCTCAGTGGGCAGAGGACATTCTTGTTCATATTGCAGGAATGCTTGTGTTTTTAAATCTGAATCAAAAACATATTCAACATCTGTTGCAGCAAGAGAATTAACCCACTGTATCCATCTTGGATGTAATGCTTTAGCATTTGGAATGCTCGCTTTTGTGACCGCTTCTAAAGCTGGTACTGGGGCTACGACAATAATGCGTTTCCCTTGGGCTAAGGCTCTTTCTTTTGCTACAGCGGTTTGAACTACTGTTAGAATTTTTTCAGTTGAACTGAAGCGCATTTCCGCTTGTGTGTACAAGTGCGATTTGTATGCGATTGGTATTTTTTCACCCTCATTGAATGTTAAGGAGGTGAATCCGCATTGACCCGAAATTATTCGGATCACCAAACTGGGTTGACTTACGCGTGTTTGTAAGTGATTTGTTGCTAACATGTTAGCCTGGAGTGAACGCAAGATTTCTGTGTGTTCGTTTGTCCAATTTTTGATTGAAAAATCAGGTTTGATTAATGCGTAGAGAGGTTTAACCCTTTCTGCGTAATTTAGAATGTATGTTCTTCCAAAGTTTAGGAAATCCATAATGGGTTGTAAGTTTTCTAGCGTTTTTGGAGGTTGGAGCAGCGCACACTTTTCTAAAAAGTTAGCTGCCAAGCTCTTGCCTTCACTTGAAAGCTCATATCCTAGAAATAGGACATTGAGATGGGCAATTCTGGACTTTTTGAAGTTGAATTTGTAGCCCTCAGAGGCGAAGCCCGGTATAATGGTATTCACCCTGTTCAAGTGTTTTTCCAGGTCATCGTCCGTTAGATATATGTCATCGACATAGGACAATGCCTCATTGTCATAAAGTTGTAGTAACTCCGTTACCCTCGCTGAGAATAACCCCGGGCTGTTCTTGAACCCTTGTGGGAGTCGACAAAAGTGACGCTGGGTCCCCATTATGGAGAATGCTGTTAAGTACCTGCTTTCAGGTGCTATGTTTTGACAAAAGAAACCATTTGAGATGTCTAATGTTGTTTTGTATTTTTTACGCACAATGTTATTCATTAATGCTGTGCTATGTGCATTTTGCACTGCAAAGGTTTTAGAACAAGTGTTTAAATGTCTGTAATCCAAAACTAGACGATATGTATTGTCTGGTTTGGAGACAGGAAACAAAGGATTGTTCATTGAGGAGGTGCATGTTTCAATCACCCCTTGGTATTCAAGTTGATCTAAGATCTCCCGGACCTGTTTTTTAGCTTCTTGCTTTATTGGATACTGCCTTTGTGCAGTTGGTTCATGTTTCAGATGTATTTTATGGTGAGGGGAGTCCTCATCTCATCCTACATGATTTTTATATAATGCTGGGGCCTGGGCTACTGCCCATTTCCTGGCATATGTATATTTTAGGTGAATTGGAATATGGTTGGAGAAGGCAGGCATAATAATGTCCTCGCCGTGTCGGCACTCCCTGACAAATTGTGGTGGCCAGTCTTTTTCTGCTAGAAGTATGTCATAGCCCCTTGATAGTCTTTCCCAAAAAAGTGCTTTCACCTGTCTAGGTATGTCTCCCTCCATCCGGAGTGTTATTTCATATAACTTTTGTGGAGTACTAACCCTGGTGTCTACAGTCTCTACTGTAATGAACTCATTCAAGTCCACTATCTCCAGAAGTTCCTTCAGGTTCTGGCGAGCTATTGTGACTTCTGCTGCACTGTCCAGCATTGTCTGAGCCCATTCTCCGTTCTTGAGTTGTGTTCTCAGTATTCTCGGCATGTCTGACCTTCAGACCTGCTACTTTCTTTTTGGAGAATTGAGGTTTTGCTTTATTTTTTGGAGCGTGTTTGTCGTCTTTCGATTTTACGCGTTCTTCTCTATGTTCTGACCGTCCTCTTCTTTCCGAAGTCTGTGATGAGATCTGAAAGGGACGAGAGGAACGTGTATCAGTATCTTGATACCTGTCAGGTTTTCTCAAATTATCCCTATTCCTGAGGTTATACCTCCTTTCAGAGGGCTCCTTTTGAGGAGACCTACCTCGGGATTGAGAATGTTTCTCGTTTGAATTTTGTTTATTAGTCTCCCACTTCTTTTTAGAAGATGTAGGATTTTGTTTAATAGAGTCCTTCTCAGGACTTTCAGATAGTTTCGGCTTCACTGGTCTTCCACCCAAACTATCTCTGCCTAATTCTGCATAAGATTGTTCTATAATTCTGGGTAGCTCAGTTTGATGTTCTGTAACATCAAATTCCCTTAATTTTTGGCGGATCGCCACTGCTGCTGCCTCCCCTTTAATATTAGATAATATTATTGTTGAGACCTGGTCGAAATTTTTCAGTAATTTCATACCTAAATTTAGAGCAGGCTCTGCCCCGTATTCGTTTTGAATTTGTTTCAGGACATCTGGGATTACCGCAATTGACGGAATGCCATGTGTTTTAGTATAGATGGCAGCAAAGACTGAGCCCCAAGTGGTGCAGTCTTCCAGTTGTGGTGTGATCCCCATCGGTAAACTGATTGTTAGGATTCTGTGTTTCTCATACGGGCTAGTATTTGGAAATACTGCTTCGATTTGAGTAATTTCTTAAGCTATCCAGAATGGAATTTGCTCACGTTTTGTGGGCATTTTACCCATGACTGCGTATAGAGTCTGTGGTGTAATTTTTTGTGTATTCCCCTGGTGAGGAGTTTGATTTGGAAATGTCAATGGTGGTTGGACTGTGAAAGTCTGCATGACATATTGGACTAGTTGTCTGTAGATTTTTATTAACTCTGTAAGTTGAGTAAGTAATTCCTCGTCTGACATCTCTTCAATGTCAGGATGAGGTGTGTAGCCGGCTAGAATCGGCCATGTTGCTCCTGGTCTACCTAGTGGACCGAGCCTGGTAATGTTTCTGTGATGTTTTAGGGCGCCTTTAAACCAGAGCTGATGCTCTTGGTATGTTATTGGAATTTCAATATCCTCGAAAGGAATGTATTCCTCTGGTGGATCATCTTCTTTGTAGAAGTGAAACATGTGTGTTACTGGATTGGATTCAGGAAATATTACCCATGAATAGAATACCTCTGTCTGAAAGGATTCGTGTGCCTCTATCACGAAAACTGCTCTACCACCTCTTGGTGGCAGGCCATGTTTTATAAGTTTTAGAGTGATGGCTCTTCTTAAATTTGGATGAATGTCTATAACACCCTCCTCGGTTTCATTTAAACCTGTAATGTTAAAAACTGCTGCTTCGGCTGGATCAGCCGCAGCTCCACCGTTTCCGGTCTCAGTGTCGGAGCCAGGCATTTTGTTGTTTGAAAAATGTAGAACAAGTTTCAAGGAAACAAAGATAAGGTACACAATATTTTGGAACACTGTATCCTTCAACGTTGAGCAAACCAAACAGCTAATATATAGGGTACTGCCCTATGTAGCCGTGGTGGATACTTAACCCTGCCCACTCCAGACGTCTTTTGGAGTATATGGGTAGGGGTCTCTGAGAGAAAAAGCACGGCTGAGTTACTCAGTATCTAACGTTGAATTACCGCCTTACCAAACGTTGGGCGCCATGTAGTGTAGCTCCTATTTCCCTAATAGGCTCTGCGCATTGGAATAATATCCCCTATAGGTTTGACATAGGACTAAGGTCAGTATGTCCCTATCGAGTATATTAAACTTAATTACTTGTGCCAGCTAGCTCAGAGGCCACTAGAAACTCCTTGACAAACAAGAAGGGAGTAGTTTCTGGCAGCCGCAAAACATGACCACTTTGTTTCCCTTTAGAATCAGAACGTGTCCCAGAGTCGTAGAAACAATAGATAACTATTTCACTCAGCTCACTCGTGCATACTTAGTTTTCCTCAAAGTTACACAGAAAGAAATAGACGGGCGTTTCAATAAAAGATTTATTGAACAGTCTTGTTTCTGGTGTAAGTTAAATGTGCTGTTACGATCACAAGACAGTATGCAAGATAAATAATGTACAGCGTAAGCAGTAGAAATAAATAATACTGCGCTAGCATGATTTTTAGTAGATATTCATTTACATAAATAACATAGACTAAAAATGCG
The DNA here is from genome assembly GCA_963921515.1 of Calotriton arnoldi. Lineage (NCBI taxonomy): Eukaryota > Metazoa > Chordata > Amphibia > Caudata > Salamandridae > Calotriton > Calotriton arnoldi. The sequence goes on from CAWUFW010000663.1 coordinate 590,078, forward strand.
AGTACTCATACGATGAGTTTCTTAGCTAGTTCTACCCCAATGTACCTAACCTAGGTGTAGGGAGAGGTATGAAGTAGGTGAAGTATTCCTTGCTATGGTATACTAAGAGTATGTTAAGTCTAGTATGCCTAGTATGCCAAGAGTCCCTCTAGGTTCTAGTCAGCTCCATACCTTTAGAATGAGAGAGGTGGGAATATCTTTGCCAGACTCGAACTCCAACACCCCGCAAGGGAAGTTAGATCACTGGAAGCTGGACTCTCTGCGTGCAGGGATGACAGCGTCTTCTCAGTGCGTCAGGCCGGGAAACGGGCTCCTCTGAAGTCGAGGTCTCCTCTGATTTACAAGGTCTAGGGAAGGTATATTTATACCTGAGAGGTACCTCACAATGTTAGCATTGACGTGAATCGGTCAGCGGAAGACGTCATGAATGAACCCCTAAGGTATAACGGTTCATGCATAGTAGATGAGTTCTTGAAGAAATCAATAGTCCTGTGCTAGGGAAACTCCCGAAGCCTAAGGGTCTGTTCTTCAAGAACTCGTTGTGACGTTAGGGTGGACGGATGTCGGAGACCATGCCTGTATTTGGAGTGCACAGTTTAATGCCTAAATAAGGACTGGGATTTTATGCCTATATAAGGGCAGGGCGAATTGTGCCTATATAAGGACATGATACAGGAAAGCCCGTGTATGGACACCCTAAGAGGAATACAACACTACTTTCCTACAATCTGCAAACAGAAGTATAGGAGTTTTAGCCCTGTTAAGAGTAGGGGAGTCATTTACACACTTTGTCAGTTCCCCGGCCACATCATTTATATATAGGGTGAACAGGGTGGGAGCCAAAATGTACCCCTGTCGAACCCCTCTTGCGACTGGGATAGGATGTGCTTTGTATGTTCACCTCTATCACGCTACCTGACCTGTGCGTAGTTCTTTTCATGCAACCTAGCTAGTGATTCAATTAACCCACCTGGAACTCCCATTGCTGCTCCCCCAGGGTACCAGATCAAATGTGGCACGCAGATCGACAAACGCCACGTAAAAACTTTCTGGTTGCCCAACAGGACATATTTCCAATAAACGAGGTCAAATTTAATATAGGACATTTCCTGTACAGTAAGGTAGTGCTCAGGGAGTCCAAAAAGTTTTTTTTGTAGAATGTGCAAGAAGTTGGCATTGAAGCGTTTTCTAGAGAACCTTATCCAATGTAAAATACAGTCCTTCAAACATCCAAGAAAGTAGGAGCCATGAAATTGTGTTTCCATCCAAACTTTTCTTTTATTGAATCATTCAGGGATGTGGAGTTCCTATAGCCCAATGCTCAGGACATATTGTTTGGGGTCAAGGGCAACAAGTTTTCATGTGTATTTTGTCCTTGGGACAAGAAGGCCCAACCCCCTGCAGCACAAACCCTTTGGCTGCCAGTTTGCAGTACCACATTATGAATCAGAGATGGGCACTGTCTGCAGTTAAGGTAATATTTTTGTCCATATGTTAATGCTGTTCAAACTTGTATTTATGGTTCATTAATTGATAGCCTTTATTATTAGGGTGAGCGCTCTAAGTAAATGTTGTAAGCTCTGACTGCACTACTGACAGTGGTTCCAATATAAAAATGTGTACACACGTTTTCAAAGTTTAGCAATATGAGGCAATGTATAATGCTCCCAGAATGCTCTCTGATTTGATGCAAATATTTGCAGAAGCTTGAAAGCAAGATTGAGGATTCTTTGCTTTCAAAATAAAATGTTCATTAAAAAAACGAAAGCAGGAAAAAAAACATTTCGCTTAACCACTGTAAAATTTTAGGTACCATTTCTTTGCAGCATCATTTAGTAACGTGTTGATGCATACTAGTATTTCCCAAAAATATTCATAATGGAAAATCAGTGTAACCAGTTTCAATAAGATTATGAGAAACAAAAATAAACAAGCATTGGCAAAGCCAATAGGTCTGAAATTGGTGGTCAGCTTTTTAGTTTTGTCAATGTGTGACTTGTTTTGGCATGGCTTTTGTAAAACCTTATTGGTGTGGGAGCTGCCGGGCCCTCACCATTATAACAAACATTGGCAAAAGCAAAAGTTGTTTTTGGTCTCAAAAAGCACACAAAGCCACAGTTACTGGCACTGAACAAAACTACTTTGTGTGCCGATATGCTTCTTGTGAAAGAGCAGGATGCTGTCACTCACAGTGAAGCCAGACGATACAGAGAGAGAGACAGAATTTTAATAAACTCAAAAGGTCATGGTCAACGCCAGAACAAATTAGGGTCCCAATTATTAAAGAAAGTCTCAAAAGTGCACCCATGGTATATGTCCTTGCATTAAGTGTAGCTATACGGCTTTCGTGAATTCCCAAGAATTTACAGAAATAGGTCAAGAAATATTACTCCTAGAAAATATTTGTGAACTGCATTTTAGCATGAGCAAATATGCATGTGTAGATTTGCTCATGCGAAAATCTGAGTGTTTGCAAGTTCACTTTCCCTCCAACCACTTTTTTTCCCCAACTCTGGAAGAAGGTTTACGTCTGCCATTGTCAGGAGTAAATTGCCAACATTTCTCAGTATGGGAACAGATTAGAGAAGAGTCGCTGAAAACCCTTAAAACATGCAAGTTAGTAGGTTTGCACAGACTCAAAAAGTCATTCTAACCCTGGAACTATTGCTTATCACTACCTTCAGCCCCAGTATGTAGATCTCGCGGAAACATGGCAACATAAGGGGATTGCAAGTATTCAAACACTACTATGGAATGAGCCCTGGCATAATCAGAGAGGCTATATCAGAGCTCTTATATAATGAGATTGCTGCCATAATTTGTCGCCGCACTACATGGCACCAAAGGGACAAGAGGATTTTGTTACAGGACAAGTAGATTTATGTAGCACCCTGCCCCATGGACAAGTAGATATTTTATTAAATTGAACACCCCTGAATCATTTAGTAATACTCCAACATCAGTCCTGCCAATGCGTTTCATCCCCAAAATGGGACTTCAGAATTTTATTCAGTTCATCCGATGAATCATCGTCAAAGTATATATCAAGCTGTGGTCAAGTTTCCTTCTCCTCAGTGGGTCCTGTGCATATTGCAAAGACGGACGCGAAATGAGATGCTGGCATGGTAGCAGCAAGGAAGAGTGTCGGCATTTCGGGATACTTGAACAAGGGGAAGACACATTCATAGCAAGACACATCCATAACACATCCTAGAAGCTGGAACATTTTAATGCAGGGATGCTTTAAGGGTGGTTACCGAGCAGGCACTCTTGAAACTTGTGGCAGGGACTCACTACCAGACTAATTAACAGAGCTATCACTTCCCTCTCTCATTTTAAGGCTGCTCTAAAAACACCTTTGTTTACTGGGGAGCCTTTTTAGTAGATGTCCACCACAGTCCAATCATAACTCTACTAAAATGTCAACTGTAAGGATCGTAATTCCACATTTGACTTGTTGCATTTCTATTTTCCTCTTGCAAGTATCTATGTTGCTTTTAAATATGGCTTCACACATTGCTCTAGGTCTTACCCATTTTTCTTTGTGGCTTGTATGCCATGTCTAATAGAAGTGCTTCTGCGTTTAGCTGTACATAATGACAATAGTTATCCAGCAAGTCACTCCAAGATTAGGGTGCAAGCATTTTGGTGATGATGATATTCAAGTGGTGCTAGTTGGTGCCAAGGCCAATGCCTTACACCATCTGGCTTTACTACCAAGCATTCCTCCTAGTCACTGTACAAAAGGTGGGTGGGTAGCAAGCAGCTGGGGTACTGACTCACCTATAGAACAGAATATTGGTGCATAACCAGAGGGAGATGAATGGACACACTTATTATCCCTGCTGGAAAATCTGGAACTTCTGGGACATCAGCAATTCTATGGCTCACGGTACAGTTGAACCAGTTCAGAGCCATGTAATTAGAAGCCATGCTAAAAAGTCAAGATTTTGTGGCTGGGATAAACAGAGAAACAGAGGACTGAACAGAGAAAATGGTGTAACTTCAAAAAGGTAGACTTTGAAGGGGTCAGAAAGGCAGCTCTCTCAGTGAGGTGGGTGAAGAGCATGCGTGTTCAACGATCTGATGCACATGTACTATGGATTTGGATGGCCTTGAAGCCTACGAGAAGGAACGGCAGACAAAAGCACAGCAGCAGGCCATTGGATTTCCAGTGGCTGGATTAGCATATCCTTCCTGCCAACTAATGGGAGATCAAGGTCTGTCTTAAGAGACTATCCTGATCTACATCTACAAAAGAAATCAGGCAGAAACCACTGACTGTCAATAATAACGTGCTGACTATAGAAAAGTAAGTAAGTCAAGATAGCTTTCTGGCCGATTGGGAAGGGTGATCGGGGGAGGGTACTGGTTTTGAGTTGGGATGGGGTCATCAACCCCCAAAGTGTAAAAATCTATCAGCATTCAGATATGTTGTTTTGTCCTATACACAAAAGTGGTGGGTGGAGTCAAAATGGGTTCAGGTTGGTGCTATGGCAACAAATGACTATGCAACTCAACTAGGTTTTTAAGTAATATATTAATCTGTGGTTTCCCGTCAGCCTTGATAAAAGACGGCCCTAGTAAAGTACATCATGTCTGCTTCTAACTCAGTACAGTAGGCCAAATGGTGTTCAGGAAATCACTGCAATGTTTCTTGGGGTAACAAGCTATCATGTGTGCCATCCCTCAATATAGACTATTTTATCCTACGTGCTATCAGTTCATTTGTGTATGTGTCCTGGGTGACCAATACGTTTTATTATTCAAAATGTGGTTTCCTTTTATATTTTCCTTTTTTATTATGTAAAGTCACTCAGTTTCAGCCTTCTTTGTCAGTTCACTAAATTTCAGTATAGAGGAGTCCGGGATGTAACAAGCATTAGAGCCTTCACTCACCAATTCTGTCCTGCCCTGGAAGGGACCCCTGGACTTTCTGATCAGTGAAGGCAGACAAAGTATTACTGTTTATCAAGAAGTGCTTCACCGAGCTATTTATACTAACTTGAACCTGGCAACAAGGTAACTCAGGTACCAGGTTCAATCGATGTGTGCCTATAGATAAACAGTGAAAACTGGAAAAGAAAATCTCATGCACACGTGGAGAGAGGTTGTCTCAAGTGGTCCGAATGGAGAAATGTAGAGAGAAACAGAGGGACATAATTTTTCAGACAGAGCTACAGTCAGCCTAAAAAACAGTGCCATAATGGCCATACCAATTGGAGAAATCTGCTGCAAAGACTATCCTACAAGGTAACTTCATTCCTCTGTAGGAAACCTGGAATCAGGTGCACAGATACAATACCATGCAGTATTTCTCCAGGCCCTTCTTTATACTTGACTACAATACTCCATCCAGAAAGAGGCAGATATTGTTTTCTACTATAGGAAATTTGGATTGAATGGAAAAAAAATTTCTCCACTGACTCGTGGTTATATTAACTTCTTCATGAAATATGAAGTGTGCTCATTCCACGACCAGATGTTTTTTGTCTTTTGTCCTCAATTTCATAGTTTGATAGTGTTTATACTGTTTGCTATGTAGTGTACTCAGACTGGCCACGCAAAGCTTTTGGACAAACCAAAATGTTCCACTGGGTGAACAGCATGTTTACAAAACCACGGAATTAAGTGAAATGTAATAAATGTTTTTAGATTCCTGTAAAATAGGACAGTATTCTGTTCTGCAGCTTGGACAGTGAAAAAAACATTTCATAAACAATTGAGAGAAGCTTGAACTGAATCTGGAGTCAAGCAATTCCAAATATACATATATATGTTTTTATGGGAGGCTATGGGAGGCTGCACTCTGCTCATGCCCTGAAGGACTATCCCAGTTCAATACAAAATTCTCTCACAAACTCATATTTCCACTTCTGAATACTAGAAATCAATATGCAGGTGACTGATTCTCATGTTTAACCAGCGAGGGTACCTCAATTAAAAAAGGTGATTTTTTCCCAAAATTACTTGCAAAATGTAAAGTTCTGCCTTCCTAACACAGGAACTAGACAATGGTCCTTAAAATGATTTCTTCAGTTTCTTAGGTACATGTATGAAAACTTTTTTAACCAGTAGCGGCTGATACCGGACGGGGGTTGGTGAGGCGGGCATGGGGGGGGGAGGAGGGGGGGGGGGGGAGATTGAATTGTGATTGTAATTGCATTTATATATCACTTACTACCCCTCAAGGTGTCAAAGCACTTTTTCGGAGAGTAGCACGCTACTCTGGACCCAAAAAAGATTAGTGGTAAATTAGTATAGTGAAATATGGAATTAATTTGAGCGGTGGACATGTTAGTTTGGTATTTGAATTGAAAAGGATAGCGGAGGGATAGAAGAGGGGAGGGTTTGTATTTAGATAGCGCTTGCTACCCCTGATGAGGTGTTGAAGCGCTTTTTGGCAAGTAGCAGGATACTCCGGAACCGAAAACTGAAGAGCAGAGGTTAAGTTATTGTAAAAAGAAGTACAGGGTAAGGCGATCCACAAAGGGACAGTAAAGAGAGAGGCCATGTGTACAAATGCACGTAGAGAGACAGAACAGCTCCACCAGCATCTGAAAAGGGAAAAAGCAGAAAGCACAGAATCAAGGAGAAAGGGGCAGAAAATTGGAAATAAACACAGCAAAAAGAATGTCCGAGGGAGGCTACCAGCACTTTGATCAGCAGGGACAATCATTCTAATTAGATGTGAAAGCAAATCTAGCTGATGATTTCAACAATTCAATGTGACTGAAATCTTGTATGCAACAAATAAAGAAGTGGATATCTGCCGATCTCTTGAATTTTAACCCTGAGAAAACCAATTTCCTCTCCACCAAAAGTCCACACAACAAGCGAGGAGTGTCCCGCCAAATTAAACTATGGCAAATTTTCCTCAGCTGTGGCCAATGAGGTGGAATCTTTGAGCACTTGTGTGCCTCTAAGCTCTCAGGTCCACATGTACGAAGCATTTTACTGGTCGCAAATGGCCCGACCGGTAAATTGCATTTTGCCATGGAAGAGAGGCAAAATGAGACTCAGTAACTGGTTACTGAATCGCATTTTGCTTTTGCGATTCGGTATGAAGAAGGGGCGTATTTAGGGCGTCTCTTCCTAATATCGAATAGCACTGGTATGTATTAATACTTTACGACCGGAATGTGGTCACAAAACATTCATAATTTACCGACCCCGTAGAGGAGGTGGTAACCCATTCGCAAACAGAAAGGGGTCCCCAAGGGACCCTTTCGCCTTTGTGAATGTGGGTGAAAACATTTTTAAGAGCAGGCAGTAGTCCCACGGACCACTGCCTGCTCTTAAAAAATGAAAAATAAAGCTTTTAATTTTTGTAATGCAGCCCGTTCTCCTCTAAGGAAAATGGGCTGCATTGCAAAAAAAAATATATTGAATGGAGAAAAACAAAGGAACTTACCTGAAACGGACAAACGGATGGCAGCCTCTCCTCCGTTCTCTTCATCTTCTGGTCCCAGTCCCGGCCGGCAGGAAGCACCCGGGCAGCAGGCTCTCCTAAGCCAATCACAACGCTGCAATGCAGCATTTTGATTGGTCTGCGCGCCGTGGTTTGGCGCTCAGACAGGTACAGGGAGGCTTTGCATGTTCCTCACCAGGCTGTGTAATACAGCCTGGTGGGGAACATGCAAAGTGCGCTGCACTGCTTGGCTGGCCCAAGAGGGCCGGCAAAGCAGTCATGCGCATTTAGGGAGTGCAAACCACTCCTACCCCAGCACTGCCGAGTCCCGCCCCGCGAGCCATTGACTTCCATAGGAAAAATACAATGATAATAATGATACGTTATAAGCATCGTATTTTTCCTTTGGAGCAGTGGGGCAACCCTCCTACGCCTTAGAGGAGAAGCAGCCACTGCCCACCAGACATCTCCAAGCTGTGAGATCCTGATCAGGTCCGATCGCCTAAAACCCTGTAGGGATGCCACCTCCCTCAACCAGGTACCATGCCAGAGAGGTGTTTGCTTCGTGAATTTGATATCCCAGTGGGTATGCCCCTAAAGCTGCCAATTTGGTCACCGAGGGCATAGAGTTAGGAATGGGAGAATCATAAAGCATGGACAGAAGTTGGGGGAACTCCATAAGGCTGAGCTTCAGACGACAGGCGGGTTCCGACCATCCCCCATTAAACCAGTCATAGACAACCAGGAGGTGGGAAGCTAGGTAATACAAGTAGAGGTTGGCCATATCCAACCCGCCATCATAGGGGCCCCGCTGGCAATGTGCAAATGCAAGGCGAGCCCTAGAGTTGTGCCAAAGAAAGGAGATGACAACGCCATCCAGGGTCCGGAACCATTTCTGTGATATAAGGAGCGGCAATTTTTGAAGGTTGTAAAGGAAACGAGGCAGTATCATTATTTTATATAGGGCAATACGACCCATTACATTTAGCAGGAGTGATTGACACTTAAAGTTGGCTTTAGCTTTCCACATCAGGGGCTCTATGTTGAGAGACCAGGTGAGTTCGGGGTGCAGTGCAACCCAGATGCCCAGATATTTGAAGCTAAGATGACAGATGGGTATGTTATCCTGTCACTCAAGGCAGTCCTGAGAGGGGGCCAGGGGCAACAGTACTGATTTAGCAGGATTTACTCTAAGACCTGATGCTGCCCCAAAGCAATGCAAGAGGTGGAGACAACGAGGCCCGCTCTGTGCAGGGTTCGCCAAATAAAGCAGGACATCATCCGCATATAGGGCTATGCGATCTTCGTGATCAGCGCTCCACCTCCATCCCTGGGTCATCGCATCTACTCGGATGAGTTGTGCTAGAGGCTCAATCGCGAGCACGAAAAGGAGCGGGGATAGGAGACAATCCTGCCTGGTCCCACGGCCTATAGGGAAAGCATGGGAAAGGACGCTGTTAATTTGAACCCTCGCCTAGGATTGTAATATAACTTTTGGACCCTGCCACCAAATAGAGGCCCAGCTCCGGCTCTCACTAGCAACACTTGGAGGTAGCCCCAATCCACAGAGTCAAACGCTTTTTCAAAGTCTATAAGAAGCAGGGCCAAATGCAAGGAAAAGCAATGACGGTGGGTTAAGGCCACGTGAAGCTGCCGAAGGCAGTGTCATGTGCTATGGGTTGGCATGAAACCAAATTGATTGGGATGTACCAATGTGGGTAGGACCTGCTAGAGGCCAGTAGGGTTGCAAAGATCTTAATTCCCCCATTGATTAGGGATATTGGGCAATAGTCAGCACATGAAGGAGACGAAGGTTGTGTTTTGGGGATCACCAAGATGGTGGCAGTATCTATCTCTGCAGGAAAAGCGCCTAGTTCCCTTACTTCCTCATAGAGGGCCAGGAGTTGCAAGATCAGAATATCTCAAAGTGCCAGATAATATTCAGCGGGGAACCTGTCAGGACAGGGGTTCTTCCCAGTTGCCACCGCAGATAAAGCCGCTCCTACTTCCTCGACCGAGAAGGGCTCGTGCAGGGTCGGAGCCTCAGCCTGAGAGAGGAAGGGGAGAGGAACGTCATTGAGGAATTGAGCAGAGAAGGATGCACCTCTTTCGGGTGGGGCAGTGTATAACTGATGGTAGTAATGGGCAAATGCCTGCATAATCTCAAAAAGGGACTGGAAGGAAGTACCGGGTTCATCTATGATCTCCGGCACAATCCTATTCACATAGTGGTGGGAGGCCAGTTAGTATAGCACCTTCCCATTTATGTCTCCCCATCCGTGGATCCTGGCCGCTGTGGGATGCCATGGATGTTTGGCAGCCTCTAGGGATTGAAGGCGAATCTCCACATGGAGGAGAGTCAGATGTTGGGGGATATCATCATCGGGCTCTGTCATGAGCTTAGCCTCCAAGTGGAGGGCACAACCCTCCAATCGAGTGATGTGAAGGAAGCAGGCGCGCTCCTGTGCATAAATACATCCTTTAGCAAACCCCCACATTGTAGCTTTACTTGCAGCCCAGAGAATTCCAATGGTGGCAACCAAGCCCTCATTATTAGGTAGTATGTTTGCAGTACTTCATGTAGGGCTTGGACGTAGTCTTTGTCCTACAAGTACCAGGCATTGAGACGCCACATGGGTCGTAGACCCTCTCTGGGAGAACCAAGGAGGAGAAGGATAGGAGTGTGATCAGATATGCCACAGGCAAGAATCTGGACATGGGAAATTACGCGGAAGTCGGGGGCTGGCAGGCAGACATGGTCTATACGGGAAAGGGAGTGCTGTGCAGCCGATGTGTGAGTGTATGGCACCATCCTGGGTGCCAGGTTCTCCACGTGTCACAGAGTCCAAATGCAGTGGACCAGTCAGAAATGTGCCGGGCACCAGAGCACCTGGACACCAAAGGGAGGTCCGGTAATGTCCATTTCGGAGACAGGGACCACATTAAAATCTCCATCTATTATCATCAGACCCTGCAGGAGGTCCAAGAGGGCCTTAGAAACATCATGAAAGAAGGTAATGTGAGCCGTGGGTGGAGCGTAGACACTCTGCAAGTTGATTGTTTGCCCTTCAAGCATTCCTGTAAGTGCGAAGAAGCGGCCCTGTGAATCACAAATTTCCTGGGAGACGTGAATGGGAAATGATCACCAAAGCAGGATTGACACCTCGCAGGAACCTCGGAAGTACCCTGCGTGAAAGATCCTATTTTATCCCTTACGTGCTAGGAAGGGGCAACGATTCCCCACGAGATGAGTCTCTTGGAGCAAGAGAACTGCAGAGAGAAAGTGGTGGGCAAAGGTTAGGACCGCAGCGCCCTTCACCCGGCCCAAGAGGCTGTTAACGTTCGAGGACAAAGTGTGAAAAGACGACATCACAGGGGCAAGTAGTGAAGCACATAGCAGGAAGAGATAAGAGGAGACATCTCTTCTGATGCGGGGATAGGAGCACGGACGGGTGCGCCGCATGTAATGGGGAGCCAGGCCGCGATGTGCATCGCAGAGCATAGGATGTGAACATGTGTCTGTGTGGACCTGAAAACATAAACCAGGCGTTAAAACAAATTAGAAGTAACAGTTGAAATAAACAGCTTTGTATTAAAATCCCACCTCACCCCATACTTCCACCCTAGAAGCATCTGTCGCTTTGAAAAGGAAAATTAGAAGAGAAAGTAACATTTCAGAAAGGGAATCATACATGGTGGTCTCCTTCACTGATAGAGGATAGGAGATTGCCATTGACGTAAATGAAACAGCGTACAGTAGAGAATGTGACGAGGTCCCATGGATTTACAACACTAAAAATGTCACAGTGCTGGACTATGGGAAAGATCTGTATCCAGCAGGTTCTCAGCGGGTACTACGGCTGTCATGTCCAAAGGAGCCCCCACATCCATCTCTTGCTCCCCCACGCCGGAGGCCGGAGAGTGATTTGACAAGGAGGGAGAGAGTTCTTGCACTGGAGGAGATACGGAGGGTGACATGAATCGGTTGGCGAGGTGTTCCTTGCGGGAACAGGAACGGTATCGTCGTGGCTTGGGTGGCCTCGAGGCAAAGCCTCCACATGAGCTCGAAGGGGTCGTTCCTTTGTGAGCCATAACCAAGCGGATTCTGGAGTCTCAAAAAAATAGGACTTTTTGGCTGGATAACATCGAACTTGGCAGGAAATAGGAGACGATATTGAAGACCCATTGCCCTGAGTTTCTGCTTAACCTTGATGTATGAATGGCGCCGTTGGTGCACTTCGCGGGTGAAGTCAGGATAAAGGAGGACTTTGGCATCGCCACAACAAAGTTCTGGTCAGGAGCAGGCCTCCAACAGAATGGGCATCTCTGTCTCCAACGTTCAGGATTAGTGTGATCATTGGTCTCGGAGAGGCGCCCGGGGGAGGTTTCGGAGTCCGAGTTCGATGAGCCATCTCGATTACGAACCAGGAGGATAGTTGGTCTGTGGAGATCCAGGATTTAATCCATGTCTCCAGCAAGTCGGCAACCTGCAGAGACTCGGCCCTTCAGGGATGTCAATTATGCGTGCGATATTGCGCTGGGATCGGTTTTCAGCATCTTCGGCGCACCGGTGCAGCTCTTAAGAGCGTTTAAGAAGGCCGATGACCTGGGCCTCAAAGGACGTGGCTTCATCCACAGCTGTTTGCTAAGCTTGAATTGCTTGGAGGATTGATACTAGGTCATTAGTTGATGAGGAGCCACTTACTACACCCCCAACGCTCCCGGGATGACCATTTGCAAGTCCATGGGAGTTTGGGAAGTTGCCAGAAAAACCGTCTTGTCCTTCCCGAGGGTGGTGGTGTGGTGAATCTGTAGCGGCAGAGAAACGTCCCACTTGCCACAGCCACGCAGCAGCACGAGCAGCAGATCTCGTGATGAGTGAGGGAGTGCGTTGCAGCTCATGAAGGGGGCCAACGATGGTGAATCAGGCGCCCATCAGATCCCAGGGCAGTGTGAGTCACTCCCAGTTGGGTCTCCCACAACGCAGGGCAGAAGCAAGGCCAAGAGAAAAGGCAGTCCACGAATCCCAGTCCGGCCACATCCCAGCAGAGGGAGTAGAGCTATGTTCTAGAGGGAAGCACAGCGGCAGGCCCCAAAAGGAGGGGGTAAACACCGTCACCAACAATAGAGCTGAGCAGTCCCCGCAGAGAGTCAAGGCCCAGAGGTGGGTCACGGATAATAGGCAGCAAGGAGGAGGTCAGCATAGGATCCCTCAGAGACAGTCCATGGGCCAAGCACCACCTACTTTGTGCAAAGGACGTCAAGGATGGCGCAGGTCAGCAAGGCCAAGGCCTCTAAGCCGAGCAGCGGGGTCTGCACCTCTTAGGGAAGCTGGTCATTCACAGCATTACATATATGAGGTGCATATTCCAGGGGGGGGGGAGGCCTCAGCTCAGTTCCGGTAGCGAGAAAAAGTGGCCCATGTAAGCCGCTCCAGAGCACTCGCCCCAGCCTCCCCGGGGACAGATGAGGTGGAACAGATGAACTCCCTGCTTCAGCCCTCCTTCCCTCGCCTCTGTCTAGGCCACCACACTCACCAGGTGCCCCACCAGTCCATGCCACCTGAAGAATCCAGAATGGTCGGGGGACCTCTCAACAAACGCAGCTCCCAGGCCTCAGTCAAGTCAGGCAGCAAGTCCAATAGCAACTGCTTGGTGTATCTTTGCCTCTTAGAGGGCACACACGCTTGAAGCAGGGATGTATTGAAGGGTTCAGGCCCTCCGAGGCCAGACTTCAGGCTGGGGCCCTCCACTTGTGGGGCCACTCGGCCCCTCGTCCAGAGATCAGGACCCCCCCGGCCGGCACCGTCACACAATCCAAGGCTTGGGGAGGATTCGCTGCAGGTAGAGCCAAGTCGCAAGCGTGCGATTGTTCAGATAAGGAGGAGGGGGTGCGCCAAGGCAGAACAGGGCTGCCGCGCATCAGCACCGATCAATGGGCCGGGGGCATGAGGGATCGGTCCAGAATCGGCAGCGGGCCCTTTAGCTTACCTCCTCTCCTCCCTGTAATAAGCAACACAGTCTCGTTGTTGCCGGCCGCTGCCGGACGCAACGCAACCACGAGCTCCCGCCGGCGGGCGGGGCGCTCATAATAAAAGAAGGGGCGTGCCCGCTCGGGGGCAGTCCTCAGCTACCCGAGCACTGGTGTGGACGCAGGTCATTTTAATGCACGCTGCGCGCCCCGCAACCAGCACCAGCCACACCACTACACCAGCGACGAGGGGGAGCAGTACCCGCGCTCCGGCACCTGCACGTCGTCGCGGACCGACCGGGAGGATTACCCGCCCCGACGACCACCGGCACCGCGTGGTCTGCCACCACCCACGACGCACCTGCCCCAACGAGGCTCTGCAGCACCGGGCCAACAGCGGCGCGAGCACCCACAGCTCCAGACTGCCGGTAAGGCGCAGCCTCCTGGCCAAAGAAAGGACACACAAAGGCAGCAGCCCCAACCCTCATCCTGCTCACACAGGCCCAGCAGGCCCTGTGCACGCACCCAAGCGCTACCTCCACATCCAGCCGACCAGGGGACACAATAAGCCTTGCCACAGCACCACGTAAGCCTGGAAGAGGGTGTCACAGGGCTCAACTACACGGCCCCACCCCAGCAGCGAACCCCCAGAGAGTGGAGACAGGCCGCCCCTGCCACGCCAAGGGTGGGCACGGTGTCCACGCTACGCACGTCCAGGCAGGGATGGGAGATAATCCAGACAACCAGCAAGCACAGATCCGCGTCGTCACCCAGCATGCGCCCACGGGAGTCCTGCCCCAGTTCAGCGAAGCGGCTGACCCCACAACAGCGTCCCCACGGTGGAAAACGTGGTTGGGCCGCCTCGAAAACTACTTCATAGCCACCAGGGAGACAGAGGGAGCTGTCAAGCGCTCGCTCCTACTCCATTACGCTGGGGAAGAAGTATACACTCTTTTCAAGCACCTCCCGGGCACGGGAGGCCCGACCGACTACGACGCAGCGGTGGCCGCGCTCAACGCGCACTTCGACCCCCAACTGAACAGGGACTATGAGAGATTCAAACTACGGCAGGTGAGACAACGCGATGGGGAGTCGATCGACGCGTTCCACGCAAGGCTGAAGGAACTGGGGAGCACCCACCTAACCGACGAGAGGGCTGCGGAGGAGATTCGGGCCCAGCTGATCCAGGGAGTGCGTAGCAAAGTCCTGCGGGGGCTCATCTTGCGGCAGCCCGACATCCCACTGAACGACATCCTAGTCATGGCCCGGTCACATGACTTGTCAGTCGCGCGAGCGGAAGAACTGGCGCTGACGCGCACAACCGAAAGGAGCGCAACCGTCAAAACAGAAAGAACCGACGCCATCACGACGCGGGACAGGAGGAACAGGTCTCGAGACTACCAGCCCCAGACCCCGAGAGGTCAGTGGGGGTACTGCGGGCATGAAGAACACCCACCCCACAGATACCCCGCACAAGGGAAGACGTGCACCAACTGTGGAATACCGAACCACTTCGCGTCGGTGTGCCGGAGGAAAGGCCCGAGGAAGGAGAGCAGAGGAGCCAAGCCAGTGCGTAAACTAGTAAGACAGCTATCGAGCATGTCCCTGGCGTCGTCTCAAGGGCGGAGAAAGGACGAACGAGCTTCGTTCCAAGCCGAAGACTCATCAACAGAGGAAGACGAAGGTGAAACGTATCTCGTATCATTCACACAGGCACTGAAGAAACGGAGAAGGCCTCAGCCCACGTGCACAGTGAAGATCGCGGGGTCAGAAGTATGCGCGGTAATTGACACCGGCGCGTCAGTAAATGTCATGGGCATCCAACAATATAATCGGCTGAAGCCCAAACCTGAGCTCAAACCATCCAAAACAAGGATATTTGCATATGGGAGCGATTCACCCCTACCAATCCGGGGCAAGATGACAGTGCCTATACGGTCAGAAGATAGTGAAATCACAGCCGACATTCACGTCATTAACCAAGAGGCCGACACCCTCCTAAGCAGCCACGCAGCAGAAGACCTCGGCTTAGTAATGTTCGCGAGAAGTGTGCAAGCGAATCAGACCAAAGAGCTACTAGATCAATTCGCAGACTTATTCAAAGGACTAGGCCGGATCAAAAGGACACCCGTCAAGCTCCACATTGACCCATCTGTCCCACCAACGGCATTACAGCACAGGAGAATCCCGTTCCACCTCAGACCACTAGTGGAACAAGAGCTGCAGAAACTGGAGGGCCAAGGGGTCATTGAGAAGGTCTCAGGACCCACACCATGGGTATCCCCCATGGTGATAGCCGAGAAGCCCAGGCAGCCAGGGAAGATCAGGCTATGCATAGACATGCGCCTCCCCAACAAGGCCATAAAGCGGGAACGACACATTACGCCAACGATGGACGACATAGTGGCCGACGTCAACGGGTCTCGTTGGTTTTCTAAACTAGACTTGAACGCAGGCTATCACCAACTGGTCCTGGCCAAAGAGAGCCGTTACATAACCACGTTCAGTACCCACCTGGGACTACGGAGATACAAAAGCCTCAACTTTGGAATATCGTCCGCGGCTGAGGTTTTTCAAGACGCAGTGAGAGAGATACTAACAGGCCTACCGGGAGTGTTGAATGTGAGTGACGACATCCTCATCCACTCAGAAACTGCTGATGAACACTACCGACACCTCAGGGCAACGCTGAAGCGACTCCGGGACCATGGGGTCACGCTACACAAAGAGAAGTGCCTCCTCTTTCAGAAACAGATAGAGTTCTTCGGGTATTTGTTCAACCAGGAAGGAATCCAAGTGGACCCGGGGAAATCCCAAGCGATCAAGGACGCCCCAGCCCCAGCGACAGTATCCGAAGTGCGAAGCTTCCTAGGGATGGCCACATACTGCAGCCGATTCATCCCCGATTTGGCCACCATCGCGGAACCACTCCGCAACCTCACCAGGGCCGACGCCATGTGGTAGTGGGGAACCCTGGAGGAAACAGCGTTCCAGAGAATCAAGGCTGCCCTCCTAGACCACACCACCCTAGTGTACTTCGACCCGGCCAAACAAACGGAGATACTCGTCGACGCAAGCCTGGTTGGTTTAGGGGCCTACGCCAGCAAGGCGCTCTCACCCACGGAGAGGCGATACGCACAAATTGAGAGGGAGGCCCTGGCCATCAGGTGGGCTTGCCGTCATTTCCACCTCTACATCTGCGGCCAACCATTCAGAATGGTGACTGATCACCAACCTTTGGTGCCATTATTCCGAGGATCGGCACCGCACCCTCCCCCGAGGATTGAACGGTGGGCCATCGGGCTCCAGCAGTACGAAATGGAAGTAGTCTACCGCCCCGGCGCCAAGAACCCAGCCGACTTCCTCTCGAGACACCCAGCTCCACCCCACGATCAAGAAGAAGAAGCAGTCATCGACGCCTTGGAGTGTCACCTGAACATGTTTCCACGATAACGTGCCCAAAAGCCTTGACACTAGAAGACATCGCCACGGCCGTGGAGAGCGACCCCGTACTGTCCAAGGTGCGGACAACCGTCCAAGGAGGCCACTGGCATCAATTCCTGCAATCAGCCAACGACTGGGCCGGCCCGGAGAAGGAGAGCCTCCTGAAGATGTGGAGGGTCAGAAATGAACTGAGCGTGACACAAGGAGGAATTTTGCGGAGAGGGTCCAGAATAGTGATACCGTCCTCCATGCAACACGAGCGACCCAGTTAGCCCATGGAGGGCACCAAGGAGTAGAAAGAATGAAGGCCCGGATGCGGGAGAAGGTGTGGTTTCCAGGATTGGAGACCCAAGTAGAGGAAATAGTGAAGAGGTGCCCAGCATGCCAGCTGACCAGTGCAGCAGAGAGACCAGCACCGATACAGACAGAGGAACATGGGAAAGCACCGTGGGAGAAGGTGAGCATCGGTTCCGGGAGCTTCCCCGACGGTCGGACGACCGTAGTGATGATCGACAGTCACTCCAAATATCCTCTGGTGGAAGTGGTTCACTCCACCGCGTTCTCCCAGGTGGCCCCTGTACTGGAGAAGACGTTTGCCATGTTCGGATGCCCGGAGGAACTTAAGAGTGACAATGGGCCCCCTTTCCACGGTAGCGAGTTCCGTGACCTCATGCAGAAGCACGGCATAAGGCATCGCCGCATCACCCCCCAATGGCCTCAAGCCAACGGGGAGGCTGAGAGGTTCATGAGGACTCTCAACAAAGCACTACGGATCGCTACAATGGAAGCCATGGACCCTGAACGCCACCTGCAATCATTCCTTCGGGAGTATAGAGAGAGGCACCCCTCACAGTACCACCAAGTGCACGCCGTGGGCGCTGATGTTCAACGGCATTCGCCGGGACGTGCTCCCTGTATGCCCAGGGTGGACCCCGCCCCCTTACCACGCGGAAGATGTCGCGGAGCGGAGGAGAAGGCAAAACCTCGCCGCTAGCAAGAGCCGGAGAGCAGCACCCAGAGAACTCCAAAAGGGAGACTCCGTACTCATGAAGGACAGGAAGCCAGGGAGCAAATTCCGGACCAGGTACGAACCGGGCCACTGGACAGTGGTTGACGTGAAGGGGACCATGATTACGGTGGCAAGAGGAGACAAGCGAGTGACGAGAAACATCTCTTGGCTCAAGAAGATACCGAAGCCTCACTCCGCCCTGGAAGCAGGAGGCACCCAAAACCCCAGAGAAGATGATGACACAGAACAGGGTGAGCCTTCAACGGACGCCGAGCCACCGTCAACTCCGACAGCACCCAGGCCGGAGCACTCGGGGCTGGGGCCGCCACCCGGCACCCCCGGTGTCCCGGTCACGAGTACCTCTGAGCAACCGGAGTCCCGTGGTGCTACCTGGGGTGATCACCCCAGGTACCGACTGAGAGAAAACCCCGGACCCAGTTCCCGGCTAAGAGACTACGCATGCCAGGTGGTGAAAAAACCAACCTACAGCGGAAGAAAAAGAGACCGAGTTGGGATGAGATGTAATAAGCAACACAGTCTAGTTGTTGCCGGCCGCCGCCGGATGTAACGCACCCACGCGCTCATAATAAAAGAAGGGGCGTGCTCGCTCGGGGGCAGTCCTCAGCTACCCGAGCACTGGTGTGGACGCAGGTCATTTTAATGCGCGCTGCGCGCCCCGCGACTGACGCCAGCCACACCACTACACTCCCCTTCCCCACAGCATGAAATTCCAGTTCAGGGGGGCCCCGCCAACAGCGACAGGAACCCGCAGCCTCTGCCACCACAGAAATGACTACCACTGCCGTGGGGATCTTCACAGAGGGCTGCCTCACCCTCTCGGTCCGTGTGCGTCAGCAGCTCCACGAAGGGCAGAATGGGATCACGGGCACCTCCTCGTCTCTGGACGCCTCCACAGTCGTGTTTCACTGCAGGTGTCACCAGGAGCGCAGACAAGGCCCCGATGGCAATTTGGAAATCTGATTATGGCCGGCTTGGAGGGGATCCATGCGGGGCTCCGTTAGTTAGATATTGGCTGTCCAAGCCACGCCCCAAAAAGCATTATATTAACAAAGAAGCAGGCAAATCTAGGATCAGTCTCTGCTCTTAATAAAGGACTGTTAATAATCAAATAAAGAAAGATATTAATGATATATTATTGACTTGATCAATTATCACGAAGTTATCACTTTTATCAATAATGTTATTTCTGCTGATGTTAAAAAGAATATACTATTGAGCCAGGAAGAATTATTATATAACAGCTGAAGCACTTTATGTGGCTTATCTAAGGTAGCTAGCTAACTTATTTAAAGCACTCTCTAGAGAATATGTTACATTGATGTCAGAGTTACATGCACCATTGTGGAACAAAGTTTTTTTTTTACAAATGTAGGTGCTTCCAGGGCACTCGTTATTACAGGTTTGCAAAGTTGTCGTTTTTTACATAGGAGGTACCCAACTCAGAAGTGATTAGTCTATTAATCTTAGACAATCGAAGTGTTTAATTGGCTTCAACAAAATTCGAACTTGTGAGCTTCAGGCTGCCATTAGTGCAAGGTGATCTTTGAAAGTGATGGGATGAAAAACTTTACCCCAAATTTCACCCTACGTGTCTTTCTTCAGAGGGTTGAGGGGCTTATCCTCTAAGAAAAATGGGGTATTTCCCAGCACAATTTTCACACATGGCAAAAGATGGGCTGGGACCTTTACACCGTACATTGCAACCACCAGGCAGCATAACAACAGAGGTGCAGACCAGTGTTTTCAAGGAAGCGGCCCAAACTCGACCTTCTTTTCACTCTCACCAGTGCCTTCCATGGTGTCTGCAGACAAATTTGTGATCACTGGACCACACCTTTGACCAAAATCCCCCAAACCATGTTCCTTTCTCCACAAGCACGCCCATCACATCTACCCTCCTTCCCAAATTGTGTTCACTCTGCTGGTTACAAGCATCAGGGGTCATTGGCTGCCAAGAGAGTACAGAGCATGCCAACCTTTTGCACACCTCAACGGAAAAGTTTCTGTGCTTCACCGCTACCCTGATTCGGTATTTTCTTGTTGATGGCAAGATGTTTTCCTCAGTTGTGCCCCAGAACTCACTAAAGACCAACCATATTTACTGGTGACAACACCCTTGCATCCCTTCTCACTGTCTGACCTGAATAAATGAAAAAAAAGTGCACTGCTGCAAACAATGCACACCAACCACACCGAAGGTGGAAAAACTTACTCCTGGAGGGCTCTATTGTTTGTTACGTCAGCAATGTGTGTGTATTAACTAAAGTGCATGACAAAAACATTCTTCTTATTTCCCCATCCTTTTAGAATAAACTGGAATGCCAACTTAGCTATATTACTGTAACTACAAATTTTGTGTGATATAATTTTGATTCTACATGTGTCCCCTTTCAGTATCTGGTGGTGTACAGAAACAAAAAGCTGCCTGGGTTGTATTTGGCATTTTAATGTATTCTCTTTCCCTTCGCTGTGAACCGATGCTGCTAGAAGGCTAATGAATGAGCCTTATAGCGCACAATGTGCAAGAGCAAAATGCATTTACTCACAGTCAGGTAAGTTAATGGTTGAAGTGGGCCTACGTTGTGCCCCATTCCATATGTTGTGGTGGGCAGAAGCAAAATGTGAATGGCAGCACAGCAGTCTAATAATGGATGAACTCGAGAGAGAGAGAGAGAGAGAGAGAGAGAGAGAGAGAGAGAGACCCACTGCAGCGTCAGGCGTGTGTCAGCGTTGGGTCAGCCGCAGCAGCAAGCAGCTACCAAAGCCCTCAGGAAAATCAGGAATCCAGGCCTGGTCCATGCTACACCCCCCCCCCCCCCTCTCACCCACCCCCACCGCGCGGAGGTGGCCCGGAGCGGAGGAGACCGGGTGCCGCTCATGGGGAGCGGGAGTGGAGGGTTGCCTGTGACATGAGGAGGAGACCGCCCTATCTTGTCATGACCCTCGCCTGCTCCACGCTCGCCACAGCCAGTTGTCTGCATTATCGGAGGCAGCCCAGCCCCGGTGAGGAGGAAGTGACCGGGCAGCGTGTGGCTTCTGGTGGCTCGGGTTTGGTTCCATCCTAGAGCTCCTTACCGCCTCCTTGGCCCTGATGGAGGCCAAGGGTCAAACTGAGGCGGTCGGAGAGGTGTTCAAGGCATCTGGACCAAACAAGCCCACCGATTTTCCAGCGGTGAGGTGAGGGGGGTATCGTTATTAATATTGTTAGTAGAGAAAGATTTTTCATCCATGCCCCCGACTCCTAGTGAAAACCCAAAGCATCTGGGGGAGTGAGGCCGCTTCTTTCCTGCTTGTGGGGGCCTCCCCCTTTTCTAACTCCATCGCCTGGGAGTGCGGACTGTGGTCAGCTTTAATCCAGTTTAATTTAATACAACTTTTTCCTTGCTCGCTGTTCTTAGGGTTTTTTGGGGTGAGCTGTTGGTTCTGCTTGGCATAGCCTGGCCACTTTGATTTGATTGTCACCGGTCTGGCAGTGGTGTAACACAGGCCCCCGCTGCCATGCAGGGGTCCCCCGAGCTGCAGGGGGCCCCCTCAGCACAGTCCTCAGGCCTATAGATTCCGGATTAACTCCGGAGAGAGGGCCCCTACATGTACCTAGCAGGGGGGCCTCCTAAACGTTAGTTACGCTGCTGCGGTCTGACTCTGGCCACTTCGACCGGTTTAGACAAGCACCACTGTGAGAATCTTGGGCCCACCTCCCTTCAAATAACAGTTCATAAGTCCTGCTGTGTTCAACTGCAAAAACACATTAAGTGTTCGGCTCAGTGAGCTGTACAACCGGTTGGCCATGAGGCCCGGCCGTCTCGTGGGGCAGCGCTTCAACAGCATACAAAGCAACGAAAAAAGAAACTGGGTAAAGGGGATTCCAAGATAATATGTGGAGGGTCAGGCATACCAATTGAAGAAAGGAAAAACTCACCAACAATCGTGGCCCGCCCTCTAAATTGTTGCCACTCTAGTGCTCCTGAGGAGAATCTTTCAAAAAATCATAATTAGCTTTCCAGCCAACTATCGTTGATTATTTTAAATCCTTGGGGGTGATTAAGGAAAGTAAAATGGATCCTGGATCGCAAATAAAAATTATCAAAGCCACAACACCAAAAGAATTAAGCCATATAAAATCGGACACAATAACACTTATTTGCAAACATCCCCCAGTGGAAGACTCGGCGAATAAGTATACAGCAGCGGGCATAAGCCCACAAAAGCCATCTAAAGTAAACAACGCAGCATCAATTCAGGTGCCGGGCTCCCACTCGCTGGTCATAAAAACTCAAGTTCATGCTCCTTGTACCTCATCTATAGCGATTAAGTCTAGAAGTACAAACAGTGGGACCGGGAACGGGACAAAGGCAGCCTCTAAGGATAGCAATGGATCCGTGAAAAGGATTGCAATCGATGACAATGAGGGCGCAACCTCAGGAAGAGTGGAATTGGATTCTATCCCGAATGAAAATAACACGGTGATTAATATATCAGGTATTGAGTCAATCACAAGCGATGAGGTATTTCTGTCCTCCTTCACACTATCACCAAGAAAGCTAGTTTTATCTAACTACAATAGGGACCCGAATTGCAAAAATATGAGACCAGAAGCCTTCTCAAGCCCTAATAATCTGAAAAGTGGAATCGAAATATATCCCTTCAGTCCAATATCTACAACAGGAAGACCCAACCTTGACCTAAAACCGGCTTTGATCCCTGAGGTAATAGATATTGAGTGTGCACATATGCCATATAAATCGGAGTATGCCGATTCTATGAATAATCCTCTTAATTCAGCTGAATTATCCTCTTAATTCAGCTGAATTAGCCCTACTCGCTAAAATACGACACAGATTTTTCTGTGGGAACAAGACAAGCAGAGGATCCGACAGAGCTTCAATCAGGAATATGGGGCAGTTTGCTTCAAACCACGGACAACATAACCAGCGCCCTGAACCATCATTCAGATAAATTGAATATTCAAGTGGTGCTATTGAACACTTTTGCCCTCTATGGAGCTGGGATGGATTCCAAATTACTCAACTTAACAAATTTAGTGGTAAGGGCTCAATCCGACAGAGACAATCAAATGATCACCTGTACCTGTGCTCATATCATAGATAAAATATCCAATTTGCAGCGAATAGTTGGTTCTCTAGTAGATGAAGTCAGGCTAATGTCAGCACAGAATAAAATGGAGCTAGTAAATATAAATCGATCGGAGCCACGGCCATGACAGCAAAGCATTAATTGCCCAAACATACGAACAAGCCACACACAAAAGATCAAGCAAGGCGAGGGATGGAAATGAGGGTGTTAATAACAATGAACCTCAAAACCACATAGACCTGCATCAAACGGAATAACGACTCATTAAAGAGGACGAAACAAGAAATACCACCACAATAGGGCAAGAAAGCATACTCAACGGCATCCAAGTCTCTCCGGTTGCTTCTAATGAAAACAAAGCTAATCAACAAAACTTAGCACAAAACGGTGAGGCTAATCCAGTAACAAATAACTCAGAATCATTTTCAAGCTTAAAATTAGTAGGTCTCACTTAAAGAGCAAGGAAAAAACAAAGAAAAGCTCACAATAGAATCAATAGAAAAAATAAACCAACCAACTCAAGCATAATTTCTATCCCAAAGGAAAACTACCCGATTTTCAAATTATCTGAAAAAGTACTTTGTAAACGAAAGAAGGGGTTAAAGGAATGACCTCATATTTAGGAAGTCCAGGCATGTCACTTTCCTTTGAAGATGTACTGGTCAAGCCAGCAATTCCCCATAGTGGAGAAGTTTCAAATAGCTGTGTGTTCAAACAAGACTCTACACAAAGGCCCCCACCAGCAAATGGAGTCTTTCAGATACCTGTACCGGACAAAAATAAAGAAAGTCGAAGCAATTCTATAGTCCTTTAAGGAAAATAAACCGTTATATATAAATTCATTTTCATCTTAAACTTAGCACAATCACATGAATCTATATCTGGAAGAAATTGCGAACCCTGTCAAATTGTTCCTGTAGAAGACAGCCAGCGATTTGAGGACACAAGGCACAAGTCAAATCCCAATTTCATCATTCCCCATTCACCGATCCAAGAAGAACCCAACAACAATTGGAGACAGTTGTACCGTCTTTTTGCAAAGCTACTTTTTATTCCACTGTATGTCTCAAGGAGCCCACATGATATTTTAAATCGCAGTAACATATTGAAGCTATTAGCTTCAATCCCAGAGCTCAGTAACATAACATCAGACGCCTTAGAATCAGTTCAATTCAAACAGGACCCCAAAAACCCCAAACTTGAACCAACTTGTACCATATGGCATAGTGAGAAGATGATAAATAGAATTCTTGAACACGGTCCACAATTTGAAAAATGGGGGAATCGAAATAAGGAAATGCAAAGACAGTCAATATCCAACCTTGTTGATTCCCAAAGCTGTGGAAAAGAGACGCTTCCAAAAAAACTCGACAAAAAATAGAAATCATGGGGGAAATATTAATATTCTGAAAGGGGCAATAGGCCCACTATTCAATCCTGAGTTATCCTCTTGCCTTAAGATGATAAGCTGCAGTTCGGGCCCACGAATATGTGAAGAAATACAAAAAAAACTCAGCCCCAAGCGATGACTGGGCTTGACTCCCTAAAATACTCAGTAAAGGGAATCTTAACGAGAATGACTGAAGGTTGAGCAGTTTGGTCAAAAAGAAAGAACTTACTAATATTAATATCTGCTCATGGAATGTACATGGCCTTACAAGGTTGCTAGAAGACAATGATACAATAAATTTCATTCAGAATTTTAAAATCTTAATGATCCAGGAAACCTGGAAAATGTGCGATGAGTCCATCATCGGTTATCAAGAGTATGCCAACTTCGCAACTCGCTCATCTGCTTATGGCGGTGCAAAAGGTGGGCTTTCTATTTATGTGTCACTGGATCTAGGTGCCACCCGTCATGTAATTGATTTCCAATTGACTTGGCTATTATGCATCAAAATAGACCTTGAATTACAGATTATTTTTCTAAATGTTTATTTAAAGTATAAAGAGAGTAGTAAAGACGACTCAGCTTACAGTCCTATGGGAAATAATCAAAACCCTATCCTATCAATATCCTGCAATTAGCCTCATTATTTCAGGAGATCTTAATATGCACCAGTCTACCAAGAACTCCGGGAACTCAAAGAAGGCAGAACAAGTTTTGTCTAAGATGTTCCGCTCCCAATTACAAAAATGTGAGTTTATGCTGCTACAGGAGGATACTCAATATAATATGAAGTACTCCTGGTATTCCAACACAAGGACCCTCGCCGGGATGTCTATTTTGAAGTAGCACTGGCGAATACGTTTGGCGCTTCTAGAACGTACTCAGTGGCTTGAGGGTGGACACCACTTCTCTTGAAACTAGGACGACGGTGGACCCTGACCATACACGGGCCATCGTCTACAAGGCCGTTTTGACTTCTGATTGGGCAGTATAACTTTTACCTATCACATCACAGACAGAGTGACCATGATTTTCGGTCCTGATGAATGCTCCGAAACCCCTTTTTGGGACCATAAGTGGGCAGAAACAGGTTGACCATTGAAAGGGGTATATATATTTTTACAAAACCCCGGTCCTCTTTTTTAAAATCTCCCTCAGTGGTCCATGGAATAAAGTTGATTCGATCCCCTGGAGGTAGTTTTACTCACCAACATACACTTCACTTATTTGCACTCTGTCCCTCACTGACCTCATTCCATCACTCATCAAAAAACACCTCTGCTCCTACCCATTTGGGGAGTCGTAGCCCACACCATGGACTTTGCAGTCCGGGATGTGAGGAGGGAACCCTATGATAAAGCACGTCACCCTTGGGTGAGTGAGGGTTCTTGTCCTAAACAGATCGCTTTCCTAACAGTTCCATCATACATGCATTTGTCAAACACGCAGGACAATATCTGGCCATGAACTAGTTGCCGATCCTGCGTGTGTTGGAATACCAGGTGTACTTCTTTGTGAGTTATATGATTTAGAGGGATTAGTACGTTTCTGGTTGGGCCCATCCCTTAAGATCCCCGGTGTGAATATTACCCGACATAATATGGCAGGTGCTCCAACTTAAAAAAATTCACGACAACACTGTACCATTGACTATACCATTATTTCAAATGAATTGTCGATTTGTCTTATTGGGTTCCAAGTGGTCCCTAGAGTGGAAAGCGACCATAATCCTCAATCGATTACATTATCACTTGCAGTGGACTATTTACCAAAATCAAGAACTGTCGCTTATAATCTGAAAAGGCTGGCGTGGCATTCAGCAAAACAAGAGGAGATTTTCGCCTTCATAGACCCTCAATAGAACTAGCACTTAATGAGTGCCGACATGGGAAATCAATAGTGGAAATTTGGCTGTGTTTTTGTTCTTCATTAGTGGATCGCTTTTTGGCAAAACCAACATCTAGGGGAAACCCTATCATGCCAAAAAGAAATATGTGGTATTCTCATGGGCTACATCTCCAAAAGAAGGCACTTAATAAAGCATCCCGGGCAACCTGCAATCAACCAAATAGTGTTGCCAAACTCACTAATTTGTAATCATTAAAGCATCTAAAAAAAAATCTTATAAAAATGAGATTTGGAAGGCAAAAAGGGCACATCACGAAGGGCTATGGGCAAAATTGCATCATGCAAGCAAAATTAACAACTTGAGAGCATTCTGGGGAACAATTAATGACCTTAGGTACTGCAATAGGAGAGCCAATAGTGCCAACATCTCTGCATCAGTTTGGGAGTCTTTTATTTCTAGTCTGTATGGGGGCCTCTCCTTTAAATGCTCTAGGCTCCGACACCGATGTATGTATGCCTGCTCCGCTAATCAACATATGCAGCGTGAATCCAGAAAAAGAAAAACTGTGTGATGATCAACTGTTAGCATTTGAGTCACCGCATGAGGATATGGTAAAAGTATCGAAAAATATGATCAAATCAAACGGGGCGCCAGGCCCAAATGAGATCCCCAATGCCGTGTTTAAAGCCAAAACAGATTTATGGTCAGGAATGTTATCACAATTGTTTAAAGACGTCGTAAAAACTAATCTGGTCCCCAAAGCCTGGCAAGGCAGCATAATAAACCAATCTATAAAAGTGGCCGACCTGACAAACCGGCTAATTATAAGCTAATTGTACTAACAGATGTAGAGGCGAAGATTTTTGCAACATGTCTACTCAAGGACTTGTAAGAATGGCCGACTAAAAGGAAAGTAATTCCAATCTTCCAAACTGGATTTCGCAGGGTGCATTCATTGATTAAGAACCTATTACTTACCTTGATGGCAGAGAGAGCAAAATACAAAAGCTTTATATCTGTTTTGTACATCTAAAAGCTGCTTTTGACTCTGTTCCTTGTAACCTACTTTGAGCAAAGTTATCAGCATGGGGTGAACCGAAACAGCTGCTAGATATGATCGTATTGTTATATTCAAATACGTGGGTGCAGGTTAAATTGGGAGATGACGGTTGTACCGCACGCCTCCTGGAAACACATAGTGGCCTCAAACAGGGCTGCGTACTTGCCCCATGTCTTTTTAATCTTTTATGGCTGATTTACTGTATTGTTAGACTTAGCATCTTTTGGCGTGTTTCCCCTGAGTTTTTTGCTTTCTGACCTCCCGGTTTTGACTCTGTTTTTGCTGGCTTAGTGTCTCTGCGCACTGTCTCACTGCTGTTCAGTGTTAAAGTGCAAGTGCTCATGTTGTAAATTGTGTTATGGCTTGGTGTTTCCATGATTGGCATATTTGATTTACTTGTCAGTCCCTAGTAAAGTGCACTGAGTGTGCCAGGGACTGTAAATCAAATACTGCTAGTGGGCTGCAGCACTGGATTGTGCCACCCACACAAGCAGCCTGTAAATGAAACTCTGGCCTGCCATTGCAGAGCCTGTGTGCAGTCTGGGACTGCCATGTCGACTTGGCAAGTGTACCCACTTGCCAGGCCCTAACCTTCCCTTTTCTTACATGTCAGTCACCCCTAAGGTAGGCCCAAGGTACCCCTGTGGGCAGGGTGCAGTGTATGTGAAAGGTAGGACATGCCCTGGTGTGTGTGGCATGTCCTGATAGTGAATTACTGCCAATTTCGTTTTTCACTATTGCAAGGCTACCTGTTCCCAAAGGACAGAATGGGGAGTTTGTTTATAACATCTTATAAACACAACTGGCCTTGGGAACTAGGTAGGAAAGCACAAGTTACTAACTTGTGTAACGATATATCTGTAAGAGACAGTAGTTAGTGACAGATTCCTTACCTTAGAATATCCCCAGGCGTCAGGCTGGATCCGGAAAGTTTTTTGCGTAGCAGTACCTTTGCGCGTCGGTAGGCGGCGTCGTGCGGCTCCGCGTCCGTCGTCGGCGGAGCCGCACGACGCCGCCTACCGACGCGCAAGGGTACTGCTACGCAAAAACTTTCCGGATCCAGCCTGACGCCTGGGGATATTCTAAGGTAAGGAATCTGTCACTAACGTGTCTCTTTCAGATATAAAGTTTAGTATGCCTGAACTCAGAATCTAAAGATGCATCTTTTAGGAAAGGTGATTTTTACATTCTGTGTTTGAAAATACCAATTTTAGAAAGTAGGTATTTTCTTGCTCAGTAATCCAGTAGGCCTCTGCTGGGTTTGTGGATTGACTGTCTGGGTTTTGGATGGCAGGGGCTGGAGAGGTGCCGTGGCTCCAGATAGTCTAGGTGGGTCAGGAAAGGGCTGAATAGACCTGGGCTGCATTTAGAGTAGGGGGGAGTATACTTCCTTTCACCTGAATGGGCCTGGTCTGCCTCTGACAATGCCGTCTCCACCTCCTGCCAGGAAGCCACACCAGGGAGGGCAGAACTGGTTCTGACTGGGCACAGACACTCTCTGCCTGAGAGGTCAAAGGATTTTGGGCTATATAAAGCGGGGCCCAAACCCCTGAACTTTAGAACTCTTTTGGACCAAGAAGACTGCCAAGAAAAAGAGCTGGAGAAGCTGTGAGGAGGGACTACCACTTTGCTGTGTGCTTTGCTGTGTTGGCCTGCAGTGGCTGCTTCTGTCTTGGGCAGTGAAAGGACTGGACTGAACTTTCTGCAATCTATTTTTGTGAGTTTCTCCAAGGGCTTGAGGTAGAGCTTGCCCCCTGTTCAAGAAGTCTCAAGAACAGGAAAGACTTCAAGTTCTTCTGCCCTCAGCACTGGGAACTGTGTGTTTTGTGCGCAACAAGAAGAAAAAGCAACCCGACGCCATCTACGACGCCACTGCCGGCTCTGTGTCCTGAAGGCACCGCGGCAACGCGACCCTGGTCTCACCGACGATGCCTGCAGACGCCGCCACCGAGCCGCTGCTCGCACCGCGACCTGTGGGCACCACACTCCGCATCGCCTTGCTTCACGCCGCCGCCTTGGTATCCTCGACGACGCCCCACGCCGAAATCGACGCCGCTGCTTGCACCGCGGTTCGAGGGCTCCGCTCTTAGAGTTACACGACGCACCGCCCTCATCCCGCACCGAAGCCTTGGCCTACCGACGCCATCAACTCCAGTTCGTCAGCCGCCGACAGTACTTCAGCAACGACGACGCCGCTGCTGCTTGCACCGTGACCTGCCAGCACCACGACGAGCACCGCATCACTTCGCACCGCGACCCTGGTCTCACCGACGACACCATCTGACGCCGCCACCGAGCCACTGCTCGCACCGCGACCTGAGGGCATCGCACGCTGCACCAATGCACTTCGCACCGCAGCACCCGACGCCAGCACTCCTGACTTCAACCGCGAGAAGTTCGATCTGCAACGCGCGTGACTTCGAGAGCCCGACGACTCCGGAACCGACCTCCGGAACCGACGCCGTGCTTTCGGACGCTCAACAAGAGGTCGCCGACGCCCTGCATTTCTAAAGGTACTGTTTTGCGGGTCTTGCCGACACCGTAGCCGGCCCGCGACGCTGCAGTCAACCAGAACTGTTTGGATTTGTTGTTCACGACGCCGTGATAGCCCCAGACGGAGCTATCGACTTCAAGGAACTGTTTTTCAAGTTTATTTTGATAACCGAAGATTTTTGAATACTGTATTGTGGATTTTTATCGTTTTTGATCTTGTCTTAAGTATATAAAAATATTGGATATTATTCTAAACTGGTGTGGCATCCTTTTGTAGTGCTTACACTGTATTTCTGTTGGTTATGTGCAAATGCTTTACACACTGCCTGCAAGATAAGCCTGACTGCTCGTGCCAAGCTACCAAGGGGGTGAGCAGGGGTTATTTTAGGAGTGTAACTCCCTTATCCTGACTAGGAAGAAGGGTCCCTATTTGGACAAAGGTACCTACCTCTGCCAACTAGAGACCCTCATTTCTAACATGTATTATTTGCAAAATGTCAATGCGACCTCTCCAAACTTTGAAGGCCATTATGTAAAATACTTGCAATACGCAGACGCACACTTACTCCTTCCGACATCACAATAGACTATGGAGGAGAATCACGGACTCAGCTTTGGTGATGATATGGTAGCTGAAATTTTAAAAACACCCTCCATC
Source organism: Calotriton arnoldi (assembly GCA_963921515.1). NCBI lineage: Eukaryota > Metazoa > Chordata > Amphibia > Caudata > Salamandridae > Calotriton > Calotriton arnoldi. The sequence continues at coordinate 620,477 of CAWUFW010000663.1, forward strand.
TTAAATGCCGACGGGAGTTCGGCATCAGGCAACCAGTCAGAGGACTGGACATCTCTGACTCAAATGAAACGGGAATGGCTCAAAATCACCTTACACGGGGCCATGATGACAGAATATTTACGTGCTAATATTGCCCCAAATGGAATGATTGTCAGCAACTTCCCTCGTTTATTTTTGGAAGACGCTGTCTTCAAAAAAGAATGGTCCCTAGTGGCATGGAAGTGCACTAGGGACTGGCTGATCTTAATTATAAACACCGCTAAGAGAATAGCCGACACCCTTCTGGTCAGAATACAGATAGCAGAGGGTGCGTTGAAAGCAGCAATCCAGATCACTGCCTTCAAATCCAAACTCGCAGAGATTAATACCGAGATCGCAGATAATAAAGAGTTTCTGATGAAACAAAAAGTCAGTAAACTACAGAAAGACATCCAGAAGTTCGACAAAGAAAAGGTTTATCCTTATCTCAAAGCTGACTACACCTCTACTAAAACGAGTTACTCCTCTGACGAAGGCTCAGATAACTCTAGGAGAGTTTCTTCCTCTAATAGGGACTCAAGCACGGGGAGTTGGGGCAATAACAGCTCTAAACGCATGACACGCCCTATGTTCCCCAACTATAATATGCCACTCTACCAGGGACTACCCCTCTGGCAATTCCCGGGATATCCACAAGGACCTCCGCAATATTTCCCAGGCAACAACCCACCTTTTTTAGGCAGAGGCTGGGGCAGAGGAAAAGGGCGAAGAAGAGGGAACGCCAAACAGGTACAATGGCAGGAACAAACACAGAATCCAGTAAAAACACGGAGCAAGACCAGGGGGAAGAGAAACTGATAGTTAATCTCTCACCCATGATTCTAACTGACACAGAGAAAAGAGTCTTACATAAAGGCTTAGGCTATGTCCCCACACCTAAAATCGACACATTTTGCGACCAATGCGAGATTCACAACTTCTTCCGGAAGATCCGTCTCAAAGCGTTCTTCCTTGATAGACCTCTGACCCCCTCAGACGACACCGGGTTACACAACCCCTCTACCTTCACTCCTAACAGCAGCATGGTGCCTATCGAAGTATTCCTTCGAACAGGCCGTACTCAAGGACCTGACAAAGGGGACAACCCGTACTCCCTTTCACAATTTATCATCAACTGAATGGGAAGCAGTGAGATCCCTAGCAGATGATCCTGAGATAACCATCAAGCAAACTGACAAAGGAGGGGCCACAGTAATCATGTCTACAGGAGACTATGACACTGAGTGCCTACGTCAACTCAATAACGACTGGTACTACACCCCCATTACTAAGAATCCCACAAAACGGCTAGCTACCACTATATCCATGATGGTGTTCTCAGCTGAAACGGAAGGCTGGATCAGTAAGAAGGAAGCGGACTTTCTTATCACCAAAGATCCGAAAATACCTTACTTCTACATCCTTCCCAAAATTCACAAGGGCACGAGCCCGGTCCCAGGGAGACCCATTGTGTCTGGGATCGGCTCATTACTAGAACCTTTACCTAGGTTCTGCGACCATTTCTTGCAGCCCCTAGTAAGAAAAACACCTTCCTTCCTACTTGATACAATGGATGTGCTACGCCTAATAGAGGGGGTCCAGCGCCCAGAGGAGATCACCCTTTTGGTCACCCTGGACGTTGAGGCTCTGTACACAAACATTCCACAACGAGCCACTTTGGAAGTCATTGAGGATGCACTCAACAACACGGTTTTGCACCCACAGATACCAGTTCCCTTCCTTATGGAATGTGCCACTCTGGCTCTTACAGAAAACTTCTTTGAGTATAAGAACAAGCTCTACCATCAAACCCAGGGGACTTCCATGGGCAGCACATTTGCCCCAAGCGTAGCATGCCTCTACATGGCTGCGTTTGAAGAAAGGTTAATCTTTAGCCCTACCAATCCCTACATCGATAACATGAAACTTTGGAAAAAGTTTATCGACGATATCCTGATCTTTTGGAAGGGGGACACAGCTAGCTGCAATAAATTCTGTAGGTGGATTAACACCCAAAACCCTTATCTGAAATTCACCAAAACCATATCTGAGTCCAATGTATCGTTCCTAGACTTAAACATAAGAATTTCTGAAGGGCAGTCGAGCACCACACTGTATAAGAAACCGACAGACAGCAACAGTCTGCTGCTGTTTAGTAGTCACCACCCTAGGGCATTGAAGGAAAACCTTCCCTTTGGCCAGTTCCTCCGCATCAGGAGGAATTGTACCTCCATCCAAGACTACAAAACAGAGGCAACCAACTTAGCAGAGAATCTAATGAAACGTGAATACCCACGACATAGAATTGCACATGCAATGAAAAGGGCTAGGAACAACAATAGAGAGGCCCTACTAGAAACCAATCAGAAAGAGGTCACGGAAACATTGACATGTGTCACGTCATACACACCTGACTCCAGCAGAATCAGGAATATACTAAGGAAACATTGGGGTATCCTCAACACTGGCGACCTGCAATTACCAACACCAAGGTTCGCATATAAAACGGACTAGCAACCTCAAAGACATGCTGATCCACACGAGGCCAAAAAGAAAAAATATTCCCGTACAGAGACCATTATGGGACCTCCCACCAGTGACAGGCCACTACCCATGTGGCTCATGTGCAGTATGTCCCTTGACCAAACCTACGAAAGAAGTATCCTTTTCCAACACATTCACCTGGAAGTTGACTAGACACACAAACTGCAATACCATCAATTGCATTTATATGATCCTCTCTCTGCCCTTGCAACCTCCGTTACATCGGTATGACCACTAGAATGGCTAAAACACGTATCACTGAACATAAAAGCAACATCAGATGCAACCGAGTGACTACAAGAATGTACACACATTTCACAACAGCAGGACACGCACCCGAGACCCTTAGGTGGGTTATTTTGGAAGCACACCCAGTGATAACATCAGGGGCCCTGCTGAGGATTGAACAAAGATGGTTACCATCACTCTAGCCACGGACACACAGGGACTCAATGAGGACATCCCATGGAGTACTTTACTCAGATCCTAGCAGCCATAACCCACACTTTTAATGGCATTCTTTACGTGTTGTCACAAGAACTAAGTAGTAATAACACTCATTAGCACAGGGATAACTTTATGTTGTCGCTCACTTGTATGCCATTCAGGGCTCCTAGCGAGGTATTTTGGCCCCATCAACGACCATCAATGGGGACCCTTAAACTTCGCCCATAGGGCACTCCCTGACCAGCCCCCTCGTTTAACCCCGGGCCCCGGTGAGTTGTACCCCTCCCACCACCGTGCCTAATCGTCTTTCATACAAAGGGGATAATAACGAAGGAGATAGTATGTTATAAGTAGTAGCGGGAACATCTTCTAATCCACTACTGTGGATTCACTTTTTTACAAGACTCGGGTCATTTTGCACTTTCCACGATGGCGACCGCATTGTTAACAGCATTTGACGACTTCCAAGATGGCGGCCATTTCTCCCACTCTGTTATGAGCTCAACACTCTAGTGCTTGGCCTGATGTGATTGGCTGACCCTACGTGCCACACTTTCAGAGTATTACCGGCACCTGCATACCTAGCGGTACCTCCCGGCTCCGGCAGTGTGGGGTAGGTCTACCGCCACTACTGCAGTCTTTGCACGGGAGTATTTGCTCTCCGCCCTCAGCGAAGGGATGACACGCCGGCTCTGCACTCCGAGGTAAGACTTGAGGTTATCGGCCACAATAGCAGACACCCTGCTCTGCGGTTAACCCACCCGACTTGTCCCGGGCTCACGACGGTGCCTTGCGACTCGGTGCTTGGCGTTTGGGCCTTCTGTGTTCCCACATCTCTTGGGACGCGGCGGATTTGAATGTCGGAGCCGGGCGCATCTTGACTGATTGGACATGGGACATCGGGGGGCCTAACACGGCGCATAGAGTCCTCCTGACTATACGCCCTTTTAACCATGAATCTACTCAAGGTGTACGACCGCATCGTTGTTTCCTAGGAACATTTGCCTGGTTCCTACTGTTTGTTTTTAATAGTACAAGCTATTTCTTGGCCCCCCATTATCCTTCTAGGACACGGAATGTTTCAGAGTGTCTTTTAACCTGCCGGAAGTTGATGGGGGCCAATCTCCAATAGCGTTTAGGTGAGTCCAGAACTCGCACCTTTTCAGCTATCACTTCACTCAGGATACTACACCTGATCACGTATCACCACGGATAATAGTGTGAATACAGTGGCGGCTGGTCCATAGGGGCGCCGGGGCAGCGCCCCACTTGGCAATATCAACAAGAAAAACTGCTCACGGGCAGCAAGAAATGTAAGCAGACGGCAGACGCAATTCGTCTGTTTACATTTCCGGCCTGTGCTGGCAGCTGCTTCACAGCCTCAAGTCCGCATGAGTCATAGTCAACAATAAACACACAGCGCACGCACACAAGCAGGCGAGAGCAGCAGTAGTCCAGAACTGAACTCCGACTGCGCATCTGCGAGAAGGGCACTTTTTATTTCAGCACCCCACTCCATTGACAATTCATTAGGTATGCTGCGCATGCCTAGTGTAGTGCAGGAGTCTCAAGATAGGATCCTGCTCGGGCGGTGACGTACAGTCGCCCCATGCCCTGTCAAATGGCAGGATACAGCCGAGTAGCTGCCCCCAGTCGCATCCAGACTTATGATTTGCCAACGTCTGTGAGAGGACTCGGAGACGTGATGCGACGCGGGACCGGCGGAGGAGATGCCTCATCCTGGTAAATTTATTTGTTTTTATTGTATTTAATTAAACCCCCCCCCCCCGCGCGTGTACCCCCCGAGTCCTGCCGGCCGCGACTGGTGTGGGTTGTCACATCTCGGCAGCGCTGTAATGCAAGGACTGTGAGTCATGAAACCGAAATGCAAAGTGTTTACAAAGGTGTGCAGTTTAAGAACAAATACCGGAGTCAGGGTGCGGTATTTTTATATGTATTGGTTATAATTTGCACATCAATGAATACAGGCCTCTGGCGGTGCTATGGCTGCACCACAATACAGTAGCTGCCTCTCCTTCCCTCTCAAACCAATGAATACACTGGTTCAGTGTTGCTGCTCACAATTGAGGTGAGTGCCTCCAGACACAGTGAGCACGCAGAGCCTGGTGACACTGATGCTGGGAGCACAACGTACCAGGTGGGACGGGACTGTGAGCACACAGTGCTTGCTGCTACTGAACCAGGCGTTGTGGTACTATGTGCATTCTGTAGTAGTGATAGTACACAGTGGCTTGTTATACTGCTTGCACAATGCCTCGTGATACTGTAGAGTGCCTTGTGTTAGTGCGAGTACAGAGTGCCTCGTGATAATGTGAGTACTCAGGGCCTCGCGATACTGTGTGCACGGTGCCTGGTGATACTCTAGAGTGCTTTGGGTTTGTGCGAGTACACAGTACCTCGTGATACTGTGAATACGCAGTGCCTCCGTGATTCTGCAAGCAGGGTGCCTGGTGATGCTATTATCCGGAACGATGGCTCAGCGGGTTAATTGCCAGCGGCATTCTGCGATTTATCTGCTGATCCGAAGCCCGCTGCCCCTGCCACATGACACCACTTGCTGTTATTGTTACTATCAATCAATTCAATTCTTTCTTTATTCGTCCTTCCAAAGACAGGACATAAAAGATACACATGGATAAAAACATCATCAAACTTATCTCAGCAAATACAAACTCATTTTCTGTTTAAAAAGAATACATCAGCAAACAAAATACAGTACTATTTTCTCGGGACTAGAGTGGCAATACAAAGCATTTGGGTTCACAGGTAGCAGCAGGTATTATCCAATAGTGCAAAAAGATCGACTGTAACCATCAATAGCAGCAAATGTTATCCAAAAATACTTGAATAATAAAATCAGTCCTATAGAGGAGTTAGCAGCAGGGGTAAGCAATTTAGCAGGAATACTAATACAATCCATACAAAAAATGGTAAAATACACTAAAATTAAAACAACATGCTCCTTCTCTTTGCTAGAATACACTTCAAAAAACTCCCAACGGCAAAACAGACATCACGATCATTGAGGTGCTGCAAAAAGTACAACGCCGCTTTGCACTTTGAAAATTTGTGTCTGCGTAGAAGAGGTATTAAAAATTTCCTGGTAAATGGAAGATAAAATTGACAAAAAAATACAAAATGTAAAATGGTTTGACTTGAGTGTTCATCACAAGGGCAAATAGTAATAGATTCCGAAGAATACTGACCCAGGGGGAAACATATCAACCAACGAAAAGACCCCAGCCTTAATCTAGACAACAAATTCCTTTCATGCACATTATTTACATATAAAAGATACAGGGCAATGTAGGGAGGAACTTGTATAAGACAATAATCCCTGACAGTGGGTTTGGCTACTTCAAACAATTCCCTAGACGATTCTTTATGTTTTCGGAAGCTCGCCAAAACCCTCTGTCGGTCCCCTTTACCAATCAGTTCTGGGTGTTCAAACAAAGAAGAACACCCAAGTTCCGTAAGACAAGTTTTAATGTATTGGAGCCAGGGGATGCAAAGGCCTCGAGTACAGTTTAAACAATCTCTAATAATTGCCCGATTAAAATCAGCTTCTTCATTTGTCCAAATGGAACACCAGGTAGCTAGTGGTGCAGCCTTTATGGTATCTTGGACATACTAGAGACCCAGCTCCAAATGGAGGGGAAAATGTGGCGAGGAAGGGGGCACTCCTAAAACTCTACGGCAAAATCTATTCTCCTCCAGCTGCATGGCAAGTACGTCCCTGCATCCCCAGATCCCCATACCATATGTTAAAATCGGAATACATTTACGCTTATAAATCTCTAAAATTGGGGCTATGGGCTTTTTACCTATAGACATTGCAAGCGAATAAGTAGTACCAACTGCGCGTGTAAATCTTGTTATTCTATTATTTATGCAGGTATGCCACGTGCAACCTTCATCAAAATGCAGGCCTAGATACGGGAAGGAGCTAACCCTTTTCAGCTTTTTACCCTCTATAATCAGTCTACAGGACTTAGTGTTTTTGGGGCCACAAATCAGTACAAAAGTTTTCTTATAGTTTGGCTCCAGCCCCAAGTCCTTCATAAAGTTAACATAGCTGGAGATAAGTTTTTTTAGGCCAATCGCAGTCCTTGCCATAAGGACTGCGTCATCCGCATAAAGGACCGCTGGCACAGCCTTGTTCTCAACCTGCGGCACATCAGCCCCGACTGTGACTAATGTTTTCTCCAGATTGTTTGTATAGAGGAGAAATAAAATTGGGGCAAGGACACATCCTTGACGCACCCCACGCCTAATACTAAACTGTTCTGAGCATTCACCAGCATTACCATACCTCACTGAGGCCGAGAGATCGTGGTGGAGGAGCCTCAGAAAGGAGACCAGACCTGCGTCGACACCCATGTTTACTAAAATGTCCCACAGCTTAGAGCGTGAAACATAGTCGAACGCGCTGGTTAAATCCATGAAAGCTAAATGAGTAGGGGTGCCCTTCGCATATTTATATTTAGCCAGAATGAGGTGCAGATTTAGACACTGTTCGATCGTGCCTAGGCCCTTCCTAAACCCATACTGGGTAGGAGCCAAAATATTGTTTGCATTTATCCAGTCCAGGAGGCGATCTAGTACAACTCTCCCGATTATTTTTGCCGAAGAGGCCAAAAGAGATATTGGACGATAGCATTTCGGATCATGCACATCACCCTTTTTAAAAACAGGCACTATCACAGATGAACGCCAAGCTTTTGGGACTCCCTCACTGCAGACTGAATTAAAAACAGCGGTAAGTACCGGGGACCAGAATAATGGATCTTCCTTGAATAAGTCCAAAGGAATTCCATCTGGGCCCGGTGCCTTCTTACCTTTACTGTTAACAATTGCTTTCTGGACTTCCCCTTCATTAAAAACAAGGTTTTGGCATGTTAGATTCAGCTGTGATGGGGCATCCTCTGCAGCAAAGTCAGCAGAATAGAGGCCAGCATAGTGGGTCACCCAAGTCTCAGGAGGGATGTGGACAGTTACCTTGTCAGCTGGTAGGGTGGGAGATAGAACCGACTGTACAACCTTCCAAAAGGCCTGAGGATCTTTTGATAGACAGGAGCTCACCACTAAATCCCACTTCTCCTCCTTCAATGCTAACTTTCTTTTTTTTGTGGCAAGCTTATACAGCTTCCTACCTTCCCTTATCACAATCTGGTCTCTAGGATTTTGTTTTAAAGCCCAGCGTAGGGTATTATTAGCCTCTCTACAAGCCTTATCAAACCAGGAATGAGCCTGAATACAGGACTGGGCAATGGGTTTAGAGAGCAGCTGTTTGACTTTATCTAGCAGGGTTACAAAACCTTGTATGATACGAGATGGCTCACACGGTACACAGTTACAGCTAGACACCAGAGCAGAGCTAATCGGGATTACCTGCGACATAATACTATTCATGCTCGCTGTGCGCCAGACCACCCTACGCCCAGCATCTTTGGTGGATAGTGTCAGAAGGGTTGAAGGCTTGGGCTTCTGTCCCCTGTAGGGTAACACTATCTTAGCAGAGATAGGATTGTGGTCACTATGCGGCTTGATAAGGACCTCACATTCCTTGATGGAGGAAAACATGCTCCAGGAGACAAATACATAGTCGATTGTGCTTCCTATACCTCGTCCAGTAAAGGTGGGAATATAGTGGTCAGTCAAATTGGGCGCCATATTGACCATACCTCTTTCTAACAGGTGGGAAAATAGAACCCGTCCCCTAGCGTCCATCACAATTTGGTCCAGCTCGGAAGCAGCTGGATCAAAGGTGGATTGGGGAAGCAGTAATGAAAACCCCAATTTGGCATTAAAATCCCCCACCACCAACAACTTAAAAGGACGATCCACTCGAGCCTCTCGTTCCGCGAGCATGTCAATCAACACAAAAAGCCCTTCGAAATTGCCTTTAGATGTAAAATTATTATAATAAAAATTTACTAGGTACAACTTAAAAGTATCTTTCCAGGAAAAACAAAAAAGCCTGCGCCTCCCCCTGCTCCCGGAATAACTGAGCAATCATGCCAGCAATTTCCACTTTGAACCAGGCTGACAAGCCCCCCTTAGCTCTGCCAGATATAGAAGGAACAGCGGGCAAATTAAAACATGTAAATCCGTCAAAAACAATATCCTTACACTCCCACGTTTCTTGAAAAAAAACTATATCATAGGTCATAATAAAAGACCGCCATCCCTCCAATACGATCTTTGAGGCTATACCTGCTATATTCCAATTTAGAATTTTCAGACAAGCATTATCTATATGTCCTTTATCAATAGTTGTACTCACACTTACCCCATTGGGGGAGAAAACAGTAAGGGACCGGGGGCAAGTAGGAAACAGAAGTTAAATTAGTGGAATCCTCCAGACTAGTCCCAGTACAAGGTCCTACCCGAAGATAGTCATACGGTAGAATGTTGTTCATTAGTACACTAGGACTGGGATTACAAGAATCCCTGCCCACCTCCTCTGAACCTAACACCAAGAATACAGGGTTAGGTCGGGGAGAGGAAGGTGTTTGTATAGCAAAAACTGGACTGGCAAGTGGTCTGTCCGCCTCCTGAAAAACAGGGTAGGCGGGCACCTCCCCATAACGTCAATCTATTTCTTCCAAACCAGCCAGCTGTTGTCAGCATTATAAATATAAAATATTATGTGTTCCTCTGGCGCCCTCAGGGGAAGTCAGCAACTGAAGTCTGTTTTAAAGTCACGGATCTATGGACGAGATAAGGGGAGGAGAGTGGGGAGAAACGAATGAGAGGTGGCCAGGATGAAGCCTGAGGAGAGGGAAGGAAGAAGAATGTAGGAAAAGGACAGAGTAAGATGTGAGAAGAAGCAAGAACGAAAGAGGGCAGGAGGAAAGATAGTGACTGCTGATCTTTTGTGACATACAGCAATAAGAGCTAAGGAAGCGACATCGGTGAGAGATAAGGGAAGCAACAGAGGAGAGATGGAAGCAACAGCGCTAAGAGGGAATGAAGGCGACATCGGTGAGAGGGAAGGAAGCATCAGCGTGAGAGGGAAGGAAGGGGCAGTGGTGAGAGGGGAAGCGACAGCAGTAAGAGGAAAGGGAAGTGACGGCAATTAGAAGGAAGAGACAGCGGCGAGAGGGAAGGAAGTGCCAACAGTGGAAGGAAAGCGCAGATGCAGGCCCGACTGAATATCACCGGAAAATAATGTTTTTACATTTATTTTACCCTTATAAGAAACCTTTAATAACTCACTCGGGTTCAGGCCTGCCTTTTATGAGCTATAACCAGTATAGCTAATCTTCACTCCAAGCATAGCCATAAACACTCCTAAGTCCAGGTTACTGGGCTTGCCCTCATGCTTTTTTAATTGCTATTGGGGTGACTGGTGAAGTATTCTGAGGACCGGTTGGTCCAGAGGCAGGCTCATGGCACCATGTGTCTGACCGTTCACCACCTCAGGGGCCCCTGCTCACTCTTTCCCCTCAGATGTGCGCCAGCTACATCTTTTTCAAGCAGCGATAAATTCGATAATACATATTTTTCTAATATTACAGAGTGTGCTTAAATGCATAGTTATATCTGTCCCACTGATGGCATGTTTGTTGAAGTCCTTATTTTAATATAACCGAGATTTCGCTTAAACAGTGAGCCGTCTCAGATTTTAAAGGGCTGACATGTCTGCATTTTTGCATTATGGGACTTGTAGTTCTTGTAATGCAATCTCCAGAATGCAAAGAAAACTGTACCCTAGCTACTCTGGGATGGATCTGGAAAGCTATTTAATTGGTATGAAAGGTTATCATTCGGCACAGGGACCCAGACTCTCACGAGTACACTTGTGATGCTACATAGGGTAGAAGTCTTTTTTTGCTCAGGTGAAAACACACTGCATTCACTTCGTGCCAGGGAGGTATATTTAATATTAGATTGAGCTTGACATTCATACTAGTAGGAGGTGATATCCGAGAGCTCTGATTGAGGTTTGCTGCTGACAGACAGGCCGGTGCACTACTTGCCTTGCCATGCCTGCCTGCATCTTTCCAAAGTGTGGCTGTGACCATGTGACATGATCTGTATGTATCGGTCTCTCTAGATGCATATAGTAATGATACATAGTTCAGCGAAGGACTGAATCTGGGGTGTCTGTTTATGATAAACCTGAGGATGAAATAAAAAAAATAAAAAGATGGGACTGTGCTTGTTAGCAGTGCTACTTAGCAGAATGTACTTAATCTCAAATCTGCCATCACATCTGTGATGTAAGGCAGCGTCAACCATGCCAACAGCATGACATTCACATGCAGCTCTGTTTGTATGGACCTGACTCTGTGATTGCATCCTGCCTGGCCTTTGTGTGCCGGTGGCAAGGCTGGAGACCAACACCGTCAGTACGTACCATGATGTGCACTCATAGCGAGTCACTGCAGGATGCCGTTTTATGCTCCCATATATGCCAATAGAGGCACCAGTTGTAGTTTCCCAATAAAGGGGCTCGGTTAACATTTCGCACTGGCCCACTCATTATCTAATTAATGTGTTCAAATACGTCTGACTGCAAGTGCAGCATAGGTCGTGTTAACTTTTTGCACACTGTTCAGAAACACATGTACGCCAGCAGCACGCCAAACAAACAGTTAAGGAGACGGTGCCAGCTTCATTACATGATTTGCATTGTAGGTGCTGCCCTTACACTACAGAATTGATATTGCAGAAGAGGCATGCAGCCGCCTTATAAATCAGTTCACTCAATATCTCAGGCCAGAACACATTGGAGCAGTTTTTCATTCCTGATCACCCATCCTTTGAACAGAGTCACACCAGCAGCACTACGTATTATGCTGCAATTGAGAGCTCTAGAGCTGAGGCTGAAGGCACTGTGAGTTTCTCACAGTGTGTGCCAGTCAGTCAAAAATGTGTTCAGAATACATGCCCATCCAATCCTTGGCCTCTCTGCAGAGAGCACAGGGCAGTGGTCATGTACTCCTGTTGTAATTGTGATTCTGTGCAAATGGGTGTGATGGGACTCCCATTATGGGGGTGCACAGTCTTCAAAATAATAACAAGGCGAAAGTAAATGAAAATGCAGTGCTCGCTGGCTCCTCAAAAGTCATCCCTAACTTTTACGCCCCACCACTTTCAAATGTCACCAGCCACCACTGTGTGAATGCATTGCACTATGCCTAAATTGTATGACTACAGCTGCCACCATTTTCTTACACCAAGGGTCACAATACTGTCGCGTGCTCTGTTATGAGGTGGTTCGCACTTTATAGACTAAGTAATTATTCATTATTATTACACATGATATATGTCTGCCCTAAATATAGCTTGTTTGAAGGGATTACACAAAGGCACTTTAATTACTGGGCTGGGCAAGACAGCTAAGATTGTCAGCATGGAAGGTTTTATCATTACACAGAGAAGTTATGATTAATAATGAAATGAAATGTTATAATTATGTTGCGAACAAAATATTACTTTTATGTGATTTCAATGGTCCTGTACGGCATATTATCGCTGAATTACCTCAATATTTGTAATGTATATGTTAAAACAGAGATGGCAAACTTTTTTAAGAAACTTGCTGCTTTTATTTTCTATGATTGTAATGATTTTTATTAATTGGACAATAAACATTTATAATAATAATAATGGATGAAAAGGGCTGACAAAAAGCCCGATCTAACACGTTCCTGGTAGTGACAAAGAAAACAATACAGGTGTCCATTGGACTGTCATCTTCAGATTTAAAGACACCTCTTAATCGAAAATATGGTCTCAAAGCAGAGACTCGTCTAGCCATGTAACAGCTCTTTTTTTTGCGGTTTTATATAGTGCAAATTCGACCCCCACCTGCCCCAAAATAAAGTAATGTAATGGGGAGCCACGGGCAATTCGTAAAGGGAGACGCTGGTCGAAAAAGTTTGCGTTATGCCATTCTGGGACGAGATGTGATGCAAGTAAGAATAAATATAGGACTCGGTTATTGTGGCAATTTCACAGTTTATAGTAATATGACCACAGGCTGTCAAGCCCTACCTCCCCGTGCTTCAATTGTTATCTTCCCCTCACAGCCAGTCAGAGGTAGCAAAGATGAGCACAGAGGCACGCACAGAACTGATGACAGGCAGCCCATGTCATTCGATGCATGCTCTTCTGGTCTCTGGCTCTTCGGTGTTAAATTCACAACGCTTTTAAATCTCTACATGCGCGCCCATGTATAATATCCACCAGGTTAAAAAGACGGTCACAGACTTTGCAGAATGATTGCGCGGACTGGCATGATGCTCCGCCCGTTCATACGCATTATTCATTGTAAATCTTGCATAAACACTTCAGGTGTTTTAACGTCCATTCTAGTGCACCACTACATTGCGCACAGGCCAGCCATTACTGAAATAAATCACGTTGCATGTACATAACAGCTTTGTTCATTTAACTTTGAAAGTGTCACAACGCAAGTATTGAAATGTGCACACAAGACGTATCGCACATAAACAACCTGAAAACATGGCAATTAACTCCAGTTTTAAATCCGTAACAGGCACAATTTTATGCTCACCTCTCCCTACCACCTTCGGTAGTAGCCATAGCGGACGCACTTGGTTCCAGATAAGGCTGCTTTCTCCTCGCTTCAGCCCCGTCGCCCCTGGCAGCGGGTGTATCTCAGAAAGAAACTTCCTGTATATTTGTGTTACTGCGCATAGGAGCGCATGCGCGGGAAGCATGCGCACAAAACAGCACGATTTCTTACTGCCTGTAGCCTCTGCCTTCCGTTAGAGGAATTTTTTTCACATTTTCTCTCTGGCAATCATGCTTCGGTGTGTTACAGTTCAGCGTGTTTTGACTTCATCAGCACATCATTTGCTCCTACTTGTGGTAGTCAGCGGAGGAACTATCAGAAGAGGAGTCGCTAACAGGGCTGTGACTGGCATTGGACCACAGTTCGTTCCACAGGGGCCTAAGCGGATAAATGTTTAGTAGATCCAGCTGGCTTATTATGACAGGGGGTTAATGCGGTGATTTCAGGTTTTCTAGGTCAGTGCGCGAATAGTACACTCAGCCATTTTGGTTTTAATTCCCTTCTGGGATTAGTACCGTTATAAAATCTAGACTACATGTCCCAGAATCAGTGGACGAAGTGCATTAAAGTATGGGAACTGTAATGCGCGCAAAGGGGGCGGGGCTACATTAAAAACACTTTTCTGAGACTTTTTTCGGTCTTTCACCTTCAGATAACTACATATAAAATAAGGCACATCTTACATGAAAAATAAATGCAAGTAAGTTAATCAATGGGACATGCACTATTGTTCATTATGAAACCTCTATTCGTTAATACACTGCAGATATTGGTGTGTGTAACCATCAGAGAGGCACAGAATTGCATCCTTTTTGATGCCCTGGAAAATAGTGACTTCGATGTCCCAGTCTGTGACATGAAGCACTATGAATACGTAAGTCATTATTTGAAACTTACGTTGCACACACTATAAGATAGACTGCTAAAAAAATGCGCAAAAAGGTTTAAGATAACAAAAAAAAGTGCTTCCCAAAAATATATTTTTGTAATACCCAGACTGTATATAGTGCAATTTTGTTATAACTGTCATTTAAAAGCACGCACTTCACAGCTCAGCAAGTAACTCCCTTACACTACCACTCAAAAAGAATACATTTGTGTCATCAGGAAGTTTCAATGGATTCCATCAATTAAAGCCAATACCGGCTTCCAAGCACCCTTTACAGATTCACCAGTTGCGTACATTTACATTTCTGTCAGGCAAGCAGGCACCCTGGCAAGAAGGCTTGTTTAGCTGTCTGCCTTTCCCTCGGTGTCACAACACAGGAGACTTCCTGCCTCACATTTCAGCGAAAGCATTTCAACACTTGGAATTAATCATCCTGGGATGGTTGTCTTTTCACAAAAAGTAAGGGAACTGTTTTTCTTAAATTAAAAAATTATGGGCGCGTTGTGCCCCTCCGATCCTGCCCACTTCAACCTCTACCCAGAATGCAAAGGGAGCCCTGGCCTGGAGAGGTTTCAAACGCATGACCCTCCACTGTGTTTTAAGTGGAATAAAAAAAAAGGTTGGGGGCCGGTCACTAAAACGGGTGTGGTCAAAAAAAGCATTACTAGGAATCCTTTCAAAAAAGGCGTCATATGTATACTAAAATCTGTGTTTCACAGTGTGCTTCGTGACCAGTATATGGGTGCCTCTCTGTTAGTTTTCTGCTATTGTATCCAGTGTCTCACAACAGTAAACACATATCTAAAATAAGCCAAACATATTGGCGATGCCAGTGCTTGTTACCTGTATCAGATAAATGAATAACAAGACTGATTTTGTTGTGAATAAATACCCTTTAACGTTTTTCAATGCTGAAACTATGAGACTGTGAATTAAATATTACTAAGGTCTGTGAAAGGGCACTGGTCTTCAAAGTATCTCGGACTGCTATTGAAGTGCACAAACACAATAGTTGCATTATGGATTGTAGCATTGTACACTTTCCTTCATTTTCTCTACACACACGGAGCAGCATAATTTGGCTTCACTCTTTTATGTTTTGACCATGCCATATATATACGTACACATGGTCTCATGTATTTGTGTGGTTTAATATCATTAATGTAATGTAGTACACTTGAACAGACACAGAAAGTGCATTTAATGTATAATCTTGACATTTCTATGAGTGTGCATACTAATGTTTTTCTTACAGTCATCTGATTGCAGTTCTCATGCATATCTGCACTTGTGTGTTTTGAATAATATTGTTAATTCTTATATATTCACATGCTCATTTGAATAGTATTCTGCATTCATTTTATGACTGAATATGTATCTATAACAATGCATTTAAATGTGTACTGAGATGCTTGCCACGTTAACTTGACTAAAGGTCTTAACATTTGAATTGTAGGTTTAATTTTCTATGGGAACGTTTGCTCAGCTTGCAGTGTTTTTCTCGCCTATGTAGGTGCAGTCGTATGATCCCATGGATAGAGAAAGGCACATTGTGTATGGGAGATAGTGAGGTTAGGGAGGAGTACTTTTGGCAAAGACAAGAGGCACTAATGAACAAAGGGAGGACTACTGTTCATAGTTAATCGGGAGATGGGAGGAATCCAATGACATTCTGATGTGCGGACCAAAGGAAAGAAGTTTCACGTGTAGCTGCCAAGTTTATTGTGTGAAGGTGGAAAGTAAGGAGACACGTGATATGTGATTCTCGAATGTTCTTTTGTGGGTTTAATTGGTGATCACACTTCGGCTTTAGTCAGATTCCGTTTCGACTCAGAGGGGTACAGGCCTCTTTGCTTTTCTCTGATGTGTGGCTTTATGCTATGCAATACTACTAATTTCGGAGAATTTTTACAGAAGTCTCTAATGCTGCCACCTTCCTGCTTTACCCGACCTAAATAGGATTTGCCCAATTAGTGTTACTTAGAGTAGGCTCAGTCTAGGTAACTTGGATTTACTCATGCCTAGGCAAGAGGAACGCAAATCATATTCAGATTATCAGATCTATTTCACATTTTCTGCATGGCCATTACTGAGTTTCAAGCATGTTTCCTGTTGCTGAGACTTAACTATGTTAGACAATTTGGTCTGCCAGTAGTGATTCTGTATTTCTACAGTGTATTTTTGAGATGAGTGTACATCAGCTTGGCTTTGAATTTGTAATAAATTCATACTTAATCTCATTTACCGATTTTCGGTCTACACTGTGTGGCCAAATTGGTTACACTGTAAATTGAACTTGTGGATGATGTTAACTCCCTTTTATTCCTGAGGCTCCCAGAAAAGGTCTGTTGCAGGGAAAGTTTAACGAAGGGCTCAGTGCTCTAGCAGATGGTAGCAAAGAGAGAATGGTTAGGTCCTGAAATGGGGGAGTTAGGATAATTTGTAAGAGTAGTTCAGATCCAATCTCAGTCCTAGAGCCCATGCCTCTATTTGGAGGATCAGCAGAGTTCCAGCAGTTCGGGAATGAGTTGTAACAGCGGAGGTGTGAGTATTAATAGGGTTGTGTGTTAGAATGGTTTGTGTTTAGCTTGCAGTGTTCAGAGAAATTGTGGGATGTTTGGCGGAGATGCTTTGAATGTCATGTGAATGTGGTGCTTAACGTGGAGAAGATGAAGTTGTTATCGGGTCTGACATGGCCCAAGATCCCGGAATGATATTAAAACCGCAAGGTACCCAGTGTGGGCTACAACTCCCCAGACGGTGTAATGTGACTGCCACATAAGATAGGGCCTATTCAGTTTTTAACTCTATCCAATGGGGGCACCAGAATAAAGGGCCATTTTCGCGCACCACGAGATAATTTTATCTACACTTTTCACTATTTTTGCACTCTGCCCCTCACTTTCATACATCTACATTGCTCATCTTAACAACAAAACACCTCAGCTCCTCCCCTTTGCCCTCTGGGGAGTTGTAGCCCACACTGGGTACCTTGCGCTCCGAGCGTGAGGAGGGAACCCTATGATGAAGCATGTCACCTTCGGGTGAGTGAGGGTTCTCGTCCTAACAGCGAAGTGCTCTCTTGTCTTGCCCGATCACTTTTTCAGGCCCCCTTTTTTCGTTTACACTCGGACCACCAAAACGTACATAGTGACTCTGGTGACAGTCTTCTAAACATTTTGTTGTCAGAATGCTCACCTCCATATAATGAGACCCAGTCAATGGGAGGTGGAAGCGCTTTTACAGATGAAAATTGTGGATTGGCTACCGCACCCATAAGTGTGAACCCTAGTACGATGAGAGCCACCCATATAAATGTGAATCAAACCCAGATAGGAGGAAGCCCAGGGATTTGTGTCTTCGGTACCTCCACAGCTCCTAACGTTCCAGATGCTCTCACTGTACCGGTTACCATTGGTCCTGTGTTCCTATATATAATCCCAGTTCCATAGAAAATGTAAGACATAATTTGGCTCTCCCAGCCTCACCTAAAGCCATAGAGAAGGCTCCCGCAAGCTCAAATGTGAGAAGATTTGTCCCTCTAGTCCCAATGAATGCAAGGACCCCTTGTGGTGTGAGTACAGATTCGACAGTGAACCAGACAGGGTTTGGACCTTTAAGGTAATTCCCGGGATTGCCTGATCTTGGTACGCTTAGTTGGGAGCCAATCTTAAACTTACACACTAGCATCCCTAGAGAGGGGTAGTACCTAAAGCCCTTGGAGTGCAGTCAAATGTTAGCTCTAAGGAATTGGACAAATGGTTGAAGGTTGTTAATGCCCCTTCGAATGAGAGTGGAAGCTCAGAACTGAGTCAAGAAACGATTAAGTCATCATTGAGGGTAAACCCGGTGGATGTGGGTAAATCAAAGCTTGAATTGGAGGAAATGATAAGGGGAAGTCTTGAACTGGCCCAATTGGACCCTTTCAGGAAAGTGAACTTTTGTTTATGAGTAAGGATGTTACCAGACGAGCAAGGCAAGCCTACGACAAATTGTCCGAAGTAGCTCGGAAATATGAAGTAGATCTGGATCGGACTAAAGCTTTACAGAAAAGTAATGGACTCTGTTTTAGTAATAAGGATATATAGTGTATGAGAATACCAGCAATGAAGTTGCAAATTCTGGAATTAATTCAAAGCATTCAAACTTGGAGTGCCTAGATAAGTGGGAAGGTAAATGGGCAAAGAAGGGTCCCAAGAGATCTATGAGGGAACCGCCTCCTCCCGGGGAAGGGGGAGCAGGCACTACAAATTTACCTTTACTGAAAGTACCCAGTAGGAGTAGGAGTGATCTTGCATCATTCACCTATGATTTCCCTAGGTTGAGAGAGAAACCTGTAGAATGGTCCAAACAAGTTGAGCTGTTTGTGAAAATCTCGAAAGTTTTGTGGACTGATTTGAATACTTATTTGATATTGTGGTCCCAAGTGACTTGTAGACTGCATGTAAAATAGCCACAAAGTGGCCCGAGTGAGAGCCAGTAAGCGACCCATTAGCAATGCTCTGTCATCCATAGTAATGTGGAAGTATAACCAGGCGATGACATGCTTGAAGCCTAAAGTATCGCCCCAAGATATTGACTGGGTCAAGATTGACTGAACGACCCAGAAACCCAAAGAGACAATTCATGCATATTATGAGAGATTGTTGCAGGCATTTAAACAGTACAGTCGAATGGAAACGTTGGAGCCCAAGAATATGGGACATTTTGTGTCCAGGTTTGTGACAGGATTGTGGCCTGAAATTAGCATGATGATTAAACAACATTTGATTTGTTGGCAGAATAAGCCTGTTGATGAGAATTTGAGATATGCCAAGTTCTGCAACAATGAAATAGACATGAGGCAGAAGAAATTGTAGGATAAACTAACGGTGCAGCAAATGAAGTCTGCTCAGAGGGGAGGTCAAAGTCAGCCTTTTGTAGGGAATGTTCTCCCCATGCAGGGAGTGTATCAGCAGGGAGCTTCTGCGATGCAAGGTGAATTTCAGCAACAAGATAGCGGTCGTGGGGTTTCCATAGACCAGAGTACAGGGACTTATGTAGCCACTTTGAAAAAGTCCATTCCGTGTCATTATTGTAATAGGTTGAGGCATTAGAAGCGGGAATGTCATCTTAATCCTGCAAATCAAGGTAAAAATCCAGGGTTTATACAGTTTCAGAATAACAACCCGTGCAGTCGCAAAATGTGCAGAGACCAAGGTCTCAAAATTTGTGCCACAAGCCCCAGTGATGCAAGTTCCACAACCCCCAATATCACAGCAAGCTGCTAATGGTCCTAGATTCATTTCAAATCCGGTTCCAAATGTGAACCAGAAGGCTTTCCAGAATAACAATCCTTTCCAATAGTATCCCATGTTTGGCATAGTTCACAATTATGGCTCTGATCAGTCTGCCTGACTGTGCCTGAGGGGAGGAAGATTGCGTACTTGACACAGTCTTGAAGGTAGACCAGTGGTTCATTTATAGATGGTGAAGTAAATGTCCACTCTGTCCGTATCATTCTTGGTTGATACTGGTGCTACCCGTTCTACTGTGAGAACAGTGGAAGTTCCAAACCTACCCTTCTCGGGGAAAGAAATCCAAGTTGTAGGCGTTGCCAATAAACAAATGACCAATCCTGCAACTGAGGATGTCTCTATAAAGATAGGGAATTTTGAGGGTAATCACCAATTTGTGGTATTCGATTAGAGCCCTGTGAGTTTGTTGGGACGCGATTTGTTGTGGAAGCTGAACTGCACTTTTTGCTGCACACCAAGGGGTGTAGAGTTTCAAACCCATGATGAAGACGATGCCTTTAAAATGGTTAATCAAATTCCAGCAATTGAACTGTTCCCTATGATCACAAGTGAAGAGTTACCCTTGGATCTCAGAAATACAGTGAAGTCAGAAGTGTGGGATTTCTCAGTGAAAGACATTGAATTCATCAAAGGAGATGAGCCTGTCCGTATACAGATAAAGCCAAATGCTGAGTACCCAAGAATCCCGCAATATAACCTGACCTCTGAAACAGTTGCTGGAATAACTCCCGTCATCGAGGCAGTGATCCAACAAGGTATCCTGAAGGAGATTATGGGGAGTCTATGTAACTCACCCATGGGCTTACAGAAGACTAGCGGTAAGTACCGCATAGTGCAAGATCTCTGAAAGATAAACAATATTGTGGTTCCTTATTGTCCTGTGAAACCGAATCCTGCTGTGATTTTGTTTCAGATTCCATGTGAGGCTGAGTGGTTTTCTGTCATCGATTTGTGTCAGACTTTCTACTCCTTACTCTTACACAAGGACAGTCACTTCCTTTTCGGGTTTCGGTTTGGCATTTATGTTTTAGAATGATGCAGAGTCCCACAAGGGTATAGGGAGAGCTCATCTATTTATAATCAGATCCTTAAAAATAATCTGGAATCCTTGGTTATGCCTTATAATTCGGTCCTGGTGCAGTATATTGACGACCTGCTGGTTGGGTCAAACAATCAGGAAGCTTACAAGATAGATACTATTACCCTGTTGAACCTCTTGGCTGAGAATGGACATAAGGTGTCCCCCAGTAAGTTGCAATACTGTTTGAAAGAAGTCCTGTACCTCGGACATGACCCTGAGAAAGGAGTCAGGGAGGTGACACAGGAAAGAACCTCTGTGATTCTGCAAATGAAACCGCCAACAACAAAGAAATAATTCAGAATGTTCTTGGGAATGATGGGCTATTGTCGCCAGTGAATACTCAACTTTTCTCTATTGGCCAAGCCTTTAAAGAGTCTGACACACAAGGATGTGTTGGATCCGGTACCCAGGGATAATGATTGCTTGGTTGCCAACCTAGAACTGAGAGAAAGTCTTTGCGCACCCCTGGCACTAGGAATGCATGATCATAACAAAGCGTTTTTGCTTTTCTGCAGTGAGAGGCAGAGCTGCGCTCTCTCAGTGCTTACACAGACTCATGGAAGTGCCTGAAGACCTGTAGTTTATTTCTCTGCTACCCTTGATTCAGTAGCTGCAGCATTGCCCGGGTGTCTTAAATCTGTTGGTTTCAAAAGAGACCCCTTACTCGAGAGATAGAGAGGGGAGGGGGGGACTGGGAGCTTGATTTAAATGTCCAAAGCCCGTGCTCCTAATATTAATCAAAGATTCAACAAAGGGGCTTATGTTCCTAAGGAAAGAAGGCAGGTTCTCTCAAATAGTAGAGAATGCCTGGACTGGGATCCTGGGGACAGTCAACAAGACTGTCTCATGTTGCCCTCACACATCCCCTAGAGGATGTCATGCTTCATCATAGGGCAGTGCTCCTCGTCGGGCCGGCGCTGCAATGCCCTACGGGTCCCCTGAAGGGTCACTTTGGCAGAGATCTTTTAAGAGGCTGCCGTATGATGAGTGCAAGTGAGTTGATCAGTAATGTGTATTGATGTGTGATTTGAAGTTAAAACTGATAAGGGAGATCCTGCACTGTACTTTAATGAGGGGGACACCCTTCCAGAGATAAAAAACCTATGACAGGTGAGTGCTACATTGAGGGTTTAGGGGGAACCCTGGTAGTCAGTGTGTCGCGACTAGATAGGGGAAGTATCCTATAGTCGTGGGAGGGGGAACTATCTTTGGTCAGTCCCTCGATGGTGTGTCAACATGTTTCGCGCCTGGTCTGGTCATAAGGATCCGTGGCGCTTCATCAGGACAAAAAACATATGATGAAAAAACTACCCCACACTAAGTTGGTGCCCCTAGGTGCTACCTACTGTGTTTGCGGTTCAAGGTCCAACCTGCAGAAAAGGGAAAAAACATCGAGAAAGAAGAAAGACTATTAAAACCCTGGTTTAGCAGACCGTCATCCACCAGGGGAGTCCAAGAATCGTGGACCACAAGAACCGACTGGTACCCCAACCAGACAAGTCGCAAGGAAAACGTGATAAAAATATGAGAGCATGTGGGACACAAACAGGCACAGTTGTGGGGCGCCCCAAAGTCGAGCTGAAGCAGTAATGTCCGCAAGGAACGTTATCACTGCGACGCCTGTGCAAGTGGTGTAGTAGGTGGACAGACTTGGGTATATATCTATGGCTATGTATCCAAGGCAATGCCTTAAAATTGCAAGCAATGAAAGTAAGGAAAGGTTCTGTAATAGTATCGCACATTGCAGGCACAGCAAAGCTCTTGTAACATGTATCACAGATATACCTCAGGACAAACAACATAGTAACAGTGCCAAGCTCACCAAAACATGATCCTGAATCTGGGAACTGCGGAGAGTATTAGCCAGCTATTCCATAGAAGCGCCTGGAACATATATCATGGACATACATAGTACGAACAAACAAACCAGTGGTTGTGCCCATGCTTACTGGTGTCGTAATGTGCACATGGCGGCTTGCTTGTAAGCATATATTCAAAGAAAAAACCACAAAACACGTGAAATACACCAATGACCTCGTACACTTTAACTTGTCGTGAGGCGTCCTCTTGGGGTTTGCAAATGCCAACGGGGCGTATTAGAAGGTGATTGGGCTTGGAGGCGCTTACCTAAGTATAAGAGATTTAAGGCCACATCGGGTGGCGCGGAGGTGCAGCGCTCAAGCGTGCCAGGCTGTAAATGAGCATAAGCCGTAACAGGTATGAAGACAGGAATAGCACGTCAAGACAAAACATCGGAAAATGTCGGCCGGCCACGAGGGCAGAAAAAATACTCACAGTTAAGGAGTGCGGACTGCGTGTCTGCACCTACCCTTACAGTCTCCGCGTCCCCGGGATTGTGTTCCCTACGAGCAGAGCGGCTTGTTATGATCTGTTGAAGTGATAGAAAGCTGGAACTCTGACCTGCCCAGTCGGCGGTACTGCGCATGTCTGGCGGCCATCTTAGAGTGGCTAAACGCTACTTGGGCAGATTGCTTATTGTAGATGCTCATGAGGCCCATGGATCAGCCTCGCAGGGTAACTAGGCATGTAAAATCTATTACCAAAAGAATGTCTAATCATTATAATATATGAATAGTAGCTCCTACCAGAGTGGTATAGTAAATGATCTTGTGTGGGACGCAGACGGGTGGAAGCTGTGGTGGCTAATAAAGCAAGGCAGTGGTCATTGCTGATCTGAGAAATATTGCAGGGTGTATAGAGGCAAAGCGGCCTACAATGTGATGCTATATCTTACTAAGGCACTCCATACATTGGATAACAATCGGATTGACATCTAAGACCATCATCCCGAGTGCGTCCGTAAGAGGGAGTGGTAAGGCATTAGATAAACTTCCTCCTGACTTGAAAAGCCCCACAAGGATGTATAGTGATTGTGAGGAGGTAAATGAACCCAGGGCGGACATTCCCAAAAGAGTATACATTATTAATGTACCAGGGAACAGGTGTACGTGAAGTGATATCACATCTGCCCAACTCACAGAGGTGACGATGTGCACTGGGTTTATGTCTCACCTACAGGAAGGTATATATGCCTATAGCTCAGTCCAAGGGATCTCATCATTGAGTCCACTCTGGTTGGTCTGGAAGCGAAACACCCACCGTTGTTCGCGTCTGAAGAGGGTGGTTGCACTCCAGGACGTGTTTGCTTCCAGGACAGTGCATTTCAGGTCTTTGGTGGAGTGGTTTGCCTCCTTGAAGTGGTTACTTAATTTGGTCGCACTCCGGCCACATCTGATCGTACTTCTGTGTTCCCCTATCCTGATTTTCACCGGTCTTGTCGTCATCCCTACATATATAGTACATAGTGCAAGGACATGTGATCAGGTAGATGCAGTTCTTCGTATTGCAGTTGGTATGCTGCCTTTGTGTCCTTTGGAAAGTACCCAACTGGAGGGTGGTCGAATGGGTGGTAGAGTTGCACATGGTACAACTGCCACATGGGAAATGTCCTGAGACCCGATGAAGATTCCATAGGGTGGTTTGTGTGTTGGGTTTTGTGGCGCGTGGTCTTGTGTGTACAAACTGATCTCTCAAATTGGATGCTCTCCTGAATGCGAAGCGGGGGCGTTCCAGGTTCAGGTTGCCAGAATTCAAGATCCTCCAATGTCTTAATATGATGGATTTAACCTTGTTAGAGATAGGGGTAAAACAGGTGACATGTCATGATTTTTTCCTTAGTGCGTGTATTATTTTCCAGAAGGGCCTCTCTATTGTTGTTGCGTGCCCTCTTTTCCGCCAATCTCACTACCTTCGGGGGGGGGGGGTATTTTCTCTCAAGAAGGTTACCGCTGAGTTCCTTGGCTTGGGTGCGGTAGTTAGTCAGATCGCTGCAGTTGCGTCGAAGGCGGAGGAACTGGCCATAAGGGAGATTTTCCCGGAGGGCCTTAGGGTGATGGCTCTCAAAGGAGAGAAGGCAAATGCGGTCGGTGCTTTTCTTGTATGTCTTGGTTTCAAGCTGGCCTTGTCTAAGGCTGATCAGTAAGTCGAGAAAAGGGATCTCGGAGTCAGAAATGGAGCTTGTAAACTTGAGATAGGGGTTCACGGTGTTGATCCAAACAGTGAAGGATTCAAAACTGTCTCTGTCACCCTTCCAAAAGACTAGGATGTCATCTATGTATCTCTTCCAAAGAAGGATGTTGGTCATGAATGGGTTGGTGGCACAGAGGATGTGTTTCGATTCAAAATCAGCCATGTACAGGCAGGCCAAACTGGGGGAAAATCTACTCCCCATAGAAGTCCCCTGTACCTGGTGATAGATCTGGGTTTTATACATGAAAAAATTGTTTTTGAGGGTGATGGTGGCGCACTCAATGATAAATTCTGCTGGAGTGGAGGTTGGGAGGTTGGTAGTTCTCAAGAATCCATCAATCACTTCAAGCGTGGCATCTTGGGGATGTTGGTGTATAGCGCCTCCACATCCAATGTCATCAGGACTCAGCGGTTCCAGAACAGATCCTATCCCTGAGACAATAGGTCTTCCAGGGGGTGGGCGTGTCTCTTTATGGATTTTGGGTAGTATGTAAAAATATGGTGTCACTGGTGTCTCGTTGACTAAGAAGGCTGCCTCTTTCTTCGAAATCCAACCCTGAAGCTCAGTTGAATGGACTAGGTTCCGGATCCTTTTCTGGAGATTACCCGTGGGGTCGGGGTCCATTTTTGCATAATTGGCAGTGTTTGACAGTTGCCGCTGGAATTCCCGGTCATAGTCTTCTATGTTCATGATGACCATTGCTCCTTCTTTGTCAGCTGGTTTAATGATAATGGTTTCATCCTGAGTAAGATTGTTGAGGGATGGCTTAATCCTGGTGGGGAGGTTATTGTAACTGTTGAATCAGTCTTAAATCTGTTGCCTGCTGCCGGTGGCGGCATAGAGAGATGTGAAGACATTGTTATGGGTCATCCTTTAACTGTGTATGTGCCCCACTCTGTAGGGATACTGTTGACGCGTACTCGCACTCAACACTTAGCAAACAGCCGCTTGACCTGGTATGAGCAGATCATACTTGCCGCTGGGAATGTTACCTTGAAAAGTTGTGCTGTTTTGAAACCTGCCACCCTGTTGCCCCTTCCTGAGAATGACAATGATGAGAGTGTAGTGGAGCATTTCTGTCTCGATGTTACTGAACTGTGCACCAAGCCAAGATCAGATATACAAGATGAGCCGCTGCTTGAATCTGATTTTGCATTATTTTTGGATGGCTCATGTTTGCAAGACCATGAAGAAAATTTACGGGCTGCCTATGCAGTTTGTACAGTGTCAGGAGTATTTGAAGCTTTGTAGCTCCAAGGAGTGTTTTCAGCACAAGTGACTGAATTGATTGCTCTTACTAGCGCATGCTGTGTCTCTGACCAGCAGAGAGTGACCATTTTTACTGATAGTCAGTATGGCTTTGGTGTTGTTCATGATTTTGGACAGTTATGGTCCCAGAGGGGGTTTATGACCTCTTCAGGGTCTCCCATCTGAAATGGAGAGCAAGTACAAAAGCTTCTTGAAGCATTGCAGATGCCCACTCATATTGCAGTCGTCAAGTGCGCTGCTCATTGTAAAGGAGATGATTATGTGACAGTTGGCAACAATTATGCTGACGAGATCGCAAAGAACTGTGCTCACAATGCTTGCACCTTCAACAGTGACTACACTAACGAAGGGATAAACAAGACCAACTACAACCTTTTGTTAACGACAGCTGAAACATGGGAGGAAGTCAAGAAGCTGCAGGAAAAAGTATCAGAGGCAGAACAGCAGAGCTGGGTTAATGCAGATTGTGTCAAGAGGGATGAGGAAGAGATTTGGGTTTCAAGAGATGGAAGACCTGTGTTGCCAAATAGTCTTTTGCCCCAATGGTTTGGCATTAGCATGGTCAGACTCGCAGGGAGGGATGCCATGGTCATGCTGTTCAGGCAGACTTGGTTTAATCCAAGGTTTAGATTGAGGACTGAAGCATTGTGCCATAGACATGTAGGGGGTCAACAGGACAATTTGAGAAAAACTGCAGTGACATTGAGCCACATAGGGAGATCAGGTGGTCCCTTCAACACGATGCAGTTAAATTTCATTGAGAAACAGGTTGTCAGAAATATGCTCATTCCCTGGCAGTGCTATACAAAAACAAAATATGCGACAGGGTTTGCAATATTTGCATACATAACGGGCATATCCCCTCCACAAAAGGGGTGTTTGACCAAGTTCCAGTATTTTCAAAGGTTCTTTAAACCTATCATGGCCATAGTCACTGCTTATTCTCACAGACACAATTTGACTTGCCTTCTAACAGAGGCTGAGAAGAAATTTTTACATTTAGTTGAAGACAGGAGGA
The DNA here is from genome assembly GCA_963921515.1 of Calotriton arnoldi. Lineage (NCBI taxonomy): Eukaryota > Metazoa > Chordata > Amphibia > Caudata > Salamandridae > Calotriton > Calotriton arnoldi. Next base: position 647,664 of record CAWUFW010000663.1, read on the forward strand.
GAAATTTGGAATCTTTGTCAAAAACAAAAAAATATATTTAGAATGAACATAAGTGGACTAAGGAGGAAATAGAGCATTTAATAGCAGTAAATCAGGCCGCATTGACTAGATTGGAAACATAAAGGGAAAATATGTATATTTGTAGAAAGGTCTTAATTTGACAATCATTTTGTGGGAAAGAGTAAATGTGATCATATCTTTGAAGTTAGAGAAAATGTCAATTTATTTCTGATGGGTGATGATCCTGTTATTCCTGGAGTTTATTATATTTGTGGAGGACATGCTTATTTCACGTTGTCCAGAGGCTGGTACGGCACTTGTTGCTTATGTGTAGTTTCTCCAAAGATTTATCATGTGGAACATCTCAACGATCCTGTGTGGGAACAGAATTCCAGGCCTAAGCGAGGTGTTAGTGCTGTAGAAGTACTGGGAGATATTTTTGGTGTGATGGTTCCATCGGTAGGTGTGATTTTAGATCACATTAAGATTAGATAATTGTCCACCATAGTGGATAAGTTGGCTACTAGTACAGCAGGAGCTTTGTTAGTCATAGATACGGAAATAGTAGCTATTAGGTCCATGGTTTTGCAAAACCTCCTTGCGTTAGCCATCCTGCTCACAAAAGAGGGGCGAGTTAGTGAGATGTTAAAGGTCCAGTGATGCTGCACCTATATTCCTGACAAAAGAAAGGATTTGAAGAAGTTTATCAAGAATATATCTGACTTGCACAAGGATTTGCAGGAGTTGGAAGCAACAGGTGCTTGGGAAGCCACTGGAAATGAATTTTCTGCAGTAAGCAAATTGTTCGGAAACTTGGGAAGTGGAAGTTTTGGCGCTATTTTGAAACCCTTTGTGATAATTGTCCTTAGTGTAATATTCCTAGTTGTGATCTTTAAGGGATATAAGTGCATGAAAGTCAGATGGGGAGTGAAGAGAAAGAGAGTGGATGTAGAGTTAGAGAAGAGCCAGAGTAAATACTATGTCAACATGAAACGTTTGGAAGAATCTAGAAGAAAAATGTTGAAAACCATAAGGTTTTATCTGGTCAGTCTGAGCAGAACAGATCATAAACTGTGATGGCTTGATTCGCCATCAGAGGGGGGACTAGAGCAGCATAATTTGGCTTCAACCTTTTAGGTTTTGACCATGCCATACATACGTACACATGGTCTCATGCATTTGTGTGGTTTAATATCATTAACATAATATAATGCACTGGAACAGATCCAGAAAGTGCATTTACTGTATAATCTTGACATTTATGAGTGTGCATACTAATGTTTTTCTTACAGTGTCATCAGATGCAGTTCTCATACATATCTGCGCTTGTGTGGTTTGAATAAAATTGTGAATTCTTATATATTCACAAACTCATTCAAATAGTATTCTGCATTCATTTTATAACTGAATATGTATCTATAACATGTATTTTAATGTGTATTGAGAAGCTTGCCACATTAACTTGACTAAAGGCCTTAACTTTTGAATTTTAGGTTTAACTTTCAATGTGAACACTTGCTTAGGTTACAATGTTTTTCTCTCCTCTGTAGGTACAGTCGTCTGACCTCATCGATAGGGAAAGGCACATTGTATATAGGAGATAGTGACGTTCGGGAGGGGTACTTTTGGCAAAGACGAGAGGCGCTAACGAACAAAGGGAGTTCTACTATCCGTGCTGAATCGGGAGACAGGAGGAATCCAAGGACGTTCTGATGTACTGACCAAAGGAAAGAAGTTTTAAGTGTAGTTGTGAAGTTTATTATGTGAAGGTGGAAAGTAATGAGACACGTGATATGGGATTCTCGAATGTTCTTTTGTGGATTTATTTGATGATCACACTTCGGCTTTAGTCAGATTCCCTTTAGACTTAGAGGGGTACAGACCTCTTTGCTTTTCTCTGTTATGTGGCTTTATGCTATGCAATACTACTGATTTCAGAGAACTTTTACAGAAGTTTCTGTAATGCTGACACCTTCCTGCTTTACTGGATCTAATTTTGGCTTTCCCAGTTAGTGCTACCTGCAGTAGACTCAGTTTAGGTAACTTAGATTTACTCATGCCTAGGCAAGAGGAACGCAAATCATATTCAGATCATCAGATCCTGTCACTCATTTTCTGCATTGCCATTACTAAGTTTCTCGTATGTTTCCTGTTGCTGAGACTTAGCTGTGTTAGACAATTTGGTCTGCCAGTAGTTATTATGTATTTCTATCATGCATTTTTGAGATTAGTGTACATCAGCTTGGCTTTGAAATTGGAATAAATCCATACTTAATCTCATTTACCGACTTTGGGTCCTCACAGTGTGGCCAAATTGGTTACACTGTAAATTGAACTTATGGATGATGTTAACTCCCGTTTATTCCTTAGGCTTCTAAAAAAAGGTCAGTTGCAGGGAAAATTGGATGAAGGGCTCTGTGCTGTAGCACACACACTACTGGCACAGCATGGAGGCGGGGAGAGACTTTCGACTTTCTAAACCTACAACCAGCAATCACCAGAGACAGGGACCCCACAAAAAAGGGAGCAACACCCAACCTGAGAGAGTACGGCAAGGTGGAGTGCCATATGTCTAACAATCTTGCATTAATAGGCACCCTCAAAGTACGAATACGTGAAACATGGGAGAGAGTATCGCAGCTACAAGTAGTGCTGGATAGGGACCACAGTTAACCCATTCATTACCTGTTCAGTTGGTGTAAAGTGGACAGCATCCAAGACATATATGCAGTGTCCATTGGTGGGCAGAGGACAGACCTGCTTGTCATTCCACCAACCACCTTGGCCACAGGAAACAACTGCTTGGTCTAAGCCCAGTGTGGACAGGCATTTGTCAAATAGGGAGGGAGGTGGAGTCACGGTGGTCAGGAAGGAGAGGGCTTTAGCAGGCGATTCACTTTAAAAAAAAAAAAAAGAGTACCCTTACCCTATTTGTTTTAGTGAAATAACTCTAGACCTTGACCTGTTTAATATAAGTTACCTTTGACGGTGTGGTGGTTAGGCGACTTAGTAGAGGCAATGTAGTGGGGTGAGTACTCCACCCACTACATACAGGCAGACATATACTCTCTCCAGATTACTCATTGCAAATAGAGGGGTGGTGTTTGAAACAATGACTAGATTTGTTTTTAATTGATGTCCTCAAAGAATAACAAGATTTGGCAAGCTAATCGCTCTGGTGTTGGCTGGAAGCCTTTTGGCTTGTTTTGCCATGTTTTTTTACAAAACATTGGGGGAGCTGGTGGGACCTCGTCAATATTAAAAAATAGCAGAAAAAAGCTAAAGTATTTGGGGGATTTCATAAAGCACACACTTCTGTAGTACTACCTAGTACTGAAGGGAACTACTTTGTGTGTGGATGTGCTGTTTGTGAAAAAGCAGAATGGCGTCACTGACAGTGAAGTTAGCCAATGGCTGAAGTAGACTAACCATTGCTTCTTACTGTATATGCTGTAGTGGGTGGAAGAAGATGCAAAGGACAACAGACCAGTGGATGTAGTGGTCCGGCAGAAAGCCCAAAGAAGTATATATAAAATTATAAAATAAATAAATATATATATATATTTTTTTTCTTCTAAAATCAAAAGGTCTTGGCTAATGTCAGACCTAAAATGAGGTGCTGGTAGCTTCTCTGATATTGACTTCCCAACCAGCTTGCTCTGAATGATCCAAAAGGTAAAATAGTAGTTGCTCTATACGGTTGATTATAAAAGGTGGTTTTAAAAGCAAAGAGTTCTTTAAATATTGGTTCTGTATTTCACTCTGTTTGATGAGAAACTGTTTAAGAAATAATAGGCAAGACAGCCATTGATCCATGTGTTTCGCTCAGAGAGATCTGCCCACAAACATTTTCGAGGCTATAGAGAATAAAACAAAATAATAAGATGTGTTTTGAGGTCACATGAGAGTAAAAACCTGAATGCTAACGTGTGTACAGTGTATCTCGAGTGTCATCCATACAAACATCACCCCAGTAAAATTTGTTGGAAAACCGTAAGAAGCACCAAATGTGTAAAAAGAACAAATTAAGAACTCAACTCATTAAATTAATGCCAAAAATATCATAACCCTGGTCATTAGGAAGAAGTGTGAGTCAAGAAAAATAACGTGAGCAGGTCCTTCTCAGTGGACATGAAACACTCCATGGAACAACAAGGTGTTCAAGTGCCCGCCTGGCCTTCAGATAGTGGATGGAGGGTCCGCTCAGGTACAGTGCAGTATTGATGAATGGAGAGAAAGAAAAACATACAAAGCAATTTATTGCTATTCTTTTTGTTATAGAGGCTAAAATCACCTGGGACTTTTTCATAATTTCAAGGCCAATATTTTTCAGCTTTTCAATCAAAAAAGTGAAGCTCGCTCAGTCAGAGGTCCTTTTTATATCCCGTGAAATTCAGGTCAGCTTTTGGAGCCAGCACCTTGGGTCACAACAGAAGTTTAATCCTTGTCCGGTTTCAGGCAACAATCTCATTTATTATGGAGGGCAGTTAGAGAACAAACAACTGACATTAACAGTTGTTTGCCCCACACCTGTCTGAACATGGCCTACCCCTACCCATTATGTATGAACTGTGTGGAGCCCAATGCACATTTTTGAGGCCATTGGTGGGGTTTACCTGTAAGTTGACTTGAGAGCCGTTTTGAATGACGAGAGATCCCATTGGTGAATTCTATAGTGGCCCCCCATTTCTATTTATATTACAGTTTATTTGGTTTAGAAAAAATGGTTGAAATAAATAATAGAGGATACAAAACTTATAATTTATATAAGGAAATTGATATATTTTCTTTGGACCTTCAGTCTTGGAAACAGCTGCATACAACTGTGTAATATTTACACATATAAAATTACAGTTGTTAATCTAATATCGCACATTATTTTGCCAATTGGATTCTTATTAATGTGGCCCACAATTGGAGTCAGAAATTTAGATCTTAATGAAGATAAGAAGGTAAAGTTAATAAGCCAGTGGTCTGCATTTTGAGGTGAGAAGTCTACAAAGGCCACACACCCGATAAGCATCATACCAAAAACTGATGCAATACAGTACTTAAGATAGTTTAAATGAAAAAGCATATAGAAATGTCTGAGATATGAATTAAACTCCTAGGGGCCAATTCATAAAAGGCCCTGCAATGGGTAACTGCAGTACAGAGCTCCCACCACAACTGCGGGGCCCACGCCATGAGTGCAGAGGCCCTTTGTGAATTGGCCCCAGTCTCAATAGACGGAGATGGGGTTGGAACAACTGTCTCTAGGTAATCAGTATAGGATCTTTTCTCCTGAATGTAGAGCAGCTTCTGATCTAAAGTCTAATGGTACATTTTCTCTTTCATATATACACAAATTGAGTTAGGTGTGAATACTCCAGAGTTTCATTCACACTTAATTAATCCACCCAGTTAACATCACTAGTATTCCAACTAGTAGAGACATAATTCTTTCCATAAAGTCCCAAGAGGTGAATTATAGGTGTCATGTATGTTTTCAAAGACATGTTGCATTCAGTATTACACCGCCCTGGATTTTGCTGAACAAATGAACAGCTCCTACCTTATGGCCTGGGTAAGTATGACTTTTATAGATGCAAGTGTCCTTCCATAAACTGCTCTCCATATTGTCTATTACTCTCTCCTGATCAGACCACCAGGTTTGCCTCATATGTAATGTTTGGAGTAACTTTAATATTGGTTGCAGGAACTTGGAGCTGATGGGAAAACTTCCAAAGGTTATTATAAGTCTATTTATTTTCTCCCATTACTGCTTTTGCAGTGCTTTTTTATGTTATTTTGAGGCTTCCTTAATAACTGATCATCCAATATCAGTCCAAGATAACAGTATTACATACCAAGCTAAAGTCATTGTTGGAGCACAGCTCCAAAAAATAAGTTTCTTACTTTTGGTAAAGGATTTTTTGGTGGGAACCATCTACCTGAATATTCATCACCTTTTGAATCCTGCCAGCTTCTGGACTGGATCCTGAAATGCTTACAACAGCTCCTAGGCGCCTGTAAGTTGCACCATCAGCCTCCAACACTGCTCCGTCCTGCCCCGGGCATGATGACTCGTAGACACACATAGGCGCCACCCATACGCCCTGACATCCTTTTAAGTTATTTTTGGTGCCAACAGACACAGAAACATGATTGACAAGATTGGTGCAAAAATTAGTAGTGAACAAATGTAACTTGGGACCTTACTAATTGTGAACTGGCCTGTAGGGTGCAATCTGCTGGTAGATAGCGTATTCCCCAGAAATAGTGTTACCAAAATTAACATTCTTTTGAGGGATACTTTACCCGCGGATTCCTCACCTTTTGAATCATTACCAAAACAGTTCCCCCCTCCTCCTCTTCACAAAAAAAGAGGTATGTCTATGGAGTGGACCAGGAGTTCTGCAGGACTGAACAAGCAAAATGGCCCTCCCTGCGGACCTGAGAAGCAATACAGTAGTCCCTGGAGAAAGTATGGGCAGATGTCCGTGTATCAGCTAGGTTGATGTTAAAAAAAGGAACTACCCGAGCTGGAGCCCTATTTGCAGCCTTTGGGCTTGTGGAATGAGCACTATAGTAGCCAAGAGGCTCCTTTTTGGCGTAGACATAACACTGTTTAATGCAGAGGACAACCCATCAGCACAAATTTTGATTCTGATCTGCTCTTCTAATCTTTGCACAGCGAAGCCAACAAGCAGTCAACTATTAATCCAGTTCTCCTTAGTCCTACCAATACAAAAACAAGCATTGGCATAGCCAATAGGTCTCGCCTTTGGGACCTGCTGCATAACTAAATACTTATAAGGTTTGTTGTTCTTGGAGCACACGCCTAAATCTTATAAGTATTTAGTTATGCAGCAGGTCCCAAGGCAGACCTATTGGCTATGCCAATGCTTGTTAATGCTTGTTTTACTGGCAGTGTTAGTATTTCCCACCCTTTAGCTGACATAGCCCGGCATTCTCACAGGCTGAAAGCCTCCCAGGATAGTGCAATTGTTGTGAGCGTGTTAAGTGCGAGAAAGTGTAGGTGTTGTGGTGTGATGGTGTGGGGAGAGTGCTGGGTGCCAAAGCACTCGAATGTTGTGAAAGTGTTGGAGGCCCAGAAGTGCTTTACTGGTGGTTTGAGAGCCCCGGGTGTGACAGCGCTGGGACTGAGTGCTCACACCATGAAACACATGCAGCTCACACTCAGGTTGTCTCTCACCGGCACCACCCCTGCCAGACCATGTTGGTGTGCGAGTGCACCTTTGATTGTGTACTCGTGATTGTTCTGGGAGGCTTAGTTAGACCTCTTACCCCAGCGCACACATACACACGTACACTTCTTCACCCAGCCAGCTCGGGTAGAAGGCTGGAATTGAGTATTTACTACAAAGAGTGACGGATGTGCTTAGAGGTCAGCGTGGGGTGAGGGGTTGATGGACACAGGGGTCCTACGTGCACTTTAGTCATCAGTGGCTGTGCCTGCTACTTCTATAACGTGGAACTAGCGAGGGGGGCGGAGAAAGTGCTGGAAGGGCACAGAAAGAGTGTGTGTGAAATAGGAGACAGAACAAAAGAGAGAAAGGAAGAAAACAAAAGAGAGAAAGGAAGAAGACAGAAGAGAGAAAGGAAGAAGACAGAACAAAGGAAAAGAGAGTGTAAGGGAGAGAGAAAGGATGGTGACAAAAGAGGAAGACAGACATGCAGAGAGATAGAAAGTCGGAAGGTGAGAGTGAACAATGAGAGACAGGAAAGCGAGCGAGGTTCGATTACATGAAAGAGAGTACAAATGCTAAAAGAGAGATTAACAGAGAACTGGGGTACGGTTCCTAAGAAATTTAAAAATGTGAAAAGTATAACGGAAAATGTTCCAACATGTGAACATTATTTTTTATGGTTTTGTTGCGCTGTTTCCAGCGTTTCAGGAGAGGGTTTCCAATAAGGCAAAACGAGCCTGTGCTTAATAAACCAGGATGTCTTCACACCCCCCTATAACAAGCTGTAGCCCGGTAACTGACGATGAGGGAGGGGGTAGTGAGAGCAGAGAGCAGGCACGCAAGGCTTAATGAGCCTTGACAGAAACCCACATGGCGGCTGCGCGCGTGCACGCTCGCGTCAACGCAAGCTTGAGGCCAGCAAAAGCCTCTGGTAGCACTTCCAAGAAGCCACTCACTAAATTTCTCGCAGAGCAGCGCATGCGCTGGCTCAGCGAGACCTAATGAAGGGCCCATCTTGTAACCTCTCCACTTCCTTGGAAACGATGCGGGAGAGAAAATACTATGGAAGTCTAATGCGCTACTCCAAATTGAAGATGATGTTATTTTAGAAGAACCAGTATGTTAGGAAATAAGTTGTGTAGTGAGGCTGAACAGACAGTTCCATAATGCAGATATACTATTCTGATAGGGGATACAGTTTCAGAGTTTCCGACCCTCAGTCTATGTCCACTCTCTCCCCGCAGCTCCGCTGTGCCGTCTCTTGCCTCCAGACCCCGACCTCCTCCTTGGGAGGTTCGAGGCTGCTGCCCGCTCCTGCGCCTGCTGCCCGCTCCAACTGGGACCAGACTGCCTGCAACCACCGTAACCTTTCTCAGCCGTTTTTTTCATAATTTTTCCCTGTTGTGCCACTGTTCTTGTGCTCATCTGTGTCTGCTCTAATTCCACCACTGTTTTTATTTTCTCATGCCTGCCTGTTCCTTTCGCCGCTGCTGCCCCTGCGGCCCCTCCCCCCCGGAATTCCCCTCTGGAATTCCCCCACTCCCGTCTCCCAGCCTCTCCTCCCTCCCACCTCCCCTACTTAATGGCGGCCGCTGCGCGGTTGCGCCGCTGGCGCCCCAAAGGCGCGCCAAAGGAAAGCCCGTCTGCGCCCGTCCGCGGCCAGCGCCAGGAACTCTGGACCCCCCAGTACCCATCGCTACGACACCACCACCCTCCTCGCACTCAACCCTGGAAGACTTAGAGAATGCCAACAGGCCTCGCCGAACACGACCCACGGCCAGTTCTGCCTCCACTGCCGCCAGACCCTCACCGCCACCCCGGCCTCCAACACCGCCGACGCCAGCACCGGGGACACCCTAAAATGCATCCTCCTCAACGTACGCTCCGTACACAAACACGCCATGGAAATCTGGAACCTACTCGACTCTCTCTTGCCCGACATCGCCTTCTTCACAGAGACCTGGACCAACGCATCCTCCGCCCCCGACATCAGCTCCGCCATCCCAGACGGATACAAGATCCAGAGGAAAGACCGCCCCAACCACCCAGGAGGGGGCGTCGCCATCGCCCACAAGAGCACCCTCTGCCTCACCACCTCCAGCGAAACCTTCCCCTCCGCCGAACACCTGCACTTCCAGATCCAGACCACCCCCAAAGCCACACTCCGAGGAACCCTCATCTACAGACACCCCGGCCCCCGAACACCCTTTGCCACCACCATCACCGACTTCATCGTACCCCATGCCATCGCCTCAGCAAACTACATACTCATTGGAGACCTGAACTTCCACCTCGACAACCCCAGCGACCCCAACTCCACTATCCTTCGTGACAACCTCGCCAGCATCGGACTTAAACAACTCGTCAACACACCGACCCACAGAGCAGGACACACCCTCGACCCCATCTTCGCGGCAGGAAACAGCGTCCAATTCAGCCACACAATGCAGCCGCCATGGACCGACCACCACTGCGTACATTTCACCATCAACAAACCCAAGGCACCCAAACCAGCCCCACGCCCACCTCGAAGGAACTGGAGCAAGGTTACCAACGGGCAACTTAACTCCACCCTCACCCGAGACAACCACACCTGGGCACCCTACGCAAATGACGCAAACAACGCAGCCAGAGAACTCCACACCTGGATCTTCAACTGCGCAGACGAGCTCTCCCCGCTACGCAACCCCGACAGACAACGCCCCAGGAAAGCCGCCTGGTTCACCACCGCTCTCCAAGAAGCCAGACGCACCTGCAGACGCCTGGAGAAGAACTGGAGAAACACCAAGACAACCGAAAACCACACCACCTACAAGACGCCTTGACGGACTATCTTAACCAGATCAGAGCAACCAAGAGGAACTTCATCCACAACAAAATCCTGGCCAACTCCACCTACTCCAAGGAACTTTTCAGTGTCATTCAGGAATTCACCAACCCACGCAGCGAAGCCAGAGACATCACACCATCCCAAGACCTCTGCGACAAGCTTGGAACCTATTTCCACCTCAAGATCAAAAACCTCTATGACAACTTCATCGACCATCCACCAGGTGCCACAGACGGCCCCCAGAAACACCAGCCAGCCCACCATCTCCAACTGTACACCGATCACGGCCGAAGACACCGCCTCGACCATGAAAAGCAACCACTCGGGGGGCCCCCACCGACCCCTGCCCCCCTCACATCTACCACAGAGCTGCGGCCGCCATCGCACCCGAACTACAACGCACCATCAACACCACCTTCAAAACAGGCACCTTCCCAGACGACTGGAAGCGCGCAGAAGTCAGACCCCTGCTCAAGAAGCCCACAGCTGACCCCACCGACCTCAAGAACTATCGGCCCATCTCGCTCCTCCCTTCGCAGCCAAAGTTGCAGAGAAAACAGTCAACAGGAAACTGACACGATTCATTGAAGAGAACGCCGTCCTCGACCCGTCCCAATCCGGATTCCGAAGCAACCACAGCACAGAGACCGCCCTACTCGCCGCCACAAACGACATCCGCACCCTCCTGGACCAAGGCCACTCCGCAGCCCTCATCCTACTCGACTTATCAGCGGCCTTCAACACCGTCTCCCACCGCACACTAGTCGCCAGACTACACGACGCAGGCATACAAGGAACAGCCCTGGACTGGATCCGATCATTCCTCACCGGAAGAAGCCAAAGGATCAGACTCCCACCCTTCCTCTCCGACCCCACGAAAATCACCTGCGGAGTCCCACAGGGTTCATCACTGAGCCCCACCCTCTTCAACATCTACATGGCCCCCCTCGCAGCCATCGTCCGACAACACGGCCTCAACATCATATCCTACGCCGACGACACCCAGCTCATCCTCTCCCTCACCAAAGACCCCACCACTGCCAAACTCAACTTCCAGAAAGGAATGCAAGACGTCGCAGTCTGGATGACCAACAGCTGCCTGAAGCTCAATGCCGAGAAGACAGAAGTCCTCGTCCTCGGTACCACCCCTTCTGCATGGGACAGCACCTGGTGGCCGACTGCCCTTGGAAGCCCACCTACCCCCTCAGACCACGCCAAGAACCTCGGCATCGTACTCGACTCATCACTCACCATGAACCGACAGGTCAACGCCGTCACCTCCAGCTGCTTCAACACCCTCCGCATCCTCCGCAAGACCTTCAAGTGGATCCCCCTGAGTCAAGGAAGACAGTCACCCACGCACTCATCACCAGCAGACTGGACTATGGAAACGCACTCTACGCAGGCATCAACAAGTCCCTACTCCGCAAACTCCAAACAATACAGAACACCGCCGCCAGACTCGTCCTCGGCATCCCCCGACACGAACACATCAGCCAACACCTACGAAGTCTCCACTGGCTCCCCGTGGAGAAAAGAGTCACTTTCAAAATCCTCACTCACCCCTACAAATGCCTACACAACAATTGACCCAAATACCTCAACGACAGAATCAACTTCCACGTACCCAAAAGAAACCTCCGATCTTCCAACCTCGCACTGGCCGAAACCCCGCGCATCCACAGAGCCAGAGCAGGCAGAAGATCCTTCTCTCACATTGCAGCCAAGACCTGGAACGAGCTACCGGCAGACATCAGACGCGCGCCCCCTCCCTGAACACCTTCAGGAAGACCCTCAAGACCTGGCTCTTCGGCTAAACAGATCTGCGGTTCCCCCCCCCCCCCTTCAGCGCCTTGAGACCCTCACAGGTGAGTAGCGCGTTTACAATTCCCTGATTGATTGAGAGTAAGAAGCCACAAAGTCCAGCTATGCAATGGGACATGCACATCAGAAAGGTCAATACCAGATTGAGGTCCCACTGTGGCATTACAAAGGGAACAGGTGGAAACATATGAGCCAGCACTTTTAGAAAAGGCAACACAACCAGTGATTAGAACAATTAGGGCTCGTCTGGTAGATGAAGAAAACCGAAAGGGCAAATAAGCATCCTTTAACCATGCTCATGACAAAACCTCATAGGACCCAAGATAAAGCAAACAATAAAACATCAGGGGGTCAGCCAAAATGACCTCTGCCACGTTCACCAGAAGGGCAGAGCAGCTCAGTTGCTTCCATTCAATCTCCACACATGAAGGTGTAGGCATAAGTTTAACTGAAGGGCCTGCTTGTACCACCAAGTAAAGGGCACTAACAGGATACAGGAAGCTAACAGGTGGTACAGTCTCAAAACTGCTAAGGCTTGACGATCGTAAGCCCAAAACATAGAGATCATAGCCTGAAATTCATGGACTCATTGTCGGATTGGAAAGACTTTCAAAGTGACTGAGTCTAAGAATTTTCCAATAAAAGGCAGCCAGTGTGTCGGCCCACGTAGGATTTGGACTCGTTAGTGGACAGTTCCAGTTTGAACAGCAATGACTTTGCGCTCTGCAGGTGGTGAGAGACTAGCTAAGGGAATTAGCCTTGAACAGAAAGTCATCAAGGGACAGAACACATGCACTCCTGACCTGTGAAGATGGGCTGTGAACACAGACATTGCCTCTCTAAAGATCCAAGGTGCACTATAAAGCCAAGTGGAATTACAGGGAATTGAAAGGGAGGAGAGCCCACCACAAAGTGCAGGTTCATTGAAATTGACATCAAAATAATGGCAATGTGGGCAGGAGCATCCAAAAACGGCAGGGCATAGCCAGCTTATATGATTTGCAGTACCCATTGGTCTGAAGTTATCGAATGCCAATGGGACAGGAAAGGGTAAACCCGACTACCACAGGGCGTTTGTCCAAGAGTGAACTAATGAGGTATTCTTACAGTGCCATGTAAGCGGAGGAGGACGATTGCTGCTGTTGTCCCCTTTTCATGCCACCTATGCCCTTGAAGGCCCCACAATGTCTATCCAAGCTGCTGAATAGACTGCCATAGTTGAGGTTGACAGAAGTTGAGACTCCACGAATAACACTGAAACCTACAAGACTGCTGGTGGAACAGATGCTCTGGGAAGGCTAGACCCAGAGAACTGGCCCAGCCCAGCTATTCTTAAATCTTCAAAGACAGAATCAGCTTTCTCACCAGATAGCAGGGGGGCATTAAAAGGCATATCCATCAAGGAAGCCTGAATGTCTCCTGAAAAATTCTTGGAGAGCATCCTGGTTTGTCTGCAGACTATAGCAATGGATCGTATGGGCTACAGAGTCTGTGGAATCCAGGCCAGAGCCTAAGATTTACCCAGCCTCATCCTGGCCATCGTGAACGGTTTGGGCGAAGGACACACTGAAATCCTCCAGTAATGCAGGTAGAACCTTCCAAGCCAATGCGCGAAAGTTTTACAATAGCAGGCCAGAAGGCAAGAAGCATTCAAGATGCACAGTGGCATACTGCCCAAAGACAAGTTTCTTACAAACTGCATTGATCCACTTTGACTCCCTGTTCGAAGGAGGATGGAAGGAAGTATAGGATTAACATTGCATGTAGAAGCTTGCACCACAAGCCTTTCAAGTGTATGATGCTGTCAGAAACTTCGGGTGAACACGGGCTGGTCAGTTGTGCTTGGTAATTGAGCAGTGAACAGCCGGGCCAAAGGCGGCTTAGACCAAGCTGCCAGGATGGGATCACCTATTATCTTATTGGATTGTAAAAGATGCTCAGAAGTAGAGGGTCCAGGCTGGAGATTTTCTATACGCAAATTCGCTTTTATCTCAACTGACGGAAAAGGGAGTTCCAATACTTCTGGCAGATCTATGTAGATCACAGCAAATGATGCATTGTCCTCATTTGGGAGGACAATATGAAAAATCAAGAGATGACTTAAGGCAAGCTGTCGAGAGAACTGGCATTCTGTAAATCCAGGTACCAGCCAGCAACAGTATAATGGGGAGTAAGTAAGATGTCAGCTTGCTCATCATAATGTGTGACTATGCGAGGGCTTTAAATTGCATCAGCATCTGAGTGGAAAAACGGCTTCTGTTCCGAAAAAACTCTGAAGTCATAAAAGTGGAGCGGTTGAGGATTTGTCTTCAGCACAGGGACGTTATTTATGGTTTAAATTTCTTTATTGTATTTACAGTAACAACAGACATATATGACAGGTGTCTTAGAGTCACCAGCTGTGGTAATTGCAACAATGAACTGATCCCCCAACTCCCAACCTAACCAACCCGGACCTGGTTACACAAGCAAAGAGGTGAGAAAAAAGGGAGCCGAATCCTCCAACTCCCGTCCTGAATCAATGATTATGTATTGGTGCTGTGACGGACTCTGACAAGCGGAGTAAGCGTAAGTCTTTAGGGCAGGTAAGTTCACGAAATTCTGTCGTCAGAAGGGTTAAGAAGGGCTTCCAAAGCTTGGGAAATGCTGAGTTTTGATTCATCAATGTGAGGGTGATTTGCTCCATCCCCATAATATACCAGAGTCTGTGTAAACAGCCTTGATGTGTAGGAATATTTTGGGTGCCCCAGTGCATTAATATGTTCTGAAAGGCTTCCAGGAATGCTAGACCTATCTGTCTGCCTCTGCGGGACTTTAGTGGGAAAGTGAGTGCGTTAGGGAGGCCGAGGAGAATATATGCCGGGAATCTAGGGATTTCTGTGTCTAGGTGCGTGTCTATGTCTTTAAGAACCTGAGCCCAGTATGCAGCCAGTTTCGGGCATTCCCATAGAATGTGTAGTAACGTTCCTGAGGAACTGCATTGGCGGTAGCAATCAGGTGATTTAGATGGAGTACGTTTATGTAACCTACTAGGGGTGAGATACCAGTCCGTTGTAATTTTAGTGGCCGTTTCAACGCCTGGGATGTTACGAGCTGTGTGTCGTGCGCAGTAGTAGAGTTCGTCCCATTCCTTCATGGATAGCTCCCTCCCTATCTCTGACTCCCACCACCGTTGGCCAGGGGATTTCGCAGTTAGGCGTTCAGGGGCCAGGAGCCTATACAAATGAGTGATGAGGCGTGTGCTTGTCGTGCTGTAGTGTAGTTCCTATTTCCTTAATAGGCTCTGCGCATTG
This sequence comes from Calotriton arnoldi, assembly GCA_963921515.1. NCBI lineage: Eukaryota > Metazoa > Chordata > Amphibia > Caudata > Salamandridae > Calotriton > Calotriton arnoldi. The sequence goes on from CAWUFW010000663.1 coordinate 662,804, forward strand.
GAATAATATAACCTATAGGTTTGACATAGGACTAAGGTCGGTATGTCCCTATCGCACAAGTTACTAACTTGTGTAACGATATATCTGTAAGAGACAGTAGTTAGTGACAGATTCCTTACCTTAGAATATCCCCAGGCGTCAGGCTGGATCCGGAAAGTTTTTGCGTAGCAGTACCCTTGCGCGTCGGTAGGCGGCGTCGTGCGGCTCCGCGTCCGTCGTCGTGATCGCCGGGATGACGTCGCGGGCAGTACTTAGACGCCGCCCCTGCGCGCTGACGTCAGTTCTGTACACGACTTTCCGCGCCAGGAACGCAGAGCCATGCAAGAAGCTGACATAGGTGTCTGAAAAATACTAGGGCCCTGAAAGGGATGTCCTTAACCCTAGAAATCAGTTCGCAGAACGGGGAGGATGGGTGGGGCGGTAAGGAATCTGTCACTAACTACTGTCTCTTACAGATATATCGTTACACAAGTTAGTAACTTGTGCATCTGAAAGAGACACGTTAGTGACAGATTCCTTACCTTAGAATAGATACCCCAGCAATACCAACCCCGGTGGTGGGTCTGCGAACAAAGATCAGACAAGGAAGTCCCGGAGGACAGAACGGCCAAAGAAGCCGTCCCTCCGGACCTGACTGTCAAGGCAGTAATGCTTCGTAAATGTGTGCAGCGAGGCCCACGTAGCAGCCGTTGCCCTGGTGGAATGGGCACGCAGCCCAACAGGAGGCTCCTTCTTAGCCAAAGAATAGCAGGCTTTGATACACAAGGTTACCCAGCGGGAGATGGTTCTCTTGTGCACCGCCCGACCTTTTTTGGCGCCCACGTAGCCAACAAAGAGCTGGTCATCCACCCGGAAGTGTTGTGTGCGGTTGATATAAAAAGAAAGCGCACGTTTTGGGTCCAGACGGTGGAGCCTCTCTTCCTCTCTGGAAGGATGTGGAGGCGGAAAGAAGGTGGGCAAAGTGATGGTCTGCCCAATGTGGAAGGCAGTAACCACCTTTGGCAAGAAGGACGGACGCGTCCTAAGAACAACCTTGTCTGGATAAACAGACAGAAAGGGAGGTTTGCATGAAAGAGCCTGGTGCTCACTCACTCGCCGAGCGGAGGTGATGGCCACCAGAAAGGCTGTCTTCAGAGTGAGAAGACGAAGAGGACAGTTATGTAGAGGCTCAAAGGGAGCGCACATAAGAAAGGTAAGAACCAAGTTCAAGTCCCACTGAGGCATTACAAACGGAACAGGAGGGAAGAGGTGTGTAATGCCTTTTAGAAACCTGTTAACAACAGGGGACTTGAAAAGGGAGGGCTGATCAGGAAGCCGGAGGAAGGCTAGGATGGCACAAAGATAGCCCTTGATGGTACCCAGGGCAGAACCCTGTTGGGCCAGGGAAAGAAGGAACAGAAGAACCTCAGAAAGAGGGGCAGAAAGGGGTTTCACAGCCTTTGCTGTGCACCATGCCACAAACTTGTTCCACCTGCAGGCGTATACCACCTTAGTGGAGGGACGCCTGGCTGCCAGAATCACATCACAAACTTCGGGAGGCAAGTCGAAAGGAATCAACTGCCGCCGCTCAATCTCCACGCAAGCAGGTGGAGGCTGGACAGGTTCGGGTGGAGGACCGTCCCCTGCTGCTGCGACAGAAGATCCTCCCGAAGAGGCAGACGGATCGGGGGATCTACGCTCATACTGAGTAGCTCGGGATACCAAACTCTTCGAGCCCAGTCCGGAGCCACAAGAATGACTTGGGCCCGGTCGTGCCGAATCTTCTTCAACACTCTGGGTAGAAGTGGTATAGGCGGAAAAGCGTACAACAGACCGCAACTCCACTCGCGACGAAAAGCGTCGCCGAGCGAGTGCCGCCTTGGAAATTCCAACGCGCAGAACTGATGACATTGCGCGTTCTCTTCGGTGGCGAATAGATCTAACCAAGGCTCTCCCCACTGTAGAAAGAGTCCTTGCGCCACTTCAGAGTGAAGACGCCATTCGTGATCCATCATGCACCTGCGGCTGAGTTCGTCCGCCCTGGCGTTCAGGGAACCTGCCAGGTGTTGAACCATCAGGAACATGCCCTGATGTTCCAGCCATGTCCAGAGGCGCAGAGCCTCCTGACAAAGGGTCCACGACCCCACCCCGCCTTGTTTGTTGCAATACCACATGGCGGTGGTGTTGTCTGTGAACACCTGCACTACCTTCCCTTTGACAGAGGGAAGGAATGCCTTGAGTGCAAGTCGGATCGCCCGGAGCTCCAGAAGGTTGATATGGAGCCGAGACTCCGCCGGAGACCAGAGGCCTCTGATCTCCGCCTCTCCCATGTGACCGCCCCATCCCAGAAGGGACGCGTCCGTCACAACTGTGTGCTCTGGCTGGGGAAGGGAGAGGGATCTGCCCATGACCCATTGCCGGCTCAAGAGCCACCACTGCAACTGTTTTGCAGTCCCCTCCGAGATCTGGACGTGATCGGACAGGTTGCCCTGGTGCTGCGCCCACTGGAACTTCAGGTCCCACTGCAGAGCCCGCATATGCCATCTGGCATGATTGACCAGCAGGATGCAGGAGGCCATGAGGCCCAGCAGCCTCAGGGTCATCCGTACCTAAACCCAGGATAAAGGCTGAAAGATGGGAATCATAGCCTGAATATCCCGGACTCGCCGTTCGGGAGGATAGGCCCGAAACTGCGTTGTGTCCAGAACTGCTCCGATGAAAAGGAGCTGTGGAGAAGGAATCAGATGCGACTTCGGCACATTGATGGAGAACCCCAGCGAGTGCAGGAGTTCGGCCGTAGTCTGGAGGTGGGAGACGACTGCCTGGGACGAGCCCGCCTTTAGCAGCCAGTCGTCGAGGTAGGGGAAGACTGAAACCCCTGCCCGGCGCAGATGAGCTGCGACCACCGCCATCACTTTCGTGAACACCCGAGGGGCACTTGTAAGGCCAAAGGGGAGCACGGTGAACTGAAAATGCTCGAGGCCTACCGTGAACCGCAGGTAACGCCGGTGGGCCAGCAGGACGGGGATGTGAAAATAAGCGTCCTGCAAGTCCAACGCTACCAACCAGTCTCCAGGGTCGAGGGCAGTCAAGACCTGAGCTAGGGTGAGCATCTTGAACTTCTCCTTCCGGAGGAAGCGATTGACGTTCCGGAGGTCCAAGATAGGACGCATGTCCTCCTTGTCCTTTTTGGGCACCAGGAAGTAGTGGGAGTAGCAACCACGTCCTACTTCTGGGGTCGGAACATGCTCGATGGCCCTCTTGGCCAAGAGGGCCGTGACTTCCTTCTGCAGAAGTACCAAGTGATCCCCTGACATGCGGTGGAATTGAGGTGGCATGGCTGGGGGCGGTCTCAAAGGGGAGGAGTAGCCCCTTCGGACAATGTCCAAGACCCACCTGTCCGAGGTGATGGGACGCCAGTGGTGAAGGTGATGGCGGACCCTGCCCCCTACTGGCGTGCTGTGCACCGGAAAGGAGGGACTAGGAGGGCTTGGAGGCCGCGGACGGGTTGGAGGTGGTGGCCTGACCCGCACGCTGGTTGCCCGAACCGCCACGGCGGTATCCACGTCCTCGGCCACGCGTAGACGCTTGCTGCGCGGGCCGGTGGCTGGGCAGCTGACGTAACTGGGCGCCCCTTCCGTGGCCACGAAAGGGGCGAAAAGCAGAGGTGAGCGGAGGGCGTACAACAGAAAGGCCCAGGGACTTGGCCGTAGCCCGTGAGTCCTTAAACCGCTCCAGCGCATGGTCTGCCTTTGAACCAAAAAGACCGACTCCATCAAAGGGCATGTCCATGAGTGTATTCTGGACATCACCCGAGAAACCAGTTGTCCTCAGCCAGGCGTGGCGACGTAGCGCCACCGTCGTCGCAAGCGATCTGCCCAGCGAGTCGGCGGTATCAAGGCCACAACGGATGGTGTATTTAGCCGCATCTCGCCCTTCCGCAATGGCGCAGGTAAGCAGTGTCTGGACCTCCTCAGAACACTGCGGCAAAACAGCCGCCACCGAATCCCACAGGGAGTGGGTATATCGGCCCAAAAGGCAAGCGGTGTTGACGGACCACAAGCCAGCACTGGAGGAAGAAAAAGCCTTCTTCCCAAATTGGTCCAGGCGTTTGGATTCCCTATCCGGAGGGGCGGCGGTTTGGGAGGCAGAGGCTTGGACAACCAAGCTCTCAGGGGTGGGATGTTGGGAGAGAAACAAGGGGTCGCCCGGAGCAGGGCGATGGCGTCGGGCCATGTTCCTATCCACAGGAGCCCCTGTGGTGGGTTTGGACCAGGCACCCAAAGAACGTCAGTGAGTGCATCATTAAACGGCAGCACAGTCTCCGAAGAGGAAGCCGCCGGCTGAAGCACTTCTGTCAGGAGGTTAGTCCTGACGGCCACAGTAGGCAACTGGAGATGTAAGGCTCCAGCTGCTCTACGCAACACCGTTGCAAAATTAGCTCCCTCCTCCGTAGCCACGGGAGGAGACAGCATGCCAGTGTCAGGGGAGGTGTCTAGACCACTGGCATCCCCAAGTTCCTCAGCCCAGTCCGGATCAAACTCACACTATTGTGTGAGAGGGTCCTCAGACCCCTCCCAGCTCTCCTGATCCTCCTCTTGTTCAAAATATGGAGGAGGAGGGACATTTGGGACCCAAGGTCTCATCGGCGCCGGAGCCGGCGTCGAGTGACGTCGGTCCGGCTCCATGTCTGGAGCCGGAGAGAGCCAGGGACCGACGCCGTCCGGAGCCCCGGACGGCGTCAGGAACGGCACCGGGGACATCGGCGTCGGCGGAGGCGTGGTTAGGTCAACCGGCGTCGATGGGGGTTGCGGTACCACCGGAGCCGGGATCGAGGCCGGGGCCGGAGCCGAGGCTGGTGGGACAGGCGGCGCCGGGACCGGAGTCGACGGCGGCGCCGGGGCAACCCCATCAGGGCCCGCGGGGCCCGAAGGCGCACCGGAGGGACCTGAAGGCCCGAAGAGGCGGGCCATGGCCGACAGGAATTCCTGTATTTCGGCCGGAGTCGCCCCCGAACCCGGAAAGAACGGGTAATTCGGGGGCGGCTCTACAGGCATGTCCGGGGCCGCGGGGACGGTGCCGACTGGGGCCTCAGCCGAGTCGCGAGACCGGCGAGGCGAAGTCTTAGAGCGATGACGCCGCTTAGACTTCTTGTGCTTCGACTTACCGGAGGAGCGCGAAGACTTCGATTCCGACGAACGGCGGGGACTCCGCGACCGGCCCCTCGACCTCTCCCGGGACCGGGGCTTGGTGCGTCGCGGAGCCGACTGCCGGACCTAGAGTAGCTTTCGAGACCGCTCTCGCAAAGCCTTCGGATGAAGTTTCCGGCAGTCAGGGCACGACTTTGTGTCGTGGTCTCGGCCGAGACAGAAGAGACACTCGAGATGCGGGTCCGTGATCGACATCATGCGACCACAGGCCTCGCATGGCTTAAAGCCGGGCATCCCTACGACACCTTAGGAGTTGTGAAGACTCGATGAAGAAACAGTGAAAAAATTCACCAAAAAAAAAGTTAGTCAAAAATTGACTAGGGCACTGCTCTTCCCGGATCTGCGCTTACTGGCGCGGAAAAAGAAGAACTGACGTCAGCGCGCAGGGGCGGCGTCTAAGTACTGCCCGCGACGTCATCCCGGCGATCACGACGCCGACGACGGACGCGGAGCCGCACGACGCCGCCTACCGACGCGCAAGGGTACTGCTACGCAAAAACTTTCCGGATCCAGCCTGACGCCTGGGGATATTCTAAGGTAAGGAACCTGTCACTAACGTGTCTCTTTCAGATGATTATATTAAACTTAATTACCTGTGCCAGCTAGCTCAGAGGCCACTAGAAACTTCTTGAAGACAAGAAGGGAATAGTTTCTGGCAACCACATAACATAAAACCCTGATCCCTCAGGATCGTGGAAACAATATACTACTTTTCATTCAGTCACTCATCTCAGAGAAGTACATAGAAGAAACAGTCGGGTGTGTTTACAATAAAATTTATTGCACAGTTGTTGTTCTAGTACTGGTTCTATGTGCTACGACAACTGTTGGACAGTAGCAGAGAAATATGGCCAGCAGTGCAGTTAAATAAAAATGCATGGTACAGTTTTACCATTGTGCAATAGTAATGAACACATACATGAAATGCAGAATGCATTAAGATAAAGCCTATACCCCTATGATGCCTAACTAGATGTACCTAAGTGTACCTAGCATGTGTGTAGGTCTTAGAGAGCCAAGAATCCCCCTAGGAATTAGTCTAACCCCATTACCTTAGTGGGACTTCATCCTGGTGTTGAGCTGGACACCCCAGGATGGGTGGATGGACCTCTGCCAGCTGGAGCTGTGGCATGATGCAGGTTGCAGCGTCTCACGTCAGAGTGTCGGCATGGAAAGTCTCGGTCCTCTCTAGTTTGCTTGGGCAAAGGGAGGTATATTTATTCTTGATACATGCCTTGGAATGTTAGCATTGACGTACAGTCGGTCAGAGGAAGACGTCAGGAATGAACCCTTAGGAAATAGTGGTTCATGCATATTTAATGAGTCCTTGGAGAAATCAATAATCCTGTGCTAGGGAAAATCCCAAGAGCGAAGGGTCTTTGTAGGTTAGTCACTTTTGGACATGGATATGACGTATTTAGAATGGACCGTCTTCTGCACCCAGAGCACACGTCAGATAAGGGACAGACTCTGTTGCTCGTTATTTGTAAAGGGAGGGCCAATGTAGGGGAAAGGTCCTGCCTGTCTCTGTGGCACGAAGGATTTGAGCCTCTGAAACAGCGCACCTATGTTAGGGCCTCAATCCAGCACATAACACCCACTCCTATCTATGGACAATCGTGAATAACCCATTAAAAGCAAACTACGTGACTAAAATAGGGATTAGCATATGATTGGCAGGTAGTTGCATGAGAGTGTTGTTTATGAGCTGAAAAAATAGCAGCTGTTAAAATATGTAAAATTACTATAGACTCTGTGGAGACAGGAAAAATCTATAGTGTCATTAAAAAATACTCTCTTAGAGTCAGTAGTTACTTATAAAAGTTCCTGTTTATAAAATTGAAAACTCTTACAAGCTGTTCAGAAGACCATGCTTTCTTTAGAAGAAGAAAAAAAAGGAAAAGAAAGGTCATTTTAGAGGGAAAGCTCCAAGCACTCGGTCAGAGTTGAAACAATAAAAGAAAAAATGTGTTTCAGGACATGTTTTAGCAAAATCGAGATAACAAGTGGCTGAGAGACATAACATTTCTTGTTGATAGTTACTGCAGCGGACGGATCTCCTCGCAGAATCGTTGTGGGAGCACAGAATGAGCAGTGCTGCCAGTTGCTGGTTCTGAGGCAGCCGGTGCTGTAATCGATACCTTGGTGCTAGCTAAAGGAAGCAAAAAGGCACCCTCCATATTTGCAAGGAATGCTTTGGTTTGATGGGAATACGCTTGCGACATAGCCAAGCATGGGACTTCAGCAGTTCCAGCCTGGTGGTAAATGCCGCTGGCGTTTCCTTTGGAAGTGTCAGACAGATGATGACAACGCATTCTTCACAGCAAAAACAGGCATCTGAGAACAGGTATGTTGCAGTTGCAGTCTTTTCAGACTGGTCTTTAAAATATTAGAAACCATAGTTCCTGTTTGCAAGGTATTACCGAGGTGTATCACACTGCTTGTGTGTGAAAGATAAAAATTTATCAAAAAGGAAAGAGTATTTAAGAGTGCTATTTTGCAAAAAAGAAAAAATATTTCTTTAGCTGATGTGAAAATGAAAAATAAAAGTGCTGCACAAGCATGGTTTTCAGATTGCTCAAAGCATTTGAACTTTATAAAGGAAACTTTTGTTTCACTACTGTCAGTGTTGGGGCTTCTAGCCAAAAAGGGCAAAACTTTCCTACACTGTAGGATTTCACTACCTCTGGAAGTTATCTGTACATAACGTAGGTCTGGCTTATGTATACTGAGTCCCTTGGTGATGTTCAGGAATCATTTTTGTGACAGGTATTTGTGTCAAAAGGCCAAACCACCCATATTTTCCTGACTGGGTCTGTCCTGTTGTTTTGTAAATGGCATCTAATGTCGCCCCTGCTGATGTATTTCAACTATTCCACCCCCGTGCGATGGTGTTTGGCAACGTTCCTACTGGTGTTTAAACAACCACATTTCTAGATGCATTACAATTGTGTAGGAGTTGATAACCTTAATGAAGGTAACAGGTATAAAGCGTCACAATAAGAATAAATCTCTAACATTTCATGATCTGAAAATGTAGCAATTATTCCTAAAACAGACAGCATATTATTCACTGTATCAGTAACCCAATTTTCAGAAAAATGTACTGCAGGTAATGACATCACTGAATGAATGATAAAATGAATGAAAATGAATGAAAGTTCAAAATACATTAATCAGAATTAAAAACTGGATGATTAAATACATCATTTAGAATACAAAGGCTTGTTCAGGCCGAATACATTTATAAGTCTCTTTTGCATTTGAATTTAAAATGGATGTGGCTTCAGTTTTATGTTGAGTCTGTTTTGTAGAAAAGTGTCCACTAAGAGTCATACTAAAAGCTAGCTCTAAGCAAAGCTAGAACAGAAAAAGATGAACCCAGAAATACTCCATAGTTCTACCCATGGTGAAGCCAGGTCCGTATCTTTTTGGAAAAAGAAAAGGTTCAAAAGTTTGTACTTGTATGTTCGTTGTTTGTTTTTGGCTGGCTGCGCCTCCTGTTCACTTGGAGCCATGGAAAATGTATCAAAGTTAATGAAATAGCCAGTAGTTTTATGATCAATTGTTGAAATTGCATCGTGTTTAGCTGAAGTTATTTCTGCTTGTTTTTTTTTTTTAGAAACGTTGAAGTCAATAGTTGATGTCTTTGCTGAAAAACGTTCAGATGGTGAAGTTAATATTTTATGTTTTTGTTGAAAAACATTGATGCATTTATTAGTTGATGCTTTTGTGAAAAAAACATTGAAGCATCTATTATTTGATGCTTTTGTTGGAAAAAACATTGAAGCTTTTATTATTTGATGCTTTTGTTGAAAAACGTTGAAGCATTTATTATTTGATGTTTTTGTTGAAAAAACATTGAAGCTTTTATTATTTGATGCTTTTGTTGAAAAACGTTGAAGCATTTATTATTTGATGTTTTTGTTGAAAAAACGTTGAAGCATTTATTATTTGATGTTTTTGTTGAAAAAACGTTGAAGCTTTTATTATTTGATGCTTTTGTTGGTGAACACATTTGTTTTTGGCCAAATTGCAACTTGAGTGTTGTCTTGACTTTTATTTTGAATTTGAAATGTTGGTTCAAGGAGAACTAGTTCCATTGCATAGTTGCATAGTCCCCCACTCCATGGATTTGATTACTCAAACGTGATGAGCTTTTCAGTTTGAAGTTCTTGAATAGTAGTGAGAGGGACGTCTACTACTGTGGAGTTCACGAGGCCTACTGCTCAGTATTGGCCACATAGTGTTGTTTGATTCTTTCATTTGAAATGAATCTGTTTTCCTTTTTCACGGCAAGATGCGGCAAAAGTACATTTCTTGTTCCTTTCACTTCAAGGAATGGCACATGTATTTCTGTATGAGGGGCCATATTCCTTTGTGTCTGCGATCTTTATCTCTCTCTGCCCAGATCCCCGACTTTTGGGATTCAGACAGGTCTTGCTGTGATTACCTCGACTTCCCAGTGGCGGCCTGTTTCACTTTGACAGAATCTTTGTTTGTTTCTTTGTTTCCTTAAGTTCCTGTAAAACAGCCAAACGATCATAGATACAGAATGGTTTTCATCCGCCACTGTGCCTTCACATTTATGATCAGGTTCCCACATTCGTAAATGGAGTCAGACCTCCTAGAGAGCTTCTTGGCTGGGTGTGTATTGCCCCCTGAATCCATATAAGTGTTTGACCTCACTAGTGCCCCGCCTAATACCCTAGCTGTTAAGGATTGCTCTATGCCCCAGTCCTTCCTCTCCTCTACCTAAATTCCCTCAGGATGGCGTTGGAGAGGAGTACCGCAATATTACGTCCATCCCTTCCATGGCCTCTTTGTCAGCCCGAGAGCTAAGCGTGGAGCCACAGTCAGGGTGTAACGTTCATTGCGTATCTCCTGTTATGGACTCGCAAATCTTTTTATAACAGTTTTGAGCATCAGCCGAGCGCTAAGGCCATACCTATAGGAAACTTGAGCACGGATCCACTGCCACCAAGATATATTTTTAAGCCACCTCAAAATTTGAGGGGCCACAGTGGTCCTGTAACATGACACGATCAAGTGGACAGTCTGATGCGGTCTAGCAATGGGACCTGCGCGGGTCTTGCGATGGTGTAGCCTGGCATTTGTTTGCAGATTTTGCAGTTCAAGACAAAGCCAACTGACTTCTGAACCCTGGCCACCAATAGCACTGTTTGCAATGAAGAAATAGTAGCTATTACCCCTGAATGTGCGGAGCCCAAGCCCTTGTGTGCTTTAAATGATTAATTCCTGCCTACTATCCATATTTGGAAATACTCTATCCCCCACTCCAGGAATCTGAGCATATGGAATGTTGTTTGCACCTAACTTGTAGGAGTATATAAGTGGAAATTTCTTAGGCACTGCTGTGCTGCCTTTGCGTGAAGCAATTACAGCCACCATATTCTAACCGTCTATTCTCGTTGTTGAACGAGTGTGCGCAGCTATGGAAGCTGTGTGAACAGCCCCCTGTGTGGCTTCTACAGCCAATGAATTCCCTGCAACGTGCACGCCATCACGTTGATGACTCAGTGTGTTAATCACGTGAGTTTTTGTTTGGTAGGTCGTATTTTTCAACTCCACTACCTGTTCCCATAATTTTTGTGTTTAATTATGCCACCTTTTTCATCTTTAAAACCCATTTTGTTCCCAATGGTGTAAATATTTATTACATGATTGCACACAGTAAAAGGAATCGCACACTAGAAGTGTGGGGAATTCGCGATCCGTGTTTACAAGTGCAAGTGTCAGGGCTTTTAAAGCTGCCAACCGAGCCGTGCTATTACCTAGAGGTAGTTTTTTGGTGCATTGAGGACGGAACTTGCCATCCAGCATCTGTTCTTTAACAAAGGCGGCCGGTGGGGCAGACCCATCAGTGTAAATTTTAAAAAAATCATACTGGTCTAGAGGCAAGATTTCATTTGGTAGATGATGTTCTTTCTCATATTGCAGGAATGCCTGTGTTTTTAAACTTGGATCAAATCTGGATTCAAAGTCTGATGCAGAAAAATAATTAGCCCTTTGTAGCCATTCTGGATGTAAGGCTTTGGCATTAGGAATGCTAGCCCCGGTACTGGGGTGACGACAATAATGCATCATCCCATGAGCCAGTGCTCTTTCTTTTGCTACAGCAGTCTGAATAGATGTCAGAATTTTTTCCTGTTGAATTAAAACTCATTTCTGTGTTTGTGTACAGATGAGATGTGTATGCGATTGGTACAGTTTCACCTTCATTAAAGGTTTAATAAGTGTACCCGCATTGACCCAAAATGATACTGAGTACCAAGTGGTGCAAGTTTACACGTGTGTGTATGTGTTTGGAAGCAATAATATCTTCCTGGAGTGAACAAAGAATATTGGTGTGTTCTTGTGTCCAGTGTTTGACTGAAAAGTCAGGTTTGAAAAAGGTCGTAGAAAGGTTTTACTCTCTCTGCGAAATCAAAAATGTATGTTCTGCCAAAATCTAGGAATCCCAGTACTGATTGGAAGTTGTTTTAATGTCTTTGGAGGCTGGAGCAGCGCACACTTTTCTAAAAAGTTAGCTGCCAGGCTTTTCCCTTCACTTGAAAACTAGTATCCCAAAAATAGGACACAGATGTGGGCAATTTTTGATTTCTCAAAATTAAATTTGTAGCCCCCAGAGGCGATTCCCATAATAATGGTGCTCAGCCTGGTCAAGTGTTTCCCCAATCGGTCGTCCGTTAGATAAATATCATCCAAATAGGACAACGCTTCTTCATCAAAGTGCTTTAGCCATTCAGTAACTCTTTCAGAAAATACCCCTGAGCTGTTCTCATACCCACGGGGGAGATGACAAAAAATTGTCGCTGGGACTCTAATATACTAAATGCTGTTAGGTACCTGTTTTCAGGTGCTATAGTTTGACAGAAAAATCCATTTGAGACAACAAGTGTCGTTTTGTATTTTTTCCCGCATAATGTTATTCATTAATGCAGCACTATCTGCATGTTGGACAGCATATGTCTTTGTGCAAGTGTTCAAGTGTCTGTAAATGAAAACTAGACGAAATGTATTATCATGTTTTGATAAGTGAAACAAGGGATTGTTCTTTTGTGAAGTGCATTTTTCAATGATCTCCTGGTATTCAAGTTGATCTAAGATCTCCCTGACCTGTGTTTTTAGCTTCTTGCTTAATACGATATTGTTTTTGAGCATGTGGTGAAACTATTAATGGGATCACATGGTGGGTTGAGGCATCATCCCATCCAGCGTGATTTTTATACAATGCTGGAGCTTGGGTTACTGCCCATTCCCGTGCATATGTATGTTTAAGGTGAACTGGAACAAGGTTGGAAAATGCAGGAAAAATATACTTTCTCCCTTTGGGCGCTCCCTGACGAATGCTGGCGGCTAATCTTGTTCTGCTAACAGTATGTCAAAACCAGACGATAGGTTCTTCGCAAAGAGACTTTTTACTTTCCTGTGTTTGTCCTCCTCCATGCGGAATGTTATTTCATATAACTTGTGTGGGACGCTCATCCTTTTGTCTGGTGTTTCCACCGTGATGTAATCATTCACTTTTGCTGTCCAGAAATTCCTTCAGGTTCTGGCGAGCTATTGTTACTTCTGCCGCGCTGTCTAGCATTGTCTGAGCCCATTCCCCGTTCAGAAGTTGAGTCCTTCGGATTCTGTGCATGTCTAACTTTGAGACCTGCAACTTTCTTCTTTTTAAATTGAGGTTTGGATTGTGGCTTGTCTTCTGTTTTAGAAGAATCCTGAGCGTGCTTGTCCCTGGACTGCTTGCGCTCTTCTTTGTGTGCTGACTTTCCTTCTCTCCCTGTGTTGTTTGTCGAGAGGAATGTGTATCAGTATCCTGATACCTGTCAGGTTTCCTAATATTATCCCTATTCCTAAGGTTATACCTCTTTGCAGAGGGCTCCTTTTGAGGAGACCTACCTCAGGACTGAGAATCTTTTCTGAAAAATTGGTTTTTATTATTATCCCACTTCTTTTTAGAAGAAGTAGGTGTCTGCTTAGAATTGTCCTTCTCAGGACTGCCCATTAGCTGTGGTTTTAAAAGCTTTCCCACCCAAACTGTCCCTTCCCAGTTCTGCATATGCAGTTTCAATTATTTTGGGAAGTTCTTGTGGTTGGTCTATAAGACTGACCTCTCTTAGGTGTTTGGCGGATCGCCACTGAAGCTGCTTCCCCTTTAATGTTAGCTAGTATTATTTTTGATACTTGGTCGTAGTTACCTAGTAATTTCATACCTAAGGTCAGAGCTGGTTCAGCTCCATACTTGTTCTGTATCTGTCGTAAGACATCTGGAATTACTGCTAAGGAAGGAATACCATGAGTCCTGGTATATATGGCAGCAAAGACTGTACCCCAAGTGGTGCAGTCCTCTAACTGTGGTGTGATCCCCATGGGCAAGTAGAGTGTTAGCATTATATGCTTTCAAAAGGTGTGGTAGTTGGAAATACTGCTTCTAACTGGGTAATTTTCTGAGCTACCCAGAAAGGAATCTGTTCACATTTTGTGGGCAGTTTGCCCATTACTGTGTGTAATGTTTGTGGAGTGATTTTAGTAGCGGTGCTCTGTGTTGGAGCTGTGTTATTTGTAGCTACTGTGGGCTGGACACTAAGTGTCCTCATGACGAGTTGCGTCATGGCTCCGTAAGAGTTTTACCAACTCTTTGTGTTGTAAGAGCAGTGCATCTTGTGGCATTATGTCAATGTCAGGATGCGGTGTGTAGCTGGTTAATGTCGGCCTTGTAGCTCCTGGTCTACCTAGTGGACCGAACCTGGTTTTATTTATTTGTTGTAGGGCGCCATTAAACCAGAAATTGTGGTCCTGGTCAGTGTGCGGAATCTTAATCTCCTCGAACGGAGTGTAAACCGCTGGGACTTTTTCATGTATGTAAGAATGAAAAGTCTGAGTTGTTGCATTTACTGCTGGGAATGTAACCCAAGAATAGAACACATCTGTTTGATAATCTTTGTGTGCCTCTATTAATATCACTGTACCCTCTCGGTCTGTTAAACCATGTCTGAGGGGTTTTTGTGTGAGTGTATGCCTGATTTTGGGTGCAAAATGTATTGCATTTGCTTCCTCTTCGTCGTTTGAGACCTGTGTCCCAGTGACAGGAGCAGCTGCCTCGACAGACATTGTGTTGTGAAAACAAAATGTCCAAAAAAAAAAAGGTTTTAAGATAAGGTTTTAAAAGGCACAATTGTTCGGGAACTTTTTCCTTCAAGCTTGATTAACCTACAGCCAATACATAGGAAGATTGCCTACTCAGCTGTGGCGGAATTTTGTGCCTACCCACTCCAGACGTCTCTGGCGTTTTGTGAGTAGGGGTCTCTGAGAATAAGCATGACTGAACTACTCAGATTCTACTGTTAAATAAGTGCCAAATTCACGTTTGGGCGTCATGTAGTGTAGTTCCTATTTCCCTAATAGGCTCTGCGCATTGGAATAATATAACCTATAGGTTTGACATAGGACTAAGGTCGGTATGTCCCTATCGATTATATTAAACTTAATTACCTGTGCCAGCTAGCTCAGAGGCCACTAGAAACTTCTTGAAGACAAGAAGGGAATAGTTTCTGGCAACCACATAACATAAAACCCTGATCCCTCAGGATCGTGGAAACAATATACTACTTTTCATTCAGTCACTCATCTCAGAGAAGTACATAGAAGAAACAGTCGGGTGTGTTTACAATAAAATTTATTGCACAGTTGTTGTTCTAGTACTGGTTCTATGTGCTACGACAACTGTTGGACAGTAGCAGAGAAATATGGCCAGCAGTGCAGTTAAATAAAAATGCATGGTACAGTTTTACCATTGTGCAATAGTAATGAACACATACATGAAATGCAGAATGCATTAAGATAAAGCCTATACCCCTATGATGCCTAACTAGATGTACCTAAGTGTACCTAGCATGTGTGTAGGTCTTAGAGAGCCAAGAATCCCCCAAGGAATTAGTCTAACCCCATTACCTTAGTGGGACTTCATCCTGGTGTTGAGCTGGACACCCCAGGATGGGTGGATGGACCTCTGCCAGCTGGAGCTGTGGCATGATGCAGGTTGCAGCGTCTCACGTCAGAGTGTCGGCATGGAAAGTCTCGGTCCTCTCTAGTTTGCTTGGGCAAAGGGAGGTATATTTATTCTTGATAGATGCCTTGGAATGTTAGCATTGACGTACAGTCGGTCAGAGGAAGACGTCAGGAATGAACCCTTAGGAAATAGTGGTTCATGCATATTTAATGAGTCCTTGGAGAAATCAATAATCCTGTGCTAGGGAAAATCCCAAGAGCGAAGGGTCTTTGTAGGTTAGTCACTTTTGGACATGGATATGACGTATTTAGAATGGACCGTCTTCTGCACCCAGAGCACACGTCAGATAAGGGACAGACTCTGTTGCTCGTTATTTGTAAAGGGAGGGCCAATGTAGGGGAAAGGTCCTGCCTGTCTCTGTGGCACGAAGGATTTGAGCCTCTGAAACAGCGCACCTATGTTAGGGCCTCAATCCAGCACATAACAGTGCTAGAAAGTAGCCAGCGTTCGTATGGGGTGAGGTGGTGTTGTGCCCCTGGGAGGACTATGGGTTGCATCACCCAATGGCGGATCTGGGTGTAATGCCACCTCTCTCCTTCGGGAAGTTCGTGTTCTTGGCGGAGGGAATCGAATGGGATAGGACCTTCTGATTCAAACAGATGCCCTACCGATCTACATCCTGCTTGGGTCAAGCTGTGGAATCCAGGGTCCGTTAGGGCCGGAGTAAAGGCGGGATTCCCTACAATGGGTGCTAGGGGAGAGGGAAAGGAAGTGAGATGCCTATGAGTCGCCACCTTGTCCCAGGCCGCTACAGCTGGCTTGGTGAAAGAAGAGAGATAAGTTAGGGGGGGGCGTGCGCTTTTTGGGAGAAAAGGAATCTTCCACAAGGGCTGTCCTGCGAGCGCCTTTTCCATAAAAAGCGAGTGTTTTTCCAACTCCGCGCGTGACCATTCGACAAAGATTCTTAGCTGCGCGGCCTAATAATAACGAACAAGGTCCGGAACCCCCAGACCACCCTCCAAAGGAAACCTGTAGGCTAGATCTCTGCGGAGTCTGGGAAGTTTATCTGCCCAGACAAAATGATTCAAATCATCCCGAAGTGATCGAATTGAGCCCGGGGGTGGTTCTAATGGCAATACTTGGAATAGATGTAAGATCCTGGGTGAGATTGCCATTTTTACTGCGGCTATCCTCCCAAGCCAGGACAGAGAGTGTTGCCGCCAGCGACTCAGGTCAGAGCGAATCTGCTGGGTCAGCGTGCAGTAGTTGAGGGACACCGTCTCATATATCGTGGTGGCGATCTGGAGTCCCAGGTACCTCATGTGTGAAGTGGCCCACTGGAGAGGGAAGGCCTGTTGAAGTGTAGTTAACAACTGTTGTGGCATTGTTAGGTTTAGGGCTTGTGACTTGTGGATATTCATTTTGAAACCTGCTACTTGGCCAAAGGCTGCGAGTTAGTCGAGGAAGGCCGGCAAGGATGAGGCTGGGTCCTCCAGCGTCGCCAGAACATCATCAGCGTACAGGCTGATTGTGTGGAAGTCCCCGCCAAACTTAATTCCCTTAATTGCAGGGTGGGATCTGACTCTGTGGGCCACGGGCTCCATATATAGGCCAAAGAGTAACAGGGATAGCGGGCACCCTTGTCTGGTGCCCCTATTAATTGTGAATGGAGTGGAAGAATGGACATTTATCTGAATGACTGCGGTAGGGCCATCATAGATGCTAGAGATCCACCTCCTAAATCTGTCTCCTATACCAAAAGGCTTCAACGTGGCCTCGAGATAGGGCCAGTGGACTCTGTTGAACGCTTTCTCAGCATCGACTGATAAGAGCATAAGTTCTTGGCCATGTCTCTGAGCCTTATCTATGAGGTGGAGGACACTGCATGTGTTGTCACCGCATTGACGTTGTGGGACAAACCTTGCCTGATCCGGGTCAATGAGGCCCGGCAGTAAGGGGTTGAGTCGAGCCGCTAAGATACCTGTGAATATTTTAAGATCAACGTTTAGAAAGAAAATCGGTCTGTACAAGGAGCATTGGGCTTTATCTTTCCCCGGGGGAGGATCGCCGAGGTCCCAAGTGCATTAAAGAGATGAGTATGGAGGGGTGCCAGGATCAGGCAGAACGTTTTATAAAAGATGGCTGGAAAGCCGTCAGGCCAAGGGGATTTAGAAAGCTTAAGTCGGGCTATACATGCAATGATCTC
Source organism: Calotriton arnoldi (assembly GCA_963921515.1). Taxonomy (NCBI): domain Eukaryota; kingdom Metazoa; phylum Chordata; class Amphibia; order Caudata; family Salamandridae; genus Calotriton; species Calotriton arnoldi. Next base: position 680,235 of record CAWUFW010000663.1, read on the forward strand.
CTCAATTTTGATTGGGCTGTCCAGTTCTTCCCTGAGGAAGAGGTGAGGGTGGATGTATGTGCTTTCTGGAGGTATGACGGGATTCCCTCTGGCTAGAGGCTCTGTGCTGTGCATAGCTTTTGATAGTAGTCTCTAAACGTCTCTCCTATATGGTGATCTTCGGTCTGCGCCTGGCCCTCGGAGTCTAAAACCTCCTGGACCCGATGCTCTTGCCGCCGGATCCTCAGCCTGTTGGCCAAGAGATGGCCTGCCCTGTCGCCCCCAACATAATATTGATCCTTTGAGCGGAGTGCGGCATATTCTGCCCTATCCGTATCGATGCCGGCTAATTGGGTTCTGGTGGCCTCCAAACCTGGGGGGCTCCGGTCCTTTTGTGAATGTGCTAGAGTTCCGCAACTTGTTGGGAGAGGTTTTCCCTTTTCTCCCTGCGCTCTTTATTTTCAGCCGACAATATGGCGATCAATTCCCCCCTTACCACAGCCGGCAGTGCGTCCCAAATAATGGAAATGGCAGAGTCCGGGGTGTCGTTGATGGCCAGATAGTCTTTGATCGCTCTAGTGATTTGCTCTACATTACCAGGACGTTGTAGGAGACTGTCTCGCAGGCGCCATGTTTTGGGGTTTGGGCCATGTCTTGGGATGTCTATGTTGACTACTACAGCCGTGTGATCCTATAGGGATCGAGGTTCAATAGTGATGCCTTGCACCTGAGCGACAAGGTCTGGGGTGCCCAGGAAATAGTCTAGCCTGGCATACGTTTTACACGCAAATGAGTAATATGTGTAATCTCGTGCCTTCGTCTGTGTGTTCCTCCAGATATCGGTGAGGCCCCTATTGTTGAGCCAGGCCATGCCCTCCCTGGAAAGTGCACCCGTCTGACCCTGTCTTTGTGCAGCTCTGTCCATATCATTATCGAAGAAGAAGTTTAGGTCACCCCCCACTAAGACCAGGCGTCTTGTGGACCCCATGACCTCTGTCACTGCTTGTCTCAAGAATGCCTCCTGCCCTTCGTTAGGCGAGTATATAGATGCGATTGTGATGTCGGTGCCTGTGTGTAGTGAGAATGCCAATAACCTCCCTCATATCTCGGCCTCTTTGGATAACACCTTGCCTTTGAAGTGTCAGGAGTCTAAAATGGCCACCCCGCTGTTTTGTTTGGGGAGGAAAAGTAGTATTGGTGCGAGAAGTGTTTGGAGCGGAGCCTGTTCTCTTCGCTGGGGAGAAGGTGGGTCTCTTGTAGTAGGCATACGTGGGCCCCTGAATGTTCAAGGTAAGATAGGATAGAGCTCCTTTTCTAGGGGAGATTGAGGCCTTTGACCTTTAGTGTAAGAATTCTCAGTCAGTCTGACATTGGGCACGGATGTAGAGTGTTATACAGTGGCTACCTGTGAAAGGGCAGAGAATCATACGTGCAGTGTGGGTGGAGCGTAATGTAGTAGGGAGTGTAGAGGTCAAGGGCTCACAACGATAGTTCCCAGGTCCATTCAACAAAAGAAATTCAAAACTATCTAAAGTCATAACAGACAATAGCAACAAATTCAAACTGGTATAAAGGAAATTAGAGTCCATTTCTGGTATGTGTATTTAGTCACTAGTGGGGTTGTGGGTGCGGACCCACCCTCCCCACCTGGGCCCCACCATCCACCGCTACGACGTTGTGTCAAGGCAGGAGTAGAAAGGAAAGACAGATATGAGCGGAGGAGTAGGAATAGGAGACCCAAAGGAGAGGCCCGCCTTGTCAGGGTGACGTAGGTCTTGAGGAGGCTCTGGATAGTGTGTCTATGACTGCCCGCTTCTCTCTGGCTACTGTGTCAGGATCCGGTCGAATACCAACCAGGGGGGTGCCGAGCCCCTCCGCGCTCGGCTGTTCGTTCCGTCTGTTTCCTCTCTGCTGTTTCGCATAGGTACGGGTGGGGCTCCCTTCAAGTCCAGTATGCGACAAGCTTCTTCCAGAGACCGGATTTGATATAGTTTCCCTTCATGACGGAAGATTATACGTAAGGGGTGCCCCCATGAGTAGCGCACACCTGCTGCACGAAGGTGTGTAGTGATGGGGCAAAAGTCATTTTTGGAGGGTTGTTGCTGTGAGGTTTTGGTATAGGACCAGGTGACAACCTTGATACTGCAGGGGGTGCTTGTCTCTGGCTTTCTGGAGGATAGGTTCCTTTAAGGGGAAGTCGTGAACGCACGTGAGGATGTCCATGTTGGGACTTTAGGCGAGCGTTTGGGGCCCACTCTGTGTGTTCTGTCGAGTTGGATGGTTATCTCGGGACTGACTTCCAGGATGGATCGGAATAGGTCCTGCACCTAGGAGGTGATGTCTGAACCTTTGGTTCCGGATAGAACCCCGCAAATCTGGATGTTGTTCCGGCGTGATCTCTGAGGCACATAATTTCCTGTTGAAGTTGTTCAATTTCCTCCTACCTGCTCGTTTCATGATCTTCCAGCGTGGAGACTCTCTCACCCAGCAAGTCTAGATCACGCTGTGTCTCCTTCAACTCTTATGTGACCTCCTTCCTGAAAGAGTGAAAGTCCTCGTGCAGGGAAGCGAACAGAGACTCCAGGTAGGGGTGGGTGATCGGCTCGTCTGTGGCCCCAGGGTCAGAGAGCCCTTCATCGCCTTCAAAGGTGTATCCCCCCGATCCTCCTGTGGGCTTTAGTAACATATCTTTGAGGTTGCGGTCTTTTTTCCCCCTTGCAGCAGCCATGTTGGGGGCAGAGGAATGCCAGGAGTTAGGCTAAAGAGATGGCACAGGGTTTACTGCAACTCCAAGCCGTCGCCCCGCTGTCTGGGTTGTCTTCTGGTAACTATGCTCCTGGCCTCCCCCGGCCGGGCAATCCACGCCTCTAGGGTGCGCCACGTAATGTGTGTGGCCCAGGTCTGCTGCCGCACCAAGTCTCCGCACACCCCCACCACTCAGGGTCCCTTGGCATAGTCGATGCCAAGGGGTGCGCCGGGCCCCACGGCGGCCATTATACTATTCCTTAGTTTAGAGCGCCCCTTAGAGCAAGTCGTTGTAACGACTTGCGTTGTAATGGTACTGCGATGTAACAATGCAGTCGTTCTAACGACTGCATTGTAATCGCATGCGTTGTAACGGATGCGATGTGATGGCTGTTTCCCACCGCCCGGCCACAGGCTCTCCCCCTCGACTCCTCACCTTCGTGTCTGGGGGGTAGGTTAACGCCCCGGTCGATCGCGCTTCCACAAGTCGCCGTCATCATGCCTCCGTCGAAGCCCCGGCACACCGACAGCTCAGCCGCTCACTGGGACGGGCATCGGGCCGGGCTCTGTCACCGGAAACAGCGGGCCGGGGCCTCCTCACAATCGTCCAAGCGCCCAGGCCCTGATGCCCAGGCCACTCTCGGCTCAGCAATCCGGGCAGGGGAGCCACCAATGCGTTTTGCGCGGCCCTTGGACTCCTCTGCTATTCAGGCTGTCCTGCCCGACCTCTCAGGGGACTCGGTCCCTGTACGGTGCTGCACTAGACTGCTGGGCCCAGAGGCGAGGAGCAGAGAGACACGAAAACACGTCTCAGCTGTCCGCCATCTTGGCCACGCCCCCAAGGGACGTACTTTAGAATAGTACAGTGTGACATGGGCAGAAGGGTCAGACTGGGACAGAATATAGTCCTGGCACAAAATAAAAGTGGCCTCCATTAGTGAATTAAGAAGCTAGAAAAGTGGCCCATGTTTCCAAATTGGGCAGTTTTGATCTTTTAAAGGCACACTGCATAAGTATTTTACAGGGTGTGGAAGTCAGCATGGTTTGGACTTTGCTGCAGGCAATGATAGTTTTAATATCAGAAAAATCAATAGTAAAAACTGATCGAGCAGACCATAAAACAGGCCCATACACTGCCAAAAAAATGGCCCACACACTGACATGCCAGACCAGCCCTTTGGGGACTGCCTGATTGCCCTATAGGCCAGTCGGATCCTGTTGGGGAGGACTCAAGGTGACATGAGAACCTGATCTGGGGCTAGCAGCATTGGATTCAGTATCCCAGAGGAGTAGGACACAGATGAATGCCAAGGGTGGATCAGGTAGGAGACGTCATAATAAATATTTGCAGCATGTCCTCTTTAAAGGTTGTTGCATACTGCAAATTTGAAAATGGCCCAAAGACAGTGGTGGCTCCTTCACTATGGCGGAGGAGCTTCACCCCACTGCTTTCGAGCAGTGGAAAGGAAATATAAAATGATAGTGATAATTAGCATTTTATGTTTCCTTTGCGGGTGGGCCGGGCTGCTCTGCTCTGCTCACGGAGCAGGGGAGGAGTGGTTTGCCCACTCCTGAGTGTGCAATGACTGTTTGGTCAGCCCTCTCGGGCCGCCCAAACCAGTCATGCGCACTTTCCCCGTTCTCCATGCAGGCTGCATTACAGCGTGAGTGGAGAACAAGCCCAGGCCCCCTTTCCCTGGTTGAGCATCGAACCAGGATGCTCAAAACCAATAACAACGTTGCAATGCAGCGTTGTGATTGGTCAGGGGAGCCTGGGTGCTTACCAATCACAATGCTGCATTGCAGCATTGTGATTGGTCAGGGGAGCCTGGCTGTTCCTGGCTTCCTGTCCCACAAGGAGAGCAGAAGCAAGGAGCAGAGATGCAGGACCCGGCGTCGGCAGCAAGGTAAGTGTGTAATAATTTTTTTTCTTAAATCTCACGCTCCCCTCGCGCCTCCCCTCACCCCCTGCGTTCGTTCCCGCCCCGCCACCCGCGAGCCATGCCAGCCACCACTGCCCAAAGATCTTTACGTACATCGCTTCAAGATCCAGTAGGGACTCCAAGTCAAGAATAGCAGCCAGGGCTGGGTCCTGTGGACACAGACCATGTGACATACCCCCATGTAAACATGAGCCTCTGGAAGTTCAGGAATCTCTTTTTTGTTTCTTGTGCCTCTTCTTAGAAGCCTTATCCTTTGTATCAGACTTACCTGATGAGGCGCGCCGAAGTGGGGTCCAGCCTACTTGCTTTTGTTCAGCCATGTAAAGTTTGTCGTCTCACTTCCTGATCTCCTTTGGGGTGTCAGGGAAGAATTTGTCACAGGACTTGGAATCAGGTTTGGCTATGGACACCACAGACAGCCATCATATGGGTTCATGAACAACATCTGCTTTCGACATGTGACACAGTTTGAAGCCTGTAGTCTTTAGTTGTGACATCCCTGCTACATTGCCAGGACATTATTGATTGAAAGAAAAAATGTACGCTAAAGAAAATGAGTAGGAGCAGAGCTCTGTAACTGTGTCGAAGAGCTCGGAAAAGAGGCTTGATATCACCATGCAGGGGTGGTGCCTATATCCTACTCCCCGTCATGTCCAGGGTGGTGTGAAGCCACAATGGAGGCAAATGGTGCCACGTCCCGGCATACACCGGCAATTGAAACTTTCTTCCCAGATCCAGTCCAGCACCAGATAGGATTTATAGGGCTGCGGGTAGATGTATCCATCAGATATCAATAGCTCTACCACAGATTTGCGTGGTAATTTCCTTATTTTTGGCCGGGTTCCCTCACAAACATTTCACCTGTTTTTACCTGATGAAATTTCTGGATGGGAAACACCAGGAATGGGTTATTACCACAACAGCTGCTTTTGGTTATTGGGCTTGTAAGTCCAAAAAGTAAGGTACCCCCCTCAAGCAATATACGGTATGGGACAGGGGGGAAAAACCAAGAAAACAAGAAAGAATTCCCACTCGACCTGTATTTCTTCTATGTGTCTAAGTAGTACTATCTGTTCTGACCAGAAGGAACATTATACAATGAACATGATATTAAAAATATATTTTTCTTGTTTTATTGGGCTTGTAAGCAAATGATGCCTCAAGACTTGTATCTTGCTCTGCTTGTTGAAACACTAGCTCCCCCAGCACCCACCTACCCCATCATCACCCCCTTACCTCTGTTCACCACTGCTATCAGTTGTTTCAGAATGGTTTTAGAACTATTCCAAAATGATCACCCTTGTGCACGTTCACATGCACTCGAGAGTCATCTTTAAATGCTTTTGCTTTAAGAAAAACTTTACTATTTTGGATTTTGTTTCTTAAGAAAAACTATCCTAAGATGACCACTTTACATGCACACACCTGGTGGCCATCTAGGAATGCTTTTTTTAAGCGGCGTAAAGTCGCCATCTGGGTTTTTTAAAAAACCCAACAGATATGTGCTCCTGTGTCACAGGTGAGACCTATTGGTTTTGCTAATGCTTGTTTTACACAGTGCCTTTACTGGTATACCGAGCCAGCTAATGAGTAAGGCCTGTTCTGCACCAGTAAACCATTCCCTTTCTTTGAGTTCGATACAAGGATGGATAAAATTGCTCCTGTGTGGTCACCTATTAAATTGAGGGTTCTGAACAAGGCAAAAGAAAATAATAATGATTCATAAGTGTACCGAATGCAATAATTAACTGTATGCATATGGCTATTGTCATGTGAATGAAATTCACAGTGACTAACTGCAAAGGGTAGTGGGCATGCGTCGTCAGTTGTGTTCACACGCATGTTAGTAGACAATATCTTTATTTCAGAGCCTTCTGAACACAGAGGAATTCGACTCCATAGAATGCATGCGCCCAGCGTTCAAATATATAAAAGGAAAACCCTTTCAAGCTCATACACACTTCTTTCCAACTCAAATTTCTCAACACGTTCTGAACAGATTTACAATAAACAAAAGCAAGCATTGGCAAAGTCAATAGATCTGCCCCAAACAGTTTTTTAAACATTTCTGATGGTGTTTTGTAAAATGAGAGAAAGAAAGTTAATTTTGTTTGGTGAAATAATTTTGTAGCAAGTGAGAATAGTAAAATTTCAATTAAATGATTCCTGCGCGCCGTGCAAATATTCCTACAATGCTTGCAGTTCACCCCAAGTTAATGTCTTTATATTTTTGTGCGCCTGTGTTCTGATTGTTGATGTTACCAGTCGCATGGCTGATTTGAACTATTGGCGTAGGCTCACTTATTGAATATTTACACTTTCACACACATCCACCCATGGATTGTGGTGCACTCCCAGATTTCAAATTAGAGGTAGACCTGAGAATGCGTCAAAACGCTAAACCTCCCCAAGGGAGGGGTAAGGAGGAGAAATATCTTTATATCTCCTTGTATATTCATATTTCTACGTGTGCTCCAGAAGGCAGCACACACAGAAAGAAGAAAATGCCTGAGGATTGTTTTTGTGCAGGAAGGCGCAAAAACAATCCTCCCATGACGCAAAGGTGCCTGCCTTGTTGCTAGGCAGCCAAAAGCGTGGCAGTGCGCGGAAAGGATAGGAATGCGTCGTATGAGGTTAAATACGGTGCATTACTGCCCTTTCACGCATTGCAGCAAGGTGGCTTGCTCCGTTGCACTGAATGAAAGATTGATAAATATGTCCCTAAATGTATAAATTGAGGGCTAGCTTTTGCGTCAAGGTTGCCTCACTTTTTTGGGCACAATCCAGACAAGAAATCTCATTTGTTAAATATTGTCATGCGCTCAAATGTACTTATGATAGACCTGCTAAATGTGTGTCTGAGATCTTAAGATCTGATGTCACTTCTTGTGATGTCACTTTTTATGAGGCCATGGGTTGTGATGCCACTTTCTGTGATGCCACATGCGAAGTCACGTGCCGTGATGTACCACACTGTGATGTCATGCGCCATGATGTCACTTGCATACTGCCTAACTTGGTTAATCCCCCCCACTTCCTTTTTAGGACTTGTGCCTTGGATGACTCCCACCCAAAGGGCAAATATTGAAACGCTTGGCTAACGGAATATGCTCGCCACTCATATACACTGTCCAGGTATCAAAGATTAGCAGTTCTTGCTGCAGAAGAGGCCCTTGGATGACGGTGATACAAGCAGCTGGAACTCGTCTCGACTGCAGTGCGAGAGGATGCCACCCGGTGATGCACCTCGCACCTGTGTGTATTACGGTGGTCCTTCCAACTGCCGCTGTACCGAGACCTGGCATATTTGGGTAGTGAGTCCAGTGGCTCGGCTGCTGCACAGCTTGCATGGCAACAGAGAGGATACGTTGAGAGTTCTTAGAACAGGGAGTAATTTGAGCCAGTGGTTGTTGCAGTGGGCTTGCCGGAACCCATTTTTAGGGACCCGCACTTATTTTTCATCAGACTTTGACTCAGAGCAAGAGAGAGAAAAACACAAGAGTGGGGAAGAAGCAGAGATGAAAACGAACCAGGAAGAATTAAATAAGAGTCAGGGGGTGTCTCGAATCAAGACTGTGCAGCCTCGTTATTCGCCCCCATGACATTCAGTAGCGCTGGCCCTGGGCTTCCGGGCCCCAGCTCTTATACTTTTTCTAATTAAGCACCTTCTTTGACCCACTGTGAGGTGGAGCGGCACAAGCCATCAGCCCCAAGTTTTCCCTTTGCGCCACTATGCCTTCTTTCTGACACTCCAGGCTCCTTCTTGCAATTTCCTTGGGCACGTTTGCTGCTGTAGTCTAAACACCCAGTCACCACGAGGGCCGCTGGTACAGCCCATACAGTGCCAGGTAGGCAGTGTGGCCCACCAAGGCTAGAGGTTGTTGCCTGCTGCCCTGCTTAGTGGCAGCATATCCTTTATTGTGAGCAATATAGGAAACATTAAGCCTCCTGCTTATACTTCAGTGTGTTCCTTTGATTGGACTTGCTCCCACCTTACCTAAAGTCTGCTACTGAGAGGCTACAGCTCTGCAGTGTGTACAAACAGCCCTATTCAGGGTTGGATTGGGATTAAATTGGCCCGGGCACCCTAAAAAAAAAAAAAGTGGCCCACATTAACGGATTGCGTCTTTTTTCAGAATACTGCTTCAATGTTTTAAGTATTATAAAAAAAGGAGGGTTGTTTCTACAAAAGTGGCATGTTTTCTTAACTTCACCAAGATTAAAAAAAAATGCAAATGTTGCCAGGACTCTTTGTTTACGGATTAGTTTGCAATGGTGAACCACACCTGAATATAAGTGAGGTCACTTCTGCTCAGGCCCCATGCCCCTGCTCAATCTGCTCACATTAATGGGCTGGCCCAGAGAGAGACCGGCAATGACATTTCCGCCCTGTTGGTAAAAGGAAGGTAATAGAGGCCCATCTACCTCCAGAAAGGCCGCTCAGGCCCCCACAAGGCCGGTGGCGGCATCTGAACTGTACAGACACAGCCAATATCAGCTACCCACGCTGGCCAAAAAAGCGGGCCACAGCTGGAACTCTGATACTGGCCCATCGCCCACTGCCCGAGTGCCCGCCTTACCAAGCCGACTCTGGCCCTATTGCTTGGGCGATCGCCTGGCGAGGCCTCTATGCCCCTTCATTATCAGCAGTTACATTGTTAGTTTGGTGGTTGCTCTCAGAGCCAATCAGCTGTTGTAGACAGAGCTTGGTACAAGCAACCACAGTTGTGTCCCTGCTTTACACGTGCACTCGCCCTTAACTGACATAGCTTCAATTACCTCGTTATGACCCACATGACAGTTACTGTTGTCTGAGGCTCTGGCCAAGACGGACAGATGCTGCAAAATGCTTTACTCAACATTGGATTCTATCCTGAAAGAACCTTTCAACGACACGCATGCCGTCTCAGGAAATAAAGTCTTAAGTGTTAATTTGTCTTCCTTTTACAAGCACCTCGCTCCGGCTGAAGAGATGATAGTTTACTGTGAACATATCGGGCACTGCACGGCTGAGAAGGAAAGGGCGTAGAAAGTTATGGACTTAAAAGACTGCTCAAGGCAGGATAAAGTTTGCTTTTATAGCATTCCTGGTGTTATGTTTCATACAGGTGCCCAATATAGGCTCAGGTAGCAACCCGACCTTTCACCTACTTTTCCCCTGCCATTACACTACATAACGGTTCTTAGTACTGACCTTTTACCTAGTTACGGTAATGCCTAAATGACATGGGGGTTTCTCTGAAAACTAGCCTCATTCATTATGCATGGGGATTCTTGGAATCACAGCAGGACACCATCTCCTGCATAATAACTTTGTATAAGGGTCATTCCTTCCATCATCCTAGTCCGACATGACACAGCAAGGTATATCCCCTGGGGGTACCACATTGGGTATATAAACACCATATCTTTGCTGAGGCAGGAGAGGAGAGGAGAAAAGGACTTCCATGCTGACACACTGACGCGAGGTGCTGAGGTTCCTGCACGCAGACACTCCAGCTCGCAGTGGTCTGACATCCCTTGCGGGGTGTCCATCTCGAGACCAAGACGGGGTCCCACAGTCTCTCACTTCAGGTAATGGGGTTAACTTTATCCTAGAGGGATTCTTGGCTTTACACCTACATACATGCTAGGTACATCTAGTTAGGGTCGCATCGTAGGAGTACGCATTTTTACTGTCATGTATTTTATATACTTGCCTGTATTAATTTTTTTAGCACGATGGTAGAAATCTACTATACTTTTACTCTGTTAGTGCTTCCAATCCTTTATATCTGTTTCTGTCTAATGGTTGTTTCAGCACACCTATTTTACACTAGAATGACGCTGGTTCAATAAATGCTTATTGAAAAACGTCCCCACCGTTTATTCTGTGTATCTCTCTGAGACAAAGTGAGCACGAGTGACTGAGCGAAAAGTATCGCACTGTTTCCACGATCCTGAGGAATCAGGGTTGTCATGTTCGAAAGTTGCCAAGAGCTATTCTCTCCTTGGTAAAAGGGGTTTCTAGTGGCACCATGAGCTAGCTGGTATACAGGTTAACATACCCAGTGGGGGTGTCTAGAATCAGTCCGGACACCAATCCTGCAGTGTATGTTGTCTAAAAGCGCAGGTCCTATATAGGTTTATAGGAACTACACGACACTGGAAATGTGGAGAATGATATGGTGTCCTTTTTAGGTCGAAACCTACCAGACAGTGCAGCTGTCTGGTTTGCTAATGACACCTTGGGGACATTCGAAAAGCTTTCCTGGGAATGTATTCAGCCCATTGTTCACCATTAGTTTTATGATTTGTAACTCACATTTGCTTGCTTTCTATTTTCTGGCTGTATTTGTTTTAGGCTGTCGAGCTTGATTTCGTCCCTTCCGTGTCCCTTATCCTTTTTACTGTATTCTTACATCAGTACTCAATTTCTGTAAATAGGTCTTTAAATCGTGTTCTTATCTTGTCACATTTGCTGTCCATTCAAAGACAGAGGTCAAATATCAGGCTCTGTCTGCCAAGGGAGCTTGGTGTTTAGTTATCTTTCCTTGACCTCAAAGTGAGAGGATTTACGTGACCCTCATGCTGGCTACTGGGGGTGTGCTGGAGGAAGGTTGTACGATGTTTTTTTTCCTAGCACACAACAAAATGTAACTATCTGCAAATGAACTGTGTAGATATTTCAGAATTGATCAGAATTAGAAAAGCACAACTGAAACAAATTTTTTGGTAATTATGAAGTGTTGTGAAAACAAATCAATAAACTAGGTGATGACATTTCTACACTCCACTCTGCGCCACTGCACTGTACCACTACACCCTGCCCCACTCTACGCCACTGCACTCTACACTACTTTCCTTAAAACCAGTGAATCTAAGCCACTGCACTCTACGCTGATCAACTCTGTACCACTGCACTCTACACCACTGTACTCTATGTCATTGCACTCTACGTCACTCTATTCTACTCTGCACTACCGTACTCAACACCACTGCTCTCTACGCCCCTCTTCTCTGCACCACTCTACGCAACTGCACTTTATACCACTCTACTATACACCTCTGCACTCTGACAGTCTACTCTGCAACACTGAACTCTATGCCACTGTACTCTGCCACTGCACTCTACGCCACACTAGGCGAATGCACTCTATGACACTTTACTCTGCATCACTGCACTCTAAGCCTCTGCACTCTACCCTGTACCCTTCATTGAACTCTATGCCACTCTACTCTGCACCACTCTACTCTATGTCACTGCACCCTACTCTGCGCAGTACTATATTTTACACCGCTCTACTCTGTATCGCTCTACTGTATGCCAATCCAATCTGCACCATGGCACTCTACGACACTCTACTCTATGCTACTGCACTCTACTCTGAAACAATACACTCTACGCCACTGCACTGTATGCCACTCCACTCTACTCTACACCACTCCACTCTGCGTCACTTCATATCACTGCACTGTATGCCAAAGCACTCTACACCATTTAGCTCAAAACAATGCACTCTACGCCACTGCACTCTACACCAGTCTATGCCACTACACACCACAATACTCCACTCTGATACTCTACTCCACTCTATGCCACTCCACTCTGCAACACTACTTCACTCACTCTATGACACTACTCCACTCTGCAACGCTCTGTGCAACTCCCTCCACACCACTCCATGCCATTTTACTTCACTCTATTTTAAGACACACTACTCCACTCTATACCACTCTACTCCACGATAATCAACTCCACTCTATGCCACTCTACAACAGTCTACTCCAAGCCCTTCTACTCTATGACACTCTATTCCCTCCACAACACTCTATGCCATTCCATGCTACACAATTCTACACTACTCCACGACTCTCTATGCCGCTAGAAAACACTCCACGCCACTCTCCTTTACGCAATTAACTTTTAGCCATGCTGAACAGCAGCCAAGCTGGGGTGCAACAGGGCTGCAACATATTGGTGAAGCCAATAGCTCTTGCATAGGCGAGACCTATTGCATGTGCCAATGCTTGTTTGTGGAACCGATTCCACAACTGCTTGAGATTCAGTTCGCTGAATCACTGGTGTTCCAGAGAGCCCACCGGATACATCCAGAAACTAGCATTTGCAATGCAATAGGTCTCGCATTTACACAAGTTGAACTATTGGCATTGTAAATGACAATGCCTTTTATTTATGTTTTAAAAACGAAAACATAAATAAAAGGCATTGTCATTTACAATGCCAATAGCTAAAACTTGTGTGAATGCGAGACCTATTGCATTGCAATTGCTTGTTAAATTATGACTTCAGGTTACAGTAATTCAAAGCCAATACGTTCTTTCGTTGCACCAATGAAAAACCTATTTTTCTGTAATGTGTACTAAAGCTAAAAATGGTTTCTATACTGATCTGCTAGGAATCACTGTCCTGTTAAAAATGTTATGCAATGTTTTTTTTAGATTTAAATTGTGTACCGCCGGTGAAAGGCTGCCACATTTAGGTCTGTATCTTGTTTTTTTATTTTTATTTTTTTATGTGGCATATGTTTGCAAAAAGAAATTAAGAATCAAACTAGTTTGCCAAGAAGGCTTGACCTATTGCCTTTGCCAATTTTTGATAAATTAAGAGAAATGCTTTGTGCAACTTTAACTAGGCTGCAACATTGCTCATGTAGGTTTAATTTAATGAGAAAGTGGACAGAGACCATATATCTTTCTGCCACTTGAACACTGTAGCCTTCTACAATTCACAAAGGAGGCGTGCTCGGCATTTAGGGGTGTGTTATGATGCGATGGAGAGTAGATACTTTGGCCTCGGATGTTACACCGATGTCAAAGTTTGGTTATGCATTTTTCAGACACTGATTGACGGAAAAGATCAATGACTTTGTTTTTATTAGAATTCCTGTTATGGCACTAAACAGATCAGCATATTTAGTAAAGTAAATATTCGCATTTGACGACACGCGCATGTCTCTTTGGAAAAACCAACTTGAGGGTACCATGTGAGGCAAAGGCTTCGTACTTTATGGGTTAAATTAAGTTTTCCGAAATTAGTACTTCAGAGATGAGATCTAATATATGAAAAAGTCTAATTATTTAAGGTCCCCGAACGCTTCAAAAGAGAAAGAGTGCAGTGGAAAGGTTGTAATGTGCCTGTGCCTCACATTTTCCGTTCACACTGCGCATGCCTGAGTGGAGCGCCCACAAAGACAAAAAAAAGGGAACACAAAAACTCACCTGTGGAGCTGGTTACGTTCGCTATATGCTCACATGGTGAATGTGTGGACAGTTTAACATGTTTTTGAGGGCCGATTTTGGTTTCAAGCCCAGAGATGGTGAAGCGAGACGAGGATGTCAGCAATGGAATGCAACTTTATACATGCCACACAAAAAAACAAGACTCCCCGAAAGACTACAAATGGGAGAGCAAAATGTCCGGTTACTTACCGGTAATATTCATTACTCTGAGTCGTAGCCCTCCCCGTCCCAGTCCAAACTACAAGAGCATAGCTCCTCCCACCAGAAATTTCCAAGCCAAACTCTAAGCCCATCCCTTCCCTCCAGGCCACTCCCACATCCTGTGGCATATAACCCATGACCCCCCTATCCACATGCTGTACCACCAAGCACAAGAAGCCGAACAGGGAGGGAGGGATGGGAACCCGGACTGGGACGGGGAGGGCTACGACTCGGAGTAATGAATATTACCGGTAAGTAACCGGACATTACCTCCTCGTCAGCCCTCCCCGTCCCAGTCCAAACCACATGAGCTGATACCAAAGCAAGAATCGGCTTCACTCAGTAGCAAAAACAGACTTTATTAGCACAAGCAGAAAGTCACACCACCGGAGCAGAACGCAACACCGCGTGCCCAAACCCAGCAGACTCAGTCCCACCCACCACCAAACGATAATGGGACATAAAGGTGTGAGGAGAACTCCAGGTAGCAGCCCTGCAGATCTCGGCCATGGAAGCCCCTTGAAAACAAGCCCAGGAAGCAGCCACCCCCCCCCCCCCCCGAGTCGATCTCCCCTGAACCGACCCAGGCGCCAACACACCACAGGCCTCATACGCAGACCCCACAGCCCACCGCAGCCATCGACTGAGAGTAGCCCCAGAAGGCTTCAGACCCTGACCAGCCAGTCCAAAGGTCACAAAAAGGGAATCCACCTTACGAAAAGGCTTAGTACGCAGCAAGTACACCTCCAGAGCCCGCCGAACGTCCAAACAGTGCAGCCGCACCTCAACCTCAGAAAGAGGATTCGGACAGAAAACAGGTAAAACCAGATCCTCCGAGCAGTGAAACGAGGAAGGGACCTTTGGAACAAAGGAAGGATCAGGCCGCAGAACAACCCGATCAGGAAAAAAACGCAAAAAGGGCACAGAACAAAGCAAGGAGCCCAACTCACCAATCCTCCGAGCCGAGGTAATAGCGACAAGGAAAAGTACCTTGATCGTCAAAAACCGCAAAGACACTGCATGCAGAGGTTCAAAAGGAGCCCCCTTGCAAGGCCCTCAAAACCAGAGGAAGATCCCAACTAGGAGCAAAGGACTTCATGACGGGTTTCTGGAGGAAACAACTCAACAACCGCGACACCAAGGGGACCACTGGCTCACAGTCCGAACCCCTAAAGGCCTGTATAGCCGCCCACTGAGCCCGTAGGGTGGACACAGCCAGACCCAAGTCTAATCCATCCTTCAAAAAATCCAAGATACGCACCGGATCCACTTCCAACGCAGACCAACCTCGAGCCGTACACCAATTCAGAAATTACACCCAATGCCTGGCATAGGACTTGAGAGTCGAAGGGCGCCTGGACCGCTGAATAAACTCAGCCACAGAAGGAGAACACCCCAAAGCCACGAGGTTCATCCTCTCCAACAGCCAACCCGCCAGGCGGAGCAGACACCCCCGAGACAGAGGGGAACCGACAGGGGACAAGGGACCACCGGCAACCTCCAGCAAGGCCCCACCGCCAACCTCAACAACAGAGGGAACCAAGGTCACCTGGACCAATTCGGAGCCACCAGGACCACCGAGGCCCGATCCAGTTTGACTTTCAGCAGGACCCACGGAATTAGAGCAATCGGGGGAAAAGCATACAACAGGCCCCCCCACCCACCAGAAGGACAGGGCATCCACCCTCCAAACCGCGTCTGACTGAACCAGAGAATAAAACCTCTCCCTCAAGGTGTTCCCCGGAGCTGCAAACAGGTTCACCACCGGGACCCCGAACAGGGCCATCAGGCAACCAAACACCTCCTGCGTCAGGCACATGTCGGACAGGGAGGGAAACCCCCTGCTCAGGCGATCCGCCTCTGAGTTCAAAACCCCGGTAGATGTAAAGCCCTCAGAGACAACAAGTGCGACTCCGCCCACTGGCAGATTTGCTGAGCCAACATGTTGAGGGAAGCCACCTTCGCACTCCCTTGGCGGTTGACATAACACACCACCACCATGTTGTCTGACCGCACCATCACATCCCTCTGGAGGACCCAAGGCAGAAAATGAGCCAAGGCCAACTGAACCGCCTTCAACACCCTCCAATAGGAAGACATTCCCGACTCCAGCACCGACCAAAGCCCCTGCACCGACACCTGAGCCAACACTGCCCCCCATCCCAGTTCGCTGGCATCGGTCGTCAGGACCAACCGCTCCTGGGACACAAAGGGCGAGCCCTGCAAGAGGTTCCGATCCACCAGCCACCACGACAACTCCGGGGCTATGGCCACACCCCCGGAATCAACAGCTCGTAATCCAGAGACGCCGGATCCCAATGCCCCAGAACATGATTCACCAGGGGGTACAAGTGCAAACGGGCCCAAGGAACAATCATCACAGTAGCAGACATCAGCCCCTGAACACGCAACCACTGGAGAGCCGTGGAAGACTGAGCCCCCAACACCCTCCTTAGTTCGCGCATCAGAGTCAGTCTGCGGGGTTCCAAAAGGAAGACTGTTAGAAATGGGATTTTTGGTAGGCTAGGGCGTGGGCCAAAGTCAGGCAAAAACCACCACTCTAGTCAGGATAAGGGAGTTACACGTCTAAAATAACCCCTGCTCACCCCCTTGGTAGCTTGGCACGAGCAGCCAGGCTTATCTTAGAGGCAGTGTGTAAAGCATTTGCACATAACCAACAGTAATACAGTGTACGCACTACAAAAGGACACCACACCAGTTTAGAAAAATATCCAATATTTTTATATAATTAAAACAAGACCAAAAACGATAAAGAACCACAATACTATACTTAAAAGTTCACAGTTCAAAAATACGCTGATTAAAAAGAGTTCCTTGTGTGGATAGCGCCGTCCGGGCTACCACGGCGTCGTGAACACACAAACCCAAAACAGTTCTGGCTGACCGCGGGGTGGCAGGCCAGCAACGGTGTCGGGAAGACCCGCAAACAGTACCTTTCAGAGATGCAGAAGTCACTCGTGTTGCAGGTCGAGCTCCTTTCTGATGGGATCAGGAGCGCTGGCGCCAATAGGCGTCGGGTGCTGCGGGGCGAAGGGCAGCGGTGAGGCGTGCAGTGCCCCCAGGTCGCGGTGCGAGCAGCGGCTCGGTGGCGGCGTCAGATGGCGTCGTCGGTGAGACCAGGGTCGCGGTGCGAGATGGAGGCGGTGCTCGTCACGGTGCTAGCAGGTCACGGTGCAAGCAGCGGCGTCGTCGTTGCTGAAGCGCTGTCGTCGGTTGACGAGCGGGAGTCGATGGCGCCGGCGTTGGTGGGCCAAGGCTGCGGTGTGGGATGAGGGCTGTGCGTTGTGTAACTTACGAGCGGTGCCCCCGAACCACGGTGCAAGAAGCGGCGTCAGGAAGGCCACGGCGTCGCCGTGTAGCGAGGCGGTGCAGAGTGCGGTGCCCACAGGTCGCGGTGCGAGCAGTGGCTCGGTGAAGGCGTCAGCAGGCGTCGTCGGTGAGACCAGGGTCGCGGTGCGGCGTTGCGGCGGTGCCCTCTGCGGTGCCAAAGCTTCAGCGTGAAGCAAGGCGGTGCGGAGTGCGGTGCGAGCAGCGGCTCGGTGATGGCGTCAGCGTCGTCGTCGGTGAGACCAGGGTCGCGGTGCCCTCTGCGGTGCCAAAGCTTCGGCGTGAAGCAAGGCGGTGCGGAGTGCGGTGCGAGCAGCGGCTCGGTGATGGCGTCAGCGTCGTCGTCGGTGAGACCAGGGTCGCGTTGCGGCGGTGCCCTCTGCGGTGCCTTCAGGACACAGGGTCGGCAGGGTCGTCGTAGGCGTCGTCGAGGTGGTGTTCTTCGGGTTGCAGTACGAAACACACAGTCCCCAGTGCTGCGGGTCGAAGAACCGGGAGTCTTTGATGTTCCTGAGACTCCGTGAACAGGGGGCAAGCTCTACTTCAAGCCCTTGGAGAGTCTCACCAATGCGGTTGCAGAAAGTCCAGTCCAGGCCTTTCACTGCCCAAGTCAGAAGCAGCCACTGCAGGTCGGCCCAGCAAAGCAGTCGTTCCTTCTTGCAGCTTCTCCGGCTCTTCTTCTTGGCAGTCTTCTTGATCCAGATGAGTTCTAAAGTTCAGGGGTCTGGGCCCCAGTATTTGTACACAAAAATCCTTTGATCTTCCAGGCAGAGGGTGTCTGTGCCCGGCCAGAACCAGTTCGGCCTTCTCTGGTGTGAATTCCTGGCAGGAGGTGGAGACGGCTTTGTCAGAGGCAGACCAGGCCCTTTGAGGTGCGAGGAAATCTCCTCCCTCTTCCCCCCATCGCAGCCCAGGTCTATTTAGCCCTTTCCTGACCTACCTAGACTATCGGGAGCCACCCTTCTTCCTAGCCATCTGTCGTCCAAAACCCAGGCAGGCAATACACATTCCAGCAGAGGCACACGGGCTGACCGAGCAAAATAATACCCACTTTCTAAAAGTGGCCTTTATGAACTCAGAATGAAAAGGGCACCCTCGCTAAAGGCTGCGTCTTTAGACGCTGAGTTCAGGCATACCAAACTTCACTCACTTATACCTTCTTCGGGCCACGTACGTGGGTGGCACAATCCGTGCTGCAGGCCTACGAGTAGCGGTTGACTCACAAGCCCCGGCACCCGCAGTGCCCTTTACTGGGGACTGACAAGTAAGTCAAACATCCAATCATAACACAATTTACCACAGGAGCACCAGCACTTTACCACTGATCAGCAGTGCGAAAAGCGCGCAGAAACGTTACACCAGCAAAAACAGAGTCAAAACCGGGAGGGCAGAAAGCAAAAACTCGGGGGAAACACGCCAAAAGGTGCCAAGTCTAACAAAGACCTTTCCCAACTTGGTGTTGAAAATCCCCCCAATGAACAGCAGTTCCTGAGTGGGGCAAAGATGGGATTTCTCCAAGTTCAGAATCCACCCGAACTGGCGAAGGAGCCTGCAAACTTCCTGGGTATGGGCCTGAGCCTGAAGGAAAGAAGAGGAAGAAAATCAACCAATCGTCTAAGTAAGGGAACACCTGGATCCCCTGAGCATGCAACAATCCCACCAAGGGCGCCAACACTTTAGTAAAAACCCTAGGAGAGGCTGACAGTCCAAATGGCAATACCTTGAACTGGTAATGATCCACTCCCACACAGAAACGCAGGAGCCTCTGCGAAGCCGCATGTACCGGCACATGAAAGTAGGCGTCCCGGAGATCTAGAGAAGCCAGGAAATCCCCCACCAACAAGAAGGGAAGAATCAACTGCAGAGACACCATTTTGAAGGACCGCTGAGGGATACACAAGTTTACAGCCTTCAAATCCAGGACAGGACTGTAGTCCCCATTTGGCTTCTGGATCAGAAACAGGATTGAGTAAACCCCCCCGACCCTGCTGACTCACAGGCACCCTCACTACAGCCCCTTTGGAAACCAAGTCCTGAACCCCATCCAACAGAGCCCAACACTTTATCCGAGATCTGGGAACAGGGGTAGCTCTGAACACATCCACCGGAGGAACACGAAACTCGATCCTGTAGCCCAGCCGGACCACCTGCAGGACCCACTGATCTCGAACGAATTCCTCCCAAACAGGAAAAAAAGATGTGGTGACCCCCCAACCGGCACCCCCAACGAACTTATGACTTGGGAGGGACCTGAAGAAGAGGAAGCACCCTGTTGACCCCGGGACTTGTGGAAGGAAGGGACACCCCGGCCAAGTCCCCTACCACGAAAGGGCTGGGCTGCCATTTTAGATTGAAACGCCTGCCCAAAAGCCCGCTTATAACCCGCAAACTTCCCCTTCTGAGAAGAGCGGACCGGAGCCAACAATTCCTTGTCTTCAGCTGTTTTCTTAATCAAAGCCTCCAACGGCTCCCCAAACAGTTTAGAGCCCGTGAAGGGAAGTTTTATCACGGCAGCCTTCTGAGCAGCCTCTGCCATCCAAGGCTTAAGCCACAACTGCCTCCGAGCAGCTACCGAGGCCCCAGCCGCTGCCGCCGCCGCACTAAGGGAATCGAAGGACAAATCCGCCAGGAAACGCAATTGTTGCTCCAACATGGACAAAGATTCTGAGGGATCCTCATCCTGCAAGAGCTGCTCAGAAATACCCTGACAGTCTTTTAGAAGCGACTGAACCAGATAGCTGGTGTAAGCCACAGACCGAACTGCAAGATTAGAGGCAGCAAAGGACAGCTTCAAAGCCCCTTCCACCCGTTTGTCATCAGGATCAGAAGGAACCGCATCCTCGGACACCACCAGGTACTGAGATGCCATACCAGCCAGCAGGGAATCCACCTTTACCACAGACGGAAATTCCTCAGCCAACCCCTGTAAAGGATACCTCTTAGCGAGAAACCGGGGAAAGGAATGTCTGTCAACATCCTTCCACTCCCCTTCCAGCACATTCCTCACAGATTTATGAATAGGAAGGCATTCAGGCTCTTTCTTCTGGTAATTGGCGAAAGTCTTCTGACTCCCCACCTTTCAAGGGACTAGGGAACCCCAAATTGTCCCGAACATGTTGCAGAACACTGTGAAGGTACGCCCCCTGGACAAAACGACCCTTCACCTCCTCATCCGACTCCACGTCCGGATCGACTTCAGCCGAGGCATCCAATTTCTGCCTCTTAGGCCCCTTGGGATCACGAGCCATAAAAGCCGCAGCCACTACGGCATCAATCATCTTCTGCACCTCAGCCAGGGAAGGAGCAGCGGAAGGCCCAGCAACCACCACCTCCTCCTCACATCTGAGTTCACCCACATCTGAACCTTTATCCTCCATGATGGACACAGGAAAGCAGAGGAACCAACCTCCTATAAATACACCGACCAATCAACCAAGCCCTCAAGGGACCAATCAGTGAAAACACCATTACCCATAGCCAATCCCCAACAGGACCGGAGGCCGGCTCCCAAAAACTGGCCAATCTGAGACATCCTAGCTAACCCTTAAAATCACTGACCGAAGCATGCCCCAGCTGAAATGAAAAAGCTGACAGCGCCCTAGAAGCCGCCCACAAAAGGAACAGAGAACACTCCAGGTAAGGCTCCCAAGCCACGCCCACCATCCCAGCACACACTCTAAATGCACACTCAGGACAGACCGAAACCCCAGGCGCTGAACACAGCACTCCATGGGCATAGAGGCATAGACCGCAATCTCAGGCCATAGGTTGCACGCAGCCGGGAAAACCGGGGAACGCCCGGGGCCCCTTCAAACAGGCCGCAACGCCACACAGAGGGGGGAACCAGCCGCTAACAAGAGGGCCCACCCGGTCCCCGCACCCAGCTCATGGCAACTGAACAACAGAGGCCAGAACCAGGGAACAGCCCCCGGCCGCTCAAAAAGAACGCTCCAGTGCCTCCCGCGGGTCCCATGAGGCAGGAGACACCACAACCAACAGCGGGGCAACTCGGAAACGAAAACCGAGCCCTCCCGCGCAGAAGACCTCAGAGGAGGAGCCTTACCGCTACGCCCTCGGCGCGCGGCTAAAGGCAAAAACGCGCCCACACACCTCCCCTCCCTCCCCGGGTGTTCCCGCTAGAGCAGGGAACGAACCCGGAAGAGGGGAAGCCGCAGCAGGGCCGCCACCACCCCATAGCAGGTAGCCCGGCCCCTAAAACCCTAGTCCCGCTATAGCAGGGACTTATAAACGCACCCAGGCAGGCACGCAGGGAAAAACAACGGACCACCGCACACTTACCGATGGGAGGCGGCAGGCCCCCCACGAAGAGTCATGCCCGGAACCGCATCCAGCAGAAAAAAACAACAGGATGTGGGAGTGGCCTGGAGGGAAGGGATGGGGTTAGAGTTTGGCTTGGAAATTTCTGGTGGGAGGAGCTATGCTCATGTGGTTTGGACTGGGACGGGGAGGGCTGACGAGGAGGTAATAGTGTATAAACGGCACAGGCCTGGTTTTAGTTCTTTCCTTTCCTTTAGCCACCCTAATACGACCCGGAGGTCAGGGCCATGGTTGAAAATCTACAGCGGAATTGTGGACTAAGTGGGAGATACTTGAGAAATGTAGTCAGTCTATAGGCGCCCCGGGTCCTCTCCTGTGGATGCTGAGCCCCTCCAGAGGGAGCAAAAGCGTGCCTTGGAGACCGCGCCTAAATCGCAGCCGAGCCGATTCTCCTCAGCACATGACATGTAAACAGTGAAAGTGTCCAGGAACTCTCCGTCAGCAGCTGCGGTCTTGCCTCTGGAGAATCGGCCGAACTCGTACGCACATCTTCACTGCCCCCTCCTCAGCCATGGTGGAGGATTCGCGGGTCCCCTTAAAAAGTGACAAATGCATTTCCGACTCCCCACTGCCAGAAGAGCCCGGGATCACCCTAGTTCCCGCACTGCCGCGTCACTGTAGCGTCACCGCAGGCCACGCCCCCACTGCTGAAGACTGAAGAGCGCCCACTCGCTTACAAGAGGTCCAGAACTTACCACTGCTTCTTGCTCCTCGTTGCTGCATCTAAATTGCTTTCGATTCGTTTGCGACTGCGTTTTTGGGTGCAGTCAGTGACAAAGTATATTGCGCCTTTGTGTGTTGATGTCCAGCAATTCGCACATCACGGTTTCAAGAAACACATTTGCTTTTTAAGCGTACCGTTTTCGTTTACAATCTAACCTGAGACATACGGTGCAAATGCGTACAGTACAAATGCTACACGACCTGTGTCCTCCAATTTGCACATTGAATCTTAGGTACCAGGTGCTCTCATGTCATAGGAATACGGAATACCACCTACCGTTCGAACTCGAAGGTTGTCATCCAGGGCACAAGTACTAAAAAAATATTTGCAATGCCATAGGTCTCGCATTAAATGCGAGACCTATGGCATTGTAAAGAAACGGCCGCCCTTGTCTCGGCTGCTTGGAAAGTGAAAGCGCAATGTAAACAAAGCATGTCATCGTGCCTGAAGTAGGAGAAACTCAATAAAGAAAATAGTGCTTACAAGACTAAATAACAAGTACTGTGTAACAACCGAAGTAAAGGGGCCAGTAGCCATTCGATGTTACAA
The DNA here is from genome assembly GCA_963921515.1 of Calotriton arnoldi. Lineage (NCBI taxonomy): Eukaryota > Metazoa > Chordata > Amphibia > Caudata > Salamandridae > Calotriton > Calotriton arnoldi. The sequence goes on from CAWUFW010000663.1 coordinate 703,305, forward strand.
ATGAAGACAAGGCGGTACTAAGGAGGGATTAACAAGCCTATTAAGGAATCAGAAGCCAGCATTTACGAAAGACAAAGACACAAGCCAATGAAAAATATGGGCGGAGAGTGGGCGGGGCTTCTCTTCTATACTCCACTACAGCAGTCCCACAGAGCAGCGCATGCGCGCTGACTCAGGCTCGATCTAAAAAGTTCCCCCAACTGACAATCTTGGCCCCAATACAGCCTGCTTCTTCCTGCACCAATATGTTCACCTGGTCTCTAAGCAGTCATAAAGGGGCCCCTTTTGTATAAGAGGGTCTTCCCATGGATATCTCTGCTGCACACTCTTGTGCATAATTCAGGACTCACTGAACCAAGGCGCCAAAGGAATCTTTTGTGTGATTCCTGAGGCTGTCCGTCTTAAACCCCGATGGTACAGCCCTGGTTGAGGGCTACATAACAAGAGTAGGAAACTGCGGAGGCTATATCTGAACTTTGTACTTGTAAATCTCACGGTGAGGAAAAGTTTCCTAGAGAATATTTCAAAACCGGAACCGCCCTTGGATTCCTGCTTCATTCTGCATTTTAAGAGACCAAAACCACTGGGGAACTGCAGCTGTTATAACACTATTTCTAAAAGAGTGTAGAGACCCACTAGAAAGTCCTAGAACCCAGACGTTATCCTTGCTTAACGCTTTATGTAAGGTTAGTGTCTAAAAGCATAGCTCCCAGCTTACAGAAGGTGAACCTGTGTCTGATACATGACACACAGGTTGGGTTTGTACTGCGCAAGTCAGAACCCTGGAGCCTATACCCAGAGGAGGCTCTGGCCCTCTCCCTCAATGAGGAAAAGGTGTTCGACTATGTTGAATCAAATGACCCTTTCCAGACCTGCAAGAGGACAGGTATCAGCCGAGACTCTATATCCAAAGTCAGCTGGCTGTACGCATCACATCCTCAGCTATTAACTGTAGATGCATCTTATCACGGGACCTGAAGATTAGGAGGCACCAGAAAGGTCTGCATGATCTCCCCTCTATTCTTTCTGTTGGTACTGGAGCAGCTATTTGCAGCAGTCTGACAATCAGAAGGCGTTTGCGGCTGGTCAAGCCAAGATGCACCATTATGAAGACGACACATTACTAATCCTATCTGACCCGCTGGTGTCGCTCCCCTCAGTGATGTTAACACATGCATTCTCTCAAATATTAGGCTACAAGATAGGCTGGTGTAAGTACTGTTCTAGTAGAAGCCTAAAGCCAGTCAGATGTGGTTATAACATGTGTGTCCCTAGGGGTCTCAAATAACAATAAATCCGAGTCAACTGAGGCCTTAAACACATGGTAAAGGACAATCTGAATCTCCTAATAAATAAGACCATTGAATTTATGTAATGCTCTCAGCTGAATCTAATATTGCGGGGCATAAGGTAAAAGTAACTTAAGCCTCAAGATAAAACTGCGATTTTGGAATTCTCCTGATATTGATACATAAAACGTTCCTAAACCACATCAGCTAGGACACATTTTTTCATATGGGGCAGTACACGTCTCAGAGTGAAGTCATCAAAGTTCTGAGCCCATACTGTCACTGGTGGCCTCCAAATTCTCCATGAGATGGCGTACTATCTGGGAATCAAGAAAGGTACGCAGTTCCCCAAAAGAAGATAGGGTAACGAGTGTGGAGACAGGGGGGGGGGGAATCCTCCTAAACGGAACTAGAGTCCTCACACACCCAGCCAGCTAGGTGTCATGCTTCATCATATGGACTCGCTCCTCGTCGGGTCGGCGGTGCAATACCCGACGGGCACCCATAAAGGGGCTCTTTAGCGGAGATCTTCTGTTCCTGCCGTATGGTGCCGTGGGTGTAAGGGCCCTAGGGGTAAGTGTAGATGTGAGTGAGTGGTTTCTTAAAAAGGTTAGATAATCCAAAAGGAGTTTTTTAATGGAATGGTCATCCACCTTATTAAAAATATACAAAAGAGTGGCTGCTCACTGCTTTAATTATCCAGGGGAGCAATGCTCAACTCTAAAAATGTGGTCGACATGTTTCACGCTGTGTATTCATAGTTGATACAATGCATTTCTTCAGGACCTATAAAAACTATCTACACATAGTGGGTCGGTGGAAGAAAACCTACCTACCACTAATCTTACGTGCGAGCATGTAGTCCCGACAGGCCTAGTGATATCCTAACTAGGTGATGGCGCTTGCTTCTATCGTATTGTCAGCTCTTAACACCTCAGTAGATGGTGTCCTGTCCTTAGTCGGACGATCGCCTGAAAACTACCCAAGCGCCGAGCTGAGCAACCAGTTCTATTATCTGGCCCATCATATTTTACAGCTGACGTACTACCTACCCCAGTCTTGGCATATGGCTCTTTGGGTGGACACTAAGCAGGAGTTACCCCATGCCCTAAGGCTGCGCTGGCGGCCTAGGCATTTACATTTACTCCACCATACACTGACAATCAAGTCGTAAAGACCACGCTTCTGTTTGGAGAATGACACAACAGCTTCTCAAAATAAACCCACCGACTCATTATGTATCTCTCATCTGGAACAATGCCGTCATCTTAATAGGTTGGAAAACCATTTACTGACAATCCTGATCAGATGCTAATGTACATCACCTGGATCAAATGATTCTCAATGTCTCTTTCAGGACCTGTGAAACCCTCCTGACATACCTTGGCCTGGGACATAACCATTATTGATAGTACCTTCAACTGCTCCATCGCTTAAGAGGCTGTCTGGGCTCCTGTGCAATCTCTCTGCCCTACTGCTCCTTTTGGTGGTACCTTGAGGTGTGACGATCTTTCCACGGAAAAATCTCATGTTTGTATAGTGGATTACTTACTGGACTCCTCTCTGAGCTATGTGAATGCAGTTCTAGATTATTGTGGAAGACCACTCTTAGGAGTGGTTATACATCAAAAAACAGGTTGCTGCTCCGACAGGAACACAAGATGTTTACCAGGGAGGATAAAAACAAGTTACTTTCCTTCAGTAACTCTCCTTCAGGTGGATACTCTAACCCCAGACTCCTCACCTTTGGAATATCACTAGGAACCAGACTGGATCTAGAAATTTTCACAGCAGTGCTCCTGCATGCTGCTAGGTGGCACCATGTTGCTCCGCATTGGCTACATTCTGCCCCAGAAGTGATGGAGCAGAGCTGCATATAAGCGCCACCCCTGCGTTACAACATCAGTTTCTACCTAAATGCCCTGGCTGTCAAGACAGTGGAGCTTTATGAACGTGTGCACTGATGCCCAAGTAATAGCCTGACAGATGTCCAGGACAGGCAGTCCACACACCAATGCACTGGAGACAGCCATAGCCCTGGTGGAATGGACTCTTCAATTTCCAGAGGCTTATTTTTGGCCAGTGCATAGAAGATGCAGCAGAATATCCACATTGAAGGACTACTTTTCTGCCTTATAGACACAGGTACAGGTTCCATTTTGGAACTTTTATTGCAATTCAGCGTTTTTTTTTCCTTCAACCTGTTTTACAATGGACGCCTACCAACCTACAAAACACCAAGGATCTCTTACTGTTACCACATGATGTGTCCTTCGATCCTTCACACAATCTTCTGGTAGGTATAGACATTGAGAGCTTATACACCAGCCTCCCTCAAGACACCATTCTGGATTAGATTGATGAGATCCTATACCAAGAGGCCTGGCACCATAACACTCCACAACATTTTGTGTTGGAGTGCATGAGACTGGCACAAAGGGAGAATTTAATACCAAGGCACAGCTGTGGCACGGGTGGGAAGGTAAGATGGGTCAACAGATGCAGGACAGAGTGGGGCAAAGTCCTGGAACACACGAGAAACACCAGATTCTGCTACACTCAATTCAGCTACCTACACGTCCTATCTCACACCACACAAGCTAAACAAGATACATGGGACAGGTGATAAAACGTGGCCCAGATTGACGGCGCTTGACACTGACTTTTTACATATGCCCTGGGTCTGCCCCCAAATTGTGTACTTTTCGCAAGAGGTGACGGGTGAGTTGGAGCAAACTCTTCACTGCACAGATCTCCTGAAGATGGAAATATGTTTATTAGGCTTGTATCCGATTCCACGGTCAGCAAGGGGTCACAATGAAGTTCCTGAACCTAGTCCTGGTACTAGCTAAGAGAGCGATAGCAATGCACTGGAGATCACCTGCCGGCCCACCACACTGTAGGTGGAAAAATGAGGTAGAATGCTGGGCGCTGGCAGGAACAGCAGCCATTAGGGATGAAAAACACAGGAGTCTGTGTACCCGCCCAATAGCGGAAAATCAGGAGGCGATCCTTGCGACCTTCCTGGGGTCGGAAGAGGCTGAACCTACTACACCATAAATATTCAACCCAAGTCCGGAGCACAACATATACAGAGTGATTTCGAAATTGTGACTCTCTATAGTCAGAAACTGTATTAGAAATACTAATTTATTTGGCATAAAAAAGTAATTGCAAGAGTATACAAATAGAAAGAGTATCAAGTTTGAAATACAAATACAATCATAACAATGTCCAATGCATTCTACATAAAGGAAATATAGATGTTAACAATGGGTTTTTCAGTCTGAGCATAGGTTTAACAATGTGTTAATTTATCCGAGTACAGCCAACACGTGTTTTGTCTTCATCCAAGACTTCCTCGGGGCTTCTAAAGAGTGGTCAAAACCTATATCTTAATATTTCCATAATGATTGTCAAATGGCATTATAGAAATTAATGGCATGCAATAGCGAGTGCTCAAGAAAAACTGTGTCAATGCAATGCCAGGTAACAACCATCCAAGACGTGCAGATGAAATGAAATGAAATGAAATTTGTACTTGTAAAGCGCACTTATACCCCCAAAGGGGTGTCCTGGCGCTGTACGCATACCGCTGTGGAACCCTTCCTGGCTTTTTCCCTGTGAAATGTCCACTCCTGGGCACCCCCAGGGTGAAGCCAGGCATCCCAGCGCTGTTGGGGCCGTTGTGGAGATTAAGCAAGCTATTGCCCAGAGTTGCAGAGTGGGACCCATGATTAGAATAGGCACCGAGGCGAGAATTATCAGGTCCGAGGAAATTGAGCCCAAGACCCGCCGAGGCGGGAATTGAACCCTGGTCCCGGGCCAGATCTCTGCATCAGGGTCTGCCGCTCTAACCATTGAGCCACACTTCTCCAACATGCATGTAAGCGTGTGGTAAACAGGTAGTCCCGTGATAAGGGATACAAATCCCCGATGTCAGAATTCCCGGATGTTGATTCTGACACCAGGGATTTGTATCCCTTATCAGGGATGACATTGTGGAGTCACTATGGATATGGGCAGTCGAGAACCAAGGACCGCTTAATGGGTGAACTGATATGTGGAAGCAAGACGCCTGTGAGCAACCCAACAGTTTATCAATTACACGCCATAAGATTTCTCCAGTATTGTATACCACATGTGATGCTAACTAAATATGTAAAAGCACAAGTGGGCATATGCCCATGGTTCTAAAGTTTGAACAACCACAAAAAAAAAAAAATGTAAACTAGGGCATGCCACTAGTGAAATGTAGTGGGTGAGATTCCTTTTAAAAATAAAGGATTCCTCAGCTAGGAAGGGTTATTAGTGTTTTCACTCCCTATTGTTTACTTTTCTGCACTGACTTGCCTTTCTTTGCAACAGAGAACCCCCACAAAAAGCTGATTATCCACCCAATGGTCTTTGGTGTGATTGATGTAACAGCTTATGGATCTCTTGGGGTCCAGCCGATGGAGCCTCTCCTCCTTTTTCAAGTGGTGGGGCGGGAGAAAAAACGCTGAAAGAGTGATGGGTTGTTTATTTATTTTTATTTATTTATTTTATAGTTTTATAGAGCGCGAACCAGACCCGTGAGGGTATCAGAGCGCTTTACATGATTAAGGGGGGGGAATACAACGCTTAAGGATGGGAGGGGTCAAATTGGGAAAGATAGGGCATACATTATACAAGAGGAGCACGCAGTCTAAAGTCCAAGCTACATGTGGGGAAGAAAAACAGAAATTTAAAGCAAGTGGATATAATATGTAATGTAATGTAATGTAATGTAATGTAAAGGCTATTTATAGAGCGCACTGTGACCCGCCGGGTATCCTGGCGCTGAGAGACGGAAGAGAGCCTGTGATAAAGAGCAGGAGGCATCATACTCTGGGGAAGAGCCAGGTCTTCAATTTCTTTCTGAACGGCATGAAATCCGTCATCTGTCGCAGCTCCGTGGGTAGGCTATTCCAAAGCCTTGCAGCAGCAACGCTGAAAGCTTGCCCCCCCAGTTTAGCTCTTCTGACCCTAGGCACTTTCACCCAGTTGGCAGAAGAAGACCTGAGGCAACGGGTGGGAACATACCAACTAAATTTCCTCTGCAAAGGTAATGGCCCACGACCGTGCAATGCCTTGAACACAACACAAAGGGATTTAAAATGAACCCTCTGCAAGATTGGGAGCCAATGAAGGTCTAACAGAGCCTGAGAGGAGGAGGACTGACGAGGTCTCGTCAAGGCCAACTTAGCCGCTACATTCTGGATTCTCTGCAGTCTCCCCATTAAATATTTAGGGGACTCCAGTAGCAGGGCATTACAATAATCTAGCCTACTCAGGATGACGCTCCTTACTACCAGAGCACGAGTATGTACCGGGAGCATAGGGAGTACTTTTTTAAGAACTCTAATAAGGGAGTAGCAGCTCCCAACAGTCTTGTTGACTTGATTTTCCAGAGTCAACTCATCATTGAAGCAGATTCCCAAGTTACGAACAGATTTAGAGGGTACCAGCGGGGCATCAGCAGTAGTCGGCCACATATTGGCTGGGAGAGAATGTGGTACTCTCCCACCTGCAATATAAAGAAACTCTGTTTTATCTGCATTAAATTGCAGGGAGTTATTTCTCAGCCAATATACCATACTCTGCATACATGCATGAAAGTTTTCCACAGAAAATGACTGTTCTCCATCCCAAGAGAGAATAAGCTGGGTGTCAGCACGCAGTCTAAAGTCCAAGCTACATGTGGGGAAAAAAACAAAAGTGGATATAATATACAAGAAGGCTCGCAGTCTCAGCTCTTGGGGGGATGCCCAGAGTGCAGAAAAATGTATCATCCATAGAGGCCATGGATGCCGAGGTGGAGGGTGGAACATGTCGATGAGGTGAATGTAAAGTATTCATTAGACGAGGTATTTTCCCATTAAGAATGTTTTGGTCTCCTTCTTAAAGTGTGCCAAGGACGGAAGTCTTCTGATGGCGGGTGGGAGAGAGTTCCAAATTCTTGGTGCGGCCCCAGAGAAGGCCCGATTGTAGGTTTTTTTCTTCCGGAAGCGTGCTGGTTGCAACAGCAGGTCTTTGGCAGATCGGGAGTTTCTGGCCCCTCCAGATACCACGAGTTTTTGTGCGAGAAAAGTAGGGGAATTGGAGTAAAGAGCTTTGTGAGTAATGCAGGCCACTTTAAATTGGATTCTGGCCTGAAGGGGAAGCCAGTTCAGAGCTTTGAGGTGAGGAGTGATGTGGTCGAATTTCTTTGTGCCCGTTAGGAGTCTGGCGGCGGTGTTGAGGCAGGCTTTCAATGGGGCCAGAGAGCTCTTGGGTAGCCCTGCCAGAGTAGAGCATCCATATTCTAGTCTGGAAATGACTAGGGCCTCGGTTGCCGTTTTAAGGTCGGACGCATCGAGGAAGGGTTTTAGGTTTCTTAGGTAGGTCAGGTGGAATCTAGCCGTTTTGGCCATCGAGTTTATATGGCCACGCATATTCAGGCTGCTGTCAAGGGTTATTCCAAGGGATTTCGCCGAGTCAACAATGGTAGGAGGGCAGTTTAGTGCTGTGATGGTCTTGATCCATTCCTGGATGTCAGGATTGGGTTTGGGTGGGGCGATCAGAAGAAATTCAGTTTTATTTGAGTTGAGTTTAAGCTGGTTGGCGGTGAGCCAATGGACTGTCAGTTTCAGGGCCTCGTTCAGGGAGGAAATGTCCTCAGGGGAAGAGATTTTTATGTAGATCTGTGTATCGTCGGCGTACATGAGGTAGGAGATGTTGGCGGCACAAAGCACCTCGGTGAGAGGTTCAAGGTAAAGGTTGAAGAGGGTAGGGGAGAGGGTTGATCCTTGAGGGACTCCAACCGAAACCGGAGAGGGGGCGGATAGATCACCGTTGATGAGGACTCTGTGCGGTTATGGAGGAAAGATCTAAACCATTTAAGGACGGTGCCATCCAACCCCATCCTGAGTTTGAGGCGTTCTAGGAGAATTTCGTGGTTAACCGTATCAAAGGCGGAGGAAAGGTCTAGAAGGATTAGGAGACAGGTGTCGCCTAGGTCGAGGGCTTGGAGGGCGTCATCCACAATGTGGAGGAGGGTGGTTTCCGTGCTGTGTCCAGGTCTGAACCCTGATTGGAAGTCATCTAGTAGGTGAAAGTTGTTGATGTGTAGGCTTAGCTGCTGTTGCACACATTTTTCCAGAACTTTGGCAAGGAGTGGGATGTTGGATATGGGTCTGTAGTTCTCAGCGGAGGCAGGGTCCAGCGTGTTTTTTTTTTTAGGATGGGGACAACTTGGCCAGCCTTGAGCGAGTCAGGAATTGAGCCTTGTAAGAGGGAGGCGTTGATTATTGAGGTCCAGGAAGGGATGATAGCCTGAGAGGCGGCAGCTAGGCAGTTAGAGGGGAGAGGATCATTAAAGTGATTGTTCGGTTTTAAGGAGGCAAGAATTCTCGAGATAGAGTATTCGTCGTAGATTCTAAAGTTGGACCAGTGCGCAAGGTTCTTGGGTGAAGTTTGGGAGGACAACGCAGAGAGAGGAGGTGGAGCTGGCAGAATTTGATTTTGGTGGTGAGTTGCGGATTTAAGTTCATTTCCTAGGGCAGAGATTTTGTTGCAGAAGAAGGATGAGAATTCCTCGCTTGATATTAGGGGTTTAGGTGTTTCTTTGGAGGTTTTCGCTAGTTTGTTGGATTGGTGTTTGACCAAGTCGAACAGCTTGCGAGGTCGATTTTTGGTATTCTCCAGTTCAGTTCTGAAGAATTCTTTTTTAGTATTGAGGATTTTCTTATTGTAGGCGTTTCTGGCCTGGCGGTGAAGTTTTAGATGTGCTGCTGATGGGTGTTGTTTCCAGATTCGTTCAGTCTGTCGAAGGGATCTCCTCTCCTTGTTGAGGGATCCGCTGAACCAGGGATTTCTGTCTTTAATTTGGTTTCTTTTTAATTTTAGTGGTGCCAGGTCATCGAGAATGTCGGATATGGTTGAGGAGTAATGATCCGCTAGGTTGTCGACCGAGGTGCACTGAGAGGGGGGAGGTCGGACTCACAACGCGCTGCCAGTTTCTCGTGGTCGAGGTTCTTGGTGTCTCTAACCCATTGTTTGGGAATCACGGGTTGAGGAGTCCATGTTTTGTGGGTGCTGGGCAGGAGGAAGGTGATGGCGTGGTGGTCGGACCAATCACAAGGGTCAATAGAGATAAGTTTGACCGCTGATTCCTTGGCAATGATCCAGTCTAGAGTGGCACCTTTCGAATGAGTAGGGCGGGAGCATGCTTGGATAAGGGCTTGATCAGCCAAGAAGTCTCTGATGGCATTGACCTGAGGGTCCTTAGGATCGTTCCAATGCAAGTTAAAGTCGCCAAGGAAAATGTCAGTAGAGTTTGGAGAAACCTTGGCTGTGATGATTTCCATGAGGAGGTCCGTAAAGGCGTCGTTCCTGCCTGGGGGGTGGTAAAAGATGTGAAGTTTGCACAGCTGTGAGGTGTTGGAGATGGCGAGTGCGAGGTATTCGCAGGAATCTGTGGGGTCCACCGGCAGTTCCGTAACAAGGAGATTGGAACGGTAGATACAGGCAATGCCACCCCCTTTTTCTTTGAGTGCCTGTCCATCCTTACGATGTTATAGTTGGGCGGGACTAAGAGGTCTAGGTAGGGGGATGAGGATTCCTTGAGCCACGATTCAGTCAGGATCGCTAGATCCGATTTATGACTCAGGATGAGGTCAGCGACATCAGATGCATGCTTAACAGCTGACCTGCAGTTTATTAGGAGGCCGGCTAGGGAGGGGTATGAGAGGGTGTCGCAGGTAGAAGCAGAGGTGGGAACTTTAGCTAGGTTGCTATTGACCACCCCTCTGCTGCGGAGGGTAGCAGATCTGTTGGGGTTGGTTGCAACCGTGCAGATAGGGTGTTCTCCCCTTAGGTCTAGGTGGCATGAGGTTGTCAAGGCAGATTCGTCGCTATTGAGGAGGTCAGTCCCTACTTCCTCCGTGAGTTCTGAGGGATTAATTGTGCAAGGGGTGGGTTTGTAGGTGTGGAGGAGAGCAAGAATTTCCTCCTCCGAGAGGTAGCAGGGTTGCTTGCGTGGGCGCAAGTGTCTCATGGATAGTGGTAGTGGGTGATAGAGGGGCATCGTGAGGGGGATGTGGGTCGCATTCTGTGAGAGCCAGAGGCTCGAGAAGGAGAGTTCGGTGATGTGAAGGAGGTGCTTTAGGTCCAGAATCGATTTGTGGATGCTCAGTGTTAATTCGGAGGATCTGCGGTGGAGAATATCAATATCTCTAAGAGAGGTATGTTCTGGCAGGCCGGGGGCCAGTTGCAAGGGAGCGGTTCTGATAGTATGTGCTGGTAGCCTAGGGGTGGGTTCAGGCGGGCCGAGGGCTGGTTGCATGCGAGTTGTTCGGGAGGAGTGAGGGGGGCTAGGTCGATCCGCGTCCCTATGGGAGGGAAGGTCTTGCGGGCAGGGGGCCAAAGGGGTGGGGGCGATTTCGTCTGACTGCTTTTGCAACCTAGTGGTGAAGCTAACTTGACCAGAGTACTGGGCCCTATTAGGCGTTTCTATAACATTGTTGAGGGCCCTAGTGGGAGTTTCAGTAGCCCGGAGTACAGGAAGATTACGCGGGCAGGAGGTTAAGGGTTTAGGGACACATCTCGTGTTATGTGCTGGAAGCGTGATGGCGAGGCCGGGTTGACATGTTAGGTGGGCCCTGGGGGGAGTATCGGAGGTCAGCTGAGCGGGGATCGGTGGGAGGTCTAGGTTAAGTGGTGTGGGCGCGCAGTGGATGGCATGTGTCAGAGACAGGGTGACAGGGCCGGGTCGCCCAATGACGCGGTCACTGGCAGGAGTGGTTGGTGAGAGGCAAGGTGCATTTGGCAGAGTGGGCGAGGGGTGGAGCAGCGGGAGCGTGAACTGAGACGGGTTTTGAACATGTTTTTTAAGGAGGGTGAAGAGGTCAGCAAATTTGATGAGGTTTTTGGGAGATCCTTGAATTAGGATAATGCCGCTGTTGTATAAGGTGATGGTAAGGTCAGCGCGCAGGTTTGCAGATGCAGTGATTGTGAGTTTTTTTCCGTGATGGATGTTCCTTGCTTCTTGTACTTTGAGGAGGCTCGAGAAGGCATTACGCCAGCGAGATGTTTTTCTGGAATGGAAGATGAGGTCGTTGATGACAGTGCCCTGGTTTACGCAGAGACGATGGTCAGATATCAACGTCTCAGGATGGCTTTTCAGGATGGAGTGTTTAAGGGCTTTGGAGGCGGATTTGGAGAGATTAGGAGGATAGATAACGGTGTAGTAATTGTCTCCCGTGGAGGTCAAGCAGGGCTCTGCCATGCTGGGGAGAGTAATGATGCCACCGCCCCAGTGGTCGGATTGCGAGGAGAGATGTATCCGCAGGTCCGTCCTACTTTCAAGGATTGCTTATGGAAAGTGCTTCCGTGTCAAGATGGCCAGATGAGCAGCGAAAGCAAAGTGCGAGGGCTGTTAGTCAAATGCCCATGTCAGGGTGAGGGTTTACCAGGTCTTTTTCAGTGCCGTAGGTAGAAAGGGCTGTAGTCTAAGAGCCCATGCCAAGATGGCCACTGTAGGGGTCTTCTTTCGGATATTGTAGGTAGCTACTGGCTCAGAGCTCTTTCTATTGATGTGAAAGCGTGGATCAGTCCGCTTTCATTTACTATGAATAGGAGAGGTGAGGATCAGTCCTCTTTCACTTGCTAAGAATAGGGCAAGTGGGTTTTCAAGTTGAAAGAGTTGTAGTACAGAGGTCCGTGCCAAGATGGCCACCGTAGCAGACCTCTTTCTGTTATTGTGGGTGGCTTCTAGCTTAGTCCTCTTTCTATTGTTGTGGAATCACGGAACAGTCCTCTTTCACTTACTATGCAAGGCAGGTGAGGATCAGTCCACTTTTACTTGCTATGACTAGCGCAAGTGAGGACAACTTCTATTGTGTAATGCAAGCACACTCAGAATGGATGCACCAGTACGTAAAAGGTTAATGGGAGCACCAGTACATAAAAGGTTAAAATGGCCGTCTCACACAGTTTCAGGCTAGGGTGTGTATGAAGTAAGCGACTTACAAGTGGATGAGTCGGCACATATGAAGACTGCCCCGTTAAAATTAAATTAGGATGGCGAGGCGCTCACCGTTGGATAGGTGAGGCAGGCAGGCAGTCAGCTGATATGTCTCACAGGCAGGCGAGCCTGGATCAGAATGCGAAGGGATTCAGGCGAGATGCCCAGCGGGGCGCTCCCTGCTTCTACCAGGCAATATGGGTCAGGTCCGTCCGCCGAGTGAGCTAATTCGCAGGATCAACGGCCGGTCCGCGAACCAGCCGGCTTTTCACTGGGCACCGTGAGGATATGACATCAAAGGCGGGCGGAGGCGGGCTCAACTACGGCATCCAACTCCGGTGTCAGACGGCGTCGTAGGCTGGCGGGAGGCAGGATTCAACGCCGGCATCCAATAATGGACTCGGCTCGGCATCACCGGCGGGCGGATGGCAGGCTCGATGCCGGGATCGATGGCAGGCGGAATGGCGGGCTCCCGCACCTGCATGAGAGGCGGGCGGAGGGCGGGCTCATCAGATGCGGGTGTGAGATCAGCAAAATACCGGCATCAGCACCGGCCTCAACTCCGGTAACAGCTGCGGGCGGAGAGGCGGGCTCAGCAATGGCAGAGAATGAGAAAATGAGAAAAGAAGTCACAACTTTTGGGAAGAAAGTCGCCTGTGTCCTCAACATGTTTGCTTGGGAAAAAAGGAGGTGTAGGGTGATGTACCGAAAGAGCCTAGAGTTCACTCATGCACCAAGCTGAGGTGATTGCAATAAGGGAGATCGTCCTGAGAGTCAGAAGACCCAACAAGCAGCTGTACATCAGCTTGATAGTGGTACACATGAGGAATGCAAGGACCAAGTTGAGTTCCCACTGTGCCATCACAAATGGTTTGGGAGGGAACGTGTGCCAGACTTTCAAGCAAACCCCTCAAAACAGGAGATTTAAACACGGACAGTTGGGCCAGTAAATGCAAAAAGGCAGAAAAGTTGTCTTTTATAGTGCCCAATGTAATGCCTTGCTGGGTTAAAGATAGACAGTAACACATCTAACTGTTTGACTTGTAAGGGGTCTGTGCTGCCTGCCTGCACACCATGCCACAAATGTGTCCCAATGTCCAGAGTAAATGGACTTCGTAGAGGGATGCTGGACAGCAAGTATGACATGCACAACTTCAGTTGGAAAACTGAACAAAGTCAACTGCTGCAGCTCAATCTCCATGCAAGGAGGTGTAGATTGCGCATGTTTGGGTGCACAAGTTCTGAGTCCCACACTTTCCTGGTCCAACAAGGAGCCACTAGATTAACTTGTGCCCAGTCATTCATGATCTTCTTCAGAACTTGGGGCACAGAGGCAGAAAGGTGTACAGGAGTTCCATACTCCACTGTAGCTGAAATGCATCTCCTAGAGAGAACCTTCTTGAAAACTCCAATGCACAAACCGTTTCGACACTGGGCGTTTGACTGTGGCAAAAAGATCCAGTTAGCATTCTCTCCACTGTCACAAGATGCTCAGTGCAACTTTGGGGTGCAACTGCCATTTGTGATATGCCAGGCGTACTTCACTGAGGTCATCAGCCCTTGCGTTTGAAGATCCCACCAGGTGGTTCACATCAGGAAAATCTCCAGACCGGCCAGCCAACTCCAGAGAGCAACGCCTCCTGATACAGGACTCCACCATGCTTGTGGCAGTACCACATGGTGGTGGTATTATCTGTAAGAACTTGAATCAGCCTAAAAAGACAGCAGTAAAGCCTCCAGTGCCAGGCGAATAGGTTGCATGTCCAACAGACTGATATGGAGCTGGCTATCCGCCGTAGATCAGTCATCTGAACTTCACCTCTCCCAGATTACCAGCACAACCCAGAAATGACACATCAGTCACCACCATTATCTCTGAGTGGGGCAGGAACAAGTGTCTGCCATTGGTCTAGTTGCAGTCAAGCAGCCACCACTGCAGATCTTGTGCATTCTCATGCTGGGACCCTCCAGATGGCTCCTTTGGAAAATAGAACTCATACCTCTTGCAGTAAGATGGAAAGGTGTACCTCTGAGACCTGCTCTGATGTGGGAGGAAGCTGGGGTGAGTCAGAAAGGAATGGACAACCATAGCCCTGCTGGACTATCTGTAGGACCCATTTGTCAGATGTGATGGATTGCGAGACCTGGAGAAAATGGTGGATACTGCCTCTAGCAGGATGGGTGTGCACCACTTAGGACAAACTAAAGCAGTTTGGAGGCTGTTGCTGCAGGGGAGGGGTTCTGAGAAGAATGATGTACTTGGGAGCCTGCATGGTGTCTGCCTGATCCCCTTTCCCGGCCACAAAAAAGAATGCTGTTGGGATGGAGGGGCCTTACGCTGCATGTACATCAACTCCCTTGAATAGCCTCTGAAAGGCCAAAAATGAGGAAACTGTCTTGTAGGAAAGGAAAAGCTTCGAGAATGTGCTGTAGCTCAACTTTCCTTAAAACGTTATAAGGCAGAATCAACTTTCTCACCAAACGGGATCCATCGAAAACATATTATTAAGCGATGACTGCACATCTCCTGAAACCCCCATAATGCACATCCCTGCATAGTGCTGGAGCACCAGACTGGTGTCCTAACGGCTAGAGTGGTCCACTTCGAAGCTGGGGAACTGGGTTTGAGTCTCGGCATGGACGCTCAACATCCTGTGATTCTGAGCATCTCCCTGTGCTTAACAAAATTAATGTGTCCATCTGTAACGCAACTGGTGCTCAAGTAAAGCGCTCCGATGCCTTCGGGTCGAGTTCATGTTAAATAAAACTCCCTCCAAAAAAACAGAAAAAATAGACTGCCCAAGCCATCAGTCATAACCAGGTCGGCACAAATTACATATTTGGGCGCATCCTAACCATCCTGAAAGGGTGAGGCTGGGAGCCCACCAGCAAGATCTCACTGGCTGTGTCCCAGACGGTGTGCGTATAGCAGTCCAGTAGCGAAACTCCATTGACTGACCTCAAAGCCAGGCTGACAGATGAAACCATTTGTTTCCCGAACACCTCAATCTTCTTTGATTCCATGTCTGGGGAAGTCATAGGGTTAGAATTGGGGTTCACCTAGCTAGTGCAAGCTAGAACCACCATACTCTGCAGTAGGATACTGCATCAAAAATCAGGGTCAGCTGGTGCTGGTCTGTTGTGCCTGAACACCTCTCTAATCACCGGTGGGCAAGAGCAAACCTTACACCATGTGCCCCATCAGAGCATCAGTGAGGGTTTCTTGAAATGGGAGTAAGGATTCAGATGAAGCAGGCCCAGAATGCAAGACTTCCGTAAAGACATTAGTTTTACCTTCAACAGAAGGCAGCTGCAGTTCCAGGACCTCAGCCGCACATTGAATCACCACAACAAAGGGAGCGGTCTTTTCCACTGGAGGACCAAGAAGGGATCAACACAGTGTCAGGGGCAGTATTAAGTCCTCTGGCCATCTGTAAATCTATGTATAAACTAATATCATAATGTGAGGGTAAATCATCCCCATCATCATAGTCCTCTCCGGGTGGAGGCTAGCTCTAATCCGAATTGGAACCAAAAAGATAGTGGAGCCTCTGAAGATGGGTCCACTTCTGTGGAGGTACAATATTAGAAGCAGACTGTACAGGAACTGGGTGCGCTGGAATGGATTTGGTGCATGAACTTGGTTGGGGTCCAGATGAATTTGGTTTGGGGTCCAGAGCCAGTGGTATCAGCATTGATGAAAGAGATTGGTGCAGGTCTCGGAGTTGGAATGGGAGTCAGTACTGGAGTCGATGTGGAATCAAGGAAAGTTCTCGGGGCTCAAACGGCACAGAGGACAGATCTGCAGCCGCAACTCAACTGATGGCACTGCAGATCCTTGGGGCCCGAAGACACGCCGGAGGGGGCCAGAAGAGTGCTAAAAACATGCAGTATGACCTCCAAAAAGGCCTCAACTTGCTGCAGTGTTGTTGACGGCTCTGGGGAACTCGGGATGCATTGGGAACAATTGTGGAATCGGCTCCTCAAGAGAGGATTGGAAGCAAGATCAATTGCCCTCTCAACTACTCATTAGAAAGTGTGTCAGGATAGGGCTGAGTCTTCATCTTCTTATATTTACTCTTGACTTCTTCAATTCTGTACTGGAACTGGCCTCAAGAGCAGGTCAGGTTCTACTTTGCGGGTCAACTCTGAGCATCACTTATAGGAGGTTTGTGACTTCTTTAGATGTTTTGCATCCTGCAACTTCGCTTCATGATCCAGGATTGCTTTTGGGTGCATGAGAGCACACTTTACACACGATTTGGAGTCATGCCCTGAGGCCAGACACCAAAGACACACATCGTGCAGGACTGCCATAGATATCCGCTTTCGGAAGTCTCTGTAGTTTGAACCCTGTAGTCTTCAGTGGGAACATGATTCCCTTGCACACTGAAATTTGATTTGAACAATGTCAAAAACCAATTAAAAAAAAAAAAAAAAAAAAAAAGAGTGGAGGTCCTGATCTGTGTTTGTAGGTGTGGAAGGTAAGGAAGTAACGTCGGCGCGGAGGAGCGGTGCTTATATGTGGCTCCACTCCCTGGGATGGAACAAAGCCAATGTGGAGTCGCACAGCACCAACTAGACATGCGCAGGAGCACTGCTGTGAAAATATACAGAACCAGTCAAGTGCCTAGGGATTTCCAAAGGGTGAGGGATCTGCAATTAAAAGGGTCCTTGCGATATTGTACTTATCCTCTGGGTGTCTGTCAACACTGGTTTCTAGCAAAACAAAAAGTAGATGTACGGAATGCTGAACATTGTCAAACATTCACCCCCAGTCACAGATCCGGGTTAAATCTATCGTATTTTTGCTCACCTAGCCACCCTAGTTTGGACCCTCATCATCTTGTTGTGTTGCTAGGTTCGTCCTAAATGGCCAAGGGTATGTGCGGACTTGGGTCCCTTGCTCACTGTGCCACTGGATTCAAGCTAGCCTGGCTGATGAAGGGTGATACCCCGAAACTGGTCCCAGGATGCTTGTTTCCGGTCCAGGGAGGACCTGGCTGGCAGTTCGGGCTGAACTGTTCCCATGAGGAGCAGGGTCAAGACTGATTTGCATATGGCTGGATCCAAACTGGGGTGGCGAAGTGAGCAAACGAACGATGGAGTCAACCCAGATTGCTTGACTTGGGGTGAGAGGTTGAAAAGTTTTGAGCACTCTGTCCATCATCTTGTGTTTAGAATACTAGTTTCAAGCCTGATCCATGCTAGCTGGTACCATCACCTCCCACATAGCACAGACTCCCCGGTTGGCCATACTACATGACATCTCTGATGTAAGTGGTTTTACTGTACAAAAGTGCAGATGGATAACGACCTTCCTGGCGGTAAGCAAAGCTCTGCATATTAGGCCGGGTCTGGTGGCTTAGTGGACTAATGCATTCACTATAGGGGCCTGTGCTCGACCTCATGGTCACAGGTTCAAATTCTGGTGGGTCGACTCAGCCTTTCATCCTTCTGAGTACGACTGAGTTGGGTAACAATAAGCATCTTTTATTCAGCGGCAAGATACCCCTGGGTAAATGTGCGCTTCACAAATAAACGTTATGTTATTACAACACTGGAGGAATGGCTGGCTGAAAGCTCCAGTATTGTGCACTATGAAAAATCATGTATACAATTAATGATAATCTGGACAGCATTGAACAGGTATTGGATCCTCTTCTCGCAACGCCATAAGGCGACTGATGGCAGGCTGAAATATCACACTGTGTAGCTGTCCATGTGCAACGCTGTCAGAGGCAGCTATTTGACTTCCAATGCCTGTGATAATGGATGTGTGGCTCTGCCCTTGACAGGTACTCCCAAACTATGCTCCTCCAATCAGCACCTGCATTGACACTCTCACTCTGATAGTATTATCCTGCATTGGAGGCTAGTGGTCAACTGTGGAGGTGGACTTCCTGTCTTTCTAATAGCACCTGATCTTGTTGCACTCATCTTTTGCCCCTTTCTCCACACCCTACTATGACTACCACCCACCAACGTACATTACACACTAGGTGGACCTTTTTTGTTTTCTTCTTTTTTTTACATGAATAGTGTATTCTGGAAATAATTAAATTTTTATTGTACTCGTTTGTAGGTTCTTAATATATTCATTCCTATTGTACTTTTACACCTCACTATATTCCTGATGTTCCATAAATGTGCTTTAGGTAAATGGTGCATACTGGACTCTGAAATGAAAATAAATATTCTCCCCAAAAAAAGAATGATCACAATTTAGAACCTCCAAAGTGCTAAATCAGTTGTTCGCAGGTACTGAAACAAACCTATGCAAATATCTGCCTGCATGACTAAGAACTCAACCCAATCTTTTAACTTTAAAAACTTATTTTACTGCCTGTACTAGGATTACCTCGAACCTCTTGATATTCCCGGGCATATTATATTGTAATATTAATATATACTGCCAAAATTGTGTTTATTACAACAGTTTAATGCTTATACTTTTACAGTCTTTATAAAGCACAGTAATTCCATCTTGTTGCAATAGCAAACCATTAAATAAATTAAATTTTCTCTAAAGAAACATCAGATATTTTCAACGTTTTTATTTTCTTTAAAAGAACATTAACAGCTTTGCAAAAAAGCACACAATTGAAAAGTGAATAGAACATGTAAAACTATTTTATTCAGCAGATGACTGATAAAAATCAAAGGGGGGGGGGGGAAATCAGAAAAAAATCAAAACCAGGGTGCAGATAAGACATAATTACACAAGTCAGGGAACAGAATGAGGGCATGTGACCAAAATAGCAAACAAGTGTCCTAATGATAAGGCCACACACCTGGGAAGTATGTTTAAGTTTTGTGTTTTAGGTGTAGCAAAACGTTTGGCAACACTATATTGCCATATTATGGCCACCGATTATCTTTGGCAGGACACCAACTAAGCTTAGTCACTAGTACTTCCCACTGCTGCATTTCTGACACTGGTGACTCAGCTCTTTCCTGAGTAAGGACCACATGGTTGGGTCAGGAAGTAAGCCACTATAAAAAGAGGGAATGATGTTTTTTCACAGAACAACCTGTGTGGGTGTACCAAGGCCAGACGTTATTGCAAGGAATGTAAATTCTTAATTTGAGGATACAAAATTTGCAGGTGAGGTGTCACTGGTCTGTCGTTTTTCCACCATAATGCAGGAGGATATTGTTTACCTATTAGAAACCTCTGCAGGCTGCATTCACCTAGTACCTATGCCCCCCCTGCAGATACAGCCATTTGAGTGAATACCCCATGGCCCACAGGTGAAACGATAGACTATTAGCCTAATGACATGCTGAACAACGACAAGGTGATAATGAATCTGTGTCCAGACACTCCAGTGTCACCCTTCGGCTGACAGGCAGTGTTCAGTGCCCATCCCCGCCCTCTCTTTTCCAAGACCCCCAAACAATGTCCTACTCCAAAAATGGCAACTGTCCCACAACTGCATTAGGATCTCTCTGCTAATTTGCTCAAGTGGAGAGAACACGAATCTTTGTCTGAGACGCTTGCTTTTGGATATGGAAAGCTGAGGGTTCAACTCCTCAAACCCCATTAGAGGAACGGTTAGGAGGAAAGGTAGGACTGTCAATAGGCACATAATAATGCCTGTTAAAGAGTTTTATTTCAAAACAAACTGCAACCGTTATCTTCTAAAATTAAGAGGGACAGCAAAATGATGCTTCTAAAAGCACGTGGATTCACAATAGTGAGGTGTGGTAGTTCATTAACAACCTCTATTAAAGGCAGAGTTCCCAGCTAGTATCAGTAAGAGCATAAAGTTACCCACAATTAAGAAGGTCTTGACCTTCAAATGCAAAAACCCATATTAGAAGTGGAGGCGCTCATTTTAAAGTCCATTTCCAAATTCACATCCACAAATCAATAGCAGTGTTTCCCCCAGACCGTTTTTCCTCACTGTTTTGTACAGTACCCAGCATACATTGCCTCTATTAAGCTGAGGTAGTAAGATTCCAGAAGTGTGCATCGTCACGGGACAGCTCTATCAAGTCCTTTTCCACCAGTTCAGCATCTTCAGGAAAGCGGTCAATGAACGACTGAATCAGGCCCGCTGCGCTGCCTTCATACTCCACCATTTGTGCTTCTGCACCTACAGACGGGGAATTTGGAGAAGTGGAAGAAGTTAGCAGTCTCATTTTGGGAATAACACTGAACGTGTATGTCAGAAGATTAGATTCAAGGAAGATGGATGTCAAATGTAGACCATTTAAAATAAGCCTTGCCTTATCCCACTGAAACCCCTCCAATCTGCTCTAATAGTACAACAATAAATGTGACACAGATTTATGCAGCCAACCTTACAGGCTGAAAAGGACGAATTAAAGAGCTTCACTGAGACAAGGTATTTTTGATAACGATGCTGGCCTGCACCGAGAGTATAATAGAAAGGAATTCGAAGGAAACACAAACCTTCAAAATCACCCTTAGTGAATGCATAGTTTTGCTTTCTTCTTCACCAGTCAATCAATCATTTGAATTGTCTGCCCCATTTCCAGCCTCTGAAGTGTAACAGGTGAAAAAAGTTACTTACATGTAACTAAGGTTTTCCAGCCTTCATTTCTTTCACAGATTCACATGCTTGAATTAATCCTCAACACCAGGTTGGGAACAGCGTACACATACTCTCAAACAACATTGAAATAGCCATACACTACATGTAGCCTATTAACTTATTTTTATGAACTGAACTTTATACAATCAGATGGGGTGGGGGGGCACACAGTGCTCCACATCCCTCCGGGGCGCAGTTGTTCAGATTGTCTAAGCAAATATTATTAAAAGGAGCCTCAAAGGGGAGGAGATAGGGTTGCATGTCAACCTATGAAAGATGGCAATGCTGGAGAAGGGAAATGTTACTTCATCTGTGTAGGAAGCTGGCTTTTTATGTAGTGTACAACGTAGGGGTACACCATGCAAAAAGTCCAGTTGACCCTTATTGGTTTACAGGGATTACTTTAATAATCCCAAGTGCTCTGGTTGTGATAGTGTGGTCGAGCAGCTTAAGGCTTACCAGAGGGGAGGGTTAAGCATTTGTTGCACACAGAGGCTCAATAAATGAAACACATTCAAAAAGAAATCCAAGACCAATTCAGAAAAATAACTAGATCTTTATATAATTTTAGACACCTAGATCATTGGAATCAGGTAAGTACTTTTAGAGAAGTATTTTTCAAATAACCAGTAAAATGCTCAAATAACAGTTTTGAGGTATGAGCCTCGAATGGGGTAATCTTATCCTATGGGAGAAACATACACTGCATACATATACTCGCGAACGGTTCTTGAGGATACCTTTTAGGTCTAAAGGTGCTTAGGGGCCAAGGTCCAAGAAACCACCAGCAGTTCCGTTTTACCTGCCCTGGTGTGTCCGGGTGCAGAGGTGCTGGTCGCAATGGTAGCCTCAAGCACTACGTGTTAAAGTCAATGGGAGGGTACCTGCAAGAAGAAAGGCTGAAAGTGGGGACAAGTCAGGCCAAACCCAAGGGGGGCTCGGCTCGTGAGGGTCTCTGAAGCAAGGGGATACAATTGGTTTCCGTGAATCCAGGCTTGGGGGCTCGGGTGCAGAGGTGTTTTGTCAGGTGGGTCACTTGAGTTAGAGGGTCTCACGTTCGTTGGTTGACCGGAGGAGGGGAAGAAAACAAGAGAGCAGGGCCATTCTCTGAGACTGCCTTGTCAATCTTGAAGTCTCACGTCTGTAGGTCGGTTTTGGCGGCAGTGGTGTCCGGGCTGGACACTTAACAAGCCTTGGTTGTGGCAAATGCTTTGGTATCCAAGGCATTGGTACTGTGAGGCTCCTGGAGGGTCTAGAGTCTCGAAACTCACTGGAGCGACAGGGCTAACCTCCTAGAACCACAGTGACTTCCTCTTGGTGAGATGCTCCCTCGGTGGGCCCGATGGCCAGCAAAAAGGAGTGCCGGACCAGTGCGATCGGTGCCTGCAACAGCAGAGGAGTGGGTCCTCCACCACAAGGGAGAACCTGCGAGTTTGTCGAAGTGCTGAACAGTCCTCCAAGGCTTTAGGAGGATGCACTGCTTTTGGAAGAGTCGGGTTGTTGCAACTGTTGAGGTACCAGCAGCCAGGCAGAGTTTTGCTCTAACTTCGGAGCAGGTCCTCTGTTCTTGCGGTGTCAGCTCTTCTTTGTCCTTCTGTTCCCAGGTAGACAAATCTGAATCTCTGGTGTCGAGGGGACCCCTAAATACTGATTTTAGGGGCGTTAAGGGGAGTGTAGGGTAGTAGCCAATGGCCTACTTACCCCTAGGGTGACTACACCCCTATATGTCCACTTCCTGTGGAGAGTGGACATAATCCTGACCCAGAGTTCCTAGTTTCATCAAATCCAAAATGGTGAAACCCTTTCTTGGCTGTCCACTTCAGGTGGCCCACCTTAGGGGTGTGCCTAGCCTGAAAGTGCAATACGCCTACAGACTATCTAATTTTCCCCCTGCTGTGGTGCCATTTGGGCCCCAGGGCAAGGTGTGGCGTTCCCCAGGTCTGGGGTGAAGCTGTTGTTGCATATCAAAGGAGGTAGAGGCTTTGAAGCCTCTGGTCTTGATATGCTAATTCACTAGCCCTCCTGCTGGAGGAACGTGTGATCACCTTCCGCCGGAGCAGGCATTGTTTCTGACCTCTGAGAAACGGGCTCTCACCTGCAAGGGGTCAGAAACTTGTCTGTGGTGGCAAGCTGGAAGATACCAGTCAGCCAGCACACTATGCGACTAGTAAGTTTTAGGGGGCACCTCTAAGGTGCCCTATGGGTGCATGTCATAATACATCTAGTACTGCCATCAGTACAGATTTGTTAAGACAAGGTGACTGATACCACACACCATTAGTTTCAGTCGAGCAATCACGTAGCTGGGTAACTCGTGACCAGTACATGTCCTTAAGATGACTTCCTGATCACTTGCAATATCTAGTAATGGGACAAGACATGACAGGGGCATTTCTGCACATGTAGATGTGCACTCACATATAGTATAAGGCACCCTGCATTAGGGCTCTAAGGCCTGCTGTAGGGGTGATTTACATATAGTATATGCAGTGTACATTAGCATGGTACACATTGAGTGTGCCATATCATGTTTTCAGGATGGTTTGAACCATTTCACGCAGCCTGCAAAGGCAGTCTGCATGCAGTTTCTGTATGGGTTCCTTAGGATGGCATAATACATGCTGCAACCCTTAGGGACCCTTTTTAGTACCCATGCCCTAGGTACCAGGGGTACCGTTTACTAGGAACTTATAGTGGTGCTAAGGTCCTTCCCAATAGGGTTACAATTAGACATTTACCTTGTTTTAAGGGAAAGAGCACAGGCATTGTGGGCCTGGTTACCAGGGACCCAGTACACTTTCAGTCAAAAAGCAACAGTACTAGGGCAAAAAGTGGGGGTGACCATGTCAAAAAGGACACTTTCGAAGGCGCGTAGAGTGCTCTGATCATGGCAGGTCTATGACTGGTAAACATAGAAAGTGGTGTGATGCACACCATTTGTATTCTGAAGTCTCATGATATTCGTCAAGTTTAGCTGTTTACGTTTATGAAGGCGTGCAAGCACGGTCCGCGCCCTGAGCCATTGCGCTTACAATGAAAACTCAACACAGAGGAACCACATATTGGGAACCCTTCCGGCTGCACAGCCAAATCCTGGACTATTATGAGTCCAATAAATCAAGTAATCAATTCTTCTTCTTTGTACTCCTTGTTAATTTGATAAGCTTAAACCACTTTGTCCATTTTGTAATCAATTTATTTTACTCATATATCTGTCGTACTGCAAAAGATGACGCAACCAAAGGAGGAGTGTACGTGTCCACATATCACGATTTATTAGCATGACCCAATGCATTTCGGGAATATCAATTCCCTTCATCAGGGGTATCTACAAAGCAAAAAATAATAATCAAAAAACCACCGTCGGTGTACATGATTATTGTACAAACTTTTGTTAAAAACAACATGAAAAAACAAACTACGAACGATTGACTGTTTTCAAGTTAACATGCGAATCAACATGTCTTTAAACATTACACGTTTCCTAGTGTTACTCAAAACCCAACAAAACGCCCCTACCTCCTCGTTGGTACCCACTCTGTTCCACCCCCACACACGCCTGCAGTCAACAAAACCTTTTCTCCATCGCCTCTTTTCATAACCTATTCCCCAGCTGTTACCCCTTCATTCATAGACCCCGCTGTATTGACGATGTTTCCTCCACTCACCGTGACATATGGTCGTTTTAAAAAATCACAACATCTCAACAACGCTACATCGTGTCAGCAAAACTCTTGGCTTCCACCATACCGCTCCAAATCTACGGTGTGCCGAGGCGCGCTTCTCTATTTAAACTAAACACCTCATCAACTGCTGCGAATATTGCTTCACTCTATGACTCCCCTTTCAATTGTCAACAGATGGTTGAGCAGGAAAGAAACTGCATTACCTAAACTCTGGCGTGGATTCTATATCCTTTCTCACTCTTCCTATCCTCGAGTACTGTAATGTTAGTGCCTGGGAAAATGACGAAGAACTTTGGAGTGACGGTTTTCCACACAAACGGCTTGAAAGAACAGGGGATTACAATGGACTTTTTTTAAATGAAACACTTTTTAAAATGAAACATTTCACTATTTTTCAAAATGAAACATTTCACTATTTTATTTTGTTTTATCGTGTTTAAGTGTCGACTTATTAGTTTTTTCATGTTAACATGTTGAATATTGCAATGTGCAACTCTGTTTTGGAATGCATGGACTCATGCGCTTATCAGTAAGAACAGCCTTTTAGATGAGGCATGGGGATTTACCACTTCTATCACCGGGTTCTGGCACGAGTGCTAAAATGCTAGAAAGATTACGACGAGAAGCATGCTGGGACATGCAGTTTCCATACACAGCAACGGAGGATAGGGAGAGTGAGAAAGGATATAGAATCCACGCCAGAGTTTAGGTAATGCAGTTTCTTTCCTGCTCAACCATCTGTTGACAATTGAAAGGGGAGTCATAGAGTGAAGCAATATTCGCAGCAGTTGATGAGGTGTTTAGTTTAAATAGAGAAGCGCGCCTCGGCACACCGTAGATTTGGAGCGGTATGGTGGAAGCCAAGAGTTTTGCTGACACGATGTAGCGTTGTTGAGACGTTGTGATGTTTTAAAACGACCATATGTCACGGTGAGTGGAGGAAACATCGTCGATACAGCGGGGTCTATGAATGAAGGGGTAACAGCTGGGGAATAGGTTATGAAAAGAGGGGACTGAGAAAAGGTTTTGTTGACTGCAGCCGTGTGTGGGGGTGGAACAGAGTGGGTACCAACGAGGAGGTAGGGGCGTTTTGTTGTGTTTTGAGTAACACTAGAAAACGTGTAATGTTTAAAGACATGTTGATTTGTATGTTAACTTGAAAACAGTCAATCGTTCGTAGTTTAAGTTTTTTCATGTTGTTTTTAACAAAAGTTTGTAGAATAATCATGTACACCGACGGTGGTTTTTTGATTATTATTTTTTGCTTTGTAGATACCCCTGATGAAGGGAATTGATATTCCCGAAATGCATTGGGTCATGCTAATAAAGTCGTGATATGTGGACACGTACACTCCTCCTTTGGTTGCGTCATCTTTTGCAGTACGACAGATATATGAGTAAAATAAATTGATTACAAAATGGACAAAGTGGTTTAAGCTTATCAAATTAACAAGGAGTACAAAGAAGAAGAATTGATTACTTGATTTATTGGACTCATAATAGTCCAGGATTTGGCTGTGCAGCCGGAAGGGTTCCCAATATGTGGTTCCTCTGTGTTGAGGTCTATGACTGGTGCCAGACTTGGAGCTGCGGCCGCCGAGGTGAGAACTGTGTCTGGGGGGTGGGCGGGGACATCTAGGTCGCACGGCCCGGTAAGAAAACCCCCCATTCGCCTCGCTGCGCATGGCTGGGGCGAGTGCGGTGCCAGGGCCTATCCAGACTGAGTCTGTATGGCCCTGCGGTGGGTGGAGCGCGGCGCCGGAGCAAATGGGGCCTACTGCTATTTGATTGTGCTTGCAGCAATGGGCTGCATCAGCTATATCGACTGCGCGAGTGTGTGCTGGCCCGGCTCCTGGTGGAACAAGCTTGGGGCCTCGATATTCATCTGCCTGACGCTAGGCCCGAGTGCGCTCATCTCCCATTCTTTGATGCCTGGAGTTGAGGCCTGCCTGGCTTCACTGTACCGGTCTGGGATGGCAGTGGGGCATTGATTGTGCTCGTGGTGCCCTTCCGGGAACTGGGGGCAGAGTGGGCGCCATGGGCTCCCCATCGCTGTGAGAGATCCTGGGCCGCGGTATCGTGACATCCCTGGCTGCGACAGGGACCAGGACCATAAATAATACCTTGCGGTTGTCCCACGCTACACGCTGCCCCCTGCTTGGACCTAGAGGATTGCTAGGGGATGTGAATATCGTTGTGGACAGGTCCCTTGGGCGACAGTTCTAAATGTGCCTGTCACTGCACAGGTTCATCTGAGTCTTACCCCGATTGATGTGTGGCCTAGAGACGGAGCTGGACAATCTAATCCTCAGCGCAAGACTCCGTTAGAGGGGCTGCTCTGCAATTAGCCCCCTTGTTGTGGAAGTGGCCCTGGTGCGGGTTGCGGCTGAGGATAAGCTGAGGCTGTTGCGGCCGTCATAGGGGAACCCTCATGCCAATGTCCCGGGCTGCCTATACTAGCTACAAGTGGTACCGGAGCGGAGACACTCACTGCCGACTGCTCGTGACACTCCTGGGAGATACATTAGGGGGTCTGGCGTGTCATGCCCACTGAAGAATATAATATACCTTTCTAGAAGAACGATGGCATGACGGTCTAGCCAGGTCTACAGACAAACATCTCAGTGCTGCGGCCAAACAGGGCACTATGGCTCAGTTTACCAGTGTTGGTGCAGGGGCTAGGGAGCTGGCGGGGGCTCCTGGGCCTGGCCCTGGTTACGCGGCACTTCTGGCGGCCATTACACAATCTCGCGACATGCTGGGCGCCAAAATAGGAGCGGCTGGAACTGATGTTAATCTGCTGAGACAGGACCTTCGAAAGGCGGTAGATCGTACCACAGAGGTGGAAACCATGGTGTAGGGTGTCGAGGTTTCGGTGACAACTCTCCAGCAGATGGTCACTGCACTAACCGCAGTGACCAAGAAATTGGTGGCACGGGTGGAAGATGCTGAAGGTGTGACGAGGGGTGTGAGGGCTCCGTTGTGGACACATTTTTAGCACAATGGCTCAGATCAGACCTGTGGTGTCTGCAGAGTGCCTTTTGTCCTGCTTTGTGCTAAAGAGAGCCCATAGAGCCTTGGTGAAAAAAACACCTCTAGGTGCGAGGCCAAGACCGATATTTGCAAAGATCCTCAGTTATTTAGAAAGAGATGCAATTCTCAAGCACGCCCAGAGCCAAGAAAAGATCATGTTTGAATTACGCCACATCATGATAATTCCGGATTATACAAAAATTGTTCAACAACGATGACAATCTTTCATGTCGGCGAAACAAAAACTGAGAGACCTCAAGATTCAATATATGCTGGTATATCCTGCTCGCCCGAGGGTGGTCTTCAATTCCCGTACCCTACTGTCCAATTTCTCTCCTCAGTTTTGATGTGAAACTCTTCGTTGAAACCCTGGCCAACAGACTAATGAAGTATATGTCTGATTCGGTTCATCCTGATCAGGCAGGATTTATGCCCCATAGGGCTACACGTCATAATATTCGGCGAATTTATAATGCGCTTGCCATGTCGGGCCGATTGGAGAGACCTGCTGCTGTGCTGCTTGCAGACAGACAAAACCTTTGATTCATTTGCATGGGAGTACCTATTCGCTCTTCGTAGCATCAATTTTGGCCCACAGTTTCTTTCTTATGTCTGTCTTATCTACCCTGATTTAACAGCCTAAGGGTAGAGTCGCAGGTGTGATTTCAGACCCATTTGAGATCTGTAGGGGCACTTGACAGGGGTGCCCACTGTCCCCCCTGCTGTTTGCTCTGGCCGTGGAGCACTGGCGGCCTGGGTGAGGGTTGATTCTCTAGTGCAAGGCTTTGAATGGTCCGCAGAGCTGTCTGACAGGATCGTTTTATATGCAGAGTTGTTCTGTTCTTTATTACAGACCCAAAGGTTTCTGGTCCTCGCATCCTACAGATCATACAGATCTTTGATGAGACCTCTGGACTTCGTACTAATGTTGGGAAGTCGTTGGTGTTCCCGGTAGGTTGTCCACCGGTGATATGGCGTGGGCGTCGGGGTTAACGTTGGCTACAACTGGGTTTAAATATCTAGGAGTGTTTATCTCTCCAGACCCTGTTGTATCCTGTTATGACGGGTGAAGATCTGGTCCCCGCTGCCACGGTCTCTGCTGGGCCGGTTGATGATTTTTAAAATGGTCTAGATGCCCCCTATGTAATACCAACTACAGAACTACCCTTACACCATTCCCCCCATAGTGGTTTTGGTTCTGACTCAGTTCCTCCGAGGAGGTGGGGTGGGATGGGGGGGTGAGGTCAACAAGCACTGCACTTCGAACGTGCTTTCAGTACACATATTGTGGTGGTATTGTTGTGACTGATGTATTTCTTACTATACTGCTTCTCACTTATTAATCATCAATGACTGGTGGTATAGTGCACAGGATAACCCTGGGTATACAACAGAGCGGTGGGCGATGGGTGACTCTTCCTTGCTTGACTTCCTATATAGTGGGAGAGTGCTGGATTCCCTTCCCCAAGCGACTCAAGTATTTATTCTTAGATGGAGAAGGTCCCTCCGATGGATGGGATGGGTGGAGGGTAGCTTCCTACGCCAGTTGGCATTAATGAGTGGCTTCCAGAAGTGGGATGACATAGGGATCTCCATGCTGAGAAACGTCATGTGGGGCACAGTATTAAAATCATTTCAGGAACTGCAGAATGATTATCAGCTACACCGTAGCCAGTTCTGTAGATACTTGCAGATGCAATCTGCCATATCCCTCTCTGTGCGAGATATTCAAGACCTGCCAGAGTTCAACCCGTTAGAGGGCAAACTGTTAATGAGCGATTTAGGTACTCATAAGATAATGCAAATTTATCAATCATTGATCACACATAGTACACCACTCTGCCTGCCCTTAGGGTGGCATGGCAGGGGGACATAGCTATTATTGATGACAATGACTGGACAGAGGCCCCGCGTGGGGCAACAATTTCATCCAGATTTCGCCTAATTCAGTTAAAATAGATCTCCACAGAGCATATTATACTAGATAAGGTTTATGGCGTATGGGTGTAATTGGCTCCATCTTGTACTTTCGTTGTGGGGTTGAAGAGGGCACCTTCCTACAAACTGTATGGAGCTGCGTGGCTTTGACGCGCTTCCGGTAGGGGGAGACATCCTGTCTTGGGGATGTCCTTTCCTGGGATGTCACATTGGTCCCGAAACTACTCTTGCTTCATAGCTCCTCAGGAATAGGAGGTAACCGATATAAAAGACACTTATTATTCCTGGGACTCACGTTAGCGAAACGGGACATCGCCAGACTGTGGAAAGCCACCACATCGCCCTCAGTGGGGGCCTGGAAGAGAGGGATGGATCACTGTATGAGGCTGGAGGTTGCAGTGTTTCAAGCTTGAGGATGCCCGTAAAAACACTCAAAGATATGGCAGCGTTGGGCTGATTATAGAGGTATAGCCCTGGCCCCGGCTCACTCCATAGAGTCTCAACTCGAAACTGAAATACAACACTTTGATGCTGGAACACGATAAATTGCAGGGGGTTCTATGCCGTTTTTGAATAATGATTTTATTGCTGAACGGTGGGGTGTTGGGGAGTGGTTGGGGCAACTGTGCAAGTTGCAGTGTTATCACCGTTCATGGGAATTTACTTTATAATTTCTCATTTCTGTATAAAGGCCATAATGGCCTGGATATTTTGCTAAAACCCAATAACATTTGTTGTGGAAAGCTGACAAGACTAACCTTTCCCAAGAGGGTATTCATTGTCTAAGTGAAAGAACCTGGAAAAGCCATCTGCATTGGCATGGTCACTCTCAGGTATGTGTTCCAATGTAAAGTCCATTCCCTGTAGAGATATGGACCACCTCAACAATTTTGGGTTTTCACCTTTCATTTGCATCAGCCATCTGAGAGGTCTGTGGTCAGTTTTGTACAAGGAGGTGAGTACCAAACAGGTATGGTCTCAGCTTCTTCATGGACCAAACCACAGCTTCCCTTTCAATGGCACTCCAACACTGTTCTCTGGGGACTAACCTCCTGCTAATAAAAGAAAAAGGCCACTCCTGGCCATCATCGTTGGTCTGTGATAGGACTGCTCCCAACCCATGCTCAGAGGCAGCTGTCAGCAAATTGAACTGTTTTGTATAATCTAGAGCTTTTAGAACGGGTGCTGAACACATTGCTTCCTTCAGTGTGTGGAGTAGTGGAGAAGTGTGGCTCAATGGTTAGAGCGGCAGACCCTGATGCAGAGATCTGGCCCGGGACCAGGGTTCAATTCCCGCCTCGGCGGGTCTTGGGCTCAATTTCCTCGGACCTGATAATTCTCGCCTCGGTGCCTATTCTAATCATGGGTCCCACTCTGCAACTCTGGGCAATAGCTTGCTTAATCTCCACAACGGCCCCAACAGCGCTGGGATGCCTGGCTTCACCCTGGGGGTGCCCAGGAGTGGACATTTCACAGGAAAAGGCCAGGAAGGGTTCCACAGCGGTATGCGTACAGCGCCTGGACACCCCTTTGGGGGTATAGGTGCGCTTTACAAGTACAAATTTCATTTCATTTCAGTGTGTCAAAAGCCCTTTGACTACTCACTGTCCAGTTTACTTTCTTGGGTTGTTTGTTGGAGGTCAGTCTGTGAGGTGTGCCACAATAGTATCACACCCCTTCACAAACCTCCTGTAGTACCCAGTCAAGATGAGACTTGAGTCTGGGTGGTTGGAGCTACCCAATCCAGAGTAGTCTGGATCTTGAGCTGTAAGGGTTGAACTTGGCCTCCACCTACTAAGTGGCCCAAGTATACAATAGATCCCTATATGGCACTTGCTTGACTTGTTAGCGAGTCCTGCCTTCTGCAGGTTCTCAAGGACCTTCCCAAGGTGGATCAAGTGATCTTGCCAAGTGGAGCTATAGACAGCAATATCATCAAGATATGCTGCACTAAAATACTCCAGCCCAGCCAGGACTTTGTTCACCAGCCTCTGGAAGTTGCAGGGGAATTCTTTAGTCCAAATGGCATTACAGTTAACTGGTAATGTCCATCTGGGGTGAAGAATGCTGATTTATAATTTGCTCCATGGGTTAGACCAATCTGCCAGTACCCTGATGTCAAATCAAAAGTACTAAGAAATTTGGCTGCCCCCAACCTGTCAACTAGTTTATCTGCTCTTGGAATTGGGTGAGCATCAGTCTTAGTGACTGCATTGAGACCCCTATACTCCACACAAAACCTCAGCTCTGGTTTACCTCCCTTGGAATGAAGTTTTGGGACTAAGACCACCAGGCTGGCCCAGGGACTCTCAGAGTCCCTGGGCCAGCCCAGTCAATCACACCTAATTCCAGCATCTTGCCGACTTCAGATCTGATGCTTTCTTTGACTTGATCGGACTGCCTGTAAATTTTGTTTTTGACAGGTAGACTGTCCCCAGCATCCACATCATGGGTACAACGGGTTATCTGACCAGGAGTCAAAGAAAAGAGCTCATCATACCGGACCCAGGACTTGCCTGCAGTCAGTTTGCTGTTGGGCAGTGAGGGTGTCTAGCAAGACAACTCCCTCCACAGACCCATCTTTAGGGTTATTTGAGAGGAGGTCGGGGAGAGGTTCACTCTTCTTCTTGAGCCTCATCAGTGACCATCAGCATGGTCACGCCAGCCCGTCATGAAAAGGTTTTAGGCGATTTACATGGATGACCCTGTGGGGGCTACCGCAAGTGCCTAGGCCTACCAAGTAGGTGACCTATCCTTTTCTTTATAGCATAGGGTAGGGACCACTCCATTTGTCCTGGAGGGCCCTAGGTGCCACAGGCTCCAAAACCCATACCTTCCACCCTGGTTGGAACTGCACCAGTGCAGCCTTTTGGTCAAACCATTGCATCTGGAGCTCCTGTCGTGCCTCAAGGTTCTTTTTTGCTTTTTCCATGTATTCAGCCATCCTGGAACGAAGGGCAAGCACATAATCCACAATGTCCAGTTTGGGCTCTTTGAGAGGATTCTCCCAGTCTTCCCTCACTAGACTCAGTGGGCTCCTCACAGGATGGCCAAACAGAAGCTCAAAGGGACTAAAGACCACTCCTTTCTGAGGCACCTCTCGGTAAGCAAAAAGCAGGCATGGCAAAAGGACAGACCATCTCCTCCTGAGTGTTTCAGGAAGTCCAGGGTCTTGTTGAATTTCTCAACCAGATCATTGGTTTGTGGATGATATGGGGTAGTGTACTTGTAAGCCATACCATATTTGTTTCATATTGCTTTTAGGTAATCAGACATGAAGTTACTACTTCTGTCTGACACCACCTCCTTAGGGAAACCCATTCTTGTAAAAATACTCAAGAGGGCCCTGGCCACTGCAGGAGAAGAGACAGTCCCAAGGGGAATTGCTTCAAGATACCTGGTGGCATGATCTACAACCAGCAGTATATATCAGTTTCCTGATGCTGTCTGAGGGTCAAGGGGGCCAACAATGTCAATCCCTAGCCTTTCAAAGGGAACCCCAACCACTGGTAGTAGGATTAAGGGGCCCTTTGGTTTGCTACCTGTATCTCCACTGCCACTGGCTTGACAGGTAATACAGGAGTTGCAAAATTCCTTCAATTTATGGTACATTTGGCCAGTAGAAATGGGTAACCAACCTACTCCAAGTTTTAGTATGGCCTAGCTAGCTGACTGAGATAAATGGTTCTAGATCTGTTACCATGATTTCCTTGGGAAGTCAGAGTTGTCATGCTCTAGGGTTGCCCAGACCATTGGTCACTCTTTAGGTTTAGAGGTGCTAGTGGGGCCACTGTGAGCTAGCAGGACTATCGGCCAACATATCCTGAGGGGGTGCATAGAATCAGTCTAGCACCATCCCAACGTTTATGTTGTCCAAACAAACATACAGTTCTGACTGAGAAAGTGGAAAGCGTACGACATGGCCTGCCAACATTGGTAGATTGGTTTCTTATTTAATAGATCGCCTAAGTAGTTCTCTCTTGCATACCCAGAGACCCCTACACACCACCTAACCGGAGACGTCCATGGTGGTAGGGACTATCCTCCTCAGCTGAATAAGTAACCCCTGTGTATTGGCTGTAGGTTGTTCAAGCTTGAACTTTTCAAAGGATTATTCCCATTGTGTTACCCTCTCTGAATTCCATTTCAGAATTATGTCTGACACCGAAAACGCAGCAGCACTTAATCCTGAGAACTGCAGACATCTGGTTACTCAGAAACTGCTACAATATGGGTCTCACACTTACGGGTGGAGATGTAAGCTTCGTGGTTGAGGCTCACAAAGTATTTAGGACAGAGGTATTGTATTCAGGAGTTACACTCCCGGCAGCAGACAACACAACAGGGTTATTTCACAACTACACACAAGATGAAGTTCCAAATAACTATACACCATATAAAGAAATAGAAATACCTTTAACATACCAAGAACACAGAAACTGGCTTGATGGCGCCATACCACACACAACAGAAAATGTTAGACTATGTCCCATTAGCAATGAGGGAGCAACATGGCAAGTCTTAGCCGGCTACACACCGCTTCCTACTGTCAATAATTTATCAGCAGTACAATTGCGTCGCCCATACAGACATTTAGTGACAATATACAGATGTTTACCACAGTTCGTTATGCGAACATTAACACTAAATCCTGCGCGGACTGCTCAAGCTGCACAACCACAATTGGCTACACCGGCCATTAGCCCACAAACACAATGCAGTCATGAGTAAGGTTCCCATCAGGCAGGAGGAGATTCCGTTCTGGATTGCACAAAACACAAACCAGCTTGAAGCAGTGTTTCCCCAAATGGGACCCCAGGAGAAACACAGGATTTTAACAATTTGCTTGCCAACGGGGATGGCTCCCCCTGTGGAAGACTGTGCCACTTGGGGCACAGTTTAAGCTGCAGTAAATACCAGAACACATGGTGCCCCTTCATTAACTTGTCAGAGGTGCTTACACAGATTTAGAATGATTATGGAGCAGCACCTGCCCTGGATTTGGGGATGAAACTGGTAGGCAATTTTGCCGTAGTATCCGCCATAATGTTAAGTAACATTAAGGAGGAAGCAGCAGTGTTGGCTATACGCCAGCGTCTAGGGGATTTGGGTCCAGGACAACAAGCGCGCTAATTACCTAAAATTATCGAAGAAACCTATGCAACACTTGGTAGAGATAATTTGAGAGCTAAACCAGGTAAAACACAACTGAAGACCAGTTTTGAAAAAAACAACTCAAAGCAAGCACCCGAGTTTTCCACAAAGAATAAGTGGGATAATAAGAAAAATAAAGACAAAATTAAATCATGGGGTGGGTCTCCTCAACAGGAAGCCACAGAGAAGCACTATAATCTGTGTAATCGTCATAATATTAGACCGCCTGACAGGAATCAGGATAATGATACATGTTCATCTTGTTACTTTCATGAGTCATCCAAAAAACGTTCGGAGAGAGGTGGATGGCCAGAGGGCAGATCGGAGGAGTACGTGAAACCGAAGGAGGACTCAACGCTCATCTGACTACATAATAAAACAGGAAGATTAACCTAAAACATCCAAGCCTCAATTAAAAAAAAAGGTGATTGTACTTAAGGTCAAGCATGCCACGGAAACGGAGGACACTGCTTCTGAACGGGGAGTGGGCTCTGACCATGCTGGACAGCACGGCAGTGGTCACAACAGTTTGCCAGAACCTGATGGATTGTCTCATCAATAGCGTTGAGTGACCATATCCAGGTGGAAACACTTGAAACATGGGTAAGTGTTCCGCATCAGTTATACAGGATGCAACTCCAGAGGGAGGGGGACATATAAAGATCCATTAAAGTTCTCTTTTGGGAGAACTTGTCTTTGGCTATGACATTCTCTTGGCCGAAAAGGATTGGTCACCAGAACGCGTCATGGACTGCTTTAATAGAGAAATGGTAATTTATCCTGCCTTCTCTGACCTCGTTCCAGGACACTTAAAACATTCATATGCTCAGGAGTGGGCGTTAGAGCAAGCTCCGGCATTATATCACAACCATGTGGGGTGGGATGACAGTTTTCCATATCATGAAATACCACTGAGGTCAACCCCACAACCCCTAAGACAATACCCCATTAAGAATGAGGCTAAAAAGCAAGTTAGGGAAATTCTCCAACAACTTGAATACACGGATGTAATGGAAAGTTGCACTTCATCAATGAATAATACCTTGTTTCCTGTGATGAAACCAGATCATTCATATAGTCTAGTATTAGATTACAGACACTTAAAGATAGCTACTCACACTTTTGCAGTACAAAACGAGCCCAGCACGGCACCAATGAACAACATAGTGCGGAAAAAATACAGACACTAGACATCTCAAATCAATTTTTCTGCCAAAATATATCGCCTGGAAGCAGGTACTTAACTGCATTCTTCACGCTAGGCTCTCTGAGGCAATTCTGTTGATTGCCTCAGGGGTATAAGAATAGCCCTGGGATGTTTTCAGCTAGAGTAACAGAGCTATAACAATTCTTTTCACGGCCAGGCATGGTCCTATGTCGAATATATTTATCTGACAGACGATGACCTATCGGTACACTTGACAAGAGCAGAATGCATAATTGTGGGATTACTCACAATGGCTACAAATTTTACTTTAAAAAAATCAAATATTGCTCACCTCAACGTCATGTTTCTGGGATATGAGCTGTTGAGTGAAGGCAAAAGCCATGCAACACATTTCCTAGAGAAGTGTCCGCTCTTACAACCTCCAAGTACGTTGAAAAGATTACAAACCATATTGGGATTCCTAAATTTTGGCAGAACATACATTCCAGATTATGCAGAACGGGTTAAACCGTTCTACGACTTAATGCACAAGTTACTAACTTGTGTAACGATATATCTGTAAGAGACAGTAGTTAGTGACAGATTCCTTACCTTAGAATATCCCCAGGCATCAGGCTGGATCCGGAAAGTTTTTTGCGTAGCAGTACCCTTGCGCGTCGGTAGGCGGCGTCGTGCGGCTCCGCGTCCGTCGTCGGCGTCGTGATCGGCCGGGATGACGTCGCGGGCAGTACTTAGACGCCGCCCCTGCGCGCTGACGTCAGTTCTGTACACGACTTTCCGCGCCAGGAACGCAGAGCCATGCAAGAAGCTGACATAGGTGTCTGAAAAATACTAGGGCCCTGAAAGGGATGTCCTTAACCCTAGAAATCAGTTCGCAGAACGGGGAGGATGGGTGGGGCGGTAAGGAATCTGTCACTAACTACTGTCTCTTACAGATATATCGTTACACAAGTTAGTAACTTGTGCATCTGAAAGAGACACGTTAGTGACAGATTTCTTACCTTAGAGTAGATACCCCAGCAATACCAACCCCGGTGGTGGGTCTGCGAACAAAGATCAGACAAGGAAGTCCCGGAGGACAGAACGGCCAAAGAAGCCGTCCCTCCGGACCTGACTGTCAAGGCAGTAATGCTTTGTAAACGTGTGCAGCGAGGCCCACGTAGCTGCCTGACAGATATCCTGCAGCGGAACACCACGGCCCAAAGCCGTGGTAGCAGCCGTTGCCCTGGTGGAATGGGCACGCAGCCCAACAGGAGGCTCCTTCTTAGCCAAAGAATAGCAGGCCTTGATGCACAAGGTAACCCAGCGGGAGATGGTTCGTTTGTGCACCGCCCGACCTTTTGGCGCCCACGTAGCCAACAAAGAGCTGGTCATCCACCCGGAAGTGTTTGGTGTGGTCGATATAGAAGGAGAGCGCACGTTTTGGGTCCAGACGGTGGAGCCTCTCTTCCTCTCTGGAAGGATGCGGAGGCGGAAAGAAGGTAGAGCAAAGTGATGGTCTGCCCAATGTGGAAGGCAGTAACCACCTTTGGCAAGAAGGACGGACGCGTCCTAAGAACAACCTTGTCTGGATGGACAGACAGAAAGGGAGGTTTGCATGATAGAGCCTGGAGCTCACTCACCCGCCGAGCGGAGGTGATGGCCACCAGAAAGGCTGTCTTCAGAGTCAGAAGACGAAGAGGACAGTTATGTAGAGGCTCAAAGGGAGCGCACATTAAAAAGGTAAGAACCAAGTTCAAGTCCCACTGAGGCATCACAAACGGAACAGGAGGGAAGAGGTGTGTAATGCCTTTTAAGAACCTGTTAACAACAGGGGACTTGAAAAGGGAGGGCTGATCAGGGAGCCTGAGGAAGGCCGAGATAGCACAGAGATAACCCTTGATGGTACCCAGGGCAGAACCCTGTTGGGCCAGAGAAAGAAGGAACAGAAGGACCTCAGAAAGAGGGGCAGAAAGGGGGTTCACAGCCTTTGCTGTGCACCATGCCACAAATTTGTTCCACCTGCAGGCGTATACCACCTTAGTGGAGGGACGCCTGGCTGCCAGAATCACATCACAAACTTCGGGAGGCAAGTCGAAAGGAATCAACTGCCGCCGCTCAATCTCCACGCAAGCAGGTGGAGGCTGGACAGGTTCAGGTGGAGGACCGTCCCCTGCTGCTGCGACAGAAGATCCTCCCGAAGAGGCAGACGGATCGGGGATCTACGCTCATACTGAGTAGCTCGGGATACCAAACTCTTCGAGCCCAGTCCGGAGCCACAAGAATGACTTGGGCCCGGTCGTGCCGAATCTTCTTCAACACTCTGGGTAGAAGTGGTATAGGCGGAAAGGCGTACAATAGACCGCAACTCCACTCGCGAGGAAAAGCGTCGCCGAGCGAGTGCCGCCTTGGAAATTCCAACGCGCAGAACTGATGACATTGCGCGTTCTCTTCGGTGGCGAATAGATCTAACCAAGGCTCTCCCCACTGTAGAAAGAGTCCTTGCGCCACTTCCGAGTGAAGACACCATTCGTGATCCATCATGCACCTGCGGCTGAGTTCGTCCGCCCTGGCGTTCAGGGAACCTGCCAGGTGTTGAACCATCAGGAACATGCCCTGATGTTCCAGCCATGTCCAGAGGCGCAGAGCCTCCTGACAAAGGGTCCACGACCCCACCCCGCCTTGTTTGTTGCAGTACCACATGGCGGTGGTGTTGTCTGTGAACACCTGCACTACCTTCCCTTTGACAGAGGGAAGGAATGCCTTGAGTGCAAGTCGGATCGCCCGGAGCTCCAGAAGGTTGATATGGAGCCGGGACTCCGCCGGAGACCAGAGGCCTCTGATCTCCGCCTCTCCCATGTGACCGCCCCATCCCAGAAGGGACGCGTCCGTCACAACTGTGTGCTCTGGCTGGGGAAGGGAGAGGGATCTGCCCATGACCCATTGCCGGTTCGAGAGCCACCACTGCAACTGTTTTGCAGTCCCCACCGAGATCTGGACGTGATCGGACAGGTTGCCCTGGTGCTGCGCCCACTGGAACTTCAGGTCCCACTGCAGAGCCCGCATATGCCATCTGGCATGATCGACCAGCAGGATGCAGGAGGCCATGAGGCCCAGCAGCCTCAGGGTCATCCGTACCGAAACCCAGGATAAAGGCTGAAAGATCGGAATCATAGCCTGAATATCCCGGACTCGCCGTTCGGGAGGATAGGCCCGAAACTGCGTCGTGTCCAGAACTGCTCCGATGAAAAAGAGCTGTGGAGAAGGAACCAGATGCAACTTCGGCACATTGATGGAGAACGCCAGCGAGTGCAGGAGTTCGGCCGTAGTCTGGAGGTGGGAGACGACTGCCTGGGACGAGCCCGCCTTCAGCAGCCAGTCGTCGAGGTAGGGGAAGACTGAAACCCCTGCCCGGCGCAGATGAGCTGCGACCACCGCCATCACTTTCGTGAACACCCGAGGGGCAGTGGTAAGGCCAAAGGGGAGCACGGTGAACTGAAAGTGCTCGAGGCCTACCGTGAACCGTAGGTAACGCCGGTGGGCCGGCAGGACGGGGATGTGGAAATAAGCGTCCTGCAAGTCCAACGCTACCAGCCAGTCTCCAGGGTCGAGGGCAGTCAAGACCTGAGCTAGGGTGAGCATCTTGAACTTCTCCTTCCGGAGGAAGCGATTGACGTTCCGGAGGTCCAAGATAGGACGCATGTCCTCCTTGTCCTTTTGGGCACCAGAAAGTAGTGGGAGTAGCAACCACGCCCTACTTCTGGGGTCGGAACATGCTCGATGGCCCTCTTGGCCAAGAGGGCCGTGACTTCCTTCTGTAGAAGCACCAAGTGATCCCCTGACATGCGGTGGAATTGAGGTGGCATGGCTGGGGGGTGGTCTCGAAGGGGAGGGAGTAGCCCTTCGGACAATGTCCAAGACCCACCTGTCCGAGGTGATGGGACGCCAGTGGTGAAGGTGATGGCGGACCCTGCCCCTACTGGCGTGCTGTGCACCTGAAAGGAGGGACTAGGAGGTCTTGGAGGCCGCGGACGGGTTGGAGGTGGTGGCCTGACCCGCACGCTGGTTGCCCGAACCGCCACGGCGGTATCCACGTCCTCGGCCACGCGAAGGCGCTTGCTGCGCGGGCCGTTGGCCGGGCTGTTGACGTGACTGGGCGCCCTCCCGTGGCCACGAAAGGGGCGAAAAGCAGACGTGAGCGGAGGGCGCACAACAGCAAGGCCCAGGGACTTAGCAGTAGCCCGCGAGTCCTTGAAACGCTCCAGCGCATGGTCTGCCTTTGAACCAAAAAGACCGACTCCATCAAAGGGCATGTCCATGAGTGTATTCTGGACATCCCCCGAAAAACCAGTGGTCCTCAGCCAGGCGTGGCGACGCAGCGCCACCGTCGTTGCAAGCTATCTGCCCAGCGAGTCGGCGGTATCAAGGCCACAGCGGATGGTGTATTTAGCCGCATCACGCCCTTCCGCAATGGCGCGGGTAAGCAGTGTCTGGACCTCCTCAGAACACTGCGGCAAAACAGTCGCCACCGAATCCC
Organism: Calotriton arnoldi; assembly: GCA_963921515.1. NCBI lineage: Eukaryota > Metazoa > Chordata > Amphibia > Caudata > Salamandridae > Calotriton > Calotriton arnoldi. The sequence continues at coordinate 743,679 of CAWUFW010000663.1, forward strand.
ACAGGGAGTGGGTATATCGGCCCAAGAGGCAAGCGGTGTTGACAGACCGCAAGCCAGCCCTGGAGGAAGAGAAAGCCTTCTTCCCAAAGTGGTCCAGGCGCTTGGATTCCCTATCCGGAGGGGCGGTAGGGAAGGCGGTTTGGGAGGCAGAGGCTTGGACAACCAAGCTCTCAGGGGTGGGGTGTTGGGAGAGAAACAGGGGGTCGCCCGGAGCAGGGCGATGGCGTCGGGCCACGTTCCTATCCACAGGAGCCCCTGTGGTGGGCTTGGACCAGGCACCCAAAAGAACGTCAGTGAGGGCATCATTGAACGGCAACACAGTCTCCGAAGAGGAGGCCGCCGGCTGAAGCACCTCAGTCAGGAGGTTAGTCCTGACGGCCACAGTAGGCAACTGGAGATTCAAGGCTCCAGCAGCTCTACGCAACACCGTTGCAAAATTAGCCCCCTCCTCCGTAGCCACGGGAGGAGACAGCATGCCAGAGTCAGGGAGGTGTCCAGACCACTGGCATCCCCAAGTTCCTCAACCCAGTCCGGGTCAAACTCGCACTGTTGTGTGAGAGGGTCCTCAGACCCCTCCCAGCTCTCCTGGTCCTCCTCAGGTTCATAATATGGAGGAGGAGGGACATTAGGGACCCAAGGTCTCATCGGCGCCGGAACCGGCGTTGGGCGACGTCGGTCCGGCTCCATGTCCGGAGCCGGAGAGAGCCGGGGAACGACACCGTCCGGAGCCCCGGACGGCGTCAGGAACGGCACCGGGGACATCGGCGGAGGCGGAGTTAGGTCAACCGGTGTCGATGGGGGTTGCGGCACCACCGGAGCCGGGATCGAGGTCGGGGCCGGAGCCGAGGCCGGGATGAAGGCTGGTGGGACAGGCGACGCCGGGACCGGAGTCGACGGCGACGCCGGAGCAACCCCATCAGGGCCCGCGGGGCCCGAAGGCGCACCGGAGGGACCTTGAGGCCCGAAGAGGCGGGCCATGGCCGACAGGAACTCCTGTACTTGGGCCGGAATCGCCCCCGAACCCGGGAAGGACGGGTAATGCGGGGGTGACTCGACAGGCACGTCCGGGGCCGCGGGGGGCGGGAACGGTGCCGACAGGGGCCTCAGCCGAGTCGCGAGACCGGCGAGGCGAAGTCTTAGAGCGATGACGCCGCTTAGACTTCTTGTGCTTCGACTTACCGGAGGAGCGCGAAGACTTGGATTCCGACGAACGATGGGGGCTCCGCGACCGGCCCCTCGACCTCTCCCGTGAACGGGGCTTGGTGCGGCGCGGAGCCGACTGCCGGACCTCGAGCAGCTTTCGAGACCGCTCTCGCAAAGCCTTCCCGTGAAGTTTCCGGCAGTCAGGGCACGACTTCGTGTCGTGGTCTCAGCCGAGACAGAAGAGACACTCGAGGTGCGGGTCCGTGATGGACATCATACGGGCACAGACCTCGCAGGGCTTAAAGCCGGGCATCCCTACGACATCTTAGGAGTCGTGAAGACTCGTAGAAGAAAACAGTGAAAAATTCACAAAAAAAGGTAGTCAAAAAGTGACTAGGGCACTGCTCTTCCCGGATCTGCGCTTACTGGCGCGGAAAAAGAAGAACTGACGTCAGCGCGCAGGGGCGGCGTCCAAGTACTGCCCGCGACGTCATCCCGGCGATCACGACGCCGACGACGGACGCGGAGCCGCACGACGCCACCTACCGACGCGAAAGGGTATTGCTACGCAAAAAACTTTCCGGATCCAGCCTGACGCCTGGGGATATTCTAAGGTAAGGAATCTGTCACTAACGTGTCTCTTTCAGATATGTCCGGACTTTTTAAGTACACATTGGACACAGGAACACAAAAATATTTTGCATTCCATACAAGTTGACATGCTAGCTTCAAAACACTTACACACATGTGTAAACGCAACAAACCTGGTGATCGGCGTAATCCCGGGGTCATCAGGTTATATCTACATTCAATGACGGTGACACTGTACCAACTGCATATAAATTGCATCTATATATTAATGCTGAAATGTGTTTTGCACTGACATAAAAAATACTAACAGCAGTACAGACTGCTGTGGTGAGGGAACGGGCCTTGGCTCAGGGTAAACGAATCATTGTCGTGACTTCAGTGCTGACACTAGAGGCCGTCACAAGAGCAAGCATTCCAAACGTTAAAGCATTACATCCACGATGGACACAATGGGCTAACTCCCTCACTGCAACCGATTCAGACTACAGATTCAACTCTACATTACAAACACAAGCATTTCTGCAATATGAACACGAACATCCTCTGCCTAATGAAATAATGCCTCTAGATCAGTAGGATTACATCATCTATACTGACTGTTCTGCTCAGCATGCCGTAGGGACAAAGCATCAATACTCAGCAGCGTGCACAGCAGTAAAGGGGCACATGCAGGGTGGAGAATTCCATCCTGAGAAAACCTACACGCAGTCACTCAGTGACTGCACCGCACGGTTGGCTGAACTTAGGGCTTGAATACTGGCACTTGAAAACACGGATCCCGGATTCCCCATAGTGTGTGATTCATATTGCTGTATCCAGTCCTACAATGAATATCTACACCGCTGGATCCAGAATGGATTCAGAGATTCAAAAGGATGCACAATAAAGCACAAGATGCTTTAGGAACAGGTGGCAAAACTGAGAGATTGCTTGCCACAGACTCATGGCATACACACACTGAGTCACCAGCGTGTTGGCGTACACATTGCAGGGAATTCATTGGCTGATGAAGCTGCTAAGGCATCAGTGCAAACTGCTGCAGTCGCTGCAATTACTCGTTGAAGTGCAAGGATAGAAAGAGACATGGTGGCTGTCAATGAAGCATGCAACGACACCCACCTACCGAAAGGCTTTCCACTCAAGTACTCCTACAAGTTAGATGCGCAAAATATACCATTTGCACACATTCCTGGAGTGGGGGATAGAGGAATACCAAATTCAGACCAAAGGTTAGGTTTAATGCTAGCTGCACATGAGGGTCTAGCATCTGCACATGCAGGGGTGGCTGCTACAATTTCACTACTGCAACAAAGCTACTGGTGACCAGGTCTCTATAAACAGACTAAGGACTTTGTCCTTAAATGCAACATCTGCCAGCAGATGAAGGGTTCCACCATGGCACATCCACCACAGAAACCTCTACTGACTTCAAACAAGCCTCTGGCTTGTGTTTACTTGGACCATTGCAAACCTTTGTCATCAGATGGGGTTTACAAGCACATCTTGGTAGCAGTGGATTCCTGCTCTCTATTCCTGTGGGTATGGCCACAGCGGTCGGCTGACACCCGAACTGTTATAAAGGATCTGCAAGTCTTTATCAGGACATAAGCAGTTGGCACATTCCATTTCGATCAGGATCCGGCGTTCACCTCCAGGACTTACAAAGATGCAATAGGAAGTTTGGGTGTGACCCTGCGTTATTCTGCCCCGTACCATCCTGAGGGAAACGCGGTCATGGAGAGAACAAAAACAGGACATAAAGCAGTCTTTAACAACTAGGGTTCTAGGCTCAGGTCGCAGTTGGATCCATCATCTATATGGGGTCCAAAGGGCACTTAATCTGCCTAGAAAATCACTGGGTGGTTGCACTCCCTATGAGATCCTGTTTGGGGTGAAAATGTGGGTCCCAGACCTTGACAATCCCAGCACAGTGTAGGTTGAAACACCATTTGACATAAATGAATGTCTGGCTGTTTTACAGGAACTGAACAGATTCCGGGATGAACAAAGCAACATTCAAGTAAAACACATCGTCACTGGTGAAGTGAAGAAGTGTCTGCAACCTGTGGTTAGATCCTGAAGATTGGGGATCTCGTCAGGGAGAAAATTGTGGCCAAGAAAGAATTCGGGCAATCCCACAGAGCTCCTGTACCTGTCCTGGCTGTTGAAGATACCAGAACTGTACTTCTTCTGCCTCTTGCTGGCTGCAGAAAAAAGAGATTTGTCTCCAGTGATCTGATAAAACGGCACTATGTGGCCGATTCTCAACAGTAGGCCACATGGGCTCCTGGGAAGGTACATTCCTCCTCCAACTACCCTACAGGAAGTTCCTATGGAAGCTTTAGTCAATGAAGAAGCTTCATCTCCCTGGCTGGGGATAGCAGAAAACAACAATGAAGTATCCCTTCTACCTATTACTGCAACAACTACTATAGAAACACAGATTTCAATTTGGAATCCTGACACGAATGCTGTCTACATCAATGTACCACAGATCGAGTCATCTCCCGGTTCTACAAAACCTGCAGAGCTTCCAAAAATAGTTCAGACTGCCTCTGGCTACTTCATCATCTTGATGATTTTTCCTCTAATTCATCTGATCCACCAGCACCGCCATCTCTACCATTTCGGATGAGACTGCTTGTTTTCCATCTTTGACTGAAAAAGACATACTTTGTTCCTCTATGGTTATACCCTTGGATTACAATGGCATTACTTTACCTGGTCCTTTGGATTGGTTTTGTGACCATCATTTTCTTGCTTTTGAATGGAAACTATCTCTCAGAACGCTCTCTGGTACAATTGGTGAACATGGTTCTAAAACCACGATCGTCATCACACAAAGAACAAAAAGACCTTTCCCTGCCGAACAATTCAGCTGTTCCAGTTTCTGATGGGTTTATATATATTAGATAGGGTATCGTATGACGTGTATGGCCCCACAGACCTTTTACAAATTCCATATTTGTTTAAATTATCATTGAATGACATTATCACGCCTAGTGCGGTCTCTGATGATTGGGATAGTGATAAAAAGCATAAAATGCTAGAAGATCTAGGACATTATACTGTGTTTTTTCATATGATTGTCCTGGTACCACCTTATAACGCCCAACAATGCAGGAGCGAAGATATGCCCAGTCCGCTAGCCCTGCCCTGGCAGCTACCACCTATATCACACAAAGAGATAGCCGCCAGGAACACAGGGAGAAGGTGGGGGTAAAAGAGGGTAACCCAAAGGGTCGTCACTGGCGCTCCAAATTCCCCTGTTCTAACTGCAACTGGTCGGAAAAGGGCCCACGTACTCTAAGAGGAAACAAAAAACAGAAACATGGATTAAGAGTAATCCCAATTGCCATCACTCATTAACATGCATGGTCAGGCACTGCTTGGCGCAGGAACAGATAAACTCTTACCCGTACTACGAGCGCAAGTTGTTCCTCTGGCTAAGAAATCGAAAAATAGGAACTCCACTTCAAAACGAAGAAAAGCAAAAACTGAGTCCAAGGATTTTTAGCCCAATCGGGTTATAAAAAATGACCCAAATGCTTTAAACGTACTGCGAATGACCTAGATAGGTCATTAAACATCCAGGAAATACTCCAAGTGGCTAGTGCAAGGATCAGGTACCCGCTTACCCGATGTGCGAGAACTCCAATGCCTGACACTGACCGCGATTCCACAGCTGCGGTACGAGAATCCACAAAGTCCGGGGAAAGAAAAGAAAACAAATGAACAGAAGTCTCCACCCCACTCGCAATCCTGCGAGAGGCTGTAGTCCCAAGGGAAGAAGCTGCAACAAGACGCTGGTCCGACGAACAGGAAGTTTAAATGCTGAGGCGAAGTCCTTCCGGGCACCGAGACCGGGGAGTGAAACCAAGCAAGGATTAGCAGCTGACGGTCATTTTTATACCCCCTGCCTGCGCGCCAATCCGCGCGCGCACCAGCAGTCCTGACCATGAGGATAAAGAGAGGACAAAAGGTAGGGAACAGAGAGGGAAATATGTACGGGCACCCAATAATCCCCAACAATGATGATCTGTACAAAGGTACATCTTACTATGATGAAATGTTCAGTTTTCAACATTATGGTCATCATTTTCTGAATAAAGCAAGTTCTCCACATGCTCTTTTCCATTACACACAAAGGGAACATTGCCCTACACCACCACAGGGCACTTCAAAAACATTTGCACAGATGTTTGCTTATTTTTCTGGCTATGATACATTTGACCCAGTGTCTTATTATTATATTACACCATCACCTGCAAAGAAAAATATGCTGACAGACACCAAGCGGATATACTCTGCTTCCTTTCTTTCCCAGCTGTCCACAAAGGGTTTGACTTTTGGAGGGACGATATAAATACAAAATCAATTTGGGGGACAAAAGATTGGCAGGTTCAGGGGAATGAGGCTTAGTTTAGAGCATGCTTTATACCACAACAAAAGATTTTCCTGAACAAAACTGTGCAACAAATGTCATGTCTTGGTTTAGCTAAAATCGAGGATTTGAACACACCACGCATTCCCACATTTGCACGTTTTGAAAACTGGCAGCAGTTTATAAAATACAAGGAGGAAACAATAGACACCATGCTACGCAATGGCATGTACAATTCATCAGACACCAATTGGAGGGAATGGCTAGTTTGGGCGTTAGATACTAACAGATGTCAAGCACGGTTCCTGGGTAACACCAAAGGTTTTAAGATCAGCAGGCCTGACCTGTGTTACGTGCAGACAGCACACTAGCGGGTGCAGACAACTTACAGTGTTGGGAAATTGTGCCTTGATTGGCTAAACACCTCAACATTGTCTCAGGTGAAACAACACTTGTCCCTTATATCTAATGACCTGGAACTACGGGACTTCTTGTAAGGTCCTTGAACACCACATCAAAGATGCTTCTTGTATGCCATATACAATGAAAAATTGTAAGTTTCTCAGCAGGAGGCTGCTAAAAGACTGCACAAAATTGACAGGGCCAATTTAGAAAAGGCTCTAGTAGTGGTTGACAATGGTATGACCCCCTTGTCCTCGAGAATGTATTCCTTGGGGAACATAGTGTCGTCGGCAACAGACATTATACAACACGATATGTCCCCATTACAATATGGGCAGTCACAGCTTAGGTCTATTTTGCTGTTGAGCTGGACACTTCAGACACTACGTTCTAGCTGCGTGCCATGGCGACATAGTAATACCATAAGCCAGTTTTCACCTTACGAAACAGCAAATACTCATGGTACGTAAAGATGAGACACTATGCTATACATGGAAAAGTTAAAGAAGTTACCTTTCACCATTGCTGAAACACCTTCAGTGGATTGGCTAATCCACTGGTTCGTTACTCTAACGATTTCGATGTTCCATTTTCCATACTGTCTACAATATCACCAAGTGGGCAGATATGAAGCGTTAGGGGAAGGGTATGTACATGGGTATTGGGAATTGCCTTTCAAATTCTGTTGTCGGAATAAGGAAACTGAATTTTTCTTAGTGGTTCCGGCTGCAAGAATACTTTAAGTGAATCCTTAGTGTGCAAGGACGTTTCGCTTCATGGGGCTTGTACTGCTTCTGTAGCAAACTTGTCTTTCTACTTGAAAGGTTCCCCAGCGGTAACTATTCGTCTGGCTTTCAGATTGCTCTCCAATGGGAGATATTTGATGCTGAACGATCTAGGTTGCTGAGGTACAAGGCTGGGCAGAGCCTATCTGGTCACGGTTTCTTCTTTGTCATTTGTTGTACACAAGTACTGTTTCCAACTATTCGTACAGTTAGGGAGGCAACGCTTTTTGCCTTCCATAAAACCTTCGAATATGCACTTTGATGTCTTCAACAGACTGAAAGCCTTACTGTTTCAGAAAGACGTGGCCTTAACATCTACAAAGGAGACGTTTGATCTTCAAGTTGCAAGTTCCTCTTCAGAGATACAGTCGCTGCTCCACACTAACTTCCCACTTCATTTTGGAGAACTGATGCACCAAATTTTTAACATGTCTGATACTGCAGGAGTAGCACACGTTTTTAAAAGTATAGACTCTGGTTTGGTTAGCACCATCAAGACGGTCTTCAGAGTCATTCCATCCTTCATATACTCCGTGCTCAGAAGCATATCTGGAGGTCTACCGCTGGTCCAGCTCCTGATTGTCCACACTGTGTTTTTAAATTTTCTGCTCCGCAATGGATGTCCCATTTCTAAATTGAATGAACTGGCACTACCATATGTGCTCTTGGGCCGGGAACGCATGGTACAGTGCTTCGGTGCACCTTTGCTTCAGGAACTAAATGAGCATTGGTTCTTGTTTTTTTTGTCCTGTGTGGCTTCACTGTGTGCAGCCCATATTCTGCTGTCTGCTGTGAACTTTAGAGTGTGTCTTGAACTTGTGCCTAGCAACACAACTGGTCCAGTCTGTGGATATAGAAGTACTGGTGGACTGGGGGGAACTGGGCGGGCCTTGATGCCTGGGAGGAGGCAGGGGTGAGGGTGGTGGGGGATCTCTTTCAAGACTCTGAGATGCTCCCCTTTGATGACTTCCACACTGAGTTCAGGGCTCGAAAAATCACAAAAAATGCACTAGACCTGCAGGTCTAGTAACCTACAAAATCTCCTCGACCTAACTGAAATGCACTTGACCTCTGACTCTGAAAGCAGAGCAAATGTGACAAGTTAACAAGATTTAGAAGCATTTTTATTGCTCATTTACTTTGTGAGCAATAAAGATGCCTTTAAATCTTGCTATCTTGTCACATTTCCTCTGCTTTCAGAGGCAGAGGTCAAGTGTCAGTTTGTCTTCCTACTCGCCGGAAAGGGCGAGTAGGACCTAAAAATAGCTCGTCCTGAATTAATCTGACTCGCAAATGCGAGCGGTCGAGTGAATTTTTCGAGCCCTGGAGTTGACCTACCCCGAGGCCACTTTCTCCTGCACAGGGCCCTCACCTTGACACGAAGGAAACACTGGGGGTGTAGGTCTTACGGAAACACGAGCACAGGACTGCTGCCGATAAGTGGCTCTATCGGCAGGTAGGATGAAAACGGTTTCTTGCCTCTATAGGGCGATACGCCGCAACATTCAGAAACACATGGAGCGCTGCGACTGCAGTCGGAAGAGGACTTGGGAACCCTGATCCCTGAGACGGATTGGGAGACCATAGTAGAGAGGACCCCGAAAGCCTTGCGCAATGCGCGGTTCAAATTAATCAATTATTATATCCTACATAGGGCGTATCTTACCCCAATGCGAACTAGAAGATACTTCCAAGTGGAGACTGCAGCTTGTCCCAGATGCGGGGAAAGAGAAGCACACATACTACATATGCTCTGGGACTGCCCCAATCTGAGTGCATTCTGAGAGGGGGTACTACACATAGTGGGAACTATCACAAACAAGGATATCCCTCATACCCCAGGCCACTGCTTACTGGGCTGCTTCCCACATGCAGCCAAAACCAATGTTACAGGGAAATTTCAGGATCTTACATATGTCCTAGCCAAACGGGAAATCACTAGGAACTGGAAGTCGACGGGGGGGACCAAGGGTGGGAGCATGGAGAATGGAATTTGAAAAAGGGGCGAGCTCTGAAGGGAGAATTCTTTTGAAAGAAGCTCGATGGGGTACAGGCACACCGGACAAGGCAAGGGCCTGGGGAAGACTAGTTGATGAGTTAATAGCATTTGATCCGGAAGCGGAGGTGGCAGACACCCAGCGTCCCCAGTCACCAGGGCGGGGGGAGAAGAGCACGACCGCGTAGGTGACAGCCGCCTCCTTGAACCTACCCCTTTCTAACCTGCGACTATAACGTGTCTGAGACGACAAGCAGTGAACCCTACTGCATGACTACACAATACCCAGACTGCTAACCTTAAGCTGATGCGACTCATGGGGGGGTGGCAGGGGAGAGAGTTGGAATATTAACAACTTAACTCTAGAGGGATGATGGTAATGTATCACCACCTTTATGCATGATATATAATGAACATTGGATGCATTAGAAGTAACTGTATAAAACCCCAATAAAATCTGGTTTTAATAAAATAGAACTGGTGGACCCCTTAAATGCCCATTTGTATCGATCTCTCCTGTATGCAGTTGCTTCTGAACGCATTCTACGTGCCCTCCTGGGATGCTTCAGCTCCTGGTGAATTGGATCTTGGCTCTGCGGATTTCCCACTGGCAGTGATCACTCCTTCAGCGGCTGCTGTGGGGTAGGATAGGAACACGTTTGCTCTATAAACCTACTCTGAGGTGTGTTGCTGGGATCATCTTCTGCGGTTGATGGCAACACAAATGTTTTGTCTACCTCTCGGAACACAAACAATTGGCTATTCCGTTTGGTGGGAACTTTTAATTCGGCCTGTTTTAACATCCTAAATTCCTTTTAAATTTGGTTTTTATTCGCTTTTATATTTTTAATTATGGCTTCCTATATGCTTTGGCTTCAAACTGTAACACACACACACACACACACACACACACACACACACACACACACACACACACACACACACACACACACACACACACACACACACACACACACACACACCCCCACCCCCCCCCCCCTTTGGATTACTTTTGTAAATACTAGACAGCTATTATAATTTTTTGTCCAGTAGCTGCTGGGGTAGGTCGGGGCTGGTGTCACATGGAGGAGGAGTAATTTGTGCACAATAAGTGCGCATGACTGTTTGGCCGGCTGTCTTGTGCCGGCCAAACAGTCATGCACACCCAGCATGTTCTTCACTGGGCTTTAATACACAGCCTGTGTGGAGAACATGCAAAGGCTCCCAGTACCCGCCTGAGCGACGAACCACGGCGCTCAGACCAATCATAACGATGCATTGCAGCACTGTGATTGGGTTAGGGGAACCTGTGTGTTCCCTGCTTCCGGGACTCGTCAGGAATCGAAGAAATGACGGACAAGAGATGGCGGCCGTGAGGAGGTAAGTGTTTTAAAAAAAAAAATATTTTGCCACCGCCATTTTCTGCCAGCCGCCACTGTCATCCAGTAAGATATTCTTGGCAGAACACCCACCCTAGACAACTAGGTTTGGAGCGCATAGTAAGAGTACACTATAGACAGTACCTATATGCCAGCATATATATATATATATATATATATATATATATATATATATATATATATATATATATATATATATATATATATCCAAAAACAAAGTTGCCCTGAGGCGAGAACGAGCCTGCTGCAGGGTGGCTTTCACCACGGGTTTATTAACACAGCTTACACAGTCCAGAGTAAAAGTTCACCATTCCTGACGCGTTTCAAAGCATAACAGCTTCTTCTTCGGAGGAAAGTCACAAGTAAAAACATGGAAACGCTGCCCAAGCACTTATACGCATGCGCTAATAAATTGTTCCCAGGTGGGCTCCATACAAAGCATGCTGGCGCTTGTAGTTTATGATAATAGGCACTGTTTTACCTCTTTGGGTTCCGTTTTAATCTGTGACACAAAGTTCCATACAATGCCCAAGTGGGCCTCCAGGCCGAGATAGCTGCTAATTACATCTTTCTGCCCTGCAGCGCCTTGGATCCAACATGAAAATACATTCAGTTGACAGGCCCCACAACACCAGTAGTGGCAAGTTCTCTGCGGCCAGGCTGCCGCATTTAAATCCAAAAACAAAGTTGCCCTGAGGCGAGAACGAGCCTGCTGCAGGGTGGCTTTCACCACGAGTTTATTAACACAGCTTACACAGTCCAGAGTAAAAGTTCACCATTCCTGACGCGTTTCAAAGCATAACAGCTTCTTCTTCGGAGGAAAGTCACAAGTAAAAACATGGAAACGCTGCCCAAGCACTTATACGCATGCGCTAATAAATTGTTCCCAGGTGGGCTCCATACAAAGCATGCTGGCGCTTGTAGTTTATGATAATAGGCACTGTTTTACCTCTTTGGGTTCCGTTTTAATCTGTGACACAAAGTTCCATACAATGCCCAAGTGGGCCTCCAGGCCGAGATAGCTGCTAATTACATCTTTCTGCCTTGGATCCAACATGAAAATACATTCAGTTGACAGGCCCGACAACACCAGTAGTGGCAAGTTCTCTGCGGCCAGGCTGCCGCATTTAAATCCAAAAACAAAGTTGCCCTGAGGCGAGAACGAGCCTGCTGCAGGGTGGCTTTCACCACGAGTTTATTAACACAGCTTACACAGTCCAGAGTAAAAGTTCACCATTCCTGACGCGTTTCAAAGCATAACAGCTTCTTCTTCGGAGGAAAGTCACAAGTAAAAACATGGAAACGCTGCCCAAGCACTTATACGCATGCGCTAATAAATTGTTCCCAGGTGGGCTCCATACAAAGCATGCTGGCGCTTGTAGTTTATGATAATAGGCACTGTTTTACACCTCTTTGGGTTCCGTTTTAATCTGTGACACAAAGTTCCATACAATGCCCAAGTGGGCCTCCAGGCCGAGATAGCTGCTAATTACATCTTTCTGCCCTGCAGCGCCTTGGATCCAACATGAAAATACATTCAGTTGACAGGCCCCACAACACCAGTAGTGGCCAGTTCTCTGCGGCCAGGCTGCCGCATTTAAATCCAAAAACAAAGTTGCCCTGAGGCGAGAACGAGCCTGCTGCAGGGTGGCTTTCACCACGAGTTTATTAACACAGCTTACACAGTCCAGAGTAAAAGTTCACCATTCCTGACGCGTTTCAAAGCATAACAGCTTCTTCTTCGGAGGAAAGTCACAAGTAAAAACATGGAAACGCTGCCCAAGCTTTGAAACGCGTCAGGAATGGTGAACTTTTACTCTGGACTGTGTAAGCTGTGTTAATAAACTCGTGGTGAAAGCCACCCTGCAGCAGGCTCGTTCTCGCCTCAGGGCAACTTTGTTTTGGATTTAAATGCGGCAGCCTGGCCGCAGAGAACTTGCCACTACTGGTGTTGTGGGGCCTGTCAACTGAATGTATTTTCATGTTGGATCCAAGGCGCTGCAGGGCAGAAAGATGTAATTAGCAGCTATCTCGCCTGGAGGCCACTTGGGCATTGTATGAACTTTATGTGTCACAGATTAAACGGAACTCAAAGAGGTAAAACAGTGCCTATTATCATAAACTACAAGCGCCAGCATGCTTTGTATGGAGCCCACCTGAGAACAATTTATTAGCGCATGCGTTAAGTGCTTGGGCAGCGTTTCCATGTTTTTACTTGTGACTTCCTCCGAAGAAGAAGCTGTTATGCTTTGAAACGCGTCAGAAATGGTGACCTTTACTCTGGACTGTGTAAGCTGTGTTAATAAACTCGTGGTGAAAGCCACCCTGCAGCAGGCTCGTTCTCGCCTCAGAGCAACTTTGTTTTTGGATTTAAATGCGGCAGCCTGGCCGCAGAGAACTTGCCACTACTGGTGTTGTGGGGCCTGTCAACTGAATGTATTTTCATGTTGGATCCAAGGCGCTGCAGGGCAGAAAGATGTAATTAGCAGCTATCTCGGCCTGGAGGCCCACTTGGGCATTGTATGGAACTTTATGTGTCACAGATTAAAACGAAACCCAAAGAGGTAAAACAGTGCCTATTATCATAAACTACAAGCGCCAGCATGCTTTGTATGGAGCCCACCTGGGAACAATTTATTAGCGCATGCGTATAAGTGCTTGGGCAGCGTTTCCATGTTTTTACTTGTGACTTTCCTCCGAAGAAGAAGCTGTTATGCTTGAAACGCGTCAGAATGGTGAACTTTTACTCTGGACTGTGTAAGCTGTGTTAATAAACTCGTGGTGAAAGCCACCCTGCAGCAGGCTCGTTCGCCTCAGGGCAACTTTGTTTTTGGATATATATATATATATATATATATATATATATATATATATATATATATATATATATATATATATATATATATATACTGCTTTAGCACAATGATGGAACTGTTCATTCTTTTCACTGTCCTCATATTGCTAACCGCATTTATTTGTTTCAGTCTATTAGTCATTGCACCCCAAATATATTCTATACAAGAATCACAATGATTCAATAAATATTGAAACACCCCTTTTGTGTATTTCTTGTGTATCTACCCGAGTATGCACGAGTGACTGAGCGAAAAGGTTCTAGATCTGTGACCACGATTTCCTTGGGAAGTCAGGGTTGTCATGTTCTAAGGTTGTCCAGACCATTGGCCACCTTTCTAGGTTTAGGGATACTAGTGGGGGCACTGTGAGCTAGAAGGTCTATCGGCCAACATATCCTAGGGGGTGGATAGAATCAGTCTAGCACCATCCCAACGTTTGTTGTCCAAACAAACATACAGTTCTTACTGAGAAAGTGGAAACTGTACGCCAATACTAAGGATCCCATTTGGAGACTAACAACCCCTAAAGGTGTTTGACTAGTGGAAACCTTTTTGGGGCAGGAAGAGTCCCTAGTTTAGTGACCAGTCTGCATACAGAGATGAAACCAAGCCTTTTTGGGATCCGAGTTTTTACCCTGGTACCCACCCTTTGGTCGGGAAGTGTCTCCAGGCACACCCTCCTGAACAGGTTTTTGAGGGCCTTTAGAAAACTCTTTGTGTTTTAACCCATTGTGTCCCACATTTAACTTGGGGGGGAGGGGGGGTGAGGGAGGGGGAGGGCAGTAACCCCTTTCTTTTGGTCACCCCCACCGTGGCTCCTTCTGGACACCCCTGTTTTGACCCAATGGTCAGCCTTCTTCCCTAACTACTGAGGAGAGACTAGCCCTAAGTCCACTAAGTACTGATGCAATTTTTTAGAAGTACAATAACTCAACAGATGCTCTTTCATTATCAAATTATAGAGCCCATCATAGTATTGCATATTATTGCCTTTCAACCAGTCACCTATTATTTTGACTGAGAAGTCAACAACATCTACCCAGCACTGACTCAAGGTTTTGCAAGTCTCCCTGAACTTGATTCTGTACTCTTCAGTGATGAGTCCAAAGCCCTCAATCAGGGTATCCTTCGTGAGGTCATAAAAGTAAGCATCTTCCTCAAAAAGAGTCAGGAATCTATCCCTGCACTTTCTTGAGAATAACTCCCACAGTAGAGAGGCCCAGTGTCTCTGGTGTAACTTTCTCATTTTACAAGCTCTCTCAAATCCTGTAAACCACTTTGTGATGTCATCACCCTCAACATATTTGGTGACAATCCCTTTGGGGATTTTGGGATCAAAAGTTCCCTCGTTCTCCCTATTTATTTTGGTGCTGCCACTACTTATGGGTCCTAAACCCATCTCAGTCCTCTCTCTTTCTATAGCTAGTATTCTGGCTTCAAGTGCTGCTCATCTAGTTCCTCTATTTTATTTTCTCTGTGCCTGGAGCAGTCTTTAGGTACAGAGATAGGGTGAGGGTTTTGGTCCTCACCCTCTCTGACTAAGAAAGGAGGTCATCCCCTGAGACACTGTCTGCAGTGTCAAGGTCATTGTCTATCTCCTCTTCTTCAGAGGGGACATGACCCTTTGCTGCCAGGGCAGCATCAAACTCTGCAAGGGCCTCATGGAAGCCTTTCTTGGTAGGATTTGAGCCAGTTAGTAATTTTGTTTGCCTTACAGAGGATCCTTAACTGCTGCATGTAAAGTTGCAGATGAGGGGTCAGGTTGAGTTCTTGCACTATTTCCTTTGAGGAGGACAGGTTTACCACGGTTGGGACCTGGTTAGAAAAATACACAAAAATTCAGAAAGTAAGTAAGATATTTTTTAAAGCGCAACATATGCCGAGGCGTCTTGGCGCTAAAAGCGATGCTGCCACTAGTCGGGGGAAAAAGAGTTGCATAGGGGTAAAGAGCCAAGTTTTGAGCGATTTCCTAAAAAAGAGCCTATTAGGTTGAAACCTGAGGGAGGAAGGCAGGGTGTTCCAAAGTTGGCCTGCCAAGTGGGAGAGGCTTCTGCCACCCCACTTTGCCTCCTCACCCTGGGAGTGATGACCAGCCGAGCGTTAGCAGATCTCAGATCATCCCATCGAGGGACATACCAGACAAAAGATTTCTGGAGGCCCTGAGGCCCAAGTCCATGCAATGCCTTAGGGACCATACACAGTGCCTTGAATTTAATCCTCTCTTGGACTGACAGCCAATGAAGGTCCTTGATGCTGTTTGATATAGAAATGAATTTTAGAATTTTCAGCAGCAATCGGACTGCAGCATTTTGCAGAGACTGATGTTTTGATTGCAGTCGTTTGTCTATTCCTAGTTAGAGAGCATTGCAGTAATCTATCTTGGACAAAATCAAGGCAACTATTACCATTTTTTGCATCTCCAGTGGGATAAAAGAGAAAATCTTTCTTAGGATCTTTAAAAGATAAAAACACAAGGATGTAATGTGATTGATCTGTTCTGAAAAGCAGAGCTGGTTATTGAACAGAACACCAAGATTTTTCACTTTATTGACTGGGGCTGTACGCGGACCGGCATCGTCGGGCCACCAGGAGTCATTCCAGAAAGTAGCATAATTTTGAAACAATTTCACCTCCGTTTTCTCTGTGCTTAGCTTTAAATAGTTCTCATACATCCAACTAGTGATATGGGCCAGACAGTTATTAAATTGTCTGGCCACGGTATTTATGGCAGATGTAATAGATATGACATAGATATGACAATCTGCGTATCGCCCGCATAAGATCTAGCAGAGAAACCATAAGCTCGAATCAGTCTGGCCAGAGGGGTGACGTGGATGTTGAATAATGTAGGGGATAGTGACGATCCTTGAGGTTCCACACATGGGAGGGAAAATGAATCTGAGGTGTGCCCTCCAAAGGTCACCTTCTGATCTCAATGTAAAAGAAAAGAAGAGAGTAGAGTTTGGGCAGCACCCTTTATTCCTACTGTCTCTAGCCACCTGACTAGCACCTGATGGTTGACCATGTCAAATGCGGCCAAGAGATCAAGTAGGATGAGAGAAGCTCTCGCTCCCTTATCCACCTGCATGCGAATCTCCTCGGCAGCCATGACCAATGCTGATTCTGTGGAGTGTTGGGGTCGGAAGCCATGTTGAGATGAATCAAAAAGATCGTTGGACTCCAAAAAAGCCATCAGATCTTCGTTCATGGCCTTTTCCAGAATTTTGGTTGGGAGTGGCAGACAAGATATAGGCAGATAGTTCTTAACCTCAGTAGGGTCTAGGGATGATTTTTTAAAAATGGGACGTATCCACGCTTTTTTTCATGCTGTTGGGAAATTCCCTGAGATAAGCACCTTGTTTAGGAGTGGGACAAGACAGGCGGCAATGGTATCTGAGACATGGATCAGTAGGGGTGCCTGATTTGGTGTTTTCAAGTGTTCTGATAACTCCGTCAGTAGTTAGGGAGGGGAAGCTATCCAGTTCATTCCTAATATTGTGCGAGTGGTCGACAATCAGTGAGGTAGAGCAGGAAGCAGAGAGAGACGTGTAGCCTGAAAGTTCTTCATAGACCGTGTTTACTTTGGACTGGTAGAAGTCGGCTATTTTATCACAAAAACTTGGTCAGGAGTAAACAGTTTGCCGTGATCAAACTTAGAAAGAGCAGTAACCGTTTTAATAAGTTCTCTGATCGAATTTTTTGCAGACCCAAATTTCATTGAAAAATAGTCAGGTTTTGCAGCTTTGAAAGCCTCTTTATATTCTTCTATCACTAGCTTGTATTTGATTTTTCCATCTGTTCTGTAGTCTTTCCTCCTAATTCGTTCTTGCGCTCTGCAATTTAATTTTATTTTTCGAAGTTCTGCGGAATACCAAGGGGCTGACTGATTTTTCTTACGGCATATACTAGTTTTCTCGGGGGCCAGTTGAGTCACCACGGAAAGAATCCAGTGTTTGAAATTAGAGGCAGCAATATTGTTATCGGGGTCTGGTGTTGGGCTGTGTCCGTGTAGAGCAGCTCAGTTTTATTAATTTTCTGCCAAGGTCGTGTTTTAATAACAGTGCTGTAGTTTATAAAAGGAGATTCCTCGGCTGAGATAGCCAGTTCAAAGAAAACGGCACTATGATCTGTCCACGTTAATGGAAGTACTTAAACAAAGGTAATGTCAGTGTTATTAGTGACAATTCCATCTAACGTGTGGCTGGCCGTGTGAGTGGGTTCAGTTACAATCTGTTGTAGGCCAAAACAATTAAGGCAGTCCACCAGGTGGTCTGTTTCATTATTATCCAAAGACTTTTAAGGCCTAACTGACTGGTACACTTTTTAAATCTCTAATGCAATTGGACTGGGGGACTTGACACAAGACCCTAACAGTCCAAATTAAAAAATTTGGGGTGGGCAGGGGTATGGGGGGGGGGGGGGGGATTGAAAAAAATTATTTTTGACTAAAGTCAATTGTAAATTTCTTAGTGGAATCACCTATTGACAGAGTAGTATCAGCAAATGCAAAGTCTTGTATCCCACCACTGAACCACGAATGTAGGAAGCTGACTTTTTATGTAGTGTACCAATGGTAGGGGTACAGCATGCAAAAAGTCCAGATGACCCCTATTGGTTACAGGGGCTTACTTTAATACTCCCAAGTGCTCTATTTGTGGTAGTGTGATCAAGCAGCTTAGACTTATCAGAGGGGAGTGTTAAGCATTTGTTGCAGTCACAGGGTCAATAAATGAGATACACACTCAAAAAGAAATCCAAAACCAATTTAGAAAATTGAACATATTTTATATCATTTTAGACACCAAGATCGTCGGAATCAGGTAAGTACTTTTGGAGATAGGTATTTTTCAAATAAACAGCAAAACGCTCAAATAAATGTTTTGAGTAAAGAGCCTCTAACGCAGTAATGTTATCCTATAAGAGAACCATATACTGCATACATATACTCGTGAACAGTTCTTCAGGATACCTTTCAGGACTTAAGGTGCTTAGGGGCCAAGGTCCAAGAAACCACCAGCGGTTCGGTTTTACCTTCCCTGGTGTGTCCGGGTGCAGAGGTGCTGGTTGCGTTGGTAGACTCAAGCGCAACGTGTTAAAGTCAATGGGAGGGCACCTGCAAGAAGAAAGGCTGCAAGTGGGGACTTAGGGACAAGTACGGCAGAACCCAAAGGGGGGCTTGGCTCATGAGGGTCTCTGGAGCAAGGGGACACAGTCAGTTTCCGTGAACCCGGTGTGGGGGCTCGGGTGCAGAGGTGCTTTGTCAGGCGGGTCTCTTGAGTTAGAGGCTCTCATGTTCTTGGACCTGGAGAGGGAAAAGAAAACAAGACAGCATGGCCACTCTCCGAGATGGCCCCGCCGATCCTGAAGTCCCTCGTCGAAAGGTCGGTTTTGGCGGCGGAGGTTTTCGGGCTGAACACTTAACAAGGCTTGGTTGCGGCAAATGCTCCGGTACCCAAGTTATTGGTGCTGTGAGGCTCCTGGAAGGTCGAGCGACTCTAAACTCGCTGGAGAGACGGGGCTAACCTCCTAGAACTACTGTGACCTCCTCCTGGCAAGATGCTCCTTCGGTGAGCCCCATGGCCAGCAAAACGGAGTACTGGACAAGTGCGATTGTTGGGAGTGGCACCTCCACCCCAAGGGAGATGCTGCGACGTTTTGGACAGTCCTCTAGGGCTTTAGAATGATGCATAGCTTTTGATGGGTTGGGTCTTTGCAATTTTGGAGGTACCAACAGCCAGGCAGGGTTTGGCACCAATTTTGGAGCAGGTCCTCTGTTCTTTTGGTGTCGGCTTTTCTTTGTCCTTCTTCTGTTCCCAGGTAGACAAATCTGAATCTCTGGTTTGGAGGGGACCACTAAATACTGAATTTAGGGGCAGTAAGGGGAGTGTAGGGTAGTAGCCAATGGGCTACTTACCCCTGGGGTGACTACACCCCCTATATAACCACTTCCTGTGGAGAGTGGGCATAATCCTGACTCAGAGTTCCTAGTTTCATAAAATCCAAAATTGTGAAACCCTTTCTTGGCTGTCCACTTCTGCTGGCCCACCTTAGGGGTGTGCCTAGCCTGAAAGCGCAACACGCCTACTGACTATCTAATTTTCCTATCTGCTCTGGTACCAAATGGACCCCAGGGCAGAGGGTGGCGTTCCCCAGGTGTGCGGGGAAGCCATTGTCGCATATCAAAGGCAGCAGAGGCCTTGAAATGATAATTCACTAGCCATCCTGCTGGAGGTGGTGTGATCACCTTCTGCTGGAATAAGCATTGTTTCTGACCTCTGAGAGCCCGGGCTCTCACCTGCAGGGGGTCAGAAACTCATCTGTGGTGGAAAGCTGGAAGATACCAGTCAGTCAGTCAGCACACTATGTGATTAGTAGGTGCCTTCTGGGTGCATGTCATAATAAATCTAGTACTGGCATCAACATATACCTAGGCTGTCCGGTTTTAGGTTTAAACCTATAATAACTGATAAAACCCCACCGAGAAGGAAATAGCCCTCAACAGTGTAAATATATAAACACTGAAAAAACACCTGTACAACCACAAACTAAATGTCATTCAAAGAAAGGAAAAGGAGTGAAAGAGTCATTTTTTTCTTCCTGAAGGGCCCAATACAATGTAACATTGTTATACAAGGTAGCAGCAAGAAAGACTGGGCTAACATTATTCTGCTTGTGTTTTGTTGTTTAGGGATGTCACTAAAATATTGTTTCTTCTTCCTTTTGATTTTTTCAGTTTTGTGGTCTTTGGTCTAAAGTTGCAGGGTTTAGAAGCATGTTTTAGGTCTTGTTTAATTATTTTATAAACTGTATAAAATCAGGAAATATCAAAATCATATTTGATATTTTGGCTGCGTTTGATTCTTTCACTGATAGGTAAAATGGCTGGTTTCATAAGAATCTTTCCCAATATGTGACATCACATTTACCCACAGAGAATGGGTAAAAACCCTTGATACATCAACCCCCAGTTTTTAGTGAGTCAGTATTGATAGTAGGTGAATTGCCAACACCTCAGGCTTTAAACATTAAATGCAAGGTATAGTGACAAGTATATGTGAAAAGAGTTCTATCACCAAGCATCTGGGATAGTGGTAAAAACATGACTCCAGACTTTTGGAAAACATGGGCTGCAGTGTCACTTGAAATGCTGCTGCAAAAAGGTTCTTTCCAAGTTCAACAAAGATTGGAGTGATATTGTTTGTATTTGCAGTGATTCAGCTACGTATATGAAAAAGTTGTTTGATGACCTGTCAAAACTGACACCTGAGCTGAAGTGCTTTGCTGTAAGAGATCCTTGCCACTTGTTAGATGGTATGCTGAAAGCATCCTTGCAATCTTCAGAGTTAATGAAGGATGCTTTTGACTTTTTAGTCCAATTTGATACACTGTTTTATTATGCGCGGGAACTAAAACGCAAATATTTCTCATTTTGTGCTTTGTATGGCATCAAAGAAAGAGTCATCTCAACTGTGTCACTTACACTTAGCTGATGTTTCTCAGTCCAAGGGAAGAGGCTGTGAATGCTATATTATCCATGTGGCAACCGTTTACAGACTTTTTGATGAGTAATGATGCCAAAGGCAAGAAATGTGAGGATCTTTGGTCACATATTGATAGTGATGTGAAAAGAAAAGAAAACTCTACTGCATTCTTAGATTTTTACAGGAAAACATAACTGCTGTAGTGGACATAATAAAAAAAATTAGAGTCTGAAAACACTCGTGTCTGCCAAGTGTTCAGTATAATTGGTGTAGATGTGAACCATCTCCTTGAGAGTAGGCTGGGCGACACCTTTAGTGAATTTGGCACTGCAACATGTTCCATGCTAGAGTGCTTGCCACTTGGTAAGCAAGCAATGTTGAAGAGAAATTCAGGAGCTTTTATTTTACAATGTATGAGAAATGGCTTGCAATGATGCATAGAAATGTCCCTTCACTAACCATGGCATTTGAAGTCAATGAAACCTCACTGTGGTACTCTGTACAAGTTCTAGATCCCTTCCTTAAAGGGAATCTTCTCCGTAGTTTCAAACGTGCTGCTTCATTTTTGACCGCTTCAATAACTCTGAGGGCATAAGCGCCCAGTTTAACGCAAATGTTGCAGAACCTGCCCAGAGAATCGCAATCTTCAATTGCACCAGTATTGGCATGGAAAGCTATGTCAGTGGCCAGAGTTAGCAAATTGTGTACTGGCTGTTTTGGCGTTGCCTGTCTCAAGTGCCAATGTTGAGAGGGCCTTTTCAAAGAAAAAAGTTTACATGAGAAGGAAAGAGCGAGCGCACATGACCAAAGACTCACTGAAGAAGTATTGTATGGTGTACTACAATAAGTTTGATTTGCAAAAATGTATTTGGACCTTGTATACACTGTACATACACTGTCTATATACCATGCACTATCAGTGCAGAAAGCAAGCAATATTAAAAGCAAAACGTTCCATAAACACCGGAAAAACACTGTTTCTGTTGTTTTTCATGGCAAGAAAATGTGTAACCACTGTTTTTTAAAGGTATTGAAATCACTTGAAAACACTGAAAAAACCCCACCAGAATTTACCAAAAATAGAAACTGAAAACAGGAAAGCCTACATATACCTTGTTTATTGAGTTTTTACGAGAAATACAAGATAACAGGCATTCAATAAGTACATATTCAGAAAGCAAATTGAGATAAAGCAGAATATTTTTGTGGCAGTCCACAGGTGAACCATCTTGTCTGTCTAAACTGGGTTAGAAACAGTGGAAAAAGAAGGGAAGAGGGATAAAGAGGAAGGAAACCACTCAGCAAGTTCCAATGCCTAGTAACAGTTACATTTGATATGTGGGTGCATACAGAAGGAAAGCTTCCACGCAAATACAAGTACCTAGCCGACCAGATCGGTTGGTGCTGGACTTGCAGGAGCAGCCACCTCAACAGCATGCACTTTAACCTGTGCTCGCAAGTACGCCTCTAAAGGGGAACAGATGTCTTTGGGTCGTGAGCGCACTGGCATCGGGTCCCAATATGCAGAAAGCTGCTCCTGGCAGTAAGCAGCATCTCACAGGCAGTCTTTCTGTTTGGGAGCAGGTCGTCGACCCCAGTGTTGTGCAATTTGGCATTTGGCAAGAAATAACAGCAGCGCGGTCAGTCTGCGCACACTCGGCGGGATGCCCTTTACATAACCAAGCAGCGCAACCTGTGGTGAGCGCTCTATTGTGCATTCAACAATGTCAATTGTCTCGAAAATCTGTATCCAGAAGCGCTGTATCTCGGGACAACTATAAGCGAAGTGTGAAAAATCTTCTGTGGGCCTGGAACATCGCGAGCAGCGCGGGTCCTCCAGGAGGCCCATTCTATGGAGTCACGCTGGGGTGTGGTATATGTGGTGTATAAAATTGAACTGTATCAGGCATAGTCTATAGTTGGGGGAGAGGGCCTTGGATTGAGCACAACAGTATCGCCATTGGTCATCAGTGAATGAGGTGTTGAGGTCAGTTTCCCATTTACTCCTTGCTTGGGGGACACACTCTGGTGAGGTCGCCTGCATTTCGGCATAGAGTCTGGTTACCAGTCTGCGCGGGCTGGGGGATGTGGACTCCAGAACTTGGAATGTGGGAGGCGCCTCCGGGAAGAAGTCATGTAGTGATCGGAGTGCAGCGCGAAGCTCATATGTGAGTGTATTTAGTAGGGTTATGCTCACTCCCTGCAGCACCTGCTACGGGGTGATAAAAGTGCCCATGTTTATTAAATTGAGGCTCCGCAGTCTAGAGCGGGGGCCAGCGTCCTGGGTGAAAGGCAAGGAGGGGTGGTTAATTATAGGCACTGACGGAGCATGCAGAACATTGAGTCAGGCCCTACACCTGAGACCGCTTCATGCCCCCACAATGCAGGCAACAGCATCAAGGGAGGTGCGTGGGCGTCTAGGTTTTAAATAGAGTGCTGTTGAAAGAAGGCAGCGGACCACAGGTTCCTGCTCTGGCGCAATATGGGCCATGAATCTAGTGGGAAAGAGCCAGCGATGGGCGAATTGCACCTGTGTGCAGCAGTAGTACAAATCCATGTTTGGTGCCCCTAGCCCTCCCTGCTCGAAGCAAAGCGTAACCACCCCGCAAGCGATGCTGGGCTGTTGGCCCACACAAGTGTTACAAGAATTGAGCGAGTCTTCTGCGGAAGGCAGTTGTTAGTGGGATTGTCAAGTTTGTGAACAAGTATAAGAACTTGGGTAGTACTACCATTTTAGTGATAGTGAGCCTGCCCATGAGAGACAGTGGCAGTCGGCGCCAGACCCCACCCTCTCCTCCAGCCAAGTGACGAGACTACCATAATTAACCCGCCAGAGGTCCTGAAGGTTCCCATCGAGCCATATTCCTAGATATCGAACTGATTCCCAAGCCCATCGAAGTGGATGTTCCAAGGTAAACTCGGTAGTGACTCGGGTTAGGGGAAACAGTATTAACTTAGACCAGTTTATATTAATTCCGGACAACCCTACAAAGCTGGTGAACTTCCAGATTAATGGATCCAAATTGTCACAAAGGTCCCTATAATAGGTCACGTCATCCGCATACATGGAAACCAAGATTCCAAACTGCGTTAAACCTAATCCACGATGTGAGTGATGCTGCCGCGGCCTCGCAGCAAAGGGCTCCATGGCAATGGCAAACAAAGGCGACAGCAGCCAACCCTGGCAGGTGCCACGAGACACTGGAAAAGAAGGTGTTATTACGCCATTGACACTCAGTCGATTGACAGGATCAGCATATAGGAAACTAATCAAGCGAATGAATTTTGGGCTCAGGCGGGGCAGCAAGGTGAATAAGTAGGGCCATTCCAAGGGGTCAAATGCCTTTGTGGCATCTAAAAAGAATGCAGCAGCCTTCAGATCAGGATGAATAGTTAGTATGATCGCGAAAAGAGTGCGCAGGATATGAGTTGTTGCATGTCCAGGCACAGAGCCTGCCTGATCAGGACAAACAATGAGCGGCAGAAGAGGCAGTAGTGTGGAGGCAATCAGCTTGGCAATAATCTTATTATCTAAACTGATCATTGATAGGGGCGATATGATTCACATTTCTGGGGGGTCTATATCTAGTTTGAGTATGGTTACAATCAAGTCTTCCTGGAGGGAAGGCAGCAGAGCACCAGTCCAGAGGGATTCCTCGTACATCTCAAGAAGATGGGGCGCAAGAATCTAGATATACTCTTTATAAAAGGCTGCAGTTAGGCTGTCTAGCCCAGGGGCTTTGTCACCCGGCAGGGCATTCATAACCCGTATGAGCTCTTCCTTGGTAAACGGTTCATCAAGGTATTGACAGTGTCCACATCCAGCAGAGGAGTTGTACCAAGTCTAGATAACCAATGAGGTCAGAGGAGGGCTGAGTTTGTTGAGACGCAAAGAGCGAGGAGTAGAATGTGGTAATTCCCTCTGCACTGCCACCGTGCCAACATGGCAATGTTTCAAGTCATCTTGCATTTCGGTGATGAAGTCGCAGGCCCGGGTCCTGCGTAGTAGGTTAGCTCGAATTTTGCCCACCCTGTCTTCCTCTCCAAATCTGCAGGCGCACGCGTTCCTCCCTAAATAATGCATTTCCCTTAGCTCCATCTCCTCATAGGATGCCAACTTGTCACTAATATTTGGCAATACATCTGGTGAGCAATGCTGGAAGTGTCTCAAGTGCATGGATTACTGCCTCAAGGTGGCTCAAGTCCTTCCGCAGCACACCAGTGTGTTTCAACATGCAGACCCCTTGTATTGCGACCTTGAAGGCTTCCCACAGCGTGGATGTAGATGAGACAGAATGCTGATTGAACTCAAAATAGTCTACGATAGCCTGTCTTACCTCTTCCCGAAAGACCTGATCTCTCAATTCCCCCGACGAAAGCCACCACGTGAAAGCCCCCTAAATGCAATCTGGTGGGTGCATTTCCAGCAAGACTGGTGCGTGATCAGATAGCGTTCTGGCCAAGTGCTCCACCGCCGCAGTGCAGGCAACTATATTGCATGAAGCTAGCCAGAAATCAATGCTCGACCAGGTGGAGTGGGTGAATGTAATACAAGTGCCCTGAGAGCTACCCCCGTGCCTAGTAAGCCAGAGGTCTGAAAGGTGATTGTCGTCAATAAGGCTGTGCGGTTCTACTGCTGCATTCGGCTGGGGACGCCTAATGTCGCTGGAGTGATCAGCTAGTGGGTCCAGGACTACACTGAAATCACCACCCCAAATGATCCCTCCAAGCCCGAGAGTTCCAGCAAGTCTCCAGACCTCGGAGAAGAAACCAGGGTCGTCAAAGTTAGGGCCATAAATTGCGAGCAAAAAGGACAATTGATGGACAGAATGCAGAACAATGTCATACATTCACCCCAGTACAGAGATCTGGGCCTAAATCCATCGTTTTTTTGCTCACCATGCCATTCCAGTTTGGACCCAACCATATGCAAATCAGTCTTGACCCTGGGCCCAATGGGAACAGTCCAGCCCGAACTGCCAGGACAGGTGCTCCCTGGACTGGAAACAAGCATCCTAGGACCGGTTTCGGGCTTTCAGCCCTCATCAGCCAGGATAGCTTGACTCCAGTGGCATGGAGACCACGGGACCCACGTCTGGGCATACCCGTCCCACTCGAGGTGACAAATGCAACAAGCATTGGAAATGCAATAGGTCTCGCCTTTGTTTAAGCAATCTTTTTTGCTAATGGCATTGTTTTGCTTTGTATTAATTAGTGTCTGTTTGTGACATGCAATGGAAGTGATTGGTGATGAGGGTACATAAGCAGGCTTAGGGGCCTAGGCACATGAGGCAAAGGAGTGGGTAGTGGCTTAAGCAAGGTAGGCAACGGGGCAGTTGAAGGCTTGGTCTGTATAGCATAACGGACTAAGCACATGGGCCATTAGGGTCAGTGAGGTAAAGAAGAACAAGAGGCAAGGGGTGGGTGAGGCCCGAACATATTAGGGGAAGAAAGCACAAGGCATGTATTTTGGAGAATACAATTTAGGAGGGGTAGTTCATAGTCTAAGAGGAGACTAAAGGTGCGAGAAAAAAAAAAGATATTCGGGAGAGTGCATGGTATAGGGAGAGTAAAAGGCTCTGCGTTGGGGAACAGCAGAATGATCCGCACCAGGGAGGAAAGCAAGGCACCTAGTATGGAAACATGAGGTGGAGCAGGGAGCTGAGGAAGGAGCCTTGGGGCGAACATCTGGGAACAGGGTGTAAGGGGCTGGGAGATGGGGGTAAGGCAGCAAGGTGAGAGGAAGCAGGCAGAAATAAACGAAAACACTGGCAAAGCAAAAGGGCAACTGACAAAGCCAGTAAGTCTGGCGTTGGTGATCAGCCTTTTGCCTTTGTCAATGTTTGTTTTGTGTTTTTTACAAAACATTGTTGTTGAAGCTGGGGGGCTCTCAATCTGAAAAAATAAATAATAATGGCTAGAAGCAAAAACATTTTACACAATGAAGGGAACAACTGAAGGATTTAAGAGGGAAAAAAGAGACTAACGCTTCCGATATTAGGTGTACAGTTCTTCAACTAAATTAATAAAAATGAAGAAGGAAATTCCGGTCGCTGGGAGAGAGAATCTGGAACACGTCAAATAGTTTCCGATTTAAGAACGCGCATGACAGTTCAGTCGGGATGGTCAGCGTCTTTCTTTTCCCTCTCAGACCTTCAGACATTACAGACAATGCTCTATCTCATTCCACACTGGAAAACAAACACCCGGAGAGCGAGAAGGCTGGGGATAAGAGCCAGGCAACTCCGCTTTAGCCTGGATTTGAGAGAGCGAGAGAACAGTGCGAACGTGGAGGCCAGAATGAGGTCAGAGAATGAGGGCAGCGGGAGGGTGAGGAGGGGCACAGAGCCAGAGGAGGGTGGGCGGTGCAACGCTTTGTGTGGGCACTACGAGCGGAAGTTGAAAGGTTGCGTGGAGGAAACGAAGGCTGAATAAAGTGGGCGAGGTCACAGCAAGAAGAACCTTCTCTGTGAAGCAAATTTGCACACGAAGGGGAAAAAAACACAAGCAGCGAGGGGCTCTAAGCGTTACGACCATGGGAGTGGTGTAAATCTCCTTGTTTCACTGAACACTTTATGACGTGTGGTGGGGATGAGAACGTCTGCTGCCAGCTATCATTCCGCATTATATTCAGCGCGCGTGAGCCTGGTAAGAGCGCTTTCATATCCATAACCGTGTTTTGTCCAGACAAATGCCACGCAGAGCGAGCCATCGGTTTGGTGCTGGGTTGGTAATGTTTACTTAAATATAAACAGTGTCTACGGAAAGCCAAATCTAGGACAATGACCCGAGCTCGCAGGGTAATGAGAGAAAGACGAGCATTGGAAATGCAATAGGTCTTGCCTTTGTTGAGTTTAAGCAATCTTTTTTGCTAATGCTATTGTTTTGCTTTGTATTAATTAGTGTCTGTTTGTGACATGCAATGGAAGTGATTGGTGATGAGGGTACATAAGCAGGCCATGCAAATACTTGGCTTAGGGGCCTAAGCACATGAGACAAAGGAGTGGGTAGTGGCTTAAGCAAGGTAGGCAACGGGGCAGTTGAAGGCTTGGTCTGTATAGCATAACGGACTAAGCACATGGGCCATTAGGGTCAGTGAGGTAAAGAAGAACAAGAGGCAAGGGGTGGGTGAGGCCCGAACATATTAGGGGAAGAAAGCACAAGGCATGTATTTTGGAGGAGAATACAATTTAGGAGGGGTAGTTCATAGTCTAAGTGGAGACTAAAGGTGCGAGAAAAAAAAAAAGATATTCGGGAGAGTGCATGGTATAGGGAGAGTAAAAGGCTCTGCGTTGGGGAACAGCAGAATGATCCGCACCAGGGAGGAAAGCAAGGCACCTAGTTTGGAAATATGAGGTGGAGCAGGGAGCTGAGGAAGGAGCCTGGGGGTGAACAACTGGGAACAGGGTGTAAGGGGCTGGGAGATGGGGGTAAGGCAGCAAGGTGAGAGGAAGTAGGCAGAAATAAACGAAAACACTGGCAAAGCAAAAGGGCAACTGACAAAGCCAGTAAGTCTGGCGTTGGCGATCAGCCAGCTAGCCTGGCTGATGAGGGCTGTTAGCCCAAAACCGGTCCCAGGATGCTTGATTCCGGTCCAGGGAAGATATGGATTGGCAGTTAGGTTTGGACTGTTCCCATGAGGCACAGGGTCAAGACTGATTTGCATATAGCTGTGTCTGAACTGGGGTGGCAAAGTGAGCTAAAGAATGATGATGGATTCAACCCAGATCTGTGACTAGGGGTGAGTGTTTGAAAAGTTTCAGCACTCCGTCCATCATCTCCTTGTGTTTGCTTTGTTCGCCCTAAGTTGGCAGGGTATGCACAGACGTGGGTCCCTTGCTCACTTTGCCACTGGATTCAAGCTAGCCTGGCTGATGAGGGCTGTTAGCCCGAAACCGGTCCCAGGATGCTTGATTCCGGTCCAGGGAAGACATGGCTTGGCAGTTCGGTCTGGACTGTTCCCATGAGGCACAGGGTCAAGACTGATTTGCATATAGCTGTGTCTGAACTTGGGTGGCAAAGTGAGCTAAAGAATGATGATGGATTCAACCCAGATCTGTGACTGGGGGTGAGTGTCTGAAAAGTTTCAGCACTCCGTCCATCATCTCCTTGTGTTTGCTTTGTTCGCCATAAATCGCGAGCAGCTTCATTGGGATACCCTGCAGAGTGTCAGCAAGCAAGAAATACCTGCCCGCAGGGTAGCAGAGGACCCAGGAGGTGTGCCAAGGGATCCCCCTGTGGAGTACAAGAGCCACCCCCCTTGCGTAACTTGAGTAGTAGGCTATGTGCTGTTCCCCAATCCATCCCACTCGCAAGTGAGCCCTAGTGTGGTCAGTGAGGTGGAGCTCGTGCTGGAAGCCTATATCTATCCGATGGCGTTATAGGTAGGCAAGCACCATTTGCGCTTTGCGTCCATCAAGGCAGCAGACATTTTACATTAAGCATTTAAGCGGGCGCATTAGAGTAGGGGAGGAATAATAATCGTACCCGGCATGTAGTGAGAGATGGCCGAGCAATCTATAGGCTCGTTCAACAATAAGCACTGCAGAGAAGGCTTCTCCAAACAGATCCCGCAGCATGGCTTCAATATAATTTTCCACTCTGCCCATCACCGTCTACTCCGGAATCCCTACAATACGTATGTTATTCCTTGTACATCGCGCCTCCAAGTCTTCATTTTTATTTTGGATAACTTCAAATACTGTTTCCATTTGTAAAAGCTTCTCACTGGGCAC
Organism: Calotriton arnoldi; assembly: GCA_963921515.1. Classification (NCBI taxonomy): domain Eukaryota; kingdom Metazoa; phylum Chordata; class Amphibia; order Caudata; family Salamandridae; genus Calotriton; species Calotriton arnoldi. Next base: position 773,451 of record CAWUFW010000663.1, read on the forward strand.
TTGGTAATTGTCCTCTACATCAGAGGTGCGGCGCAGTAGCTCAGGAATGGCGCGTCACCATGCTATAGTGTCCACCAGGGGTCAGTAAGGCCAGGCCCAAGGAAAGTGTCAGGAGAAAGCCAGACCGGAGGGAGTGCGGGTGGGGCGGTCAGCAGGCGGGACAGCGAACTGTCCCGGCCACTTTCATGACCAGAGCACAATATTCTCTCCCTGAAGAACAAGTTATTTACCTTGGGTAACGATATATCTGTAAGAGACATACATTAGTTATAGATTCCTTACCTTAGAATTGGCGTCAGACTGGATCCGGAGAAATTTTTTCGTAGCAGTACCCCTGCACGTCGGTAGGTGGCGTCGGTCGACTCCGCAGTCGTCGTTGGCGTCGTGATCACCGGGATGAAGTCGCGGTATCTACTTAGACGCTGCCCTCGCGTGCTGACATCAGTTCTTTACACGACATTCCACGCCAGAAGCGCACAGCCATGCAAGACACTGACCACTGGTGCACAAAACTAGGGCCCTGAAAGGGAGTCCCTTACTCTAGAAGTCAGTTCGCAGATCGGGGAGGATGGGTGGGGCGGTAAGGAATCCATAACTAATATATGTCTCTTACAGATATATTGTTACCGAAGGTAAGTAACTTGTTCATCTGAAAGAGACAATTAGTTATAGATTCCTTACCTTAGAATAGATACCCCAGGAATACCAACCCCGGAGGTGGGTCTGCGAACTAAGTTCACACCAGAAAGTCCTTTAGAATTGAACGGCCACAGAAGCCGTCTCTCCGGACTTGGCTGTCCAGGCAGTAGTGTTTCGTGAACGTGTGCAGGGATGCCCACGTGGCCGCCTGGCAGATGTCACTGAGGGGGACTCCACGTCCCAAAGCAGTAGTGGCTGCCGTCGCCCTGGAGGAGTGGGCGCGCAGTCCTACCGGAGGTTCTTTCTTTGCCAAGGAATAACAAATTTTGATGCAAAGAACGACCCACTGAGAGATGGTCCGCTTTTGCACGGCCAGACCTTTCTTGGCACCCACATAGCCAACAAAGAGTTGGTCATCCACCGGGAATTGCTTTGTGCGATCCAGATAGAAGGATAGGGCACGTTTTGGATCCAGACGGTGGAGCCTCTCTTCTTCCTTTGAAGGATGCGGGGGCGGGAAGAAGGTGGGCAAAGTGATGGTCTGTCCAATGTGGAAAGAGGTAACCACTTTGGGGAGAAAGAAGGTCGAGTTTGAAGGACAACCTTGTCCGGATGAACAGCAAGGAAAGGAGGCTTAGAAGACAGAGTCTGAAGCTCACTCACCCTGCGAGCAGAGGTGATGGCAATCAGAAAAGCAGTTTTCAAAGTCAAAAGCCTGACAGGACAATTATGTAGGGGCTCGAAAAGAGCGTACATAAGATAAGTCAAAACCAGATTCAAGTCCCACTGGGGCACTACGAAAGGAACAGGAGGAAAGAGATGAGTAATGCCCTTAAGAAATCTATTTACAATAGGGGACTTGAAAAGAGAAGGCTGATCAGGAAGCCGAAGAAAGTCTGAAACAGCCGATAGATAGCCCTTAAGGGTGCCCAGAGCAGAGCCCTGCTGGGCCCCAAAGAAAGGAGGAACAAAAGAACTTCAGAAAGAGGGGCATAAAGGGGATCCGCAGCCTTTGCTGTGCACCATGCCACAAATTTGTTCCATCTACAGGCGTATACCGTTTTGGTGGAGGGACGCCTGGCTGCCAAGATAACATTACAGACTTCGGGAGGATGGTCGAAAGCTGTCAACTGTCGCCTCTCAATCTCCACGCAAGGAGGTGGAGGCTGGACAGGTTCGGGTGGAGGACCGTCCCCTGCTGCTGCGACAGAAGATCCTCCCGAAGAGGCAGTCTGATTGGAGGATCGATGGCCATGTGTAAAGGCTTGGGATACCAGACTCTTCGTGCCCAATCCGAAGCCACAAGGATGACTTGGGCCTGGTCGCGCTTGATCTTCTTCAGCACTCTGGGCAGAAGTGGTATAGGTGGAAAGGCGTATAGAAGACCGCAACTCCACTCGTGACGAAAAGCGTTGCCGAGCGAGTGCCGCCTTGGAAATTCCAACGCGCAGAACTGCTGACATTGCGCATTTTCTTCGGTGGCAAATAGATCTAACCAAGGCTCTCCCCACTGCTGAAAGAGACCTTGCACCACCTCTGAGTGAAGACGCCATTCGTGATCCATCATGCACCTGCGGCTGAGTTCGTCCGCCCTGGCGTTCAAAAAACCTGCCAGGTGTTGAACCACCAGAGATATGCCCTGATGTTCCAGCCAAGTCCAAAGTCGGGGAGCCTCCTGACATAGGGTCCACGACCCCACCCCGCCTTGTTTGTTGCAGTACCACATGGCGGTGGTGTTGTCCGTGAACACCTGCACTACTCTTCCCCGGACAGAGGGAAGGAATGCCTTCAGTGCAAGACGGATCGCCCGGAGCTCCAGAAGGTTGATGTGGAGCCCGGACTCCACCGGAGACAGAGGCCTCTGATCTCCGCCTCTCCCATGTGGCCGCCCCACCCCAGAAGTGATGCATCTGTCACCACTGTGAACTCTGGTTGGGGAAGGGAGAGGGATCTGCTGGTGACCCAATGCTGGTTCTTTAGCCACCACTGCAATTGGTGTGCAGTGCTCTCCGAGATCTGGATGCAATCGGAAAATTCCCCTGATGCTGCGCCCACTGGAACTTCAGATCCCACTGCAGAGCTCGCATATGCCACCTGGCATAATCCACCAGCAGGAGGCCATGAGACCCAGCACCTCAGGGTCATTCTGACCGAAACCCGGGATAGAGGCTGAAACATCGGTATCTTAGCCCGAATATCTCGGAACTCGCTGCTCGGGAGGATAGGCCCGAAACTGCACTGTGTCCAGAACTGCTCCGATGAAAAGGAGCTTCTGAGAAGGGTTCTGGTGCGACTTTGGCACGTTGACTGTGAACCCCAGCAAATGCAGGAGGTCCGCCGTAGTATGGAGGTGGGCGATGACAGCCTGGGGCGAGCTCACCTTCAACGAGTCATCAAGATAGGGGAAGACTGGAACCCCTGATCTGCACCGATGAGCTGCGACCACCACCATCACTATCGTGAACAACCGAGGGGCGCTGGTAAGGTCAAAGGGGAGCATGGTAAACTGAAATTGCTCGTGGCCTACCGTGAACCGTAGGTAACGCCTGGTGGCTGCCAGGACGGGGATGTGGAAATAGGCGTCCTGCAAGTCCAGTGCCACCATCCAGTCTCCAGGGTCGAGGGCAGACAGGACCTGAGCCAATGTCAACATTCTGAACTTCTCCTTCCGGAGGAAGCGGTTGACGTTCCTGAGGTCCAAGATAGGACGCAGGCCTTTGTCCTTCTTGGGTACCAGAAAGTAGTGGGAATAACAGCCACGACCTACTTCTGGGGCAGGAACTCGCTCGATAGCCCCCTTGGCCAAGAGAGCCGTAACTTCCTGATGGAGAAGGGCCAAGTAATCCTCCGACATGCAATGGAATTGTGCTGGCATGGGTGGAGGGGTAGTCTCGAAGGGGAGGAAGTAGCCCCTTCGGACTATCTGCAAATCCCACCTGTCCGATGTGATGGTCTGCCAGTGGGGGAGGTGATGGCGGATCCTGCCGCCCACTGGCAACTGGTGGACCTGAAAGGACAGACTAGGAGGGTTTGGAGGCTGCTGCAGAGGGGACCCTGGTGGACTGGCCCACCCGCTGGCCCCCTGACCCACGACGCTGGGTCCCACGTCCCCGGCCGCGCAGAGGCTGAACAGTTTGCGCAGGCCTGTGGCTCTGGACGGAACGTGGTGGGGCACCCCTTCCGTAGCCACGAAAGGGGCGAAAAGCACACTGTGCTGGGCGAGAGGTGGTAGCGAGACCCAAGGATCTGGCCACAGCCCTGGAATCCTTGAAGAGCTAGAGCGCGTTGTCCGCTTTGTCGCCAAACAAGCGACGGCCATCACCCGAAAAGCCAGTGGACCCCAGCCAGGCGTAGCGTCGCAGGGCTACTGACGTTGAAATTGTTCTGCCTAGTGAGTCGGCGGTATCGAGCCCACACCTGAGGCGAACTTCGCTGCATCTCTGCCCTCAGCGACTGCACGGGAGAGAATGGCCCGGGCCTCCTCCGGACACTGCGGCAGCACCTGCGCAACTGTGTCCCACACAAAGTGGGAATAACAGCTCAAAAGACAAGCAGTGTTCACTGACCGCAGTCCTAAGCTGGCAGAAGAAAACATCTTCTTCCCAAGATGGTCCAGCTTCTTGGATTCCCTATCTGGGGGAGCAGTAGGGAATGCACACTTAGAAGTAGAGGATTGGACCACCAAGCTCTCAGGGGTAGGGTGTTGGGAGAGGAAAAGTGGGTCACCGGGGGCCGGGCTGTGGTGTCGGGCAATCATCCTATCCACAGGAGCCCCTGTGCTGGGCTTGGACCAGGTGCCCAGAAGGATGTCAGTTAGGGCCTCATTGAACGGCAGCAGGGGCTCCGAAGAGGCCGCTGCCGGATGAAGCACCTCCGTCAGGAGGTTGGTCCTGACCGCCACCGTAGGAAGTTCAAGGTTCAAGGCCTCAGCTGCCCTACGCAACACCACTGCGTATGAGGCTCCCTCCTCCGTAGCCACGATAGGGGGAGAAAGCATACCAGGGTCTGGTGAGGTATCCAGACCACTGGCATCACCCAACTCCTCTCTCCAGTCCGGTTCACTTAACTGGTCAGCTAAAGGGTCACCAGACCCCTCCCAGTCCTCCTCACCCTCTTCTGGTTGCCACTCAGGGCGAAAAGGAACGCCAGGATAGAACAATCGTACAAAAGTACCACCCGGCGCCGGATCCGGCGTCGGTCGACACCGGTCCGGCTCTGTGTCCAGGTCAGGGTGGAGGCCGGGGTCGACGCCGGCTAGGGACACAACCGGCGTCAGAGGGGGCGGAGGTGTCGTCAGTGGATTCGACGCCGGAGGAGGTCTAGTAAGGTCGACCGGCGCCGATCCGGATCCAGGCCTGGATCCCTGGGGGCCTTGTGGCTCTGGGGGCGAAGCCGTCGGGTTCGGAGGCTTAGAACCCCCAGCCGAGTCCGCGGGGCCCGAAGGCGCGCCGGCGGAGTCGGGTTGCCCAAAGATCGAGTGGAGGGCTTCGTAAAAACTACGGAGTTGGGCAGGGGTCGCTCCGGCTCCCGGAAAAGGGAGGGAGGCTCGGAGTCTGATGCCTGGGGTAATTCTAAGGTAAGGAATCTATAACTAATCGTCTCTTTCAGATAAGTAGACTGCCATCTCAGGGGGACAGAACAGCAAGCTGTCAGCAGTGCCCGCACCCCCAGCTGAATAGCTAACTAACCGGGTGAGGGTCTCTAATGAGCAGAGGGCCGCAAGGCAGGAAGCCAGCGGCAGCAACAGGGGTCCCGACTTACCCAAGGGGAGCCCCGGAGGGGGGAGGGGGTAGGCCAGTCCCCGCAGGCCTCCGAGCCCGCCCGCTCCTCCACACCAGGTCCACAGAGCTCCCCAGTCCAGGGCAGCAACTCAATTGGACAGCAGAGGTCCAGGACCCAGCCAAGCAGCCAGTCCTCTAGGATCCGGGGGGGCCAACACAGATAGGTTGCAGCAGCAGGAGACTCGAGCTCGATAACTCCCCTCTCTCGTTCCAGGTGCCGCTGTCCCACAACTTCTCGTTTGGCAGTGCAGTAATCAGTTGGCCCAGATTCCAGCCTCAATGGCGGGCAAGCCATCCCCGCAGACCATCTCGCTTTGCGGTCTCCCCACTCAGCAGGCAGCCACGGTCTCAGGGGCCTCCGCAACGCGTACGCCATCCGCTCCTCTGCCTCCACTCCTGGTCCCACAGCCGCACGGGAGGCGGCCCTGCGCCACACCACCTCACAGCGCCGGGGGGCGAGCCACCCAGGCAACGCCAAATGCCGGAGGGCAGCCCGCAACGCCCCCGTCACCACCACTCTGGGCCCAATCCAGGCAGGATACGCACGGCAAGGGGAAGCCCCGGCGTCCCACACCCCAGGCTGGTGTGGGCCACATCAACCAAGGGCAGCGAAAGTATAGGCCCCGGCTCACATGCAATCCGGGCCAACCGACCCATGAGGACAGTCAACCACCTTGCCACACAGCGTTCAGTGGGAATTCAGGTATGGCAGAGTTCAGTAGGGTGTCATCTATGCAATCAGCCCGCTGGCAGGCCTTAATGCCGCCTCTGAAAGCGGATTGTTGTTAGATAATCAGCTCCGGCCGGCAGAGCCTCACAGAGTGGCCGCCATCTTGCAGTGGGGTTCTCTAGCGCCCCCGCCCAGTACATGTTCTTAGGATGGCTGCCTGATCACCTGCATTATCTAGTAATGGAACTAGACATGACAGGGGCATTTCTGCTCATGTAGATGTGCACTCACATATAATATAAGGCACCCTGCCTTAGGGCCCTAAGTTCTGCTGTAGGGGTGACTTCCATATAGTATATGCAGTGTACATTGGCATGGCACACATTGAGTGTGCCATGTCGTGTTTTCAGAATGGTTTGCACCATTTCACTCAGCCTGCAATGTCAGTCTGCATGCAGTTTGTGTGTGGGTCCTTTTGGGTGGCATAATACATGCTGAAGCCCTTAGGGACCCTCTTTAGTACCCATGCCTCAGGTACGAGGTGTAACATTTAGTTAGGACTTACAGGGGTGCTAAAAGCTTTGCCAGTTGGGTTACAATTAGACATTTACCTTGTTTTAAGGGAAAGAGCACTGACACTGGGGGCCTGGTTACGAGGCACCCATTGCACTTTCAGTCAAAAAGCATCAGTACTGGGGCAAATAGTTGGGGTAACCATGTAAAAAAAATGGCACTTTCCTACAGCCTGTAAACATCTGTTTGTAGCATGTAGATTCACGTGCTTTGCATACTCCTACCATCTAGTATCCGGCTTGGATATTAAAAGTTGTTTTTCTTCAGTAGAAACTTTCAGTCACAGGATATTGCCCGACTCCTTCTTTAGTCCACAATGATCATAGGCACCAACTCAACCTCTGAAATTGTTTTTCACACAGTGGGTAAAAGCGAAGTGTAGAGAATAGTCGGTATATTCCATGAGCACTGTCAATTTATGGAACGTGTGTTGATTGAGGAAACATGTGCAATATCTACCTGCCTCCAGGGAGGAGGGTGGTTGCACATCTAGAGCACTACACGCTACAGATAATTACAGGATAAGCATTATTTTCCGTTTGTAGCATGAGTGGCTGTAGAGCACTAGGTTCACATCGTCAATTTTGCCGATTACCTCAAGGGTATAAGAAGAGCCCTGGGCTATTCTCAGCCAGGGTAAAAGAGTTACTTCAAAATTTTGATGAGGAGGCATTGTCTTATGTGGATGATATTTATCTGACGGACGATGAGTTAATGGAACACTTGGCTAGAGTAAACCACATAATACTTGCGTTTGCTCACCTGGGTTCCAAATTTATTTTCAAAAAATTAAAAATTGCCCATCTGAACGTCGTATTTTTGGGATAAGAATTGTCAAGTGAAGGCAAAAGCCTGGCATTACATTTCTTTTTGTAGAAAAATGCGCACTGCTCCAACCTCCAATGACTCTGAAAAGACTACAATCCATTTTAGGATTTTTTAATTTTGGTAGAACATACATTTTGGATTACGCTGAACGAGTAAAACCATTCTACAATTTAATCAGATCTGATTTTTCAATCAGCCATTGGACACAGGAACACACAAACATTCTACATTCCGTACAAGCTGACATGATAGCTTCCAAACATTGGCACACATGTGTAAACACAACTAACCTGGTGATCCGCGTAGTCGCTAGACCCACCGGGTACACCTATATCACTTTCAATGAAGGTGATACAGTACCTATTGCATACAAATCACATTTATACACCAATGCTGAAATGAGTTTTGCAACCACTGAGAAAATTCTCTCAGCAGTACAGACTGCTGTAATGAGGGAGAGAGCACTGGCTCAGGGTAAGCACGTAATTGTCATTACCCCAGTACAAACCTTAGAGGCCATCACTAAAGCACGAATTTCAAATGCCAAAGCATTACATCTGTGAAGGATTTAATGGGTTAACTTTCTCAAAGCAACAGATGTAGATTATAGATTCGATTTTACATTACAAACACAAGCATTCCTGCAGCACGAACAGAATATCCTCTGCCGAATGAAATAATGCCTCTAGATCAATATGAATACATAATTTATACCGATGGATCAGCTCAGCCTGCCGTAGGGACACAAAATCATTATTTTGCAGCATGCGTGATCGTGAAGAGGCGCATGCATGACGGAAAGTTCAGTCCTGAAAACCACACACTCAGTCCCTAGGGGACGGTACAGCGCAGCTGGACGAACTCAAAGCCCTAATACTGGCACTACAAAAAACTGATCCCGTATTCCCCACACTTATAGTGTGTGATTCATACTACTGTGTCCAGTCCTATAATGAATATCTTCACTATTGGGGTCAAAATCGATTTCAGAATTCCACAGTCAAGCACAAGCTGCTTTGGGAACAGGTGGCGAAGCTGAAAGAATGCTTGCCACAGGCTCATGTTATCAACACATTGAGTCATCAGCGTGTTGGTGTTCACGTTGAAGGGAATTCCACGGCCAATGAGGCCGCTAAGGCAGCAGTCCGCACTGCTGCCGTTGCTGCAATCACTTGTTCAAGTACGAGATTAGACAGAGACATCATCCTGCCAATGCAGCCCGCAATAACACCCACCTGCCAAAAGGTTTTCCACTCAAGTACTCCTACAAGTTAGATGCACAAAACATTCTGTATGCTCCGATTCCAGGAGTGGGGGATAGAGTAATTCCAAACACTGATCGCAAATTGGGATTAATACTAGCTGCACACGAGGGTCTGGGTTCAGCACACACAGTGCATACTGCTACAGTCTCGTTACCGAAGCAGCGCTATTGGTAACCAGGTCTAACGAAACAGACCAAGGACTTTTTCCTTAAATGTGACATCTGTCAACAGATCAAAGGCTCAACCGTTGCACATTCACCTCAGACACCTCTATTGATCTCAAACAAGCCTCTGGCGAATGTTTATTTGGATCACTGCAGCCCTCTTACACTCAGATGGGGCTTACAAGTACATGTTGATGGCAGTGGATTCATGCCTCAGATTCCTGTGGGTTTGGCCACAGCGCTCGACTGACGCTCGAACTGTTATAAAGGATATGCGTGTCTTCATCGGGTCCTACACAATTGGCACACTACATTCTGACCAGGGCCCGGTGTTTAGCTCTCAGTTTTACAAAGAAACCATGGGAAGTTTGGGTGTGGCCTTGCAGTACTCCTCCCCGTACCATCCTGAGGGAAATTCGGTAGTTGGCAGGAAAAAAAGTGACTTAAAGCAGTCCTTAACAGCAAGGGTATTATGCTCGGGTGGCAGTTGGGTCAATCACCAATATGTGGTCCAGAGGGCATGCCAAGAAAATCCCTGGGGGTCGTACACCTTATGAACTCCTTTTTGGAGTGAGAATGTCGGTATCAGACCTAAAAAATTTCATCGCAGTAGCGGCGGAAACACTGTTTGACATAAATGAAGGTTTGGCTGTTTTACAGAAACTGAATGAATTCTGGTGCGCTCAAGGCAACATTCAAGTAAAACGCACCACCACTGGAGAAGTGAAGGTCGTACCGGCAAGAAGTGCCTGCGTCACTAAGATTGGGGACCTGGTCAGGAAAAAAATATGGACAAGAAAGAATTTGTGCCATCTTACAGAGTGCCTGTACCTGTCCTGGCTGTCGAAGGTACCAGAACTGTACTTCTTCCGCCTCTTGCCGGTCGTAGAAACAAAACTTTTGTCTCCATTGATCTGATCAAACCACACTATGTGGACGATTCTCAACAGTAGGCCTCTTGGGTAGCCGGTGCACTCCTCTCGCTACCATTCTGGAGGTTCAGATGGAAGCTTTAATAACTACAGAAAATACCCCTCTCCAAAGAGCAGCTGCCAACAACACTGAAGTATTACTTCTTCCAGTTGAAACAACTACAACTGTAGAGTCAACAAGTACTGAAATCTCAATTCTAAAAATTGACGTCGTCTATGTGAATATGCCACAGACCGAGTCATCTCCTAGTTCTACAAAACCTGCTGAGCTGCCAAAAATAGACCGGACAGTGTCTGGCTACTTCGTGCATTATGACGACTTCTCATCGGATTCAAGTGAACCTGAGCTGCCACCACCACCTCCCCCTTTCAAGCTACGAGTGTATGCTCTCTATCTTTGGCTGAAAAAGACATACTTTGTTGTTCCATGGATACATCTTTGGATTACAATTGGGTTACTTTTCCTGGTCCTCTGGATTGGTTTGGTAACTGTCGTTTTTCTAAACTGACACTATCTCCCAGAACGCTCTGCAGTACAACTTGTGAACTTGGTTCTGAAACCGCATGCATCATCGCACCGTGAACTAAGTGACCTGTTCCTAGTGAACATTACAGCAGTTACAGAAGGAATAGTGTTGGACAGGGTATTGTATGATGTGTATGGTCCTACTGAACATTTACAAATTCCATATTTGTTTAAAATTTCTTTAAATTAAATCATCACCTCTAGTACTTTCTCTGATGATTGGGACATTGAAACTGTGCACAATTTGCTAGAAGATCTACAGCAATCAGCTGCATTTTCTAGTGATGAATTGTATGATGGTACATCTAATTTTGGCGACATGTTCCGTTATAAACATTATGGTCACCATTTTTTATCCGTAATGGTTCTTTTAATTCATCAGACTCCAATTGGAAGGGATGGTTGGTCTGGCCTGTGGAAACTAATGGGTGTCAATCTAGATTCCTGGGCAGCACCGAAGGGTTTAGTATCAATAGGCATGATCAGGGATATGTACAAACAGAACACTCTGGGTGGTGACATCACATAGTGTTGGGAAGTTGTGCCTTGATTGGCTAAAAAACTCAATACTCTCTTAGGTGAAGCAACACTTGTCCCTTCTTTCTGATGACATGGATCTCAGGGATTTTCTATTAGGTTCCCGGAACCCAGGTCAAAGGCGCTTCTTGTATGGGATATTCAACGAGTTGTGGAAAGTTTCTCAACAGGAAGCTGTTGAGAGATTGCGCAAGATCAACAGGGTTAATTTAGAAAGGGCTTTGGCTGTGGTTGACAACGGTATGACCACATTATCATCCAGAATTTATTCACTGGGCAACATAGTATCTTCTGCGATTGACATAATACAGCAAGATATGTCTATTTTACAACATGGACAATCACAACTTCGGTCCATTATTATATTAAGCTGGACGCTTCAAACGCTACGTTCTGGCCACGTGCCATGGCATTACATCAATAGTATGAGTTGTTTTCTGCATATGATCTAACGGAAAGACAGATAGTAATGGCACGCAGAGATGCAAAATATACCATGTTGCACATTGAAAAGTTAGACCAATTACCTTTCACCGTGGCTGAGACACCATCCACAGACTGGATAATCCATGGTTACATCACCCTACCAGTCACGACTTTCCAATTGCAATTTTGTCTACAATACCAATAGGTAGGCAGATACAAAGCACCAGGGGAAGATATGTGCATGAGTACTGGGAATTACCATTCAGGTTTAGATGCAGGAATGGCGACACTGACATTTTCCTTAGTGGTTCCGGCTGGGAGGATGCTTTAAGCGGGTCTTTAGTTTGCAAGGACATTTCTCTTCATGGGGCATGCAATGCTTCAGTTGCAAATTTGTCTTGTTAGTTGAAGAATTTCCTGGCTGCCGTGATTCATCCGGTCTTCAAGCTGCTCTCAAATGGGAGCTTTTTGATGCTGAATGATCAAGGTTGCTGTGGAATGGACCCGGGCATCGCTTATCTGGTAACAGTTAATTCCGTAGTCACTTGTTGCACACAAGTACTGTTTCTACCTGCCAGCACAGTTAGGGAGGCAATGCTATGGCCTTCGATAAATGGTTCCAAAATACGATTTGATTCGCTGAGCAAACTGAAAGCCATGCTTTTTCAAAAAGATGTGGCCTTAACTTCAGCCAGAGAGACGTTTGATCTGGTTGCAAGGTCCTCATCTGAGATACAGACACTACTCCACACTAACTTCTCGCTCCATTTTGGGGAGCTGGTTCACCGTTATCTTTAATATGTCTGATACATTGTCATACACTCCGTGTTGGGAAGCGTTTTTGGAGGTCTCCCGCTTGTCCTGATACTTGAGGCTGGAATCCTGATTTTTATTTTTCTGCTCCGCAATGGACGTCCCAGTTCAACCCGGAATGGAGACAACACTGCATGTGTTGATGTAACGTCTCAGGATCGCGAACGAACAGTATGACATCGTCAGCATATAGTGAAGCCAAGGGGGGTCCCCGGTGGAAGCAGAGTCCACAATGCAGGTGTCATTCCTGCAGATGGCGGACAGGGGGGTCCATCGTGATAATAAACAGAAGCGATGACAATGGACAGCCCTGTCTAGTCCCCCGCAATAGTTCGAATGTGTCTGAGAAGCCACCATTTATGCGAAGTCGTGCAACTGGGTTTGTGTATAATAGGCAAAATAGTTTAAAAAAATTGTAGGGAATACAGAGTTTCTGCAGGGTCGCATATAGAAAGGACCATTCTAAAGAATCAAATGCCTTTTCGGCATCTAGCAACACGCTGCAGCTGGAAATTCGGGGGCAATCTGGTTAATAACTATAAAGAGCATACGCAGATTGACGGAAGTGGATCGGTTCGGAACAAATCCGGTTTGATAAGGCAAAATAATTGGATCTATCAATAAGGAGACACGAGTCGCGAGAACCTAGGCCAGGATTTTATAATCCTGATTCAGCAGAGAAAGGGGCCTGTAGGAGTTGCAACGCATAGGGGACTTCGCAGGCTTCAATAATATTGCTATAACAGCTTCTCGCATTGTAGGGGGAAGTATATTATTCTCAAGAGACTCTGCATATACCTCTAGTAAATGGGGAATAAGGAGGGTTTTAAATGTTTTATAGAATGTGCCGGACAGTCCATCCGTACCGGGAGCACGAGCTCCGCTGAGGTCATCAATGGCCTGTGATATCTTGTCTGTCGTGATAGGAGAGGCTAGAAATTGCTGTTTCCCATCCTCGAGCCAGACCATGGCTACCTCGGCTAGATAGTCAGCGAGTGTGTCACCCACAGGAGGGGATCGAGTAATATAGAGGCGCAAGTAATAAGAGTAGAAAGCAGTAGAAATTGCTGCTTCGTTATTGGTTAAAGTTCCGTCTGGCATTTGGACCTGTGTGATGCAAGATGACTGATACTTGGGCCGCAATAATTGAGCCAGTGTTCGTCCGGGTCTCTCTCCCTCCCCATATATCCTGGCCCGGGCGTATATGCCCAAGTAGTTGGCCTCACGGGCAGCGAGTTCCTGAAACTCCGTTAACAGTGCCGCTCGTTGGTGTAACGGAGCTGGGGCTCTCCCTTGTAAGAGTTTTGCATCAATGTCACCCAAGAGCCCCTCAACCCTCTCTAAGTTCCCGCGAATGGTGCGTAGGACACCGAACTGCTTTGCAATACAGGTTCCTCGAATACGAACCTTGAACGCCCCCCAAAGTGTAGTGTGACTGAATACCGACCCTGTGTTCAATAGGAAAAATTCCACTATGGCATCACTAATCTCGGCTCGTAATATGCTGTCCTGTATTGCTTACGCGGGGAAGCACCAGGGGGTACGAGCGTGTACTGAGGCTGGAACAGAGAGAACCAGCAGCACCGGTGAGTGGTCAGACAGTGTGCGAGGGAGATGATCTAGGGAACGTGCAGCTAATGTGAGGTTGGGCGACAGGTACCAGTGGTCTATGCGGGACCAGGTCCCATGAAGAGAAGAATAAAAAGAGAATTCTTTGCGTACGGGGTTGCAGGTGCGCCACACATCCTGCAGTAAAAAGGATCGCATTAGAGTGCTCAATGCCTGGACGGATTGGGGTTTGGTAATCAGCCCGCCTCCTGTTGTGTCTAAAGCAGGGTTTAGTGCGAGGTTGAAGTCCCCGCCCATTAGTATAGGGTCAGTGCCTGGCTGAGAGATATGGGTAGCGATATTGGGAAATAAATCTGGTGAGTCAATATTGGGAGAATATATATTAAATAATAGCATGCTTTGGGAGCCCAGGGTACCAGCCAGTAGGAGGTAACGGCCTTCGGGGTCTGTAATTATTTTATGTGCTTTGAATGGTACTGTTCTATAAATAAAAATACTTACTCCTTTCGAACATGAACTATAGTTAGCAAAAAACCGATTGTCTCCCCAGTTTGAGGCGAACCGATTGACAGAATTCAGGGCGTAGTGTGTTTCTTGCAAAAATGCCACCTTAACATCATGCCGGGCAAGATATGCCAATACCTGCCGTCCCTTATGAGGGTTAGAGAGGCCCCGCACATTCCATGTCATGCATCTCAGGCCCGAGCTTCGGAGTGCCTACCGGGTGGTGCCATGTGTAATGTGAGATTGTGTGTAGCTTGAGAACAGTGCTTGAGAGTGCCAGTGATTGATGAGTGCTCAGTAATATCCAGTAAAGAACTAACATCCAACATACAACAGTGAACATCCTACCTCTCCCACCCACATCGGATAACCACCCAAACTGTATCCGGTGAATCCCAACATTTCCCAATCAAACAGTAGGAGATCTCCTTGGGGGGAGGCAATGCTCTAGGGTAAACGCCAGCCCCCCACGATTATGCAGCATCTAAACTTTGCCCAGAGCAGCAGCACTGCCACATGTATAATAAAAGGAAAAAAGGCCAGTGGCGGAAGGTTCAAGTTACTGCAAACGACTATAAAGTGTTCAAGAAGTTTTGCAACCTGTTCCGACACCCGTACGCACAGGAAAGCCGCCGGCGATACAGTCTGGCAGGGAGGGGTACAGTGGCATCCATCAAACGCCTCCCGGGTAAGTTCAGTGCGCCTCATCCAGTAGGGGACACGCCTGCTGAGTCACTTCGAATGTCCGCCCTTGGAGAGGCAGCCTCTGTCCAGTGCTGACTCAAGAATTCGGCCGCGTAGGTGGGCGTTTCAAATATGCGAGTCCTGACATTTTCAGTTTCGCAGGGTAAAGCATAGCGTACTCCTGCCTTCTGTAAGGATTTTTTAATGTCCGTGAATTTCCGACAGGCCTCTTGAACCTGTGGAGTGAAGTCAGGGTACAAAGCCAGCGCCATGCTTTGATATTGAGTTGAGCCCCTCTCTCGTGCCAAGCAGAGGGCGACATCACTGTCTTGATAATTAAGGAGTTGGGCAATGATCAAGCATGGTGGGGCACCAGGAGCTGACCTTGGGGCCAAAGACCGATGGGCCTGCTCTACTGCGAATGTAGAGGTAAATGCGTCACTGCCAAACAGCTCTTTTAGTAGGAGTTCAACATTATCCTTCATAGGGCCAGTATTGGTAGATTCCGCCACCCCCGATATGCGGATACTGTTCAGGCACGATCTTGCCTCCAAGTCTTCGGCTTTTGCGGCCACCGCTTTAAGGAGACGCTCTGTACGCTCCAGTCGCTTAGTCATGGCTGGCTGTGCATCTTCCATCGCCGAAATGCGCGGTTCCGCCGCTTCTATGCGGGTGTCTTGCTGGTCCTTGCGATTTCTCATGTCATCTAGTCTCGTTACCAGCGTGTTGAGCCGTGTGTCTATGGCTCTGCCCGCAGCTCCGCCATTATTGCAGCTGTCCCATCCGACAAAGGGGGCCCCTATTCCGCCTGTCTCCGAGGATCCTCGTCTGGGGGGGCCCGCCTCTTCCTCGTGCCGGGGGGTGTTGGTGGTGTCAAAGGAGAGCTGACGCTGCTGCGGGTCTCCCCTCTTCATAGTGGAAGTTCGAGGGCCACCGCGTCGAGGCAGAACGGTCTGAATTTTTAAATGTCGGGGGGGGGAGGTGATGGGTTCTTGGTCAATCTTCAAGTAGAACCGTTGATGGCTGGAGGGGCAGATTTATAAAAGTGTGTGACGTTGTGTCGAGGTCCGGGGGGTGCCCATGTACATTTCTTATGGGGCCAATATCCTGTTTAGTCGGCAGCTTGCACCATTGCCCACCGGCCCGCCGGGTCGCCGCCCAAAGGGCCCGAATAAGCGGCTATAGTCCCAAGGTAGTGGGCCATCCCCTGAAACCAGCCCGCCCAGACAGGACCCGGCCGGGATATGTACCAGGTGTGAGAGAGAGGCAAAAGAGAGGGGGAGGCAAAACTCACCGCCACCGCATCACGCTGGCCCTCAGGGAGAGGATGTGCGCCCACTCTGCAGGACTCTCAGCAGCACGCAGGGAGGAGGCCAAAATCAGGCCACGGTGTACGCAGTCACGTAAGCCGCGCTGAAGTACTCGCCCGGCATGTCAGCAAAGAGAGCTCACCGCCGCGGTCCAGGTCCAGGAGCCGCCATCGTCAGAGTCATGCAGTACAGGGTCTCCCAGGGGGAATCAGAGCACCATGCAGCTGCCGTCTGTGCTGGCGACCCCGCCCTCAGGCTCACCTGCGGCCCCTATCGCCGGGGGGCCTCTGAGAGCCACGTAGGGGTCGCAGAGTTCGTGGTTCACTGCGGCAGGGGTATATAATCAGCCCGTCATCCACCCCGACGGGGGGCGCCCGGGGGTCGAGAGCCGTCTCGTCACCCCAGAGCACGTCACGAGGCCCGGCTCGATTGTTAGGCCACGGAGGAGGCCGTCGGCCCAAGAGCTTCAGAGACGTGCGGCCATCTTGGTCGCCGTCCAGACCATGCTCCTCCCCCCCCCCCCCCCGAAAAATGGAAGCTTTTCAAGTGTGCCTAAAGAACGGGCTGGGCCTGTAACAGTTTTAATACCGCCTGAGCCTCATCTACATGCCTGCCAAACAAGTGATGCCCATGAAAGTGCAAGTTCAAAATCAATACTCCACCTTAATACTGAATGATGAGCTGTGGAGTCAACCATAGTACTCCACAAGCATCTTTGAAAAGAGCTCTTACTTGGGAAAAACATGAATCTAGTAGCTTATCCAAAAAAAGCAAATGTTATGCTACAACCATTGATCAGAATATAACAGTATAGCACTGGCATTGGTAATCTTGGCTGATGTTGGAAACGCATTCAAACATTTGAACATTGTAGTTAAATATTGGCTGTCTTTGTTAGGTGGTGCAGTATAAGGCTTCCTGAGTGATGATGTGGTTTTGCAAAGATGAATGATTTTATCAGTTCTGATCTGATTCAGCAATCAAAAAGGGGAGATATCATGAGTGTTATCCTTGTGCTCCACACATGGCACAGACATTAATGTTGTGGCCTGATTTTTTTTCATATGCGACAGACCTTCCTCCCAAAGGATGTCCAAAATAGAGATCGATCTGATGGATCTCCTAGATTTATCTGCAAAATCAGAAATGAAGTTTATTTTTACCTCCGTTAGTATGGGTAAATAACACTTTTGAGCAGCTCAGTCTATGATAATATGGAACCTGTCAATGTCATTGGACGGCAAGTCGTGTGGAACTAGATTAGCTCAATCTACGCTGTAACACTGCAACTTTGATTGCGGTTTGTCACTGTGTGTCGAGAGCGGAAGCTGCCTCCACGCTTGTGCACTCTGGAGAGCGGAAGCTGCCTCCACCCTTGTGACCCCTGGACCCAACCTCAGACGATTTCTTGTGTGGATCCCTGTGGTCTCCCGGATCACAGTTGGACATTGCCTGAATTTGTCCTTGCCACCTTAGTCCGGTTACTGACTAGCCCAAGTTAGAGTTTACATCGACGGAGTGGAATTCCATAATACCCGTGCTGCGGGAGTGGGCCTCAATCGGGTGGTGTCTCAAGGGGACAACCAGACTGATTTAACTGACAGATTAGCATGGTCAGAAGGATCTGCGAGTCATCTCATTAGTCACCATCCACAGCACCTTCATCATGATCACTTTGATCTTGAATTTTATCATCAGAGTCAAAAGATTCATCATCCATATCTTGAAGATTCTCATAGGATGGTCGAAGGAGGACAGGCTGGAGGTCAGTTGTGACTGGGTGGAAAACAACAGTAACTCAAGTGTAGGAGAAGGTAGCAGAGGTTGAGGGGACATAGGTTGTGATGGCAACGTTAAACCATAGTGTGGTGGATGCTCCCTGGATGAAGGCAGCCTTGCATAAAAGTTCTGAAGCATGTGCTTCAACAAGTTAAAAAAATCTGCAGGCACTTGAACCGCTGGTGGCTCAAGGAACATCTGATGCTTCCTAATAGGGGAGAGGATGTAGCCTAACAGCAAGGGCGGTCGACCTCAAATCTGGGGAACCGGGTTCGAGTCTCGGCAATAACGCTAAACATCCTGTGATTCTGGGCAAATCACTTAATCTCCCTGTGCCTAACAAAAAAATGAATGTGTCCTCATGTAACGCAACTGGTGCTCATGTAAAGCGCTCCGATACCCGATTTCGGGTCAAGTTCGCGCTATTTAAGAGTTCGAAAAAAAAAATATGCTACCTATTGACATTTTTATGCAGACGACAGTAAACTTGCTCTTCCTTAATCATCATTGAGGATAAATTGCATATTCAGGTCTTCGTGTGAAAGTGCAATAGAATCTTCCTGGTGACTTTCGTCGACATCTGAATAGTCCTGAATTATCACTTGTTCTACCTTATGTTCACTAAGATCATGATCACACTTATCACTTTAACACTGGATGCCAATGCGAATCTTGGTGGTAGATCAAGCGTAAATTCAGTCGGTAAAATACACAATAGCAGTGGAATGGTAGACACCAGAGGAGTAATGGATTGTTGCCATCCAGGTCCTTGCTGATAAAGTTACAGTCGGCACAATCACTGGGGGAGGTGCCATTGTCATTGTAGGCATGCTTGTTGTAAAAGTGTTTTTGACAAGGTAGTCATTGATGCATGGGCCATTGCTGAGGGTTTGGGTTTCGTAATAAGGTCTTATATGATGTCAATCGCGCCTTGCTGATGAGCCTGAGGGTGGGGTCGCCGGCATAGATCTGATGCGGGTGTCAAGGAAATAGGTGCCATCCTGCTGGTCGAGGGGTATTAACAGATGTCGCTATTGAAGATTTGTGAGATTCCATCTGGGTAGGTATTGAAGATCCATTGCTGATTTTCTGGATCTTTACTGTGACAGAGGGCTTTTCACCTGCGCCAGAAGTCTGATCCTTGCTGACAGAACCAGACAGCGCCTCTAGGCCAGATGATGGCTTCACATTAACCGTGGTGGTTATCAGAATCAAATTTACTTTTCTCGGATTTAGGAAAGGTCTTTGGGGATTGCTCTTGACAGAGTCCCCTCCGGAGAAGAGGTTTTGAGTATCAAAAACACTGGCCCTCTCTATCCAGCAAGTTTCTAGCACTAAAAGTTTTGCATTGGTAGCAATTATTTGCAGAATGTGCAACTTCATGGAAAAACAGAGAATACTTTGTGTGAGGTCATCCACAGAAACCTTCCTAGGCCCACAAGAGATATAACAACTGAGAACGCACTTTCCCATTTTCTTTGGTTGCGAACAGGTGTATGTTGGGAAACTGTCAAAGTTGGAAGTACAGGAGTAGTAGTTGGGTGTGGAGTTCCCACTCATGAATTTATTGCTGCATCCTGTTGAGCAAGCCTGCAAAGTAGTTGTCCACTCCCAGTAGATAACCTGCCAGGAAGTAAACCTTGTGGTGTATAGCCCAACGCCAAATGCTTTGTGCTAATGTGGGCAGCTGGGATGAGTGTGTGCACTTCTGTTTTTGAAGGTAATACATGGCAGTCATGTTGTCTGTTTTGATTAGGACTATCTTCTGATGAATGTGACAGAAGAATGCCT
Source organism: Calotriton arnoldi (assembly GCA_963921515.1). Taxonomy (NCBI): domain Eukaryota; kingdom Metazoa; phylum Chordata; class Amphibia; order Caudata; family Salamandridae; genus Calotriton; species Calotriton arnoldi. Next base: position 793,242 of record CAWUFW010000663.1, read on the forward strand.
TAAGTGACAACAATCGATAATAACTCTAGGTAGTTTATGTGATATGTTTGGTGTAGGGGAGTCCACAGACCTTAAACACCTACGTTCTGGAGGTGTGCTCCCCAACCTGTGAGGGATACGCCCGTTGTAATAGTCACTTGCGGAATAAGGTCCAGAAAAGGCCTGCCCTGATGCAAATGTTTGTTCCACCACTGTAGAGAGTGATATGTGCTGGCCTTTACCAACACTAGATCTTAGTGACCCTTAAGTTGTGACCAATGTTCTGCTAAGCACTCTTGTAGCAGACCCAAGTGTAGTCAGGCGTGTGGTACTATTGCGATACAAGAGGTCTTCATACCTAACAAGCACATGACTGTGTGAACCGTTATCAGACAATTTGGCTGAAAAAGAGGCAGGAGTGATTGAAAAGCTTGGACTTGAGCTGGACTGGGATAAGTTTTCCCTGTAATGGAGTTTAGGATGGCCACTAGAAAAGGTTGAATCTGTAGAGGCTGCAAATGAGATTTCGCCAAATATAGGGTAAACCCAGATTGCGCAGTAGATCCAAAGTGAGCTACGTATGAGGAAGACAGTGATGTTTGCTTGAGATCTTTATCAGCCAATCATCTAGGTAAGGGAAGACAAGGACGATGCTCCTTCGTAAAGGAGCTTTGATCACAGCCAGACATTTTGTGAAAACCCTGGGTGTGATGGTGACCACAAAGGGCAGGACTTTGAATTGATGTTGGCCACTTACCACAAATCTGAGGTAATGCCAGTGTGCTGGGTGGATTGGGATGTGAACGTAGGCGTCCTTCAAGTCTAGGGTGTGAGAAAGTGCCCTCTTTCTGCATGGTTGCCCCCACTTTTTGCTGAATTGCTGATGTGCTTTGACTGAGTGTGCCCTGGGCTCCTGCTAATCAGGTACCCAGGGCCTATGTTCTTTCCCTAAAACTGCATTGAAGCCTAAACCCAATTGGCATCTCTGGCCACACGTCAGCCCCTGGTAAAGGGTACCACAGGTGCCCAGGGAACTGTGACCAGAGAAGGCCTCCAAGGGCTGCAGCACTTATTGTGCCACCCTTAGAGGTCCTGTACCCTTACACACACACACACAGACACAGCCTTTGCAGGCTGCGTGTTTTGGTGCAGAACAAAGTGAAGAGTCGACATGGCACACATCTCTGTGTGCCATGCCTACAACCCACTGCCCGGGCATAGATCAGTCACCCCTCTAGCTGGGTGCACTATACCAGTGGTGAGGGTACAGGTGCATGAGCCCTATACCCCTACCGTGTCTAAGTCCATTCTTAGACATTGTAAGTGCAGTGCTGCCATTAAGAGTACATGGTGCTGGGAGTTTGTCATTATAAACCCCACAGCACCATAATGGCTACATTGAAAACTGAGAAGTTTGGTATCAAACTTCTCAGCACATTAAACCCACACTGATGCCAGTGTGGGATTTAATGAAAAATGTACACAGAGGGCATCTTAGAGATGCCCCCTGAAAGCTAACCCACCTCTAGTGTCCAGGCTGAGTGGCTGCTTTCAGCTGCCACCACCAGACAGGTTTCTGGACCCCTGGGTCGAGAGCCTGCTGCTCTCTGGGGCCTGAAACATTGCACATCCTGGGGCGAGGTGCCAAGCCTCCTCCCCCAGGATGGGCAGGGTTCAAAAGCTTCAAAGGCTTGCCGCCTTTGTGAGCTTCCCCAGGCCACTTGCTGCTCTCAGCAACTGGTCCCCACTGGTTCTGACCCCCACTTTGGGCGGGAGACCCGGCGGGAAAAACAAGTGAGGAAGAGAGGTGTGCCCACCTCTGCAAACTCCACCCCTCAGGTGGGGGAGGCGAGGTGAAGCACTTGTCCATCTTGAAGATGGGGGGACTCAGCCAACCAGGGACAGGCTCATGCCCCCCTCCCACTGGAGGGTGGCATAATAGGGGGTGTACGCACCCCAAGGAAGGGACCCATTGGTCCCTGCCTTTTACCTACCTGTAACGCCCCTAAATATAGTATTTAGGGCTAGCACCCCTGAACCTTGCTTCCTCAGACAAGAAGAAACTGCAACAAGAAGAAGGACCGAACAGCCGTGCAGCAGCTAACGAGGAATACGCCCACTGGCTTGGCCCCAGCCCTACCGGCCTGTCTCCCCCTCGAACCTGCTCCTGCGAAATCTCGGTGTGTCCTGCAGCCAGCAACCTCAAAAACCCCGGAGGACCTGCCTGCCTTTAAGCACAAAGACTTTGTCTCCCGTGAACACCGGAATTTGTTCATCTGCAACCTCTGGCCGGACACCGCGGATCCGCCCCACTCTGCACCCGTCGTCCACGGCCCGAGCTCGAGTGGGCAAACACCACGAGGAGGTCACCCCGGCAATCCTGACCCGAGATCCGGTGACCCCTGACCTGCCTCAAGCCTCCAGCCGACGCCTGCAGCCTAAATCCAGAAGGTCCCCCCAACCGCGACCAGGAGCTGGTAAGAAGATCCGACCCCAAAAGGCACCCCTGCACCCGACGCCCCACGGCCTGGTGTACCCAAACCGACGGTGCCTAGCCAACCCCTAACTTCCCAACTTACCTCTTGAAGTGGTGGTCGCACCCAGAAGACCTTCGTCCCCGAGCCTCCAGTGCCTTTGCAAACCGGAGGTTCCCCATTGAAACCAACAGGGTGCCCAACGTCGAAACAGCACCCTGCACCCGGCCGCCCTTGTGCCGCTGAAGGTGCACCTTTGGTGCTACTTTGTTTTCCCATTTGCCCCGAGCTAAAGTCCAGGAGCTTTGCTCCCACACCCAAGTGGCCTGCTTGCCAGCAGCCACCAACCGGAGGCCCCCCTATCCCCCATTGGATAACATTGGGCCACAGCACTCTGCACCCGGCCGCCCTAGTGCCGCTGAGGGTGTAACGAGATTGCATCCTTGACCCTGGGGGAACCCTTGTTCTAACCCCAGAAGCTCTACTCCAAAGACCGATTACTTACCTGGTAACCGTTAACTTCATTTCTCTCCATAGGAACCTATTGACTGTTTTTCTCTGAAAAATATTTCAAGTGTGGAGTTGATTTGTATAAAAACCTGAAAAATAATCATTGTGCAAAACTGAGTTTACTTACCTTTTCTTTAGGAAATGTCCCAGTGTGATATCTAGGCATATCACACTGAGTAGAAAAAGTAATCTCAAAAGTAACGTAAAAGTAACTTACCTGTAATTCTTATTGCAAAATCGATACAAAGTATATGAACAGCATTTCACAGTATTGCATTGCCAGTCATTCAAACTGTAACCATTTCAAAGTACATTTACAACTGCTTTTTAAACTGTATATTTACTGCAAAGTATTTATCAACTTACCTGTGCCAGGCTTGCTTGGTTCTAGGAAACAAAATAACTAAAAGAATATTTTTATACAAAACCAATTGGTCTGAAGTTCAGTCTTTGAGTGTGTGAAAGCATTTGCTGATTGAGTGGGTACAACAAACGCTTAACACTGTCCTCTGATACTGCCTTACTGCTCGACCACACTACCACAAATAGAGAGTGAGGTGTTATCTAACTTTACCTCTACCTACCTTTGAGGATCCACTGGACTCTGTGCACACTATACCTCACTTTGGTATAGTATATACAGAGCCAGCTTCCTACATAGGGCGGTCATAAAGTCGCCTTGTTTTAGAAGTAGTATGACATCTTGTAGCGTAACCATATGGAAATGTTCTGATGTGATGTATTTGTTTACAGGTCGGAGGTCTAGGATGGGACTGAGTAAATCATCCTTTTTGTGAATTAGAAAATATAGTGAGTAGACACCCTTGTTTCGGTGGCAGAGTGACACCTTTACTTTCTCTTAAAGAAAATGCTGATGTTGAGGGGAAAGGGAGTGTGGTGGGATGTTTGGTGGTATAGCAGTGAGCTCCAAGGAATACCTGTGTTCCACAATGGCTAGAACCCAGAGGTCTGAAGTAATGATGCACCATTGTGGCATAAACCCTTGTAGTCTTCCCCCAACAGGTGTTCTGGAAAGGGAGTCCCTGTTTGGTTGGGGCAGCTGATTTAGTCGCTTCACCTCTACGTCTTCCTCTAGTGTGGTTTCCTTTGTATGAATCTCCATAGTATCCTCTGGTAGGTTGTGTGTGCTTTTGCTGCCTCTGATAAGAGGTGTGCACTTCTGGGAGGTGCTTTTGGAATGTCCACGAAATTGTGTGCAACAAAATTTCGCCCTAGGGGATGAAGTTTGTAAAGCTCCCCTGGTTTTGGCGGTATTATGATTTTCTCAAATAGATGCTCTCCATCGAATGGCATGTTGATCCGATATCCGTAGCCAAGCATGTCTCCTGATGAGGACACTTGAGTTCACATCGTTGGAGGCAGTGTCCGCCGCATCAAGGGCACATCTAATAGAGATATTTTGGATTGTCTGCCCTGTGAGAAGGTGGGTTGGTATATGCGGTCCACTAGTTAAAGTAGGCACCTTGTACCAGGCCACACGACCCTTATGATGTATGAGGTCAAAGATAACCTTTAGAAAGCTATCCTAGTGGTAGCTGTGGAGAGCAGCCTTCAGGCTTAATCTTGAAGAAATGTAAAGTAGCTTGTTTTACCAGAATATCACCTCCTGAATGACCAAATGAAAGGAGAACCACACAGTAGTTACATAAAAATATGTATTTATTAATATAACACTCTCTACTAATCTCTACACGAGATTAGAACATAAGGCACACAATACTGTAACGATAGAACATTCGTAAGTAGCAAAATACACAGCGGGCTCCAGGGGGAGACCGAACCATATACTAAAAAAATGGTATAACAATCACGACTTGACTAGACAGTGCCTAGAGCACGTAGAATCACTGGGACCCCAAGGAACCATCCAGAGGAGTGACACAGGGAGCCCACGGAGGACGGGTGCAGTGAGGAAACACGACCGCGTGTTCCGTGCAACTCTATGGGAAAGTCGCAGTTGCAAATTTACAAGTTAAGGACACGTCTAAGAGGACTTCGAGCAAACCCTTTGGAACATAGGAGGTTCTAAGGCCAACCCACCAGTGATCACCGAAGTACCCGTGTTACCTATCCCAGAAGAGCCGGGTGCATAGGGGTCAAGTGGTGTCGGAAACCTTCGTCGTTTTCAATGGAGGAGTGCAAAGAAGTCCTGCTGCCAGGAGGGCGAAGAGTGTCCGGTGGATTCCAAGCCTGGATTCGAGGTGAGAGGAACCTGAAAGCAGAGGGGACAGAGTCTGGGTCACTTCAGGTGAACAGGGGCTAGGTAGTCGAATGCCCACCGATGTCGAGTGCTTCAGGAGTGAAGAAGGGTTGCTTGACTCTGCAGCCACGGGGACCAGGAGACGTCTAGGATGACCAAAGTCCGGAGGTGAGCTGTCCCACGAAGGATGTCGAGAGCTGAGGGGTCGATGTCCGGCTGGAGCACCAACAAGCCTTGGCAAACGCAACCCACGCGGTCAGAGGAAACAGGTTACGGTGTGGACCAGCAAGGCCCAGGGGACTCTCCAAGCAATGGAGAGTCAGGGCACGTCTGGAGCAACCAGGTGAGCCCAAGAATTAACAAGGTGTCCCTCGCCAGGACCCACAGGCCAACGGACCAGGGATCGCAAGGAGACCTCGAGCAAGTTTGCAAAGTACCAGCCCACAGGACACTCGAGGAGTGGAGGCCGGAAATCTTCGGTGCAAATACTGCTCGGGGTCAGGACTACACGGAGTCCAATGCACAAGCTCGGGAATCTTCACTAAGCATATGCAACTGCAAATGTACGCGGTGCACAGGGGTTCGGGTTGCACGGTCCCCACGAGGGATACTGGTCTCAGAATCACTGAGAGGGCAGATCGACCTCAAGGACCTTCGGGAACCCACCTCCTGTGTTGCTGAAATCTGAGTCCTCCGGAGCTCGGGAGAAGCAAACCGGTCAGATGCGTTTAGGTGCCTGCTTTTGCAGGGGAGTAACTCCTTTACTCCAAGGGAGATTCTTCAGTCGTCCAGCATCGTGCAGGCAGTCGAAGTACTTGGTTTCTTCTTAGCAGAATCTTGTCCAGGTAAAATCTAAAGTCCTGTAGCCAGGTAGCCCACTTTATACCCATGGGAAGGGGTTGGAAAGATTCTGGGGACCCTCCTAGGGGAGGGGCAGGACAGAGGGGTGGCTACACCCATGTCCTTTGTCCAGTTTCGCCCCAGAGCAGGAGCCAATGGCTCCCAGAACCGGTTTGAGCTGGACTATGCATAGGGACACCAAATGTGCCCCCAGTGCAGACTTTCTGGCACTCTCAGAGTGCACCCACCCAGCCCCAATACACTAAACCCTGTCTGGGAGGTGGTCACACCTCCCTGTGACAGGATACCTATTGTCAGGCCTTCCTCTACTCAAGCTTGGCTCAGCAGCAGGAGGGCAGAAGCGTGTCTGTGGCTGGCAGCGTCCATTTTGTGCTGCCCAGGACGAGAAAGCTGGTACCGGGTAGACCGGTGACCCACGGATGTCCCTCTAGGAGGGTGGAATCATACCTCCCACACCAGTTACTGGTGTGGAGGTATGATTCCAAGGTGTTTGACACCAAACACGACATGTTTCTAAGCAGCCGTCTTAAAGTTAGTATTTACAGCGAGGTTATAATGTACTTAAACATATATGTCTGGCTACATCACAGACAACCCCGGAGAATGGTCTCCGAAGGCTGCAGAGGGGCTCTGCTCATGCAGGGGCACCCTCTCACGTAAAACCCAGCACCCTGCCTTCAGGATTGATAAGGCCTGCCATAGGGGTGACTAATAGGTTTTTAAGTGTAGTGATTTAGATAGATATAGTGAACCTATATCTTAAGTAAGTGGTGCAAGCACCAGCTTACACAGTCTGCGGTAGCAGGCTGGTTGTGTCAATTTGAATGGCCTCCCAGAGATGGCATAATACATGCTTCAGCCCCTGGTAGGCCTCTGGGGTACCTATGCCCTGGGTACATGGTGTACCATATACTAGGGACTGATAAGGGTACCCCAGTATCCAATCTGGAGTGTACCTAAAGTACATACAAAGCAGTTTAAGGGAGAAAGCAGATAGACTGGGGTCCTGGATAGCAGGATCCCAGTCAGACTAGTCAAAAACCAGCAAAACACCAGAAAAAAAGTGGGGGTAACCATGCAGTCAGATCCTACCTTCCTACATGCCCCTCTAATAAAATGTCTTGCACCCTTAACCTGTACTGCTCTGGTAGGTGCTGTATAAGCTCCCCCATTTCATCCCACTGGGCGCGATCATATCTTGCTAACAGCCCCTCCAAATTGGCAATATGCCAATGTGTTGCTGATTGGGTCGCCCCCCTTTTCCCCACCGCACCTTATTCTTTACTTTTTTTGTCTAGGGCATCCCCGGTGCTCTGGGCATTTGCTCTCATGCATGCCGCATGTACAACCAGTGAGTTGGGGGGGGGGGGGGAGTTGTCCTGAAATATATGGTGGATCAGAAGGGGCAGGCTTTAACTTTTTATAGACACTTGCTGTGATAATTCTGGACTTTGCTGGGTCTTTGAATACTTCCTGTATTGGTTTAAGCAAGCCTTTAAGCATTGGCAGGAATTAGGAATTGGGTGGATGGCTCTGTATGAGAGAGGGATTCTAGAAATAAATTCTCTTCCTCCGGAATGGAACGTAAGTCCACTTTATAAAAGTTAGCTTCCCTTTGAATAACCTCGTAATATGATGTGGTGTCATCAGGGGAAGAAGGCTTTGCCAGGTACAAATCTGGGTCATTGGGCCCTGTTGGTATCACCTCAAAATCATACAGGACTTCATGAAAATCTGGTTGAGGGGGGACTTCCCTCTCCATGGTATGAATGATAAGAGATGTGGCGATGTAGGTTGTTCTGGAGGTGGTGGTGGTGGAGGAGGAGGAGGTGGAGTAGGAAGAGTAGGAGGAGGAGGAAGGTGGGTAGGTGTCAGAGGTAGAGGGCTGGTGCCCCTGTCATGTCTCTTCTTGATCTTAGAAGGTGGTTGTAGCTCCATTGTTAACTGTTCCTCAAAGGTAAGTTGTCTTTTTCGAGGGAGAGTCTGCTGAATAGGAGGTGAAGGCTTAGTGATGATTTTGCCTGTGGATGTATACATATCCACCACTGGCGAGCGTCCAGTTCCTGCTGAAAGCGTTCAAGGATAGGTTGTGGAACATCAGAGTCTGCTATTGATGGGCGACTGAGCTGTGTTGGTTGTTTGATCCTCAAAGTCACTTTAAATGCTGGTGCGTGTTTTCCGAAGGCGTTTTCCCCATAGAAACAACTTTCGGTTCCGAAGGTGTTTTCCTCATCGCAGCACCTTTCGACTCGGAACTAGGTTTCGATGTTGAAACGTGCCTGGACCCTGAAGCAGTTTTTAATGCAGATGGTTGTTTCGGCGCCGAAATGTGTCTTCATGTCACCCTACCAGAGGACGTCAAAGAAGGTATTGGCGCCGAGGAAAGCTTGGTTTTGGGGTGCTGACTTGGTGCAGGATCCAAAGTCAGCTCCAAAGCTTTCAATCGGTGCTGACCATGGAAAGCCCGGTTGAAGCAGAAGGGCAGTGAATGCCATGTTGGGAAGCAGTACTCACTGCACGTATGTCATGTTGTCATGTTTGGCTGAAGGTGGTTGTGGATCCGAATCCTCAGACAGAGATTCTGGTTCTGGGCTGAAGGCTACGACTTGCTTAGCATCAATATCCTCTTCGACGTCCTCCCCGAAAATATCGGGGATTTCCTTGTCTCTTTGTTGCTGCATAGCGCGTCGTGCGAGGCATTGGTCCCGACGATTATGAATGGTTTTCTTGGATCTGAAGGCAAGGCAAGCTGAACAGGAGACTTGAGGAGAGGCACAAATTGCACACCGCGTGCTGGTCTGTCCAAGAGTACAGGGAATGGCACTGTGGACAGTATCTGAAAGGAGTCTTTTCCATGACGCTGCAACCATTTTCGAAGACGAGCGAAGCTGAAGAGGGCCCAGCCGGGATGTGACTGCGCCCGAGGAGATCGATCTCAACACTGAATGGTCGACTGCGGTGTCTTTGATGCAAAAACAGGTGCACAGACTGTTTGTTGGCGTATCGGAAATGGAGAAACTCGAGAGGCCCCGACAAATGTTGCCACACGGCATCGTCCAAGAGCCTCGACGAGGTACGTCTGAACCTGATGGCGGAAGAAAACAATCTATGTAGTCGATGTTCATGCGCAATACTACCTAAAGGCAAGACCTCTGGATTAGTTCTATGGATTACCCTGTCCTTCTGCAACTGAATGAATGATTTGAGCTACGCCCCCGAAGAGCATAGAAAGTTCCTAGAGGGGTCCAGAGCCATAAGTTGGCCATATGCCCAAGGGAACAAAGGGTAAAATTTTATCTAGTGCCAGGTTTCTGGGCAGGGGACCAGGTGTGGGTAAATGCTGCGAACGCTGCTGTACACCATTGGCTGATGCCCCCAGTTAGTCTGCCTTGAATGGGCCAATTGGGCCAGGGGGGCTGCTTCACAAATTGAGTTGCAAGTGGTTGCAGTAGCACAAGCTAAACAGCAGAGGCAAACTGCTCTTGACTCACAGGCCTGGCTGGGGTTCAAGGGCACCGCAGGAGCTGGGCACCCTGTCTGATTTCAGGCCACTTGACGATGGGAGCAAAAGAGCTCAAAGAGGGAGAGATACTGCAGGGTATCTTTGCCCGCAGGAGCTGGGTACCCTGTCTGATTTCAGGCCACTTGACGATGGGAGCAAAAGAGCTCAAAGAGGGAGAGATACTGCAGGGTATCTTTGTGGTACACGTGACAGTCCATGGGGTACACTATAGCAATAGGACAGAGCACGGGGTTCCAAAAGCAAGAAGCTGTGTGCAACACCTTCCCGGTGGTCAAAACGTGTGCAACGGCAGTGTGGTCAAGATCGGAGAGTGCCTGAACAGCAGGCAAGCCACAGCACATTGCCATCTAAGCGTTTTTTATTTTTCCATATTGCCAACATACTGCTGGTCAGATTGCCAACCAGAGTGGCAAAACAAACAGAGGCCTAGGGGGTGGGCCAATATAGAGGCGAACAATGAAAAAGGCAGGAATGCAAGGAGAAGACGGCATGCAGACATTAATACAGCAAGCCAGGGCTGCCGCCGGATAAATGACTGGGGCTGGTTCATTCAGCAAGTCCTAGTGAAGGGCACTGGGGACTAGCAGGAAGGCAAAGCCAGAGGCAAGTGTGAACAGGAGTGATCAGAGGCAGCAACAGCAGCGGGGAAACAAAAAACAAGGCCCTGCGCAGCCAAGACGGCTTGTCCAGAAACCCAGAATACAAGAGAAAAGGGGTGAGAGACCCAGCACCTGAAGCCTCAATTGCAGCATCCGGACAATGTCCCCCAGAGCAGTGAAAGAACATCAGAAGCTTTGTAAGGTCAGAACTAAGTGCGGCAGAGCGCACGCAGCAGGCAAACAATCTAATTTGGGGATAGGGGGCACCAAGCTGGGTCTGAGGTAGCAGCGTGCTGACATATATTAGTGATTTGGTACACAGTTGGGCATGCCAAGGGGTATGGTTTGTGGGCAAGCCAGCCTGGCGCAGATGGGTGAAGGTAAGATGGAATTTGGGACAAGTGGGCAGGGAGGCCCACACCCACTGGAAACAGACTGCCAGCATCAAGAGGGCCAGAACATTGTGCCGCAGGTTAATCTCATTGCGCAGGGAGGGCACACAACCGCAAGGTTTGGGGGACCCTTCACCCATACAGGCAGCCAACACATAGTTATGCTCAGCACAACTCTCTGGGGAGCAATCGAGTTGGCCCAGAGCACCGCTCAGTCAATGGCACCTCACCTTCCATCTCCCCCAAAGCAGCCTACAACAGCAAGGGTTGGTGCCTGATCAAGTATCAGTTACTCATGGGGAAGCAGCACAACTACACATGCACCAATTGGTCCCAGGAATACAGTGGCAGCAGGTTTAACCAGGCAGGGATGGCCAGGGGGCAGGAATGTGGGGCACAACGCATACCCAATGCAGTAGCAGGTGCAGATGGGTCCCAGCATTCTGTAGAGCAGGCAATTTGGAGGCCCATAGGTGACTATGAGTGGCAGCCAGCCAGTATCTTCACAGGCAGGTGTGAATCCAAGCTGGCCATGGGCACCAGTAGGGCGAATGGAGCACACACACAATAGGTCAGGGTGCACACGCATACCAGGGCGGTGTGGCACCTAATGTCAAGGGGGCGAAGGTTTATGCAGCAGCGGGCATAGGTCGCAGAGAGCCATGGCTTGGAGTGCATGCAAACCTAAGCATGGCAGGTCAGCCTGCAAGCGCATAAATAAGGACTATACCGGGTGACCGATCGAGGTGCCCAAGATGGCAAGACTAGCCAGGTTCAGACTGGGACAGAAAATAGGTCAGGGTGCCAAAATAAAAGTGGCCTTCATTAGCCAATCGGGTAGCTAAAAACGTGGCCCATATTGGCAATTTGAGATAGTTTTGAACTTGTATAGATGCGCTGTATAAGTGTTATGCAAGGTATGAAAGACTACATTGATTTGAGTTTGTTGCAGGCAATGTTTGTTTGAATATCAGGGATATCAACAGTAAAATCGATTCAGTAGGCCATAAAATGGTCTCACAACCATCAAAAAAGGCCCACATATTGACCTGTCAGACCAGTCCTACAGGCACTGCCTGATTGCCCTATAGGCCAGTTCAACCCTGCGACTAGCCAGTCTGATTCCACTGGTGGTGTAGTGAGGCATACTTGGGCCCACTTTGGTTCTCCACTTTTTTTTCCCACATTTTTCACGTTTTGGCAGACTACGTTTAGCTGTATTATTTTTACATGCTTTTCTTGCACAATATTATTCTGAGAAGTCACTGTACATGCTGCTTGTTTTTTGCTAAATAATCTGTACACTTCGTTCAAAACTAAGAACAGAACAAGATATCCTAGTGCTTGCGTTGCCCTTTCGGAGACAGCTTCTAACATCTAGACACATCACTGCATCACAGCTGTACCTCTAACACAGTGGTTTTATTATATAAACAGTGCACTGTCCCTTTACGGGTCAGAGGGGCACTCCAGCCACGACGGTCCAGGAACGAATGCTGTGTTCGACTTGCAGCTCTGCTTACGCTTATCTTCCATCCTGCGACGAGGGATTGCCAATTCCACATCAGGCCCATTCCTTGGTCCATTCATCCAGGTATGTACAAACTCTCTTTTTGTATTTTTTCCAAGCCTTACGTAACAATTGTGTTTTTTAATCTGAGGAGATGCTGAAAACAATGAAAGGAGACTTGTATTGGAATGGGGAAAGGAGGAAGTGCTGCAAGTAAAAAGTTGTACATTACTCACTGCCTCCTACTTTTGCATCAATTGCGGCACCGGCGCTTTACTTTTAACATGGTTAAAGGTTACTCGCTGGTGCCGCGATTATACCAAAAGTGCAGTAGGTGTTTTGGTTTGAGGGTATGCACCGCGGGTTTTTTCTTAAAAAATTCCTTTTATAGATCCCGCGCATTTATATAGCGCGAACTCGACCCGAAGGCATTGGAGCGCTTTACACGCGCACCAGTTTACAATGCAGCTCGACTTGTTAATGTCCTTGCTGCAGAGATCGACATGCAACCTGCAAATCACAGATTCCACTTCCAGGAAAATAACCGACTGTAGAAATATTCACTGCTAGTAAAATAGTTGGTGTGTGAAATAATAAAATTGGGCGAACAAAATTGTAATAAAAATCGACCACGCAAACAATACTGTTTAAGACAGTATCCTTAAAAAAACTGGCTTTTGATGGAGCAAAATGTTTGGAGTTAAGCGTCAACTGATTGACCTCAGAGGGAAACATCCATTAAGGAGGATGTCTCTGTGTGGCTTGTGCTCTCCTGGCGCCTCGGGTCTGTTTACTGTTCACACGTGGAATTTAAAAACCATTCATCAAGGAGGATGTCTCGGTCTGCCTTGTGCCCCAGTGGCGCCTGTTGTCTGTTCCCAGCAGAGAGGAAGGAGCTGGAGAAGCAGGCTGGTGGAGGAGGAATAATTTTACACGAAAGTCAGCCTTGTCTCCAGATTACACATGGTTTCGTTATTAGTTTAACTTTCCTGGCTTGTTGTTTCTAAATATATAGAGCGCGTGCATTTACAAATTTACATTGCACCTCCTGACCAGAATTACAAAATGCACGCGCTGTGTATATTTTGCAACAACAAGCCGTTTATGTTTGACTAAGAACGAAACTATGTGTAAGCTGGAGACCAGGCTCACATTTGTGATAAAGTACGTCGTGACACACAAATCTGTTTATGAGGTGCAATGTACATTTAAAAAGATGAAGCGGGTGTTAGGGAACAAAACGTGAAGCGCGGTGTTGGAGTATAAGGCACTTCATGTTTTAGACAGCACAGCGCTATCAACGCTTGCTTATTGTAAAAACACAACAGGATCCAAGCAAAAAACAGAAAGCATCAGGAGCAAGTGGTTTTTAACTCACTGAGCCATCTTGTCAACATATTGCTTTATATTACCACAGCCAGCAGTGCTTTGTCTTAATACTGCGCATAATCGCAGTTTTGTTGGTGCTATATTTATGGCCGTGTGCAGTGCATTCACGTATAATCGAGAGCATATGCATACGATGAACTCCTCCATATAAAAACAGTTTGACCGAAAGAAACAAATGGATGTCTATATACGTTTAATAAAAGTCTGCCCAAAATGTCATTTGTGATTAACTTCTACTAACTACACACCAGATGATAAATTTGCCCCTCCCCATGGTTTAGTGTGGGATAAAACGGAAGGAGGGGTGGTGGAGCAAGGATTCGGTAGTATTTCGAGGCAGCAAATAGATACATTGTCACTTTAGAACATCATTGTGGTATTGCAGGGTGGGGGAGTTGACCTGGGAAAATAAGCAAGACAAAATGTATTGTTTATAAATTAATGGCAAACTGAATAAAAAGGACAACTCCGTGACAGTGGGGAGAAACGCATAGACAGGGTGCGTGCAGGGGCGCAGTGTGGCTGGTGAGGAGGCTCCGTTTGAGGGAGAATAAAAAAAACTTTAAAGAAAATGGTGGATGAAATGTCGGGGAACCCACGCTTTACTTTAACATGGTTAAATGCAAAGCACCGGTGCCGCGATTGCTGCAAAAGTAAAGAAATAGAAAAAACATCTATTTCTTAACTTTTGCAACAATCGCAGCACCCGCGCTTACTTTAACCATGTTAAAAATAACGCGGATGCCTAATTGTAGCAAAAGTTAAGAAATAGATGTTTTTCTATTTCTTTACTTTTGCAGCAATCGCGGCACCGGTGCTTTACATTTAACCATGTTAAAGTAAGCGTGGTGCCACAATTGCACAAAAGTAAAGAAATATTTAAAAAAACGTATTTCTTAAATTTTGCTACAATCGCGGCACCCGCGCTTTACTTTTAACATGGTTAAAGTAAAAGTGCGGGTGCATCGATTCTGCACTGTTGAGCAAAAGTAAACAAAGCTGGCGGCTGCGGCCACGGCCTGCTACAGTATAGAAAGCATGAGAATGATGAGGGAGTAGAGTGGTGCGCGCGAAAGAAGGAGAGGCATAGCGAGCATTGGAGAGGATGGCAGCTGTGCACGTCGCGCGCGCTTGTGCGCGTAACAGCAAGCTGGTGGCCGGCTTGGTAGCACTTTGAAAACCCCCTTACTAAAAGTCGAGCAAGCAGCGCATGCGCTGCTCTAGGCTCGACCTAAAAATGACTTGTATTTTATGTTGTCTGGGTCAGAACCCATATGATCCTTCAACTCAGATCTAGATGCGATTTCATGTCGTGATTTCCTGTGATGTCATTGTCCACACAATAATCTTGTGATGTAATTTCCGATTATGTCATTAGTATGTTAATTAGCCAGTTTCACACATGAAAATCCTACCTCTTTTTGGTCACAAAATGTAGTAAAGTAAGGATTTGAGGTCTTTGTGTTGGTGCTTTGCTGATAGTCCAGGACTGGCCGAAAGAAAATTTACTTGTTGACATCCATGTTTGCTTTAGACAAGGTGCCCATGCCTCCAACAGCTCCTATGTACCCTTATTTAGCATGTGGGTTTGTTTGATGATTCACAGAACACCGTGGAGGCAGGGTACATTGTCGCAATTGGTTTTGAAAGGGGTTAAAATACATTTTAAAGTGAACATGCGTATTTATTTGCCATTTGAAACACAGAAAAAGACGCATTCGCAGTTGCCTGGGTAACAAGCTAGGAGAGAGTTCGTTTATTGACTGGCCCTGTCTTTCCTTCATGCCAACACAGTCACGTGCCCACTCGCGCTTCTGGCAATGGAAGAGTTATGTCTGGTGAATTCGCGTACTAGCCTAACAGAAAAATGAGAAGAGAAAGTAGTCCTGATTTTGCCTTTAAACGTTATTACTATCTGATTGGGCGTCGATAAAACATAAAGGAAGACAAACGTTTCTCAGACGGGTACTTCTTATATGGTATAGACAAAGAATATAGTATCTGCATTTTGCTAACTGGTCCATTGTGATGGCGAAGCATCCTGGAGAACGGCGGGAGTTCTGTGAAAAATATACGTTTATTTCTTATGAAACTAAACTTTGATTGTCGGTCTAACGTTTCAGTGATGGCGCATGAGGTGGGAACGGCTACTTAAAGAATCGTAGTTCGAGAGTCTCCTCTTGATGTGAAAACTTAGCGGCCATGTTGAAATGGCAACATCTGTCCACATTTTGTCAATTCTCTAACACGTAGAAAGTGCAAACTAATTAAACATAGCAGATCGGAAAAGAAAATTGCGTTTGTTTATGGAATGTTAGCTTGCTTGATTTCACAGGTGTGGCAATATTTTAAAGTATCGATTATTACGAATTGTTTTTAATAATGTTTAATTGTTATATTTTCAACAGGCAGTGTAAAACTCTTCACTTTTAAGATTTGTTGTACTTGACTATATTTTCCTCGCTTCTATATCTCTTTACCCAGGGCCCATTACCTCACTCCTAAAATGGTGGTTTTTGCTACAGGGTTGAACTGGGCGGCGCTAGTCCGCTCTCTGTGTCTATGGCGCCGGTGCCTGCAGAGGGGAAGATGGCTGCCTCTGGGGTAGCGGTGAGCGGGCTGCTCCTGGAGAAGGGCTTGGACATTAGCCTGGCTGCTCTGCGTAGACATGATCCCTATATTCGGGGAATTCTGGACGTAGCCAGCCAAGTAGCGCTCTACACTTTCAGCCACACAGCGAGCGAATGGGTGAGTGCTGTGCAGAAGGAAAGGCTCAGCGAGAGAGGCAGAGAGTAGAATAACAAGAGAGGAGCGGGGGCGAGCGAGCGCGGCAGCCTGCAGAGCTGACCAGACGCTCGTGCGTCATGGCCTTTTGCCTGCGATTACACGCACGGCAGGCATGTGTTTCCAATTATCGCGCCTGCGTCTGGGCACGATAATGGGAAACAGATGTCGGCCCTGCGCGCGTAACCGCAGGAAAAAGGCCATGACGCACGAGCGTCTGGTCAGCTTTCTGAAGCCCCTTACTATAAGTCTCGCAAGCAGCGCATGCGCTGCTCTAGGCTCGACCTAAAAAACAGGCGTGGTAAAACCCCAACGAAACAGCAGGGAAGGACGCCCCTACAGAGGCGGGAGAGAACTACGGACCGACCGTAGACAACCAAATCGAACCCCAGGAGAGAAACCAACCCCATGGATCTCACCAGAGGAGACGCCCTACAACAGTAGGAAGAGACAACTAGCGTCAAAACTTCCTGGGCAAGGAAGAGTAGCTATATAATAGCCAACAAATACCCCACATAGGGTAAGGCACAACCCTACAAAAACAAGGGTCCATCTTGAGACAAGCTCGTAGGCAGAGGCTCAAAAAGAAAGGTAAAAACAGCTGAACCAGCTGTACCAGAATAAAGGAAAAAAACGCGGCTGAACAGCCAGACAACCCAGAATGCCTGTAACCCAGAAACGAGCACCAGAAAAACAGTGACGGCACTGTCACTAAATCAAAAATTCTCCACACGGATTAAAACCTGGGAAGTCATGGAAACACAGACAGGAGGCGGCGGACCGCCGAATCAGCATGGTCGCCAAAAAGATTGCCCCCATCAAATGGCAGATCCCTAAGCCGCTCCTGAACATGCTCCGGGAAAACGCCATTGCGCAACCACGCATGGCGACTCAGGACAACCGACCTGGCCATAGCCCGCCCAACGGAGTCAGTGGTGTCCATGGCGGACCGAATGGAAAATTGCGCCATATCATGGTCATCACGAATTAGCCGGTCCAGGTAGGCACGAGAGCTCTCCGGCAAGGAGGGGAGGAGTTGCTCGACAGTGTCCCAAAGGGCAAAGGTAGCCCGAGCAAACACACAGGACGTGTTCAGGGACCGGAGTCCCGAGCTGGCGGACGCAAACACATCGCGGCCACATGACTCCAACCATCGAGACTCCCAAGTGGGAGGATGCAATGGAACAGGAGAGCAAGAGAGAGCTGCCTGGAGCACAAGTCCTTGAACCCCAGGGTGGAGGGTCAAACAGGCGGGGTCATCGGGAGCCGGGCGATGGCGATGTGCCACAACACGATCCACGGGGTCCCCCAAAGAGGGCCTCGCCCACGTCCCCAGAAGGATGTCATGTAATGACCCCGCTAACGGCAACAAAGGCTCCACTTCCCCTGTGCCCTGGTGGAGAAGATCCAGCAACGGATCCGAAGGCCTAGAGACAGAGGGCGGCTGCATCAGCAAAATATCCGCAGCCCTGCGAACTGCCCTTGCAAACCTCTCACTAGCCTCCGTGGCCCTGCGAGGCGGTGACAGCAAGTCATCAGTAGGTGACGGATGCAAGCTAATCCGTCCACCCAACAGGGGCTCAGCAAAAGGATGAGCCGGCCAATGCCCCATGGGCGCCCGCTCCGGAGAGCGAGGAAATGACTCTGGGGGTGGGGAATCCACTGGGGCCACATCCTCCACCAATAAAGGAGGAGCCGGGGATGGCACCGGCGTTGAACGGCGTCGAGGCGACGTCACGCCGGCGACCTCCGAAGAGGCCTCGTCCGCCCGGTGTCAGACCGGCGTCGACCCAACGTCACACGAGGTGGAAACCTGCGGGGAGAGATGGCACCGACTCAGAGTCGTGCTCCACGCCGCAGCCACCTCCAGCGACCCCGCAGGAAGCCCCGGAAGGCTGTGCGATGGCGTGATGGAAGGGCTAGACGTCGTAGGATGCCCCTCCGGACGGTGTCCCGACGTCGCGGCGACTCCGGAGTCAGGGCACTCGGTCGGCGCCGAGGGTAAACTTGCCGGCGGAGTCCCGACCCGAGTCCCTACCCCCCCCTGTGGGGCCCGAAGGCGCACCAGGGAGGGGGGGCAAAGCAAAGATGGACTGCAGGGCCCTGCAGTAGTCCTCCATCTGGGCTCGAGTCGCCCCAGCACCTGGAAATGGGGGATATACAGGTTTTGAATCCTGGGGGCCCGCGTCCGGCAAAGACCGGGAGCCGCGGGCCCCGACGTCATGGCGACGCGAAGCCGATGACTTCCGCGACTTCCTCCGGTGCTTACCTCAGGTAGGCGAATGACGGTCACGACCCCGGGACCTGCCCCTAACAGGAACGTCCTCATGGGAAGACTGGCGCCGCTTGGACCCCTCCGCTGGAAAAGGAGACCGGTGTCGCGAGGGGTCCGTTCGGGACATCCGGGCAGACAGCAACTTCATGCCGCGTTCCCGCAGGGACTTTGGTCACAGCTGTCGGCAGGCGTCGCACTCCACGGAGTCGTGGTGCTCGCCCAAGCACCACATACATATTTCCTGGGGGTCCGTCGCTGAAATCTGCCGCGAGCAGGACCGGCACGATTTGAAGCCCGCAAGCATCGTAACACACTGTTCCTGACGCAAAAAGGCGTCGAGAAGGCCTGAAGAGAACAAAAACAGGCCAGAGGTACCACTTCTCCCGGATCCGCGTTAGGACGCGGAAAAGAAGAAAACGGACGTCAGCACGCCGGGAAGGTCTTATATGGCTCTATTGACGTCACTTCCGTGGACGACGTCAGGACGGAGCCGGGCGACGCCACCTCCCGGCGTGCAGAGGTACTGCTGGGGAAAAAAGATTTTCCAGATCCAGTCTGACGCCTGGGGGGATATTCTAAGTTAAGGAATCTGCAGCTAGATGTCTCCATCAGATATTTTTAATTGTTTTTTAACATTGTTGGAACCGGATTGTGGGGAATTTAAATTTGGAGTCTGGTGGTGGGGGGATTAGAAACCTTGATCGTAGACCTGCCGCTCCCTGGCCGCCATTTTGGCTCGGGGTGCGGTCTAGTTGTTGAACTGGGGGCCATAAAAGGGGACGCTGCGCGAGCGCGCTCGACCCTACGACAGAGCAGTGAGCTGCATCTCTGCTCGTGTCTTGAATCTAAAATTTGCTTTTTTGCACCGACTATTGCTGCGCCATTGTTTTAAGTGTTCTTAACATTTTTAATTGTTTTTTAACATTGTTGGAACCTGATTGTGGGGAATTTGAATTTGGAGTCTGGTGGTGGGGGGTTTCGAAACCTTGATCGTAGACCTGACGCTCCCTGGCCGCCATTTTGGCTCGGGGTGCGGTCTAGTTGTTGAACTGAGGGCCATAAAAGGGGACGCTGCACGAGCTTGCCGCTGGCACGCCCTTCTGCACCCGTCAGAGTCCCGGAGGCGACCGGCGACGGAAATGCTGCCGGAAGCCCACCAGGTAACGCTTGCCCTTACAATTATCGAATAAATTACAGCAGAGAAAGTCTATTAAGGATGGGGAAGTGTGTGAGCTGCCGCTCCCACTTTACCCTTTCAGTAGACACAAACTGTCTCTCATGCAAACTGTCATTGGGACGCCCACCCCCCTCCCGACGCTGGCCGTGCAATGATAGGAGAGGGCTCCGCCATGGGCGCTCTCCCCCCTCCGACTGCCGTGAAAATGGATAATCTGAAGGCAGCTCTTCTTAATACGAGATCTATACAAAAAGCACGAGTTGCAGCTCTTCGACCTCCTCACTGATACTAAGCCAGACATTATGTTTATCACCCAACCCAACCATCGCTAATGTGATTCCTCCGGGGTATCTGATAATAAGGAAGGATAGACCAGGCGGGAGGGGCGGGGGCGTGGCCATCATACTAAAGAACTCTCTTTCCTGCCGACCACTACCTATTGCAGAGTTAGAGGGGGCCCGAGGGCCTTGGCTTTCATTTGACTGTGTCAGCTCACCAGTCGATTGCCGGTGTGGTAATCTATCGACCGCCGGGCCTGACAGGCCGGTTTTTGGAGACTCTTGGCCACGCCATTTCCCCTATTGTGGCCAAATACAGACATTGTCTGGTCCTTGGGGATTTTAATATACACATGGACCAATTAGCTGACCCAGAGTCCGTGAAGCTGTGCGAATCCCTAAACATCCTCAACCTGACTCCATATGTCCTGATCCCTACTCATGAAAAGGGCCATATTCTGGACCAGATTTTTTCAACGGCCAGGATAGAAATAGATATACCCCTTCCCATTATCTGGTCTGACCATTTCCTGCTTACCTTCAGAGTACGCAGGGAACCAGGAAAGTCTCAATCTTACTTCAAGCCGCGGGCCAGTAGCTTCAGGCCCTTTGACCAGCTTACGCCGGAGGCTTTTGCCACTATACTCAGCCAGCATCCCATTCCCTTCAGTGGCAGTTTAGAGAGCGATGTACTCTCTCTAGAAGGCTGGCTCCAAGAGTGGTCTATGCAATTAGCTCCGCCCAAAACTCGAGTAGCTAAATCTGGTAGAGCTTCAGCCCCATGGTTCACTGAGGCGCTAAGAAAAAGCGCCTGTAAATGCTTGGAGAGACTATGGAGGAAGAACTTTGACCCCATAAATAAAACTACCAATAAATTGGCTTTGAAAGCCCATTATGCCAAAGTCCGTGAGGGAAAAAAATCTTTTTTCTCTTCAAAAATTGAACAAGCTGGGAACAGCAGCAGGGAACTGTTCAAGATTGTAAAGGATTTTTCCTCCCCAATGCAATTAATAGCCCTTTTACCCCTACCTATGAATGGACGAACCATATTGCACAATTTTTTCATAATAAAATTAAAACCATCCAGGATTCGTTTGGGGACACCGGTTCGCCCCCCCCTTGCCTTTCCCAACTTCGATGGGGCCCTCCTGGAGTTTCCCCCTATTCCGTTGGCCAGATCTCTTAAAATAATGAAAGCGTTGAAATCTGGCTCTCCCATGGACCCTTGTCCTGCGAAAGTATTGGCATCTATTGACGAGGTGATCGATCCTGCTGTTAATGTGGTTTTGAACCTTTCCTTGTCCGAGGGACTGATGCCTGATAGTTGGAAACATGGAAAAATTCTTCCGCTCCTAAAAAAACCCTCAGCAGATCCTTCTGTAGCTAGTAATTATAGGCCAATATCGTTGTTGCCTTTCTTCTCCAAGGCTTTGGAGAAGTATGTAAATGCTGTGGTCACAGACTTTGTAGAGGCAACTCATGTATTACATCCGAGCCAGTCAGGGTTTAGAGCCAACTTTAGTACGGAGACGGCCTTATTGGAAGTCTCAGATACTATTAAAACAACCCTTGATCGAGGAGGTAAAGCGGTACTGATATTATTGGACCTTTCGAGCGCTTTCGACACCGTGCCCCATGATTTACTTTTGCACAGACTTCAGAACTGTGGCATGGGCGGCACGGTCCTTAGGTGGTTCTCCTTTTTGGAAAGTCGCCAGCAAACAGTATGGTCCCCCCCTTTTTCTGCCCATATTCCCCCGATGAAAGTTTGAGTTCCACAGGGCTCTATTCTGAGCCCAACTTTGTTTAACATATATATGGCTCCCCTTGCGCTCCTGGCTGAGGAATATGGGGCAAAAGTAATATCCTATGCCGACGACACGCAGTTGCTGTCACTTGCGAGAAGGGTGATGCGCTGAGAGGAAGTGAAATAAACACTTGCCTGACAAAGGTGTTCGCCTGGTTTAGGCAAAATCAACTGCTATGTAATTCAGATAAATCTGAAATTATCTTTTTCGGCCATAGTCCAGGTGAGGAATGGAGCCAATGGTGGCCCCAGAATATGTCCCCCCCAGCAAACTCAGTCACCACCGTAAAAAACCTTGGGGTGAAACTGGACGCTGACATGTCCATTAAGTCCCAGGTTCAAACAGTGGCCGGCACTTGCTTTGGGCTACTGAAAATGCTTCCTCCCCTTACTCACGGTCGCGCATAGGAAAACAGTGGTTCAAGCCTTGATCACGTCGAGGCTGGACTATGTTAACGTTCTGTACCTAGGCCTTCCTGATTACTTATTAGGCCGCCTGCAGGTGGTACAAAACGCGGCGGCAAGGGCCGTACTCATGGTTGGCCCCAGGACACATATGATGCCTCATCTGAAGTCCCTGCACTGGCTCCCGGTGCGAAAGAGGGTAGACTTTAAAGCCCTGGTGCTGGCCTTCAAGGCCTTTCACCACATAGGGGCTCCCTATATTAGGAATAGAATTCAGCCCTATGCTCCATCCAGAACCTTGAGGTCTTCGACCATGCGGTTGTCGATCGTGCCAAAGTTCTTTCGTTCTCGTATGGGGGGGCGCTCAATCCAGGTGGCGGCCTCCAAGCTATGGAACAGCCTGCAGCCCTCCCTGAGAGGTGCAGGATCTCCTTAGTTTCAGGAGAAATCTAAAAACTTGGCTCTTCCAACATTAGACGAGGTTTACCGGCCGTTGTGGGCACTGTTCTGTTAACAGGTTCCTTTAGCGCCGGGACACTCTTAGGAGTAGCCGCGCGCTCTACAAATACCCAGTAACATAACATAAACTCACCCCCTGACAGGCAAAGAAAAATATGCTAACCCAAACAAAATTGATTTATTCGGATTCATTTATTTCCCAACTGGCACTAAAAGGCTATAACTATTAGAAAGATACTAATGATTTAAAAGCAGTTTGAGAACAAACTTTTGGCAAGTACAAGGCACAGACACCTTATTTAGAGTTTGTATGATTCCAAAACAGATCATTTTCTTAAATAAGAAAGTACAGGAGACTACTTGCTTGGGTCTAGTCAAAATCAAAGAAATGAATATGCCCAGCATTCCTGCAATCGCCAGTTTTGATAATTGGCAACATTTGGAAAATTATACTGACAAACAGGTCAACAGTAGGTTGCAAAACGGTACATACAATTCAACACTTTCAGGTCCTGGTGGGTGGTTATTATGGCCAGTAAACACAAATGGTTGTCATGCTCATTTTTCAAACTCTACACTGGGTTTAAAGCTAGCACAACAGACCCTTGTTACATTCAGTCTCAACACTCAAGGGTTATTACTACCTATTCCACAGTAAAGTTATGCCAGCAATGGTTGAAACATTCCACTTTGTCTGCAGTAAAAGAACATCTGTCTCTCCTTTCGGAGGACATAAATTTGCAAGATTTTTTGTTGGGTCCTAGGTCTTTGCGTTCTAAAAGATTCATTTATGTTGTCTATGTTAAAGTTTGGAAACTATCACAAATGAAAGCTGCTGCACGTTTAAGGCAAATTGATCAAGCTAAGTAAGAGAAATCACTTGCTATTGTTGATAATGGCATGCATACGTTGTCAACTTGTATTTACAGTTTGAAATACACTGTATCGTCTGCAATTGACATCATATAAAATGAATTGTCTTCATTATACCATGGGCAGATTCAGCTTAGGTCGATTATGCAGCTGAGCTGGACATTACAAGTCTTGAAATATCACTGCATGCCATGGCGATACTTGAACACAACAGAATTGTTTTTGCCTTTTAATTTAACACGTGGGCAAAAGGTCATGGCTAAGAAGGATGCTACTTATACAATGAAAACATTGAGAAATTAGAACAGTTGCATTTCACAGTAGCAGACACACCGTCAGCATTATGGTTAATACACGGGGAGATCTCATTACCAATTTCAATGTTTCATTTCACATCTTGCTTGACACATTTTCCAGTCGGCAGGTATGAGTCTTTAGGGGAGTTTTGTTCATGAATTGTGGTCAATGCCCTTCGAATACAAATGTAAGAGTGGGGAACAGGAGGTGTTCCTCAGTGGAAACTAATGTGACTCTTCGCTCGGTCACTTATTTGTAAAGATGTGGCACTGCACGGGGCATGTAAAGCTCCGATGGAAAATCTGGCGTGTTACTTGAAGGGAGTACCACCTTATTCGATTCGTCCAGTCATTAGATTTTGAATGAAAGTTATTTGATGTTGAACGATCAAAGTTGTTGTGGGATAAGAGCAGGTGTCCCATATGTGGTTTCGGTCTCTCAGATAGTCACATGTTGGAATTCTGTGCTATTTCCTAACATAACTATAGAAGTTAGCTTATGGCCTTCCATTCCAACCTCGAAGGTTAACTTTGACAAACTGAGCAGACTGAAAGCCTTATTTTTTCAGAAGGACATGGCATTTACATCTGTAAGTGAAACCTTTGAACTACAAGCAGTAAGGTCGTGCTTTGAAATTCAATCACCACGAATCACAAACCTGCCACAGCATTTTAGTTAACTTGTGCAATGCTTATTTAATGCTTCCACACCACAGGTGTGGTACACTTTTTAAAATTGGTTGGGCCTGGCTTCGTTAGTATGTTTCAGACCATTTTTGGAGTGGTACCGTCCTTCATACATTCTATGTTTTCAAGTGTTTTTGTAGGCAAACCACCTATGTTATTTCTCATTTGCAGTATTTTGATCCTATTTTTGCTGCTCCGCAATGGATGTTCCATTTCGAGGCCAAATGATGATGGATCTACCGCACGTCCAACTGTTTTGTGAACACATGTTACAGGCTTTTGGAGTGTCTTTGCTTCAGGAACTGAATGAAGACTGGTTCCTGTCCTTTAGACCTGTGTGGTTTACCTGCGTGCAGTCTGTGTTTCGCTGTCTGTGGTGCCCTTTCAAGTGCGTACTCGACATCTGCCTTGCAATGCAACTGGTATAATCGATGGACACAGATCTGCTGGTGCATCCGAAGAGGACCCATTTTCAGAGTTGTCCCAGGAGACTGCCATTGCTCCAGGATGCTTTCTATGAACCACTCGTCTCCTTGGATCTGGATGCTTCGGCACCTCAGGATGACACGCCTTCAGCATTGGCTGAGGATGCTGATCACGTTTGTTCTTTGGAACATATCAACAAGACCATTGTGGAAACATTGTCTGTGGATGCGGAGTCCATCTTGGATTCCTTTAACACTGAGAACATGGATAACATCTTGGCAGCCTCCTTTGAATTGTAATTCGGCCCTTGTTTATGTAAATTATTTTTAAGTTTATTCTTTTTTAGCACATTTTTAGATCTTTTAGATATAATCAATGTAGAAGCTTAGCCTTTTCATGGCCAAGGGGAGAGTGTAGTAAGGCCTTCTTGGGCCTACTTTGGTTCTTCATTTTAGTTTTACATTTTACACATTTTAGCAGACTTTGTTTAGCTGTATCAATTTTACATGGTTTTCTTGCACAATATTTTTCTGAGTAGTTGCTGTACATGCTGCTTGCTTTTAGAAAGCCTTTTCTGCAACATTATCTGTACACTTCCTTCAAGTTTACGAACAGAACAAGATATCCTAGTGCTTGCGTTGCCCTTTCGGAGACAGCTTCTAACATCTAGACACATCATTGCATTAGAGCTGGACCTCTAATACAGTGGTTTATTATATAAACAGTGCACTGATCCTTTATGGGTCAGAGGGACATTTGTAGTGATGAAGTCCAGACAGATTGATGTAGTTCAAGATGATTTATTGTAGATATGTAGATAAGCCCCACCAGGAGCAGCCAGCATGCTGCTCAGCCCCATCACAACTGTGGCTTTTCTTGACAGACACCCAACATTCCGTAATACATCATCATACTGTAACATTCTACTGGCAGGGCATGTGGTGGAAAATGGCATACACAAGCATGGACAGTAAACTAGGATACTACATATCTCCTCCAGCCATGATGGTCCAGGAACGATTGCTGTGTTTGACATGCAGCTCTGCTTACGAAGATCTTCCATCCTGCAAAGAGTTATTGCCAATTCCACATCATACCGATTCCTTTGTCCAGTCATCCAGGTATGGGGACTCAGGCTAACCTAAGAGATCGGGCAGAGGACACACCTGCTATGCTCTCAGAGTAGGGGTAGTGATAGGTACACATATATATTGGAATCAGACTGCCATGGTTGGACTGTTTATTCTCTTCACCATGTTCATAATGCTGGTTTATTGCTTTGTTTTATCTGCCTGATAATTGCAGCTCATTCTTTGTATGCAAAATTAAGATAGTTTCAATAAATGTATTGAAAACTCTATTCATATCTTTCCTTGTGTTTACCATGGGCATGCATAAGTGAACAATTAAAGGGGTATGATCTGTTTCCACAATTCCCTTGGGGATGAGAGTGTCATGTTCGAGGTTGCCAAAATCACCTGCCACTCCAGGAAGGTTAGGGGTTTGGGTGAGGCACTATGAGCTAGTCAGGAATTGGGCCAACAGTTTCTGATGGTGTAGATGGACTTAGTCCCTGCATTCTGAAGTCCTGTTGTCCTAATACGCAGTCCTACCTTTTCTAGTGGGACCCGTATAACAGTGGTTAAAGAGAGCATATGGCGAAGAGAGTACATTAGACATCTTCTCACTGACAGGAGTATAACAAGTGGGTTCGGATTTGTTTGTTCAGGAGGATGACGATAAGGAAGAAAAGCACAGGGTCAGAAAGGAGAGGAGCATTGAGATTTGGCTGGAGGCATTCAGGGTAACGCCATGCATCATCATAGAAAAATGTGCATATAAAGCAGCCACACTCTAGCTCTAGGAGTCACAGATACATGAAACGCACTGTTGTTTCAAGGGGAGGCATGGCTGCCATATGACCAAGTGTTTAGAGAAAAGATGCATGCCTGGCCAAACATGGAGCAGGATAACAAAGACATAGCGAGGCACACACAAGCAAGATGGTGGTGGGTGGGGATGGAGTGAACTGGAGCGAACAGTCATTTTGTCAACCGATCACTAAGGGTAGGCAAGAAAGAAAATATGGGGAGGCCAGTAGAGCTTCAAGAGTCCCAAAGGAGAGGCAGCCATATGCTGAAAATTCAAAAAAAGGTGAATGCTCATGGGGAGCAACATATAGGTTCTGGTATGGGTGTAGCGCGTGTGGATGAGGGTCACCCAGTAAGCAAATGTGGAAACCAAGAGGCAAATGTGAAGAGACAAAGACAAGAAGCAGTGAAGGTGGGGGAGGGCCCAACCAGTTAGGGCTGAAGGCCGGTTGGGACTTAAAAGTGGCACAGGTTGGGGCACTGACATAGGAAAAATGAGGGGCCCCACCACAACTGTACTGACCCCCATACTGAAGAAGGATGTTTAAACAGCTATCACTGGGTGCAGGAGGCACAGGAGTTAATGTCAGGCTTCGTGGAGGGCTTTCTAATAACTTATGGAGGATGAACGGAGACAAGGACAAGCAAGAGCCTTAAGTCAGTGGCAAAACACCCTGGGGTAGTGAAATACAAAATTGCCAAAGAATTGAGGTTAGCAGGCCCATTTCAAGAGTCCATCAAAAAGAATCCGTAGGTGACGGATCAAAAGAACCTAGCCAAGAAACAAGGGCGGGTTCACCAATTGCGGTGAAGGCCACCTCTACTGGTAGAAAAGAAAAATTTATTTTCTTGTGTCCCCTCACTCACCCAGGGTTGCCCCTAGGTGACATGCTTCATCATTGGGGCCATCCCAAACATCTACTGATTGGGGCATGCTGCGACTTGCGGATTTACGTAGGAGCACTTACCTTGTGAGGCTATGTGTCGTGCAGTGTAGGGGAGTGGTGTAAGTGATGTTTTAAAAAATTACCTAACTAGTGAGCTATTGTTTTATTCCTGCTCCTAGTTGGTAGGGATAAAAAGGGGGTTAATAAAAGGGAAATGTAACTGTTATGTAATTATAATCCCTTGTATTATGTCAACATGTTTCAAGGTATCCCCTAAACCTTTTCTTCAGGACAACAAAGGGACCAGCCCTTTGTGTACCACTCCGTGCCGGACCTATAATAAAGTGAAGTGAAAAATTATTAATGCACACCTATTGTGTGAGCATTGGGAAACATATATACATACGGTTGCTTCTGAACACGTAGTAACTGTCATTGGGAAGAAAAAGTAAAATGCAAATTAATACATACTGCCTGCCCACCGTTCTTGTGGGCAGGTAAAGGCGTTACGCTGCGCGTAAAAGAAGGTACTTCATACTATGGTGTAAGTGCCCTTGAAAGCAAACTTAGTTAGTGCTCAGATCTTGTATGGGTAATACTACACATGATACCTTAATTGTGAGCAGGCAAGGTTGAAAAGACATAATTTAAAAACACTTGTAGTCAAGGACAAAAAAAAAAAAAAAAAAAAAGGACAAAAAAAACAGGACACACACAACATGTAACATAAAATCAATTTCTTTTTGAAACATACTTATTTTTTGGCAAAAGTGCGCCTCATGGTCTGTCTGGGTGGAGGGGCCTGTAGAAACCCTATATTATAATAATAGACAAAGGAATGAGATAATGAGGATTTGTTATAAGCCACTCATTGCTTGTGCCTTCCTATGACTGGTTTAGAAAGAGCAAATGGAATTTAGTGAAAAAGGCAAGTAAAGTTATGTAAATTCCTGTAGAGAGAAAAAAATTGATGATGTCCTGTAGGGAGAAAAAAGTCTTACTGTGCTCAGCAACCCTCCGTCAATACGACCTATTCAGTCCCAAGGCAGACCGCATCTTAGC
This sequence comes from Calotriton arnoldi, assembly GCA_963921515.1. NCBI lineage: Eukaryota > Metazoa > Chordata > Amphibia > Caudata > Salamandridae > Calotriton > Calotriton arnoldi. Next base: position 821,987 of record CAWUFW010000663.1, read on the forward strand.
GTGTCTTTGCCTTAGTGCCGGTATAAGTAGTCTGAAAAACAGCCGAGTCATTCCCTCGTGCTGTTAGAGACTAGAGCGTGTAAAGCGTAGTCTCGTATTGTGGTGTAAACGGTCCACCATGTTGTTGGTATTTTATGAAATGGGGGTGTGATTTTTGAAAGTCTAAATTACTAATTAGAGTGCAGGAGTACCTTATACGAAAAAAGAAGGACGCCCGGTATTTTGTCAAAATAGGTTGGGGTCAGTATCGAACCCTGGTCACAGGGAGACTGAGTTTCTTAAATGGCGGCCATATTGGAATGGTCAAAAAAACAATAAACAGAAAAAGAAAAGGAAAAAGGCTAGGGATGTTTTGTCATACTGCCTTCAATTTTATCAAAAAACGAGGTAGAGGATTTCATTGCCTTTGTCTTGATTTAGATTTTCATAAAATGCCGTTAAGAAACATGCCAGGCGGAGTTTTTTAAAAATGTATTTATTCTCAGAAATCGGGGTTAATTTATCTAGTGCAATGGCCCGATGGTATATTCTCGTTCGAACCTCTAATTTGATGAAAAAGGGGTTGTGATTTTAGAAAGTCTAAATTAATAATTTGAGTGCAAGAGTACCTCGTACTAGAATAAGAGGACGCCCTGTATTTTGTCAAAAATAGGTTGGGTCAGTTACGAACCCTGTTCAAAGGGACACCATGAGTTTCTTAAATGGCGGCCATATTGGAATGGCCAAAAAAACCAATAAACAGAAAAGGAAAAAGGAAAAAGTGAAAAGGCTAGGGATGTTTCTGGTCATACTGCCTTCAATTTTATCAAAAAAACACGGGGTAGAGGATTTCAGTGCCTTTGTTCTTGATTTTGATTTTCATAACATGCCGTTAAAAAACATGCCAGGTGGGGTTTACAGATATCAGGGTTAATTTATCTAGTGAATTGGCCCCATGGTATATTCTCGTTCAAACCTCTAATATCCATGCGTAATTTGAAAACCCATCTTTGCTCTTTCTCTAGTAGTATCTGTTCTAAATTTTCACAGGGTTTTATATGTTCCAACACTACCCACCGCATGTCATTTGGGGTGTGTTGTTTCTCGTTGAAGTATGCCGTCATTCTGGTACTTGCTCTGTGGCATCGGATGTTGCTCCGATGTTCGCAGATTCTTGTGCTCACCTTCCTGGTGGTCATACCCACATAATGTAGGTCACAGGACACCTCCGGGTAATCGACGCGCTTTATAAATGTCATTAACATAACATAACAGTGGCACGTAATTAGATACACAACTCCTATAGTGTTGCAAGTGGTGAATTTTCGCAAATCCCATGATTTTCCTGTATTGAAAATGACCCTTTTGGTGGTTGTTGTGAGATGGCACACACTACAGTTACCACACGGGTGGTGGCCCGTTGGTAAAGTACTGAGTATTTGTTGGCTACTTTTGTCTTGGGGCTTCGGGCGGGTGTGTACCAGTATATCCTTCAAATTTTTACCCCTCTTATGTGAGAACATCGGTGTTGGTATGTTCAAGGTACCACTGTTTAAAATCCGCCAATGTTTCTTCACTACCTTTGCGACTTTGTCTGATGCTACACTGAAAGTTGTAATACAGATGGGTCTTTTCTCTTTCTCATTCTCCTGTCTTTCATACGTTTCTAGAAGGGCATCTCTATGATTATTTCGTGCTCTTTTCTTTGCCTTTGCAATGATTTTAGAAGGGTATTTCCGTTTTTTCAGTTTCTCTGCTAGGTCTTTTGCCTGCTTGTCATAATCCGATGTTTCCGTGCAGTTTCTCCTAAGTCTAAGAAATATGAAAAGTTTAAGAAAGATGGTAAAAACTTCAGCCACGAGAAGGCCTACCCTTACATCAGGGATGACTATCACCTGTCAGGGAGGAACCCTGGATATAACACAGACACAGATGGGTCGGACACTAGCTCAAATGACTCTGACAGTAGTTATGGGCATAGAAACAACACAAGAGGCCGCCGAAATTTCAGAGGGAGGTTGAGAAATAGAGGAGGACAAGGAGGCTACGGTTGGCCCCCCTACCAACCACCACCTTTCCCAGCACCACCTTACTTCTACGGCCCTCCACAATACCAACCACAACCGTATTCCTACTGGGAGACAGCCCCCAAGCAGAATATTCACCGGTTCCTTTTTTAGGACGAGGCAGAGGGGCTCAAAGAAGCAAGACGAAAAGAGGGCAGCAGGTACAATGGGCACAACCTTTGGAGTCAGCACGGAGTCACACGAGGAGTATGGGCCCACCGACTCTACCGAGCACCAGCAACAACCGAGTATAGTTGTAAACTTATCAGGAACCACTCTATCTACAATACAACTAGCTGTTTTGGAGAAAGGATTGGGTTTCGTGCCTACCCCAACATTGGACAAATTCCTACTAAACTGTGAGCTGAACGAATTCATCAGGAAAATAAAATTGCGGTTTTTTTTGAAAATAAAGAAACAAGTGATATACAAAAAGGAGACACTGGCCTATACCGAAAGTCAACATTCACACCACCTTCGGCCACCCTACCAGTGGAATTACTGGCTTTTGAGAAGGCGGTCTTGAGGGAAGTTGGAGAGATGGACCCCAACCACCATGAGAACATTCCATAATACGACGAAAGAGGAACAGGAAGCCATTAAAATTCTGGCCAACAATAAGGACATAACCATAAAACCGGCAGACAAGGGCGGAGGGATTGTCTTACAGAGCACAGGAGCATACCGCCAAGAATGCCTCAGACTCCTGTCGGATGAAAGAAACTACAGACGCATCAGAGAGGATCCTACAGAACGGATCAGGATTGGAATTACAAGCATGATAGAGGAAGCACTCGCCCATGATTGGGTAACCAAGAAGGAAGGGGAATTTATGATCAACACCCACCCGACATTACCCTACTTCTACACAATCCCGAAGATTCATAAGTCAGTAGTAAAACCACCAGGACGACCCATTGTTTCCGGGATCGGATCCATCCTGGAACCACTTTCTAAATTTGCAGATGCCTTCCTACGTCCACTGATACAGAACACTAACACCTACCTGAAGGACACCAAGGCAGTACTCTGCCTACTGAGAGATCTTCATTTTGATCCTACATGCAACATCCTGATTGGCCTAGATGTGGAAAGCCTTTATACAAGCTTACCACACAAAGCAACTATGGACATCCTAGAGGAAGTTCTATATGGATCAGCATGGCCCTACCACACACCACAACATGTGGTCCTAGAATGTTGTAAATGGGCTCTAACAGAGAACTACTTCCGTTTTGAAGAATCCCTTTTCCAACAACAACACGGTACCAGCATGGGCAGTACTTTCGCGCCGAGTATGGCAGGTTTGTACGTTCATCATTTAGAGGAACAAAAGATCCTATCAGACCAAAACCCACATCGCCAAAAGATTGTGATATGGAAGAGATACATCAATGATATCTTGGTGATATGGAAAGGTGACAAATCAGAGGCTAACATCTTCCTGGAATGGCTCAACCTACAGGACCCTTTCCTTAAATTCACCCACACAATGAGCAGGTCTGAGTTAGTCTTCCTTGACCTCAACATCTATGCAGTAGATGGCACACTCAAAACCACAACACATTTTAAACCAACTGCAAAAAACTGCCTCTTACTGTACGATAGTTTCCACCCACGACATCTGAAAGAAAATTTACCATTTGGACAGTTTCTTAGACTTAGGAGAAACTGCACGGAAACATCGGATTATGACAAGCAGGCAAAAGACCTAGCAGAGAAACTGAAAAAACGGAAATACCCTTCTAAAATCATTGCAAAGGCAAAGAAAAGAGCACGAAATAATCATAGAGATGCCCTTCTAGAAACGTATGAAAGACAGGAGAATGAGAAAGAGAAAAGACCCATCTGTATTACAACTTTCAGTGTAGCATCAGAAAGTCGCAAAGGTAGTGAAGAAACATTGGCGGATTTTAAACAGTGGTACCTTGAACATACCAACACCGATGTTCTCACATAAGAGGGGTAAAAATTTGAAGGATATACTGGTACACACCCGCCCGCCCGAAGCCCCAAGACAAAAGTAGCCAACAAATACTCAGTACTTTACCAACGGGCCACCACCCGTGTGGTAACTGCAGTGTGTGCCATCTCACAACAACCACCAAAAGGGTCATTTTCAATACAGGAAAATCATGGGATTTTCGAAAATTCACCACTTGCAACACTATAGGAGTTGTGTATCTAATTACGTGCCACTGTGACCTACATTATGTGGGTATGACCACCAGGAAGGTGAGCACAAGAATCTGCGAACATCGGAGCAACATCCGATGCCACAGAGCAAGTACCAGAATGACGGCACACTTCAACGAGAAACAACACACCCCAAATGACATGCGGTGGGTGGTGTTGGAACATATAAAACCCTGTGAAAATTTAGAACAGATACTACTAGAGAAAGAGCAAAGATGGGTTTTCAAATTACGCACGGATATTAGAGGTTTGAACGAGAATATACCATGGGGCCAATTCACTAGATAAATTAACCCTGATATCTGGAAACCCCACCTGGCATGTTTTTTAACGGCATGTTATGAAAATCAAAATCAAGAACAAAGGCACTGAAATCCTCTACCCCGTGTTTTTTGATAAAATTGAAGGCAGTATGACAAGAAACATCCCTAGCCTTTTCACTTTTTCCTTTTCTGTTTATTGGTTTTTTGACCATTCCAATATGGCCGCCATTTAAGAAACTCATGGTGTCCCTTTGAACAGGGTTCGATACTGACCCAACCTATTTTTGACAAAATACCGGGCGTCCTCTTATTCTAGTACGAGGTACTCTTGCACTCAAATTATTAATTTAGACTTTCTAAAATCACAACCCCTTTTTCATCAAATTAGAGGTTCGAACGAGAATATACCATCGGGCCATTTCACTAGATAAATTAACCCCGATATCTGAGAATAAATAAATAAATAAAAACCCCGCCTGGCATGTTTCTTAACGGCATTTTATGAAAATCTAAATCAAGACAAAGGCAATGAAATCCTCTACCTCGTTTTTTGATAAAATTGAAGGCAGTATGACAAAACATCCCTAGCCTTTTTCCTTTTCTGTTTATTGTTTTTTTGACCATTCCAATATGGCCGCCATTTAAGAAACTCACAGTCTCCCTGTGACCAGGGTTCGATACTGACCCCAACCTATTTTGACAAAATACCGGGCGTCCTTCTTTTTTCGTATAAGGTACTCCTGCACTCTAATTAGTAATTTAGACTTTCAAAAATCACACCCCCATTTCATAAAATACCATCAACATGGTGGACCGTTTACACCACAATACGAGACTACGCTTTACACGCTCTAGTCTCTAACAGCACGAGGGAATGACTCGGCTGTTTTTCAGACTACTTATACCGGCACTAAGGCAAAGACACGCTAAGATGCGGTCTGCCTTGGGACTGAATAGGTCGTATTGACGGAGGGTTGCTGAGCACAGTAAGACTTTTTCTCCCTACAGGACATCATCAATTTTTTTCTCTCTACAGGAATTTACATAACTTTACTTGCCTTTTTCACTAAATTCCATTTGCTCTTTCTAAACCAGTCATAGGAAGGCACAAGCAATGAGTGGCTTATAACAAATCCTCATTATCTCATTCCTTTGTCTATTATTATAATATAGGGTTTCTACAGGCCCCTCCACCCAGACAGACCATGAGGCGCACTTTTGCCAAAAAATAAGTATGTTTCAAAAAGAAATTGATTTTATGTTACATGTTGTGTGTGTCCTGTTTTTTGTCTTTTTTTTTTTTTTTGTCCTGGACTACAAGTGTTTTTAAATTATGTCTTTTCAACCTTGCCTGCTCACAATTAAGGTATCATGTGTAGTATTACCCACACAAGATCTGAGCACTAACTAAGTTTGCTTTCAAGGGCACTTACACCATAGTATGAAGTACCTTCTTTTACGCGCAGCGTAACGCTTTTACCTGCCCACAAGAACGGTGGGCAGGCAGTATGTATTAATTTGCATTTTGCTTTTTCTTCCCAATGACAGTTACTACGTGTTCAGAAGCAACCGTATGTATATATGTTTCCCAATGCTCACACAATAGGTGTGCATTAATAATTTTTCACTTCACTTTATTATAGGTCCGCACGGAGTGGTACACAAAGGGCTGGTCCCTTTGTTGTCCTGAAGAAAAGGTTTAGGGGATACCTTGAAACATGTTGACATAATACAAGGGATTATAATTACATAACAGTTACATTTCCCTTTTATTAACCCCCTTTTTATCCCTACCAACTAGGAGCAGGAATAAAACAATAGCTCACTAGTTAGGTAATTTTTTAAAACATCACTTACACCACTCCCCCTACACTGCACGACACATAGCCTCACAAGGTAAGTGCTCCTACGTAAATCCGCAAGTCGCAGCACGCCCCAATCAGTAGATGTTTGGGATGGCCCCAATGATGAAGCATGTCACCTAGGGGCAACCCTGGGTGAGTGAGGGGACACAAGAAAATAAATTTTTCTTTTCTACCAGTAGAGGTGGCCTTCACCCCAATTGGTGAACCCGCCCTTGTTTCTTGGCTAGGTTCTTTTGATCCGTCACCTACGGATTCTTTTTGATGTATTCTGATCACACAGGAGGGTGAACCTAGCCCAATCCTCCTCCTCCCCCTTTTTCTGATTGATATCTAACAGCGCAAGCTGTGGGAGTTTCTCTCAAAAATGCGTTTACACTTGTACAACTGGACAACACATACATATAACACCATGGCAGAAGTAACTGGCCGGACATTCACGGAGGAGGAAGTGGAAAGGATTATAGCCTCTATGACCCCTCTTGTTGATATACCAAACAGAGACAGTAATGAAGCAGCCCAATGTTGGGATGAGTTAACAGAACTCAAAAGAAATCAGGTAAAAACGATCATCCATGGAGTCATGATGACCGAGTACCTAAGGATAAATGCAGCGCCAAGGGGATTGATCGTGCGTAATGAGCCATTTATTTTTCAAACGGATAAGGCTTTCAAAAAAGATTGGTCGCTGATCTCTTGGCATTGCACAAGAGATTGGCTGGTTCTTATTATAAAAACCGCAACACGCCTGGCACAAGACATGAAGGAAGAAATACACACCTTAGAGGTCAAACTTAAGACTTTCCAGACACCAGCAGAATTAAAAAACGATTAGATGAGCTTAACAAGACCATGACAGAATTTGAGATGACACTGAAAGAGACCAAATATGAAAAGTTTAAGAAAGATGGTAAAAACTTCAGCCACGAGAAGGCCTACCCTTACATCAGGGATGACTATCACCTGTCAGGGAGGAACCCTGGATATAACACAGACACAGATGGGTCGGACACTAGCTCAAATGACTCTGACAGTAGTTATGGGCATAGAAACAACACAAGAGGTCGCCGAAATTTCAGAGGGAGGTTGAGAAATAGAGGAGGACAAGGAGGCTACGGTTGGCCCCCTACCAACCACCACCTTTCCCAGCACCACCTTACTTCTACGGCCCTCCACAATACCAACCACAACCGTATTCCTACTGGGAGACAGCCCCCAAGCAGAATATTCACCGGTTCCTTTTTTAGGACGAGGCAGAGGGGCTCAAAGAAGCAAGACGAAAAGAGGGCAGCAGGTACAATGGGCACAACCTTTGGAGACAGCACGGAGTCACACGAGGAGTATGGGCCCACCGACTCTACCGAGCACCAGCAACAACCGAGTATAGTTGTAAACTTATCAGGAACCACTCTATCTACAATACAACTAGCTGTTTTGGAGAAAGGATTGGGTTTCGTGCCTACCCCAACATTGGACAAATTCCTACTAAACTGTGAGCTGAACGAATTCATCAGGAAAATAAAATTGCGGGGTTTTTTCGAAAATAAAGAAACAAGTGATATACAAAAAGGAGACACTGGCCTATACCGAAAGTCAACATTCACACCACCTTCGGCCACCCTACCAGTGGAATTACTGGCTTTTGAGAAGGCGGTCTTGAGGGAAGTTGGAGAGATGGACCCAACCACCATGAGAACATTCCATAATACGACGAAAGAGGAACAGGAAGCCATTAAAATTCTGGCCAACAATAAGGACATAACCATAAAACCGGCAGACAAGGGCGGAGGGATTGTCTTACAGAGCACAGGAGCATACCGCCAAGAATGCCTCAGACTCCTGTCGGATGAAAGAAACTACAGACGCATCAGAGAGGATCCTACAGAACGGATCAGGATTGGAATTACAAGCATGATAGAGGAAGCACTCGCCCATGATTGGGTAACCAAGAAGGAAGGGGAATTTATGATCAACACCCACCCGACAGTACCCTACTTCTACACAATCCCGAAGATTCATAAGTCAGTAGTAAAACCACCAGGACGACCCATTGTTTCCGGGATCGGATCCATCCTGGAACCACTTTCTAAATTTGCAGATGCCTTCCTACGTCCACTGATACAGAACACTAACACCTACCTGAAGGACACCAAGGCAGTACTCTGCCTACTGAGAGATCTTCATTTTGATCCTACATGCAACATCCTGATTGGCCTAGATGTGGAAAGCCTTTATACAAGCTTACCACACAAAGCAACTATGGACATTCTAGAGGAAGTTCTATATGGATCAGCATGGCCCTACCACACACCACAACATGTGGTCCTAGAATGTTGTAAATGGGCTCTAACAGAGAACTACTTCCGTTTTGAAGAATCCCTTTTCCAACAACAACACGGTACCAGCATGGGCAGTACTTTCGCGCCGAGTGTGGCAGGTTTGTACGTTCATCATTTAGAGGAACAAAAGATCCTATCAGACCAAAACCCACATTGCCAAAAGATTGTGATATGGAAGAGATACATCGATGATATCTTGGTGATATGGAAAGGTGACGAAACAGAGGCTAACATCTTTCTGGAATGGCTCAACCTACAGGACCCTTTCCTTAAATTCACCCACACAATGAGCAGGTCTGAGTTAGTCTTCCTTGACCTCAACATCTATGCAGTAGATGGCACACTCAAAACCACAACACATTTTAAACCAACTGCAAAAAACTGCCTCTTACTGTACGATAGTTTCCACCCACGACATCTGAAAGAAAATTTACCATTTGGACAGTTTCTTAGACTTAGGAGAAACTGCACGGAAACATCGGATTATGACAAGCAGGCAAAAGACCTAGCAGAGAAACTGAAAAAAACGGAAATACCCTTCTAAAATCATTGCAAAGGCAAAGAAAAGAGCACGAAATAATCATAGAGATGCCCTTCTAGAAACGTATGAAAGACAGGAGAATGAGAAAGAGAAAAGACCCATCTGTATTACAACTTTCAGTGTAGCATCAGAAAGTCGCAAAGGTAGTGAAGAAACATTGGCGGATTTTAAACAGTGGTACCTTGAACATACCAACACCGATGTTCTCACATAAGAGGGGTAAAAATTTGAAGGATATACTGGTACACACCCGCCCGAAGCCCGAAGCCCCAAGACAAAAGTAGCCAACAAATACACAAGTACTTTACCAACGGGCCACCACCCGTGTGGTAACTGCAGTGTGTGCCATCTCACAACAACCACCAAAAGGGTCATTTTCAATACAGGAAAATCATGGGATTTGCGAAAATTCACCACTTGCAACACTATAGGAGTTGTGTATCTAATTACGTGCCACTGTGACCTACATTATGTGGGTATGACCACCAGGAAGGTGAGCACAAGAATCTGCGAACATCGGAGCAACATCCGATGCCACAGAGCAAGTACCAGAATGACGGCACACTTCAACGAGAAACAACACACCCCAAATGACATGCGGTGGGTAGTGTTGGAACATATAAAACCCTGTGAAAATTTAGAACAGATACTACTAGAGAAAGAGCAAAGATGGGTTTTCAAATTACGCACGGATATTAGAGGTTTGAACGAGAATATACCATGGGGCCAATTCACTAGATAAATTAACCCTGATATCTGGAAACCCCACCTGGCATGATTTTTAACGGCATGTTATGAAAATCAAAATCAAGAACAAAGGCACTGAAATCCTCTACCCCGTGTTTTTTTGATAAAATTGAAGGCAGTATGACAAGAAACATCCCTAGCCTTTTCACTTTTTCCTTTTCTGTTTATTGGTTTTTTTGACCATTCCAATATGGCCGCCATTTAAGAAACTCATGGTGTCCCTTTGAACAGGGTTCGATACTGACCCAACCTATTTTTGACAAAATACCGGGCGTCCTCTTATTCTAGTACGAGGTACTCTTGCACTCAAATTATTAATTTAGACTTTCTAAAATCTAGACTTTCTAGACTTTTTCATCAAATTAGAGGTTCGAACGAGAATATACCATCGGGCCATTTCACTAGATAAATTAACCCCGATATCTGAGAATAAATAAATTAAAAAAACCCCGCCTGGCATGTTTCTTAATGGCATTTTATGAAAATCTAAATCAAGAACAAAGGCAATGAAATCCTCTACCTCGTTTTTTGATAAAAATTGAAGGCAGTATGACAAAACATCCCTAGCCTTTTTCCTTTTCTTTTTCTGTTTATTGTTTTTTTGACCATTCCAATATGGCCGCCATTTAAGAAACTCACAGTCTCCCTGTGACCAGGGTTCGATACTGACCCCAACCTATTTTGACAAAATACCGGGCGTCCTTCTTTTTTCGTATAAGGTACTCCTGCACTCTAATTAGTAATTTAGACTTTCAAAAATCACACCCCCATTTCATAAAATACCAACAACATGGTGGACCGTTTACACCACAATACGAGACTACGCTTTACACGCTCTAGTCTCTAACAGCACGAGGGAATGACTCGGCTGTTTTTCAGACTACTTATACCGGCACTAAGGCAAAGACACGCTAAGATGCGGTCTGCCTTGGGACTGAATAGGTCGTATTGACGGAGGGTTGCTGAGCACAGTAAGACTTTTTTCTCCCTACAGGACATCATCAATTTTTTTCTCTCTACAGGAATTTACATAACTTTACTTGCCTTTTTCACTAAATTCCATTTGCTCTTTCTAAACCAGTCATAGGAAGGCACAAGCAATGAGTGGCTTATAACAAATCCTCATTATCTCATTCCTTTGTCTATTATTATAATATAGGGTTTCTACAGGCCCCTCCACCCAGACAGACCATGAGGCGCACTTTTGCCCAAAAATAAGTATGTTTCAAAAAGAAATTGATTTTATGTTACATGTTGTGTGTGTCCTGTTTTTTTTTTGTCCTTGACTACAAGTGTTTTTAAATTATGTCTTTTCAACCTTGCCTGCTCACAATTAAGGTATCATGTGTAGTATTACCCATACAAGATCTGAGCACTAACTAAGTTTGCTTTCAAGGGCACTTACACCATAGTATGAAGTACCTTCTTTTACGCGCAGCGTAACGCTTTTACCTGCCCACAAGAACGGTGGGCAGGCAGTATGTATTAATTTGCATTTTACTTTTTCTTCCCAATGACAGTTACTACGTGTTCAGAAGCAACCGTATGTATATATGTTTCCCAATGCTCACACAATAGGTGTGCATTAATAATTTTTCACTTCACTTTATTATAGGTCCGGCACGGAGTGGTACACAAAGGGCTGGTCCCTTTGTTGTCCTGAATAAAAGGTTTAGGGGATACCTTGAAACATGTTGACATAATACAAGGGATTATAATTACATAACAGTTACATTTCCCTTTTATTAGCCCCCTTTTATCCCTACCAACTAGGAGCAGGAATAAAACAATAGCTCACTAGTTAGGTAATTTTTTTAAAACATCACTTACACCACTCCCCCTACACTGCACGACACATAGCCTCACAAGGTAAGTGCTCCTACGTAAATCCGCAAGTCGCAGCACGCCCCAATCAGTAGATGTTTGGGATGGCCCCAATGATGAAGCATGTCACCTAGGGGCAACCCTGGGTGAGTGAGGGGACACAAGAAAAGAAATTTTTCTTTTCTACCAGTAGAGGTGGCCTTCACCCCAATTGGTGAACCCGCCCTTGTTTCTTGGCTAGGTTCTTTTGATCCGTCACCTACGGATTCTTTTTGATGTATTCTGAGCACACAGGAGGGTGAACCTAGCCCAATCCTCCTCCTCCCCCTTTTTCTGATCCATTTCAAGAGTCCTCAATGTCAGACCTCATGATATTGCCACTGGGAGTGGTGCCCCCTTAACCCCCCTACAAAAAAGGGACCGGGTCAATTGAGGTTATGTTATATGTATTTGTATAGTGAGCTAATCATCCGTGAGGGTATCAAGGCACTTTGCACGTGAAACGGCAGCTGGCTCCTTGGAAGGATTATTTGAAAAGCCAGGTCTTTAGCCTCTTGTGTAACTCAGGAAGTGAAGGAGGCCCTCATCTAGTGTGGGAAGTCATTCCATGCCTTGGGGGTGGTGTAGGTGAAAGCGGGGCCTTTGGCTGTTGCTTTGTGGATGTAGGGATGGTCTTATCCACCATTTATCAAACCTAGAAGGCAACTCTGTTTATGACGGGATCAACCTAGAGCACTGCAGAGTGCCATATGCCACCCTTAATGATGCCATTGATCTGGTAAGGGAGGAGAGGAAAAAAACATTGATCCAAAAAGGAGACACTGAGTTGGCATTTCGATAACAGCCACAACATCCGGACAGTTTCAACCGGTTGAGTTTCCAACTCAAGGGTCTGATCTACAAGTGCCTGCCGATGGGATGTGTGATCTCATGCACCAACTTTGAGATGTTCAGTACGTACCTCGAATGGGCGGTGCACATGAAGCACCCAGATTGGGAAAGAAATTCACTATCTGGATGACTACTTCTTTGTAGGGTCCCTGGGCACTAGGCAATGTGGGTCGTTTCAGGGCGCATTCATGAAGCTGGACAAAGATTTGGGGGTATCAATGGCACAGGGCAAGACTGTGGGTCTAACTACCAAGCTAACGTTCTTAGAGCTAGAGCTAGACTCTAAGCTAGAGGTCTGCAGACTACCCCCAGGACAAACACAAGGATGTGTGCGGGGCAGACATCAAGGAAATCAATAGGGCAAAGATGACAATGCATAAGGTTTAGTAGCTGTTGGGTATAATGGAGTGCCATCCCAACGGGCACGGCATTCGCCAAGGACCTGGCAAAGCTAACAGCAAAAGGAACAAAAGATCACCACCACATTAGGTTCATAGTGAAAGTGCAGCATGAGCTGACAATTCTTAGCAGACATTAATGGAGTACTGATCTTGGACGAAACATGGGTCTAATCCAGACAGGCACAGCTGTTCACAGATCTAGCGGGTAGTGTCGATTTTGGAGCAATGTTGGGTAAAGTATGGAGCGCAATGGATTGGCCAAATGAATGGAAAGCCCATGGTCTCACAGAAAATATCACAATACTAGAGCTGCTCCCCATCTTTGTGGCCCTTCATACATGGTAGGGATAGCTGCGTAACAAGAGCACTACCATGTAGTCTGACAACCATGCAGTCATACAACTCATTAACAACAGCATAGCAGACTGACCGTATGTGATGGCATTGCTCTGCCAGCTTGCAGACATGGAGATCAGGACGAGGTATGCGTCAGGAGGTGTGAACTCAATAGCAGATGCCCTTTCTCACTTACAGATGGAGAATTCAGAAAGCTGGCCCCGGAGGTCAGCCGACAGATCGTGTGGTTACTCCCCTGTCCAAAACACCCCCCCTCGCCCCCAAGGGCAGGGGCTGACAGACCGGACTAAAAACCGCTTATGAATAAAACACTACCACCCAAGAGACCCGCAAAGTACTGTTATATACTTGCTGAGATTCAGAGTGTTCACAGGCTTCACATCATGAGGAATGAAGTATAGGCACAACTGGTGATAGAGAGATTCATACTATGGGCATTTACCGGCAGGAGGAGGAAGTCACAGGTTCTGGAACACCTGGGACAGATTTCACCAAGCTCGAGACAGGTGCAGACCCCACTTGCAACCACTATGGTAGGTCAGCCAAGGGGAAATGTGGGTGCATGCAGGGCACACCCAAGGACACCAAATTACCCACAGTCTTTCAGATTCTGGCAGACATGCTGACAGTACTGTCACTAATATGCAACTCAATATAAAGATGCAATGTTCAAGGCAGCCTACAGACTGGCCTTCTTTGGAGCTATGCTTGTGAGTGAGGTTGTCGATTCATTCAAAAGTAGGGTAGGAGACACTTATTTGCAGAGGCTGGACATGCACATGTAGAAGAAGCACATGGTGATCAAGATGAGAAGGTCCAAAACAGACAATGGTAGGGAGGGGCACATGCTTCTGCTTGGTGTGCATAGAAGCAGCCGAATGCTGCCCGGTATGTCCAACAAGGTCATTCTTAGTGGCAAGGTGTAAGAAAGTGGCTCTGTATATACTGAACCAAAGTAAGGTTCAGTGTGCACAGAGTCCAGTCCCCAGAGGTTTGGCAGAGGCTAAAGTTAGATATAACCTTACTCTCTAAAGTGGTAGCTTGGTCGAGCAGTAAGGCAGTATCAGAGGACAGTGTAAAGCATTTGTTGTACACACTCAGTCAGCAAATGGTCTCACACACTCAAGAACTGAACTCTAGGCCAATTGTTTTGTATATAAAAATATATTGTTGTTTTATTTTAGAACCACAAGTAGGTATAAAAATATTTTCTCAGACTGAGATGCTTTAGTTAAATACTTTCAATACACAATAGACTTTTAAATGCAATAGCTACAGTTGTTGCAATAGGCAACACAATTCAAACACAATTATAACATTGTGCTCAATGGGAGTTTTTAAGTAAAAGCAGTTTGTTACTTTACGTATGATTTTCTTACTCGGGGTTGGATCCTGGATTCAACCCTGGTGCATTTCCTGTAAACAGTTGAAAGAAATCGTTTTTGTTACACAGGCAATTTTTAAGGAATATTTGTTTGTTTCAAAAATCGACACTTAGAAGAATTTCTGGAGAAAAACCAGGCAATGTTATCCTATGGAGGAAAATCAAGTTATCGGTAAGTACAGTTGTAATTACTTTTCAGGGTCAGTGCTGGGCACCAAGATCCAGCACTGGGATATCTCCTGATAACAGGTGAGTAATTTCGTTTTCGTTGATCGGGCGATTTTTAAGGAATATTTTAAAGTTTCAAAACTTGACAAAAAGAAATTTCAGTGTAAACCAGTCAATGTAACCCTATGGAGAAAATGTAGGTTATCGGTTTTCAGGTAAGTACTCGACTGGCAGAGTTAAGGTTCTGGGCATAGACTCAGGGGTCTCCCAGGGTCACGTAGGTACAGTTGGTACACCCTCAGCGGCACCGGGGCGGCCGGGTGCAGAGTGAGTTAGGCCCAATGTTAGCCTATGGCGGGCAGGGGGCCCTTGGTTGGTGGCTGCTGGCAGGCAGGCCACTCGGCTGTGGGAGCAAAGCTCCTGGTCACTTACTCAGGGCAAGTGGGGAAGTCGAAAAGGGTAGTTGGTGCACCCTCAGCGGCACTGGGGCGGCCGGGTGCAGTGGGCTTTTGGGCCGTCGGGCGCCCAATGGATTTCAATGGGAAAGCTGCGAGACGAACAAAGGCTGCAAGCTCGGGGACGGTGATTCTTCAGGTGCGACCACCACTTCGAGAGGTAAGTTGGGAAGCTGTAGGAAGGGTAGGCACCCAGGAGTTGGGCACAGGAGGCCGTGGGGCGCCGGGTGCAGGGTTGTCTTTAGGCGTCGGAAATCTTACCCTCGGCTGGTCGCGGTTGGAGGGGTCCTTGGTTCTGAGGCTGCAGGCGTGGTCAGGAGCGTCGAGGAGGGTCCTTGGGTGCTGGATTCTGGGTCACAGTCGCCGGGGGGACGTCCTCGTGGTCTTTGTCCACTCAGGCACAGGCCGGGCTCGGCGGGTGCAGAGTGTGCAGGAGTCGCGGTTCCTGGCTGGCACCAGGGGTTTGTTACTTGCTTTTGAGCAGTACCACTGCTCGTGGGAGTCCCAGTCTTTTTAGAGTCACAAGGCAGTCAGGTCCTCCGGGGTTTTCGAGGTTGCTGACCACTGGAGACGCCGGGTTTTAGCAGGAGCAGGTTCGAGGGTCGACAGGCCTGTAGGGCTGGGGCCAAGTCAGTTGGTGTCTTTCTCTTTTTAGCAGCTGCACGGCAGGTCTTCTTTCTTCTTGCTTGTTTCGGTTTCGGGATCTGAGGAAGGAAGGTTCAGGGTGCCCCTAAATACTAAATTTAGGGGCGTTACAGGTAGGTAAAGGGCAGGGACCAATGGGTCCCTTCCCTGGGGTGGGTACACCCTATCCTGCCACTCTCCAGTGGGAGGGGGCAGGAGCCTAGTCCTGATTGGGCAGGGCTCCCCATCTTCAAGATGGCGAGAGCCCGGAGATGTGCTTCACCTAGTCTCCCCCACCTGAGGGGTGGGGTTGGCAGAGGCTGGCACACCCCCTATCCTCCCTTGGGGTTTCCCGCCAGTCTTCCCGCCAGAGTGGGGGCTAGAACCGGTGGGGACCAGTTGCTGAGTACAGCAAGTGGTCTGGGGAGGCTCACAAAGGCGGCATGCCTTTGAAGCTTCCCCCTGCCCATCCTGGGGGAGGTGACCTAGCACCTCGCCCAGGACGTGCATTGTTGCAGGCCCGGGAGAGCGGATGGCTCTCTACCCAGGGGTCCAGCAACGTGTCTGCTGGGTGGCAGCCTAGGCAGCCTCTCAGGCAGGACGTGGATTGTGGGTTAGGTTCAGGGGGCAACTCTAAGTTGCCCTCTGTCGTGCATCTTACATTAAATCCCACACTGGCATCAGTGTGGGTTTAATGTGCTGAGAAGTTTGATACCAAACTTCTCAGTCTTCAGTGTAGCCATCATGGTGCTGTGGAGTTCATGATGACGACCTCCCAGCACCATATACTCTTAATGGCAGCACTGCACTTACAGTGCCCAGGAATGGACCTGGGTACTGTAGGGGTACAGGGCTCATGCACCTGTACCCTCACCACTGGCATAGTGCACCCAGCTAGAGGGGTGACTGAGGTATGCCAGGGCAGTGTGTTTGTGGGCATGGCACACAGGGATGTGTGCCATGTCGACTCTCTGTTTTGTTCTGCACCAAGACACTCAGCCTGCAAAGGCAGTGTGTGTGTGTCAGGGTACAGGGCCTCTAAGGGTGGCACAAGAAGTGCTGCAGCCCTTAGAGGCCTTCTCTGGTCACAGTGCCCTGGGTACCTATGGTACCATTTACCAGGGGCTGACCTGTGGCCAGAGATGCCAATTGGGTTTAGTTTTGGGGAAAGAACACAGGCCCTGGGAACCTGATTGGCAGGGACCCAGGGCACATCAAGTCAAAGTGCATCAGTGGTCTGGCAAAAAGTGGGGGGGTTACTGCAACAAACCCACTTCCTTACACAAGACCTCCAGGTGGGCCATCCCTTTTCATACAAGAAGATGGGACCTTCATGAACAAGTATCAGTTCACGTTGTTAATGCACAGCGATCGAGAGAAGGGGGCTGCAACCAATGCAGTTTGGGACACATTTGTTTAAACTGGGGCAGTTACTACAGTAGCACAACATGGGCTGCAGAATGAACCCATAATAAGGCTTGGCAGGTGGGAATCAAATGCATACAAGAGCTATTTCAGCCGTAGTGCAGCTCATGGGGCCTGCCATCATAATCTTGTCTGAAATCATACCCAGGTCCAACTGCAGCAACAAGTTCTGCAAGAGCAGGGACTGGGAGTTTGTCAGGCATGGCTTGATCAATCTATGGGTCCCAGGGTATTACATCAAGGACACGGTCAACCTGCTGGGAGTAGGGATGAACATGTTTTTGCTAAATATTTCAGGAGACCTGGGCTGCACATAGGACATGAAACAAAGAGTA
Organism: Calotriton arnoldi; assembly: GCA_963921515.1. Lineage (NCBI taxonomy): Eukaryota > Metazoa > Chordata > Amphibia > Caudata > Salamandridae > Calotriton > Calotriton arnoldi. The sequence goes on from CAWUFW010000663.1 coordinate 839,844, forward strand.
CTGGGAAGCTGCTTACGGGTCTCAACCACCAAGCAGTGTGGCAGAGTTTAAATAAACTGAACAGCAGGAACAAGTTATCCCAGAGAAGGGTAGAAGCAGGTGTCTGGTGACTTAGAGGGCCTTGAGATGCCAAACGGTCGGGCCCCTGGGAAGGAAGTGAGTGACGATGATGCGGGTCACAGCTCCTGCAGCCCAGCCTGGGAGCCACCCGCCCCGCTAAAGGACAATCAGTAATGGGATTAAACCTAGAACCTGCACAGAGGTCTCCTCATTCAAGTTACAGAGTGTTGTTGTATATGATGTTTCTGTTTGATACGTTGTGATTTTTAATGCAACAAGAATCATTTAAAATATGTAATAAAGGACTGTTGGCTTTTTTTCTTCAAACAGCAACTACGTGTAGTCTATAAGAACAGGGGGGACGAAGGTCCTGCTCTCTTTGGATGCCGAAAAGGCTTTCAATCGTGTTGATTGGGGTTATCTCTTTTGGGCCATCGAAAGGATGGGCATAGGTCACGAGTTCCTTACATTAACTAGGGGTATGTACTGTGGACCTACTGCATCTGTCACTTGTGGAGGTTTTACCTCCCTGTATTTTGGCATTCACTGAGGCACCAGAAAGGTTTGTCCCCTAGCCCTGCTGTTGTTTCTGTTAGTTCTGGAACCTCTAGCAATTGCAATTCGATCTAATGATAACATTATGGGTATTCTCACGACGGCGGGGGAAGTTAAGGTTTTTTATTATGCGGATGACATTCTTTTGAAATTATCGAATCCCTCAGCTGACACTCTGATTTTTCAACTGGATTACTTTTCCCTGTTTTCGGGCTATAAGATAAACTGGTCGAAATGTGAGGCTCTGCCCTTATCGCCCATCACCACAAGCGCCTCTCTATTAGTATTTACTTACTGACGAATTCGAACAAAGGATTATGGGAAGTGCGTCTTAAGTATAGTTTTTTTTTTAAGCTCCTCCACCGCTGGCATTGTTCCCCAGAAAGGTTACACAAATCCTGTCTTAATGTGGACTCACATTGTTGGCGATGTGGCTCACCAGGATTGCGATATAGTCCATATTTGATGGGAATGCGATCAACTGAAGGCCTTCTGGTTGCAGTTTTGGGACCATATGAGAAAAGACCTCAGGATAGACAGGCCTCTGTCTTACCGGCCAGTTCTTCTTCATGATACTTCTGACCTCCCTTCAGTGACCCAACATGTTAATAGATGGATTTCCACCTCCCATGGGGTGGCTAAATTGGTGATTCTGCATCTTTGGAAATTGACTCTAATACCCACTTTTCAACATGCACGATACGGCATGTTGTGAACACGAATTGCAGTTATTTAAAGAGATTTGGGGCTTTTTTCTCAAAGACTGATGTGCCGAACTCACCCTTACATCCCAGGTGCCTACGGTGAACCTCGTCCTGCTTCATGTTACATGTAGACCCCCTATGTTCCGTTCCCCGTCCCCTTCCTCTCGAGGTTCTCCAGACTTTGACCCCTAATATTACTGACCTTCGGTATAGGAAGAGGATTGGAACAGGAGGTCATCATATTTGACTTCTTCCTGTGTGGGTGTTTTATCCTCCATTCCTTTCTCCTCAACACCACTTCTTCAGTGCTCATGTAAAATATGGATACGATTAGGTGATTATTCCCCACACCATAGTTTGGTTTTCAGGGAGAATCAAGCAAACTGTATTTTTTGGTTAAAACGTCTGCAATTGCTATAATTTAGATTATAGCAAAACTAAACTTTATGAATATCTTAGTTTGTAATAAAGCAAATTGAAACTTGTACTTATGTTTAACTTTTGTATTTAGCAATGTTAAGGTGGTAAACTTTGGCTCCCTACAAGTCAATTACATTTGAATAGTGTATATTGTAGATGGAGCTGTATATTAGAATTACAGAGATCCATCACTTTTGCTTTTAATATCAGAGTGCCACTTTTGAAATCAGTATAATCTCAAACCTTAGAAATTATTCATTTAAAACCTGCCTTGGTTTTACTTCTATATAAAAAAAATTAAAAATCAGAAACGACATTTGGAAATTGTGAAAAAATAAGGATGGATGGGATCAGGAAGAAAGAATACCACAAGGAAAACAAGGAGCACAAAAAAACCTTACAAACTATAACAAGGCAAAAAAAGGAAAAAAAGGAAGGGCAGATAAAATGTAGTGTATAGGGACTCCATTTAAGGAGAAATACAAAGGTAGTAAAGTTGAAAAAACAAGGTAAAACTTTGCATTTACCAGTGAAGAATACTTGGATACACTGAGAGGAGGGAAACAGTCTCTGAGGTCTTACCGTTTAGGTGCGTGTTGGCCTGCACAAACATCTTCCGCTCTTCCTTTCGCAGCAGCACCGTCTGCCTGAGTGTTAAGAAGTTGTCTGGTCCATCGTCTGGGACAGTACAGTATCTGTCAAACATTGCCCGACCGCCCTCCACGTCAGCTGTGGACTTGAACACCTACAGGGCACAAGAGAAAGGTAAAGTAAGTAGCAGAATCCGTTTGAGGCATGTGTGCTGTAGATACACATGCTTTGCGTAGACTATATAACAGTATTCTCCCAAAGCGGTGGCTAACCAGTAGATGTTGCAGCTGTTTGAAAAAGTGTCTTTAGCACTGCTTGCCCTACATTGGGTTGTTGACGTGCTAACACATCCACACAGTAGTGTTTGGTAAATGTGTGCGGTGTGGACCATGGTGCTGCTTTACAAATGTCAGCTACAGGGATGTTACCTAAAAAGGCCATAGACGCTCCTATTTTCGAGTGGAATATGCTTTAGGAGGTATAGATAACATTCTTTTAGCATAGCAGGTTTGCATACATTTAAAAATCCATCTTGCAATACCAGACTCAAAATCGGATTGCCTTTGTGAGGTGTAGTAAATGCAACAAACAGTTGTTTTGTTTTACGAAAATCCTTTGTTCTTTCAATATAATACAATAACGCTCTTCTGACATCAAGAGTATGAAAAGCACTTTCTGCTACAGAATCAGGTTGAGGAAAGAACACAGGTAACTCAACTGATTGGTTGATATGAAAAGCAGAGACGACTTTGGGAAGTAATTTTGGGTTGGTGCGAAGAACTACTCTGTCTTATGAAGCTGAAAGAAGGGTTCTTCTAAGGTTAATGCTTGTAGCACACCAACTCTCCTCAATGAAGTGATCGCAATGAGGAAGGCAACTTTCTATGAAAGAAACTGTAGCGGACAGTTATGTAATGGCTCAAAAGGTGGACCCATGAGCCGTGTAAGCACAATGTTCAGATTCCAAACTGGTGCAGGCGATACCCTGGGTGTATTACTCTTTTAAGGCTCTCCATAAAGGCTTTAATAACTGGAACTTTGAACAAAGATAGATGTTGTCTGTTTTGCAAATATGCAGCTACTGCCGCAAGATGCAATTGAATGGAAGTGTAGGCTAGACCAGCATGCTGTAAATGAAGAAGATAACAAATGATATTTTGAATCGAGGCATCTAGTGGATAAATATTGTTGTTGGTACAGTATATAACAAATCTTTTCCATTTTGCTGCATAACATGCTCTGGTAGTAGGCTTTCTTGCTTCCTTAAGAATAGTCGTACACTCTGGTGGCAAGTTGAGATAGCCAAACTCCATGACTTCAGGAGCCAAATCGCTAGATTGAGCTCCTTGGGGTTCAGGTGTCTGACTTCTCCATGGTTCTGCGTGAGAAGACTGGAATTGAGATGCAGCTTTTGATGTGGAACTACTGATAGTTCCAATAGTGTTGTGAACGATGGTGGACAGGCCCAAGTGGGAGCCACTAGAATCAATGTGAGTGATGTTTGCCTGAGCTTCCGAACCAGAAATGGAAGGAGAGGGAGAGGCGGAAAAGCGTAGGCAAATATCCATGACCAATTCATCCATAGGGCATTGCCTTTGGATAGAGGGTGTGGGAACCTGGAGGCGAAGTTTGGGCATTTTGAGTTGTCCACTGTGGCGAACAGATCTATTTGCGGGAATCCCCATTCTTGAAAGTATGGAAGGAGAACTTGGGGATGAAGTTCCCACTCGTGTATTTGTTGCCACCTTCTGCTGAGGAGGTCGGCAATCTGATTGTTCACTCCTGGGAGGTGCTCTGCCAGAAGATGAACTCTGTGATGAATTGCCCAACGCCAAATGGTCTGAGAGAGGCGCGACAGTTGCAGAGAATGTGTGTCCCCCTGTTTTTATACATAGCACATAGCTGTTATTTTGTCCGTGCGGACTAGGACAACTTTCCCTATGAGGTGAGACTGAAAAGCTTTCAGTGCTAGATACACAGCTAGAAGCACTAGATAGTTGATGTGAAGAGTTTTGTACTGTTGTCCCATAGACCTTGAATTGTCAAATTGTGAAGATGGGCCCCCCAACCTGTGAGAGATTAGGCTGCTGTTAGCACGATCTGTGGAACAGGGTCGATGAAGGGCCGCCCTTTGGATACGTTTTGTGTGTTCCACCACTGCAGGGAGCGATGGGTGCGGCTGTCTACGAACACTAGATCTGTTAAAAGACCCAGAGTCCAATTCCACTGACGTGCTAAACACTCTTGGAGAGGACGCATGCGTAATCTTGCATGAGGCACTATTGCAATGCATGATGCCATCATTCCTTACAGTTGCATGAAAGTTCTGACTGCTAACTATTGATGGGTCTGAAACTGTAGTAGCAGAGCTTGAATATTTTGAATTCTGGCTGCATTGGGAGAGGCTAGAGCTGTGCAGGTGTTTAGAGTCGCTCCCTGATAGGACTGCATTTATGAAGGCTGAAGATGAGACTTCTGTGCATTGACCGTGAAACCCAATTGGATGAGTAGGTCTAATGTAGTCTGAGTGTGTTGTAAACACTTTTGGTGTGTGCTGGCTTTGATGAGCCAGTCATCTAGGTATGGGAAGACATGAATCTGTTGACTTCTGAGATGTGATGTCACTACTGCTAGACATTTTGTGAACACTCTGGGGGCAGTGGTTACTCCAAACGGGAGTACTCTGAATTGATAGTGTTTTCCTGCTATCACAAATCTGAGATATTTGCGATGTGCTCAGTGAACAGCAATGTGAAAGTATGCGTCATTTACATCGAGTGTGGACATAAAATCGCTTTGTTGCAGCAGCGGAAGCACCTGTAGAAGCATGACCATGTGGAAATGTTCTGACAGTATGTACAGATTTAACATCCTTAGATCCAAAATTGGTCTTAAGGAGCTGTCCTTTTTGGGGATCAGAAAGTACAGAGAGTACACCCCTGAACCTTGGTACTGTAACGGAACTGGTTCTACGACTCTTTTTGTTAAAAGCTTGTATCTCTTGTTTGAAGAGGTGTAGGTGCTCTGACGAGAGTTTGCGAGTGCGAGGTGGAATATTGGGAGAAATGCTGGTGAGCTCCAGGCAATAACCATGTCGGATAATGTCTAACACCCATTTGTCTGATGTTATGGATTGCCAAATGGGGAAAAAGTGTTGAAGTCTTCCCCCGACAGGTGTTAAATGATCGGGGGGAAATGTAGGCAAGTCACTGTTTATTGGGGGAAGTGGAGTTCGCATTGGCGTGCTCTTACTCCTACCTTTAAAATGGTTTCCTCTGTACCCTCCTCTATAGAAGCTTCTAGAGGAAGAGGGTTGGGTGTTGGACTTATATGAGGAAGCGTTAGGGTCTGAGGATGTATTTTTTTACCCTCCCCTATAAAATGAGCGGCGAAAGGAGCCTCTGCTTGATGGAGACTGAAGCGCTCCCATGGTCTGTGTCTTTTTTCATCTGTTCTAAAGCCTCATCCACTTGAGGTCCGAAAATATGTTGCTTGTCAAAGGGGGTATTTAAAATGGACTGCTGGACTTCCAGTTTAAACCCTGAAATCCTAAGCCAGGCATGTCGACAGAAGAGAATGCTGGTTTTAACTTCTCTCGCTGCAGTGTCAGTAGCATCCAGAGCACATCTAATACAAGAATTAGATACAAGTTTTCCTTCTTGGGCTAGCTCTTCTGGGAGGTATTGAAGTAAGCCTTTCATCTCATCCTAGTGTGCCCTGTCATACCTAGCTAGTACGCCCTGCGTGTTGGCAATGCGCCAGTGGTTAGCAACTTGAGCAGCCACTCTTTTACCAGATGCATCAATTAATTTAGACTATTTATCTAGGGAAGGTGCATCCCCAGAGGTCTGTGAGTTCGCTCTCTTACAAGCGTTGGAAACTACCAGTGAGTCTAAAGGGAGCTGTCCTTTAATAAAAACAGGATCAGAGGGTGATGGTTTGTATTTCTTATCAACCCTAGGTGTTAAAATACGGGCACGAACAGGGTTCTTAAAAATCTCATCTGCATGTCTCATCGTGCCTTTAAACATAGAACTAGTCAGAGTCTCCCTATGTGAAGATCCTAGTGTCTCAAATAAGAAGTCTTCATTCAAAGCCTCTTTGTGCAGTGTAACTCCATGATATGCTGCTGCCCTGGAAATCAGCTCTAGATAAGAGACATTATCATCTGGGGGATGGCTTTGCAGGGTATAGATCTGGATCATTATCCATGGGTGGATCAATATTATAATCATCCCATGGATCTGTTGGCAAAGGGACATTGTCATCATCATCTCCTAAATTAGGCTGTGTATGAGGAGATCCCTGTGGTGTTATGTGTAGTGGATCTGAGCCTGGCAGTTGTGGTAAAGGTAAAGATGGCAAAGTAGTATGGACAGGACTTTTAGCAATGTCCTCCTTTTTAAGAGGAATCTTATATCCAGTGTCCTCTGAACTGACTTTCCTTTTGGAAGGCGTTTTAGCTAAAATGTGTCCAGTATCTGGATTAATGTATAGATTTTCTGTTTCGGATCTAATCTGTCCTTCATAACATTTAAGATAGGTTCCGGGGGGTCTAGAAGATCATCTTTTGATTTTGGTGCAGAACCAGACTTGTCCTTCAAAGCAGAAGGTTTCGCTCCGAACCAGACTTTTGTTTCGAAGGAGAAGATTTCGGCTCCGAACCAGACTTGTCTTTCGGAGCGGAATGTTTTGGATCCAAAGACTATCTGTCTCGACTCGATCCCGAGCCAGAAAGCTTGACCATATGTTTCGGTGCGGGGCGTTGAAAATATCTGCCTAAAAGCAGAGGTGGTACCGAAGTCTTATGTTTAGTGGAAGATAGTTTATGGGGTACAGGGGTTTTTGAACTCAAGACACCCTGTCCCGCTGGAATGTCTTCGGACTGCAATTCGATCTCTAGGTCGGAATCCGATTCTGCGACTGAGAAGGCCTCTTCTTCTGCAGTTGTTGCTTCGTGTTCGGATTTTTCTCCGAAGATATCCGGAGTATGTTGCGTTGCATTTCTCGTCTTTTTCGATCGGAACGACAGACAGGCCTCGCAATCTTCTTCCTTGTGCTCTGGTGAGAGGCACAAGTTGCAGACTTGGTGTAGATCTGTGCGAGGAGTCCGTTACATCGGCAGAAGGCTGGACCGATGCGGCTAGGTCAGGAGGCCGCCCACGATGTTTTCGACCGAAGATGAGAGAAATTCCTGATTGAATGTATAAGCAGAGAGAGGGAAACTCGTACGCTAACAATGCCGTCGAGGGTACAGTGGATTGCGCACTGAGGGGAACCCGAAAGACGGTTTCGAACCGGAGTGCAGCAATACACGTCCGTACTCGATGGCAGAAAGAAATCAATCTAACAATGGAGTCGATGCCCATGCGCACTATCACCGAAAGGAGGAGTCACCTTACCTCATGACTAGGAAAGACTTCCTCGAAGAAAAACAACTTTCTAACACCCAGACCTAACACTAGATGGCAGGAGAATGCAAAGCATGTGTATCTACAGCACACATGCCTCGAACATAAGAAAACCCCTGGCATAAAAAAATTTGAATCCGGATTAAAACTTAGTGCTTGTGAAAACCTTTGCAAGGATTCAGAGAAGATAGTATTGTAGTTCATCTGTAAATGCAGATATCAAATGTAATTGAGGATCTCAAATGTTATTGCTGCCCAAAATGCAGTCTTCAAGGACTTCGTAAAACTGGTACCCATGCAATCAAAAAGCTTTATTAGCTAATACGAAAAGCAGGTCTAGTTTAAAACAAAAAATGGGGAAAAGATGCCATTCAAAGCACTGTATAACAATTAACTGGTTGGAAGTTTTGTATTACACTACTGCATGTTTCCTTGAGGGGACTTCAGGGAGTTCTGGACATAGATACAAAGAGTCTAATGAGAAGTTTGGATCTTGTCCATATGTACTATGCAGTACTTACTCTGTATACAATCAGTTGTAGGCAAGTTTGTAGATCTTGGTTTTCAGTAGCTTACTGAGGCATATATAGTCTGGGAAAATACTCAAATGGGGTTCACAAGCACTCCCACGATGAGGAAACCTTGGCACCCAGAGGTCTACCTTGAGGATCCAGTCGTCTGAAGGTACACTGGGTTAGGAGGTGTGTGGATGTGTGATTTCTGGATGGTAAGAACTCTAGAGCTACTGTGTGTAGATAATTAGAGGCTTTCTCGCAGTGTGCTTCGAGTATCATGCATAAACTGTGAACGTGATCCCTGCCTCCTACAGAAGCCAATGCTGAGTAGGTTTGATGTTGTGGTGTCTGCAAAGGTTTAGGCACAGTCTGGAAGCTTAGTTTTACAGCCTTTAAAGCCTGTCTATGATGTACCAAGTGTAGCTAACAGTGCAAGCGTTTAGGTGTGCCAAGCAAAGCTTTTTTTAAATTTGTTAATTTATTTGCTTAGTTAATTAAAACCATTGCATACAGCTGAAGATAAAATCATTCCATACAGTATCAACACTCAAACTTCATAAAAAGACATAAAACATGTTCTCTGTTACTACCAGCTAAATAACCTTTTTAAAAATTGCGCTGTTGACGTTCTTGTGTGAAAAACATCAATCTCACTGATTCTTTTTAAACTCATTTGGACCCCTCCCCATAAAACACAAAGGAAATAAAATGTTATAATCCTGGGGAGTACAAAGTGCTCCCTTATTTCAGGTAATAAAGTGCATACTGCTTAAGCAAGACTGCTCCTAAAATACTAACTAGCCTTATACTTTCTCTGGCTCGGTACCCCTGAAGTTTTTTTAGGACCGATTTTGAAAGATTTGGTCCCTGCAAGCTGGGGGGCTTAGGCTGTCACTTAGCCGGTAATTTCTACTTGCCTGCTGGTGCTAATTTTGCAGGTTCAAACAGTCGGGCTTTATTTGCAAAGTGCGTATGGCTTGTGCAGAAATTCCCTTATATCAAGTAATGAAGTGCATTCTGTTTGTGCAAACTGCTCCTAAAAGGGCTTCCTAGCCTTAATCTTGGTCTAGACAGATACCCCTAAACTTGCTCATTTGTAAAGTGCTTGTGGCTGGTGCAAAGAATGCATCCCTTATTTCAAGTAATTAAGTGCATATAGCTTGTGCAAAAATGCTCCTAACAGGGCTTCCAAGCCTTAATTTATCTCTGGCCCTGTACCCCTAAGCTTGTTCATGATTGGTTTCAAGAATTTTCATCCCAGGCAAGCTAGGGGGGTTGAAGTGACTCTCAGCCAGAGATTTACGCTTGCCTGCATGTACGAATTTGCAGGTTCAAGAAGGTTGGCTTTAGCAATGTTTTCCTCTGGGCCATAATCTCCGGGCACACACAAAGAATATGTACTAATGCCTCTCGTTTGTATCCGCATAGGTGACATCTTAAGTCTTCTGGTGGACTCTTCATGGTTGGAATAACGTCTTTAGTGTCTACAAACCCAAATCTGTATAACAAGAACTGCTGTTTTAAGGCAGGGGAAAAATGGGCTGACATGTACTCCTGTGGTCTCAAGTTTTTATAGAAATTGATTACTGTCCAAGCATGACTTCTCTTTGCAAAGTGGTTTTTGTCGATTAAAATAGACAGAAGTCAGGTGGAGGAGTTGGTTACTTGATAAAAGGTAGCTTTTTTCCATTCTGCTGGCCCAAGCATCTTGGATTTCTAGTTCCTCAACAGCTCGACCCTGCTATTCGCTCTAGGAGTGTTTGTGATGGTTGCTCTGTTGTTCCTCTATTTCTTTCCAACATAGGTTGATAATGGAGCCACTCTCAGAAGCACTCAGTCTCCAGCAGAATTTGACAAAGGCATTAATTCTCTGTAATGTTTGATTTGTTTCAGCCGAATTGAAGACTGACCTGGGCTGGCGACGCTGTTTTTGGTATGAAAAACACAAATTTGTAGACTTTTGTTTGGAGCTTATCGAGCATTACTGATTCTAGACCATGCATGATTTCCATGCCATATTCCACTGTGGACATGAGCTGTGCCATCATTACTGTTAGTAGATGACGGAATGACGGGCAGCAAAGTTTCTTTCTTCACAGTTTGAATCCAAAGATTAATTAATGTGCTTTTGCCTGTATGGCGATTAGATGATGTTTGAAGGCCATTTGATGTTCCATGTTGATGCCTAGACATTTATATGTAATGGCAACCTCAACCTTTTATCCTCTATGAACCAGATGAATGACTTTTACTTGGTATGTACCAGTTGGACCACTTTGGTTTTGTTTAGGTTTAGTTCTAAGCCTTGCTCCTCCATATGTGTTTTTAAAGCATTCATAATGCGTTGCAGGCCTATTGGTGTTTGACTAAAGAGAACTATATCATCAGCATACTGCAAGCATCCTATTTTTTTGTGTTGCCAAGGTTGGAGGATGGCTTTCTTCTTGGGGAAGATAACGTACAAGGTCTGCTAGATAGGTTGAGGAGGCTCGGGCTAGCACGCAGCCCTGTTTGAGGCCATTCATAGAGGCAATTTTTTCTTGACTCTAGTCCCGTCCCGTATCTTGACCTGGGCCCAGGTTTCTCTAAGCAGCACTATAATTTCCTTTAACAAACCTCTTGGGACACCCCATTCTTCCAGTTTCACCCAGAGGCGGCCACGTGGGACTGGGTCGAAGGCCACTTTAAGGTGGACAAAAGATGAGAACAGACTAGTTTTGCGCAGTTTAGCTGCTTCTGCCAAGATAGTAAGTGCTGTTAGATTTATACGGGTACCCATACCTGATCTAAACCTAGTTGTATTTGTGGTATCAGGTTGTATTCATTAACCCATACTTGTAAATTTTTCTAATAAACACGATGCGTATATTTTTGCTACGTTGTCAATAAGAGCAATTAGCCTGTAGTTACTTGGAGAGGTTGGATATCCATTCTTGTAGATGGGATTGAACATGTTACCTTCCCATGATCCTAGAATGATATCTGTATGGAAAAGTAGCTCAAAAAGGGGAGCTAATTAGCAAGCCCTGTAGGTAATGTCCTGCTTAAAGAGTGCATTGGGGAGATCATTCTGGGCCGCAGCCCCTTCTGGCTTCAGTTTCTTTAGGATGTTTTCTAGTTTGTTGATATCTAATATCGAAACTATGTTGTTCATGTGGTTTCTCCTGTAGCTCCAGATTTCTGCAGGTTCCGGTTGGCTGCCATAAGTTGCCTGTTCTGCCCTCAATTCATGGGTCTCCCAGATTTCTTCTTTGCCTGATGGGGCCCAAACTGCTTTGTTCTGGCAAACTTAGTCCTCCCCAAGAGTGGCTGGCAAGGCGGACATTTCCCGAATATGGGCTTCCCAGGCTTCCTCTGATATTCCCGCGTTTTGGTGACAGGCCTTTCCTGTTACCAGGCCATGGATCACTTGCCAAAATAATTTGCTGGAATATAAAACCTTGTTCCAGATTTTTTCTTGAGATTTTCTTTTTTACTGTCCAGCATTCCTTGTGGTATTATAATCTCAGGTTCTGCAGTGGGGATTTTTCAACCCTCTTCCCTTTCTTTGCATATGCTGTATACCAGCTTTGCCTTCCTGTTCCCCCTCTTTTGTTCATGCCTTCTTTGTTTTTGTCTTGTTGTGATCCAGCCAAGAATTTTGTCAGTAGGGTAGAAATTAAGGTTGCCCAGGCTTTTTCACGTTGCCCTGCTGAAGTTTTTTCTTCATCTGGATTTCCGATATACTTTAGACATTATCTTCTCTGCCCCTGGTCCGCACCATTTTAATCTTTTTAGTTTATAGACGACTTGGGTGGATATTAGATCATTTGTTGGACTAAGCTGGTGACACTTGCAGCCTATCCTGAGGATATGTGGGAAATGATCGCTCTCCGTGCGGCGTCTTATTTGAAATTGACTCACCAGTGGCAAAGCTTCCTCCCTTATTAGCGTGTAGTCAATTGTAGATCTTACTCTGCCACGGAGGAAGGTGATGGACGCCGGGGAGTCCCCCTTGGTGTTACCATTCAAAATCTTTAGGCCCAACTTTCCTAACTGCTCTTGTAGCCTGAAGCAGCGAAATGTTGCTGTCTGAATTAGATTTGTGTTAAAATCCCCAGAGATGATGATCGATTGCCAGCATGTACTCTGTAAGGTCTTCATTAGTTTGAACAAGTTTGCCATGTTTTTCTCTTTCTTCGCTTTGCATGGATGAATTTAGACATTTATAAGAAGAAGTGACTTTGAGGGGGGTCTGTTTGTTTTATTACCTAGCCTAATTACTTGAATACAGTTTATTCCACAACCGATCTTTTCTTGCACCCAGTTGAATTTAGTGGAGAAATACGTGGACAGATTCCACCCTGGGGTGTCTGTGGTTGGAGATCTGAGCTGGGGTATGGTTGTTCCACGTAGCCAACAATTCGTGTTGGTTCTAAACTCCAGGTTTCCTGGGTTATAAATATGTTGAACCTTTGGAGAAATTACAATTCATATCCATCTTGCAACAGGTTCTTGAGGCCATGAGTGTTCCAGGAGCCGATATTAATGAGGTCCGATTCTGTCGCAGGGGTGTTGATGTCAGGACCAGTTTATGTCTTGGTCGTGGCAGGGGGCTGTGACCCACCCTGATTGGTTTCCACTATGAGGTTTTGGTGGTACTGCAGGTCCTGTCTGTTGTGATTGGTGCCTTGATGTTGCACTGCGGTTATATTTTGGGTCTGGACCAGATCTGCTCCCAACACCTCCCTTAATACTGAGTTACTTCCTACTGCGGTGAGTGGCCTTTCAGTTGGATTCTTTGAGGTAAAAGGAAGCAATGGGCCTGGGTAACGAGGGGATCAATTTTTTGTAACTCAATTCCCCGCAGTTGAAATGTTTGCAGATGTGCCAATAATTGAAGCACAATTTCCGGACAGACCCATGTTGTTACCATTGCCTCTCTGTTTTTTTGCGTAAGGGTGTGGTTTGAATTCTATTGCCAGTAGATCGGATGAGTTAATGTGCAGTAGCGCTCTTATTTCCTTTGTTAACTTTAAAATTGCAGCTCTGTTTAAAATGTCAAACAAGCCTTTTGATGACTAGGTAGGTATTAATAGGAGTTTTGTACTTCGGTGTTCCCAGTTTGCCACTTGTGTCTTGGGGACTTGTGTCCCCACGTAAGCCTGGATTTGTGTTTGGTGGAGCGCATCTACCTGCGTGTATTGCCCCTCTGCTTGGGTCCGAAGTAGTGTCTCTGTACTACACTGGTCTTGATGTATCTTGACATTCCTACTCCTTTTACCCTTGTTAGTATACTCATTATGAGTGTGCCAGTTTTAATGCTCATGGTTGTCATGTGTTTTGAGAAGTGAGGGCTCTGGAACGTTGTCCCTGCTTTTCACTTTAATACTGGCATCTTCATTTTCCGCTTGTGCTGTGGATACAACCAGACTGCCAACCCAGGCTTTGCACAGGATCATGGCCCATGGGTGGCCTTAATTATTGTTTTGGCCCACTGTGGTTTATGCAAATAGGGCTTTGTACGGTCACTTGTCCCTGGCTTATCTCCGGGAGATTTTCAATTGGGGTTGCTTCTTCGCGTCTAGGATCCTTCTTATCATTAGCTGATGCTCTGTATTGAGCAAAAGCTGGAAAATGCTATTTTACTTAGCCCCTATACTTTTCTTGCGAGTTTTCATTTGCCGTTTTCTTTCCCTTTTAGTTAGGGCTGAGCTTTTCCTTTCCACTTCATTTACCTCAGACGTAGTGACTGGGACTATTACTTATGGTTCTTGTAGGAAGCTGGCTCTGTATATACTATACCAAAGTAAGGTATAGTGTGCACAGAGTCCAGTGGATCCCCAAAGGTAGGTAGAGGTAAAAGTAGATAGCACCTTACTCTCCATTTGTGGTAATGTGGGCGAGCAGTAAGGCTTTATCAGAGGGTAGTGTTAAGCATTTGTTGTACAAACTCAGGCAAGAAATGATGTCACACACTCAAAGACTGAACTCCGGCTAATTTGTTTGTATAAAAATATTATTTAGTTATTTTATTTCTAGAACCAAGCCAAGCCTGGTGCAGGTAAGTGAAATTATACTTGGCAAGTTTTCATGCAGTGAATTACACTTGAATGCAGGTTCAAATGCAGCAGTTGATTTACAGGTAAGTCAACAGTTCGAAATTACTTTTTAGTTACTTTACAGATTACTGTGCATGTTACTTATTGGATTATTTTTAAGTTACTTTTGCTAACCAGTGTGATTTGCCTAGATATCACACTGGGACATCTCCTAGACAAAAGGTAAGTAATACAGTTTTTGTATATTTGCAGTTTTTCAAGTTTTCATACAAACCAACTCCACACTTTTTCAAAGAAAAGCTGTCAATGCAATCCTATGGAAGGAAATGAAGTTATCGGTTTACAGGTAGGTACTTTGTTGTGGGAGTTGGTATTCTGGGGTTAGCATCAGGTTTCCCCCAGGGTCAAGGATGCACTCTTCAAGCACCCTCAGCGGCACTAGGGCAGCCGGGTGCAGAGTGCTGAGGCCCAGTGTTATCCAATGGGGGATAGGGGGCCTCTGGTTGATGGCTGCTCCCGGGCAGGCCACAAGGTTGTGGGAGCAAAGCTCCTGGTGTTAGGCTCAGGGCAAAGGAGGATCCGGTTAAGCACACAAAGCGTACCCACAGCGGCACGGGGCGGCCGGTGCAGGGTGCTGGTTTGGCGTTGGGTGCCCTGTTGTTTTCAAAGGGGATTCTCCGGTTGCAACAAACACTGGAGGCTCGGGGACGAAGATCTTCTGGAGGCAACCACCGGTTGGAGAGATAAGTTGGGATGCCTGGGGATGCTGGGACACAGTCAGTTGAGCTACCCAAGGCAGTGGGACGTTGGGTGCAGGGGTGTCTTAAGGCGTCTGGATTTCTTACCAGCCCCGGTCGTGGTCGGGGAGGATCCTCCAGAAAGGGGCTGCAGGCGTCGATTGGAGATTCGAGGCAGGTCAGAGATCACCAGATCTCCGGTCAGGATCCCCGGGGAGACCGCTTCGTGGTGTTGCCCCTAAATACTAAATTTAGGGGCGTTACAGGTAGGTACAGGTCGGGACCAATGGGTCCCTTCCTGGTGGTGGGTACACCCCTATTATGCCACCCTCCAGTGGGAGGGGGGCTATGCCTCTCTCTGGCTGGCTGGGTCCCCCCCATCTGCAAGATGGCGGGGACTGAGATTTGTGATTCACCTCGCCACCCCCACCTGAGGGGTGGGGTTGGTAAAGGTAGGCACACCTCTCCTTCACTTGGTTTTCCCGCCGATTCTCCGGCCCAAAGTGGGGTCAGAACCGGTGGGGGGCAGTTGCTGGAAGCAGCAAATGGCTTGGGTAGCTCACAAAGGCGGCAAGCCTTTGAAGGTTCCCCTTCATGGACCCTGCCCATCCTGGGGGAGGAGGCGTGGCACCTCGTCCCAGGATGTGCATCGTTTCCTGAAACATGTCTGGTGGTGGCAGCTGGCGAGCAGCCACTCAGCCAGCACACTAGAATTAGGTTGTTTAAGATGCCCTCCGAGTGCATTTTTCATTAAACCCCCACACTGGCATCAGTGTGGGTTTAATGTGCTGAGAAGTTTGATACCAAACTTCCCAGTTTTCAGTAAAGCCATTATGGTGCTGTGAAGTTCGTAATGACAAACTCCCAGCACCATATACTCTTAATGGCATTACTGCACTTACAATGTCTTCTGGTATAGTGCACCAGGGGTGGCTGACTTATGCCAGGGCAGTGGGTTGTAGGCATGGCACACAGGGATGTGTGCCATGTCGACTCTTCACTTTGTTCTGCACCAAAACACGCAGCCTGCAATGGCAATGTGTATGTGTAAAGGTACAGGAACTCTAAGGGTGGCACAATAAGTGCTGCAGCCCTTAGAGGACTTCTCTGGCCACAGTGCCCTTGGTACCTATGGTACCATTTACAAGGGACTGACATGTGGCAAAGAGTGCCAATTGGGTTTTGTATCAAAGCAGTTTAGGGAAAGAACATAGGCCCTGGGTACCTGGTTGGCAGGAACCCAGGGCATATTCAGTCAAAGTACAACAACAGTTTGGCAAAAAAGTGGGGGCAACCATGCAAAAAGAGGGCACTTTCTTACAGTTCTTCAAGAGTTAAGCTCTCCCTACCAACACCACCCATTGGCAACTGAGCCGGGTCCGCTTCTCTACAAGCCTTCGATGGCGGGCTTGCGCAGAGTCTGTTTGAGGCTACTGGGGTGGCTGGTCCACGGTTGGTTGTGCATTGGTGGTCAGTTCCAGATCTTTTAGGTCATTCTCTAGAACCTGCAGTCTTTCATGTGGTCTGGTTGATTGGATTCTTACTTCCTGCAAGATGTCATTCAGGATTATTGGAAGGCCCTTAAGGTAGTCCCCTAAATTTGTGCATTGGCATTTGGCTTTCTGAATGTACTTGTGATTTTGGGCTCTCTGTATCAGCTCGCTTAATGCTTGTAATTTCTTATCAATGCCCACAATGTATACTGCCAAAATGTTAAGGAGGCTGACCTGTAGCTCCTGTTTGTCAGCTTGACGTCGGATGGTCGAAGACATTGCCTCCATTGTGGACAAAAGTGCCCCCAAGTACCTGCAGGGACTTCATTGTTCACTACTTCAGATGCTGTTTCCACTGCGATTTCCGAACTTGGTAAAGTTGACGCTCTTCCTTATTCGTTTAGGGCGAGGATTGGAACTGCCTCATTCAGAGGCCTCCTGATTGGACTCGGGGAGGGGGAGGTTCATCACAAAGGTAAATTTGTCCTTGGCTGGGGAGCTACTGTTGCTGACCAAGAACGGGCTCAGACTGACTGCTGTTGATTCCTTCTGTCTGAGTGCCCCTTGCAATGGGGTTGATGACGGTAGGGGGGTTATAGTTCGATTTTCATTGACATCATGCATGGTTAATGTTGTTTCTCTAAATGTAATCAGTGGTTGATCCCAAATTTCGGGGGACTTAAGCAGGACTTTGGAGGTGGCTGGAGCAGAACTTGGGCTGAGGAAATCCCAGTAACTGAGAATCGAAAGATTCATGGATGAGAATGATTCTGATCTACTGGTTTGTGTACTTCTGCTTGCATTGTGCGGGTATTTTTACTTAATAAATTTACTTCTGAGGAGGGAACATTGTATGTGTTTTCCTTATCTATAAAGAGCTTTGCTGTCTCCGGCGCGGGTCCTGGATTGGATAATGCTGGGGTTATTGTATTTGTCATAGTGTTTGAATGCTCTAATTTTTTCTGGGTTATTTTGTAGCCCTCTTTTTTATGCACTGTTGAGAGCTTGCCCTTTTTGAATTTCTGTTACGATGAAGTTGTTTCCAATTTTGTTACTTTATCATCCTCCAGGCATATTACTGAGTCCTGTTCCAGTATTCGTGCTCTTTATAGCGCCTTTTTGTTGCCCTGACCTGGGTCACCCCTCGTCCTCCCATACCGCACTGTTCTCAATATGTCTCATTTCGGCCCCTTCTCCGTTTGAACTTTATAAAAATAGTACTGCAGATGAAACTTTGCTTGCCCACTTCTGTAATAGACCATTTCTGAACTTCGCTCCCTATGGGGTAAGCTCCTGGGTCCATCAGATTCCTTGCTGATTTACAGGACCCATGGGTTCCGTTTCAGCCTTTTCCTGGTCTGTCAAATTCAGCCTGGGGTTTACCTGCCGATCCTTGCTTATGGGACCATTGGAGGAGCGAGAGGAGAGTTGTGGCGGCAATGTGTAAATGCGAAGTTGCAGCTAGGTTTAAATTTGAGGGTGTTTCCGTCCTTCAGGGGAGGACTGGGCTGCTGGGGGCCAGTTTGCGCAGTTTCTTCCGTTTTATTCTAATGCCGCCTTCTTCCCGGGAATCCCCTGCTACCCCAGGGGGGCCTGGACGCCTCAATGATGCGACTCACTCGGGAAGGCATGAGCACACTAGTTACTCCCGCCACCTGCCCCACTGCCCAGCAGCCCCCAATGCCTTAATCAATTTTCCACTCGCAGTAAATTGGCAGTCTGTTGAGTATACATGGTGCTTAAAAGTGCATGTGTCTTTTTGCGACCTTTTCGCTTTTTTATTGGACCGTGAATGAATTTGCAAGCCACTTACTATAGGAAGCTGGCTCTGTATATACTATACCAAAGTGAGGTATAGGGTGCATAGAGTCCAGTGGAACCCCAAAGGTAGGCAGAGGTAAAGTTAGATAGCACCTCACTCTCTATTTGTGGTAGTGTGGTCGAGCAGTAAGGCAGCATCAGAGGACAGTGTTAAGCATTTGTTGTACACACTCAGTCAGGAAATGAATTCACACACTTAAAGACTGAACTTCAGACCAATTGTTGTTGTATAAAAAATATTCTTTTAGTTATTTTATTTTCTAGAACCAAGCAAGCCTGGCGCAGGTAAGCAATAAACACTTTACAGTAGTAATGCATTTTGTAAACAGTTTGAATTGTAATTGTATATGCACTTTGTTTTGACTTACAGTATTGTTGTAGAGAAATGCAATGCTTTGTAAATACAGTACATAGACTTGAATGGGCTTTTCAGTAAAGTACCAGGTAAGTTACTTTTTAGATTACTTTTCTTACTCAGTGTAGTATACCTGGATAGTACACTGGGACATTTCCTGTAAACAGGTAAGTAAAAGCGTTTTTGTTAAATAGTACTATTTTAAAGAATTTCTTTAGGTTTTCAAACTCCACACTTAGAAACTTTTCCAAGAAAAACAGTCAATGTTATCCTATGGAGGAAAATAGTGTTATCTGTTTTAGGGTAAGTATTTGGTAGTGGGAGTTGAGGTTCTGGGGGTAGACTCAGGGGTCCCCCAGGGTCAGGGATGCACTCTCGTTACACCCTCAGCGGCACTAGGGCAGCCGGGTGCAGAGTGCTGAGGCCCAATGTTATCCAATGGGGGATAGGGGTCCTCCGGTTGGTGGCTGCTGACGAGCAGGTCACTTGGTTGTGGGAGCAAAGCTCCTGGACTTTAGCTCAGGGCAAATGGGGAAACAAAGTAGCACCAAAGGTGCACCTTCAGTGGCACTAGGGCGGCCGGGTGCAGGGTGCTGTTTCGACGTCGGGCGCCCTGTTTGCAATGGGGAACCTCCGGTTTGCAAAGGCACTGCAGGCTTGGGGACGAAGGTCTTCTGGGTGCGACCACCACTTCGAGAGGTAAGTTGGGGGTTGGTTAGGCACCGTCAGTTGGGCCACCCAAGGCCGTGGGGCGTCAGGTGCAGGGGGACCTTTTAGGGTCGGATCTTCTTACCAGCTCCTGGTCGCGGTTGGGGGGACCTTCCGGATTTAGGCTGCAGGTGTCGCCTGGAGGTTTGAGGCAGGTCAGGGGTCACCGGATCTCGGGTTAGGATCGCCGGGGAGACCTCCTCGTGGTGTTTGCCCACTCGAGCTCAGGCCGTGGACGGCGGGTGCAGAGTGGGGCGGATTCACGGTGCCGGCCGGAGCCAGAGGTTGGAGATGAACAAATCCAGTGTTCACGGGAGACAGAGTCTTTTTGTTTGAAGGCAGCCAGGTCCTCCGGGGTTTTCGAGGTTGCTGGCTGCAAGACACCGGGATTTCGCAGGAACAGGTTCGAGGTGGAGACAGGCCGGTAGGGCTGGGGCCAAGTCAGTGGGCGTCTTCCTCTTGTTAGCTTCGGCACGGCTGTTCGGTCCTTCTTCTTCTTTCCTTGTAGTTTCTTCTGGTCTGAGGAAGCAAGGTTCAGGGGTGCCCCTAAATACTAGATTTAGGGGCGTTACAGGTAGGTAAAAAGGTTGTGACCAATGGGTCCCTTCCCTGGGGTGGGTACACCCCCTATTATGCCACCCTCCAGTGGGAGGGGGGCATGAGCCTTTCCCTGGTTGGTTGAGTCCCCCCATCTGCAAGATGGCGGGGACTGAGAGTTGTGCTTCACCTCGCCTCCCCCACCTGAGGAGTGGAGTTGGCAGAGGTGGGCACACCTCTCTTCCTCACTTGTTTTTCCCGCCGGTTCTCCCGCCCAAACTGGGGGTCAGAACCAGTGGGGACCAGTTACTGAAAGCAGCAAGTGGCTGGGGGAAGCTAACAAAGGCGGCAAGCCTTTGAAGCTTCCCTTTCGTGAACCCTGCCCATCCTGGGGGAGGAGGCTTGGCACCTCATCCCAGGATGTGCATTGTTTCAGGCCCCCGAGAGCAGCAGGCTCTCGACCCAGGGGTCCAGAAACATGTCTGGTGGTGGCAGCTGAAAGCAGCCACTCAGCCTGGATACTAGTGGTAGGTCGTTTTTCAGGGGGCATCTCTAAGATGCCCTCAGTGAGCATTTTTCATTAAATCCCACACTGGCATCAGTGTGGGTTTAATGTGCTGAGAAGTTTGATACCAAACTTCTCAGTTTTCAGTGCAGCCATTATGGTGCTGTGGAGTTCGTAATGACAAACTCCCAGAACCATATATTCTTAATGGCAGCACTGCACTTACAATGTCCAAGAATGGACTTAGACACTGTAGGGGTACAGGGCTCATGCACCTGTACCCTCACCACTGGTATAGGGCACCCAGCTAGAGGGGTGACTCATCTATGCCAGGGCAGTGGGTTGTAGGCATGACTTACAGGGATGTGTGCCATGTCGACTCTTCACTTTGTTTTGCACCAAGGCACGCAGCCTGCAAAGGCAGTGTGTGAGTGTAATGGTACAGGGCATCTAAGGGTGGCACAATAAGTGCTGCAGCCCTTAGAGGTCTTCCCCGGTCACAGTACCCTGGGTACCTGTGGAACCATTTACCAGGGGCTGACCTGTGGCCAGAGATGCCAATTGGGTACAGTTTTGGGGAAAGAACACCTGGGAACCTGATTGGCAGGGACCCAGGGCACATCAAGTCAAAGTGCATCAGTAGTCTGGCAAAAAGTGGGGGGGTTACTGCAACAGAAACCCAGCTTCTCACACTTACTGCATACCGACATCTCTCTACGTCACGACCACCAGCTGTTAATCTGAATGGCAAAGCTAACTGTCGTTTGCCTCAGGCCCAGTGTCTAAGGCCAGGATCCAAGGTGGGGGACGGTGAAAATGGGTGCCTCCACGGGTGCGGATGCAGGTATAACAACGCTTGGGTGCAATGACTTGGGGGGCGGGCAGTCCCTCAAGCGGTCACAAGCCATACCAGCTTAATGCTGGCCGCCTCCGTGCTACACAAGGGGACTGCAGCCTATTGCAGCGGCCACGTCATGTTGCACCGCCCTCTGCCAGTCTCCTGCTCTTCAGGCCCGTAATGGGTGATAAGATAGCTGGGCAGTGGGGCAACCGGGGAGAAAACGACAGCAGCTGTGCGCATCTTTCTCCGAGTTCTCAGACTCCGCGATGCAGTAATGCCACCTGGCTGCGCTCATCTGATCCGCTCACTGCTCCGTTCACCGCTGCTTGCTATTACTCCTCCTCTGGAAGTCCGTCACACAAACAATTACTTCACAAAGTTCCTGAAGCCTGACGGCCTGTGCTACATCAGGCCACAGCAAAGCATTCTTGTTAGCTCCATTTAATAATTGATTTAGAAGATGGCAAGCAGGATTTTCCATATAATGGACATCTGCATATTGAAGCCTTTAGCTACAAAATTTACTTGAGGTGTGAAGGAGAGTTTGGCAATGACCATTCTCAGATTTTTAAACTTTTGGTGAGGTAGCAGGTGGTGTTCAGGGGTTCGAGGCCAGGTGAAAGGTAAGGAATTGGGCTCGTCTCGGTTGAGATTAGAAATTATGTTTAAGCACCATTTATGAACACTAAGCTCTTCATCTAGCGAAACAAACTAACTAGGTAGGCGCCGGTACTGCCTTTGAATTTTGTGCTATACTCCAGTAAAAAGTGGATTTGGGTGTAGTCAGCATAGATTTGAAGATCACTCCTTGATTATGAAGGAGATGCATGAGGAAGTCTATGTAGATATTTAATAGCAGGTAAAAGAGACATGTGTATCAGACCGAGTGTCATGACACTGCTATGAAGGACCATTCGACTGTACCAATTCTTATTGTCTAGCTGCAATTGGTGAGAAAGCATTGAATGCAGACCAAGGCAGATACAATTACAGTCTTCAAAAATCCAACAAAATAACAGAACCTGCCTGTTGTGACACAAACATGAGACTGAAATGAAAACCTAAGTGGAAAGTGCGGTGGGCAATTATATTCCCCATCGTTCACATCTTCAGCAAAAGGGTTTTTTCCTGTTAATCCGTGATACGGTGCATACACTTGAGGATTGATTTCCTGGTAACCAGACAAGAGACAGTGCATGTTTTCTTGGACACGTCTGGAGTCAGGCAAACCCCACTCAGGACCCAACTGGAAATTGCATCTCAGATGGCTGAGGGATATGGCAATCAGAAGCGCACTTAACACAACCATGCGCTTATACTTTATTGAGAATGCGGATACAGGGTTGAATGTTGGAAGTGCTTAAAAGTAACAGAAAAGGAATTCTGTAGAGGTACTAATGTTGGGATCTGGAAGACTGGAGTACAGGTGGTAAATATTAATGAACAGTTTATACAGGTTTTAGCTGAAAGGCCCCCACAAAGCCCCTGTCATGTCTGGAGAGTGTGTAGGTGGTACCCAAAAGAGTCAAACATACCAGCACACTAGGATACTATAATTAAGGCCAACTGAATTTTATATACAGTATTCATGTTTACTGAAAATAAAGCTGAAAGGAGTGTTCAAAGGAGGACCACAGAGGAGATGCCACTACTTTCAAGAAGTCAATGATGGTTCTGTTGCTCAAGCCAAGTCAACTGCAGGACATACAGGCTATAATCCTTTATTGAACACAGACACCAAAATTCTGGCCATCGTGCTGGTTAATCAGTTGCCCTCCTTAGTTCCCTCAAGCTTGCTCATCCTGATAAACTTTATACCTGGTAGAAATACCATGTCAAATCTTAGAAGATTTTTCATTTTATCGGATACTGACTGTTAGTACATGGAAATGGGATTAATCCTCAATAATCCAAATAACCCCCTTTTCTCTATTTTGCAGACAGAGCATGACACATGCAAATGAGGTGACAGTGCAAGATCATGCTGTACAGCCACACACTATCATTAAATCTTTACCCAGAAGATAGCATTCGTCCAACTCATAATGCAAGGTGTTATCAGCACAGGCAGTAGTCACCTTACTGAGCCTGTAAGGTGAATATGTGATGATTTCTCTAGCCACAAATTAATAAATTATCTTCTTTTTTACCTGGAGACGACGCAGAAACTTCTCTATCGCAGGTTTGCCCACTGTAAGGATCTTGGCTCGGTCCAGGGTGATGACAGCATCTGGCTTTCCATCCGCTCCAGTAGTTTGCTGGATGGTGACCAATCTGTCCCCAGCTTCCAGCAACACACGCAAGATAGCAAAACGAGCCTGCATGTGAGACTAGCAGGAGAGAAACATCGGATAAGAAATGTGAGAAATATTTCTGCAATATATAGGCAGCTCTGTTTGAAAAGTACCCCAAAAATAAATCTCAAAATACCATGATTCATCCTTTTGCCCCTAAGTCCCTCAAGTCCTTTTCTATTAAACATGAACAAATAATGTTAATATGAAATACTTTTCCTATTCACAAAGGATTTCAATCGAGATCTTTTGTCGACCAATTCAAATGCTCAGATCATGCTCCATTGTTAGGCTGAGAATCTGGAGTGCATTTGAGAGAATGGAAGTATAAATATGCATACCATGTAGTGGAATACCTTGCAGCACTAAGTAGTACATGCACCTCAAAATCCAAGAATTAATGTGAATATGTTTGGTGTCTGCCACCCCACCACCAAAAGACCATATTAGTTTAGGTTTTCCAATTACAAGCGTGTAAGGTGTTAACAGTTTTTCTTTTACAGCACCAAATCTTTTATAGATTCACATGTTTGAATCATGACTAGTATGCAGTATTTTTATAGTTTTCAGTTTCAACAGATTATTGTACGTAAAAACCCACCAGAAAGAAGTATGACTTCTCAGTAGAAACTGTAAACCACAGAATTTTCATCACTAGATAGTGCTGAGCATTATTTATTTTATTAATAGTTAACTGCCTCCAGTCTCTAATTTTGTGCTGGTTTGGCACTAGATCTGGTGTCTGTAGGAGCTTGAACAGGCCTCTTCTAGTGATACCACTGGTTCTGCAGAACCAACTTTGCCTTGCACACTCTAGGCTGCAAAGCCCTGCTCCATCTCAGCCCATTGATGCTCGCCAGGTTTACCCTGCTAATTCTGTCTCAATAATTGTATCTGAGATTACACTTGTTCACTGGTCTGAGATTAGCCTAGTATTTTCTTTGAAGGAAAATGGGAAGGAGTTGACATTATTTTAAGAACTCATAGTGGCACGAATCCCATTGTGTACTCGCTTTTATCCAAATATCCAGGCACCACTTGCTTTACGAAAGTATGACTCTTTCGCCACATCACAGACAAACAAATATGCAGGAGGGGACCTCCTACAGACAGTGCGGCCCTCACCATTACCCCTTGCACAGACAGGGCTGTAACCTTCAGTGGAAGAAGCCTACCTGAGTTGCTGTGAGAATGAGATGCAGGAAGCAATCTGGCAATGCCTTGCAAAAAAATTGACTGGCCTTTATTTGTTTGCCATAAAGCTATAAATAGCTGATCCATTTTAATGAACATTCTTGTTCTGGCTAAGCTACATTGTAAGCATCTTTTCATGTCGACAGTGTACGGACAATTCTTCTGTCAATACAACAGGATCATTGGGGAGGAATCGAGTGGGCTTCGTTTCAACACAAATTTTGAGCTAGGTTTAAGTGCCGCTTTATCATTGAATAAATGAAAAATGAAGATATGGATAATGAATGCCGGATTCCAACGCCAATCTGGCAGATGCATTTCTAGCAGGAGAGGAACTTTCCACTAAAGTTGATCATTATCAGCTTTTTTCATTGGTTCTACAGGAGGCTCCATGTTGTTTGAGAAACTTATATTGTGGAACTGACTTTTGCCACACAAAGGAATAAAAGATTATGTGCATAAAATCTCTGATGAGGCAGGGCGGAAACGAAACACTGTATTTCGAGATCACCGTCATGTGGATAAGGAATGCAAGTCAGAGTTCATCATATGTTGGTGTTATGGCACCATTTAGGTTGGGTTGGCAGTACAATTAATAGGTCTTTACTTCAACCCTATGTACACGTTATTTCCACTCCAAGGAGTATGTCTTGATTGTGGAAGGGGTCCTTATTGCAGAGGATTTGAACTTCATCCTCCATTATGCTTAGCGAACCAAACCTCAATATACAGAGGAGCCAGGCGGTCAGGAGAACAGACATGAATTGTGATGAAGGACCTGATTTCCATTCTTCATGAAAATCATGGGGTCTGTTTGAACATGTAGGGAATGTCTACTGAA
The DNA here is from genome assembly GCA_963921515.1 of Calotriton arnoldi. Classification (NCBI taxonomy): domain Eukaryota; kingdom Metazoa; phylum Chordata; class Amphibia; order Caudata; family Salamandridae; genus Calotriton; species Calotriton arnoldi. The sequence continues at coordinate 865,467 of CAWUFW010000663.1, forward strand.
AGTTGAAGTGGATCTGTGTGCAGGAACAGAAGGGCCCACACTGGAACAATTAGTTTCCTCACTGTAAGTCTGCTTTTTGAGCTTGGCAAAGATCCGGGATACCATGGGAAATTGTAGAAAGGAATTTAAAATTGAAGTGTGAAGAGGTCGAGAAGAAGTGAACCAGATTTGTGGAACGCAGCCTGTCACAACTTCTAAGTTTGCACTTGTGGCAGGAGCTATTGCTTCTGCTGAAACTCTCTTCAAGCATATTTGATCTTCCTGACAGACACTTAATGTTGAAGATGATGTGGTACTGGAGAGCCCATTTCCAAAGCAGCTGAGCCTATCAACATGTAACGGGACCAGGAGGCTCCCTGCTTTCATATTTCATTCATGGAGGACATGTTCATTCATGTCTTGATGGCAGAGTTCCTTTTCAAGGTATGAAAGGCCTGAGGAATCAGTCCAGCTTTCTGAGTCCTAGTACTTTATGTGTAGATGCTTGTCTTGATCTCGGGAGAGGCTAAATCCAGATCTGTTTCCTCTATACATCTGACCCAAACCCATCTGCCTAGAGAAGCATTTGTCATTACAAAATGCGGTTCTGGCATTTGGAATGACAGCCAGTGGTTACGTTGCAAGCAGTCATATACCATGTTAATGTCATTCTGATTGTTCATGATACCATTCACCTTGTCCCAATTGCATGACCTCCTTCTGTTACAGGATGAGTTCCTCCTGAGGAGGCCTCATCAGAATCATGTGTGGCATCAGTGAAGAGCTTTCACTGCCTGTCTGAGCATACCTTTTAGACACGGATGTAAGGTGCCAGATGAACAAGTTACTTACCTTCAGTAATGCTCTTTCTGGTGGATATTTGATCTAAATGTAGATTCCTCAACTTTAGAATATCCACAGGCGCCAGGCTGGATCAGGACATTTTCTCAGCAGTGCATCTGCACTAGGTGGCGCAAGTGTGGCTCCTTGTTGGCTTTGTTCATCTGGAAGTGACATAGCAGAACTGCACATAAGCGCCACCACTGCACTACAATGTCAGATCCTCGACTGCCTCATTTCATGCTCTCTGATGCAGAGCACAAAACAACTGTCAGTACCAGTGTGCAGATCTCTAATTTGGACTTTTTTAAATGGTAAAAATAGACCATTCCGCAGAACAGGGAGGTGGAGGGCAGTGAAGAAACTGCAGTTAGACCAGAAACAGCATTACCAAAGGTAAGTAACTTGTTCTTCTCTTGGATACTTCTAACTGCAGATTCTTCAGCTTAAGAATAGATACCAATGCAGTACCTCCCAAAGGTAGAGGCTCAGTGAAGTAGCTAAAATATAAAAGTCATGTGGGACTAAATGGACAAAATTCCCTTCCCTTTGGATCTGGTTGTCAAGACAGCAGTGCTTCATGAACGTGTGCGCAGAGGCCCCCCCTTGCAGCTTCAAAGATGTCAAGACTGGCACTCCGCATGCCAACGCAGTGGTGACAGCCTAGGCCCTGGTGGAATAGGCTCTCAGGCCTTCCGTAGGCAAACATTTGCTCAAAGCATAGCTGATCTTGATGCATAGGACTAGCCATCTTGAGAGTCTTTTTCTGCCCCGCTATAAAAGTCATGTGGGACTAAATGGACAAAATTCCCTTCCCTTTGGATCTGGCGGTCAAGACAGTAGTGCTTCATGAACGTGTGCCCAGAGGCCCCCCCTTGCAGCTTCAAAGATGTCAGGACTGGCACTCCGCATGCCAACGCAGTGGTGACAGCCTAGGCCCTGGTGGAATAGGCTCTCAGGCCTTCCTTAGGCAAACATTTGCTCAAAGCATAGCTGATCTGGATGCATAGGACTAGCCATCTTGGCAGTCTTTTACTGCCCCGCCTTGCCTTTTTCTGTGCCAGAGAATCCAACAAAAATCTGACTGTCCACCCTATGGTCTTTGGTGCAATCAATTTAAAAGCTTAAAGATCTTTTGGGGTCCAGCCCATGGAGTCTCTCCTCCTCTGTCTCGGGTGTGGCAGGGCAAAGAATGCTGGGAGAGTAATGGGCTGTCCAACGTGAAAAGGAAGTGTGATTTTCGGCAAGAAGGCTGCCCGAGTCCTCAGAACCAGTTTGGCCTAAAAAAAAAAAAAAAAAAAAGTAGCATAAGGCAATTGTACAAATAGGGCCTGGAATTCACTCATGCCACAAGCTGAAGTGATCATAATGAGAAAGACAGTCTTTTAGGTCAGAAGATGCACGAACAGCTGTGCATTGGCTTGAGAAGTGTACACACTGCTTAAATGGAATTTGGAGAGAGACGCCTGACAGTAAGGATCAACGACCTCAGGTGGTAGAACAAAAAGGAATAGCTTCTTCCCTGTAACTCCAGTTCTCTTGCAGGGGTATTTCCATGATAAGTCATAAGCACTTGAATAGTCCCGCCCACGTGCCGGGACCATGGAGCACTTCTTTAGACATATCTTCTTAAATGGATATTTTTCGCCTTTCTTCAGGAAGGCCTGTAAAGACACTTAAGAGATAGAAAAGACAATAATGCAGCCTAACTAAATAGGCTACAAAGGCCACATCTTCATCTTGAAGTGAAAAAGATGCCAGAATACTAGGTTTTGTGCAATTTTTTATGGTGTTTAACACCCAGAAAAGCCCCCTTCACAAAACTCCTTTTTCATGATAGAGATGAAAGGATGGGACAGAGTAGCCCCCATAGGCTGCCATTATATGTCTTAAACTAGACGCTGTGCCTTTAAGAAAACTCAGAGACCACCAGTATCCCATGATGCACAGTCAGTGGCAGTTACTTCAGTTCTTTTTGAAGGCGATAAGAAGTGAATGCCTATTCTGAACAAAGGATACGTCTGTCTATTCCACCGGGGAGGAGGGAGGGTTGCTTGTGACTTATCATGGAAATACCCCTGCAAGAGAACTGGAGTTACAGGTAAGAAACTATTCCTTCTCTTGCAGGGGATTTCCATGTATAGTCATAAGCACTTGAATAGACTAGCAAGCCCATCCCTACATGTAAACGTGGTGGATGAGACAGACAGTTAAACTGCAGTTTTAAGCAAAGAGATTCCTAAGGGAAGCCTGTCCTACTTGAGCAATCTCGGCAGTAGTGTCTTGTGAAAGTGTGGACTGACTTCCAAGCAGCAGCCTTACAAATCTCCGAAATGGGTACCTTACGAAGAAAAGCCACAGTAGCTGCCTCCCCCCTGGTAGAATGAGCCCTAGGCTTACCAAAAAGGGATTTGTTAGCTTTCTGATAACAGAGCAAAATACAAGAAACAATCCACCTGGAGATAGATTGTTTAGAAGTGGCTAGACCTGTACGGAGAGAACCATAGTTCACAAATAATTGATCCGCTCTCCTTATATCTTTAGTTTTGACCAGATAGAATTTCAAAACCCTTCTTACATCCAGGGAATGAAGCGATCTCTCCGCTGAAGAGGATGGATGTTGGAAGAAAGTAGGTAAGGTAATAGTTTGGTTTACGTGAAAATCCGAAATTACCTTAGGGAGGAATTTCGGATGAGTCCTCATAACTACTTTAGATGAATGAAAAACTGTATACGGTTCTTGACAGCAAAGTGCCTGAATTTCACTAACCCTGCGGGCGGAGGTGATAGCCACAAGGAAAGCTGTCTTCCAGGACAGATGCTGAAGAGTAGCCTTATGAATGGTTTCAAAGGGCTCTTGCATTAAACAAGAAAGCACCACATTAAGCTCCCAAGGAGGAGAAGGACTTCTAATGGGAGGAAAAACCTTTTTCAAACCCTCCAAGAAATCTTTAATAACAGGAATTCTGAAAAAGGAAGTTTGTGAAGGGCATTTCCTGTAAGCAGTCAAGACTGCCAAGTGAACCTTAATGGAAGAAAATTGGAGGCCAGATTGTGCTAGATGAAGTAAGTATGGAAGTATGACATCTTCCTGGCAAGAGGTAGGGTCTTCATTCCTCGATGAGCACCAAATACAGAATCTCTTCCATTTGTGAGCATAAGCAGAGCGTGTGGATGGCCGCTTAGCTTCCTTAAGAATGTCCATGCAGTTTTGAGGTAAGTTCAAGTGTCCATACTGCACTATCTCAGGAGCCATGCTGCCAAATTCAAAGAGGAGAGGTTGGGGTGTACCATCTGACCTCCGAACTTCGTTAGTAGGTGTATTTTGCATGGCAGTCTGAGATGAGGACGGATAGACCGGTGAAGGAGGTCTGTGAACCACCATTGACGATGCCATTCCGGGGCTATGAGAATCATCTTGGCCCGTGATTGAGAGAGCTTGATGAGAACTGCCGGGATCAGGGGAACCGGAGGAAAGGCGTAGAGAAATCTGCCTGACCAGTTGATCTACAGGGCATTCCCCAGGGTTCCCGGTTGGTAGAACCTGGAGGCGAAGTTTTGGCATTTGCTGTTTTCTGCGGTAGCGAATAAATCGACCTCCAGAGTACCCCATCTTTCGAATGTCTCGTACCACGTCGTCGTTTAGGACCCACTCATGATTTTCCTGAAGGAGTCTGCTTAGTGAGTCGGCCTGAGCATTTTGAACACTTGGGAGATGGGTTGCTGTTATGGTCAGATTTCTGGCTAGAAGCCACTTCCATATTGTCTGGGCTTCCCGAGACAACGGTCTGGATCTCGAGCTTCCTTGCTTGTTGAGGTAGAACACTGTTGTTGTATTGTCCGTCTGTACAAGCAGGGAGTTGGCATGGAATGATGGTTGAAAAGCTTTCAGAGCCAAGCGAACTGCCCGCAGTTCTAGCAGATTGATGTGGTAAGTGGATTCCTTGTGTGACCATCTGCCCTGAATTTGAAGGTGATCTGTATGGCCTCCCCATCCCAGAAGAGAGGCATCCGTAACTATAGTTTGAGTTGGTATATCCTTGTGAAAGGGAGTCCCTCGTAGGAGATAGGTGGGCGAGCACCACCATTTGATGGACCGGAGGGCATGTTGTGACAGTTGAATCCGATCTTCCCAATTCCCCGTTCGCTGGTCCCACTGGTCCTCCAGACATTCCTGCAGGGGTCTCATGTGGAGACGTGCGTTCGGTGTGAGAAATATGCAGGACGCCATGGAGCCCAGAAGAGAGGAGACCTTCCTGACAGTCGGGTGCGACATTGACATGAGAGCCTGAGCCTTCCGAAGGAACGATAAGTGTCTCTCCTCCGAAGGATACACGTTTGCCGTGCGAGTATCGATGGATGCTCCCAGATATTGTAGACATTGTACAGGAGTCGAGGTAGACTTTGTTTGATTCACGTGAAGTCCCAAACGACGGAGAAGGTCGGAGGTCCAGTTGAAATGTGTTTGAGCCTCCTGACACGTGGATGCCTTGATCAGCCAATCGTCTAAATAGGGGTAGACAAACACTTTGTGTTTTCTCAAGTAGGCAGCCACCACCGCCATGCACTTGGAGAAGGTCCTGGGTGCTGACTTCAGGCCGAACGGAAGCACACAGTATTGGTAGTGGTTGTTTCCCACTGCAAATCTCAAGAACTTGCGATGTTTCTTTATGATGGGAATGTGGAAGTATGCATCCTGTAGGTCTACTGCACATAACCAATCCTCCCGCTGTAGTTGAGGATAGAGCTGGTGTATGGCTAACATCCGGAATCTTTCCTTCCGAATCCATTTGTTTGCCTCCCTTAGATCGAGAATGGGTCTAAACTCGTTCTTGTCTTTCTTTTTGACGAGAAAGAATCTTGAATACAGCCCTTTGCCTCGTTGCAGCGAAGGAACAGGTTCTACTGCCTGTTTTTGTAAGAGAATGTTCACTTCCGCTTGCAATTGCGATAGCTGGAATCTTGATTGTTTTGGAGGCACTGATGGTGGAGGACTGATGAATCGTAGAGAATATCCATTGCGCACAATATTCAGAACCCAATTGTCTTGCGTGATACTTTGCCATTCTGCCAAGAAGTGTTGAATGCTTCCCCCAACCGTATTGGGTAACGGAAGAGGGGGAAGTAAGGACTCAGGGTTTGGAGCCAGAAGGCAACTTGCCTCCTTGTGACGTTTGTTGTCCTGACCTTCCTCTAGGTTGCCTTTTCTGATATGGTTGGTAGGATCTTTGATATGATTGCTGTGTACCAGACTGACGACCCTGATACCACCGAGGGGTTTGAACCCTCTGTGTTGTATATCGTCTTGAAAAAGGATGGAAGGATCTTCGCTGTTCTTTGGGTCTCTTGAGACCCACCGCTTTCAATGTCTCCATTTCCGCTTTCATGCGTGCCATCTCCTCATCTGCATGAGAACCGAAGAGTGTAGTGCCGGAGAAAGGAAGATTTTGAATACGCTGCTGAGCTTCAGGCTTCAATGAAGTCAAGCGAAGCCAAGAATGCCGTCTGAGTGCCACTCCATGACAATATCCATGCGCAGCTAGAAGTGATGTGCCTGCAGCAGCGCTAATAACTTGGTTAGAAACCATAAGTCTTTCCATTAATATTTAATTAAAATCCTCCCTCTTATCTCTAGGTAGATGTTCAGCAAATTGTTGGAGAGACTCCCATAGTGCTCGGTCATATCTACCTAAAAGCGCCGTTGCACTAGCAGCCTTCATGGAGGTTGCTGCTGTGCTGCACACTTTTCTTCCCACTGAGTCTACTTTACGACTCTCTTTATCAGGCGGAACTGTGGAAGTTGGAGACGTGGTATGTTGTTTCTTAGCAGCCACCACAATGACTGAGTCTGGGGGAGGGTCAGCCCTTAGGAATGTGGGGTCCTGTTCCGGAGGGCGATAAATCTTTTGCAGCCTGGATGGAGCTGGCTTAATAGAAGATGGTGTAAGGAAAAGTTCCATCGCTGGTTCCAAGAGGCCTGGTACCAAAGGGAGCAAAGGACGAGATGCTTGTCTTTGCTGTAAAGTCTCAAATATGGCTGAAGTTGATGGAGTAGGAACGGACATAGGAATGTTCAATTTTGAAGCTCCTCGAACCAAAACCTCTTGAAAAGTCGAGATATCATCAATTGGAGAAATCCTTTGAGGAGGAGAGTCCGATAAAGTAGGTGAGTATCTTCCTGCACTCGTGGAGGAAGTATCCCTGGTGTGTCTAGAACGGGATCTTCCACCGTGATGTCGGTGGTGGGAATGCGTAGAGGAACGTCTACATCGATGAGAATGAGCCCTCGTACGAGACCTGGATCTCGGCCTTCGTGGTGGAGTAGAAGGGGGAGGAGGAGGTGGAGGAGGTGTAACCGGTGGAGGAGGAGGAGGTGGTGGTGGTGGAGGAGGAGAAGACGGAGGAGGGGGAGGAGGCTGATCATCTGGACGATGAGGAGGAGACTGAGCAGATGATACTGTCCTAGACGGAGAGTATGTCCGAGAATACTCAGAATCTGATGAGTAGATTAATCTCCTCCTTTTCCTAGCCTTCTGGGGAGTCACCGATTCCACAGGAGAACCATCTTTTCCCCTCGACGTCGATCTGCTAGTCGACGGCGACCTTCGACGTCGTCTTGAAAGAGAACTCCCTACTGACATCGACTGTATACTCTTTGAAGAGGATCGAGTCTGTGATCAACGGGTTTTTCTCGACGTGGAATGACGATGTCTTCTCGACGTTGATCGACTGCGACGTGGAGACTTCGATCGACGGTGATGAGTAGACCCCGATTGGCGTGATGTGACGACGTTGATCTGTTGACGTCGATCGACGGTGATGGGTTGACGTCGAGTGACGCGATGTTCTCGACGGCGATCTTGTGACCGTCTGCGGTGGGCTTCTCGACGTCTAAAGTGTTCTCGCCGTTGGCGCAGCCACCGTCGTCGACCGTCTCCTCGACGTTGCATGTCGACGTTGTTTCGACCCAGAGCCCTGGGTCGACGGTGATCAGGTCGCTGCTGCTCCTCTTGACGTCGTAGTCTTCGACGTCGACCGGGAATGACTCGTTTTTCAGCCTGTCTTCTGCTGGGGAGCCCCCCAGAGGCTGAAGATAGGGCCCTGGTAGAGGACTGACCCTCTCCACGCCCTGAAGCCCCACCTGATGACTGGAACTGCTGTTTTCTTCGTTCTTCTGCTCCTTGAAGGTGAATCCTCTCCCTGTCACACAGAGTACGCTTGGAAAAGGTTTTGCAGATGGAACAGGAGTCAGGAACGTGAGTAGCAGGTAGGCAAATAATACATACTATATGAGGGTCAGATTTTGCCTTCTTCCTTCCACAGTCTGGACACTTATCAAAAAGAGATGGCATTTTTTAAAGAAACTGGGGTAATTCCTGTCAGAAAAAGACAGAAAAAGGTAGAGAAAGACCAAAGACGTCGAGTGAAACACTTAGAGGTAAACTTCTGAAGAGATTTTTGATGAAAAAAAAACAAATTTGGTAGAGCTCAGTGCTCCAGGGTCCTGTTAGAAGGAGCCGGAAAAAAGAACTGAAGTAACTGCCACTGACTGTGCATCATGGGGTACTGGTGGTCTCCGAGTTTTCTTAAAGGCACAGCGTCTAGTTTAAGACATATAATGGCAGCCTATGGGGGCTACTCTGTCCCATCCCTTCATCTCTATCATGAAAAAGGAGTTTTGTGAAGGGGCTTTTCTGGGTGTTAAACACCATAAAAAATTGCACAAAACATAGTATTCTGGCATCTTTTTCACTTCAAGATGAAGTTGTAGCCTATTTAGTTAGGCTGCATTATTGTCTTTTCTATCTCTTAAGTGTCTTTACAGGCCTTCTTGAAGAAAGGCGAAAAATATCCACTTAAGAAGATATGTCTAAAGAAGTGCTCCGGGGGTCCCGGCACGTGGGCGGGACTATTCAAGTGCTTATGACTATGCATGGAAATACCCTGCAAGAGAATAGTCAACTGCTGCTGCTCAATTTCCACACATGATTTGCAGATTGCCCCGGTTTGGGTGCCGAACCCTGCCCTTCTGCTGCGGCAGAAGACCCTCTCAAAGGGCATGCCTGATCGAATGTCAGATGCTCATGCTCAGAAGTTTGGGGTACCACACTCCCCTGGCCCAATAAGGAGCCATAGGATGACTTGAGTCTGGTTGTTCCTGATCATATTCATACCTCGGGGCAGGACACGCAGAGGCAGAAAGGTGTACAGGAGTCCATGTTCTACTCTAGCCTGAATGTGTCAGAGAGAGAGAGCTTACTTGGGCACTCCAAAGTGCAGAAGTTTTGACACTGCATATTCTCAATAGTGGCAAAAAGATCCAACCTGGGTTCTCCCCACTGTGTCTGAAGATGTCCTGTGCCACCTAGAGGTGCAAACGCCATTTGCGATCTGCAGGTGCCACCTGCTGAGTTTGTCCACTCTGGTATTTAAAGATCCCACCAGATGGCTCACGATGAGGGAGTTGCCCTGAAGCTGCAGCCAACTCCAGTGGCACAGAGCCTTTGGCACAGACCCAGAGCCACACTACACCCTGACTGTTGCAGTACCACATGGCAGTGTGCTCTCCGTGAGAACCTGTACCAGCCTCCCCTTGATGGATGGTAGGAATATCTTCAGAGTCAGGCAAATAGCCCGCAAATATAACCGATTCTTTTGGAGCCGGGTTTCCACCGGGCACCAGAGTCCTCTGATCTCAGCCTTCCCCAGATGACCTCCCCAACCCAGCAGTGACACATCAGTCACCAAAATCAGGTCTGGGTGGGGCAGAGAGAGCTCTGTCGCTAGTCCATCAGCCACCACTGCATGGAGCCAAATAGGTTTCCTTGGTGTTGGGCCCACTGAGGCTTCCGATTTCACTGAAGAACCTGCATATGCCACCTGGCATAGTAGACAAGTAAGATGCAGGAAGCGAACAGAAGCATCAAAACCGCTCTCACAGAGACCCAGGACCGAGGCTGAAATATCAGGACCATTGCATTAATGTCTTAGATTTGTGAAGGAAAAAAGGCCTTGAACTGCACTGTGTCCAAAAGAGCTCCTATAAAAGGAAGCCTTTACGAAGGAGTTAGGTGCCGTTTGAACCCCAGCAATGTCAGACGATTTGCCATTGTTTGGAGGTCGCCTTCAACACCCAGTCGTTGAGGTAGAGGAAAACCCACCCAACCTCTGAAGAAGGGCGACGACAACTACCATCCCTTTCGTCAACACCTGAGGGACACTGGTGAAGCCAAAGAGAATCATGTCAAACTGAAAATGCTTCTAGCCTAAATTAAACCATAGGTAACATCTGTGGAACTGCAGGATGGGTATGTGAAAATACACGTCCGGCAGGCTCAAGCCCTGCTGGACAATCTGGAGGACCCATTGGTCGGATGTGATGGTTTGCCGTCCTGAGAGAAAGTGTTGGAGTCTGCCTCCCATAGGATAAGTATGCACCCTAAGGACAAGCTAAAGCAGTTTGGCAGCTGATTCCACATGGGAAGGGGCCTGGGAAGATCAGTCTCCTTGGGTACCTGCACTGTGCCTGCCTGAAAGCCATCACGGCCATGAAAGGACTGCTGTGTGGGATTAGGGGGAGAGTTTCTGGCGCTGCCTGTACGCCAGCCCTCTTGACTAGCCGTGGAAAGGCCAAAACCAGGGAGTGAACTGTCTGGCAGGGTTTGAGAGGCGTCAAGAACATGCTGTGACCGCCCTCTCTTTATAACATTCTAAGGAGGAGTTTTTTCATCAAATAGGAGGGATCTATTAAAAGGCATATCCATAAGGGATGCCTGCATGTCCCCAAAGAAAACTGTGGATCCGATCCACGCTTGGTGATTGAGCACCACACTTGTGCCAAAAGCTCGCCCCAGACAATCAGTAGTACCCAGGCCTATATGGATCACGTACTTGGCTGCATATTGACCGTCTTCAATGGTCTGAGCTAAGGAGTCCTTAAATTCTTCCAGGTCTGCCAGCAAGATCTAACAGCCATGTCCCAGAGGGTATACATCTAGCAGCAAACAGGCAAACAGCACTAACCGACTTCAAGGCTAGGCTGGTCAAAGAGAGAACATTTGCTTCCCGAACACTTCAATTCTCTTTATCTCCCTGTCAGATGGGTGGTGGGGGGAGGGGGGTAAGGTGTTTACAGGGAATTACTTGGGATTCACTTTGCTGATGAAGCCTGGACCACCACACACTCTGAAGTAGGATGGTGCGTAAGAAAATCAGGAACGCCAGGAGCCAGTCTGTCCCATCAGGCATCAGCAAAGCTTATACAGAGTGCCCTTCAGAGTATCAGTTAGGTCTTCGTTGAATGGGACTAAGGGCTCAGAGGACACAGGACCAGGCTACAGATTACGTGAGGACATATGTTTCAACTTCCACAGAAGGAAGCTGTAGGTCCAGGACCTCATGAGCACATCCAACTGCAATAGCAAAGGAAGCACTCTCGTCTGTTGGGGGCCTAAGAGGGGAAACCAACCTGTATGAGAGGGAAGTGGCCTCCTGTAGGTCCATATATAAATTGTCAATATTGTTTATTTTTATTTTTATGTTTTATAGAGCGCGAACTTGACCCGTTAGGGTATCAGAGCGCTTTACAGAATCCTAGGGTTGTACAAAAGGCATGGAATCACAAGAGTAAACAATCGATTGGGAGGGGGCGGGGTGCTGGATACATAAGGGATAGAAGGATACATAGGTACAGTTTACATTGCAGTTACTCAAGACAAGGCCCCAGGTTTCTTGGAGGGGTGACTAGGTCATCCGAGGGAGGCAATAGTCGGCAGTTGATCAGGGTCTCTGTGGTGGTTGAAGGTAAAAGTTTAACCGAGGAATTTACCCATAAGGAAGGTTTTGGCCTCCTTTTTGAAGCGTGCCAGAGAGGGGATTCTTCTTATGACGGGTGGGAGAGAGTTCCATATTCTTGGCGCGGCCCCAGCGAAAGCCCGATTGTAATTTTTTTTTTCCCTAAAACGTGCAGGCTGGAGCAAGAGGTCTCTGGCGGACCGGGAGTTTCTGATTCCTCCGGATACCACAAGTTTCTGTGCAAGGTATGCAGGGGAGTTTGAGTATAAAGCCTTGTGTGTGATGCATGCCAGCTTAAGCTGTATCCTGGCCTCGAGAGGAAGCCAGTTCAGCGCTTTCAGGTGTGGAGAAATGTGATTGAATTTCCTTGTGCCGGTAAGTAGTCTGGCGGCCGCGTTGAGGCAGGCTTTTAAAGGTGCCAGGGAGATCTTGGGTAGACCCGAGAGGGTAGAACAGCCATATTCCAGTCTGGAGATGACTAGTGCTTGGACTGCCATTTTTAGGTCGGGAGCGTCAAGGAAGGGTTTCAGTTTCCAAAGGTAGCTCAGGTGGAATCTGGCTGATTTGGCCATCGAGTTGATGTGGTCCCGCATGTTCAAGTTGCAGTCGAGGGTTATTCCCAGTGATTTGGCCGAGTCCACAATGGTCGGTGGGTAATTTAAGGCTGTGATGGCCTTAATCCATATCTGAATCTCAGGGTTGGTTTTAGGAGGAGAGATTAGGAGAAATTCTGTTTTCTTTGCATTGAGTTTGAGTTGATTGGAGGCGAGCCATTGGACGGTCAGCTTCAGGGCCTCATTCAGGGAGAGAATCTCCTCGAGGGATGAGATTTTGATGTAGATCTGAGTGTCGTCAGCGTACATATGGTAGGAGATATTTGCAGTGCGTAGGACTTCGCCAAGCGGTTCTAGGTAAAGGTTGAAGAGGGTGGGGGACAGCGTTGATCCTTGAGGGACTCCAATCGTGACCGGAGAGGGAGCAGACAGGTTGCCGTTGATTAGGAATCTCTGTGATCGGTTTTGGAGGAAGGATCTAAACCATTCTAGGACAGAGCCATCCAATCCCATCCTGAGTTTGAGGCGTTCGAGTAGCTTTCCATGGTTGACCGTGTCGAAGGCAGAGGATAGATCTAGGAGGATTAAGAGACATGTTTTGCCTTGGTCAAGGGCTTGGAGGGCATCATCAACGATGTGGAGCATGGTGGTTTCAGTGCTGTGTCCAGGTCTAAATCCGGATTGGAAATCATCGAGTAGGTGGAAGTTGTTGATGTGTTGACTTAGCTGCAGTTGCACACACTTCTCCAACACTTTAGCTAAGAGAGGGATGTTGGAAATAGGTCTGAAGTTGTCAGGGGAGGCTGGGTCCAGCGACGGCTTTTTCAAAATGGGGAGGACTTGGCCGGCTTTCAGAGAGTCAGGAATCGATCCCTGCCGGAGAGAGGCGTTAATTATTGCAGTCCAGCTAGGAATAATGGATTGGGCGGCGGCAGCTAGGCAGTTGGAGGGGAGCGGGTCGTTAAAATGGTTATTCGGGTTTAAGGTAGATAGGATTTTAGAGACGGAGTCTTCGTCGTAGAGTGTGAAGTCGGTCCAGTGTGCTTGATTCTTAGGTGAAGCCTGTCGGGGCGGCGTGGAAGGAGGAGGCAGGTCAGTAGTGGGTAGCGAGTATGAGGCGGAGCTAAGTTCGTTACCTAAGGCTTTGATTTTGTCCGCAAAAAAGAGGCGAATTCCTCGGATGATATTAGAGACTTGGGATTTTCTTTCGATGTTTTGGCCAGTTTGTTGGATTGATGTTTGACCAGTTCAAAGAGTTTACGGGGTCTGTTCTTGGTGTTCCCCAGTTCCGATCTGAAGAATTCTTTTTTGAGTTGAGGATGTTCCTGTTGTAGGTATTTCTGGCCTGGCGGAGAAGTTTTAGATGTGCGGCAGAGGGGTGCTGTCTCCAGATTCTTTCGGCTTGCCGGAGGGATCTCCTCTCATTGTTGAGGGATCCAGTGAACCAGGGGTTTCTATCTTTGATTTGGGTTCTTTTTAGTTTTAGTGGGCTAGGTCATCCAGAATGTTCGATATGGTCGCAGAGTAGTGATCGTTGAGGTCATTGACCGTAGTGATATGCGAGGGGGGGGGGGGGGAAGGTCAGATTTGCACCGAGCCTCCAGTTCTCTGTGGTCCAGGTTCTTGGTGTCTCTGACCCAGCGTTTAGGAATCACCGGCTGCGGTGCCCTAGTCTTGTGGGTGCCAGGTAGTAGGAAGGCGATGGCGTGGTGGTCAGACCAGTCACATGGGTCTATAGAGATAAGCTTGACTGTTGATTCCTTAGAGATAATCCAGTCAAGAATGGCCCCTTTCGAGTGAGTTGGGAGTGAGCAAGATTGGGTCAGGGCTTGATCGGCCAGGAGGTCTTTGATGGCGTTGACATGAGGATCCTTGGGATCATTCCAGTGCAGGTTGAAATCGCCAAGGAAAATGTCTTTAGCGTTGGAGGAACTCTTGGCTGTGAAAATTTCCATGAGGTGGTCAGTGAAGGAGTCATTCCTGCCTGGGGGGTGGTAAAAGATGTGCAGGTTGCACAGTAGGGCGGAGTTGCTGCAAATGGAGAGGGCGAGGTATTCGCAGGAGTCGGTGGTATCCGCCAGAAGTTCCGTGACAAGAAGGTTAGAGCGATAGATGCAGGCGATGCCTCCTCCTTTCTTGCAAGGTTGCCTGTCCAGCCTTGCAATGTTATAGTTGGGAGGGACTAAGAGGTCCAGGCATGGGGATGAGGATTCGTTGAGCCAAGATTCTGTTAGAATTGCTAAGTCGAAATTTTTGTTCAGGATGAGGGCAGCAATATCGGCGGCGATATGTAATGTGGGTCTATCCCCATCATCACCATTGTCATCTCCGAGAGGTAGATTTTGGTCTTAATCGGAACCAAAAAGATAAGAGACTCTGAGGATGGCTCTGTGATAGTGGTGGTATAATGTATGAATTAGGATGTATCGGAACCGGGTTCGCAGGAGTGGAGTCCCAGCATGACCTCAGTCAGGGTTGAGACTGTTTTGGCTCGTGTTAGACATCGGAGGGGACACTGGATATGGCGCTGGCGACATCAGCATAGGTGTCAAGGAAAGAGGGACTGCTGCAGGTCTCAGAAAGGGAATGGAAGTTCGCACATTAGATTCAAATTGAAAACTCATCAAAATCGACAAAAAAAAGAGAGAGGAGCTCTGGATCCAAATTCTAAGGCATGAAAACAAATGAACAGACTTCAGCGCACATGCATTATGCTCATATGCATCTCCGCCCTGTCACTTGTGGGGCAGAACAAAGCAACCGTGGAGCCACATGGTGCTACCTAGCTGTGCGCGGAAGCACTGCTGAGAAAATTTCCAGATCCAGTCTGGCGCTTGGGAAAATTCTACAGGTGAGGAATCTGCAATTAGAAGTATCCATCATATTCAGTAGCTTTTCTGTGATTTATCTACAGAAGAGCAAACATTCCCTTAGAGAGTCTTAAGAAGTACTGCTACCTTGAGTTAGAGTTATAAAAGACTGACTTGTAAGGAAAGTTCTATTTGCTAATGTGGCTGCAGTGTTAAGCCAAACATCGTGGTGCAATAGCACTTTTAGTAGCCAGTCATCCAGTTAGGAAAAACCATGGTTGTTTTGTGCCAGAGATGTGAAACATCTGGGGCCTTGCATTTTGTAAAAATCCTGGATGATGATTTCAAGCCAAGTCATGAGCACCTGGAATTGCTAACACTGCCCATTGACAGAAAAAGCACAGAAATTTGCAATGCTTTGGATGGACTGAATATTTATGTAGTTTTCCTGAATTTGACTTAGACCAAGTACTCTTCCTTTAACATGAAAGCCATCTTGGACAGTCACTATCCCTTTTACTTGCTGATATATTTGTTCAGTTCCCTGAAATCTAGGAATGGGCTTGACCCTCCAGAGTTTAACTTTGTAAGGAAGTATATGGAGCTGAAGCCATTTCTTCTTTGACCTTCTATAGAGCTCCTTTTCAAAGAACTCTAAGTATCTCATATTCCAGGTTCTTCAGCCTTCTCATTTTGAGGAAATGCACATATTAAAAAATTTCAAAATTAGAAACTAGGCATACTCGCTGGCTATTCCAATTGGAATCCTTCTTACAGGTTTTAAATGACTATCTCGCCTATGTGAATAGGTCTCCCAGCCTTGTTTATCATGCCCCTGACTCCATCTCAGTGAGAAGTTAGAGTTAAAAAAAAGAGTGGTATAAAGGGGGATAGTAGGGACGCCAGCCTCCAATGCCTTAGCACTGTGTCCCAAGTATCTAAGGTAGGGCGAAGTAAGTCAGAGGCCTATCCAGAAGATTCCTATAGAGCCAGACCATGTCCCTTGGGGCGCTGCCAAAAACAGCTCCTTCCATATGTACCCAATGTGACTCAGTTTCACGAAAGGACCATCTGAATAATACATGCAGTTGTGCTACCTGGGATTAGGACAGCGGTTCCCAATCTGTGCGCCGCGGCACCCCAGTGCGCCGTCAAAACCAGCTAGGGGCGCCGCAGCATTGATGTTTTACACTTGGGATCGTATTTTCATGCAAATAAAACTGATGCTGAATGACCTCACGTAGACACAAATAATGCATGCTGGAGTTCACTTAAGTTGTTCCTTCGCTTTATCAATCCGTGTCAATGTTGTCAATAATTAAGTCTGTAGATTTATAAATGCTTTAAAAGAAACACCTAAAGCGGCCAATCAGCATCTGCCCTTGTTTAAGTGGACTACAAATCGTCTAGTGTCAAAGGGGCGGGCAGATTTTTCAGACTCTACCGTTTTTACTAACGGCTATGTGATAATATTTAAGGATTGCAACGGACTTGCAGAGAACAGTTTAAAATGCGATGTTTGCCTTGCTTTTCGGATTTTCCTTTTGGTTTTGCCAGCAAGTGAAGCAAGATTCTGCCTCGGAGATGCCGTTTAAAAGATTCTGTGTATTAACGGTGCCTATGTTCGAACTCACCAGCAGTGGATGGAAAACTAGACTTAAACGATTTGACAATAAATCTTGCTGTAATTCACCCGTCTCCGCCACTAACAGTGCTTGAAAAAATTACTTGTGTGTTTGAAACCATTCTTGCGATGCTGCTGTTAAGAAAGAGAAGAGGGGACTCTCAAAACGCAACATTTACTTTTTTGTTGCAAAATACTTTTTTATTAGTGCCAGCTGGAAGGAAAATGGCCCAGTTGGATGTCAGAATGTTAATGTAGTTCTAAATGTATTATAATGTAATTAATGCTGAGAATGCATTGACCCTAACATTTCCAAGTTACTTTAGACAGCTAATCAACCGTGCTAAGGCGATCATATTCTTCTCATGACAAGAAACTCTTTTGGTTAAGTTAATATCCACTGCTGGGTTTTTTCTGCACAAATGGGCGCGTTTAAGTCCCAGGAGGTTTAGTTTGCTGGTGCCCCATGTAAACATTTCTATACGTGCCGAAGTGCGTTTATAGCCATCACTTCGCACCTGCCGCTGCTCTCTTCAAGAACAGCTAGAAGGGGCCCATTTATTACAGACTCGAACTGTGTGAATAGTGCTTTTCAGCTGTTTGGTGTGTTTTGCGTGTTTGGGATGTTCAATGCCATGTGTGCTTTCCTTTTGGCATGGACAGCAATGGGTGTAATTTTTTAGACAAATCTATATTTGTCATTATTATTTTAGGACCTTTTGACACTGCTTTTGTGAGAGAGAGAATATTCAGTTGCTTTTGAATAGTATTTTCCCAAATATTGTACATTGACTGAAAGACTATCTGTGTTTAATATAACAAAATGTGGTTGCCTACATAAGGCCAGATAGAGAAAAGGATTGCACACACACGTAGATAAAACGTGGGTGCTCCAATAGCAAAATTTACAAGTGTAAAATTCCTTGGTGGGATTTTGAAGTCTTAATACGGATGGTGTGGGTTTTATTTGCGTGAGCATGTCATACATTGATACTAATGAATGTGTATGGCTGCCTTATTTCAGAGCACTCTCACTAGGATTGGTTTTGTCCTCTGCCGTGAAGAGAAAACATCAACACTGCCAAGGCCTACCATGCGCATGATGTATGAGTGCCATAGAGGTGATGTCAGTAATTTAACAAAACAGTGCATTATTAGAAGAAGGTTGTGCCGCATCAATTTTTTAAAACAAAAAATTGTTTTAAGAAATTCCATATGCAGACCCCAGTGCTGAAAAGTATTGTTTCTGACTTAACCAATTAAAGTTTTTTATTAAACAACTGTTCTATTTTTATTTTGTAATATCTATGATTATAATACCTTCATTGGCTTCATCCCAATTATTTTCAGGGAGAAAAATTGAAGTACTCCTGAGGATAGGCTTACACCAGCTCTTTCCTCCCCCTCCCCCCGCCCAAAAAATCAAACGTAGTGGGGAGCCGTGGCCAACGGCCAATAGGTCAAGGGAGCCACGGGTCGAAAAAGTTTGGGAACCACTGGATTAGGAGGTTATATTGGGCAAAGCCAATCCTTCCCTTTTCCTACCCGCAATTCTGATACAATTTAGAAAACCATGGTTGACTGTCTGTCCAGATGAAATTGCTAATTGTGGTTTGATACTCAGACATATCTTTTTGCGGTGGCAGTATTGGGAATGCCTGAAGTACTGAAGTGTGAGTAGGATATTCAATTCATTTTAACCATGGTGATTTTACCAAGACAAGACATTAAGAGTGGGTGCCAGCAGCGTAGATCACATTTAATATCTACGAAAAACCTGGGGAAGTAGGCTGAATGAAGTGACTTCAGTCTGGAAGCTATAAAAATCTCAAATATTTAATTTTCTCTTCCGCAAACTGGAATTGGGAGACTCTAGCTGCCCGATGCTTCTTCCTGCGGTCCAGGCCCATGCTTAACAGTTCACAATTCTCCAGGATCAATTGGAATCCTGATATTTCGTTATAAATATTAATGATTCCCAAAGTAGCTTCAATGAGGATTCAGGATCAGTCTTTGTTAGAAGGGTGTCATCCGCTAATAAATTAAGTTTATACTGTTCCCCTCTGAACTGAATGCCCTTAATTTCTCTGCAAGCCCTAATCTTGTCTGCTAAGGGGTCCACCACCATGGCAAACATTAGAGGGGAAAGTAGGCAACCCTGCCTTGTTCTCCCTTCATGGGTGCAATACTCTTGATTTAGAGCAGTTTACTAGTATTCTGGCCAGCCGTTGGGAATTTGTTGTTGGCTTCAATAAACGCTTTCATATTGGCCCCAAATCCTGCTACGTCTAGCATTCGGCTGAGAAAGGACCAATTGACGATTTTGAAGGCTTTTTCCGCATCAAATGCCAATATGGCCACAGGTATTTCCTCTTTTTGAGATATTTCAATTAAATGAAGACCGCTTATGTTATCAACATTTGTCTCTTTGGAATAAAACCAAACTGATCCTCATGGTCATGAAACGGCATATGGGACCCCAGTATATTCCATAAGATTTTGGTAAAGATCTTAGAATTTAATGGCGTTATCGGCCTATAAGATAAGCACGAATCAGCTGGTTGGCCAGAGTTGTAAGTTAGAGTGCTATTCATCTTGGTCATCGTGGGCATGACAGTTTTACTATATAGGAATTAATTAAATGTGTTTATGAGCAGAGGAGTAAGTTCACTGCAAAACAGTTTATAGGAAAAATTAGTGAGTTCAGAGCTGGGGCTTTATTGAGATTAAGGTTTTTGACAACTGCTGAGACTTCTTGAACTGTAACCTGGACCTCTAATGTTTCTCTGATCCTGGGTGATAATTGGGTAATACCACTGAATTCAGAAAAGTCTTTGTCAACCTGTTCTTAAGAATAAATCCTCTTAAAGTACTCCCTGAACTTCTTCCTTTTCACCAGTTCTCCCTGTTGAAGGATACCAGGCACATCTTTAACATAAGGTATTCTTTGGCTAACTCCCGCCATCTTAAGGCGTCTTGCCAGTACAAGTCACCTTTATTGGCCTGTTCATAGAATTTTTGTTTCAGGCATAGAATCATCTTCTCCAATCTCTCTGTTGCCAGTAAATTATACTGATCTTTTAGAAATGTTATCACCCTGAGAGACTAGAGAGATCCTGAGAAACTATACATCTCTGCCACTCGTTTCAAGTCTTCTTCCAGTTTTAGTTTGGTCAATTCCCAATTAAGTTTTTGCTCCGTCCTCACCGCAATACAATAGCCACTAATAACTGCTTTAAATAAAGTGCTTAGGACTCTAGGTGACACCTCGCAGTTGTCAGTATTCTCAAAGTACTCTTTTATTTCTCTCCGAAGGCCCAGTGTTAGGAGTAGATCTTTCAGGTGGGCTTTATCAAACCTCCAGTTCTCTTTTTTTATTAGGTTTTATGTCTATGTTAATCTACCACTAAACCAGGGCATGATCTCATAGGGCTATCACCCCTATGTCAGTTTTAGTAGTAGTCTGTAAACTGTCTGGAAACCCCACACCAACCCTCCTGACTCCTTTAGAAGAGGTGTTTTCAAACATGGTTAGGAAACCTTACTGGCACATAACGTTTATTAAGCCCTAAAGATAAGTCAAGTCATCAAGGGGGAAAAAAGAATCTTAAGATGGAGACTACACACGCGTGCATCTGATGTCCTAGGAGATGAGTAGGTCAACCCACTGGTCGATGCTCAAGAGAGAGAAACTGCAAAACTACTCCTACAGGTAAGTAACCATTTTGTTACTTTACTTCTAATAGTGATGTTTTATTGAAAGGATAAGAGAAGTTAATGGATTATATATATATATATATCTCACGTGGTGGTTCCATACTCTAAGAGTTTCTAAAAGGGCATATTTGGTACACAATTCCATGAAACCTAAATAGTGGAATGGAGCCTTGCATACAGAATGAGTAATCTATTATGGGCACGTTCGAGATCAGACTCATAACTGTTTCAGGAAATCTCTCCTGAAGAAGAACAATGTGAGAAATGTATTGGGCGCACACTCTTTTTTTAAGATAGAACAATTATGATGTGCTATGGTTGAAGAATTGTGCAGAAATAAAGGATAATTGAAACAGTTTTGAAAGTCATGAAACTAATACTAACCATTAAGAAACTCATAGGAACTAAGCACCATATGTTAAAGGAAAAGCATCAAGGATTATTGAAAAGAATTGTGCCAGACTGCATGAAAGTGTAACAAGGTCAGCTCTGGTCAAGTATACAGAGGTTTAACAGTTGATTTAAGTGCCTAGTGCCAGGGCACTAAACCTAGGCACCAAGAATTGTAAGTAAAATTGGGGGGAAAACCCAGTAAGAGTGAAAGGATGCTATTTTGAGCAGGTGCTGTCAACAAACTTGCAAATCGAAACAAAACAACTCTCCATATCTAAGGAGATAAAGGGTTTCCTTTGACTTGAAGGAAAATGTAGGTCTCCAAATGTTCCATAGAATCTTTTACAAAACCATAAATTGGAGGTGCAATTAGAAGCACTTAATGCTGGAGCACATACACCCACCACTTTCTTCCCAAACAACTCATGTTCTTGTGAAAACTGTGACTGAAAATCTTAGTTCTAACTGTAGGTCCAACCATAGAAAGTACCAATGGGTTATCTGCAGGAAAGAGTAAGCATGCTTCTTGTTGTTTCTCCTGCCTCCAAGAGTTAGAGTGTGAGGGGTGGATTTGTTGAAGCTGAAAGGGCCATAAAGGAATTCCTAATAAGTTCTAAAATGCCTGGGAATAAAGGAACTACATTCTAATGATTGTGACCGTATCTAGCATGTTAAAATCCTAGACTGGAACAGTACATTTTCTGGTAACTGTCAGGAAAACATCCATTTAAGGATATGTATCCTTGGTAAGACTATAATGTAAGAGTTCTCTCCTTGCTGTATGGACTGTCATGGGTAAGTAATCAGGGATCCTAAAGTAGCTATAGCTCAAAATGGTTTACAGGAAGTAGCCTGTCTTTAAGAGGAACGCCGCTTGCTGGATGAGGCAACAGGTCAATTCTTGTAGCAATTATTTGTGAGATTACTAAGTGGAAATCAAAACACCATTAGCCTCTATTTCGGTGTATGACACCAACCAATCTAGAAGCCAGGTCACTTATGGCAAAAACACTTAATAAACAGCAAAGTAATAACTCATAGGTGAGTTAGTCTTATGTTAGAAAAACAGTTGCAAGAGTAAATTGGAAACATTGTAGTCAGGAGTATAATAATTGAAAAGTTATTGGTTAAAAAAAAAACCCTTGCAGAAGTTGAAGAGCTAAATAGAAAAGTCTGCTTCTTGAGATATTTGTAATGAGCACATCTCCATCCGCAGGTAATTTTCTTGCTGAAGAAAAACACTGAATAAAATCCTTTACCTGCTGAGATACTGTACCTTTCAAATCACTTTCCATCAGTAATCTATTGAGGATTTCCTCCAGCAAAATGTAGATGGTGTTCTTTATTTAAGCAAATGGGTAGTGGTCTGATGGTGAACTGTAGCACGTGTCTATATTGAATTATATCAAAACCACTCTTGGCCGTGGGTATGTCTCTTCAGGTTGGTAGAAAATATCTAATCCTCACAGTTGGAACAGGAATATGTCTTTCATGGTGAACGAGGGTGTACCACTGCCCTTAGTGCCCGACTGCTTGTGGAACAGGTATTATGAAATTTTTCGTTAATTTGGCTTGGGTGCAGCGGCCGAGGGGCTTTCTTAGTAATGCAAGAACCAGAACCTCTTCTGCGACCATAAAGGGCACAAATCATAACCTCACAATGGGCATAGGACTAGTGTTCATGCCTGGGATGTGACACAAGGCGGCGGTGGCAGAGCACTGAGTTATTGTGAATCATTAGTGTGAACAGATTTTTTACTCCGTCACAAAGATGTGGTCTATCGACCCATTTCATATAAAGTTCTGCTGTTATGTTAACCCCATATCCTTGCACTGACATGCTTTGTGTGTGTCGAGTGACAGTGTATTCAGAACATGTATGGAAGACTGTGTATGTGGTGAGAGTCGGAGTACTGAGACCATTTGTAAACTTTATAATGCTGCCTTGGCATGGCTTAAGATGGATCATGGATACAGCTTTCCCAGACAGTGGAAGGGTATTGACAGCATACCGATGGCTGTAGAGTGGAGATCCAGACACTGGAGTGAATGAGTTTGGAGACAAGGTGCACCTTAGAAATTCAATGAGAACCTGGTCAGCAAGGGGCAGCAGATTAGTTGTTCCTGAACATTGCCATTTGGTAGAGGGTAGGGGTGAGAGATGCATGTGCAGTCTGTTGTTCAAGGTGAGGCGGTCTCTGGGCAGGGCATGCCCTTTTGTCTGTCCACAATTATTGCTTCAGAAAGGTTGACGCCGCAGGTGCAGAGACCTCACACTTTATTGTACACTTGTTTTGGATCCTCCTACTTGGAGCCAGCATCATTGCTACCTGCTGTGAGAACCAGCTTCTTGCACAAAAGGTGTGTCTGACGAGCAGCCAGAAGGTTATACTCAACCAAGGAAGTCAGTGGGCCACAGAGTATACAAAGGACTGCTTTGTGACCAGTGCTGGGTTCTGCATTACAGCCACTCTTCCAGAGTTTAGGGGACAGCACTGGAAGTCTGCATTTTCTGCTGGAGAAGCAGAGGGCGTGCCTAGGAACTTCCCTGCATGCTGAGAGCTTGAAAGAGTGTGCCTGGACCTGTAAGAAGAGAGACTGTCCAAAAAGAGAAGCCCAGCATGTTTCCGGCGTGGGGAATAGCCAGAAAGAGCAAGAGAGTGCCAGGGATTGACGTCAGAAACAACCTGTTTGTAGAAGGGGTCTTCCTGATCTCCCTCAACGGTTCTAAACATGAACCACATCAAGTGTTATAGAAAATTCAGGTTTTGAGAATGACCAGCTACCTGCCACGACTGAAAGACTGGTGCTAATTCAAACATCGGAGTCCAAGCCCTTCGGCAAATGCCAAGGTGAACGCTCTGATTCAGCTGGAGGCCGCAACTGCCAAAGTCATCCATGAGGTTTAGAACTGCCCAGAGGCTGTACCTACCATACTAGCATGTAGTGGACACCGAGCCTACAGCAGCCACCACTACTGAGGGAGACAGCTGCTGCAAGGTGCCACTATGGTGGAATCATCAATGTCTTCAAGTTCCAATGAGTCTGCTGCCAAGACCCATACAGCTACTAAGC
Organism: Calotriton arnoldi; assembly: GCA_963921515.1. Classification (NCBI taxonomy): domain Eukaryota; kingdom Metazoa; phylum Chordata; class Amphibia; order Caudata; family Salamandridae; genus Calotriton; species Calotriton arnoldi. The sequence continues at coordinate 889,253 of CAWUFW010000663.1, forward strand.
TGCTGCTGTAGTAGCAGCATTCCATCACACATCCATCCCACACCCGCCCGGACTGCATCTTCTAGACACTGGTAACTGTGGGGCTTGAGAACTGCGTGAGAACCAGGATATCAATCATATATTGCATTTTCCGAATGGTGCTGTGTATTATTCAGGTAATGCTGTGTGTTTAAAGTACTTTCTTATTATTCAAAAGATAAGCACTGGGCTGGACAATGCATTATTATGTCTACTGGTTGGTTCTGAGCTCTTCTCTTCTACACTACCTCCCTGAAAAGCCTTTGAATGCACCCTCATTACCTTGACAGTCTAAAAAGCCAGCTCCCCTTCACAGCCAAAGTCATCTAGAAGGCCATCAACGTCCAACTCCCTGAATTCATCGAAACAAACCACACCCTGGACCCCTCCCAATCAGGCTTCAGAAGCAACCACAGCACCGAGACTGCACTCCTCGCTGCAACAGATGACATCCGCACTCTCCTCGACCGAGGCTAAACCGCAGCCCTCATCCTCCTGGAACTCTCTGCCGCCTTCAACACTATCTCCCACCACACCCTCTGCACAAGACAACACAACACCGGCATCCGCGGATCCTGTCCTTCCTCACCGGCCGAACCCAGAGTCTCAAGCTCCCACCGTTCTCCTCAGAACCTATAGAGATCAGCTGCAGAGTTCTTCAGGGCTCCTCTCTGAGCCCCACCCTCTTCAACATCTACATGGCCCCACTTGCAGCCATCGTCAGAAACCACAGACTCAACATAGTCTCCTACGCCGATGACACCCAGCTGATTCTCTCCCTCACAGACAAACCTACAGCCACTAAGAGCAACTTTCATAATGGGATGAAGGCAGTCGCCGCCTGGATGAAGGACAGCTTCCTCAAACTCAACCCCGACAAAATCTAAGTCTCATCCTGGACACCACTCCCTCTGCCTGGGACGACTCCTGGTGGCCCACAGCGCTCGGAACCCTCCCACACCCATCGACCACGCATGTAACCTCTGCATCATCCTCAACTCCTCGCTCTCAATGAACCGTCAAATAAATGCCACCTCATCCTCCTGCTTCCACACTTTCGCCTGCTTCCGAAGATCTTCAAGTGGATCCCCACCGAGTCCAGGAGAAAAGGTCACCCAGGCGCTCGTCAGCAGCAAGCTTGACTACGGCAACAAACTATGCCAGCGCCACCCAAAAACTCCAAAAGAAATTGCAGAGCACCCAGATTGCATCTGCCAGACTTATCCTGGACAACCCCCACCACAGCCTCATCTCCTGTCACCTGAGAGACCTTCACTGGCTCCCAAACAACAAAAGAATCACCTTCAAGCTCCTCATACATGCCGACAAAGCCCTCCACAACACCGGATCTGCATACCTCAACCACCGCCTCTCCTTCTACACACCTACCAGACATATCCGCCCAACTAGCCCTGGCCACTATCCCACAGATCTGCAAGACCTTGGCCGGAGGAAGCTCCTTCTCCTACCTCGCTGTGAAGACCTGGAACTCTCTACCTCTGCATCTCAAGCAATCACCTTCACTTCCTCAATTCAGGAAGGATCTCAAGACATGGCTCTTCTACTGAACTGCAGAACTCCCCCAGGTGATTAGCCGCGCTCTATTAGAACCTTGATTGATTGACATTCAAGTGCAGAAAGGATGTGCTTGGCCCAGTTTGCAGAGCAATTGTAGGACAGACCCCAGGACACCAGTGGCTAACAACCTCAACCACCATAGTAAGGGTCCTGTAACCCCTGTATGTCCTGTGGCCACCTGCTTACACAAAATGGGGTCGACTTTTCCCGGAATATGCGCGGCCAGAGCAGAGGTGAATTTGAGAGAAGTCCTGTCGTCCGTGACTGCTCAGCACCTTTGGTATTTGGATCTACACATTGGTGTGCGTGGTGAATTTTGTGGTTTGCGGCATGGCCTTCACAGCTGTCATGATTGTGATGCACCACAGTTGCTGTAGGAACTGTAAGGTTGAAAACTGCCTTACTGAGAGCAACTCACTCCTCCTTATGAATGTCTTCTATCTGAACAATTTGATTTGCAACACTGAAGAGAGATAGGTGATTTGGTAGTCTCAGTATCAACCATAATTATCTGCAGAGCCTCATGGACATGTTTAAAGAACAAGTCAGCATCAAAAAGAATGGCTAGGTTCTTTGCCTCTACTGTAAATCTAAATGAGCTGCAATTAAGCCAACCATGGCACAATAGGACTGCCATATTTATCTAACATTAGCATTGTTGGATCCACTGATGCATTTCATAAAGGATTTCTCTTAGGGATTTTTGATTTTCGGTAACCTATCTAGGATTGGGGCAATATCATTGCATAATGACCTATTGTATTATCTAAGGATCACTCCGGCACTGAAAAGTTTAATGGATGTGGTTACAATTCTATGTCAGGACCGGAGGCTTCGGATTATGCTTTACTTTCTTCACTTTTATTTTCAGCAGCCATTTTAAACCAACAAAAACCACATTTCCCAGAACACCAGGGAAATTGGAAGAAACAAAGAACAGACAACAAAGTCCATAGCAGTCCTTGACCAATGAGGAGCCAGGACGCAGCATAAAGCCCTTTCTCAGTGTCCAGGTCCTCCTCTTTCTTTGCTGCTCGCAGCCACAGATGAGTACCTTTCCTGTTTTCTTACAATTGTAGACTGATTTGTATACCGGTTGTGGTGTATGTGGTGCGAGTTAAATCGCTGGACCGCTTTTGCGTTCCTACACGATTTGGATGAGCAGTGATTATCCCTGCTTGGTGGCAGAGTGCGGGGCTGGCCTCCGACCGCTAGGTGGTGCTGCGGGATCGCGTAAACTCTATGGCTGCGACACGCGAAATTTGGTTCCCCTGTCAGGATCCAGATTTCGCCCGTCGCCTGCCAGAGCCTCTGCCAGCCCCTGGAGAGTGACGCTCTCCTCGAGGGTCTGTACAGGCTAAGAAGTCTGCTTGAAATTGGACACCCTGGGGACCCCTGGGGAAGGTGTCGCGAGTGATTGCTGAGACGCCCTCTGGGTCTGTATTAGGCAGGTTGGCAGTGTAAACCTGCGGTGGACACGCTCCCAGGGGAAAATAATCAGGCCTATAGACTTGCAAGGAGGCAGGGTGGTGTTCCCTCGGGACCAGACCCCTCCTGAATGTAGGGCTGCGCCCTATCTTAAACGCTTCCGCTGGTCCCCAGCATCCACGCTGCAGCTCTTGGAGGCTGCTGAGAGGTCCTGCGCCGCCCTGCTATACTTGCGCAGTGTAACCTGTGTGAGAGCCCTAGCAAGAACCACATTTAGCCTTAGTAGACATGGAAGATCAGGCAGACATACAATGGGATGAGGATCTCTTAGCATAACTTCCCTGGGATGATGAATTATATGACGCCGTGGATGCGCCCATCTATAGGGCAGTAGAGCAGGTTATGACCCCCATGGAGGAGAGACTAGCACAGCAGATCACATGTGAATGCGCTAAGTGGGCCCCTACCCCGGGTTCGAACCCCACCTAAACGTCCCAAGACAGATGGGGTGGATCAGGATGCCTTTGTGCGTCTGCGGGAGGCTTTCTTGGCCCAGAGCCAGTCTTTGACCATACCCTCAGACCCCCTCCCGGCGCCCAGTACACAGCGACCAGCAACTCTAACGCAGGTGGGGGATGATGCACAGGGTGACACTGATGAGGAGGCCGACCCCTCTCGGCCATGGCGCCCGACGACCCAGCTTTGCCTACTGGTCCCCAGGGGTTGGAGGACACGTCGGATATGTTGGACCCGTAACTGATCCTACACCTGCAGTCGTCCGAATGGACACCCTGCTCTAAGGTTGCCAGCTATGTGGCCAGTAGGATTCGCACCCCCATGGGTGAGGAGGCCCGTAGCAGACTCCGGACGGAGAGTCCTCGGCCTTCCCTCAATGGCAAAGTGTCCCAGACCCCGGAATTGGATGCTAGCATGGCCACCTTCCTGGCAAAGTTTATGAAAGATCGCATAAAAGGGATCGACAGATCCTGGCGAGCGTGCCAAGATAAGCTCTTGGACGCTCTAGGCCCGATTACAATGATTCTTGACATGGCGGAGGACGCCAAAGCCTCGGGGGCCCTCATATCTCCAGAGGCCCTATCCGGTTGGGCTCAGCGAGCGGTGGTGTTTTTAGGCAACGCCAACTGCGCGCTCTCTAAGGAACAGAGGTGCTCCTTTCTAATCAAGGTGGACCCGAAGTTGGGGGACTTGGCTGACTCCGTAGCTGGAGCGGTGGCGCAAGGTGGTCTGTTCGGGGAGCCTTTCATCAAGGAGCTCGGGGAATTCATGAATACTTTCACGTCCCTAGATAAGGCCCAATCATCCATTAAACGGGTTTTCTCCTCCCGGGTTTTCCGTGGGGCCCGTCGAGGTAGGGGCCGCTCGACCGGCCAGTCCTTCCAGAACTCCAGAGGGCAAGGCTCCAGGCGCGGGCAATTCCAGGACCAGGCCCGCTACAATGACTTCTACCCATCCCGTGGCAGACGAGCTAAAGGGCGTGGTTTCCGAGGAGGCGACAGTGCCTCAAACTCCGTTAAGTGTGTCTACTGCTTCCCTCTTTCAAGTGGGCGGCTGCTTGGCCAGTTATGTGCACGTATGGGAGACGATCACCAGCGATGCTTGGGTGTTGCAAACTGTGTAAGGATTTCGCATAGAGTTCTGCGGCTCCCTGCGCCAGTGGGCAAGACCCAGACCCATCCAGTTCTCACAGCGAGATATAGAGCTTATCGATGCAGAGGTGGCCTCCGTCCTCGAGAAAAGGGCTATCTAACCTACAACGCTGCATACGCAAGGTTTTTTGAGCAATATGTTTTTGGTAGACAAGGCGGATGGAGGGCAACGCCCGTTGTTGAACCTGCGCAAATTCAATAAGTGGTTGGATCCACAGCAGTTGCGGCTGCAGTTGCAACAGGCGGTCAACCTGTTAGAAGGGCTTGGCTTTGTCATCAACGTCAAAAAATCCCTGCTGGTCCCGCTGAAAAGGCCACTTTCTTGGGGTTCGTTATAGACTCCATCGAGGCTACTCTCAGCCTGCCTTCGATGAAGATGTCCAAAATCCGACACGAGCTTCGCAGGACGCTTGTCAAACAGAGAGTACCCTCTCAGGCAGATTGCCCGACTAGTGGGGCTATTGTCGACCTCCATCCAGGCCATTTTTCCGAGCCCGCTGCATTATTGGGCCCTGCAGAGGCTGAAAGCGTTTCATTTGCGGAAAGGGCTTCCATACTCTCATTCGGTGGCCCTGTCCGACGAGGCACGGTAGGAGATTCACTAGTGGCTTATGCACATGGAGGCGTGAAATGGCCGAGCGATGTTTGGCTCCACTCCAGACCTGGTGGTAGAGTCCGACGCCAGCAGATTAGGTTGGGGCGCAAGGTGTGGAGATTTCGCCACAGGAGGTTCTTGGTCACCACATGAACAGACTCTGCATATCAACTGTTTAGAGCTGCTAGCGGGCTCCTTCGCGGTCCGGTGCTGGACCAGGGACAATATACAATCATGTGTCCTTCTCAAGATGGACAACATCTGGGCGATCAGGTACATAAATCACCTGGGAGGCACGCGATTGAAGGTTCTTTCGGACCTGGCAACAAATTTCTGTGACAGCAGAGTACCTCCCGGGGCAGGAGAATCAGGTGGCGGACTGACACTCTCAACATTTCTGAGACTCTAGTCTTTGGAGATTGCACCCAGATGTTTTTGCAATGTTGCAAGACCGTTGGGGACCTTTTTCCGTGGATCTCTTTGCCTCCAGACTAGACCATCAGATCTCCCGGTTCTTCAGTTGGAGGCTGGACCCTCTGGCGACGGCCACAGATGCTTTCCTGCAGGATTGGACGCAGGAACGGGCCTATGCGTTCCCGCCATTTGCAATGATCACAAGGGTTTCAGCTCGGGTCAGACGGCAACAAGCGGAGGTGGTTTTCATCACTCCGATTTGGAGATTGCAAGTCTGGTTTCCGGTTCTACTGGAACTTTCTTGGGATTTTCCAATCCGTCTGGCCCGGTTTCCAGAGCTGCTTCTCGATCCGAATCAAGCACCTCATCGGATGGTTCTGGACGGGTCCCTGTACCTGATGGCGTGAAGGATTACAGGGGTAGATGGTCGATCCCGGGCCTTTCGCCATTCGCTGGCGACCTCTTGTCCAAGGCTTGGTCCGATAGCACGGTCAAGAGATACCGATCAGCCTGGAGGCGGTGGTGCCGTTGGTGTGTGCGACAGGGTAGTGATCCCGTGGGCGCAGACGTAGTGCAGATCTTGAATTTCCTGGCGGATTTGGCCCAGTAGGGACTGGCCTACCGCTCTATCAACAATTTTCGGTCCGCTATTTCAGCGCGTCATGTTCCAGTGGGAGGTGCCCCGGTAGGGGAACATCCATTTGTATGTCGTCTCTTGCGAGGGATCAGGTTATCTCTACCTCCAGAGCCACGGTATTCTGCATTGTGGGACCTGAACAAAGTCCTTAACCTGTTCCTGTCATGGCAACCGAATGATTTCCAATCTCGGTAGGAGTTGTCGGCTAAGTTAGCAATGCTCCTCTGTCTCATCTCATGTAGCCAGTTTCCTATGTTAGGGCCCTGGACATTATGGGCAGAATTTTTTCCCCAACGGGGGTTTCTTTCACGATCTGCCGGAGAACCAAGAGTCATACCAGGGTAAGAGAGTATCCTACATTCCCGGATTTTCCTAAATTGTGTGTTGTGCAATGCTTAAAAGCCTACGAGGAGATGACTTCGGAGCTGAGACCCCCGGGAGAGCGGCAACTTTTGATTGCCCTCCAGAAACCTCATAAAGTGGTTTCGTTACCCACGATTGCTCGTTGGGTGCGGTGGATCATGCAGGAGGCAGGCATCGATCTGCAAAGTTTTGGGGCTCATTCGGCTAGAGGAGCTATAGCATCCAAGGCCTTCTCACGTTTGGAGGACATAATGAATGCGGCCGACTGTTCCTCGGACTCGACCTTTATGAGGTTCTACTTCAAGCCCATTATTGACATGGCCCATTTAGTTGTAAGTTAGCTTTAAACTAGCATAATCCGAAGCCTCCGGTCCTGACATAGAATGAAAAATTTCCTAGCTATCGTAACAGAAAGTTTCAATTCTATTAGGGACTCGGAGGAGAGGATTATCCCACCCACGGAGGTGCTCCGGATGGCCCGCCCGTAGAGAGTAAGTAAAGTGTTCCTGAAGTATAACCGGTGTTCTGTTTGGAAACGGTAATCTAAGGATATATCTGGTTTATTCAAAACAACTGTTGGTTTCATCCGTAAGCATGCTCGCCTCCGACTTAAATGACAAGCGCTTGACTTTGCATTCCTTAAATGTCATATTTGCAGTACTGATCCCACTTCTTTGATTCCGGGCGGGGATTCGGGGAAACAGGAGTCGTAGGAGAAGACGAATGGCACGACGAAAGAGGAGGACCTGGACACTCAGAAAGGGCTATATGCTGCGTCCTGGCTCCTGATTGGTCAAGGACTGCTAAGGACTTTGTTGTCTGTTCTTTGTTTCTTCCAATTTCCCTGGTGTTCTGGGAAATGTGTTTTTTGTTGGTTTAAAATGGCTGCTGAAAATAAAAGTGAAGAAAGTAAAGCATAATCCTCGCTGCCGAGTCCTTAATAGAATTGAAACTTTCCGTTACGATAGCTAGGAAATTTTTCATTATATTGACTCTTTTGCCCATTTCATTTTCATCCCTTCTTTATTTGACAGTCTATTGATCGGGGAGAAAAGATTCCTAGATCTGCATTGTGTAGCAACTGAGATGGTAGTTGTCAAGTTCAGCATAAACAGATGGCATTTTCCCCAAATATGGTCCACTCAGGCAAAAGCCTTGATTGGGGTTTCATGATTTGCTACTGAAATATAATTAGAAGCAGGACTTTTGTGCAGATAGCAAGCCAACTCATTACCGTTAGAAGCTCAGTCGAAGAGGCTTTGGTATTTACAGATGTTTTGTGGCGGTGACGCTTCAGGGTCAGGCTTTGAGACCCCTTCATCTGGGGCCAAGGAGTCACTCCCAATCATCCCAGAAGAGATTTGGTTGATCTTCCGCAGGAGTGGTGTGAATAAAGTTATCCGCCTGATGAAGAGGCAGGTGGTTGCAGAGACTTAAGCACATCAATTGGTCATGCGGATGAGGATGTGGACAAGAAGAAGTTGATGATCCTGTTTGAGACTCCTGTGCTAACAAAGCCTCAATCACTTGCTTAAGTGAGTCCAGAAAATTGGCAGTGATGTGTCCCTAGTGAGGCATCCTAAGTATGAGGGCTGACTATGTGCTAAGGAGAAATGCTATGTATTTCGTAGATTAATGTTAATGATCCGTATGTAAAGGGGAATCCGATCTAAAGAAAGTCAAGATTTTCAATACTTTTCCTTAAAAAGAACCATAACAAGTTGCTTTCTTTTGTTGGAGGAAATGTGGCACTCTTCCCCTGAGTAAGAAGCTGTTGGTGGTATTACATTTCAAGGCAAAACAGAGTATGCTCAGTCTTTCAAAGTTTTCAAAGAAAAAGTAGGAGAATTCTTGCAATTCGGTGGTTTGTGATAAGTTGACGCTGCAGATCATCTGCATAGTTCTTTTCATGGCCAGATGTTGCACATGGTTTAAAGAAACTCTTCTTATTCTTGGTGGGAGTATCTGCCATTGTGAAAAAAACATCTCTGTCCCACTAACGGGAGGCTATGATATCCAAGCTTCTTACCCTATAAATCTGCGGTAAAAAAATCTTCACAGAGAAGGCCTAGGGATTATAGTAATGGACGTCTCACAGGGAGTGGAGATTAAACCTCTCTGGCTGGTATTCAGGTTTTACAATGAAACATACGCACACATGCTCGTGTGAACACTCAACACAATCACATACACAACACAAATGCACACGTGACAGGAAATAATTCACGCATTTTACTCTATTAAAGATTCAGTCCTGCAGAACTAAACTAATTATACATTATAAATACAATTTATTAACAGAGGACATCTAAAAAATAAGGCTAAAGTAGTATTTTAGGAAGAAAGGGGACTACAAGCAACTATGAATTGCTAATTAAGTAAATAACAGGGTGATTCAGTGACACATGGAAGGTGCCAGTTCTCACGTATACCCTCCTCACCTGCCTCCATTTCTTAGTCTCCGAAGTATAGAACTCCAGCCCCAGGAGTCCAGCCCGCACCATGTTCAGCCAGTTCACGTAGATTACGTCTTCAGCCGCAACGCCCTCCAAGCCAAAAATTCTATTGAAAACAATTGATAAAGTAGGGAAGTTAAGAATGGGAGGTGTGCTTGCACTGGGAGAAGAGAAAGGAGATGATTACAAAGCAAAGTTATCAAAAGCGATTGCCCTTCCTTGAAATGTGAATGAACTGCTGTCGAAAGTGGTCAGCAGCAATGATTTCTGGATCGTGGAAGCAGGTGAAAACATAGAACTTCATATCAGGACACAAAACTATCTACAAATACTTGCAATTTTATCAATAACTCATTGTCATATATAAGAATCACTTTGTTCCAATGAACATTCTTATGGCCCCCACAGGCATCTATATAAAAGAACCACAGCTAAAAAAATCATCAAACTTAGGAAGCCAGCAAACTAAACAAAACACGAACATACTAATATAAAGTGCTCTGCACATACATCCGAAGCACCCTGAATTCCATACCAGACTCTCCAAACCTGTCCCAAAAACAGGACAGACTCATTAGAATGTCACAAGTGGAATCTGGCTTACTTTAAAATGTCCTTGTTAAAACATAGATAAAGTCCAACACACTCTGCTCGACATTCTTCATATGGAGAGGCAATGGTAGAGAACTTGCTGTCCCACGTCTCATTCCCTTTGTACCATGTCCGAATCTACAGAGCAATAGAGAAAATAAAGAAAACACAAATTACAAAAAAAGGTGGCATACAAAAGCAATGGATTTAAAAGCAACAGTTAAAGTTCAAATATGATGCAAAACCAGAACAAAAAGATGATAATAAAGAGAAGAGTGAAGAAAAACAATTGAAGAGAAATGTAAGAGGAAAACACACTGAAGAGTGAGAAACTACAGACCTCAGCAATACTAACAGTGGCAAGCAAATGGAGATGGAAGGGAACAAAGTGACCTTTTATCAGAGTTCTTTAAGGGGTCAGAGATAGACCAGGGACAAAATGAGTGTCTGGAAGTACCAGCAGGAAAAGAGACATCAAGGGCATCTGATTGATCCTCCGCCCTGGCAAAGTAAGATCCGGATGACAGTGCTCACTTTAGCCCTGGCCTGCCCCTCTAGCACGTTAACAGGCCCAGGAGTAATTAGGAACTGATTGAGACTGCTGAGGGCACTGTAAATGTATTGAGAAATAGACGGTTAGCTTTGAGAATTCTGTAAGAGCCTAACAGGTGTACACACGGAAAGGGTTTGTCCTCCAAGACCATCTATCATATTAGTTACTATCCACCATTCCACATTTTCCCTACCCAACCATAAAGGGTGCGGACTCCATGGCCAGTTTCTACATTCCTAGTCCACTAGTCCACTGATGTTCTCACTTTCTTGCTTAACCCATTCTCGCTCTACGCAATGGTAGTCCAACCCCTTGTTGGATGATCCCCAGTAGAAGTCAGGGACCTAACAAGGTTTCAGCATGGCACCTAATGCAACTACGGAGGATGAGGAGAGAGGACCCATGGGCGACATCACTTAAATCTCCTAGATCTACCTGCCATCAACCAGTGGTTCAAGGATTACAGATATTTCAGGTGCCAAAACATGGGGTACCCGACGTATTTACATGCTACACTTCTTCTGAAGCTTCTCTAGCTGTAGCCCGATCCAAGATCTGGATGTGAACATCGTAGGCGCATAGCTGGAGTGAGTGGTCAGGTTGGATTATCAAAAGCGATGGCTGAATGATCATTTTTTTTTTAAACTTTATAATTTTCCCCATAAACAACAGAAGAACAAGTTACTTACCTTCGGTAACGATATATCTGTAAGAGACATATATCAGTTATAGATTCCTTACCTTAGAATTACCCCCAGGCGTCAGACTGGATCCGGAGAATTTTTCTTCAGCAGTACCCCTGCGTGTCGATAGGTGGCGTCGGTCGACTCCGCGTTCGTCGTTGGCTTTGTGATCGCCAGAATGACGTCCAGATATCTACTTAGACACCGCCCCTGCGCGCTGATGCCAGTTCTTTACACGACATTCCACGCCAGAAGCGCAGAGCCATGCAAGACACTGACCACTGGTGCACAAAACTAGGGCCCTGAAAGGGAGTCCCTTACTCTAGAAGTCAGTTCGCAGAACAGGGAGGATGGGTGGGGCGGTAAGGAATCTATAACTAATATATGTCTCTTACAGATATATCGTTACCGAAGGTAAGTACCTTGTTCATTTGAAAGAGACTATTAGTTATAGATTCCTTACCTTAGAATAGATACCCCAGCAATACCAACCCCAGAGGTGGGTCTGCGAACTAAGTTCACACCAGAAAGTCCTCGAGAAATGAACGGCCAAAGAAGCCGTCTCTCCAGGCAGTAATGCTTAGTGAACGTGTGCAGTGAAGCCCAAGTGGCTGGCTGGCAGATGTCACTGAGGAGGGACTCCACGTCCCAAAGCAGTAGTGGCTGCTGTCGCCCTGTTGGAATGGGTGCGCAACCCTACTGGACGCTCCTTTTTCGCCAAGGAATAACAGATTTTAATGCAAAGAACGACCCATCGAGAGATGGTTCGTTTTTGCACGGCTCGACCTTTCTTGGCGCCCACATAGCCAACAAAGAATTGATCATCCACCCGGAATTGTTTTGTGCGATCCAGATAAAATGATAGCGCACATTTTGGATCCTGACGGTGGAGCCTCTCTTCCTCTTTAGAAGGATGTGGGGCGGGAAGAGGGTGGGCAAAGTGATGGTCTGTCCTATGTGGAAAGAGGTTACCACTTTGGGAAGAAAAGAAGGTCGAGTTCGAAGGACAACCCTGTCCGGATGAACAGCAAGGAAAGGAGGTTTAGAAGAAAGAGCCTAAAGCTCACTCACCCTGTGAGCAGAAGTGATGGCAACTAGAAAAGCAGTCTTTAAGGTCAATAGTCTGAGAGGACAATTATGTAGTGGCTCGAAAGGAGCACACATGAGGTAGGTTAAGACCAGATTCAAGTCCCACTGGAGCATTGCGAAAGGAATAGGAGGAAAGAGGTGAGTAATGCCCTTAAGAAATCTATTTGCATTAGGGTACTTGAAAAGAGAAGGCTGCTCAGGAAGGCGAAGAAAGGCCGAAATGGCCGAACGATAGCCTTTAAGGGTGCCCAGAGCAGAGCCCTGCTGGGCCAAAGAAAGAAGGAAGAGGAGAACCTCTGAAAGAGGGGAAGAAAGGGGATCCACAGCCTTTGCTGTGCACCATGCCACAAATTTGTTCCATCTACAGGCGTATACAGTTTTAGTGGAGGGACGCCTGGCTGCCAAGATGACATTACAGACTTCGGGAGGAAGGTCAAAAGCTTTCAACTGTCGCCGCTCAATCTCCACGCAAGGAGGTGGAGGCTGGACAGGTTCGGGTAGAGGACCGTCCCCTGCTGCTCCGACTGAAGATCCTCCCGAAGAGGCAGTCTGATTGGAGGATCGATGGCCATGTTCAAGAGCTCGGGATACCAGACTCTTGGTGTCCAATTCGGAGCCACAAGAATGACTTGGGCCCGGTCGCACTTGATCTTCTTCAGCACTCTGGGCAGAAGTGGTATAGGCGGAAAGGCGTATAGAAGACCGCAATTCCACTCGTGACAAAAAGCATTGCCGAGCGAGTGCTGCCTTGGAAATTCCAACGCGCAGAACTGCTCACATTGCGCGTTCTCTTCGGTGGTGAACAGATCCAACCAAGGCTCTCCCCACTGCTAAAAGAGACCTTGCACCACCTCCGAGTGAACACGCCATTCGTGATCCATCATGCACTGGCGGCTGAGTTCGTCCGCCCTGGCGTTCAGGGAACCTGCCAGGTGTTGAACCACCAGGGACATGCCCTGATGTTCTAGCCACGTCCAGAGGCGGAGAGCCTCTTGACAGAGGGTCCACGACCCCACCCAGCCCTGTTTGTTGCAGTACCACATGGCGGTGGTGTTGTCCGTGAACACCTGCACTACTCTTCCTTTGACAGAAGGAAGGAATGCTTTCAGTGCAAGACGGCTCGCTCGGAGCTCCGGCAGGTAGATGTGGAGCCCGGACTCCCCCGGAGACCAGAGGCCTCTGATCTCCGCCTCTCCCATGTGGCCGCCCCATCCCAGAAGTGACGCATCTGTCACCACTGTGAAGTCTGGTTGGGGAAGGGAGAGGGATCTGCCGCTGACCCAATCCTGGTTCGTTAGCCACCACTGCAATTGGTGTGCAGTGCCCTCCGAGATCTGGACGACATCGGAAAGATTCCCCTGATGCTGCGACCACTGGAACTTCAGGTCCCACTGCAGTGCCCGCATATGCCACCTGGCATAGTCCACAGCAGGAGGCCATGAGGCCCAGCAGCCTCAGGGTCATCCTCACCAAAACCCGGGATAGAGGCTGAAACATCGGTATCATAGCCCGAATATCCTGGACTCGCTGCTCGGGAGGATAGGCCCGAAACTGCGCTGTATCCAGAACTGCTCCGATGAAAAGGAGCTTCTGAGAGGGAATCAGGTGTGACTTAGGCACGTTGATAGTGAACCCCAGCGAGTGCAGGAGGTCTGCTGTAGTCTGAAGGTCGTCGAAATAGGGAAAGACTGGAACCCCTGATCTGCGCAGATGAGCTGAGACCACCGCCATCACTTTTGTGAACCCCCGAGAGGCGCTGGTAAGGCCAAAGGGGAGCATGGTAAACTGAAAATGCTCGTGGCCTACCGTGAACCGTAGGTAACGCCTGTGGGCCGACAGGACGGGGATGTGAAAATAAGCGTCCTGCAAGTCCAATGCTACCATCCAGTCTCCAGGGTCGAGGGCAGACAAGACCTGATCCAATGTCAACATTTTGAACTTCTCCTTCCGGAGAAAGTGGTTGACGTCCCTGAGATCCAAGATAGGACGCAGATCTTTGTCCTTCTTGGGCACCAGGAAGTAGTGGGAATAACAACCACAACCTACTTTTGGCACAGGAACTTGCTCGATGGCTCCCTTGGCCAAGAGAGCCGCAACTTCCTGACGGAGAAGGGCCAAGTGATCCTCCGACGTGCGATGGAGTGTTGGTGGCATGGAGGGAGGGGTAGTCTCGAAGGGGAGGGAGTAGCCTCTTCGGACTATCTGCAAAACCCCACTGTCCGACGTGATGTTGTGCCAGTGGGGGAGATGATGGCGAATCCTGCCACCCACTGGCAACTGGTGGCCCTGAAAGGTCGGACTAGCAAGGCTTGGAGGCCGATGTAGAGGGGGCACTGGTGATTGGCCTGCCCGCTGGCCCCCAGACCCACGGCACTGGGTCCACGTCCCCGGCCGCGCAGAGGTTGAGTAGCTTGCGCCAACCTGTGGCCCTGGGTGGAACGTGGTGGGGCACCCCTTCTGTAGCCATGAAAGGTGCGCACCGAAAGGCGGACTGAACGGGGCGAGAGGTGGCTCGAGCGCATTGTCCGCCTTGTCGCCAAACAGGCGACGGCCATCAAAGGGCATGTCCAAAAGGGTCGATTGGACATCCCCGGAAAAGCCAGTGGACCTCAGCCAGGCGTAGCGTCTCAAAGCTACTGACGTAGAAATCGTTCTACCTAGCGAGTCAGCAGTATCCAGCCCACATCGAATGGCAAACTTCGCTGCGTCTCTACCCTCTGCAACCGCATGGGTGAGTACTGTCCGGGCCTCCTCCGGGCACTGTGGCAGCACTTGCGCAACCGTGTCCCACACAGAGTGAGTGTAGCAGCCCAAGAGACATGCGATGTTCACCGACCGCAGTCCTAAGCTGGCAGAAGAAAACATCTTCTTCCCAAGATGATCCAGCTTCTTGGATTCCCTATCTGGGGGAGCAGTAGGGAACGCACCTTTGGAGGTTGAGGCTTGGACCACCAAGCTCTCAGGGGTAGGGTGTTGGGAGAGGAAAATGGGGTCGCCTGGGGCCGGGCGGTGGCGTCGGGCAATCATCCTATCCACATGAGCCCCTATGCTGGGTTTGGACCAAGTGCCCAGAAGGATGTCAGTGAGGGCCTCATTTAACGGCAGCAGGGGCTCCGAGGAGGCCGCTGCCGGCTCAAGCACCTCAGTCAGGAGGTTAGTCCTGACTGCCACCGTAGGAAGCTCGAGGCCCAAGGCCTCAGCCGCCCTACGCAACACCACAGCGTAGGTGGTTCCCTCCTCCGTGGCCACGGTAGGGGGAGAAAGCATACCAAGGTCTGGGGAGGTATCCAGACCACTGGCATCACCCAACTCCTCTCTCCAGTCCGGCTCTTCTAGATGGACTGACAGAGGGTCCACAGACCCCTCCCAGTCCTCCTCACCCTCCACTGGCTGCCACTCAGGGGGAAAAGGAATGCCAGGATATAACAGTGGTACAAAATTACCGGTCGGCACTGGTACCGGCGTCGGTCCAGCTCTATGTTCAGATCGAGGGAGAGGCTGGGGTCGACGCCGGCCGGGGACACAACCGGAGTCGGAGGCGGCGGTGTCGTCAGTGGAATCGGCGCCGGGGGAGGTGTTGTGAGGTCAACCGGCGCCGATCCGGATCCAGGCCTGGATCCCTGGGGGCCCTGCAGCGTTGGGGCCGGAGCTGCCGGTATCGAAGGCCTAGAGCCCCCAGCTGAGTCCGCGGGGCCCGAAGGCGGAGTCGGGCTGCCCAAAAATGGAGTGGAGGGCTTCGTAAAAGGCACGAAGCTGGGCAGGGGATGCTCCGGCTCCCGGGAAGTGAGGGAAGCTCAAAGCCGTCCCAGCAGGCTCCGCGAGCGGAGCCGAAGGACAACGACCTTCCGCACCCCGCGTCGCGTCGGCCGACGGACGGGGAGAAGGCGAAGAGCGACGGTGCTTCTTCGCCTTCTTTTTGTGCTTCGACTTACCCGAAGACTTCGATGAGGAGTGATGGTGGTGACTCCGCGACCGGTCCCACGACCTCCCTCTTGACCGGGACCTCGAGCAGCATGGAGCTGACTGCCGGGCCTCCAGAAGCTCTCGGGACCGCTCCCACAAAGACTTCGAGTTCATGGCCAGACAGTCGGAGCACAACTTCGGGTCGTGGTCGCGCTCCAGGCACCAAACGCCCACGAGGTGCGGATCCATGACTGACATCAGCTTGGGCAAGAGTCACAAGGCTTGAAGCCGGTCCGCCGATGTGACATCCCTGCGTGCACCAGGAGTCGAACGACTCGAAAAAGATGTCGACAAAAAGTCGAAAAACACTACTCAAAAAATGACTAAGGGTACCGCTCTCTCCGGATCTGCGCTGGCTGGCGCGGAAAAAGAAAGAACTGACGTCAGCGCGCAGGGGTGGCGTCTAAGTATTAGATACCACGACGTCATTCCAGCGATTACGACGCCAACGATGAACGCGGAGTCGACCAACGCCACCTACCGACGCGCAGGGGCTGCTGAAGAAAAATTCTCCAGATCCAGTCTGACGCCTGGGGGTAATTCTAAGGTAAGGAATCTATAACTAATAGTCTCTTTCAGATAGTACTGTTCTCGCTATATACTCATTGGGTACATATGTGTACGGTACAATTGTATACATTGTATTCTTATCTCCAATTCTAGTTGCAAATTTAACATACTCAGTCCTACCAAACTTGGCTGAATGATTTTTTCAATGGTAATGGAGGCACCCAGTAAGAATCTAGGTTTAGATATAAACACTACATTTAGAATAAACCTTTGCTTCTGTAGCCAGGAAAGCATTGTAAACACCAGCTGGCGAAATGTTCAACCAACTGGAAGCCTGAGATAAGGAAGATAGAGTGTATAGTCCGCTAGGACCACTAAGGTTATATGATAGCCAAGGTAAAGTCTTTTACTGAAATATTGTCAATGAGAGAGCTAAGGCTGCCAAAAGGTCATAATCTATAACAACATTCTTGGGAGTGGTGTTGGAGGCTATAGGCAGTGATTAGAGCTTTCACTGAGGGGGAAAATGCATAATTGTAATTAAAAATTAAGGTACTTTAATTTTCCATCATTGAAACCAGATCACCACTGGTGGGCCAATTGCTATAGGACTATTGGTAGTCAGCCAGGAGTGCAGGGTCTAGCATTTACTCTCCTGCCTTGTTTGACAAACAAATTAAATCAGTGGATTCCAACTCAAGTAAATGAATATTATTGAAGGTATGTTCACTTACCTACCCTGTCATCGATCAACCTTCATATATAACAAATGAATAGGAGATGCACAGTGGACGGTGTGGGCGATCTTATTTGCCTATTGGTTTGTATCATATTCGTAGATGGGGTTCTGACAATCTTTTACCCAAGTGCCAACCCATCAGGTCCTACCCTGTGTGTGTTATTGGTGTGTGGAATCCAACATAATAGCCCCTTTCTCACAGACTGTGCACGGGTGAGTAGATGGTTTTGCCCATGGAGTGCTCAGAGAGCATGTTGGGTTTTTCGATCACAAAACCTGTGATTGTGTAAGACCTCTAATGAGCAAACTGCACACTTAGGTCTGGAGCTCCAGCCACAGTTATGCAGAGCTGGTTTAAGGAATGGAAATAGTCTGGTATAAATTAGCAGATTACTAAAAAAACAATTGTAATCTGTCAGAACTCAAAGTAGTTTATTATATTAATTCTATCCAGGTATGACACATTCAATAGTACATACATAGTTAGCATAAGTATTAGCAGCTAAGAGTCTAACAGGAGAAATTAATAGAGATGGGTATGGTGGAAGCATTTAGAGGGTTGTGGGCTATAGGACCCATTTTAGGCTTGTGTTTTAGAAAATATTTGGGAGGTGAGTAATGCAGACATGCCAAGATTGAATGAGGAGAACCACCAAGAACACCAAAGAGAAAAATTAAGACAAGTAGAGTAATAAACACAAGAGAACATAGTTTCCTGATGCTTTCTCTGATTCTCTTTAATGATAGGTGCAGACTTAACAGTAAAAAAAAGTTACACGATAACTGCAAGAACACAAAGGTGAGGATGAAGCCAACTAATTGATAAAAGACAAACTAAATAAAAGAGAAAGACAGGAAAGCGCCAATCAACAAAATATCATAAAAAAACTCGAAATGAAATGTAAGACATTTAAAGTATTAAGCCAAAATAATGAACATAACGTTTAAGAAAACACAAAACAGAGATTAGATTGAACTAAGGAAAAAATTAAAATGTAAACTAATGTGAATTCTCAATGGAAAACAAGATTATACAAAAGATATAAATAAGATAAAGTAAAAATATAGCAAATGGAAACCAAAAAGCCAATTGCATAAGTGTAATTAGCAGAATGCTACAGAGAAAAAAAGTACACTAGAACAAAAAAAGAAAGTATTAATTAAAAAGAAAAAAAAAGGGAAAAACAAAGAGAGTAAGAAAGTCACATCAGTGTAGCAAGAACACAGAAACATAAGGAAACACACAAGTCGAGTCTTAAAACAAGTAAAAAGAACATGGATGGATGATACACTGGCAAGCAAATGAGCAAACCAAGCATGAAAACTTTACTTAACTGTTACCACCAGTTTACATCATGGGTATCTTCATTAAGTTCTTCAACATCAGACTAACCATTAAAGAGAAAAACAAATCTGACCAGCCATAAACAAATCCCTGTGTAGCGGGAACATCCTCTATGTTTCATTTTTTTAACACAATCAGTACACTAACTTAAAAATTCAATGGGTAATCAACGTGGGTAAAAGACCTATCGAGAGCTGCATTTCTACTCCAATTCTTTTCAATTTAAGAGAAAAAAAAGTTTCCACAGACGTACCTCATTTGAAGGAAAAACTACTTGTTACTCTAGGACAGGCAAAAACTACCAAAAAACCCAGTATGATCAGAGACAGTTGAGCCATCAGTGTATGTTGAGGATCTGGTAAAGGAAGTAGGAATACCTCAGACACTTGCTGCTGATAGCTGTGACTGAGAGGAAGGTGGTTTGTTACAGCCAAGTGACTTTCTTCTCCATCCTACGATCTTCATTATTATTCATGAAAGTTAGAAAATAATATTTAGCTCATTCCTTCCTAAAAGGTTGGACAGTTGTAAGGAATTCATGAAAAAACATCTAGAAAGTGACAACACCTGTAAAACAAATGTCTGTCCTACTCACACTTTCAGGAATCTTGACATAAGACCAAGAATGCTTGGATTTGTATACATCGGCTCACAGATGTTCTAATTTATACATCGATCAGCATCACTTTCAGTAACCACAGAATTTATAACAAAAGCTGTAGTCTCAATAACCATCAGGGTTACTTTCTCCTGAGGCTTGAGCCGGGAGAAAACTCTGCACATTGCGTTTTTTGCACCAGACCTGATTTACTGCACCTTATGGTTAAACTCTTTTAAACTTTTTAATATACCACTTTGTTGTTCCTTCAATTTGTTCCTTGAATTTGTGCTGCTAACTTTATTTTAAAAACGAACAAACGCCGGGGGACCGCACTAGTCATTGCGGGACCGCCATTTTGGGGGTATTGCTGTCAGCGGACTAGTCTTTTTCCCTGACACTATAATTAGACAGGCTGGCGCGAGCGCGCAGCGTTACTTTCTCCTGAGGCTTGAGCCGGGAGACAACTCTGCACTTTGCGTTTTTTGCACCACTGACCTGATTTACTGCACCTTATGGTTAAACTCTTTTAAACTTTTTAATATACCACTTTGTTGTTCCTTGAATTTGTGCTGCTAACTTTATTTAAAAAACAAACAAACGCTGGGGGACCGCACTAGGCATTGCGGGACCGCCATTTTTGGGGTATTGCTCTCAGCGGACTAGTCTTTTTTCCTGACACTATAATTAGACAGGCTGGCGCAAGCGCGCAGCGGGCGCGTGCAGCGAGCGCGCCAAAGGCAAGCCCTTCTGCGCCCATCCGCGCTCAGCGCCAGCACCCCTGCCCATTTTATACCAGGTAAGCCCACCATTTTAAAGTATTCCAGAACACTCCTTCTAGGGCTGAACACAACTAGTAAGGGCACTGGTTGTTTGTGTCTCACATTCAATACGAGGCCTTCATCACTTTTAGTTTCCTGTCCCAACTGCAA
This sequence comes from Calotriton arnoldi, assembly GCA_963921515.1. NCBI lineage: Eukaryota > Metazoa > Chordata > Amphibia > Caudata > Salamandridae > Calotriton > Calotriton arnoldi. The sequence continues at coordinate 909,412 of CAWUFW010000663.1, forward strand.
CATTACCTTGCCTAATCTCCTTTACCAGACCATCAAGTCTATTAAAAACAAAATGACAATAACAGTTGAGCATGAAATTCCAGTGCTAAAATGCATACTGCTCAATGCCAGATCCTTGGTGAAGCACAGTATTGAGTGTGCGACACTAATAGAGGGAGGGGATACGAAGATGGAATTCATTACAGAAGCATGGACAGACGAAGCCTCAGGCCCAGATCTAGTCAAAGCCACTACACCTGGGTTTTTATGCCACACTCTAAATATGCCAACCAGGAAAGGGGGGGGGGGGTATTAGCAGTAATTTACCATAATTCGATTAAGGCAGTCTTTCACTCAGTCTCCAATTCAGCCTGTGAGGCACTGTCTTTTAACCTTAGCCTATCCCATCATCACACCTTTAAAGGCATCCTATTATATAGACCGCCGGGGCCTAGGAGCCCCTTTATATCGTCCATTGGAAACTTGTTGGAAGAGGGGCTCTGCACTGACTCCTATACTATTATGGGAGATTTTAACTACTATCTGGAGGCACTTACGGAACCAGAAACAGCTACCCTCATTGATTTGATGAATAGCGTCGACCTCAGACAGCACGTAACAGGCCCTACACATGTGGCAGGGCACACTCTGGATGGTATCTTCTCGAACCACCCACACCTCTCGTTCACTGGTTTGTTGCCTCTCGTTAGGACAGACCATGTAGCGGTACAATTTGAGCTGGCCCTTCTAGACCATCGTGCTGTTGGAGAGCGCCCTAAGAGGCAGATGGAAATTAGAGCCTGGAACAAAATTGAGGGCACAGTCTTAGAAGAAATGCTTACCACAACAGCTGGCAGAATGCCATCAGGAGTGGAGGAGGCTACCACCCAATTCACCAACTGGGTGGAGTTGGCCTGTAATAAACTAGCCCCAGTAAAAATTCTGTTTCCTAAAAGATCACTACCCTCCGCCCCTTGGTACACGGAGGAACTTAGGAATTCAAAAACGTATATGCAAACGTCTTGAGCGGAACTGGAGGAAAGATTACAAAGAAACTGAGAAAAATATATACAAACACAGCCTCTTGATTTATAAACAACTCCTATTTCATGCAAAGCAAAAGTTCTTTGCCAATCGAATTAATTTAGCAAAAAATTCTGCTAACGAGCTTTTTAAAACAGTATCCGGCTTGGCGTCCCCGTGCCCAGCTAAAATTCAGACGAGCCAGGAATTATGCGAAGATATCGCCAGGTTCTTTCTGAATAAAGTGGAGGTCATCTTCTCGGCGTTTAACTGCCCAAGCGCAGTAGGGACGGTCATCTTAACGGAGGGACATAAGCCAGTAATTGGTCTCCTCCCTACCTTTGACAAGTTCGCGCCGATATCCACAACTGATACTCAAAGGCTCCTCATGTCAGCAAGATCAGGCTCTCCCTACGATCCCTGTCCAGTCTCTGTGATCAAACTTGACCCGGGACCTGTTGCCCTTTCACTTACCTCCCTTTTTAACGCAATGTTTGAAACAGGGCTCTTCCCTAAACTCTGGAAGGTTGCCTCGAAACTGCCACTAATAAAGAAGCCCAGCTTGGATCCTAAGGATCCCAACAATTTTCGCCCAATTTCACGTCTTCCGCTCCCAGCAAAACTGGTTGAGAAAACAATGAATGTGCAACGCAGTGACTTTCTACGCGAAACTCAAGCTCTGGATCCCACTCAATATGGTTTCAGAGAAGGACACAGTACAGAGTCCGCTCTCATTAAAGCCACCGAAGAGATTAGGGAAGCCGTGGATCGGGGAGGTAAAGCCGCCCTAATTATGCTGGATCTGTCCGCGGCCTTTGATACGGTCCATCATGATTTGTTGATGGATCGTTTGAAGGCATGCGGGGTCCAGGATAAAGCGTGGGAGCTTTTGAAGTCCTTTCTAACCGACAGATTACAAATTGTGTCTCTGGGCGAATACTATTCCAAACCTTTTTCCCTGCCTTGCGGAGTTCCGCAGGGGTCGTCTCTGAGCCCTACACTTTTTAATGTGTATGTCTCGTCTTTGGCCCCCCTGATCAGCTCCTTTGGCTTTGGCCTTACCTCGTATGCAGATGACACACAAATTGTGGTGTCTCTGCTGCCATGACAGGAATTGGGAATAGACAAACGGTTCCGAGATTGTATGGAAGCAGTCGGGAGATGGATGTCGCAAAACTGCCTGAAGCTCAATTCAGGCAAAACTGAGGTCATCCTATTTGGAAACGATGCCAACTTTTGGACCCCAAATTGGTGGTCGGACACTATGGGCACTCTTCCTACTCCCACCAGGAAAATTAAAAACTTAGGAGTTATAGTGGACGATAGGCTCAACTTTGGCGACCAAGTTAATGCAGTGGCATCGGCCACCTCGCACACTCTCAGAACGATAAAGAAAATACTGCCTTTCCTGCCGCCAGATAGCCGGCAAACAGTGGTTACAGCACTTATCCTGTCAAGGCTGGACTACTGTAACAGTCTCTACCTGAACATTCAAGATCGTTTTCTGAATAAACTCTAAATGTTGCAAAATGCGTCCGCCAGACTGCTTACCGGCACTTCCAAATTTGCATCAATTTCCAGGGAAATCAAAAGACTACACTGGTTACCTGTTAGGAATCGGGTGCGCTTTAAATCCCTCTGCACCGTGTACAAGGTCCTACAAGGAACAGGACCCAACCATCTGAAGCGACAGTTTCAATGGTATATACCCAAAAGAACTCTTCGCTCGCTTGGAGCCAAATTGGTGACAGTACCACCCACAAAAAAAGCAACGTGGGGTGGGAGAAGCTTTGTTGCCTGCGCTGCAAAGGCCTGGAACGACCTTCCTTTCCATCTGAGGAACGCCACCGACCTCTTGGCATTCAGGAAGGGATAAAAAACCTTGCTCTTTGACATGTAAACTGGTCCACAACGTTCATTGCTCAAAGGACAGTAGCTAGCGCCAGGACACCCTTGGGTAACCGCTGCGTTTTAGAAATGTCTATAACACAACATTATACCTCTAGTTGGGAGACGTCATACAGAGGCAACGTTGCCAACGCAAAATAACAATTGGGGCATATCAGTAGTTAATGGGGATTTTTAAGTCACTAGAGAAGATTCACTGTTCTTTCAATTACTGAAAGACTGAGAAACCGCATAATCTTTGTCCCCTAAAACTAAAGTTTAGTCTAGAAATAAGGAATGAATAAAAAGCCTACACCACCTTGCAGTAAATAAGCACTGACAGCTTTAGCTAAAGACACAGCTTCGGTGTAAGCACATGCTGGTGATACAAGATAATTCAAACTTGGGCAACATTGTCAGAAGAAAGGAACCTTAGTGGAGCACAGAAACAACACTGTTACAGACCTTTCCTTATTATCTATTCATTAATTAATCAAATATTTGGTTCTTCAATCTTTTACTAAAGATAACAGCAGAGAGAAAATAATGCCCTTTTATGACAGCTGAATTGCGGAAAAATGAGAAACAAGTCCCATTAAGGGAACAAAATAGGAGAACGAAAACAATCCTATTACTATTCAGTGAAGTCTGCACTAAGGGAAGCTACTGTCCAATTTTTATAGACCAACTAATTTTGAATGAGTACTTGAAGCGATAAACTGTAAGCAGTCTCCCACACAGGAACGACTTCAGAGGAGCACAAACACTTAAAAGCCAGAGTTTGATGAGGCTTTGGAGTTTGCCAGAGGTGAATGCAACCAATGTAGAACATTAACTAGGAACTATGTTGCTTGGACGGTGAGGAAAAAGCAAATTGTATTGCCAGCTCATTTAAAGCTACTACACGACCCGATCAAACTGCCAACACATTGGAAGGCGTAAAATTTCTAGCCCTTTACAAATATTATAATGCAAAGCATAATAGGATCTAGGGGCACCCGACAATGGACCACTCGCTTGGGAATGACATACAAATTCACATTACCTTTAACTGTAAAGGAAGTGTACTGAACAAAAAGCAGAGCACTCACCTAGAGGGTAGCTAAGGAAAGAGATAATGGAAGAATTCCATTCCATTCACCCTCTCTTCTGAGTAGACAAGGATGCATAGAACTCTTGTTATTTGAGCTGTTCACTCACTTCCTCCAAACAAGATTTAGCAAATCCTTTGCGATTAAGAGAAAGTTCAAGTTTTCTTGAATATCCCAGCCATCTTGAAGCAAAGTGCTCCACACAGATAGAGGCAACTGCTTAAAATGAAGAGTAAAAGTACAGACATATTCTCAGGTATCTATATGAATAGCCTTGACTGCTGATCAGCTGTATAGGAGGCAAGACAGTTTGGAACCCAGAGGAAAAAAATGTGTTGGAGTGCAGCTTTCCTGTACACTTATGTGCAGCCATACGCCTTTCTGGACTGACTAAGCAATAAGATTTTCATTAAGAAAAATATACATGAAAAAGGTGAATATATCTAAAGCAGCAAGCCACAAATGACAGAAAATTATGACAATATAAAAAAAAAATACAAAGAAAACACTTCTTTGCAGGGCAAAATGGGGGTGCTCCCTTGGAACCGACTTTAGCAGTTACCATCTCAGGTAGTGGGATGAGATGTTTTTTCATATGATAACAGGACCTGATGACTACTTGTTATGCTCTAACTCTCAGCAGCCTTCCACACCACAGACCATTTGCTGCTCTTAGAACAGCTACAATGGTATTAAGAGTTGTCAAATATTTTCTGTGGCGGGTTATCTTTATTCTTGAGTAGTACACAGAAGAAAAAGTTACAAATCTTCGTTAACTACCTTTCTATCTATCTACCTGCAGCTTGCTCACCTGTTGAATTTCTAGAGGCACCAGACTGGATCACGAAACCATTCATAATTCTCTTGTGCCGGTAGGAGGCGCTCGCTTCATCTCTGCAATGAAGTTACACCAGTGTGAAGTTAGCTGAGCCATATAGCACCCAACCTGGCACACCAGTGTCAGCTCCCCATCCACTTTTTTCCTTAGAGGCAGAGATAAGAAAGCAACGGATTAAGTATGTGGCAGCACAGTGCAACAACTAAATTGGAACCTTTTTAGTATTAATGTTCTATGACCATCCTCCTGAACAGAGAGGTGGGCAGAATTGGTGAGGAATGTACAGGCAAATCGGGTATCCAACAAAAAGATAGTTACCGAAATTAATTAACTTTTTCTTCTGAGGGATACTTCTACCTGCAGATTCCTCACCTCTTGAATAGATTTCAAAGCAGTACCTACGCCCAAGTGGAGGGTCTGAAGAAGTGTTCCGACAAAAAATTTTGTAGCCCGAATATGTGAAATGGCAATACCTTTCCACCTCTGTATCCAAGCAAAAAGGTTAGAGAAAGTGTGAAGGGAAGTCCGTGTAGATGCACGACAAATTCCAGCCACAGAAACGCCACTGGCAAGCAATTAAATTGAGGACTTCCCAGGCAGTTCAAATCAAATAATCTTTATTCGGTTTCACATATCAAAACCATAAAAGAACACAATAAATATAAAATACAGTGATTAGTCTAGTAAAAATAAAACAATCCACACAGGGATCAACCGGCGAATAAAATAACTCGTACCAATAGGGATGCAGGAAAACCACTGGCTTCAATTTCCTACATGCTGTGCCAAAAAAAACAAATCACCGGGGGTCTTTACAGTGATGACAATTAGAGAGAACAGGCCAGTTAGTCACAAATGGATCTAAGTCTGATAGCGGATTTTAAAAATTCAAGTACATAAAACACAGTACTACCTGTCAACATCTGTAGGTAGATAAAAGCTGGGCATACTTGCCTAAAATAAGCCTTTTACAGAATTGGAATTATAAAAGACTTTCTAGGAGTTTCATAAAAGCTACAAAACATCATAAAGTGGGTCATGTCCTGTGGAAATTGACCATCGCAGCCACAGGACAACAAAGTTTGGCCCTTGGTACAGCCCCTAGGATGTGCAAGAAGGAGATGGAAAAGGTCAAACCGAAACCTTGTGAGCAAAAATCTGTCATGCGAGTTTCTGAATCCCAGTAGGTAAGGCTCCGCCGTCTTGGTGGTTTTTAACATGATACAACGGCGTACACTGGGCTTTAAGAGCTCCCTCTCTTCCCTTGCCATAATCCTCTGCTCCATGAAACTCGCCTTTATGAGGTATCCCAGGCAGTTCCTTTTTGGCAAGGGAAAAGCAAATTTTTATACACAGTATGATATAGTGAGATAAAATCCTCTTTTCGAATGCCTTGCTCTTTTTGCTGCTGCTGCATACCCCATAAACAACTGTTTGCCGGGTCAGATCTCCTTGGAGTGGTCAATATCATAACTCACCATTCTAAGGGCTCCATCAGGTGTAATCACTCCTACTCCTTGGTGGGGTGAGGTAAAGCATAAAATCTATGAAGGGTAATGCATTGCCCCAAGTGAAAAGGAGTCACTGCCTTTGGAATGAAATCCGCTTTTGTCCTAAAGACTAGTTTGTCTAGGTAGAAGCAAACAGTGCCTGCAGCTCACTAAAGCACCTTTTGGAGGTAATGACCAAATAGAAAAAAAAGGAAAATCAGTAAACGTAAATGGTAACTATGAAGGGACAAGGGAACATCCATCAAAAAAGTCAAAACAAGATTCAATTGCCAGTGGGCCATTATAAAAGGTGTAGTAGTAAACGTGTCTGTCCTTTTAAGAACCTGATAACGATTTAGGATTGGAAGAGCGGTGGCTGATCTGGAGGGCAAAGGAAATGCAGACAGGTAGCAATGTATCCTCTGACAGTGCCCACTGAACAACCCAGCTGGGGTAGCGACTGAGCAGAAAGGAGTACTTTGGACAGATTTTCGAAGTGTCTGCAGTCCGACCCGCACCCCATGTCATAAATTTGTTCCACCTTCCAAAGTAGACAAATTTTGTTATGGGGCGATGACCTGACGAACAAGTTACTTACCTTCGGTAACATTATATCTGTAAGAAACATTAGTAGTGATAGATTCCTTACCTTAGAATATCCCCAGGCGTCAGACTGGATCCGGAAAGTTTTCATCAGCAGTACCCCTGCGCGTCGGTAGGTGGCGTCGTGCGGCTCTGCGTCCGTCGTTGGCGTCGTGGTCGCCGAGATGACGTCGCGGGCGCTACTTAGACGCCGCCCATGCGCGCTGACGTCAGTTCTGTACACGACTTTCCGCGCCAGGAACGCAGAGCCATGCAAGATACTGACCACTGGTGCATTGAAACTAGGGCCCTGAAAGGGATGACCTTAACCCCAGAAATCAGTTCGCAGAGCGGGAGGATGGGTGGGGCGGTAAGGAATCTATCACTACTAATGTTTCTTACAGATATATCGTTACCGAAGGTAAGTAACTTGTTCATCTGAAAGAAACACAGTGATAGATTCCTTACCTTAGAATAGATACCCCAGCAATACCAACCCCGGTGGTGGGTCTGCGAACTAAGATCACACCAGAAAGTCACGGAGAACAGAACGGCCAAAGAAGCCGTCTCTCCGGACTTGGCTGTCCAGGCAATAATGCTTGGTAAACGTGTGCAGCGAGGCCCACGTGGCTGCCTGACAGATGTCTGGCAGGGGACACCACGTCCCAATGCAGTAGTGGCTGCAGTAGCTCTGGTGGAATGAGCACGCAGCCCCACCGGAGGTTCTTTTTTAGCCAAAGAGTAACATGCTTTGATACACAAGACAACCCAGCGGGAGATAGTTCTCTTGTGTACCGCCCGACCTTTCTTGGTGCCAACGTAGCCAACAAAGAGCTGGTCATCCACCCGGAACTGCTGTGTGCGGTTGAGATAAAATGAGAGCGCACGTTTTGGGTCCAGACGGTGGAGCCTCTTTTCCTCTCTGGAAGGATGCGGAGGCGGAAAGAAGGTGGGCAAGGTAATAGTCTGCCCAATGTGAAAGGCCGTAACCACTTTTGGCAAAAGGAAGGACGGGGCCTGAGCACCACTTTGTCCGGATGGACTGAAAGGAAAGGAGGCTTACAAAAAGAGCCTGGAGCTCACTCACCCGCCTAGCGGAGGTGATGGCTACCAGGAAGGCAGTCTTCAATGTCAAGAGACGAAGAGGACAGTTGTGAAGAGGCTCAAAGGGAGCGCACATCAAGTATGTAAGAACCAGATTCAAGTCCCACTGAGGCATCACGAAAGGAATAGGAGGAAAAAGGTGTGTAATGCCTTTGAGAAATCTATTTACAACAGGGGACTTAAAAGAGAGGGCTGATCAGGTAGCCTGAGAAAGGCTGAAATTGCAGAAAGGTAGCCCTTGATAGTGCCCAGAGCAGAGCCCCGCCGGGCCAAAGAGAGAAGGAACAGTAGGACCTCAGAAAGAGGGGCAGAAAGGGGATCCACAGCCTTTGCTGTGCACCATGCCACAAACTTGTTCCACCTGCAGGCGTATACCACTTTAGTAGAGGGATGCATGGCTGCCAGAATGACATCACAAACTTCAGGAGGCAAGTCGAAAGGAATCAACTGCTGCCGCTCAATCTCCACGCAAAGAGGTGGAGGCTGGACAGGTTCGGGTGGAGGACCGTCCCCTGCTGCTGCGACAGAAGATCCTCCCGAAGAGGCAGTCTGATTGGGGGATCTATGCTCATACTGAGTAGCTCGGGATACCATACTCTTCGAGCCCAGTCCGGGGCCACAAGGATGACTTGGGCCCGGTCGCGCCTGATCTTCTTCAGCACTCTGGGCAGAAGTGGTATAGGCGGAAAGGCGTACAACAGACCGCATCTCCACTCGCGACGAAAAGCGTCGGCGAGCGAGTGCCGCCTTGGAAATTCCAACGCGCAGAACTGATGACATTGCGCGTTCTCTTCGGTGGCGAATAGATCTAACCAAGGCTCTCCCCACTGTTGAAAGAGACCTTGCACCACCTCCGAGTGAAGACGCCATTCGTGATCGAGCATGCACCTGCGGCTGAGATCGTCCGCCCTGGCGTTCAGAGAACCTGCCAGGTGTTGAACCACCAGGGATATGCCCTGATGTTCCAGCCATGTCCAGAGACGCAGAGCCTCCTGACAGAGGATCCACGACCCCACCCCGCCTTGTTTGTTGCAGTACCACATGGCGGCGGTGTTGTCTGTGAACACCTGCACTACTCTCCCCTTGACAGGGGGAAGGAATGCCTTCAGTGCAAGTCGGATCGCCCGAAGCTCCAGAACATTGATATGGAGCCTGGACTCCGCTGGAGACCAGAGGCCTTTGATCTCCGCCTCTCCCATGTGGCCGCCCCCATCCCAGGAGGGACGCGTCCGTCACCACTGTGTACTCCGGTTGGAGAAGGGAGAGGGATCTGCCGCTGACCCAATGTTGGTTCGTGAGCCACCACTGCAAGAGACGTGCAGTGCCCTCCGAGATCTGGACGTAGTCGGACAGGTTTTCCTGATGCTGCGCCCACTGGAACTTCAGGTCCCACTGCAGAGCCCGCATATGCCACCTGGCATGATTGATCAGCAGGATGCAGGAGGCCATGAGGCCTAGCAGCCTCAGGGTCATCCTGACGGAAACCCAGGATAAGGGCTGAAATATTGGAATCATAGCCCGAATATCCCGGACTCGCTGTTCGGGAGGATAAACCCGAAACTGCGCCGCGTCCAGAACCGCTCCGATGAAGAGGAGCTTCTGAGAGGGGATCAGGTGTGACTTCGGCACGTTGATGGAGAACCCCAGCAAATGCAGGAGGTCGGCCATAGTCTGGAGGTGGGAGACGACTGTCTGGGGCGAGTCCGCCTTCAACAACCAATCGTCGAGTTAGGAGAAGACTGAAACCCCTGATCTGCGCAGAGGAGCTGCGACCACCGACCATCACTTTCGTGAACACCGAGGGGCGCTGGTAAGGCCAAAAGGGAGCACGGTGAACTGAAAATGCTCGTGGCCTACAGTGAACCGGAGGTAACGCCGGTGGGCCGGCAGGATGGGAATGTGAAAGTAAGCATCCTGCAAGTCCAACGCTACCAGCCAGTCTTGTGGGTCTAGAGCAGACAAGATCTGAGCAAGTGTGAGCATCTTGAACTTCTCCTCTCCGAAGAGATAGACGTCCCGAAGGTCCTAGATAGGACGCAGGCCCTTGCCCTTCTTTGGAATCAGAAAGTAGTGGGAATAACAACCACGACCTACTTCTGGCATCGGAACGCGCTCTATGGCCCCCTTGGCCAAGAGGGCCGCAACTTCCTGCTGGAGAAGTGCCAAGTGATCCCCTGATACGCGGTGGTACTGAGGTGGCATGGCTGGAGGGGTAGTCTCGAAGGGGAGGGAGTAGCCTCTTCGGACTATCTGCAAAACCCACCTGTCCGACGTGATGGTGCGCCAGTGGCGGGAGGTGATGGCGAAGCCTGCCACCCACTGGCGTTTGATGGGCCTGAAAGGTCGGACTAGGAAGGTTTGGAGGCAGTGGTGGTGGACTGACCCGGCCGCTGGCCCCCTGAACCGCCGCGGCGGTTCCCACGTCCGCGCGTGGATTGTTGCGCTGGCCTGTGGCTCTGTTGCGAACGTGGTGGGTTGCCCCTTCCGCGAGCACGAAAGGAGCGAAAGGCAGAAGGCGGAGGAGGGCGCGTGGCCGAAAGGCCCAAGGACTTGGCCGTAGCCTGTGAGTCCTTGAAGCGCTCCAAAGCACTGTCTGCCTTATTGCCAAAGAGGCGAATGCCATCGAAGGGCATGTCCATCAATGTGTTCTGGACATCCCCCGAAAAGCCAGTTGTCTTCAGCCAGGCGTGGCGGCGGAGCGCCACTGTCGTGGAAATCGCCCTGCCTAGCGAGTCGCCGGTGTCAAGGCCACAACGGATTGTGAACTTGGCTGCATCTCTCCCCTCAGCAACAGCCTGAGAGAGTGCCGTCCGTGCCTCCTCCGGACAGCTACGCAGCACCTGCGCTACCGTATCCCACAAGGAGTGCGAATAACAGCCCAAGAGGCATGCGGTGTTCACAGCCCGCAGCCCTAGGCTGGCGGAAGAAAAAATCTTCTTCCCGTACTGTTCCAGCCTCTTGGATTGCCTATCCGGGGGTGCGGAAGGGAATGCGCTTGGAGAAGCAGAGGCTTGGACAACCAAGCTCTCAGGGGTGGGGTGTTGGAAGAGGAAAAGGGGGTCGCCCGGGGCCGGGCGATGGCGTCGGGCCACGTTCCTGTCCACAGGAGCCCCTGTGCTGGGCCTGGACCAGGTGCCCAGAAGAACGTCAGACAGTGCTTCATTAAAGGGCAGCAGTGGCTCCGCAGAGGAAACTGCTGGCTGAAGCACTTCTGTCAGGAGGTTAGTCCTGACGGCCACAGTAGGTAGCTGCAGGCGGAGTGCCCCAGCAGCCCTACGCAACACCACAGAAAAACTAGCGCCCTCCTCCGTAGCCACGGTAAGAGGAGACATCATGCCAAGGTCTGGAGAGGTGTCCAGACCACTGGCGTCCCCCAGCTCCTCAGCCCAGTCCGGGTTATACTCACATTGAGCTGTGAGAGGGTCCTCAGGCCCCTCCCAGTCCTCCCCTTCCTCCTCCTGCTGTTGAAAAGGAGGAGGATGGATATAGGGAAACAGATTCCCAAACGGCGTCGGAATCGGCGTCGGTCGACACCGTTCCGGCACCGTATCCACGTCGGGGCTGAAACCGGGGTCGACGTCGTCTGGCGTGCCGGGCAACGTCCAACGTGGTGCCGGTGGGGTCGACGTCGGTGGAGGTGTTACGAGGTCAACCGGCGTCGACCGGGATCCACAATGGAATCCATGGGAGTCCTGCGGTGCCGAGGCCGGAGCTGACGGCGACGCCGGGGCCGGAGCCACCGGCGTCAAAGGGCGAGTACTCCCAGTCGGGCCCGCGGGGCCCGAAGGCACACCGGAGGGGCCCGACGGCCCAAAGAGGCGAGCCATAGCCGAAAGGAATTCCTGTACCTGGGCCGGAGTCGCCGATGAACCCGGGAAGGGCGGGTAGGTCACCGACGACTGCGTAGGCTCCGCCGGAGCCGCGGGGGTGGCACCACCCGCTCCCTCTGCTGCGTCGCACGACCAGCGAGGGGAAGTCGAAGAACGAGGACGTTTCTTCGACTTCTTTTTGTGCTTCGCCTTACCTGACCCAGAGTGCGAAGACTTGGATTCGGACGACTTCCGATGAGGACGGCTCCGCGACCGGTCCCTCGACCTCCCTCTGGACCGGGACTTCTCACGGCGCGGAGCCGACTGCCGGGCTTTCAGCAACTTTCGGGACTTCTCCCGCAAAGTCTTCGCCGCCATGGACCGGCAGTCGGGGCACGACTTGGGGTCGTGGTCGCGCCCCAGGCAGAAGAGACACTCGCGGTGCGGATCTGTCACCGACATCATGCGATGACAGTCCTCGCAGGATTTAAACCCGGGCATCCCTGCTGCACCAAGAGTCGATCGACTCAAAAAGCTGAGACAAAAATCTCAAAAAAGTCAGTCAAAAATTGACTGGGGTACCGCTCTCTCCAGATCTGCGCTTGCTGGCGCGGAAAAAGAAAGAACTGACGTCAGCGCGCGTGGGCGGCGTCTAAGTAGCGCCCGCGACAACAACGCCAACGACGGACGCGGAGCCGCCCGACGCCACCTACCGATGCGCAGGGGTACTGCTGACTAAAACTTTCCGGATCCAGTCTGACGCCTGTGGATATTCTAAGGTAAGGAATCTATCACTATGTGTTTCTTTCAGATAATATAATGTTAACCACCTCCAGTGGCAGCTGGAAGGAGCTCTGGTATCCCCACTCAATCACCAGGCACGAAGATGGAGGCTCTGGAGGTTGACTTGCAGCATCTGCCATCCAACTGAGAGGAGGAGGTCTGCCTGAGATAAAGATGGAGCAGGAGTACACAATGAGAGTTGCAGGAGGACTGCGCACCACACCCTTCTTAACCAACCTAGGGATGGAGAATGGCTTGAGCCCGGTCCTGACAAATGTTCTTCAGCATGATTAATCAATGGTATGGGAGGAAATGTGCAATAAAGAGAAAACTAACACTTTAACTGAAACATATCTTCCAAGGCTCCCCGTAATGGATACTGAAGGCCACAGAATACGGGGCAATGAGCAGTGTTGCAAGAGACGGAGATTTTCACTTAAGGGATGCTCCACCAGGCAAAGATGGTCTGAACCACCTTCAGGTGGAGACCGCAAGGCGATGCAACACAGACTGTTGGATCTGGTGTTTAGTGAGCTGGCCAGGTGGTTGAGAACGATCTAGACCCCATGCTGTTGCATCCCAGACCAGAGCCTCTGCGCTTCTAGACCGAGAAGGTGAAACCCGACTCTTTCCTGTTTATCAACATACCACATCAGAGTCACATTGTCGGTCGAGATTTGAATAAGAGGAAGGCTTTGAGAACCCTCCGAATAGCCCACAGTTCAATGTGAAACATCCGCCTTTCCAGAGACCAGAGGCATCTGATCTCCAGTTCCTCCAGACTAGCATCCCACTCAAGGGTGAATTCATTTGCTACCACAGTAGTCACTGCTGGAGGAGGATAAAAGGACATCCCTTGTGACAAGGGCTCCTTTACCAACCACCAGACCATATCTGCTGCAGTGTCCTGTGAAATAGTGATGATAATTAACATATCTTCCTCCATGTTGACACCACTCCAATGAAGACACTGCTACAGAGATGTGTGCATATATATATATATATATATATATGTACATATATATATATATATATATATGTACAACAAAATGCCCCAGCATCAAAAGAGCACTCGACAGCGTCCTTGTACCACCAGGTAAGTATAAACCTCGCTGCAGCTCGCTCGTCAACTGCCTCAACTTTCATCATGTTGCCGACGCGTTTCGAGGCTGGAACGCCTCTTCTTCATGGGCTCTGAAAGGAAACCGGCATTGAAACATCACTCCCATAAGCAGATTTAATTAACAAACACGCCCTCAGTGGGCTAGGCTTGATGTGAATATAGTAATCACGGCATTGTGGGACTCGTGGTTCCATGGAAGTGAAATTAAGTTCCTTAGTAGGCTCAATGTCAGTCCTGAATTTAAAAGCATTTTTCAACCTTAGTAGGTAGGTAGAGTCAGTGCGGGCTTTAATCTGCAGAGGACGCCGTGCTTACAGAGAGGAAGAATTCCCTCCCCACAGCCTTTCTCCTTGCAGGAAATGGTGCTTCCTTCCGCGGCGGGCCGCCGCGTAAATTCATGTACAACAAAATGCCCCAGCATCGAAAGAGCACTCGACAGCGTTCTTGTACCACCAGGTAAGTATAAACCTCGCTGCAGCTCGCTCGTCAACTGCCTCAACTTTCATCATGTTGCCGACGCGTTTCGAGGCTGGAACGCCTCTTCTTCATGGGCTCTGCCGGCATTGAAACATCACTCCCATAAGCAGATTTAATTAACAAACACGCCCTCAGTGGGCTAGGCTTGATGTGAATATAGTAATCACGGCATTGTGGGACTCGTGGTTCCATGGAAGTGAAATTAAGTTCCTTAGTAGGCTCAATGTCAGTCCTGAATTTAAAAGCATTTTTCAACCTTAGTAGGTAGGCAGAGTCAGTGCGGGCTTTAATCTGCAGAGGACGCCGTGCTTACAGAGAGGAAAAATTCCATCCCCACAGCCTTTCTCCTTGCAGGAAATGGTGCTTCTTTCCGCGGCGGGCCGCCGCGTAAATTCATGTACAACAAAATGCCCCAGCACCGAAAGAGCACTCGACAGCGTCCTTGTACCACCAGGTAAGTATAAACCTCGCTGCAGCTCGCTCGTCAACTGCCTCAACTTTCATCATGTTGCCGACGCGTTTCGAGGCTGGAACGCCTCTTCTTCATGGGCTCTGAAAGGAAACCGGCATTGAAACATCACTCCCATAAGCAGATTTAATTAACAAACACGCCCTCAGTGGGCTAGGCTTGATGTGAATATAGTAATCACGGCATTGTGGGACTTGTGGTTCCATGGAAGTGAAATTAAGTTCCTTAGTAGGCTCAATGTCAGTCCTGAATTTAAAAGCATTTTTCAACCTTAGTAGGTAGGCAGAGTCAGTGTGGGCTTTAATCTGCAGAGGACGCCGTGCTTACAGAGAGGAAGAATTCTCTCCCCACAGCCTTTCTCCTTGCAAGAAATGGTGCTTCTTCCACAAGCGGGCCGCCGCGTAAATTCATGTACAACAAAATGCCCCAGCATCGAAAGAGCACTCGACAGCGTCCTTGTACCACCAGGTAAGTATAAACCTCGCTGCAGCTCGCTCAACTGCCTCAACTTTCATCATGTTGCCGACGCGTTTCGAGGCTGGAACGCCTCTTCTTCATGGGCTCTGAAAGGAAACCGGCATTGAAACATCACTCCCATAAGCAGATTTAATTAACAAACGCCCTCAGTGGGCTAGGCTTGATGTGAATATAGTAATCACGGCATTGTGGGACTCGTGGTTCCATGGAAGTGAAATTAAGTTCCTTAGTAGGCTCAATGTCAGTCCTGAATTTAAAAGCATTTTTCAACCTTAGTAGGTAGGCAGAGTCAGTGCGGGCTTTAATCTGCAGAGGACGCCGTGCTTACAGAGAGGAAGAATTCCCTCCCCACAGCCTTTCTCCTTGCAAGAAATGGTGCTTCTTTCCGCGGCGGGCCGCCGCGTAAATTCATGTACAACAAAATGCCCCAGCATCGAAAGAGCACTCGACAGCGTCCTTGTACCACCAGGTAAGTATAAACCTCGCTGCAGCTCGCTCGTCAACTGCCTCAACTTTCATCATGTTGCCGACGCGTTTCGAGGCTGGAACGCCTCTTCTTCATGGGCTCTGAAAGGAAACCGGCATTGAAACATCACTCCCATAAGCAGATTTAATTAACAAACGCCCTCAGTGGGCTAGGCTTGATGTGAATATAGTAATCACGGCATTGTGGGACTCGTGGTTCCATGGAAGTGAAATTAAGTTCCTTAGTAGGCTCAATGTCAGTCCTGACTTTAAAAGCATTTTTCAACCTTAGTAGGTAGGCAGAGTCAGTGCGGGCTTTAATCTGCAGAGGACGCCATGCTTACAGAGAGGAAGAATTCCCTCCCCACAGCCTTTCTCCTTGCAGGAAATGGTGCTTCTTTCCGCGGCGGGCCGCCGCGTAAATTCATGTACAACAAAATGCCCCAGCATCGAACGCCACGATGCCACTGTGAATTGGCCTCAGCACCCTTCTGTTTGTGTTAATCAACGGGATGCTCTGTCCCCGCAGTTGAGGCCACCCTGCAGGGTTGGAGGCCCCCGTCGACAGAGGTTTTGTTTTGGATGTTTGATGAGGGGGGCATGACCCGCTTGCCTCTACACTAAGAAAAAGGATTCAGCCTGATACTGAAGGATTTAACCTGGTGTGTTTGAGGGCGAGAAAGGGAGAGCGGAGAGGTATTTACCTCTCCCTGGCAATTCCGGGACACCGCACGTTTTTGAGAGAATACTTACAACTATGCAGCAAGTCCAAAAACGACGTTTGTTGAAAATGCAATTTAAGACTTTAAGTTGCACGTGGCACTTTACTTACAATGCACTGAAGCAACAAGAACTGACTTTGTACTGGGGTGTAAGTAAGCTATTAAGCAACATTTTCTATCAGCACCACGGTACAGAGGAGAATACTAATGCATCATGGGACTTGTAGGAATGTGTCCCATGGCCACGTGGGAGCATGATTTAAAAGCACCTACACCTTGTTACCTCTGCACCTATGATTAAGGCATTTCGCCGAAGCGCGTCAGGAAGCAAGAACTATGGACATGCAGCTATTCAATTTTTAAATAAACGCCACAATGTCACCGTGAATTGGCCTCAGCACCCTTCTGTATATATATATAGCCTCGAGCGACGCACCACCGTCAAAGACCGCCGAAACTGCCCGAAATTGGACCCTGTTTTGTTGTCTGCGAAAGCATTAAGGGCAGTAGGCAGCCGCCAAGGATTGGATCTTGGTTGGACCCAAGCAGCTTGAAAATTGGTATGCGTGGGGATTACGGCAACCAGAGAATGGAGCACAAATACCGGCATCGCCCACGGAAGGGTAATAATTATGAGACGAACAGCGCACTACAAGAACCAACATGCTTGAGTATTCAGCCCATCGAGGTGCCCACCAGGGGGCAAACACTTGAAAAAGGAGCAATTGTTATGTTGGTGTGTTGTCTAGCCTCGAGATGCCTTGGCTCCCCTTTGAAAAAGGTCAATGTGACCAAAATGCATCAGGAACGCCAGCGCTGAAAATAGAATAAAATCCTTTCAAGTCACCGTAATGTGTGCGGCTCATCCCTTTCTCATGTAGAGAGGTTTTGTCATGATGTCTATGCGGCTTGGTCCAGCCTCGAGCGACGCACCACCGTCAAAGAGCGTCGAAACTGCCTGAAATTGGACCCTGTTTTGTTGTCTGCGAAAGCATTAAGGGCAGTAGGCAGCCGCCAAGGATTGGACCTTGGTTGGACCCAAGCAGCTTGAAAATTGGTATGCATGGGGATTACGGCGACCAGAGAATGCAGCACAAATACCGGCATCGCCCACGGAAGGGTAATAATTATGAGACGAACAGCGCACTACAAGAACCAGCATGCTCGAGTATTCAGCCCATCGAGGCGCCCACCAGGGGGCAAACACTTGAAAAAGGAGCAATTGTTATGTTGGTGTGTTGTCTAGCCTCGAGATGCCTTGGCTCCCCTTTGAAAAAGGTCAATGTGACCGAAATGCATCAGGAACGCCAGCGCTGAAAATTGAATAAAATCCTTTCAAGTCACCGTAATGTGTGCGGCTCATCCCTTTCTCATGTAGAGAGGTTTTGTCATGATATATATATATATATATATATATATACACACACACACACACAAATATACATATATATACGTCCAGCAGACCTAGTCAGAATAGAACCCACCGGAACTGTACCTCCAGTCCTCTTGTGTAACATCAAAATCATATCCCGAATTTCCTCAGTCGTCAGAGTAAGATAGAAGGCCCTCAAAAATGCTGTGAACAGTAGGCACTGAGAGGGCTCTAGGTAAATCTTGGGAACACTGATTGAAAAGCCCAGCAGCACTGCAGGGATACTATTGCCCAAAAGTAATCAGACACTATCCACAACAAACTGGCATTGACCAGGGAGTCGTTTAGGCACAGGTACAATGAGATCCCAGACCTCCGATGTGCCACAACCACGGCTATTAACTTGGTGAAGACACGAGGTGCCAATGTTAGTACGAAGGGGAGGACCTCACATTGGTAGTGAGTGGACACTAGCACACAACGCAAGTAATTCTTGTGAAACTGCGCAATAGGTACGATGAAATATGAGCCTGCAAATCTAGGGAGACTATCCAGCCTTCCACTGCGAGTTCAAGAAGTACCTGAGCCAGGGGCAGCATTATGAACTTTTCCTTGCACAAGAAAAAGTTCAAGATCGCGAGGTCTAGGATTGGAAAAAGATCACTGTGCCTCTTGGGAACTAGGAAGTACAGGGAGTAGCTGCCCTGCCCAATTTCCTTCCTGTTCTGTGACCAACTCCAAAGCAACTTTCTGCAGCAGAGTTGGCACCTCCTAATTCAGGATCTGAAGATGATCCACTGACTTTAGGGACTGTCGGGGACAGATCTGGAAAGGAGCCTCCTTGACGGGTAGGCCATATGCCATTTGTACCACTTGTAGGACCCACTGGTCCAATGTTGTGGCCTTCAAGGGCTGTAGTAAGGAAGATACCCGGTCCCCCGGTCCCCTATTCAGCCTCACCTGCTCCATCAAGGGGAAGCTAAAGCGTGGAGCTGTGGAAGAAAAGAGAAGAGAGGGCTACTGGGTTTTAGGACCACTTCCTTCGCCTTTGTATTAATGCATCAGCTAGTTGGGCTGCTAGACCAGTTGGCAAGGCTGATGCTATCTAAAGACAAAGCCTTTTGGAAAGTCCTGAAACTGACGTAAACTTCTATAGTCCTGGGCTGAGGGTTGGAAACCGAGAGCATCAGCAGTAGCGCTCCCCACCTTGAATCTCTCACGGGAGCCTTCGCGTGGTTCCTTAACAGGCAAGCTATGTTAAATGCCATACCCATAAGGCTTCCCTGTACATAACTGGAGAATCCTATGATCGAACTCATGCTTGCCACCTCAGGGCAATAGATCACATCATGGCTTTGGCTATAGAGTCCCCTGTGCCCAGGCCTGGCGATTTGACAGGAAACATCTTGATAGTCCATCACCACCTCTGCAAAGTGGACCTTAAGGCAGTCTGGGAAACTTGGAACCATTTGTTAGCCATACCCTACAACGCATGCATTTATCTGGTGAGCACACAGGTTGAGTCATTGACCTCAAAGCTAAACTCCCGGTTGAGAAGACATTCTTACCAAAAGCCTCAAGCTTCTTGGACTCAGTCCCGTGGTGCTATTGGAAAAGCACAGAGATTCTGCTTTGTGCAGGGCAAGGCCTGCACCACCAGAGTTTCTGGTAAGGGGTTGGAGGAAAGGAAGGCAGGATCCTCTGAAGTGGGTCTTAACCTCTTTGCAATAAACCGGATAACAGACAGGGCTTGTCCCATGGAGCGTTAATGGCCTCCATCAGGGCATCATTAAAAAGCAAAAGAGTCTCTGATGTTGCCGAGGCATGCTGCAGCAACCTCAGACAAAATATTGGATTTGGGTTCTACAGTGGGTCGTTAGTTCTAAGATCATTGCTGCCTTCCTAAGAACTGTGTGGAAAGATATTGCTTCTGTAGGAACGGGGCCTAAGTGAACTACATCTCGACCTTTGGCGCTGTATCTAGTCCACTGGTATTCTGAAGTGCTAGGTAGTCTACCATGTCCGAAGACAGCGGGGCAGCAAATTTGCAGCCTCACTACTGTTGTCTGTATCATGCAAGCCTGAGTCCGTCACTTGGATAGGGTTCGAGTCTAATCCCAATACTTCCTCCATGGTCTGTCAATACGGTTGGAATATAATTGGCTCAGTCTATGGGAGGTTTCTGTGCCTGGCCTCCTCTTCCAAACTATGGGCTCCCTTCTGGATTTCTGGATCCGGTAACAGGGTAGGTGTCGTCAGAGGCGCTGGGGCAGGGTCTGCGAAGGCACAGACAGAAGTCCCACTAGAGAAGGGCCTGGCATTGGAGTGGATCTGACCAGCGCCAAAGGCGACCCCTGAGGGGCAACCCTATGACTGAATGGTGCAGAGGAAGGCGCCTAGGAGGAAACTCCCACAGAGCACAAAACGGATCCTAAGACATGCTACAGGGGACTGAAACTAGCCTGAACAGTGTCATCATGGAACTGAGGAAATGAGCTGGATCGGGCTGCAGGCACTGGTAATTCAAGATATGCCGGTATTGGCTTCAGCCCCACAAATGGCAGAGACGGCAAAATGCCTGTGACAGGAACTGTGGCAAGCACCGGAGTTGGAGCCTCCACCAGGAGAGGCTCCTCCATGGGAGTAATGTCAAAGAGCTAGGGCTCGAAGGAGGACTTCGCAGAGTGTGTCAAGATCACCTACCTATGGACTTCGAGCAGCATTAAGGGGAATTGTTGTGTTTCCTCTTGTTCTTTTGTTTACTGTTCTTCTCTCTCTACAATGTTGACAAAGGCGAGGAATGCACCTCCACGCAAGATTTCGACGTAGAACCCAGCTGGAAAAAGCAAACCAAATGCTCATTGTGGGAACGGGCCATAAGCAATTTGGCCTTGCTTTCTTTGATGGCTTTGGTGTGCTTGAGGCCGTATTTTTCACACAACCTCAAGGCATGCTTTGAAACCGGTCCCAGGATGCTTGTTTCCGGTCCAGGGAAGACATGGCTTGGCAGTTCGGGCTGGACTGTTCCCATGAGGCACAGGGTCAGACTGATTTGCATATGGCCATGTCTGAACTGGGGTGGCGGAGTGAGCTAAAGAAGGATGATGGATTAAACCCAGATCAGTTGACTGGGGGTGAGTGCTTGCAATGTTCAACACTCCGTTCATCATCCCCTTTGGTTTTGCTATGTTCGCCCTAAGTTGGCAGGGTATGCCCAGACGTGGGTCCCTTGCTCACTTTGCCACTGGATTCAAGATAGCCTGGCTGATGACGGCTGTTAGCCAGAAATCGGTCCCAGGATGCTTGTTTCCGGTCCAGGGAAGACATGGCTTGGCAGTTCGGGCTGGACTGTTCCCATGAGGCACAGGGTCAGACTGATTTGCATATGGCCATGTCATGAACTGGGGTGGCGGAGTGAGCTAAAGAATGATGATGGATTAAACCCAGATCAGTTGACTGGGGGTGAGTGCTTGCAATGTTCAACACTCCGTCCATCATCCCCTTTGGTTTTGCTATGCTTTGAATTCAGCCACCAGACAGTCTACATGGTGTCTGAAATGGGCGTGTGTCCTTTGTAATGCTGACAAGATTTAAAGCCAAACTTATTTGGTAGTGACATTCCTACGCACTGAGGAAAATCTCACAGATATCACAAAGAGCAGCTCCTTATCCACGCCAAAAGGCATGGAAAAAAGGAAACATACACCAGTGCATCGGATGGGTCATCTACGGCTCCGGTGACATCACTATGGTGTCCCCTAGCGGAGTAGGAGAGCCATGAAGTTTCCAGATCCAGCCTGCACCTGTGGATATTCAATAGGTAAGGTATCTGCAGGTAGAAGTAAGCCATCAGAATGTGTGAAATTGGGGCCATATCTTTTATCTCCCCTAAGAGTCAGCTGTAGGGTCCCCCCAATTTATTGTCTCACCCCCTCTTATTTAAGGTGTATGTTAAACTTTATTGGCTCTAAGCTGGTCTGCGGATCCACTCCACAACTCTTCCAAAGTTTAAGGAACACAGAGATCATAGAGGTTGAATGTGCTGAAAAAAATGGCATCACAATTCCAAATTGTACTATCTTCTCCTAGTGTGAGGGATCAGAGTTTAATTGTCTTGCGGTTTGCACAATGGTCAACCACATGGTGGTTGGACAAGCAAAAGAGGCACCTGTATAGCTTACTTTACTCAATGACTGTACTGATACGTATAGAGCCATTCTTAAACATAGCAGTTATGACAACAGATGGGAAAGTCCACCAGTTAAAAAAAAAAACATAGCCCATCCGAACTCCCAGACAAAAAAAGAAAATAGGAGAAAAGGACACCTTTTCATAAAATTCAGGTCCATACTGTTGTAAGGATCGGCATTGGATGAGTGCAAAACTAGACCTGGGCGAGTCATGGTCAGTGCTTCAGGGCTAGTGGTCTTAATAAAGACAGAACCTATTTAGGAAAATGTAGAACTTTTGAAGATGAAAATTGTTGTTCTTTTATTAGACTGTGATTTGGGGATGTAGAGGTTCCAGAAAAAGTTCTCCAGTGGTTGAGCCCCCAAAGTATAAGTAAGGAAAATGCGCCAAGCTCACCGCGGCCTCATCCTTGCATCTTTAAAAACCGGGACTACAATGGGGGATTCTGAAGTTCAGATACAGGACTTTTTAGAACCCTGCATTCATGGTGCCTGCCTTCTTCCACAAATCATTGGAGACTCAGACACCTGCATAGAAGGGTAGCTATGAAATGTTGCAGATACCTGCAGACGAGTAGCAGGCTACGTCTTCTTTTCTTCACGCCTCCCACTGATTACAAGCTGGAGATGTGGTAAGAGCTGCACAGGGACACAAACTTATGACCCTCAGTTGATCTAAGCTGCCATGTTACTGTATTAGTGGTTCAAGAGACTGCCTAGAGACAGGAATTTGGATGCAGAGGAAGGGGTTGTGTCAGGCTGCTTTTGTGTGTCTGCACATTAAACAGTCAGAAAAACAGGGGACTGGAAAAGGAACATTTTGGGGGCTGGGGTCAGTGAACAGGAGTATGATGGCTGAATGGTACATGGGGGGCAGTTATGGCATATTGAGACAGGGGAACAAGCTGCATGAGGGGTATGATGGGGCCCAGATGGAGCAGACAGGCCCCTGGGGGGTTAGGGAAGGTGACTAACTATGTCTAATGTTGCTCCCAGGTATGACAAAATTTCTGTTGGTGTGACAAATTTCAAAAGATTTATCTATATAGAGATACTGTTATATGTAGAGACTGTATTACTTTCTTTGTTCTGTGAGATTTTATCAGTTAATTGTCTAAGTTTAGATACATTATTTTATTTTTTGACAATGAAGATGAGGTGCAACTACTGCCCTACTCGAGCAGACCAGCTGGATTCCCCTGGGCTGTGCGAAGATGATTCATTAAGACGCCGTGGGCGATTTTTCTCACCCTGTGATTGAATTTTCACCACCATAAATTGCTGAATAGCCTCTATCAAGCCGCAATTCAATTGCGGACCTTTATACCCATGCTAAGGGGCGGTACCTTAACTGTACATCACCCATGACCAGTTGCTCCCCCCCATCCCTTCTTTCTGTCCTGAGGAAGACCCGCTTGCAGAGGATACAAACTGCCCTCACTGCACTAGGGTCGAAACGTCGACACTCTCCCCCGTTTGGGGCCTATACCTGACATTATCCCAGCCCTGCCCGCTTACAGACAAACGCGGTTTGCTCACATTGGAAAACAACAAAATGAATAACCATGAATTACCTAAGGGACAGGCTCCAATGTAGAACTGGTGCCACCATGAATCACTACCAGTTTTACTAATGAGATTACAATGTATAAAATGATGAACCATTGATTTGCTTGATTGGATTCCCTGCTTGTATATTCTATCCTACCTCACGAGCACCTTCTTTCTTCACACTCCCACTTGGAGCAACCCCTTCTCTATCCTGAACATTGAACATGATAATATGTTATGAAAAGTGACCGAATAAAATAAGAGTCACCTACAAAGCAATAGTGTGTGCCTTTTTGTATTCTGAGGATTCATATATTTGAATGCTATACAAATCAACTAATGGTACATTACTGATAAAAACTATACATGTACAGTATGCTGTTTATGAATGTTCCATGCAACCAAGCTTTAATTCAATATAAGTCCAGGACCATTGTTTTCCTATACCAATCATTACCCAGGTCCATTGACTTCTATAGGTTACCCCATTATATATTAATGGTCCTCAGTTGATCTAAGCTGCCATGTTACTGTATTAGTGGTTCAAGAGACTGCCTAGAGACAGGAATTTGGATGCAGAGGAAGGGGTTGTGTCAGGCTGCTTTTGTGTGTCTGCACATTAAACAGTCAGAAAAACGGGACTGGAAAAGGAACATTTTGGGGGCTGGGGTCAGTGAACAGGAGTATGATGGCTGAATGGTACATGGGGGGCAATTATGGCATATTGAGACAGGGGAACAAGCTGCATGAGGGGTATGATGGGGCCCAGATGGAGCAGACGGGCACCTGGGGAGGGGGGAGGTGAAGGTGACTAACTATGTCTAATGTTGCTCCCAGGTATGACAACATTTCTGTTGGTGTGACAAATTTCAAAAGATTTATCTATATAGAGATACTGTTATATGTAGATACTGTATTACTTTCTTTGTTCTGTGAGATTTTATCAGTTAATTGTCTAAGT
The DNA here is from genome assembly GCA_963921515.1 of Calotriton arnoldi. Lineage (NCBI taxonomy): Eukaryota > Metazoa > Chordata > Amphibia > Caudata > Salamandridae > Calotriton > Calotriton arnoldi. Next base: position 933,805 of record CAWUFW010000663.1, read on the forward strand.
TTAGATACATTATTTTATTTTTTGACAATGAAGATAAGGTGCAACTACTGCCATGCTCTTGAAGAATGCTTAAGAAGAGGATTTCAGGTTGATGGGAAGCACAGGTTAATTGTAGTGTGAGTGAGCTATTACAAATTACATACATTTTATGCACTTTTCCGTTACTGGAATAGGAAAATAGGTGTCCTGATGACCTACAGCACACATGCAGTCTCCTTGACTAAGGTAAGGAAAGATTTAATGAAGGCCTAACAAGTAAACTCTATTGTAAGCTTGTTGTTGGCATATCCCGAACTAGAATGTGCCTGTATACCTTCTTTGGACCATTTTTCAGAGCCAGTAATTGTTAAGTGTGGGACTTGGCCCTTTTTGCAGGGTCATCCCTAAACTTTTTGCCTTTCTCCTAGCCTTTTTTCTGACATGGTGTTGATGGTTTTAGGCTTTTGGGCACTTTAGCACTGCTGTCCAGTGTAAAGTGCGTGTGCTCTCTGTGTTACATATGGTAAGATTGGTCTACACCTGTTTGGCATATTTAATTTACCTGTCAGTCCCTTGTAAAGTGGTATCTCATATACCCAGGGCTGGTAAATTAAATGCTACTGGTGGTTTGCAGCGCTGATTGCGCCACCCAGCAAAGTAGCCTTTCAAACCTATTTCAGGCCTCTGCCATTGCAGGGCCTGTGCGCGCAGTGCTACTGCCGCTGTGATGTGGCACCTAAAGTGTGTGCCATGTCTGTGACCCCCCTTTTCCTGCATGTCAGTCACCCCTATGGTAGGCCCTAGCTAGCCCTATGGGCAGGGTGCATTGTAGGTAAAACATAGGGCATGTACCTTAAATGTGTGACATGTCCTGGTAGTGACAAACAGCCATTTTTGGTTTCTCACTACTGTGGGGCTGCCCTCCCATAGGAATGCATTGGGGATTCCCTGATAAGTGTTTCAGTGGTAATTCCTGATATGAGAGGAGCAGCGTGGTCAAGTTTAGTATATTTGGAATGGTAATAATAAATGCTGTGCAATGGTGTGCGCAGATTTATTATAACTATTTTAGAAATGCCACTTTTAGACGTTGGCATTTCTGTGTGCTATGTGTCTGCCTGCCTGATGTGAATTGCATGTCTGGCTTTTGAGTGACAGGGGCTGGTGAGGTGTGTGTGGCTCCAGGAGGGGCAGGGTGAGTCAGCACTAGGCTGAATGGGACACCTACATTGGGAGTAGTGGGAGGAGTAATCCCCTGACCCTGAATAGGTCTGTGCCTAGCCTGTACAATGCTGGCTCCGCCCACCTGTGGTGTGTCTGATGACGAGCCCCCACCTGACAAAGGGGAAGAGGAGCCTGGTAAACAGAGTGCTCCAATTCCCCCCTGAACCAGTTTTTGCTGGTTCCCCCAAGCCCTGTACTGCAGACAAAGGAATGTGTAGTATAAATATAGGGGCTGTGACCCCACGAATTTGGTGCTGTTCCTGAACTTGTTGGGGGCTTGCTGCTGCTGGGGGCCCAGGAGGAGCCGCCACAGGGGCTTGCCTCCCTGGGCCCAGCCATGCCCCATGGACCTGAGGACTATAGCGCCTGGAGCGCGCTCACTCTTTATTTTTAGGAGGAGAGGAGCATTTATTTTTGCCTAGCCTAGCAGCACTGAGCTGCAACTTATTTGGAGGGAATCCCGACGTGGGGATCCCCCCCCCCATTGATGCCAGGAGAGCGGGTGCCCACACCGCATTGTGCCTGCCGAGCAGGAGCCTACCCCGCTTTATAAATATTTAAATTGCGGGTGCCCACCCCGCATTTGGTGCTGACCTAGCGGGTGCCCACCCCGCATTCACCTTTTTGCTTCGCGGGTGCCCACCCCGCTCTTATGCTATTTTAAATGCGGGTGCCCACCCCGCGTCTATCTTTGATAGAAGCAGGAGCCCACCCCGCATTGCGGCCGATGAAGGAGCCGCTGAAAGAAATCCTCTCCGGGCCGCTGCTAAGCGCGACCCGGAAGCCAGGCGGCCTTGCCTGGTTGGGGGCGGGGCCTACGCCCCCCACGCACGTCCGGAGCCTCGCGGGCTCCAGGCCGAAGTCCCGGTCCCAGGAAAGGGGACTGGGCAAAGTGAGAAGGGCTCCCGTGAGTGGGAGGGAGCCCGTCGGACGCCAGAAGAGGTCCCGTGATCGGGGCCTACCCGGGATGTGTGCCGGCCCGCCTTCAGCGCGAGAGGAGGAGAGTCCCCGCGCCGCGCCAGAGGAGCCTGCAGAGCCCGGTGAGTGGGGGCTCTATTTCATGCCGCCAGGCTCGAGGCACATTGTCGGTGCCTGAGCGGCCCCGCCAGAGAGCGGGCCGCTCCAACGATGGGCACATCATTTTCAGGGCCCCGATGGGGGTCCAGAGGGCGCAGTGGTGCCCGTGCCCGATTGATGATTCTCAGTTGCACCGCCGTAGCGGGCAACTGCAACGTTGGGGGCAATTCTTGTGTTACGAGTCCCAGAGTGGGGCTCAGGCCATTTTTCACAGCTGCCCCGCCTGATAGAGGGCAGCTGCAACGTTTGGCAGCATTTTGTTATAGAAGTCCCTGAGTTGGACAGGAGAGGCACAGTCGTGTCAGGGCCTCTTTATTTGATTCACAGCTGCGCCGCACCAGCGCGGGCAGCTGCAGCGTTTCGCTATATTTGTTTACAGAGTCCCAAGTGGGGACCCGCCCAGAGAGCATTTTGAAGAGTACCCGGGCTGATCTCTTTTTCCCAGCTGCACCGCACCAGCGCGGGCAGCTGCAACGATTGGGCACATTTGTCTAGAGGGCACAGTGAGTGCCAGTGCCCCCAGTACCTTCACAGCTGCACAGCAATTAGTGGCAGCTGCAACGTTTAGGCCAGCGCAATTGCGCACTTTTGGATTCTGCTGCATTGGCAGCACGCCCTGACATTATGGACATAGGGCATTTGAGCCCTCTGAGAAGGCCAGTTGACCAGGGGGACAGTGTGAGGTTGGTAGGGCGCCAGGCCCTAATGTGATTTATATCCTAATATGCTAGATGTGTTTTATGCACCTGATTTATGCCTCTAATGTGATTTATGATTATGAGGTTATTGCATACTGTGTTTATGCCTGTGAGGTTAATGCATAATGTGTTTATGCTGGTGAGGACATTATTGTCTAATGTGTTTAGGCTTATGAGGTTGGCGCAGAATGTATTTTACGCCTGATGTGATACTGATTGCATAAAATGATTTATGTTGCAGGATATAATGCTGAGGACAGTGCTTTGCCAGTAGTTACTGGTTGTGTTCTACATTTACTATTTGTGCTTTGTGATGGTTCTGACAGTGGCCCAATTGGCACTGTCATGTGCATATAATCCCCTGTAAATATTGCCTACTGCCAGTTGGCACAGTGTATATTGTGTGATTACTATTCTAATGTGTTTTGGATAATACAAAGGCTATTTTTATATATAACCTTGTGTGGAGTTTCGTTTGTGGTGTGCCTAGTGTGTTGCTGCTGTGTGTGTGTTGCGCAAACGCTTTACACATTGCCTCTGGGATAAGCCTGACTGCTCGTGCCAAGCTACCAAGGGGGTGAGTAGGGGTTATCTTCAGCGTGTAACTCCCTTGCCCTGACTAGAGTGGTGGTTTCTGCCTGGCTTAGGCGCAAGCCCTAGCCAACCAGAAATCCCATTTCTAACATTAAGTAAATACCTATTCCCTTCTGGGGCATGGGCAGTGCTTCTTCACATTTTTCAAATAATGTAGTCTTCTTGTGCAGCACAGCTAGATATAATTTTAAGGTTGGTACAGATGGGAAAAGTGCTTTGAAGCATAGTGAGCAGTCATCTTTTACAATAACCAGCACTCATTTGTCGCCTGTGATTTTATTGCCTTTTTAAAATTTAAAATAACGCATTATAGTGCCCCTGCACCAGGAATTATGAATCGAGGTCTCCTTAAAGGTACAGAAGACTTGCCTGATGTAGTGGAAAGCCTAAGGGCCTTATTACGAGTTTAGCGGCCCCGTGGACTGCTGTATTACAAGTTGGGCAGACTGGCTTTGAGAACACCACCGCTAGACCGCTGAGACCACCAGCCGACCGCCGGATTTACGGTCAGGGAAAGGCAGCTGCCATAAGGCGGTACAGGAGAGCTGCACCGCCGTCTGTATTACGAGTTGCCTGTTCCACGAGCGGACCAGGGCGGTCCCACCGCCTACTTCAAGGTGGCGTTGACAAGGGACTTGGCGTGCGTACTCACCCCTGTCGTCTTCTTCCAGGCAAATTCCGACGTGGATCCCTTTCTCCAGGTCACCACTTCACAGCAGGATCTTCACACTGAGGATTACGACCCTGTTTGCGGCGATCTACAGGCGAGTCCTTTTCGAACCATATACCCTTGCCAGGACTGCTCACATATGGGCTGAACCCCGGTAATGGGTATATGGTATTTTTCCACATATATCATGCATTTGTGTGCATCCGATACATATGCAGTCGAAATGCACACACAGGCATCAATTTATTTATGAAAAATACTCACCACAGCTGCAAGATCCCCGCCTCCACACCGCCGGCCCCGTGGTCAACTCATAATACGGCGGTCTTTAGACCGCCAGCGCCGTGGGCTGCTGACGGGGGTGGACGCGGCAGTACGGTGGTCGGACCGCCAAACTCATAACGAGGTCCTAAGTCTCTTTCTGCGTGTCCATTCAGAACAAGCATTGGCATAGCCAATAGGTCTCGCCTTTGGGACCTTATAAGTGTTCAGTTATCCAGCACAATATCCTTGGTGCAACAACATCAACTGTTGCATGGCTAAACACTTATAAGGTCCCAAAGGCGAGACCTATTGGCTATGCCAATGCTTGTTTAGATCTGTAATGCCCTGGAGGCTTCTGGAGATATGAAAATTGTAAATGTCACTAAACTGCAAAGATGGCATTATCGGACCATGCTACATTTTTTTACATTACATGCAAAAATGTTTTCTACACTTTCTACACCTTGGAATATACAATTTGCGGGAATTAGGTAATCCTTATCTCAGGAAAAATTTCATTTTCACATATTGACTGACGTATGGCCATTAAAAACAAAGGTTGTTTATACAACAGGCGATCATAGGTGTGTGAGAGAGAGAGAGAGTGTGTTTGCATCTGTGTTTGTGTATTACACATTTACACTGGTTTTAGACCCATATTTCATTAGAAGGATTCTACATGTCTGAATAATGGATTGAAAGCAATGGGAAGCCCATACATTATTACAGTTTATCACAGCATACAGTGGTCTGTCTTCTTTCTTAAATAAACATTATGTATGTTCAAAAATTGCTTATATAGACACACATATGTGTGTTTGCATGTATATATATCCAAAACATTTGCAACGTCAGACATTCAAATATTCTAAGAAAAGTAAAATCCGTCCATTGGAGTGTCTGCTGGTGGTACACGGTGATTGCTTTGTTCTATGTCACACCAAGTATGTAAAGAACTGTACACACGTGGGAAAATACACTTTGCATCAATAAGTTTATAAAATGTCTGAAATGTAATTTTATAGCGCTTCTGGCTGTAATTCGAAGCTCTGTAAACAACAGATGCTTTCTGTATTCACGTTAACAGTACCCAATATTTTGACTTGGAAAGAGAAAAGGCAAAGCTCGCCTTGCCAAGTTTCTCAGTATTACTGACCTCAAGATCACACCTCATGTTTCGAGCGTACCTACCTGAGCCACATTGCTAAATAATTACGCCCAGGTCAGTATACTGCACACTTTGACATACATATTACACATATATCAATATCAGTGTTTAACTCTAAAAAGCCAGCTCCGTCAGCTTTGTTCAATGTATTATATGTGCTGTTTCAAGCAGAAGTTGGCCTGGCCCCACCTTAAAGTGCAGGAGGAAATAAAAGCGACGGACGAACATAAAATGATTGCAGGTGCAAGTGAAGCTCCTTTATAAAACACAATTACACGTTTTATGGCTTCAGCTAAACAGACAGCTCAAAGTACTCCCCACTGCTCCATCAGATTACAATTTGGGACACTGTGCCGGTAACCATGGCGCTCACGAAGGCCGCTCTGGGCCTTCCCGCAGCTGAAAGAAAGCGCCAGCGTTTGAAAGAAGAAATGGATGCCTCTGTCCAGGAGCTGGTAGACAAAGGGCAGCGGATGGAAAGGGAGACGACGCCATTCCTCCCGGGCACCTCGTGTCCCTAGGCAGGGACCAGCAGCGTGTGTGCGCGTGTGCTGCGTCCAGAGGTGCGCGCGCCCAAGGCAGGGTTCTGTGTGAGCCACCTTGATTGGACCAGCGGGTAGTGCGCGAGGCGCAACAGTGGCCACTAACCCGGATAATAACATGGCGAATAGTGTTTACCAGTGGTGACTACAGCATACGAAGGAACAATAAGAGCATCACCAACAAACTCAAGAAAAGCACCAAGCACACATGGGCAAGGGCTGAGTCGGCACCCGGAAGGTGAATATCCTATGTGAACGAGACACCATGAAGAAAATGAAAACTGGGGCCAGTGAGGGTCGGTCATGCTTACACCAAAGGCAGGCTAAGACTGAAGCCCAGATGTGACATCCAATTTAATCTGTCTTTGGGTTCAGCGTCGGCTCAGCCTCTTGTGATTCTGGGCAAATCACTTTATCCGCGCCTACAAAAACAAGGTGGAGGGGTGGCTGAAGATGGAGAGGGTGAAGAGAGAAAGTGAAGAACAAGCGCGGCCGTGAAAGCCACGCAGCCGTGAAAGTGAAAGGCCACGCTAATTAAAAAAAAACATATGGCCCCTGCGCACCTGCGCTTAGTGCTTTATGGGAGCGAGCAGGGCACCATCTGTTTGAAAGTTAATTACAAACAGATGTCGCCAAAGCTCAGCTCCCAAGAAGGGAATGCTAAACGTGCACGCGTTGCCATTGAAAGCAATGCAAAGCGTGCACGTTTTTGGGCGAAAAAGCGAATCGATTCCTAAAGGTCTCCTACTATGCAGCGCATGCGCACTGCGTAGGCGAGACCTAAAAATGGCTTCAAGTTGAAAACCTTGACCTCGGTCTGTAAGGCGAATGGTACCCTGACGTTGAACGACGTGGCATGAAGAGTAGCGCCAAGAATGACATTGACGTTCTTAGTGATGGAAGGCAAAGTAACACTGGAAGCTGAACTTCCCAAGAGTCCTCCTTGCTTCGCTTATTTTCCTTGTTCCCAACTTCTTTTAATTTCCCGCAGCCTTCTCTTTTGACATATTTCAGCAGAATTCACACTCTTTTAGAGAATTCGAGACTGGAAAACAGACCAGACAGACCATGAGAGGATCTGTAGCAACTTTATTCCTTCCACAAGAAGGGCACTTCATGAATAGTGAAGGCTTAGTGTTGGATAAAAAGGTGGAATAACACCTCTAAATATATCCTACACTAAAAGACGTTGAGTGAATTTAAAAACCATTAGGTTCTACACAAAATCAGATAAAGAAACACCCAGAGTGTTCCAGGATCCATCTCACACAAGCTCGATAAAAGAAAACTGTGTGGACAAACTGATAGTTGTGGCGCTGCATTACAAGTTCCAGGACAGTTAAAGGTGTTTTTTTAACTCTCCTAATGCAAAAGCCTATGAGGCTGCTTTTTCCCTCATTGGCAGACTGGCTAGGCAACAGGTTGTTTTATAGGTTCCCACTGCAGATGACCTAGTCCTTGAAATTGACCACAATCATGACCCCTTGCACCCATTTGCACAAAAGAAGGGAAATAAAAGTCTCAACAATCAATATGTGATTCATGTTCCTTTTAAAGTGGAGCTCACAACATCTAAAGGAATTCATCAGAAAGTGTAAAATTGGAGCCATAGCTTTCATCTCCGCTAAAAGTCAGCTGCCGGGTCCCCCAATTTATTTCCAACCACCCTCTTATTTTAGGGGTACAGCATTTTCACACTAACTTCGCCATCACACTAACTTCGCCAACATTCAACATCACATACATGGTGCCTGCACACTGACCACAATACCACTGAATCCACTTAATTAACAGTCAATCATGTCTGCAGTAATCCATTAGTTTACTTCTATGGGAGGTGGCTGGTATGAATGAGATGACCATTGGTTCATGGAATGAGACTATCAGGTGGGGTTCTGAGTGTCAAGTTAAGTGAAAGTTGAGAATATTGTGAATTTGGAGTTGCGCAGTACTTTGGCATTTGGGAATAAAGCTGGCACAGTGGTTCCAGGAGAAAGGCAATGTTTGAAAATAATCTTTCAAAGGGAGTACAGCTCGCTACAACATGTTGGATGACTATGATATTTGAGGCGGATACCCAGTTGATGCCATGCCACCTGGAATAAGAGTTGCCATTCAAATCCTGCTTATAGGTGTTTTATTCTTCATCATGCGTTTCTGTAATCAAGCAGCCATGGTTGGATTGATATTGCAGAGCACTTACATGATTAACTGTTGGACATGAACTGCAGTGGCGGCTGGTGCTTAGAGGGCGCTGCAGCACAGTCTCACCAACTCAAACACACAAACAGAGGAGTTACTTTTCGCAGCTACAGAAGCTGAAATGAAAACGGACAAATTGATAGACCTATCACTTTGAGAGCTTTCATTGCTGTTGTCTCTGTGCTGACAGCGTTAAATGTGCATGTCAGCAACAAAACGGAAAGGGGTATCAGCAGAGTTTTGGGAATTGCATGTGTCTGAGGGGCGCTTGGCATTTCAACTCCCTTCAAACATTTGCAACCACAGACATTCTCTGCATGCCTAAATTAGCGCAGCATGTCTGAAGATAAAAGCCTACTCGGGCAAAAACACTTTTCACTCAAGTTACCCATCACCCTATCAGAAGACAGGTTAGACCGTGGTAAAGCGGGGTCAGACCCAGCCCTATACGGACTTCTGAAGTCAAAGGAACCGTTTTTAGTTGGATTGGTGTGCACTACCCACCAAATGCCCACAGGGAACATCTGTGGCATGCATGTTAAGCAGTAAACTTAAACAGAATGAGTCGCTTGTTGGCTATGCCACAAAACCCATAGCAATAGCTGTGAAGGAACAGCAAACACAATATCACACAAACGCTACTTGCCTTATAAGTGATTTAAGTTTTTGCTTGTGAATGATGCTTTCCGTTCGTTTGTTTGCCTTTCCAACTTTCAATCCAATTAAAGTTATCATCAGCTGTTAACTACTTACACACTCAGGAGGCCGGAGCACTGTGCCCAAAACATTTAGATAAGAGGGAAGAAAAGCCTGCAATAATGACTCCATCTGTCCCCAAACTTCTAATTGTAGTGTAACTTTATACTAGAGGTGGGCAAGCCAACAAACTAACAGGGAGAGCTGAGCCAAGGGTCTGCTGTAGCTCTGACAGCCCGTACGTAAATCAAGCAACAAACATTGCTAGAATGTGACACGGTGCCTTAAAAATTAAAATTGTATTTCTGGAACACGCCGAAGCATTTTACCTTAGTACACCAAATTATATCTCTGCATTGGGAAGTATTTTTTGTAAGCGAGAATTTTTAAACATGTCACCGTCCTGATGACAATGCCATTAGTGAACTAAAAGGGAAGTCAGTTGCCATCTGCAATTATATGTGCCCTAGATTCTTAGTATAGATGTAGCAACATTATAGGTTATTAAATAAAACACAGGAGGTTTCTTCACGATTCATATCTTGGACTCACATATTTGAAGGTGCTGTCATATGTGGTAATGAACAAAAAGGAGGCTTGGTGAAATCAAGTATATGCCTGGACTGCACAATTTAGTTCAGCAGGGATTGATCCCAGAATTTCCTGTTTCACTGGATGGGTATCCCTTTCCCACATCACGTGAGTGTTTTTTCCTTAATTCTTGAAGAATGAGATTAAGGCATGTGTGACAGTCAGAATCCACACTTTATTTTTGGCAGTTTTAAATATTGCGAACCTTGCCAAGGAAGGACATAACTCTTCACAACAGACAAATACTACGTTACACCTTTTTTGGCACAGGGAGATTTGTGGGATTTATAACGGTTTCCCCATGTTGCATGGTCAGCAGCAGTAGCCACAAGACCACACTGCCTCCTATCAAAGCTCCGCTCGTTTTAGGCTCGAGGTTCCACAAGGATCTGTAGCTGAGCCAGACTTCTATCTTGAGCTTTCAGTGGCTCGTCCACCTCTATTTTATATAGGGCTTCATAGACCTGATGGGCCATGAAGTGCTCCTTCAGGAGGCGTCACTGTGATATTTCAGGCTAAGATTCTGACTGGTGGATGAGAATCTACTTGTATTTACCATGATGGAAGAATAATATTTATAGCGCGTTAACCAATTTTGGGGGAAATTGTGATATAAATTCACTGCTTTGCCCTTATTTGCGCAAAGATGTCTCCTGAGGGTTGAGGACTACATAAGGGGGGGGGGATTCTAGGAGGGAGAACCCCTTGAATCCCCTTCAACAACGTGGTACTTGTTCACTTCGCTCACTAGCTTGATTCTAAAGCATGTACCTTTACCCCACCACTTTCCAAGTTCATCAGCACCACTGATGAACTGTTCTGTTTGCAGAAAATTATCTGTGCAGGCGCTCATTGCTTGCAGTTGAGCAGATAAGAGGGCATAGGTGTCAATGATGTTGTTCAACTGGAATATCTTCTGATCATGTTTTCTCGCCCTGCAAATCCATCGCTTCTTTCCTATCCTCCACTCCAAAGACACTACCTACTTTTCAAGAATGATGGATGTGGACACTTGATGGCTTGGTGTTTGATGCCTGGCTTTTTAGTGTGGGGCTACTTTGTCCGTTGTGGCTTCAGGTTACAACCACTCTGAATCTGTAGGGTGCACTTCTCCCCTGGTCCGCTGCTATGTTCCACAATCTGCCCCAAAAATCCATATGTATGAATTTGAATGCAAAGCAGGCAATCATTGTCTGCATATGCGTTTGTATGTGTTTGCTTTTGGGAGTTTCTACTAGACTGTAACACTTGTCTCCTCATGCACCTAGTTACACTCGCTGCAGTCCCATTAACGAGGCCACATCACTACACACTACACTCTTTTCTCCCAATATCTGGAGAGACACTTGCAATACAGTGCTTCAACATCTTGTAAGGCATTCCCTTCTATGCAGGCTCACACATGGTTTCACTCTCTTCTTGTAGATATTCATGTGCTTTTGAGGTCTTCCGCTCTGAAGTTGATTGGTACCACCACTAAGATTGGTGCAGGGAGAGAGGAAAGAAGATAGAGGGAAAGAAAAAGAGTTAAAGAAGTGTCTGTGGGTTTTTGTTTATCATAAAAGTCTGTGAAAGAGTATTGTACTACACAATGGCCTCATTTGAGAAGATCAGCAGCTCAACACTCTTAATGAACAAGTTACTTACCTTCGGTAACGATATATCTGTAAGAAACGTTACTAGTGATAGATTCCTTACCTTAGAATATCCCCAAGCGTCAGACTGGATCCGGAAAGTTTTCGTCAGCAGTACCCCTGCGCGTTGGTGGGTGGCGTCGTGCGGCTCCGCGGGCGTCGTTGGCGTCGTGGTCGCCGAGATGACGTCGCGGGCGCTACTTAGACGCCGCCCACGCGCGCTGACGTCAGTTCTGTACACGACTTTCCGCGCCAGGAACGCAGAGACATGCAAGATACTGACCACTAGTGCATTGAAACTAGGGCCCTGAAAGGGATGACCTTAACCCTAGAAATCAGTTCGCAGAGCGGGGAGGATGGGTGGGGCGGTAAGGAATCTATCACTACTAATGTTTCTTACAGATATATTGTTACCGAAGGTAAGTAACTTGTTCATCTGAAAGAAACACATAGTGATAGATTCCTTACCTTAGAATAGATACCCCAGCAATACCAACCCCGGTGGTGGGTCTGCGAACTAAGATCACACCAGAAAGTCACGGAGAACAGAACGGCCAAAGAAGCCGTCTCTCCGGACTTGGCTGTCCAGGCAATAATGCTTGGTAAACGTGTGCAGCGAGGTCCACGTGGCTGCCTGACAGATGTCTTGCAGGGGGACACCACGTCCCAATGCAGTAGCGGCTGCAGTAGCTCTGGTGGAATGAGCATGCAGCCCCACCGGAGGTTCTTTTTTAGCCAAAGAGTAACAGGCTTTGATACACAAGACAACCCAGCGGGAGATAGTTCTCTTGTGTACCGCCCGCCCTTTCTTGGTGCCAACGTAACCAACAAAGAGCTGGTCATCCACCCGGAACTGCTGTGTGCGGTTGAGATAAAATGAGAGCGCACGTTTTGGGTCCAGACGGTGGAGCCTCTCTTCCTCTCTGGAAGGATGCAGAGGCGGAAAGAAGGTGGGCAAGGTAATAGTTTGCCCAATGTGAAAGGCCGTAACCACTTTTGGCAAAAAGAAAGGACGGGGCCTGAGCACCACTTTGTCCGGATGGACTGAAAGGAAAGGAGGCTTACAAGAAAGAGCCTGGAGCTCACTCACCCACCTAGCGGAGGTGATGGCCACCAGGAAGGCAGTCTTCAATGTCAAGAGACGAAGAGGACAGTTGTGAAGAGGCTCAAAGGGAGCGCACATCAAGTATGTAAGAACCAGATTCAAGTCCCACTGAGGCATCACGAAAGGAATAGGAGGAAAAAGGCGTCTAATGCCTTTGAGAAATCTATTTACAACAGGGGACTTGAAAACAGAGGGCTGATCAGGTAGCCTGAGAAAGGCTGAAATTGCAGAAAGGTAGCCCTTGAGAGTGCCCAGAGCAGAGCCCTGCCGGGCCAAAGAAAGAAGGAACAGTAGGACCTCAGAAAGAGGGGCAGAAAGGGGATCCACAGCCTTTGTGTGCACCATGCCACAAACTTGTTCCACCTGCAGGCGTATACCACTTTAGTAGAGGGACGCCTGGCTGCCAGAATGACATCACAAACTTCAGGAGGCAAGTCGAAAGGAATCAACTGCTGCCGCTCAATCTCCACGCAAAGAGGTGGAGGCTGGACTGGTTCGGGTGGAGGACCGTCCCCTGCTGCTGCGACAGAAGATCCTCCCGAAGAGGCAGTCTGATCGGAGGATCGATGCTCATACTGAGTAGCTCGGGATACCATACTCTTCGAGCCCAGTCCGGGGCCACAAGGATGACTTGTGCCTGGTCGCGCCTGATCTTCTTCAGCACTCTGGGCAGAAGTGGTATAGGCGGAAAGGCGTACAACAGACCGCAACTCCACTCGCGACGAAAAGCGTCGCCGAGCGAGTGCCGACTTGGAAATTCCAACGTGCAGAACTGATGACATTGAGCGTTCTCTTCGGTGGCGAATAGATCTAACCAAGGCTCTCCCCACTGTTGAAAGAGACCTTGCACCACCTCCGAGTGAAGACGCCATTCGTGATTGAGCATGCACCTGCGGCTGAGTTCGTCCGCCCTGGCGTTCAGAGAACCTGCCAGGTGTTGAACCACCAGGGACATGCCCTGATGTTCCAGCCATGTCCAGAGACGCAGAGCCTCCGGACAGAGGGTCCACGACCCCACCCCGCCTTGTTTGTTGCAGTACCACATGGCGGCGGTGTTGTCTGTGAACACCTGCACTACTCTCCCTTGACAGAGGGAAGGAATGTCTTCAGTGCAAGTCGGATCGCCCGAAGCTCCAGAATGTTGATATGGAGCCTGGACTCCGCCAGAGACCAGAGGCCTCCTGATCTCCGCTCTCCCATGTGGCCGCCCCATCCCAGGAGGGACGCGTCCGTCACCACTGTATACTCCCGTTGGGAAAGGGAGAGCGATCTGCCGCTGACCCAATGTTGGTTCGTGCGCCACCACTGCAAGAGACCTGCAGTGCCCTCCGAGATCTGGAAGTAGTCGGACAGGTTTCCCTGATGCTGCGCCCACTGGAACTTCAGGTCCCACTGCAGAGCCCGCATATGCCACCTGGCATGATTGATCAGCAGGATGCAGGAGGCCATGAGGCCCAGCAGCCTCAGGGTCATCCTGACGGAAACCCAGGATAAGGGCTGAATAATTGGAATCATAGCCCGAATATCCCGGACTCGCTGTTCGGGAGGAGAAACCCGAAACCGCGCCGTGTCCAGAACCGCTCCGATGAAGAGGAGCTTCTGAGAGGGGATCAGGTGTGACTTCGGCACATTGATGGAGAACCCCAGCAAATGCAGGAGGTCGGCCGTAGTCTGGAGGTGAGAGACGACTGTCTGGGGCGAGCCCGCCTTCAACAACCAGTCGTCGAAATAGGGGAAGACTGAAACCCCTGAACTGCGCAGATGAGCTGCGACCACCGCCATCACTTTCGTGAACACCCGAGGGGCGCTGGTAAGGCCAAAAGGGAGCACGGTGAACTGAAAATGCTCGTGGCCTACCGTGAACCAGAGGTAACGCCGGTGGGCCGGCAGGATGGGAATATGAAAGTAAGCATCCTGCAAGTCCAACGCTACCAGCCAGTCTTGTGGGTCCAGAGCAGACAAGACTTGAGCAAGTGTGAGCATCTTGAACTTCTCCTTCCGGAGGAAGAGATTGACGTCCCGAAGGTCCAAGATAGGACGAGGCCCTTGCCCTTCTTTGGAATAAGAAAGTAGTGGAATAACAACCACGACCTACTTCTGGCATCGGAACGCGCTCTATGGCCCCCTTGGCCAGAGAGGGCCGCAACTTCCTGCTGGAGAAGTGCCAAGTGATCCCCCGATACGCGGTGGTACTGAGGTGGCATGGCTGGAGGGGTAGTCTCGAAGGGGAGGGAGTAGCCCCTTCGGGACTATCTGTAAAACCCACCTGTCCGACGTGATGGTGCGCCAGTGGGGGAGGTGATGGCAAAGCCTGCCACCCACTGGCGTTTGATGGGCCTGAAAGGTCGGACTAGGAAGGTTTGGAGGCAGTGGTGGCGGGGTGGAGGTGGACTGACCCGGCCGCTGGTCTCTGAACCGCCACGGGCGGTTCCCACGTCCGCGCGTGGATTGTTGCGCTGGCCTGTGGCTCTGTTGCAAGCGTGGTGGGTTGCCCTTCCGCGAGCACGAAAGGAGCAAAAGGCAGAAGGCGGAGGAGGGCGCGTGCCGAAAGGCCCAAGGACTTGGCCGTAGCCCGTGAGTCCTTGAAGCGCTCCAAAGCACTGTCTGCCTTATTGCCAAAGAGGCGAATGCCATCGAAGGGCATGTCCATCAATGTGTTCTGGACATCCCCGAAAAGCCAGTTGTCCTCAGCCAGGCGTGGCGGCGGAGCGCCACTGTCGTGGAAATCGCCCTGCCTAGCGAGTCGGGCGGTGTCAAGGCCACAACGGATTGTGAACTTGGCTGCATCTCTCCCCTCAGCAACAGCCTGAGAGAGTGCCGTCCGTGCCTCCTCCGGACAGCTAGGCAGCACCTGCGCTACCGTATCCCACAAGGAGTGCGAATAACGGCCCAAGAGGCATGCAGTGTCTACAGCCCGCAGCCCTAGGCTGGCGGATGAAAAATCTTCTTCCCGTACTGTTCCAGCCTCTTGGATTCCCTATCCGGGGTGCGGAAGGGAATGCGCTTGGAGAAGCAGAGGCTTGGACAACTAAGCTCTCAGGGGTGGGGTGTTGGGAGAGGAAAAGGGGGTCGCCCGGGGCCGTGCGATGGCGTCGGGCCACGTTCCTGTCCACAGGAGCCCCTGGTGCTGGGCCTGGACCAGGTGCCCAGAAGAACGTCAGACAGTGCTTCATTAAAGGGCAGCAGTGGCTCCGCAGAGGAAACTGCTGGCTGAAGCACTTCGGTCAGGAGGTTAGTCCTGACGGCCACAGTAGGTAGCTGCAGGCGGAGTGCCCCAGCAGCCCTACGCAACACCACAGAAAAACTAGCGCCCTCCTCCGTAGCCACGGTAAGAGGAGACATCATGCCAAGGTCTGGAGAGGTGTCCAGACCACTGGCGTCCCCAGCTCCTCAGCCCAGTCCGGGTTATACTCACTTTGAGCTGTGAGAGGGTCCTCAGACCCTCCCAGTCCTCCCTTCCTGCTCCTGCTGTTGAAAAGGAGGAGGATGGATATAGGGAAACAGATTCCCAAACAGCGTCAGAATCGGCGCCGGTCGACACCGCTCCGGCACCGTATCCACGTCGGGGCTGAAACCGGGTTGACGTCGCCCGGCACGCCGGGCGACGTCCAACGTGGTGCCGGTGGGGTCGACGTCGGTGGAGGTGTTACGAGGTCAACCGGCGTCGACCTGGATCCACGAAGGAATCCATGGGAGTCCTGCGGTGCCGAGGCCGGAGCCGACGTCGACGCCGGAGCCACCGGCGTCAAAGGGCGAGGACTCCCAGTCGGGCCCACGGGGCCCGAAGGCGCACCGGAGGGGCACGACGGCCTAAAGAGGCGAGCCATAGCGGACAGGAATTCCTGTACCTGGGCCGGAGTCGCCGATGAACCCGGGAAGGGCGGGTAGGTCACCGACGACTGCGTAGGCTCCGCCGGAGCCGCGGGGTGGCACCACCCGCTCCCTCTGCCGCGTCGCGCGACCGGCAAGGGGAAGTCGAAGAACGAGGACGTTTCTTCGACTTCTTTTTGTGCTTCACCTTACCTGACCCCGAGTGCGAAGACTTGGATTCGGACGACTTCCGATGAGGATGGCTCCGCGACCGGTCCCTCGACCTCCCTCTGGACCGGGACTTCTCACGGCGCGGAGCCTACTGCCGGCCTTCCAGCAACTTTCGGGACCGCTCCCGCAAAGTCTTCGGCGCCATGGCCCGGCAGTCGGGGCATGACTTGGGGTCGTGGTCGCGCCCCAGGCAGAAGAGACACACGCGGTGCGGGTCCGTCACCGACATCATGGCGATGACAGTCCTCGCAGGATTTAAACCCGGGCATCCCTAGCTGCACTAGGAGTCGATCGACTCAAAAAAGCTGAGACAAAATCTCAAAAAGTCATTCAAAATTGACTGGGGTACCGCTCTCCGGATCTGCGCTACTGGCGCGGAAAAGAAAGAACTGACGCCAGCGTGCGTGGGCGGCGTCTAAGCAGCGCCCGCGACGTCATCTCGGCGACCACGACGCAAACGACGGACGCGGAGCCGCACGACGCCACCTACCGACGCGCAGGGGTCCTGCTGACGAAAACGTTCCGGATCCAGTCTGACGCCTGGGGATATTCTAAGGTAAGGAATCTATCACTATGTGTTTCTTTCAGATCTTAAATTCAACGTTCCTGACATAATGCTGGTATACTTGCTGTATAGGAGTTGGGCCAGATGGATTCATCAAGTTTTTGTTGTTGGTTGGCTGAGTTGTGTTTAGTCCGGTGCACGTCTGGACAAGAGGTGTCTTACATACTAGAAAACTCAACAAATGTAACAAAAATAACATGGAAACAACTACAAAAATCCACAAATTGATGTATGACCATTGGATCAAATAAAATACCCATTCGGTATATAACTAACTATCAAATATATTTTGTAGATGTCAACATGAAAAAGCAGAGTAAGCACATTTGAGCAGCGTTAAAAAAATAAAAGGACAAGACCCGCAATTTCTTATCAACCTGTGGCTCCAGTGAACAGACTTACCAGCTCTCCTGTCTCTGGGTTTATCACAGTAGCTTGGTCAAAGTTCAAGGTTCCCCCCTCATTCTGGAAGAAAGAGCACGGAAAAAGTCCATGTTATGAAGGTAGCACACTTTCCATTAAATGCAGCTTCTTGCGTGGTATTTCATTCAGTGGTAACAAGATACTGTGGCAAGGTGCTGCAAATACTTTTCACAGAAGAGTGGATGGGAGGGAGATAAGCAGCCTACAGGTTTGTCTGGACAACTTCTATATAGTGCATGTGCCCGATGATAACTTGCCCTGGCCATTAAATATTCAAACTTTTTGGTGAAAGAATACAGAAAGTTTAGGATCACAAGTGTCTTGACAATAATCAACATTGTCTTTGAAATCTCACCTAGCTGGCAATTATTTCAGTTGCTAACCAAAGTAGTTTGGAGGTCTCAGCACAGTTGTTGGTGGTGGTATTAAAACTAAAATGTACAAATTTGTACCCCTTGTTGTGCCTCATTTAAGAGACTAAGGAATAGTATAGATAGTAGACACAGCTCACCCCTCCTTTCTCTGAAGTGTCCAAAAAGCAGCTAAGCCAAAGAGAGTCGTACTTGCCAGTGCCTTCTGGAATGACAGTCTTTAGATCTGCAATTCTGCACCTTATAAGGATAACCAATTACTGTGTCCTATTGAGATCTTCGAATGTATCTGGTCCCAAGGGACCAAAGTTTGACACCCCTGATCTGGGCTTTTGCTTGAGATTTCTGTTCTGGGCTTTTGCTTGAGATTTCTGAATCTAAAACACGTGTTCTCTATTGCAAATACACAAACATACAATTTCTGACACAATCCAGGGATGAAATACATAGCTAAAGAGATGGTGTGGGATCAAGGGGTATGCAGGGCATAAAATCCCATCTCTGAGATTTGCATTAAAAACAAATATTTCTCAAATAGAATGAGAGACTTCCTACCAGGTCCACCCTCCACCTCAAACTCCATTTCAGGTGGTATATATACAATTAGATTTTTTTGTAGTCTTTAGAGGCATTCATGTCATGTTCTCATGCCTGGGTCGGCCTAGCCAGGTGACCCTTCTCCTGCGTCAGTAGTTTTAGAGTTTCCACCAGATAACCTCATATCAAAGATTCCGACAGAGGCAATCAACCATAAAACAAGCATAACATTCTTTTGCTATGAAGTAGAAATTTGTCTTTACCAATACCTTAGGCGAACCTCATACAATACTTGAACAATAATTATGTGCATAAAGTAATCCTGCTGAGGTGAACTGGCGGTCATATAGAAATTCTGCTATTGCAACATGTTTTTTTCCCAAACTTATTTATTTTTAACACCATCAAAGGGGTACCAGTGAATCTTGGGCAAACTAAATCTTGCAATGGCAAAAACACCCTTTTTTCCTTCAAAAAATTAGAAAATAAAAGCACACCTGCACAAAAAGTTTTCCACTGCCATGGCCCAGTAACTCGTGGAGGCCGACCTGGACTTCGAATGAGGGGCCTTTCCACTTAAGATACAGATCCTGCAAAAAAGAACAGTGGAGGAATTAATAAAGACAGTACACAACTCACAGTTTCTTATAAAGTAACATCTCCAAAATAAAATTTAATTGATGCATAATTAGAATAGCAATAATAAGCTTCAATGTCCAAACAATGTTGCCTCTAAGTTGAGGTATTTTCCAATATGCACACCCCATCAGCAACAGGCATATGAGCATATCCTTCTGGATCAACTGCTATAAAACACCCATTCCTTTACACCTACAATAGGTAACGTCACATTTATTTTCATAGCCGGCCAACTTTCAATTTTGTTGTAATGTGGATTCCTCTGGTAGCCGAGATGGGGCCGTGAGGAAGTTCTTTTACTAATGATCACCAACATGGGAACTCTGCTATTTTTGGAAGGTTTGGAGCTATGATTACCAAACCACACAAACCTTAATGAGAAAGTAAGACTCCTTGTTTACGGGCAACTGTGTATGTAATTGATATTTCGAAGTAATGTTTAATTACTTTTTTATCTGTATGATATCTGTACGAAACTGTGCACGCAGAACAAATTCAATATAAAGAGTTTGACAAACTAAGACTCATTCAGCTTTGACTGGTGATAAAATAAGATATAACTGGCTACCTAGTGGCCCTACAGGTTGTGGGAATTATATGGTAGGTTACAGGATGGGTGTATCTAGGCATGAGAGCCCATTGGCAAACATTTTTTAAATATAATTCTTGCTTCCTGGACATATATATTGTGTTTATACGCTCTCTATCCCAAAGTGTACAAGCTAATAAGGAAATTGGGAGTTTCCCCAACAGGCCATTTTCTTTGAAAAGCAAGAAGGTCGGGGTTAAGTTATTAATTTGGAGACAATTACAAGAAAAAAAGCTGCGCTGTACGGTCACCCTCCTGTGAACCCATTACCTCTATTGCTTCTTCGCCAACTAGAACCCGCCCCATGCTTGTATCCACACCCAAACCCAGTTCTAAAGTAGCAGACCTTGTCCTCCTCCGCTAGGAAGGTGAGCTTCTCCTTCTCTGTGGCATTGGCAACTGACAGCACATTCCCGAGAGATACATTCTTGAAACCATCTTTCTGTCGGACATCATCATCTGGAGTGAAAAAGAAGGAAACGAAAACCAGCAGCATATGCTGTCCATAAGATACACATATTTCACATGAAAAGACAAATAAATAATGGCCACCTAAATCCACACTATCAATTACATTAATAAACTCTTCTGCATCATCTCAGTCAGGTATATGTTTGTTTCTTTTAACTACATCACTTCTGGTATATAGGCAGCAGCACAATAGTGATGAAGATAAACAAGATTATCTGCAAACACTGACCCATGTACGGGCATTCTATTGCTGGAGATAAAGATACAACCAGGATTCCTACCAATTCAAAAGCAGCTGTCTGGGCATCACGAGGGCAAACAAACTGGTGAAAGAAGAGAAATCACAGAAAAGTCTACAAATTTCAAAGGCATGTACCATTGCAGCTTTCTTTTAAAAAAAACTCAAAGTGCCCTGGCTCTCTTACACTGGTTATAAAGTCAGCCACTCAACTCACCAATGATGTCATGTCAAAAGGCAGAAGGTGGTCTTTTTATTTAGGGATTGGTGGGGGGGGTGGGGGGGAGAAGTAGTTGAGACGTGCAGCAATGGAGTGTCCCACATTGAGCCACCAAACCTTTCACTTTGGTTGCCAATTCAAAAACAAATTCCAAAACCCATACCAGAAGATTGTACAAGACAACAGCCATACAAAAATAATAAAAATAAACAAATGCCTCACATATTTATGGCAAAAACACTGACTCCTGCAGTTTGCTAACAAGAACTGAATACAGCATACTTACAATTTGGAATGTTTATCCCGGCTGGAATGCCACTGCCAGAAAAGGTGAGCACGTCCAAAGATGTGAAATCTGGTTTCAGGAAGTGGTCCTTCTCAAACTCTTTGGGCCAAGGCAACTCCTGCAGAAACTGTTCTGCTGAGGCCACCAGCTGGCCGAATCTGGCACTCATGGCCTTGTTTACAACAGCCACAAAACCTGCAGAAATGTGGTAAGGACAAAGGGAATTATGAGTAGAGGCTCAATAACCACGAGAGACACTGTGTGATGAGTGTGGTAGGAAATGGTGGGTAGGAGAAAGAACACAGAATGGGTTATGTATTTCACAGTCTCTCCCCAACCCTGCACTGGGCTACTGCCCAGTACCAGACACAGATTAATTTGGTAATGAGTATCTGATGCATAACATCTTTGGAAGGATTCTCCATTTAGTGATGAAAGCCTCCAATAGGTGCAAGACTGGTGTGAGCATCAGAAGAAAATCACAACCAGTACTATGTTTGGTAGAAAAATATGAAAACATTCAATACTTGATTATGAAAGGAAAAAGTTACTGTTATGGAAACTCAGCTATTCTCAGTCATTACACTCTTACTCATTATCACCTTGTGTGTCTTTGTCACCTAGTGGCAGGACATAAACTGCTTTTATAGCGCTTTGAACTCTTAGTTTGAGTCTTCCTCCCTCCAGTGCTGGGTTTTTTATTTTCATGTTTATGGCACTTGTTCATAAGGTTTGGTTTCCGCAAATGGTATCCCGGGCAAATTTGAGTACTTTTTCCTCATATGTTTGGATTCTACTCATGTTTTGGGGATTCCAGAGGAGGAAAGTGAGAAAATAACCAAAATGGGAAAACGTACTGTGCAAGAAAGGGTATGCCTTTTCCCCTGCAACAGTATAAACAAAAGATTTGGTTGCAAAGATCACCGTCTTACAGGCTATCAAAAAAGAGCAAAGATGTAAAATGAAAAAAAAAAAAACAATTCTTTACCACATTTTCTTTATTTTTCTTATAGTAGTCGATTTTTCCTGTTTTTGGTGATTTTTACCTACTTGCAGTTTGTGATGAAACATGGTGTGAAACCCAGGGGTGAGCCTGGAAAGCTCTGAAATTCTAAAAAGACGACAACATTTGGAATTCAGTAAGGGGTCATTTGTGCAGATTGCTCATGGTTTTTTCAAAGAAACTAATAGTTGAAATAAATGTAATGGAAAAAAATAGATTTGGGTGACAAAGTTTTGATTTGTAACGTTTTGTCCCATTGGCCGATTTTCAAAAATAATATACTATTAAATCCGTCAGAACCTTCAAATCTCAGGGCTATAAAATGTTGGTTGTCCAAAACCAGCAATAGCCAACTGAGCTGCAGCTTATAATGATTTTTCACTGTGTAGCAATCATGCAACAATTCATTAGGTAAAATCTAATAAAGGTAAATGGTTATGAAGGAAGCATATGCATTTTTCAAATGTTCCCAAGATACTGAGTTTGGGAATAGGGATTACTTGTATAACTCTGAATTTGGGCTTACAGATCCTATTGTGATTCAGAAGGCATATTGCAAAACGTGTTCTTTCTTGCACACTAGATTACATTTAGAAGCCAAAAATGGCAACAAATTCAATTGATAATAGCAAATGCTCTATTGTTTATTTCCACACTATTTTCAATAAAAATGTTACTCAAAGTTTGTGCTGAGCCTATCGCCTGTGACTAGAAAGGCCCAAAACATAGTGACATCGATTTTTTTGCCTTGCAAATTGGCTAATTTTGGCTATGTGGATAGCTGCAGTATTTGGGCCTGGTCTCAGCCACCTCCCAGGGAAACCTATAAACCCAAACATTTCTGAAAACTAGGCACCGAGGGCAGGCTGACGTGTGGATCCTATGATGCTTTCTTACACAAATGCCCTACAAATGTGAAACTTTGGGTAGAATCACACATTTTCCTCACATTTCTAAGAGGGAGCGTTCCAAAATCTGTAGGATTCACAAACTTCCTACAACACAGCATGCCCATATTGCTAATGATAAAAATGTTAGCCCATTTGTGTACCGGCCTATGGCCCCAGACAGGAACAGATGCAAATTGCAACCATATAAAGTCAATGTGGCCTTTGCATGGTCCCTGATTTGCTTAGTTCTACTCTCAGGTAATCGACCCAGCCACAAAAGGGTGGTACCGTTTTTATTGGGAGATGTGTGGGAATGCTGAGAGTTAGGAGTTTTGTGAATCTGTGCAGATTCCAGATCTTTCCCTCACGAAATATTTTTGTGATCCAAAGTAAAACCAAGTTAGCCCATCTAAATCCGGCCATACATTTTAATGATCCATCATGATCTCACAGTGCAAATCGATTATCTCATTCTGATCCCAGAGTCGCTCATCAAGAGGAGCATCCGGTGGTACAGCATGTAGATATTGATAAGAGCCCATCAAGCTTCTTAAATTGTTTCAATTTTATGAATATTGTACAGTCTTTAAATTAATGAGAAATCCATTCTGAGGAAGGTCCGCAACACCATAGAATTCATCATATGTCAAATTGCAAAATCACATGCCCTGTTCGAATCCCAAGCCTTTGTTATTCAAAGCAATGGATCAACGTTCGATATAGTTCATCATGGTGCCAAGAAGCCACAATATCCAAAATTACTGCACAATCCAATTAGCTTAAAGTGATAAAGAGAAATTAATGTAAAGTACAATTTTTCGGCACCCATAACATTGCTAAATGCAAAAGATAACTAGAAAGAGCCAAACAATCTCCCAATAAAACCTCTTTTGGGTAAATTACATGTCTTCCAGCGTTATAAACATGAGATCCATATAAAGTGTCTAGAGCTTAATAATATATTACATTTTCTATGTATTGCAATAATGGATCAAATTGAATTCAAACCAAAGTGAAACGCCCAGTTTCTACTTTAATCTTTTTGCACCCTAAAATGCACAGTGGATTCAAGCTAGCCTGGCCGATGAGGGGTGTTACCCCAAAACCAGTCCCCAGGATGCTTGTTTCCGGTCCAGGGAAGACCTGGCTTGGCAGTTCGGTCTGGACTGTTCCCATGAGGCACAGGGTCAAGACTGATTTGCATATGGCTGGGTCTAAACTGGGGTGGCTTAGTGAGCTAAAGAACAATAATGGATTAAACCCAGATCTGTGTCGGGGGGGGGGGGGGCAAATGCTTCTGAAAAGCACACACTGAAGAATGTCACCAGCACTGCCATAACCCTAGTAAAGCATGCTCTTAAACAGGATATTGGTTTGTCATCATACTTAGTGTAGCAATGGGTGGTGATTAACGTTATTATCTGGGAAAACGTGGCCTTAGCCGATGCTCGGCCAGCATCTTTGCTTTCAAAAGGTCACTAAACGTTTGCCCACAATTCTACAACAAGCATTTGCAATGCAATAGGTCTCGCATTTACGCGAGTTTGAGCTATTGACATTGCAATAACAATGCCTTTTATATTTGTTTTCGTTTTAAAAACATAAATAAAAGGTATTGTCATTTACAAATGCCAATAGCTTTAACTCGTGTAACTGCAGACCTATTGCATTGCAAATGCTTGTTTACTATTGTGGTGACTGCATCCTGCAAGAGCTTTGAGAAGCCACGCTTCTCCAGAGGCTTTTAAGATTGAGAACTATAGTCATTGTTTTGAAAAGCGCTCATCGTGAGACCCTGCGCAGAAAATTGTGCCATGCTCAAGATTAAAGGTTGTATCACCATGAATTCATCGACCAATCAAAGATTGTCTAGGAGTGGAATACTACATTGGTACCTGGTTCAAATGCAAGTCGTAGGTGACAATTTGAAAAAGTAAATACTGGGAAAAAGGGGTGCATATTGCAAATGTTATTGCATAGGCATTACGTAGTGTACAAGAGTCAGGTATATTTACACGGAGGATATTGAATGGGCATAGCAACCTCCCTGATGACGTGATGAAGACAAAACCCTTAAATGGATTTACAAATGTCTGCATCAAACCCTTCCGGAGCAAATAGTTCTAAGGAGAGAAGGCACAAGCAGGAGGCCATATTAGGCCAGTGTAGCACGGCAAGGCAGGCATAACAACAAACCTGCTGTGCCTGACAATATTGATCTAGTATCAAATTCTACCTTGCCCTTCACATATATTTTATAATGTAGCTTTCATATTTGCGTCTATCTGTAAACGTTTAGAAAGAAATATGATAAAACGAAAGAAATGCGTGAAGTGATTGCTTTGCAAGGCCTTAGTCTGCCCATCTGTGCACTAATTGCAATTGTATTTGTGCAGCCCCCGCAGTATACAGAGAGAAGAAGTCTTCAAGAGGGAATGGATGCAACAAGCTCTGAAGACTGGAGGGAAGAGAGGGAAGAAGGGGGGAGGAGAAGAGACTGCAGGAGAGACAGTATGAGAGGAGAGCGGAGGTACGAACGGCTGATGTCAGCAGCGAGGGGTTAAGGAGAGAAGCCGGCTTCAAGAGGGAATGGATGCAATAAGCTCTGATGACTGGAGGGGAGAGAGGGAAGAAGGGCGGAGGAGAAGAGACTGCAGGAGAGAGAGCATGAGCCGTGTGCGGAGGTATGAACGGCTGATGTCAGCGGCGAGGAGTTAAGGAGAGAAGTCATCTTCAAGTGGGAATGGATGCAACAAGCTCTGAAGACTGGAGGGAAGAAGGGCGGAGGAGAAGAGACTGCTGGAGTGACAGCATGAGCCGAGAGCGGAGGTATGAACGGCTGATGTCAGCAGCGAGGAGTTAAGGAGAGAAGTCAGCTTCAAGTGGGAATGGATACAACAAGCTCTGAAGACTGAAGGAGAGAGAGGGAAGAGAGGGAAGAAGGGCGGAGGAGAAGAGACTGCTGAGAGACAGCGTGAGAGTGGAGGGAGGTATGAGTGGCTGATGTCAGCAGCGAGGAGTTAAGGAGAGAAGCCAGCTTCAAGAGGGAATTGACGCAACAAGCTCTGAAGACTGAAGGGAGAGAGAGGGAAGAAGAGCGGAGGAGAAGAGAATGCTGGAGTGACAGCATGAGCCCAGAGCAGAGGTATGAACGGCTGATGTCAGCAGCGAGGGGTTCAGGAGAGAAGCCGGCTTCAAGAGGGAATGGAAGCAACAAGCTCTGAAGATTGAAGGGGAGAGAGGGAAGAAGGGCGGAGGAGAAGAGACTGCTAAGAGACAGCATGAGACGAGAGTGGAGGTATGAGCGGCTGATGTTAGCAGCAAGGAGTTAAGGAGAGATGCCAGCTTCAAGAGGGAATGGACGCAACAAGCTCTGAAGACTGGAGGGGAGAGAGGGAAGAAGGGCGGAGGAGAAGAGACTGCTGGAGTGACAGCATGAGCCGAGAGCGGAGGTATGAACGGATGATGTCAGCAGCGAGGAGTTAAGGAGAGAAGCCGGCTTCAGGAGGGGCCTACTACAGCTGGAGTGTTTTTTATTAGGCCAAAGATAGCAATGACAGTACGCAATGCCACACTGCACACTCAAATCACGGAGGGGGCAGGAAATAGCCCTCCCGCGCTGCGACAGTGTTATCACAGAGCGAAAGGTGTTGGAGCGCTTTGTTAGTGTTTATTGCTCGGATCATATGCAACTCTCACTTCACACTTTGTGTCTGTGTAATTTACAACACTTGCACATCTTCACTGCACTATTTATCACTATTTTTAAGACGTCGCAGGCCGGTTTCTTCCTCTGATATTTACAATCTAACAAGCGGTCGAGAAGGCCCTTTATTGCAATGCAATGGGTTTCGTATTTGCGAGAGTTTAAGCTATTAGTATTGTAAATGACAATGCCTTTTATTTACGTTTTAAAACCCAAAACATAAATAAAAGGCATTGTCTTTTACAATGCCAATAGCTCAAACTCGCGTGAATGCGAGACCTATTGCATTGCAAATGCTTGTTTGCTTCGAACTCAGTGAAACAGGAGCAAGCTCTAGTTTAGACATTACTGCATTGAAGATTAAGGCACACCCACACCCTGCAAGAGCAAAGCTCTACTCTCCCATGTGAACGTCCGGAGCTGGTGGCAGTCACAAAAGTAGATTCTGCCTCACTATTTAGTTAGGTATAGAATCTCCCAACTCAATAAGATAATAGCTGTGATAAGAAAGCCCGTTCAAATATAATAACACAAGGGTGTGGGGCAGAGACTGGATCTTCAGCTGACAGATGGATCAGTAGTGTTAAGCACCGCTCAGATTAGGGAAATATCCATGAGTAACAAACAGTGGCTTTTACGGTTTCAGTTCCTACACCAGATTTTGTTTCGAATACTAGATTACTGATCACATTTTCAAAACGTAGCTTGCGAGAAGAAGCCCTGATTAATGCCAGGTACAACCTTATGTAATTAATGCTTACAAACCAACAAATAAATTAACAAAGAAAGTTAACACACCAGGTATATTACACGCCAGTTAAGTTATGCAAATTTGTCATAGGGAACGACTCAAAATGCAGAAGATAGCGAGATCCTAATGCCTATTTTGAACACCTTGCTTAGGAGTGCCACAGAATTAAAGACTACTGGCAAGAAGCGTTTGCAATACTTGTGAAAATGATAAGTGTTTCCTTCCATATGTGCTACACTACAATGGAGGTATTCATAATTAATAGTGTGCAGAAGACCATTTTGAGGTATCTTAATTGACAAGGAGCACAATTAGCATACATACAAAAGATGTTGGATTTTCAAATTAGCCAAGCAGCTACTGAAATGAACATTTATAGAACTGGTCGCCAACATAAACTTGCACTGGTGACAAGTCTGATTTCAGCAGTATAAACAGGGGTGTTTCAACTTTTATGGGCAACTCCAATGATAAAATATGCGCTTAATCCACTCCCACCTCCCACCCCCACCACCACAAAACTCTGCTTTTTTAAATATAAACTACATCTTAGGGGTGCGTGCTTTCTAAATATGAGGAGGTCAATGTCGAACAATAACTATTCTCCAAGTAGATACAGACTACACTGGTGACAAAGTCTGCTCTCTAAGTGCACAAAATCCATAGCAGATACCAGTCCTGGTGGACAAAAGCCACAGCAGATATCACTTCGGGTGGACAATAACTATACATGTTGCCAAAGGCTGCTCAAACTCACAAATCTTCAATTCTGACATACCAAAGTAACTGAGACACAATCTCACAAATCTAATTAGACTAATGTTTTTGATAGAAAGGTCGCACCATTTCAGAATTATCAGCCCTGGACTTTCATAACGTGATAGGATTCCAAACTAATGGCAGATGGTGTGTTATGCACCATGAAACCAAATGACTTTGTAAACCCTAAGCGACCAGGAACATGTTTTGAGCAAACAATACATATTGTAGAATATTTTGATGATCTGGTCAGTGCTTTAAATGGGAAAAAATAAGTGCAGGTACTCATTAAAATGAGCTAGAGGTGTAGTTAGGGGGCGGGGCTAGGGGCGGGGCTAAGGGCAAGACATGATGATACTTAACGGCTTCTATATTAGTTGCAGCACATACCAAAACACATGAGAAATGTGTTTATATAAACAAAGCAAGTTAACTCATTACACAAAATGAAAGAGAAATGCTATAATATGTTAACATTTCCTTTTTTTTGCAATAGTTGCACTTTCGTAATGCTATACTGTTAATTTCTGTTGTTTGGCACAATACTATATATTTTTCAGCACGTGAGTAGGAAGAAACTGAAAATACCCCCACTTCGAACCAAAGCTCTTATGGCACAAAGCAAATAAAGCAAATCATCATGACCCTCCCCAGAAGATATCTCTTGTCTCTTCCATAGATCTATCCATTCATCCTTTCATCCTACCATTTACCTGCTGATGTCCACCATTTAACCTTTACATTCTGTCGTCTATTCAGTCTTTCATCCATCATTCAGTTTTTCACCATTCCATCTGTCCACCCTTCATATCCAAACCTATCTATCCATCCATCTCAAAACCTATCCATTCATCCTTTCACTCATCCATCTCTTTATCCACCCTTTCGCTCATTCATCAATCCTTTCGCTCATCTATCCATCAACCCTTTCACTCCTTTATTCCATCCACCCTTTCATTCCGTCCACCCTTTCACTCAATTCCTCCTTTCACTCATCCATCATCCACCTTTTCATCCATCCTCCCTTCCTTTCATTCGTCCATCCAATCTTTCACTTATCCACGCATCATCCGCCCTTTTATCCAATCATCCACCCTCTTCACCCAGCCATCCATGCTTTCACTCATCCATCCATCTATTCATCCATCCATCCATCTATACATCCACCCTTGCTCACTCATCCATCCACTCACTCACCCACCCATCAACCCTCCCTACTTTGTTATTTATGAATCTTTGTCTCCAAACAGACATGTACACACAAAGTGCCACCCATTTTCTTTAAAATACCTCCTGAGAGTGTTTTGATTCTCTCCCTCTTTCTCTCACTTTTTGTTACAAAAACAGGCATATGAATGCAGGCAAACACACAAACATAGGCAGGCACATAAAAGACTTGGGTATGATAAAAGCCATGTTATACTCTTCACCTAGCATGGCTTTTTAATTGCCACCAGGGCCGGACTGGCCATAGCCTGAATGCCACTGCCAGGGGACTGCCATGATTCCTGTGTTTGCACAAATGCACAGGATAGTGTGACTGTGATTGACAGCACAGGGCCTGAACGGACCCTGCTCTGTCAAGCACAGCGTGATGGTGAGCACCCGGACATTATTCAAATGAGCCCTGCTGAATAGCTCAGCTGGGGCTCGGATCGAGGATACAGAAGTGGCGCCTTGGCTGCCAGAGACACCTTCCACTCACCTGCACTCACAGCCAATAAGCCTACCTTTTAATGAGTACCGGTACTCTTCTCGGCAGAAGAGAAGTGCCGGTACTCAGCGTGATAAATCTAAGAAGTGCCGGTACTCAGTACCGGTGAGTACCGGCCCATTTAAAGCACTGGATCTGGTCAAGCTTAGAGGCCTAGTGCTACACGCCAATAAAATTAGTTACTGAACAAAGTGGTTCTATGACCTACCTCCCAACTAGCTCAGGAGCAGCCAAAGCAAGTGTGGAATGCTGCAAGGCCTGGACAAGGAAGAAGGGAGCCAGAGTGCAGGTTAATATTTTCACAGACATACTGCAGGTTATCTGGTAGATTTTAGTGCCAACAACACCACAGTATTTTACTTTATGGTGCAAGACAGCAAGGTGGCTTTAGACAGTAAGCTTCCTTAACGCATCAGAGACGAACTGGGAAAAGATTAAAAATGAATCCCCTACTAAATCTATACCATGCTGGTATCCTAGCCTAACCAATGGAAGCAGGTAACTTTCATCACATTGCTTTTAATTACTGCTTAGCATTGTAAACTTCCAAGTGCTTCTCGTCTCATCCTCAGATTCGCACATGTGCAGTGGAGCCACTATGACTATGATCTGAGCCATGGCCAGAATTTGGCTCACCCAACTGGAGCTTATCTGCCTTAGGGAGGGATGAGAGCGGTTTGGGGCACGAACCCCTGCTTAAAATTGGACCACTTCCTGCCTAGGAAGAGCAGGTGAAACATGGGCCTCTAAATTGTGGCCTACTTTCTGCTCACGTTTTCCAGCTTTGATTGCTCTTCCACTTCTTAGCTCCCTCCTGAGATGCAAGTGGACACAATCCCAATTATTGTAATCTTGCATATTCTGGCTGAATAACAGTTCTTCGAGGCAACTGCACCGTACCCTGTTTTAACAGTGCCTTCATGGGTTGTGCCGCTACCTCAGAGGGTGGTGCCAGTATGGTACATATATTCTGGCTGTTTAACAGCACCTCCAGGGGCAGAGTCTCAGACTTCTGGGTATCGCTATATAACCCATTCCCTGCTGGACTCCACCTATTAACTCTTTGATGGTGGGTCACAACTTTAACCTCCCGAGACGTACTAAAAAGGTGGGTTTGCACTACTGTACCGATTCTCACACTCTAAGCAACACCTCGTGCATATGTGTAGCAGCACCGTTCGCCGCACCATATTTAGAAGAAGTCTTTGAAATTCATACACCTCATCCAAACCCAACTATATAACTCAAACTACATCCAAACCCCCCTCAACTACGCACACCGAAAGGGAGCCAAGGAGCCAGATGCAAATCAAAGCACTTTTTGGCCTCATCAGAGTACGAAGCACTCCATAAATGCTACTAGACAAGACCCATGGATGGTCCCATAGAGTCATCTTCCTTGCTGTAAAAAGCAAGTCAGCTACTTGACAATTGAGGGTCTATGACGGGGGTTAGATCCTCCGAAATCAAACCTCCCTCCAGCAGCACACCCACTGCTCCGCAACGTTTCTCCATAAAAGGGCAGCCCAGGCAGTTAGTTCTTCACAGCAGCACTGAGAGGGGAAACCAGGTTTACATTATCAAGCGCATAGGAAAACAAACGGTTCAAGACTTCACATTTGTATTCGAGCTACAGCTGTTTTAATTTTTCTACTCACAGTCCCGAAGTTAGAAAGAAAACCGTAGATTTACAAAAAGCACTGAGCTCTAAAGGGTTCAAGCAGAGCAAATCAAGCATTCCTTGGTAAAGAAACGCGAAAACCCCCACACAATCGACAAAAACTGGTAAAACCTACACGCATCCGGGCGTGAGACTGATACATAAACTGTAAGTAGAACCCGTCTCTGTAATTTACCCAAACTGAAACAGGAAAAAGTTCCAGACTTACAACACGACAAAATCCAACAAGCATCGATCTCTTGTCTTTATGGGGCCATGTGTTTATAATTAGAAACACATGGCCCCATAAAGATAAGAAAGTGCTTTGCGACAGCAGCAAAGCAGGCGACCCAGTCCAGCTCGGAGGCCAAACGGCGTCAACCAAAAACCCTCATTTCCAATGGCAGGCCACCGTTTAGCATAAACGGTGACGCCAGCCAATGGAAATGAGGGGCGGGGTTTAAAGCCCTTTACTGAAACTCCTCGTGCACAATAAATCTCGCCGAGGCGAGCAGCGCTTTGCGCTGCAACACCACGCGAGACCTAAAAAGGGAGACTAGCTGTAACGGGAAACACCCTAAACAACGAAGTTTAAATCACGACTTACCTGAACAACGAAGTCAGAACAACGAGGAATCCCGAACAACGAAGTCCTAAACCACGACTCGGACTGCTGTCCCCACTTAGGGAGGCAAAACTATGCTTGGCATCTCTCTGGAAAACGTGGCACTTTATTCTTCTTTTTGCTGTCCACCTCTCTTCGTTTTAATTAGGGAGGCAAAACTATGCTTGGCATCTCTCTGGAAAACGTTTTTACGTCATTCTTCTCCGCCCCCCACCCCTCTTTGACCCTTGGAAATGGCAGTTCTGCCAGCTGGCTGGCATACAACGATGCTTGCTAAGGCCTGACATTGCGTTTGGTTTGTGTGTCAGTTACTCCTCTCCGCCCCCTACCCCTTTCCTTGCTGGCGGACTCTAAGGAGCATGGGGAAGCAGCCAGCTTTCATCCTGCTTGGTGGCATGTCGAGGGAACAGCGTTTTTGGGAATGCTCTCAGGGTTTCGATATATTAGTCTTTATTATAATTTACTGTGTTAGTCCCGTAGATGGCACTGTTGGTTGGTTATTCAAAGATGCGATCTTGATCTGTGCAAAATGCGACTGGTTGTCACATTTGAAGTGGTGACAAAATGGAGATTGGCCGTTTTTTAAATGTTTTAATTAAGTATAATCATTTTACAAATGAAAAAAAGAACAACAATGCATTTTGAAAAAAAAAATATTTTCGGAAAGAACTTGCTTTTTTACTTAAGTTTAAAATAGTGCATTTTGTGTTAATTTAATTTAGTTAGCATTCTAGTCAAAATCGAAAAAAAGATGATGGATTTATATTTTATGGATTTTTAGCGTACATTAGTGTCATTTTGTAAGTTCGTCAGTATATGTAAAAAACGATTTTTAAGATTGAAAATTTAAAGATTAAATACAGAAAAATGTTTAAATAAAAAGACATGTTTAATATAATTACATTTTTGTACCGTGTTTCAAACATGCGTTTAAGAGAACGTAGTGGTAGATTCAGGTAATATGGAAATTGATTATTTTTCGTGGTTTAGCAAGTCGTTGTTAAGAACGTAGTGGTTTAGCTTTGGTAGTGGTTTAGCCTTCGTGGTTAAGGCATTCGTTGTAAAAGTGGTAGTGGTTTAGTCATACATCCAGCTGTAACGGAGTGAGCACTGCATCAATGGATGTGCATGCTAGTCATTAGCAGAGCTGTGATGACTGGGTGCACCCTTGTTTTACTATGTAAAAGAGGAACATGGTATTGTCTGTGTGAACCATCAAAAGCAAGGATCCCTTCACAAACAGAAAAACCTTCAACACCAAGAAGAACTGACTTCTGCGCCAACATATTTATGTGCTGGGACAAATCGGATTTGTCCTTCAAGTACTGATAGGAGAGATTCCTTCAATGTGTGCCATCAACTCAAGAATCAGTAGCAACAGCGCTCAATGGAAGGAGCATCTTAAAGAGATTTTGAACATATTGCCACTATTTCAAGGACAGATGCAAGGATGGATGAAGTAAGATGTGCTTCGAATGGTGTTCTTGCTCCACCAGATATAACCGCAACGAGCTCATGGGAAAATGTGTGTGGAATAGTAGAAGCCTCTAAACCCACAATGATTTTGCATTGTCGGTGGTCAAGAAATAGCGCACCTCTCGCTGATACAAGTTACCGTCTCCAAAGAAAGAAAGAACTTTGTCATGCCAAAAGAAAAAAAAAAACTCATGTAAACTGAATCCTTCTGGAGGGAACCAAATAGAATGTTGAGTACTTCACGGAGAACTCAAGTCTTTTTATGGTCTCCAATGTTTGGAATAAATTAGACTCTGCATCCTCCTTGAGCACTGCTCAAACATGCCTCGCGTCTAGGAATAAGTCACACTAAACAGTAAGCTGATACAGCTATGAAGTCACTAAGGCCAGAAATGTGAAAACACCCAAGATAAGTAATCAAGATCAATCGCACACTAAAGACACTTTCTGTGCTCCGTCGGGAGTAACACATAAAACACAGGTGCCCTGAAGGTGCACCAAGAACATCCAGATGATGCTCCGTACAGCTACCAGTGCATGTTTCTTTACCTTGTATAAAGGGGATACTGATTTATTTCAAAGAATCAGCGTGGGACAGAGCCCCCTCCTTTTTTCATTACAAGGAAGTAGAGGGAGCAGTATGCCTAGTGGCAGCATAATTGCTCTTCAAGGGGTTAAGCCGCTCTCTATACACTTTTCTTGGCATGACTGAGGCAGAGGCGTCCTGGATGGAGGAGGGTGGGCCAGTTGGGCAACATAGCCCTTCTTTAACACTGCAAAGACACAAGCATCTTGAGCTATCTGCTTTCAGTGGTGATGGTGGTGGAAGGTAAGTCCTTGCACTGGCATTGACTAGGTTTCCTAAGAATGAGCTGAGGAGGGCCAGCCACTGTCCATGAGTCACGGGGTCATTTCAAGCAGGGGCGCCGGTGTCACAATGGGGACTGCTTCTAATGTCATGGCCACAATGGTATGATATCAATTTGGACACAGGTCTTCAACTTGGATGCAGGTCTTTGTGGATCAAAAGGTAGCAGATTCCTGATCAGTGGCCACCACTCCTACATGCTGGACACCTTGAGGAGGAAGCCTGTAAGTGACACAATGAAGGTATCGTCTGCCCCTGAACTAGAACAAGGTGCAGTCTCACGAGGATAGGAAATAGTGGTGCCAGCAAAGTCAGGGCAACTGGTGCCAAGGACTGATCCTCTGGCCTTAAGAGGGAAACAGCCTTCACCACTCCACTCATCTTTCCCCAAGCATTCCTTTTACACCCAGGTAAGTGCCACACAGGTAACTGTTTGTACCACACAGTCCCTTACCATACAGGTATTTTTGTTTTGTTTCTTCAAAAACATACTTTTTATGGTTATTTTTTCTTTTAAAGTGGTTTAGGGGCGGTAGAAGTAAAGGGAGGTAGGGGTGATTTAAGGATTTAGGGGTGGGTAAAAGGAGAAAAGGGTAATTTTAGGGCTCAGGAGTGGATAAAGGTAAGGGTAATTTTAGGGTTTACGGGTCGGTAGTGGTAATGGGAGGTAAGGATGATTTTTTTAGGTTAGGAGCAGGTAGAGGTGAAGAAATGTAAGGGTAATTTTAGGGTTCAGGGTAAGTAGAGGTAACTGACAGTAAGGGTGACTTTAGAGTTTAATTCAAGCGTAGAGGTAATGAGAGGTAAGTGTAATTTTTGAGTTTGTGGAGTAGAGGTAAAGGGATGTAAGGTTCCCCCCAAAATAAATATATATATATATATATGTATGTGTATAAACAAACACAACACACATGTTTATCTACACACACACACACACACACACACACACACACACACACACACACACACACACACACACACACACACACACACACACACACACACACACACACACACACACACACACACACACACACACACACACACACACACACACATATATATATATATGCGTGGTAAAGGGCCAAGATGTAATGCCATGCGTTGAAAGTATGTGTTGTAAAGCGATGTAGCTGCCCTTAGAATCTGCACCGGAGACTCAAGAACTGCACTGCCAGGGAAGTACCTCCAGTACTCCAAGTGAATTGCATCAGGAGTAACTGTATCAAAAGCACTGCATCAGGAGTCAGTACTTCTGAGGTTTGTTTTTGATACAATTGTATCAGGAAACACTACATCACAGTGGACATTACCTCAAAGGTAAATATATGTAACCAAATATATTTCGAAAGTCCTGACGCCTTAACTGTAAATATATATAATATATAAACACTGAGGGAAACATTTAAGGACAGAAAAAGATGATCAGAAATTAAGGAGAAATTACAATGAAAAAAATCAATAAAGTAATGTAATTAAATATAATATTATGCTAAATTAAATATAAAAGTTTTTTATGTACAAGTTATGGATTATATGTCTGTTTTTAGAGTTATGAATTGGGGCACTAACCATAATTTGCCAATTTCAGCGATTTATTAGTTTTAATTATCAATCATAACACCTGTTTAACTGTGGCTTGTTCATCCATACATTTAGCCGTAATAACCAAAACTGACCACAACTTTAACCTTTGTTTTTCAGTGAATTTCTAGTTTTGTTTTATCATATACCATTTTCAACAGTTTTCCAAC
This sequence comes from Calotriton arnoldi, assembly GCA_963921515.1. Taxonomy (NCBI): domain Eukaryota; kingdom Metazoa; phylum Chordata; class Amphibia; order Caudata; family Salamandridae; genus Calotriton; species Calotriton arnoldi. The sequence goes on from CAWUFW010000663.1 coordinate 969,835, forward strand.
CCAATGTGCACAGATAATCCCGCTGCACACAACCAGGGAGCTGTTTAAGAGTTGGGTTCAGGGCCTGGCCTTCGGCTTTAAGGCTTTTTTTGATTTGTGAACACCACTGTAATGTTTATGAACCTGCAGCAAGCCTCTGACAATACACTGTGAACCAGTGGCAAGCTTCATGGGCCTGTGTTGGGCCCCCCATGGGGCAGCAGACCTGGTTTCAGATTGGCAGAAACCAAGAAAGGACCAGCATCGGCACATGAACCTTGCACCTGGGTTGTGGCCATACACCAGGGTTCATATATATCAGGGGGCTGCACTGCTGGCCACGAGCAAAGCACCAGGATCCACAAAGCAACAGCAAAATCTGCATTGTTCTCATTATTTATTCCAAGGATGTGGGGGGTGGTCTCTTTGGGTCCCACGCTATTTACCTTCTCTCTCCCTTCATGACCCTTTAGGTCGAATGTACACATGCTGCCCTCTAATGTGCCCACACATTTTGTTTTTACCAGAACACGAGGCCCAAATCCCTGCATCCTATAATGGTGGCCTCAACATATGTCCTGAAGTTGCAGCCAGCCAATCAGTGGGCTTCGGTTCCATAGACACTACTTTGGGTTTGCAGACCCGAAAGGAGGGCCGGCAGTAGAAAAGGCTCCCTCTTCCGATCAGATTTAGGAATTATTTTTTTTCAGTTTCGGGCCAAAGGAAGTACACCTCACCTGGTGACTCAAAGGTCTAAATATCTGTATAACACCTTCATGCCAACCTATTTATTTTTTTAAACAAATTCATTTCTCGAAAGCTACTCAGTAGATTTACTTCAAACTAAGTAAAGGCACTTCCTTGATTAAATTTATGCCAAATCTGGTGTAATTCCATTATGCTTTTTTTCTGTTCTTCCAGAGCAAAGAATGCTGGGAAATTAAAATGGGAAAGTCACTTCTTTGCCCTTCCCTTCCCACCCTTTCTATAGTTTGGCGTGTTGGATCTGCCAACCCCAAAAAAGGCTAAACTTTTTTTTTTTTAAACATTTAGTGTAGATTCGTTGAATAGGCTAAGGTTACTAACAAAATTAAAAATATATATATTTTCAGTGGAGACTCTGATCTAACCATACCTACAGAGGCACCATCGCCGCTTGTCTAATATAAATACCTCTAAAAAGGATTGGGGTGGGGGCATAACCACTTACATTATATATATACACATATTCACACATACACACACACTGCAAAAAACAAAAGTTAAAGTGGAATTATAGTGGTCTTGGTTACAGCACCTCAGTTAAAAAAAAAATTTAAAAACTCAGAAATTCACCTGAAAACCACAGGTAAAGTGCAGTTAAGGGTATGAACTAAAACAGAAAAACCACCTAAATTCACAAATTATCATTAGGATCACAATCCATAACTCACACAAAAGCCATGCAAAACATAATTAGCCCAAATGCAATGCTCAAACCCTCACCATGAAACAGACACCCTTACAAATGTTTTAATTCATATTACAGATCAGATTACATATCACATTACACTTTCTAATTTGACAAAGAAATATTAAGGCTTTTTAGGTGTTATTAATTGGTATGAATATTTTTACATCATAAGCATTGCTTTTGGTGTGCGGTAGGCCACTACTAATCCACAGTGGAAGTTGCCCGCAGGGCCTGGTCTAGGCCAGGCCGTGCCTGCTCTCTTTTGAAACTGGTTTTAGAGTTAGTGGATCCAAAGTTGGATTCATGAAGGCACAAGCTTTACAGACTAGTACGACAAACCAATACCGGTTAGGCATTTCTAGAACCAGAACCACAAATCCAACCACATGTCAAAAATGTTCTGTGAAGCTTGCTCTGGTATATGGTACCAGGCTGTGAAGCTTGCCTTAGATTTCTAGTTCTCAGGTGGGTGTCGCAGCCTTCTACACAGAGTACAGGGGCCCGCCAGATGACTGTTCCACAGCCATGAGACGCTGCTACCTGATCAGTAGGAAAGGGAAACCACTGCTAAAAATGACAAAATTAGATTAAAAAGAAATCCAATAAGAAAAATGGTCAGTGCCCAGTGTTGGAATTTGCTGTTCATGCTATCATGGGTGTACTGTACTTTACACCAAAGCATTTCAAGGTTGTATGGGACCTGAATGCAAAGCTTTGAAAGCAGTTTTCAGTCCGACTATTAGAAAGAAGGGCACATACATAATGAGAATGGAAAATAGCAGCCATAGGAGTTACAAGAAGCCACGTTGTGATCCTCAAAAGGGTTGCTGTAAAGATGTGGTGCTGAAACCCCAAGGGATGATTGGACCAAACGAAAACCAAATTTACAGATCTTCAACCAAGGAAGAGATCTGTCTTACCATCATGCATACAGAGCACAGTTTAGGCTGTGGTAATCAGGTGCCCCAAATCTGATATTTTATACATATTCTGCACATCAATGCCCCTGTTATATAAATAGTACATCAAACACATACACCTGAAGCAAAGTTCAAGAAAAGGTCAAAAACTAGAAACTGATCTGCCCATCACACCTACCTTCAAACTCCCCTCTGGATCCAAAGGGGTCACGATAGCTCTCTATGAAACCAATATAGCTGGAAAGTGGAGAAAGAGTTAAAAGTCATAAGATATACAGAACAGAGAAAAGTGTACGTATTACAAGACAACTGTTTGAGAGAAGTTTGCGATACAGAGACACAACATCAATCAACAAGTCACAGTTTCCTTCTCTGAACGATCCATAATATAAATTAACATGCATCACACTCGCCATAAGATGAAATCACATGAGAAGAAATGATTACGCTGCACTCACACCTGGCTTTTGAATTTGCTACATTCCTGTCACATCTGAGAAGAGGGTGAATGAAGCAGTTAATTATATTGTGCTTCAAAGGGAATGTCTTGGCAATTGGAAGGTTAAACAAATTCCAACTTGTTAGTGAACTAGCTCATCTACCTGCACGTGCAGCAGAAATGGCATGATTAGATAAACATTGATAGAACTAAATGTAAAATTCTAATGAGGGCAAAGGTAATTTAGAAAAAGGACATTAGTGAGTAGTTGTCTAGGGAGAAGTGTGATGTCAGTTAGACCAGTAGATTTATCCTTTAAATAGCCATCAAATACCATAACACCACCCAACCTTTGTTCAGTTTAAAACGACCAGTGGATTTATCCTTTAAATAGCCATCAAATACCATAACACCACCCAACCTTTGTTCAGTTTAAAACGACCAGTGGATTTATCCTTTAAATAGCCATCAAATACCATAACACCACCCAACTTTTGTTCAATATAAAACGACAGGTACTCATAAATTAGAAAGACAAGCATTGCTTTAAATGCTGCCAGTTAGTTTACTGGAAAAAAAGCACTTCGACAATCAATCAATCAATCAGGGGTTTATATAGCGCGCTACTCACCCGTGAGGGTCTCAAGGCGCTGTGGAGGGGGGGGGGGGCGGGAGGCAGCGGCTCCGGGTCAGTCGAAGAGCCAGGTCTTGAGGTCTCTCCTGAACGTGTGCAGGGTCGGGGAGCGTCTGATGTTCACAGGGAGCTCGTTCCAGGTTTTCGCTGCAATGTAGGAGAAAGCTCTCCCGCCGGTTTTGTTTCTGCGGATGACGTCTGCCAGGGCCAGGTCGGCGGAGCGGAGGTTCCTCTTGGGTACATGGAAGGATAATCTCTCGTTGAGGAATTTGGGTCAGACGTTGTTGAGGGATTTGTAGGCGTGGGTGAGGAGTTTGAAGGTGATCCTCTTTTCGACAGGGAGCCAGCGGAGGTCTCGTAGGTGTTGGGTCATGTGCTCGTGGCGCGGTGTCCCGAGGACGAGTCTGGCTGTGGCATTCTGGATGGTTTGGAGCTTGTGTAGAAGAGTTTTGTTGATTCCGGCGTAGAGGGCGTTTCCGTAGTCCAGTCTGCTGGTTATGAGTGCGTGGGTGACGGTCCTTCTGCAGTCGGTGGGGGGGGATCCATTTGAAGGTATTACGGAGGATGCGAAGGTAGTTGAAGCTGGTGGCTTCAACAGGGTAACAAGACTAAATCACGCAAGAGGAAATAGACCAGACAAGGGCTTTTGTTATACTTCTAGTTTTATCTTAGACTGTTTTGAACTATATGTTTATGTATATTGCACATTTTCGTGAAGCAATACCTATACACACTGTATGTATCCTACCTGCCCTTACCTTCAGGCCGTTTGCACAAATTGTGCTTAAGCAGTACAATGGGCGGGGGACTTGCAAGAAGCCTGAGATAGACCAGAGCTATGTAGGGGCATGCCTGGAAATGAACTCACTGTAAAACTGCTCATAATGTACATGTCTAGCTGTTTCCAAGAAACAGCCACAAGGTGACAGACAATTGATTGTAGGACCATCACCAAAAAATAAAAATATTTTTTTCTCACAGCTTCTAGACATATCAAGACTTACAAATAAAGTGAATGGTTGGTATTTTGGTGATGAGGGTGAACAGACATACAAAAGAAGAGTACATAAGCAGAATGAGGACAGGAGAACTGCTTATTACAAATGTGCGGGAGAGGGGGCATATCAAGGGTAATTGGGTCTTCCTAGGGTATGTGGAACAAGGAAGATTCAAGCAGAAATGGGGCAAGTGGCAATAACTGCATTCCCCATCTTTAAAGTAAAATTAAAAAGGTAAGCCAATATGGTGCTGGGAAGCTGCTAAATTTGTATTATTTCGCAAATTTGCCTGTTGTACCGCCAAAGTCATTCTTCAATGAACCGGATTCTCTTTTGAGCCTGCTCATCTGCGAAAACAGGCGTCGTCCTCAAAAAGCTACAGCTCCCAGTAGATAAAGGAGGGCTGAGCGCCCCCTCGTTTGAGGCTTACTTTCTGGCAGCGCAGCTACAGTGGCTATCGTGCTGGACTGCAGGGCGTTATATGGGAGAAGCAAGTGATGAGCGAGGGATCATATCAGTAGCCATGATCCGGGGATTTCTTCTCCGACGGACAGTCTCTCACCTTTGAAAAACTGACAGCGGACAATGATCTCCCGCCAGGACAATTCCTTACCCACCGAAAACTCCACATCACCTTCTGAAATCCTCTGGGGTACATCGGAAGCAGAAACCGCCACGCATCCAGTGTTGCAAGCCTTACTTACAATGGGTGAGTGCTGCCACCTGATCATATGACTGTACAAAGCCATCTGCAAATTCACGGATTTTCCACTTACAACATTACGACATAAATGGAAAGATGATACTGGGAGGGTATTCCATGACAAGAAACGGGTACAAGCACTGGAGTTCCCCCAGTAGGTTTCCCTGAACTCCAGGTTAAATTTCTTTTAATTCTTTGAATTACACAGAGAGCACCTCTCTCCTACCCAACTGAACTGCTATTTTACGAATGCATAAATCAGCTGCCCCGATGTCAGATACCTGACGCAGACCTCACACTTATGCTATGGTCCTGTCCGGCCCTACAAAGCTACCGACAATCAATACATGACACCCTGCGGGAAGTCACAGAAGTGCCCAATCTCAACATGTGGCAAGCATGTGCCTTAGGCATTGTTAAACACAAGAAGCAATATAAAGTATGCACACGATTTGCGGCAATGGCGCTTCTCCTCCCCAAGCGCACACTTACACTCCAATGGCGGTCGCCAACGACCCCATCGGTGGCAGCCTGGCATGAAGCGATGCGCAAATGGGGGGTGGTGGAGGATGATGCCCTCCGCTATGAGGAGGTCCGCAATCTCGACAAACAACCTATCTCCCCTCAATGGGCTACCCTTCTTGCGCAATACCTGCAGACAGTGGGAAATAAACTCCCCCCATGAGCTACATCGACCAACCCAGTGATTATCACCTATCCTGCATGCGGGACGAGAGAGCCTCATATGTAGGATTAGATAACTACACTTCTTTTTACTCTCCCTAATTTGCGTCATGAGTGGGACTTCTGGGGGATCCCTCTCCCCCATCAGGTCAACCCAACCTATGGATTCTACCCAAACACATTATAGCCAATAATTATCCTGATAATAATGGCCTGCTGCCGCCATCTCTCCCATATGCCCCCTTCCTTCCCCAGTTCTTAGTCTCACCCCCCATTGGGGCCACTGAGGCAAGGCACAAACAGCACTTACAGGTTAACAGCGTCAAATCTTACATGGTTCTCCTATACCTAGTAATTGATAAAAACAAGTATGTACTGTTATATGTGCTCCTTTTACTAAGTTAACATGTGCTGGTGGTCTATTTGTCAACAAAAGGAGGGACGAAAAGGGCTTGATGAAGGTCCAACGTACATGCCCTAAATTAAGCCAAGAGACAGAAAGGTACGGAGTTCCTTAGGTGGGATATTAGCCACCTTGTGTATACTCTAGGTAGTGAGGAGGTGGGGAATACCTCCTGTCGGAACTGGGACCCTCACACACCCAGCAAGCTAGGTGTCATGCTTCATCATATGGGTCTGCTCCTCGTCGGGCCAGCGCTGCAATGCTCGACGGGCACCCATAAAGGGGCTCTTTATCGGAGATCTTTTGTTCCTCGCTGTATAGGTGCCGTGGGTGTGAGGGGCCTAGGTACGTGTAGATGTGGGATGTGAATATAAAACAGGTAAAGGAGGCCTCTATGATGAATTTTATTCTATAAGGGTCCCAACCTGATTAAAAGAAATAGAGGGGGCGAATGTTTTGTTGTAATGTGACAAAAATTTCGCTCAACCCCTAGATGGTCAACATGTTTCTCGCCTCAATAAGTCACGAAAGTGATCAGCTGGCGATTCTTCAGGACCGAGTGAATAATAAAAAACTATCTACAGTGGGTGGCAGGGTGCAACGCTACCTACCAATTGCTCTACCCGTGGGTCATTACCCCGGAGAAAAGGCAGCCAACCTAGAGTATAAAAAAGAAAATTAAAAAACCATGACAAGGTAGTGGGAAATGATCCCAGTTGAATTCAATCGATGTGTCTCAATTTTCACATTCATGAGTTGAACATATATTAAAAAACACACAGTGCTATCATGCAAACCATTCAAGCTCTGTGTATGCTTCTATACATATCCCCTGTGTATACATGCTAAAAAAGTAGTGACTTTTGGACCGTAGTGGTGAGTGGACATGGGCTCACCTCTTCCAGGTATCTAATTCTGCCTCATCAGTTAGCAGCGGAGTATGGGGACACTCAATGTAGTGTCTCTGTATGAAATGAGACATAAAATACCAGATCATAGTCATTGGCTCTATGTACACTAGTTCGATGCTCACTTACTGGTCCTGGTGCACTAGGTTGTAAGGAGCAGAAGGTCCGGGTCAGGGTGGTTGTAGCCTGCAGTTGTGACCCCAAACCAAAGACACAATCAATTTTTTGGTGCTCACACAGGGCTGGTATGTCTGGCGGTGGTCTATTTCACAGAGTATCTATGGACTGTCTGCCTTGCCACATGTGCTGTTTATAACTTACAAACCCAATAAAAAAATAAAAAAATTTAAAACAAAGTGTGGTGCTGCTAAATCTGATGAATCATCAGGGACCTAAACCCTTAAAAGAAGTGGTAATCTTCCTCCAAGAACACCGTCAGTCATAATCTCTGTTACCAGTTTGCGGCTGTCAGAATCGACCCAGTGAATGACAACAAATCTAATCTTTTTCCCATCAGAGTTACTTTGGAAAAGTCTTAAGTGGAATTATTTGATTAATTTAATAATAGCCTTGAAAATTATAGGAATTTTAAACTTCTCCAGAGCTGTACAATAAGGGATTGATTAAGAATGTCGTCCGAGGGGGGCGTGGCCAGCGACATGGCCGGGTAGCTGCGTTTTCCGCAAGCTCCGCCGGCCCGAACCTAATCCTGTACCATATCCTGTTCCTCTTCGAGTTGCTGTGCCTGACCTGACATCGGAAGGCACAGACACGCTGCTGAGCGCCCGGCGAGGCATTCTGAGGCGTTTTCGGGCCGGAATTGGGACTTTCTCGGCGCAGCAGTCAGCGTGCGGTCCCACAAGATGGAGGCCGAAGCGCACTAGCCGAGGCTGAGGGCTGGAGCTGTGACGCTCTCCCCGGGGTGGCAGTGATGAGCTCCGCAGAGTGAGGGCTGAAGCGCATCTACTCGGGGCCGCGATGCGACCTGATCCGCCACTGCGAAGCGTGATCAGTGGCGGCACAGAGGATTCCCGACATTTGGCGCGGCGGCGCCATTCCTGACGTCGGGGGGCCTGGAGGTGACAGGGGCTCCCCCCCGCTTGCAGGCAAAGGAGTGACTTTTGCGGAGGCCAGCGAAGCCTGCACCCAGGGGATACGATCCGGTAGGAAACTCAGTGGAGGAGTGACTGGATCCTTGTGCCTCCCAGCCCTGCATACACGTGTCCCCTGTGTGATGACTGGGGTGGGGGGGGCAGCATGAATGAGACCCTGCGCGCATCTGCTCCCCCCCTGGTCGACTGGTGTCCAGCCCTGCTCTGCGGGGCTGAGCCGAGGGTGTGCGCCTGCAGTGGACTTTCCCGGTTGGGATATCGCTTCCTGGGGGTGCTCTCGGTCCTGCACATCTGCCTGTGTGCACCTCCACACGTGGGCTCCTCCTGGCTGGACACGGGAGAGCAGGTGAGCCGGGACGTATGGACATGGAGTGTCAGTCAATGAGGTATTGATGATCAGTATGCACCCTGTCTGCGGTCTAGGACTCTTGGGCAGGCCACAGTCTCCTACATTGGGATACCGAATGAGTGAGGCCTACAAGGAAGGACGGGAGAAGGGGCTGAGACCCACCTGAGCCCTGTGGTGGCCACTCTGGTGCTGGGAGACGACCCTCGATTGGACCTGTAGACACTGAGGGGCTAAAGCAGGTGCGCGGCTCTTCTGTCCCATTGTGTGGGGGCACTATCGACGCACCAGCCGGCATTATAGTGGCAGTGATACTGGTGGGGTGAGCAGCGGATTGCGTTTCTGCCACTCAACTGGCCAAAGGGATAAGACCGCACTGCCAAGACTTTTTAGTAGCCTAGTAGACGTGAACACTGTGATCCAGGGGCCCAGTAGCGACCGGTGGGGCGAAGTGAGGGGGCACACCACCGGGAGCGGTGAGAAGCGCCGGCCCTGAGAGAGATATAAAGCCGTGGCCTGCCAACCGCTGGGCTGCGATGGCGAAAAATAAAGAGCCCAAGACATCCAAGCAGGGGAAGTTGGACCGATTTGCTATGGTCCTGTCTGCACCCGCAGGGGCGGAGGGAGGCGCGGCCCCCCACCCAGACACATACGCGATATTACAGGCAATCCATGAGTCCTGAGAAAGCCTAGAAGGTAAAGTGGCGGAGGTGCGGACTGAAGTGTCTTTTCTGCGCCAAGACCTGCGGAAGGTTTCCGAAAGAGTTACCGAGGTAGAACAGCGTGTATCGGAACTGGAAGACACCTCTCGAACCACATGTCAAGAAGTAGCAGGTCTTATGGCGACAGTAAAGGAGGTGGCATGGAGAGTTGATGACGCTGAAAACAGGGCCCGTAGGAATAACCTACGTTTTATAGGTTTTCCCGAAAACGCGGAACGCTCTGACCCGGGACACTTCCTACTGACGTTTCTCAAGGATTCCCTTCCGGAGACACAATTTTCATCATGCTTGGTCATAGAACTAGCGCACAGGATGCCTGGTATCCGACCGCAACCGGGAGCTCCCCCCCAGACCGCTGATAGCCCGGTTCTTGAATTTTCAGGACAGGGATCTTATACTCCGAGAGCTACGTAAGAAGGGAGAGATCAAATTTGAAAACACTAGAGTGATGGTGTTCCCGGACTACTCACGAGATGTACAAAAGCTGCAACGCACCTTCGATCCCGTAAAAGTGAAGCTTCGTGCTCTGGGGATCCAATATATGCTGTTGTTCCCAGCCAAACAAAGTTATCTATCAGGGTACTACACAGTTTTTCCAGACACCGGAGGAGGCATGGTCTTGGGTTGAAGAGCGGCCTCGACTGCGGCGGAGGCCGCCATCCGCTGCGGCCTTGCCCGTGGCCAAGCAACCGAGCTCCAGTTGGGAACGTCCCAAGGAACGGCGGCGGAGACGAGTATTAAAATGCCGGACTTCCATCAGGGCCACGCCGGCGAGGTCCCTGAGGCTTTGGGAGTGGAAAACTGCCATATCGGACACAGATGATGATACGGCCCTGGAATGTGCGTCCCGTGCTTCTCAGAGATCGAACGGCAATGAAGACTCTGATCAGTCAGAAAGACAGGAGTCCCTGGACGCAGACAGTGAACATCCTCTTTTGGAAAGTATTCAACGATTGGAAGAGTCAGGCCCAAACCTTCCGGCTGAGAACTCTCAATCACTGCAGCCACGCAGCAATGGCGAAGAGGAATGACGATTTGGGGCCGGACGCCCACCTAGAGACACTGTAAGACTCCCGAAGCTTGGCGAACTTTTGAGATCGTTTGCCACGATAAAGGAAAGTATACAGTGGGTTGAGATTGTTGTATTGCAATTTAGTTGAGCGCTTAGGGGTAAGGGGGTGGGCTACAGACCTCTGGGTGGTTTACCCGCACCAGTGTTGTCACGTTGACGAAATTGGGGTGGTGGGGGTGCCTGCAGAGCTTGGGGAGGGGGGACACAATGTACAGGGTTAAAAGTTCTGCACCATGTTTTTTTGGGAAACGGGGAGGGTAGTTTTGTTCACGTAATGTGCATGAATACTGACACTGAGAAGAAAAGGCACTGTCACGACGGCGCTCAGAGACTAGGGCGGGGGGAGGCAGTTTTAGCTTTTGTTCCATCATTGTGCATGACTACTGATACTCTGCAGGCATGGCACTGTCGGGGCGCAGTTTAGGGACCGAGGTGGGAGGATGACGTAATGCACCTTCTTATACCATAGAAGAGTACACAGTAATGACATGGAACGTTAATGGGCTAGGGAACAAAATTAAACGTGGTTTGGTATCTAATTACCTTAAAAGACTCAAACCAGATATCATATTATTACAAGAAACACATCTTATGGGCCCACACTGTTCATTTCTGGGTAGGGGGCAATACGCATGAGCGGTCCCCCCTGCGCGAGGCAAAATGGTGTCTCCCACCACGCTGCCCACCGTAATGGGAGATATGTCCCAGCGCGCTTTCAGGGTCTGCGCTACGCCTCGAGCGCCTAGGGACACCGGGGGAGATCTTGTGTCCTTTTTAAGAACTAATGGGAGTCTGATCCTTCCCTCCCTACAAAGCTCTGTCGTACTCGGCACACTCTGGGTGTGGAAAAGGGTCCCAGGATGCCTGACCCCAACATGGCCGACAATGGTGACTTTTTCCCCCTTGCTGAACCTTTACTTACTCAACCCTTCCAGGACTGTGCCTGACCTCAAGAGGACTTCTAGAATTCTTTCGGACCATGGCTCCCCTCCCCCCCCCCCCCCGGCACTACTCTGACAATCCCTGAGTACACATGACCTCTATCCTGACAGCGGAGTCCGAGCATTATGTCCGACGCCCGGTGGAGCTGCTCTGTTCAGCTAATGAGGAGATCGGCACAGTTTCTCCCCTTCTCCCTGTCTCGCCCACCCTCCCCCTCATCGTATATCTGCCGTTCTGCTTTTGCCTTGTCTCCTTTCTATCCACCTTTCTGACCGATACCCGTTGGAGCTTCCTTGAGAGCTATAGGGGAGACTGGCCTTGGACTACCTCCCTGGCCGTCACCTACCCATTCGGTCTTTGAGCTGACTTTACCTCTGTCTCTTATTCCGTCTTCCCCCTCGTCCTCTCCCTTCTCACTCCCCTCTCCCCCTTCCCTCTCTACTGGTCTCTCCTTCTCTCCCGTTAATGTATCTCATATATTTGATGTAACGTGTAATTGTTATTATTGTTATAACTTTGCTGACCTTATGTAAAGCGCTCTGATATCTACGGGTCTAGCCAGCGCTATATAAAACTGTTTAAATAAATAAATACACCACCCTGGCTCATGCTGGTTTCACCTGCGGCTCGAGGGGTGTGGCAATTCTCATTCGAAAATCACCCCCCTTCCGGGTCACTCGACGATGGGAAGACCCAAAGGACACATACGTAGCGGTCCAGGGCACCTGGAACCACACACCATGGTTAATAGTTAGTGTTTAAGCTCCCCCACGTCTCCAGCAACGTACGCTGGATAAACTAGCGGACCTCCTCTTACAGTCAGGCCCTGTCACACATATCATAGGGGGCGACTTCAACGATGTGAGTGATCCCTCCCTGGACCGGACGCTGACACGCCCCGGGCCGCAAGAGACTACCGCACTGGCGAGATTCCAGGCGACCCTTGGGTTAATGGACCTTTGGAGACATCACCATCCCTCCACGCGTGCATACTCATACTTTTCCGGAGCCCATAGGGCGTTTTCAAGGCTGGATTACCTTTTCGCCCCAGCTGCAGAGATTGAACAGGTAGAGGAGTTGGAATACTTGGCTAGGGGTATCTCCGACCACTCCCCGCTCTATTTAAAGGTGGGAAGAAGAAAGGGAGGGCAGGGCACCTCATGGAGGTTGAACGCCTGGGCCTTGAAGGATGAAACGGTTGCCAAAGAAATTAGGGTGGAAACGGAACTCTACTTTCGGAAAAATTATGGTTCGGTGCAATCAGCCGTTACTCTATGGGAAGCTTTCAAAGCGGTACTACGAGATAGAGCCCAAAATATTATCGCCCATAAAAAGCGGAGGGAACTTCAGGAGCTTCTGACGTTGGAAGGCAGGCTGATAGACCTTGAGACTAAGGGGGCCTCCACATTGAGTGCACACACCCTCCGCCAGATCGACATTACGAAAAGGAAATACCAAGCGTTAGTCACCAATGAGACACGGGCACACCAACTCGCAGTTCACCATCGCCTGTACGAGACTGGGGATAGGGCGGGTATATTGCTGGCATGGTTGGGCAGGAAGGAACTAGAGTCGAGGTGGGTTACGTCTATTAGGGAGGTTGACCAGATCTACACTGTGCCCCAGGATATTGCCGGGGCTTTCGCCCGATACTACTTAACACTCTATGCAGCCCAGACACAGGTTAGTGAGGTACAAATAACCCAGTACCTTGAGGGTATTGAACTCCCGTGCACCGCCCCAGAGGAGCGAGAAGGGCTGGACATGGATATTACATTGGAAGAGGTAACGGAGGCCATCGGTCGACTGAAACCGGGGAAAACCCCCGGCCCTAACGGCCTCCCGGGGGAATTTTTTAAAAAGCATAGTGATATTCTGGCACTGCATCTACTTAAGATGTTTAAAGCTGCCAAAGATAATGGGATACTCCCTGTGGATCTCAGGATGGTGGTGGTGATACCCAAGGAAGGGAAACTCCGGAAGACTGTGGGTCGTATCATCCCATTTCGCTATTAAATATAGAAACCAAAATCCTGGCGACTATACTCGCAACATGTCTGTTAACCGTCATTACCACTTTGATTCACGAAGATCAATCTGGCTTTATGCCACACCGAGCCACTCTCTACAACCTGCGACGGGGTTGCCAACTGGATGGATGCTGTCCAAGGCAGGGAGGAGGCCCATTTGCTCCTTTCTCTTGACGCTGAGAAGGCGTTTGACACCATCCACTGGCCTTTCATGAGACAAGCTCCGGAGAAATTCGGATTTGGCCCAGGTTTCCGGGACTGGGTGGCGCTGTTATATACTGAGCCCTTGGCTCGGGTTAACGGAGCGCTATCGGAAACCTGGCGGATTCAAAGAGGAACTAGGCAGGGATGTCCCCTTTCCCCGCTACTTTTTGCTCTTGTCCTGTAACCCTTGGCCTGTGTCGTTAGGACCTTCCCGGGGCTGGGTGGGTTTGTAGATGACTCCCGAGTGCTAGAAGAAGAACGCATATCTTTATATGCGGACGATATTTTATTATACGTTACAAGCCCAACAGGGATGCTTCCTCTGCTCCTACGACTTGGAGACCTACGGGCGTCATGCGGGATATAAAATCAATTGGAGTAAGTCTACCCTATACCCAGTCGGGGGGGGTGGTGGAGCCCCAGACATACCCTAGCTGTTTGCGCTGGTCGACAGAAGGGCCTAAACATCACTACAGATGTGACAGCAAGCCTAACACGTAACATTAGGCGGGTCCTCCTAAACTTCCAGGAAGATGTTAAGCGGTGGAGAAGACTTCCCTTAACTATTATGGGAAGGGCCGCCATGTACAAAATGATTACTCTTCCTCAGCTGCTCTATGTGCTACAAAATACTTACCTTAAAATCCCAGACGCAATGTTCAGACGAATAGATAGCGAATTGCGCTTGCTCCTCTGAGACGGGACCCATCCACGAGTGGCACTACAGACTCTACAGAGAAATCCATACAATGGGGGTTTGGCCCTCCCAGATATTAGGGCATATTATAGAGTGTCCCACCTCATTGTTATCAATGAATGGATTCACGCACCCGGGAATCACTCGACTTATTGATTAGAAAGGCTACAGTTCAGAGACCGTACGCATCTGCATTATATCTATGGGGGCACGGGGAGCAGACGATTGCTACAGGCGACCCAGAGGACAATAGAGGCATGGAAAAGTGCGAAACGCCAAATGAAGTGGGACCGGAGATGCACTAGGGAGACCCCGCTCTGGGAAGGAAATAGGTTAACCGAGATTGGGAAGCTGAGAGGCTTTAAGAAATGGGACCTGATAGGTATTTCCAAAATAGGGGACATCCTGGAGAAGGGTGGGTTGGCCTCTTTTGGCACACTCCAAGCCAGGTATCAGCTGCATGACACTCGGGCGTATGCGTACCTCCGTCTGAAACATGCATGGACTGTGGAAGGATTGGATGGGGAGACACTGCCAGAATACGCCCCGTTAGAGGGTCGACTCTTGCAGCAGGAGATCCCGAATAAAGCCATTTCGTTCACCTATAAGACGTTACTCAACAACATGCCTGACAAACTAGGTCCACTCCGAACTAAATGGGAAATGACCACCGGTGTATTGGAAGATATTGATTGGGAGGCCGCTCTCATGCATCCACGGGAAGTGGCAATTAAACTTCGGTTACGTCTCATCCAATACAAAATCCTACACCGCACATACTTTGATAGAGCACGATTACATAAAATAGGGAGGGCGGAAAGTCCTGAATGCCTTAGATGCCACATAGCAGGCGGGACATTCATACACACCCTTTGGGAATGCGCAGAGATTCAGGCATACTGGGGAAAGGTTGTGGGAGAGCTTAATAACATACTAGAAGTCCACATTGAACTAGAGCCACGGTTTCTCCTTTTGGGTATCCAGACGGAGGTGGACATCCTGAGATGCAAACTAATATTAGCCAATTTGGGGGTGGTGGTAGCCAAACGGGATATAGCAAAATACTGGGGGGCTCCACAAATACCTACACTCAAGGAATGGAGGGCGTGTCTTGATCTGTACATGGTGGCGGAACGGGTGACGTATAAGGCTAGGGGCTGCCCGCGGAAATTTCAGAAGATATGGGCACCATGGATAAAGTACTACAACTTAGAGGTGGAAGGGGAAGAAGAGGGAGGGAGATTGTTCTCAGAGGGGCCGAGAGAGGAGCCTTGAATGCTGTAATGTATGTCCTTGTTGTTGGTAATCTTGAATACTGTGTTCATGGACTGTTCCTTCTGTACATCCGACTCGCTCTGGCTCACCGACGGGTCCGCCTGCAATGGACACTATATTTGAACAACTGCCTTATGAGACAAGTGTGGAAAGTCGATTATTGTGCATTGTGTATTCATGCCTTGTTCTACGTTTTATTTTATTTTCGAAGCAAAATACAAAATATTCCCCCCCCCAAAAAAAAAGAATGTCGTCCGAAGCCAATCTTTAGGTGCTTATGTTGGGTGTTTGAGCTAAGGAAAGATCCAGAAAAACAGGTACAGACATGCAGTGTTTCTGTCCCACTGCCAATTAAATCTCTAAAATGTTAATCTTGAAACTCAGCAGCTATAAAAAAGAATGCAAAGCTCAGAAACACACATTTCTTGAGGTGGGAGGGGATAGGTGTGAATTTAAGGTAACCAAGGTTAACTTGGCAAATCTGCAATTAAAACAAATGCTTACAAAAAGGTTTTAGTTATGGTGTTGAATGCGTATGGAAAAAAGTGTGGTTCAAAAGGAAAAACGTGGGTGAGGGAGTGACAAGCTCCTAATTCATCACTTGCGCCCTGGCCTCTTAATATGGCTGCCAACCTTTCAACGATGGGACCTTTGTCCTTAACCCAGAAGCGTGACCCCTGCTTGTGTTCATCGATGGACCCAATGGTGAAGCTGCGGATATAATGTTCCAGCATCTTTTCTTCATTGAGGTTGGCTGCAAAGGCCTGTAAGAGAGTGAGGAAAACACATGATGAACAAACACAGAGGCAAGATATGGAGGAAAGAAGAAAATTAATGTAAGGAACATAGAAAAGAATACAAGGAGAGGAGAAATGTCTGGTATGAAAAGAGAAGTAGAGGCAAAGAGAGAGCGGATAAAGTTTTGAGACAAAAGAACAGCACACAAGAATATTTTCTTTGTTGGTTCAGTTAAGCTCCAATGACCATCCACAAGAACATCAATAAAAAGTAATGTGGCATTGGGTTATCTAGTTTCTTGTTTACCACAGTATATGCATCAACGTGGTTGCATCACATAGGAAGTTATAGACAAAAAGGACAGATGAATAGAGGTTCCTTCATAGAGGGGACATATCGAAAGAGCTGTGTTTTGGATGTGGAGGAAATTCAAGTCAAATTCATATTTCGGGGCAATGGAGCAGGAGGTGGACATATAATTTGCTAGTCATACAATTTTTGCTACAGTAAAATAAATGTTTTTACACCCTTGAGGAAAGATGGACATAATCTGATTTCAAACTTGCAATGTGGGCTCTATAGACATTGCTGTGCTAGTAACTACTCAATGTCACTGTATTATTTATCTTCCAAAATCTCTGAACGTTAAAGGTTACATGCAACATTTGACTCTAACGAACTAACAACTGTCAGTTGTATTGCACTCAACTAACTAAACTCTTCTTTGGTAAAGACTGGAGGCCTTGGGTGTTTCAACCTCTCCAGAATTTTTTCTAGGATATACAATAAAGTCAAATGAAGCTTTTCCTTCAAAATACATACTAAAAGGGTGTACAGAGTGAACATTAGCTTCGCCCCACAGCCCTTTTTTGAATAGCTATGGCCTAGTAAATAGTTTAATTATAGGGTGTTTATATAGTGCTCTCCTATTTACTGGAAAATAGCATAACAACACCAAGCTTATATCATAAGAGTCATGAGAAAAGGCATTATCCATTACGCCCTTACTTGGACACCATAGATATTCATGTATTCTTGTATGCAAATGATTCCAACTCTGGTGGGCCTCCAAGAAACAACTAACTGCCTTGGGAAATTTGGCATTATCAAACAGTGCACATTACTAAAACAAAAAGTATTTTTCTAAAACCCCCCTTGAAAATTATTTTTCTGGTTCTATAATTTTGAGAAAGGATTCCACTTCTTAGACAATCTAGAATGGGAGTTTCATTAAAACAGCTTGAAAAAGCAATCACTTGCCTGGTATATGGCAGGGCCCTTGCTTACAAGCAAAGATTATATTCACACTACATTGTGGACTGGGTGAGGTTATCAGTTTTGAAAGATGTAGAGCCAACAATAAAGTGCAAGCCAATTTCGGGTGGCAATCTAATATATTCGTACAAGTATTCCACTTTAGAAGTTGGCATTGAGCTTGGGCTAATAAGCCCTTTGTTTCCATATTGCTAAACATTTACTGGTGAGACGTCCAGACAAGAGAAACCGGGGGCCATTGGAGATCCATACCCCCAGGGGCCCTACGGCAGTCGCGAAGTGCCTCTCTTTTTGAAGCTCTGCAACTAAGATCCTAGCGGAGTACACCAAGAGTGAGCCCATCACATGGGAAAGTGGTGACTTAGACCTTGGAGCAGTGGGACTGTGCCCCGCAACAGGCAGAGGGGTAATCATGGACCCTGGGGCCTTGGTCTGAACTCAACGTGGCCTGGGGCCCCTGGGAGGACCCCTCTTTCCCAGTAGGACATCCTGACTGCCTCCGTGGACTTGACTAAACGGGCCCCGGCGTCCCTGATGGGGTGCAGGGGAACTGAAGAAGCTCCATCCGCCCTCCTTCCCCTGGTCAAGTTGGAACAGAACCTGGGCCGCGGTCTGGTGGCCTGCAGAAACCCCGTAGTCCTGGGCCAATTACTGAGTAACGCAGATGGGACATGACTGGTAGAGTGTTTCTCCAAGGCACTTCTGGCTCCCAGGGGGCAAAGCCCTTGGATCCTCATCCCTGGGGTGTAAAGTCCTGGGCCCACCCTGAGACTTCGAATCCCAAGTCGACTGCGAGAGAAAGTGCCTACATAACGGACACACCAACTGGACAACTGCAGAGGCTCTGGCTATCTGGATCCGCCGATAACGATTGGGTTCGACGGCATCACGGTACCTCTGACACGACCTTCCCAAGATGGGGAAAGACAGAGGGGCGAAACCACCCCCATCTCAAACCCACATGGAGCAGTACACCACAAACGGGATGCGCAGCAGCGGTGCTGCGCCGGGCAAAACCCCTCACCCCTGAAAATGACACAGCTGCGATCCTTCATACCATAAAAACATCACAAGACTCCGTAGAAACCAAGACAGGAGAGGTGCGTGTGGACACGGACCTCATATGGCAAGATCTCCGCAACGCCACCGCCTGCATCACAGAAGCAGAGTTACGCCTCTCAACAGTAGAGGACGGAGTCCTCCACCTGAAGGAACAGGTCACGAAACTCTTGACACATGCGACTGACCTCCACAGACATGCGTAGGATACTGAAAACCGCTCACGTCATAACAACCTTCGTCTGGTGGGTATCCACGAAGGGCCGAAGCTGGTGCAGGTGGCCGCCTTCGTTGAAGACTGGATCAAATCCTGGATGCCAGCGGACACACTCTTGGCATGGTTTGTTGTGGAACGAGCCCACAAGGCGCTTGCGCACAGACCAACGCCCGTGGCCCCGCATAGGCTGTGTGACAAGTTGGCCTGGTATATGATGCCCACTAATTAAAGTGGGCACCTTGCACCAGTCCAAACAACCCTTATGGTGATTTAAGAGGTCAAAGACAACCTTAGAAAGCTAACCAAGTGGTAGCTATGAAGAGCAGCCTTCAGGCTTAGTCTTGAAGGAATGTTAAGCAGCTTGCTTTACCAGAATGCAATCTCATTGTATTGGTTAAATGAAAGGAGAACCACACAGTAGTTATAAAAATATGTATTTATTATTATAACACCTTAAATACCTTACAGTATCTGCTACACGCAGATAAACACAAAGCACACAATACTGTAGCACAGAAACAATCGTAAGTAGCACTAATACACAGTGGGCTCCCGGGGGAGACCAAACCATATACTAAAATAGTGGTATAAGAACCACGACTCGAGTCAAGACAGTGTCTAGAGGGTGTAGAATCGCCGGGACCCCAAGGAACCACCCAAGGTGATTAGGTATGGACCCCACGGAGGACGGGTGCAGTGTGAGAACATGACCGCGTGCTACGTACAATTCAATGGGAGAGTTGCGGTTTCAATTTTAAAGTTTAAGGACCCTTCCCAGTGGATTACGAGGAAACCCTTTGGAACACAGAAGGTTGGAGAGCCACCCCACCTGTGGATACCGAAGTACCAGAGTTACCTATCCCAGGGAAGCCGGGTGCATAGGGCTGAAGTGGCGCCGGAAACCGCCGTCGTTCTCAATGGGAGTCTTCAAAGAAATGCCACTGCTGGAAAGAAGAAAAGTGTCTGGTGGAACCCACAGGTTGATTCTTGATGGAAGGAACCTCAAAGCAGAGGGGACAGAGTCTGGGTCACCTAGGAGTGATCAGGAGCTCGGTAGACGAATGCCCACTGATGTCGGGTGTTTCAGGTGTGAAGGAGACCTTGACTCTACAGCTGCAGGGACCAGGAGACGTCGAGGACGACCAGGAGCCGGATACGAGCTGTCCCACTAAGGATGTCGAGTGCTGAGGGGTCGGTGTCCGGCAGGAGCACCAACAAGCGTTGGCAGTGGCAACCCACGAAGAAGGTCAAAGAAGGTTACGGTCTGGCCCAGCAAGGACCAGGGGACTCGCCATAGCAAGGGGAGTCAGGGCAGGCTTGGAGCAACCAGTGGAGCCCAAGAAAAGCAGTGTTGTCCCTCAAGTGGACCCACAGGCCGAAGGCACAGGAGTCGCGAGGGGACCTCTAGCAGTTTCACAAAGTCACAGCTTGCAGGGCACAGAGTGCGAGGAGGCCGAAGTCCTTTGTAAGAAATGTGTGCAATGGTTGGGGCTATTGATAGCCCAATGCACGAAGTTGGGGAACACCAACAAGCATATGCACTTGCAAAAGTATGCGGTGCACAGGGGTTCGGGTTATGCGGTCCCCATGAGGGATACTGGCCTCAAACTCGGTGAGAGGGCAGCTCGACCTCAAGGAACGTAGGAACCCACCTCTCCTGTGTTGCTGGAGCCTTCGGAGTCCACAGGAGCTCAGGATCAGCAGACCGGTCAGTTGCGTTACAGTACCTGCAAATGCAGGGGAGTGACTCCTTCACCCCAAGGGAGATACTTCAGTTGTCCTTTATGCTCCACACGTCCTGCACGGAACCTGTATGGTGCACGGACACAGACGATGCTTTGGACGGAGAGGGAGATGAAGTCTGGCCCAGTCGAAGTGCAGCGAAGTCCAGAGTGTCCAGACGGTCGAAGGTCAGTGGTTTCTTGATCAGAATCTTGTCCACGTCGAATCTAGGGTCCTACAGCCAGGTAAGCCCTTTTGTACCCAAGGGAGAGGGTTGGACAGATTCAGGGAACCCTCCCAGGGGAGGATACTCCCATGTCCTTTGTCCAGTTTCGCGCCAGAGCAGGAGCCAACGGCTCCCAGGACTGGTTTGAACTGGACTATGCACAGGGACACCAAATGTGCCCTTTGTGCAGACTTTCAGGCACTTTGGAAGTGCACCCACCCAGCTCAAATACACTAAATCCCAACTGGGAGGTGGTCACAACTCCCTGTGACAGGATGCCTATTGTGCTGCCTTCCACTGCTCGAGCTTGGCTCAGCAGCAGGAGGGCAGAAATGTGTCTCTGGTCAGCAGCAACCATTTTGTGCCGTCTGGGTCGAGAAGGCTGGTACCGGGAAGACCAGGGACCCCATGAAGCTTGCTTCTGAAGGGTGGAATCGTACCTCCTACACTGGTTAACGGTGTGGAGGTATGATTCCAAGGTGTTTGATACCAAACACAACATGGTTTGTTGCAGCCGTTTGAGATAGCATTTTACGCGAGCATATAATGCACCTCTACCTATATGTCTTGCTGCGTCACCAACAACCCGGGAGAATGGTCTCCGAAGGCTGCAGGGATGCCCTGCTCATGCATGGGCACTCTCTCACGTAAAACCCAGCACTCTGCCTTCAGGATTGTCAAGGCCTGCTATAGGGGTGACTTATAGGTTTTAAGTGTAGTGACCTATAGATATAGTAGACCTATATCTAAAGCAAGTGGTGCATGCACCATCTTACACAGGCTGCAATGGCAGGCCAGTAGTTCCATTTTGCATGGCCTCTCATGGGTGGCATAATACATGCTTCAGCCCATCGGAGGCCTCTGGGGTACCTATGCCCTGGGTACATGTGTACCATATACTAAGGACTGACTAGGGTACCCCAGTATCAAATCTGGAATGTACCTAAGTACATGACATGACATTTTAGGGAAAAAGCAGATAGACTGGGGGTCTTGATTAGAAGGATCCCAGTCAGACTAGTCAAAACAGTGCAACATCAAGCAAAAAGTGGGGGTAACCATAAGAAGCAGATCCTACTTTCCTACACAACCCCCCACCCCGAACGTAAGGAGATGAGACTAACCTTGCCCAGTTGAGTCTTCATTTTCTAAGTGGAAATATCTGGAGAGTACATCTGCATTTGCATGGTTACTCCCAGGTCTATGTTCCACTGTATAGTCCATCCCCTGTAGGGAAATGGACCACATTAAAAGTTTGGGGTTTTCACCCTTCATCTGTTTTAGCCATAAGAGGGGCTTATGGTCTGTCTGAACAATGACGTGAGAACCAAACAAGTATGGCCTCAGCTTCTTCAGAGCCTAAACCACAGCAAAGGCTTCCCTCCCAATGGCTGACCAACGTTTCTCTCTGGGGGTCAACCTTCTTCTAATAAAAGCTACTGGTTGATCCTGACCCTCTGCATTAAGTTGCAACTACACAGCCCCTACCCCCAACTCAGATGCATCTGTTTGGACAATGAATTGTTTGGAATAGTCAGGACTTTGCAGAATGGGAGCAGTGCACATGGCCTGCTTGAGATCATCAAATGCCTTCTGACAGCTAACTGTCCACTGAACTTTCTTGGGCACTCTTTTTGATGTAAGATTATTCAAGGGAGTCACTATAGACCCATATCCTTTTACAAATCTTCTGTAGTACCCAGTCAGGCTTAAGAAAGATCTGACCTGAGTCTGGGTAGTGGGAGCAACCCAGTCCATGATGGTCTGGATTTTGCTCTGCAATGGTTGAACCTGGCCTCCACCCACAAGGTGGCCCAGGTACACAACCTTACTCTGCCCTATCTGGCACTGGTGGCCTTGATAGTGAGACCTGCTTTCTGCAGAGCCTTCAAAACATTCTTCAGGTGGACCAGGTGATCCTCCCAGGTGGAACTAAAGACAGCTATATCATCAAGATATGCTGCACTATAGGCTTCCACGCCTGTAAAGACTTTGTTCACCAACCTTTGGAATGTGGCAGGTGCATTCTTCAAACCAAAGGGCATCACAATAAATTGATAATACCCACTAGGGGTTGAAAATGCTGTTTTTGGTTTGGCATCCTCAGCTAGTCTGATTTACCAATATCCAGCAGTGAGGTCAAATGTGCTCACGAACTTGGCTGAGGCCAAAGTGTCAATGAGTTCATCTACCCTAGGAATAGGGTGAGCATCAGTCCTAGTGACTGCATTGAGCCCTCTGTAATCCACACAAAACCTCATTTCTCTTTTACCACCCTGGGTATGAGGTTTGGGTACAAGGACCACTGGACTAGCCCAAGGGCTATCTGAGAGTTCAATCACTCCCAATTCCAGCATCTTTTGGACCTCAGTCCTGATGCAATCTCTGACATGGTCAGGCTGCGTGTAAATGTTATTTTTAACAGGTAGACTCTCACTTGTGTCCACTTCATGGGTCACTAAGTGGTCTGACTAGGAGTCAAAGAAAACATGTGCCTGTATTGATTGAGGACCTTCCTACAATCAATATGCTGTTGCTCAGTGAGGCTGCCAGCCAAGGCTACACCATCAACTGAGCCATCATCAGGGTTCTGTGAGAGGAGGTCAGGGAGTGGGTCACTCTCTTCCTCCTGTTCCTCATCAGTAGCCATGAGCAAGACCATGTCTGCCCTGTCCACATAGGGTTTGAGCCTGTATACATGGAGCACCCTATGGGGACTCCAGGGAGTTCCAAGGTCCACCAAGTAGGTGACCTCTTCCTTCTGCTCAAGAATAGTATGGGGTCCACGCCACTTGTCTTGGAGAGCTGCTGGGGCCACAGGCTCCAACACCCATACTTTCTGTCCTGGCTGATAAACAGTCAGTACCGCCTTTTGGACATGCCAAACTTTTTGCAATTCTTGACTTGCCTCAAGGTTTTTGCTGGCCTTCTTCATGTACTCAGCCATCCTGGAGCGGAGACCAAGTACATAGTCCACTATGTCTTGCTTGGGAGGTTTGAGAGGTAACTCCCATCCCTCCTTCACCAAACGCAAGGGACCCCTAACTGGATGCCCAAACAAAAGTTCAAAAGGGCTGTAGCCAACCCCCTTTTGTGGGACCTCTCTGTAGGCAAAGAGAAGGCAGGGCAACAGGACATCCCATTTTCGCCTAAGCTTTTCTGGGAGGCCCATGATCATGCCCTTTAGGGTTTTGTTGAACCTTTCAACCAACCCATTGCATTGTGGGTGATAGGGTGTGGTGAATTTGTAATTCACTCCACACTCCTTCCATATTGCAGTGATATAACTGGACATGAAGTTTGTACCTCTGTCAGATTAAGACCTCCTTAGGGAAACCCACTCTGGAAAAAATTCCCAGGAGGGCCCTGGGCACCACAGGAGCTGTGGTGGTTCTATGGGGGATAGCCTCTGGATACCTAGTGGCATGGTCCACCACCACTAGAATATAACTGTGCCCAGATGCAGTTGGAGGGTTCATGGGACCAATTATGTCAATCCCAACCCTCTCAAAGGGAACCCCCACCACAGGTAGTGGTATGAGGGGGGCCTTTGTGGTACCACCAGACTTACCACTGGCTTGACAGGTGGTACAGGAGCGACAAAACTCCTTGGTGTCCCCTGACATATGAGGCCAGTGAAAGTGAGGGACAAGCCTGTCCCAAGTCTTACTTTGGCCTAGGTGTCCTGCTAAGGGAATGTCATGTGCCAAGGTGAGTAGGAAGCCCCTAAACTTCAGAGGTATGACCAACCTACTGGTGGCACCAGGCTTGGGGTCTCTACCCTCAGAGTAAAGGAGTCCCTCATCCCAATAGATCCTGTGGGATTCACTGACACTCCCAGCAGCCTCAGCAGCAGCTTGCTGTCTGAGGGGTTCAAGAGAGGGGCAGGTTTGCTGCTCCTGACTCAGTTCTTCCCTGGAAGGGCCCCCTGTCCCCAAGAACTCAACTTGATCAGGCTCTAGTTCATCTGGGACAGTTCCTTCACAGGGACTGAGGTCATCTCCCTCAAGAGATTGATCCTCTCCCTGAGCCTGTGAGGAAAACACAGCCTTACCCCTCCTGCTCCTTCTCTTGGAAGGCACCGGGTCCATTGTTTCAGAATACAGGGCCTGTTCAGTAAAAGTCAGTTTGGCCTTTGACCTGGTCACAGAAAACACATCTGCAGAGATGCCCAGCATTGCTGCACGAGTCCTTAATTCCACTTCAGCCCAGGCTGAAGTCTCCAAATCATTGCCCAATAAGCATTCCACTGGAAGGTCTGAGCTAACCACAACTTTCTTTGGGCCAGTTACCCCTCCCCAGCTGAAATTAACAACTGCCAAGGAATGATCAGTCCTGACATTGTTAGCATTGGTCAGTTGGTACATCTCCCCAAGTATGATCTGTTCAGGGTCCACAAGATCTTTTGTCACCATAGTGACACTTGCACCTGTGTCCCTGTATGCCATGGCCTCCTTACCATTAATCAAAGGCTGCTGTCTGTATTTGCCCAAGTTACTGGGACTGACAAATAAGGTGGCAATATCCATGCCACCATCACAGACAAGTACAGCCTAAGCTTGAGTTCTGACTAAGCCAGAAACCATCTCAGAGCCCAAGGTTAACCCTACTATTCCCTTGTTCCCTGTACCACCACTTGAAACTGTACTAGGGGGAGCAGTTGCCTTAGGGGCAGTGGTGGTTGGAGTTGAATCATTGGCCTTTGGACAATTGGCATCTTTTGTCCAATGGGTCTTTTCTTTACATAAGTAATACCAATGTTTCTTTTTGCCATTTCCTTTGTTGGATTGTGACTCCCCCCCCAGATGCAGGTTTTTGGGGCCCTGATGAAGACTTGTCATCTTTACCCTTGTCCCCACCCTTATCTGAGGTTTTAGCATCTTGCTACTTTTGGTCACCACCATGGTTCTGGTTTCTCTGCTTCGCCCTGGTTCTGACCCACCTATCTGCCTTCTTTCCCAATTCTTGGGGAGAAGTCAGATCAGAGTCAACCAGGTATTGATGCAACAACTGATTTTGGCAATTAATAAGGATCTGCTCCCTCATAATCAAATTGTACAATCCCTTGAAATCATTCACTTTGCTGCCAAGCAACCAGCCTTCCAGAGCCTTAATGGCACTATCCACAAAGTCTACCTAGTCCTGACTCTGTGCCTTCTGGGTGTCTCTGAACTGAATTCTGTACTGTTCAGTGGTTAAGCCAAACTCATCAATGAGAGCACTCTTCAGGACTGAATAATTGTCAGAATCCTCTTCTTTAACAGTAAGGAGCTTATCTCTACCTTTGTCAGCAAAGGAGAGCCACAAGATAGCTGCCCACTGCTCTTGAGGGACCCTCTGAACTTTACAGGCCCTCTCTAAAGCAGTTATCCATGTATGGATGTCATCCCCAACATGGTAGGGAGGGACAATCTTGCTCAGAGTCCTATTGTCAAAAGAATGTTCTTTAACTCTAGGGACACTGTTGCTGCCACCATGGGACTCTAGTCCCAACTTTTTTCTAGCTCTCTGGACTTCTAGGGACTCTTTATCTAGGGCAAATTGCTCTTGCCTGAGCCTAAGCCTAGCTTTCTCAAGTTCAAGAAATTGGTATTCCCCATCAAAAGAGTGGTCCCTCTTGCTAGATACAGAGGTCCCTACAGACTGTCCTGAGTGATGTGACTCTGCAGAGGGAGATCTAGATATCCTTGGTAAACTCTGCACTCTTCCAGGAGGGGTGAAGAAAGGGCCATCTTGGCCTTCTTCTTCAGCATCTCCCTGAAGATCTGAGTTGTCCAGGTGGGAACCATATTGTTCCTCCTGGCCAGGGTTTGAGTCTAGGAAATAAACGGTGTCACCTCCTGACCTGTCCTCATTCCCTGCCCCACCCACTTTCTCCTGTTCATTTGACCCAGGGGTCTTTCTAAACTCATCAAGCAGTAAGGCCTCTATGAGGCGTTGGGTGTTTGCATTTCTCCCTGTCTTTAGCTTTCTAGAGGCACACAGGGCTTTCAATTCTTGGAATGAAAGCTCACTGTATCTAGAGGGCAGAGAGCCACTGGCATCTCCTACAGAAGACATACTAAGTGTGGTGAGGTGTTGCACCTACCTAACCTAGTGGGAACTAAACTCTCTGAGGTTGGAGAAAGGGTGTGCTAAACCCTTGACTTACCCAACCCGAAGTTCAGTAGAACTTACTTATTCTAAGCTAGTATTATATGTACCTAGTACTTAGTGGTTTTCAGTTAATAAATAATAATAATAATAAATGAGCTTGTAAAGCGCCTGGTTACACTAGCTAGTGTGTCCCCGTGCTGCAGGCTACTCGGACCGCTCTGTAACAGCAAATATCAGTGTGATGCATGATCTATATCTGCAAGAGCCATGTTTTTAGTTTTTTTCGGAAGGAGATTTCTGATGGTTCCGTCCGGAGATCTTGGGGGAGGGTGTTCCAGTGCTTAGCGGCTAGATATCGAAAAGACCTACCACCCATTCTTGCTCTTTTAATTACTGGGATTTTCACCTGCCACGTCCCCAGGGCCCTAGTCGGAGTGTAGGGTAGCATTAGACTATCTAAGTAGCTAGGTCCCTTTCCCTGCAGGATACGCTGACTTACGCACATGGCCTTAAAGAGGATTCTTTCCCTCACCGGGAGTCAGTGCAGGACAGCCAGGGCATTTCTGGAAGAGGCTCTCCTGGGGAGCATCAGAACAAGGTGGGCCGCCGCGTTCTGGATACATTGTAATCTTTGAACACTCTTTCCACTGGCTCCTAGGTATAGAGCGTTCCCATAGTCCAGGCGGGAGGTTACCAACGCATGGACTAGTTTTCCTGGCGGCTACAGGGAGCACATCCAAGATCTTCCGAAGGGCTTTCATTATTCCGAAGCATTTTCCGGCCACCTTCCTAGTGTGGTGATCAAAAGAGAGCTTAGAATCCAGCCACATCCCCAGGTTCTTAACCTGGTTACTGGGGGTGGGAGTAGTGCCTAGAGTCTGCGGCCACCACCTTGATGACCATATTGAGGGAGCCTTCCCTACAATCAGGACTTCCGTCTTACTGCCGTTCAATTTAGACAGTTATTTGACATCCAGGCTGCCAGCTCCTGTAAACAGGAGGAGAAAGTAGTGGCTGCCTCTATGTGGGATTGAGATAGAGACACTACTAGTTGCGTGTCATCCGCATATGACACAACACTAATACCGTATTTCCTGATGTCTGCCAGAGGGGCCATATAAAGATTAAAAAGAGTGGGACTGAGTATGAAGCCCTGGGGAACCCCCTGAGCCAGCCTAATGCTCTTGGAGAAGTGCGGTCGTTGGGACACTTGAAAACGTCTGTCCTGTAGAAAAGATCTCAGCCACTTCAAAGCCAGATTATCCAGCCCTCCTTCCTTGAGGCGCTGTAGGAGTATTGGGTGGGCGACGGTGTCGAATGCGGCACTAAGGTCCAACAGGATCAATACAAAGATTTATCTGGTAAAACAATGCAGGCTTGAATCCCAACTGCTGCACACCAATGTGAGAAGTTGGCCTGGTATATGATGTCCACTAATTAAAGTGGGCACCTTGCACCAGTCCAAACAACCCTTATGGTGATTTAAGAGGTCAAAGATAACCTTAGAAAGCTATCCAAGTGGTAGCTGTGGAGAGCAGCCTTCAGGCTTAGTCTTGAAGGAATGTTAAGCAGCTTGCTTTACCAGAATGCAATCTTATTGTATTGGTTAAATGAAAGGAGAACCACACAGTAGTTATAAAAATATGTATTTATTATTATAACACCTTAAATACCTTACAGTATCTGCTACACGCAGATAAACACAAAGCACACAATACTGTAGCACAGAAACAATTGTAAGTAGCACTAATACACAGTGGGCTCCCGGGGGAGACCTAACCATATACTAAAATAGTGGTATAAGAACCACGACTCAAGTCAAGATAGTGTCTAGAGGGTGTAGAATCGCCGGGACCCCAAGGAACCACCCAAGGTGAGTAGGTAGGGACCCCACGGAGGACGGTTGCAGTGTGAGAACACGACCGCGTGCTACGTACATTTCAATGGGAGAGTCGCAGTTGCAATTTTAAAGTTTAAGGACCCTTCCCAGTGGATTACGAGGAAACCCTTTGTAACATAGAAGGTTAGAGAGCCACCCCACCCGTGGATACCGAAGTACCGGAGTTACCTATCCCAGGGAAGCCGGGTGCATAGGGCTAAAGTGGCGTTGGAAACCGCCGTCGTTCTCAATGGGAGTCTTCAAAGAAATGCCACTGCTGGAAATAAGAAAAGTGTCCGGTGGAACCCACAGGTGGATTCTTGATGGAAGGAACCTGAAAGCAGAGGGGACAGAGTCTGGGTCACTCAGGAGTGACCAGGGGCTCGGTAGACGAATGCCCACCGATATCGGGTGCTTCAGGTGTGAAGAAGGAGACCTTGACTCCACAGCTGCAGGGACCAGGAGACGTCGAGGACGACCAGGAGCCGGATACGAGCTGTCCCACAAAGGATGTCGAGTGCTGAGGAGTCGGTGTCCGGCGGGAGCACCAACAAGCCTTGGCAGCGGCAACCCACGAAGAAGGTCAAAGAAGGTTACGGTCTGGCCCAGCAAGGACCAGGGTACTCACCACAGCAAGGAGAGTCAGGGCAGGCCTGGAGCAACCAGGGGAGCCCAAGAAAAGCAGTGTTGTCCCTCAAGTGGACCCACAGGCCGAAGGCACAGGATTCGCGAGGGGACCTCTAGCAGTTTCACAAAGTCACATCTTGCAGGGCACAGAGTGCGGGGAGGCCGAAGTCCTTTGTACGAAATGTGCGCAGAGGTTGGGGCTATCGATAGCCCAATGCAAGAAGTTGGGGAACACCAACACGCATATGCACTTGCAAAAGTACGCGGTGCACAATTCGGGTTATGCGGTCCCCACGAGGGATACTGGCCTCAAACTGAGTGAGAGTGCAGCTCGACCTCAAGGAACGTAGGAACCCACCTCCTGTGTTGCTGGAGCCTTCGGAGTCCGCAGGAGCTCAGGATCAGCAGACCTGTCAGTTGCGTTACGGTACCTGCAAACGCAGGGGAGTGACTCCTTCACCCCAAGGGAGATACTTCAGTTGTCCTTTATGCTCCACAGGTCCTGCACGGAACCTGTATGGTGCACGGCACAGACGATGCTTTGGACGGAGAGGGAGACGAAGTCGGTCCCAGTCGAAGTCCAGAGTGTCCAGACAGCCATTTTGTGCTGTCCAGGTCGAGAAGGCTGGTACCGGGAAGACCAGGGACCCCACGAAGCTTGCTTCTGAAGGGTGAAATCATACCTCCCACACCGGTTACCGATGTGGAGGTATGATTCCAAGGTGTTTGATACCAAACACAACATAGTTTGTTGCAGCCGTTTGAGATAGCATTGTACGCGAGCATATAATGCACCTCAACCTATATGTCTGGCTGCGCCACCGACAACCCGGGAGAATGGTCTCCGAAGGCTGCAGGGGTGCCCTGCTCATGCATGGGCACCCTCTCACGTTAAACCCAGACCCCTGCCTTCAGGATTGTCAAGACCTGCTATAGGGGTGACTTATAGGTTTTAAGTGTAGTGACCTATAGATATAGTAGACCTATATCTAAAGTAAGTGGTGCATGCACCATCTTACACAGGCTGCAATGGCAGGCCTGTAGTTCCATTTTGCATGGCCTCTCATGGGTGGCATAATACATGCTTCAGCCCATGGGAGGCCTCAGGGGTACCTATGCCCTGGGTACATGTGTACCATATACTAGGGACTGATAAGGGTACCCCAGTATCCAATCTGGAGTGTACTTAAGTACATGACATAACATTTTAGGGAGAAAGCAGATAGACTTGGGTCCGGATTAGCAGGATCCCAGTCAGACTAGTCAAAAACAGTGTAACATCAAGCAAATAGTAGGGGTAACCATAAGAAGCAGATCCTACTTTCCTACAGGCTGATCATAGCCAAAATGCTCAACTTTAAAGACAGATGCCATCCTGCACGAAGCCCGTGCCCAGCCCAACCCAACCTGTTCTGTAGCAGCAGCAGAGTGATGATTTTCCCAGACTATACCAGGGAAGTCCAAGCGCAGAGGAGATCCTATCAAGCTGTGAAGCAGAAATTGCGGGCCCTCAACCTCCAGCATCGACTCCTCTTTCCGGCTCGCCTCAAAGTGATCTTTCAAAACAAGAAGCAATTCTTCGAAACACCCAAGGCAGCATGGACTTGGGTGACCGAGGAACGCCCGATTCACCCACAAGCGACCGCCTCTCTCTCTGCACCTCTGCTGGACTCGGTAAAGGCTGTGTGCACAGGATCAAGCCGGCGACATACTCGCTCTCGCAGAGGGTGTGCCGCCCGTAGGGTGGTTTCCGCTTCGCCCTCTGGCATCCCCTAGAAATCAAATGGTTTGTCCGCGCTCCCGGGGTCGCCAGATCTCCCGAGAGTTCTGGACGGAGCGAGTGGGGGGACTGGAACGACACCCCCTGCATCTCCAACAGTGAGATCTGAAGACACGGACCTCTAACCCAGCCCTAAAATCTAGTGGACTGGTACTGTCAGCGAGACTCTACTCTAGAGACGAACGCATTCTGCCATATGGAGGGGTCCACCATGCTACTTTCACACTAAGCTTCGCAGTTTAATCTTGCTCCGAACTGTTACTGTTAGGGCGACAGATGCTTCCGCTAAAGAAGTATAGGGTGAGGGGGGGATCGTTGTCCCTATTTCTGTTTTAGGATTTCTTCCTAGTTGCAGCACTCAACATGCTACTTCAGACACACATGAGCACCGCTCTCAGGGCAAGGGACAAAGCCTCCAAATAGCTCTAGACTTCAAGCACCCAAGCCCGCTACATCATTCACGCAGCTGTAACCCCGCACATGCGACATACCTACAGCCCACTATAAAGGGGAACCCTTATGAATTCTCCCCTGGAATGTCAACGGGCTCCTTGACAAAGTGAAGCGTACAGTAGTATTAAAGTGTTCCCAAAGGTTCGCTCCGGACGTCCTTTTACTGCAGGAGACGCATCTAATGGGACACCACTGCCCCTTTCTAGCGCGCCACGGGTTTGACAGAGTTTGGCACTCGGGTTTGCGCGGGGCTCTCGGGGGGTGGCGATTCTCCTGTGCCATACCCTTCCCTTTACCTCTGCCTGTGTAGTCAGGGACAGGCAAGGCCTCTTTGTCACCCTTGCTGGGCCCCTTGGTGTCGCTTTACATGACTCCAACGACCTTTGCACCCACCCTGAGCGCTACAATAGACATCTCCTCCCTTCCCCCGGGCCTGATAGTGATTGGGGGGGGGGGGACTTTAATGCAGTCTTGCAGCCGACTAAAGATACTACCGGAACACCATCCTCACACAGGACACTGCATGCCAAGCGTGTGACAGATTGGGCAGCAAAATTAGGCTTATGCGACGTTTGGAGGACATAGAATCCCAGAGCCCTTCATTACACCCACACCTCGGCTGCGCACCATACTCACACCCGCATTGACTTGCTGTTCATGCCAGCCCCCAATTGTCATGCGGTAACTGATATCCGTATCCTTCCCTGCAGCATATCAGATCACTCTCCCCACCTTCTCCAGGTGGGAGGCCCCATCGGGGCTTTGCGCCCTGTTTGGAGGTTTAACGACTGGTTTCTCCAGGATAAGAAGTTCCAACAGACAATTGGGGAAGAACTCAAGCAGTACAAACCAAGGCACAGTCCATTCGCAGGGCATGTTGTGGGATGCAAGCAAGGCCACAATCCGAGGTTTCGCCAAGGGATATCTCTAAAGTAAGCGCTTGGCGCAGGAGGCCGGCTCTCCGTATTGGAAGCCATGGCAACTCGCATAGAGCGGAACATAGCCGCGGCAAGGGAAGAAATAAAACACCCATCGCTCGAATCAGCAAAAATAATATGGAGGTCCTCCACGGGCCGCGTTTATGGTGGGGAGATAAAAATGGAAAGTTACTCCACTGGTTGGCCTCGCAGCCCCTGGCGAGCTAGATAGTTCCGGAGATTCTCGACAACCATGGACACGCCCACTATACACCTGCGGCAGTCGCTCAAGTCTTTGTGGAATACTGCTCCCTGGTCTACTCCGTGGATCGGTCCGGGGTGTTGGTCCCCACTCCTCCTCTGCTGGGTACTACCCTACTTCCTAAACTGACGGGGTCAGAGATTAATCACCTAGACCAGCCCATCACAAAAGAAGAAACAGGGGGGGCTATTTCCTCAATCGCATCTGGGAAGACACCCGGCCCGGACGGGTTCCCAGTGGAATATTATGCGGCATTTCAGGACACCCAGATACCCCACCTCCATGCATTGTACAAGGAGGTGGTGGAGAAAGGTGCCTTCCCCCAGAAACTGACATGGCAACTGTGGTGCTCATACCCAAAACACAGCCCCTAACAGCCTACTGTTCAGACTACCACCTGATCTCCCTTATAAATACTGAAGTCGAAATCTATGCGACGATCCTTGCCACGCGCCTTAAATCGGTCCTCAGCAGCCTCATCCACCCGGACCAATGCGGCTTCATGCCGCTCCGCAGCACGATACAAAAGGGGATGATGGACGGAACGTTTGAGCCAATCAAACACTCACCCCCAGTCAACTGATCTGGGTTTAATCCATCATCATTCTTTAGCTCACTCCACCACCCCAGTTCAGACATGGCCATATGCAAATCAGTCTGACCCTGTGCCTCATGGGAACAGTCCAGCCCGAACTGCCAAGCCATGTCTTCCCTGGACCGGAAACAAGCATCCTAGGACCGGTTTCTGGCATTCCAGCCGTCATCAGCCAGGCTTGCTTGAATCCAGTGGCAAAGTGAGCAAGGGACCCACGTCTGGGCATACCCCGCCAACTTAGGGCGAACAAAGCGATACAAAAGGGGATGATGGACGGAACGCTTGAGCCAATCAAACACTCACCCCCAGTCAACTGATCTGGGTTTAATCCATCATCATTCTTTAGCTCACTCCACCACCCCAGTTCAGACATGGCCATATGCAAATCAGTCTGACCCTGTGCCTCATGGGAACAGTCCAGCCCGAACTGCCAAGCCATGTCTTCCCTGGACCGGAAACAAGCATCCTAGGACCGGTTTCTGGCATTCCAGCCGTCATCAGCCAGGCTTGCTTGAATCCAGTGGCAAAGTGAGCAAGGGACCCACGTCTGGGCATACCCCGCCAACTTAGGGCGAACAAAGCGATACAAAAGGGGATGATGGACGGAACGCTTGAGCCAATCAAACACTCACCCCCAGTCAACTGATCTGGGTTTAATCCATCATCATTCTTTAGCTCACTCCACCACCCCAGTTCAGACATGGCCATATGCAAATCAGTCTGACCCTGTGCCTCATGGGAACAGTCCAGCCCGAACTGCCAAGCCATGTCTTCCCTGGACCGGAAACAAGCATCCTAGGACCGGTTTCTGGCATTCCAGCCGTCATCAGCCAGGCTTGCTTGAATCCAGTGGCAAAGTGAGCAAGGGACCCACGTCTGGGCATACCCCCGCCAACTTAGGGCGAACAAAGCGATACAAAAGGGGATGATGGACGGAACGCTTGAGCCAATCAAACACTCACCCCCAGTCAACTGATCTGGGTTTAATCCATCATCATTCTTTAGCTCACTCCACCACCCCAGTTCAGACATGGCCATATGCAAATCAGTCTGACCCTGTGCCTCATGGGAACAGTCCAGCCCGAACTGCCAAGCCATGTCTTCCCTGGACCGAAACAAGCATCCTAGGACCGGTTTCTGGCATTCCAGCCGTCATCAGCCAGGCTTGCTTGAATCCAGTGGCAAAGTGAGCAAGGGACCCACGTCTGGGCATACCCCCGCCAACTTCGGGCGAACAAAGCGATACAAAAGGGGATGATGGACGGAACGTTTGAGCCAATCAAACACTCACCCCCAGTCAACTGATCTGGGTTTAATCCATCATCATTCTTTAGCTCACTCCACCACCCCAGTTCAGACATGGCCATATGCAAATCAGTCTGACCCTGTGCCTCATGGGAACAGTCCAGCCCGAACTGCCAAGCCATGTCTTCCCTGGACCGGAAACAAGCATCCTAGGACCGGTTTCTGGCATTCCAGCCGTCATCAGCCAGGCTTGCTTGAATCCAGTGGCAAAGTGAGCAAGGGACCCACGTCTGGGCATACCCCCGCCAACTTAGGGCGAACAAAGCGATACAAAAGGGGATGATGGACGGAACGCTTGAGCCAATCAAACACTCACCCCCAGTCAACTGATCTGGGTTTAATCCATCATCATTCTTTAGCTCACTCCACCACCCCAGTTCAGACATGGCCATATGCAAATCAGTCTGACCCTGTGCCTCATGGGAACAGTCCAGCCCGAACTGCCAAGCCATGTCTTCCCTGGACCGGAAACAAGCATCCTAGGACCGGTTTCTGGCATTCCAGCCGTCATCAGCCAGGCTTGCTTGAATCCAGTGGCAAAGTGAGCAAGGGACCCACGTCTGGGCATACCCCGCCAACTTAGGGCGAACAAAGCGATACAAAAGGGGATGATGGACGGAACGCTTGAGCCAATCAAACACTCACCCCCAGTCAACTGATCTGGGTTTAATCCATCATCATTCTTTAGCTCACTCCACCACCCCAGTTCAGACATGGCCATATGCAAATCAGTCTGACCCTGTGCCTCATGGGAACAGTCCAGCCCGAACTGCCAAGCCATGTCTTCCTGGACCGGAAACAAGCATCCTAGGACCGGTTTCTGGCATTCCAGCCGTCATCAGCCAGGCTT
This sequence comes from Calotriton arnoldi, assembly GCA_963921515.1. Classification (NCBI taxonomy): domain Eukaryota; kingdom Metazoa; phylum Chordata; class Amphibia; order Caudata; family Salamandridae; genus Calotriton; species Calotriton arnoldi. The sequence continues at coordinate 1,005,357 of CAWUFW010000663.1, forward strand.
GCTTGAATCCAGTGGCAAAGTGAGCAAGGGACCCACGTCTGGGCATACCCCCGCCAACTTAGGGCGAACAAAGCGATACAAAAGGGGATGATGGACGGAACGCTTGAGCCAATCAAACACTCACCCCCAGTCAACTGATCTGGGTTTAATCCATCATCATTCTTTAGCTCACTCCACCACCCCAGTTCAGACATGGCCATATGCAAATCAGTCTGACCCTGTGCCTCATGGGAACAGTCCAGCCCGAACTGCCAAGCCATGTCTTCCTGGACCGGAAACAAGCATCCTAGGACCGGTTTCTGGCATTCCAGCCGTCATCAGCCAGGCTTGCTTGAATCCAGTGGCAAAGTGAGCAAGGGACCCACGTCTGGGCATACCCCCGCCAACTTAGGGCGAACAAAGTGATACAAAAGGGGATGATGGACGGAACGCTTGAGCCAATCAAACACTCACCCCCAGTCAACTGATCTGGGTTTAATCCATCATCATTCTTTAGCTCACTCCACCACCCCAGTTCAGACATGGCCATATGCAAATCAGTCTGACCCTGTGCCTCATGGGAACAGTCCAGCCCGAACTGCCAAGCCATGTCTTCCCTGGACCGGAAACAAGCATCCTAGGACCGGTTTCTGGCATTCCAGCCGTCATCAGCCAGGCTTGCTTGAATCCAGTGGCAAAGTGAGCAAGGGACCCACGTCTGGGCATACCCCCGCCAACTTAGGGCGAACAAAGCGATACAAAAGGGGATGATGGACGGAACGTTTGAGCCAATCAAACACTCACCCCCAGTCAACTGATCTGGGTTTAATCCATCATCATTCTTTAGCTCACTCCACCACCCCAGTTCAGACATGGCCATATGCAAATCAGTCTGACCCTGTGCCTCATGGGAACAGTCCAGCCCGAACTGCCAAGCCATGTCTTCCCTGGACCGGAAACAAGCATCCTAGGACCGGTTTCTGGCATTCCAGCCGTCATCAGCCAGGCTTGCTTGAATCCAGTGGCAAAGTGAGCAAGGGACCCACGTCTGGGCATACCCCCGCCAACTTAGGGCGAACAAAGCGATACAAAAGGGGATGATGGACGGAACGTTTGAGCCAATCAAACACTCACCCCCAGTCAACTGATCTGGGTTTAATCCATCATCATTCTTTAGCTCACTCCACCACCCCAGTTCAGACATGGCCATATGCAAATCAGTCTGACCCTGTGCCTCATGGGAACAGTCCAGCCCGAACTGCCAAGCCATGTCTTCCCTGGACCGGAAACAAGCATCCTAGGACCGGTTTCTGGCATTCCAGCCGTCATCAGCCAGGCTTGCTTGAATCCAGTGGCAAAGTGAGCAAGGGACCCACGTCTGGGCATACCCCCGCCAACTTAGGGCGAACAAAGCGATACAAAAGGGGATGATGGACGGAACGCTTGAGCCAATCAAACACTCACCCCCAGTCAACTGATCTGGGTTTAATCCATCATCATTCTTTAGCTCACTCCACCACCCCAGTTCAGACATGGCCATATGCAAATCAGTCTGACCCTGTGCCTCATGGGAACAGTCCAGCCCGAACTGCCAAGCCATGTCTTCCCTGGACCGGAAACAAGCACCCTAGGACCGGTTTCTGGCATTCCAGCCGTCATCAGCCAGGCTTGCTTGAATCCAGTGGCAAAATGAGCAAGGGACCCACGTCTGGGCATACCCCGCCAACTTAGGGCGAACAAAGCGATACAAAAGGGGATGATGGACGGAACGCTTGAGCCAATCAAACACTCACCCCCAGTCAACTGATCTGGGTTTAATCCATCATCATTCTTTAGCTCACTCCACCACCCCAGTTCAGACATGGCCATATGCAAATCAGTCTGACCCTGTGCCTCATGGGAACAGTCCAGCCCGAACTGCCAAGCCATGTCTTCCCTGGACCGGAAACAAGCATCCTAGGACCGGTTTCTGGCATTCCAGCCGTCATCAGCCAGGCTTGCTTGAATCCAGTGGCAAAGTGAGCAAGGGACCCACGTCTGGGCATACCCCGCCAACTTAGGGCGAACAAAGCGATACAAAAGGGGATGATGGACGGAACGTTTGAGCCAATCAAACACTCACCCCCAGTCAACTGATCTGGGTTTAATCCATCATCATTCTTTAGCTCACTCCACCACCCCAGTTCAGACATGGCCATATGCAAATCAGTCTGACCCTGTGCCTCATGGGAACAGTCCAGCCCGAACTGCCAAGCCATGTCTTCCCTGGACTGGAAACAAGCATCCTAGGACCGGTTTCTGGCATTCCAGCCGTCATCAGCCAGGCTTGCTTGAATCCAGTGGCAAAGTGAGCAAGGGACCCACGTCTGGGCATACCCCCGCCAACTTAGGGCGAACAAAGCGATACAAAAGGGATGATGGACGGAACGCTTGAGCCAATCAAACACTCACCCCCAGTCAACTGATCTGGGTTTAATCCATCATCATTCTTTAGCTCACTCCACCACCCCAGTTCAGACATGGCCATATGCAAATCAGTCTGACCCTGTGCCTCATGGGAACAGTCCAGCCCGAACTGCCAAGCCATGTCTTCCCTGGACCGGAAACAAGCATCCTAGGACCGGTTTCTGGCATTCCAGCCGTCATCAGCCAGGCTTGCTTGAATCCAGTGGCAAAGTGAGCAAGGGACCCACGTCTGGGCATACCCCCGCCAACTTAGGGCGAACAAAGCGATACAAAAGGGGATGATGGACGGAACGCTTGAGCCAATCAAACACTCACCCCCAGTCAACTGATCTGGGTTTAATCCATCATCATTCTTTAGCTCACTCCACCACCCCAGTTCAGACATGGCCATATGCAAATCAGTCTGACCCTGTGCCTCATGGGAACAGTCCAGCCCGAACTGCCAAGCCATGTCTTCCCTGGACCGGAAACAAGCATCCTAGGACCGGTTTCTGGCATTCCAGCCGTCATCAGCCAGGCTTGCTTGAATCCAGTGGCAAAGTGAGCAAGGGACCCACGTCTGGGCATACCCCCGCCAACTTAGGGCGAACAAAGCGATACAAAAGGGGATGATGGACGGAACGCTTGAGCCAATCAAACACTCACCCCCAGTCAACTGATCTGGGTTTAATCCATCATCATTCTTTAGCTCACTCCACCACCCCAGTTCAGACATGGCCATATGCAAATCAGTCTGACCCTGTGCCTCATGGGAACAGTCCAGCCCGAACTGCCAAGCCATGTCTTCCCTGGACCGGAAACAAGCATCCTAGGACCGTTTTCTGGCATTCCAGCCGTCATCAGCCAGGCTTGCTTGAATCCAGTGGCAAAGTGAGCAAGGGACCCACGTCTGGGCATACCCCCGCCAACTTAGGGCGAACAAAGCGATACAAAAGGGGATGATGGACGGAACGCTTGAGCCAATCAAACACTCACCCCCAGTCAACTGATCTGGGTTTAATCCATCATCATTCTTTAGCTCACTCCACCACCCCAGTTCAGACATGGCCATATGCAAATCAGTCTGACCCTGTGCCTCATGGGAACAGTCCAGCCCGAACTGCCAAGCCATGTCTTCCCTGGACCGGAAACAAGCATCCTAGGACCGGTTTCTGGCATTCCAGCCGTCATCAGCCAGGCTTGCTTGAATCCAGTGGCAAAGTGAGCAAGGGACCCACGTCTGGGCATACCCCGCCAACTTAGGGCGAACAAAGCGATACAAAAGGGGATGATGGACGGAACGTTTGAGCCAATCAAACACTCACCCCCAGTCAACTGATCTGGGTTTAATCCATCATCATTCTTTAGCTCACTCCACCACCCCAGTTCAGACATGGCCATATGCAAATCAGTCTGACCCTGTGCCTCATGGGAACAGTCCAGCCCGAACTGCCAAGCCATGTCTTCCCTGGACCGGAAACAAGCATCCTAGGACCGGTTTCTGGCATTCCAGCCGTCATCAGCCAGGCTTGCTTGAATCCAGTGGCAAAGTGAGCAAGGGACCCACGTCTGGGCATACCCCGCCAACTTAGGGCGAACAAAGCGATACAAAAGGGGATGATGGACGGAACGTTTGAGCCAATCAAACACTCACCCCCAGTCAACTGATCTGGGTTTAATCCATCATCATTCTTTAGCTCACTCCACCACCCCAGTTCAGACATGGCCATATGCAAATCAGTCTGACCCTGTGCCTCATGGGAACAGTCCAGCCCGAACTGCCAAGCCATGTCTTCCCTGGACCATGCCTGTGGCGTGTACACTTAGCACTGGCCCACCGCCACCTCCTTACCATATCTAGCTCTTTTACTGATCGACTTCAAAAAAGCTTTTGACACGGTTGATTGGCGGTATCTAGAGGAATGGCTAATGGCAGCAGGCATGGGGCAGCACTTCCGAAACCTGGTGCATGTGTTATACTCTAACCCCTCTGCAAGGGTTCTAATTATTGGGGCTCTCTCGGACGTCTTCCCTATCCGAAGGGGAACGAGACAGGGGTGCCCTTTGTCACCTCTCCGCTTTGCTCTGGCGATAGAACCGCTAGCCCGCCTTATCCGTGCAGACGCGCAGATTCAGGGATGGCACTGGGGGGGGGGGGGAGGGGGGGCTAACGAAGACTACATCACGCTATATGCGGATGATCTTCTACTCTTTCTTGCAGACCCGGCTCGCTCAGGCCCCAGATGCCTCCAACTTATTCGCTCATTTGAAGCGACCTCAGGCCTGCGGCTGAGCCCGACCAAATCAACTCTGGTGCCTCTCCACATATCGCGAGATTGGCAGACAAACATCCCCATACGACGCCTTACCTGAAAATACTTAGGCATCTGGGTCACACTGCTCCCGGAACTCACCTGGTCACTCAACGTTAGTACCTGCATCAAGAAAACAAAAGAGGACCTTCGCAGATGGCAGACCCTTCCACTCAACCCCATGGGAAGAATTGCCTTATTTAAAACGATGGTACTCCCACGGTTCCTTTATATACCTCAAAACCTCCCACTCCATCTCCATCGCGGGTGGTTCCGGGAATTAGACAGCATAGCCACGACATTCCTCTAGGTAACTCGCGACCACACATGGCCCTCGCAGATTGTCAAAAGGCCCCGAACGACGGATGCATGGGAATGACTAACCTTTTCCTGTATTACTTAGCTACTCGCCTTCTAGTGATACATGATTGGTTCACTGGAGGATAGTCTGACCCGGCTTACCGGTTGGAACTGGAGGGCCACTGGTTCTCCCAGATCCAGGCGATGATCTATAGAGCCCCGATCCCCCCGCACACTTCCCGCGGTGACTCGGCGGTCTTGATTGCCTGGCGTTCAGCGTGGCAACACACAATGGGAAACTAAACTTACATTGCAGACACCCCTGTTGCATGGCACCTGGCTCTGCAAACAGAGCACTAGAGGGCTTTCGGAGGTGGGACCTGATCGGGATCATGCATCTCGGGGATGTGTGGAAAGAAGATCACCTACGCTCCTTCCATGACCTGCAAATTACTTACTCAATGCACTCTACCAAATTCTATAAACACCTACAACTCCAACACGCCCTCACCCCTATGCACCTGCACACACCACATTCCCAGAATTCAGTCCACTTGAAGCCCAAATCCTGATGGGGAACCTTGGAAGAGGGGGGTATCTAAGATATAACAATTCCCCAACCTCCCTAGACCCACTCAGACGCTGCTGGGAACTCTGGCTCAGCCCTCTTGAGGAGGAGGATTGAAGAGACGCCCTGATGGCCCCCCGGGTGATCACCATCTCTGCCAGGCTCCTATTGGTCCAATTGTACTACCTCCATTGCACATACCTCACCCCTATCCGCCTACACCATGCAGTTATTCTTCGCGCCCCGCCTGCCCACGGTGCATGATAGAGCCCGCAGACTACTATCACATGGTCTGGTCCTGCACCATCCTCACCCCATATTGGTCGGCAATAGTGTCCGAGCTGAGTACCTTATTAGGCTGGGAGGTCCCGCTCAGCCCCATAGCCTTACTCCTGGGAGTCATGGAAGGCCTAGACGGCTCCCGGATGGATAAAATCCTTCTAGGGACGGCTACTATGGTAGCCAAGCGAGACATTGCGGCTGCGTGGAAAGACCCTGCCCCCACACCCCCCACCATAGCTAAATGGTGCAGAGGTGTGGACTGGTGCGCTACGCAAGAGAAAACAGTCGAAGAAGGAAGAGGTAGTACGACCAAATATGGTCGGATATGGGGTAAATGCCTGGGACAGGTGCAGTAATATGCATGAGGTGGCGTCAAATCTTAGGGCTGGGCTTGACGATAATCAGTAACTCAACATGAGGCAAGTCTGAGAATAGTGTCTGTAATTTACGTTTCATTGCAAAGAAATATCCTGCTGATGTTTATGTTTATGAAAACTAATAAAATTGTTTATCAAAAACATTTACTGGATGAGAGAGTAATTTTTGACTGGTGATAAATAAGTGTATACATAAACACAAACTTAAGTAAATATGTTTCTAATTAAACAGGAGATAGGTAACAAACACTGGTAATTGCATCACATGCTGTTCTATAGTCCCTCCAAGGATATCTTTAAATATTGTAGTATACCCATTTACTGTACCTTGTTCTATTCTTAGCTTTAACAATGACAGAGAGCGATTTCAATTATACCGTGTTTCATAAACACATTCATCTACTTATGTGGAATGGAGTAAGGCCAGTTTTTAAATTCAGAAATTAGTAAGTTGAAAAAATGTTGTTTTTTTTGGGATAAGACTGTACTAGGTGAGATGCAGGCCCTCCCGAAGGTGGGTCACAAAATAAAGGTGCAAGCTGTGCACCCACTAATTTGCCTTAGTGCCAACTGTGCAAATTAATTCTAAGTTTGACACCTTGGAATCAGCAATACCATGCCCATGGCGCATATATAATTCTCCAGTCCGAAGAATGCAAGTAGGGTATGTGTGCTATGTTATTTATACTCGTACTGTAACCCCTTGTTCACTTTACCACAGGATTCATGCTACCCTGGCTGAAGAGGGGTGTTACCCCGAAACCAGTCCCAGGATGCTTGTTTCCGGTCCAGGGAAGACCTGGCTTGGCAGTTCGGGCTGGACTGTTCCCATGAGGACCAGGGTCAAGTGATTTGCATATGGCTGGGTCTGAACTAGGGTGGCGAAGTGAGCTAAAGAACGATGATGGATTCAACCCAGATCTGTGACTGGGGGGGCGGGGTCTGAAAAGTTTCAGCGCTCCGTCCATTATCTCCTTGTATAACCCCGTTATACCTATACTCTAACCCAGTGAAAGAACAGTTTATGCTGCCAAAAACAGGATTACAGGCCCCATTGTGATCAGTGATTAAATATCTACATGAGCCTACTGGTGATTAGGGGCTGAGTTTTTCTCCACAAACATCTTCAAAACTTTAATAGCTTCCCAAAAACTGTGAAGCAAAAATGTCCAGAAAGAAATTATGAAAAGTGACTTATTTCACAACAAACAAAAGTCCAGCCAAAAAAAAACATCTGAGTGATGGAATTCTCTAGTAAAAAGGGCACTAACAAAAATTAAATTAACAAAATTTTAAAAATGCCTACCAAACTGACCAACCTTGGTGACAATTTGTGGGAAGAATTTACATTTTATTTATCACTATAGCTTATGCCCTAATCCACTTTAATGAAATGGCTGGCATCGGTGTCTTACAAAGCATGTGAACATTTTCTTTAACAATGCAATGTCCAAGTTGGCCATTTTAGACAAAAGGCCCTTAATGGACTCCTTAAAAACAGAACTTAATGAGAAATTTGCTAGGCTCCGTAGCACTTTAAAGAACCTAGAGGTATATGAAAGACTAGCTACACAATTTTTCACAACTATTAAATATTAATGAAATACCGCTTCTAGAGAAATATATAACACACATAAACTCAATGATTTTCCTAAACTATTGCTTCAGCTTTTATTGCATTCCTACTAGAAGTATGGCCAACTTGCCTTTCTACTTTCTCTGTGCAAAGGAGGTATTTTAAGATTGAGACTTTCGTTTATTTGTAAGGTATTTATGCATGGTTTTACTTTTTTTGTTTATAAGTGTCAAAAAAGAAAAAGGAATTATGTTCATGCTGATAACTCCATAAAACCCGAAACAAGTACAAATGACTCAAATCACCACAAATGTAAAATCAAACACTTTGATAAATAAATCAGCCAGAAAAATGTCTTTAAAATGAAAGGGGAAAAAAATCACTGCATATCGTGGCAGGTCTTGCAAGGCTCCATTTCCATCACAGGCTAACAACACATTACCTACTTTGAAAAAAGCGTAGTGAGTAAAAGACATTCCACAATTCATTTATGGCTGTCCTATTTGGTTTAAGGCTATCATTTTTAGGTCGAGCCTAGAGCAGCGCATGCGCTGCTTGCTCGACTTTTAGTAAGGGGGTTTTCAAAGTGCTACCCAGCCGGCCACCAGCTTGCTGTTACGCGCACAAGCGCGCGCAACATGCACAGCTGCCATCTGGCTTTCTACTGGCTCCTGCCATGTCTGCTTTTGACCCTCGCGCGCGCGCACCACTCAGCCGCACGTCTTGTTTAACCCCTTCCGTGCTCATGACGAGCTCAGCTCGTCATGCTGCGCGGTTGCGCTGTGCGCATGACGAGCTGAGCTCGTCACGACCACACCCGCGATCGGAATGTCCCGCATACGAGCGGAATTCCGATCGCGGTCAAGGGGTTAAACAACAGCGGCGAGGGCAGGCTGCATTCTCGTGGCGCGCGCGCGATTTCATTTCCGCTCCTGACTCCCTTTTGGTTATAGATTTGTGATTACTTTACATGGTCTGAAGTTTTACCCCGGCTCTGGCGCGGCCGCCCAGCTCCCGCGGTTCCGACCTACATTTATTAATACTTGCTCTGTCCGCCTCCTTTCGTGATTCTGGCCGCTGTATTCACGGCTCTTTCCATGGAATATATTTCCCACAGTGACACTCGAATAAATGCCGTCTCCTGTACAACCCCTACGCCCCTCCCCCCAGTTCTAACCGATGTGCCCCCTACCTTGCGTTTGTTAACTTCGTAAGTCTGCCCTCACCATATAGTCCACCGTGTATAATTGTTTTAAGTAATATTAATTAAGTAATATTACTTTAAGGTTTGTAGACACACTTGTGTTTGTTTTGTCTGTTTCAGGGCAAACAATATTGCACCTATTGTACACTTAATGGCATTCTATGACTATTGTTAACAGTAGGTCTGTTGACAGTACTGTCAAAACTCGACCTAAAAAGGCCGTTCAACTTTCAGTCCAGCCCGGAACCGTGGCGGGGGGGGGCTCTGTGTCTACACTGCATTTGTTTTCTCTACCTTTCTTGTAGTGATATGCAAAGTGGTTGAGTGCATAAATATTGCGACCACAAAGATGTAACTTAAATTATAAATTGGACCATGAATAAAATTCCATTCGCATTTGCCCTCCTAAAACCTGGGCACTCCGTTTTCAGTAAAAGCCTTTTGTATCGCTGCTTCACACCGAGTTCTCACTCCTCATCGCACGCGCACCCCGACGCGCCTCTTTTAATTAGGAAGCATCTTGGTTTTCAGGGCCGGTTACTCACAGCCTCGCAGCTCGTATGTCGGTGACTTGTGCTCATGCATTCAAGTTTCTGAGTACTCACACGTGAGTCAGCCTGTACTCACTTCCTCCCCTTATTGTCTCCAGGGTGTAATGAGCTTCAGGTTCTTAATGCGGAGCAGCCCCCAATCCCCCCAACAATATATATACACTCACAAAGGTAAAATATCTTCTTTGATGCCAGGCCCACGCCCCCTCCCCCGGGCCCTCCATGCGTCCGGGTGGGGGAGGGGGAGAGCTTGAGAGACGTCTCTTAATGTAATGGTTACTTTTAAAAATTGTGTGTATTCAGTGCTTGTGGGCGAAAAGGGACAGCTGTGTTCAGCTTTCACAATGCTGCCGTGCGATGAGTGTGCAATTATCCATGTATTTACCTGATGGTGGTCTTTCCTTTCCATAATGGACAGTGTAAAAGTTGTGTGGGATTTTTTTATTTTTTGTTCTGGGTATTTGTAATGCTTTGTTCCGTCTGCATCTAAGCGCTTGACAGGATAGGGGAGAGTGTAAAAGGGGCCTTGGAATAGTTTGCCTCGGCTCTCCCTTTTGCCATGGTTCCTGTCACCAAGGGTGTCTAAACCAGATGTTTGCCAACGTGCACACTATAAACATTTAATTCAGGAAATAGGAGAGGTCCTACTTTTCTAAGAAATTAAACAATGCTTTTAACATAAGAATTTCCAAGATATATTGTAACTCGTTTGCTTACTTGGTTTCTGAATAAGGGTACCAGCTGAATGGCTCAGCGAGTAAAATACTCGCCTACAGGTCACGTGTTCAAACCCTCAAATAAGGTCCACTATCGGACCTGTCAGTGTGCAACCCCACGAACTGACAAGTGTGTCCTGCTTTGGAGCCATCAGTCATTCTTATTAGTTTTGGGTGTTAAGTTGGTTCCGCAGAACTGCCATCATAACCTTCTGGAGCTGTCACTCACTGCTTAATTTCACCCTTTACCCCCTTGATCTGTCATTTAGTTTTTCTCTCCATCTGTTACTGTATTTTCTAAATACCTTGGGCATAAGAAATTGTCAACGAGGACAAATGTGACGCTCAGTCTTTTCTAGCTTACTTGATAACAGGTTGCATTTTAAAATACTTTTCGGGGTTAAGGCACCTCCAGCAGAGATCTTTGTGTACCCAGCAAGTTCCATGCTATAATAACTGTAAGGTAACTCTGGTGGCTATGCATTGCTGGAGCGATCTCTGTGCAGTATAGTTATCGAATTCTGACTCCTTGTAACATAGCACCCCGTGTTAATGTACCTGCTGCCCAGCATAGTGTGTAACATACAGGTTACCAGATTTTTAATTTATTTTGCTAGCTTAGTGGTTATTGCTTGTTTTTTCAGAGATCCTTTTTTGTATCACATTGTATTAAACGTTTTGCCAGAACATCGTAGCCATAGCATCTATATGTAGGTATTATTCTTCTGAACCAGTACAATAGCCATAGATAAACAATCATTCGACCTTTCAAAGCCCAAATAGATCCATCTCTATTGTGACATGTTAAAACAACTTTTAGCTAATTTTCTTAATAATAAGCAGTCTTGGTATCTTCAACTCTTTTCGGTGAGCCATCAGTCAGGTTTCTTCTCTTCCAGATATCGCCTCCAGGGATTTCCAAATGCCTTATGGGCGGGATGTCTCCTTCAACAATGTACTACAGATGCAGAGCGCGTTTTGCATGAGGCTGTCTTTCTGCCACGTATTCGTTTGGGGGGGGCTACTCCTCTGCCCCATGACATGTCCACCCTACACTTCCCCATTAACGTGCAATACCTACAAATGTTCTACTACTTTTCGTAACTAATTTCACGTATCCACGGAGTGCTATTAGTAGCTCGGTCTTCAATGATAGCTTTGTAATCTCGTTCTCTATCTGAAACAGCTGATTACAAAACTTTATAATCATCGGACGTCCCTATGCATAGTGGAAAAAAAAACGCCGCTGAGGCTGATCATCTACAGCAGTCAGCATTTTCTCTTCCACTGTATTTGAACATATTAAGCAGCATGAAGTACAGTGTGACACGCCAGTGCTGGTCGCATTATGGCGCTTTTTTGCCACACCATCCATTATCCATGTTGACTCTGCCCCGCCCTCCCATCCACCAGCAATAAAGAACAAGCATTGGCATAGCCAATAGGTCTCGCCTTTGGGACCTTAGAAGTGTTTAGTTACCCAGCACAATATCCTTGGTGCAACAACATCAAGTGTTGCATGGCTAAACACTTATAAGGTCCCAACGGCGAGACCTATTGGCTATGCCAATGCTTGTTCCAATTGAGAGTCCAATTTAGCACAAAGTCCCAGGACTTAGGAACTCAACACCCAAGCACATATCAGGTTGGAAGTTGGTCTGACATGTTCATGGGTTGTGAATTGTTTTTATTCAATTGTCTTCACATCACTTGCCACTTTTTAGGGTCAAGCCTCAGTGAGAAGCATGCACTCTTGCTTGCGAGACACTATTATGTACAATAATGGGCTTGCAGCCAGCCCACTGCTTACCACTTGTTGGATTGTCACCCTTCTTGCTGCCTCCTAATTGGCCAGTATGTGCCTTGGCGTCACTTCCTATTCTTCTGTGGAGTTTGGACCAAGCACAGATTTATTCACCTTGATTAGTATCCCTCAGCCGATTGTGCTTTGATTCAGGTACGGTTTCCATTGCCAGTGTTTCTTTATTCCACTCCCCACTCGAACGTGTCTTTATGTTGTTCCTATATATATGCTGTTGTCTCATAAGGAAAAAGTATTCTGCCAACATCTTTTCTCCATGTGTAGATAGGCTCTGAGTTTGTAGAGTCTACATTACGTAGCAGGATGTGTTTAAACAGTGATGCGCACATACCGATCTTCGTGCATTCTCTTTTCAAACACGACACAAAAACTGGGAAATATTTTGACAGTAAAGATATATATTCTGATGCATACATGCTCTGTCGCCTGACAACACTTATTTGACATGGCTGTAGTAATACTGATGCGGAGACCAGTGCCACACAAGTGGTGCTGGAGCTAAAGGCACGTGAAAAAGTGTCCACCCTGTTTGTAACGCACACTGGGAATTAAAGTCATGCAACGATGTTGGTTGTTTTAATCATTCTGAATCAGCAGGAATATTGACCCCATTTATATCACTTGGCATAAAGGGTCAGCAGTAGCAGTAGCGCTCTCTTTTCGTATACTGCATGTTTTCTTTGAAGCTGCACCTACCACAACCCTATGCTTTTCACACTTTAATCCAATCCACTCCACGACACTCCATTCCATGACATAACACTAACTTTAAGCCATGCTGAACAGCAGCCACACTGGTGTACAACATGGATAAAACTCATTGCCAAATCCAACAGCTCTCGCATAGGTGAGACCTATTGGCTTTGCCAATGCTTGTTCACCTTGGACCTGTTGCGAGTTGGAAAAATCCAGTGTTTAGTGTAGATATTCTTCTCTATTTTGTTCAACTTGGCTAGAGTATTTAGGTTTCAACGATGGTTTTATAGACCCTTTGTTCAACAGAAAGACGAGATTACCTATTGAGCAGGCCTTTTTTCTTGCTCACATGCACAATGTATACACCACATTCTCCTACTTTATGTACCTCTCTATATGTAGATGTATACCTTCTATTAAGATTCATGATGCTTTCCTGATTCACATAAAAATGAAGTCCTCAATGCAAATTCGTTTTGCTCGTATTTCAACAACGGAAGCAATGAATGTGGAAGATTTTTCAGTAGGACTATTATATTAGTTTTGAAAATCTGAACTAAAAACGTTAACTTGAATTCCTGCTACTTGCAAAAATCGAACTCATTGTTTCCAGTAATACTGATCAATTTACAGCTAATCTTGGATTCACTGCTGCCCGACACTGTTGCAAATGCCCTTTTGAATTCGACCAATTGGGAGAAGTGCAGTGCACTTATTTTCTTTTTCATAACATTTTAAAAATGTTACATTTTACATGATTAGTTTTCTCAATGATGAATTGTATTGAAAATGTATGGACATTTTGCTAGTAATTTGCTAATACTATTGTACTTCTTTCCAATTTTAAAATGTTTTATTATTACTAATAGAAAAGCTAAATATTCTGTGGATTCATTTTAAAATACATTAATTTATGCCAATTTTATGCTGGTTAACGACATCCCTCCTACACAAACCTGCTGAGCATGAAACTAATGCTCTATGTGGTCACCAGATATGGTGTGATATACACGCCCGTATATGTGTTTGTAATAGTGTTAGTATGTGTATAGGCCTACGCTTAAGTTAATAGGAGTGGTCTATATTGCTTGTTTATTGTGCCTGAAGGAGTTTAAATTATTATAAATTTGCAATGTGACTTAAAATGAGGCCTTATAAGGAGTGTGTTCCTTTAAAACGAGTTCTTGCTTTTCTTGAGGAGTCTGCAGAATAATGTTCCCCTATTTTTGTGTATGCAAATTGCCACATTCCTTATGCTTCACATTACTTGGTTTCAAGCCTAACTTTTCACTACTTAATGGAGGCAGATAATTTCCTGCAGAAGGAACTTGCTAGGACTCCAGTTTCCGAACTAATGGGTTTCAAATGTGACATGAATGACTGACTGCATCTGATGAAAGTATTGTGTCCAGAGTGAGAGCTGCCCACACCAGTTCAATGGAGGTGCTATGGAAAACAGGTTTATAGGCGTTCGTTAAGTAAGGAGAGTGAGTGAGAGAATGAATGTATGTGGGAGATATTGCTCAGCAACAGGGGGCATCATAACATCATGCCCCAAGGCAGCTAGGGAGTTTTCATCTAATTGGTAAGGGATATGTGCTGAATCATGTTTGGGGATCATATTCTTATAGTATTAATTACTGCAGAGCTATCTGTTGCTTGGGTACTAATCCTAATACATATGACATATATCAGAATAGCAGATGATGATAAAAAAATTATATAAATTCCAAAGTTTTAGTATATGGTGATTCAAAAAGTCCAGGGTACAGTTCCTCATTTACAATCTCCAAGAATTTCTTTGGCATGTTTGTTTGATTCCTAAAACCCACATATTCCTTTGAGTATAGCCTAAAAGATTGGTAGGAAGTACCTCTGTTTTCTTTTTATCTAAAAGGTCAAAGCTATGCACATGCCTCTGGGGACTAAGTACATCTACTAGGCGTAGCTATTAAAAAGACGGGGGTCATAATGAACAGGTTACCTACCTTCAATAGCGCGCTTTTTGGTGGCTACTCTGTGTAATCGCAGATTCCTCACCTTGAGAATACCCCCAGGAGCCAGACTACATCCTGAGACTTTTCTCAGCACTGCTTCCACGCATCGGTAGGTGGTGTCGCGCAGCTTCGCGTTAGCTTACAATGCCCCAGAAGAATTGCTGAAGCAAACATAAGCACCACTCCTCTGTGCCGATGTCAATTTCTTTCTTGACTTTGTCGATCTCAATGAACAAACAAAAAAGGTAATGGGAGAAATGCTGGCAACTTGTCTAATTACTTGTCTAATCACAATTAAAGAACAATGCCTCCCTGCTCAACTTCCTCCCCGTGACTGAGCTAGAAGTCCTTAAAATAATTGGTAATCTTAAACCGTCCTCCCACACAAAAGACCCCGTACCCTCTTACCTTGTCCCTGCCCTTAAGCACATCATCACCCCATACTGGACCACAATCATCAACACCTCTCTCTCCACTGGCTGTGTCCCCACCTCCCTTCAACTTGGACAAATCTCTCCCATAATCAAAAACCCCAATGCTGACCCCAATGACCTAAACAATATCCGCCCCATCACTAACCTCCCACTTCTCTCAAAGGTCCTTGAAAAATGTGTCCTACTACAACTAGACAAACACATCGAAAACTTCAACCTACTTGATCCCTTTCAATCAGGCTTCAGGAAAGGCTGCAGCACCGAAACAGCAATGCTCAATGTCGTCGATGACATCCACCACTCACTTGATAATGGCGAGACCTGCCTTCTTATCCTCCTTGATCTCTCTGCAGCGTTCGATACAGTCAACCATTCAGCCCTACTCAATGTGCTTAGGACCCGTTTCAGCCTCAATGATACTGCCTACAAATGGTTTGTCTCCTACCTACAACACCGAACTCAGCAAATCAAAATTCAAAACTGTCTCTCTAACCCCTCTCCCGTCTTCCTTGGAGTCCCTCAAGGGTCTATACTCTCTCCCTCCCCTCTTTAACCTCTTTATGGAACCACTCACCCTCATTCTTAAACAAGCAGGCATCAACTACCACCTCTACGCCGATGACACCCAAATCTATTACATGATTAAAACTCATGCCGACATCTTACACCTGAACAACACCCTCACCAAAATCCAAACCTGGTTCCACTCCAATCATCTCAAACTTAACCCTAATAAAACTGAAATCATTCTCTTCTCCCCTAAAAACAACCCGCTCCCCATTCAATCATGGATCTCTGACCTTAACGCACTCAACTGCTCATTCACCTTGTCCAACTCCGTCAAATCTCTTGGTATTTCTATCGACAACACCCTAACCCTTAACGTCCACATCAAAAACTCTGCTAAAGGAGCCCTCCTCACTCTCCGTCACCTCAAGAAAATCAAACCCTTTATACCCACCGATGATTTTAAACTTGTAGTTCAGTCACTTGTTCTTTCACGTATTGATTATGGTAACGCTATCCTCAACGGAATCAACTGGTCCACCTTGCTCCAATAAAAGCTGTGCTCAACCTTGCCGCCAGGCTCATTACAGACTGCAAACGCTTCAATCACATATCCCCGGCTCTCAAATCTCTTAAATGGCTCCCTATTGAAGGCAGATCTGCATACAAAACTGCCTGCATCACTCACAAAGTCCTCCACCAAAACACTCCACAGAACCTCTCCAAAAAACTCCGCATTGCGGGCACCACACGACCCCTGAGAAGCACCAACTCCCTCCTCCTTATTCCACCACTACATAAAAAGAAAGCCACACAATCACGCTCCTTCTCTGGGAATGCCCCTATCATCTGGAATGCCCTCCCAAAAACCTGCGCTGCAACCCCTCCTATTTCAGCTTCAAAAAGACCTCAAAATCCACCTCCTCAATTATTATTGGGGATCCTAACCTATGACCTGCACTCGATCTCCAATCTCACCATGTTATATTAGTCCAGTAATATTTGTCCATTTCATGAACATCATCGGCCTAATTACTTGATATGTATAGCTCCTGCCCCTGTTTATCTATTTGATTCGTCTATCTAACTGTTTGATTTTGTTTATCTATTTGATTTGTATATTTCACATGTTGTCATTATCTTTTATCTATTTATACGCCATGTCTGGCCCAATTATCATTGGGGGTCCTAACCTGTGACCTGCACCTGATCTCCAATCACCATGTTACATTTTGTCCAGTATTATCTGTCCACCCCCCGAACATCATATACCTAGTTACTTGAAGTGTATAGCTCTTGCACATGTATATTTATTTTGTTTTTGTATATTCCACACTTTGTTTCTTTATCTTTTTTATACTTATATGCCATGTTTGCGTTATATTATCTTCTCATGTAAAGCGCTCTGATACCTCTGGGTCTAGCCAGCGCTATATAAAACTCTCAAAATAAAAATAAATAAATAAATAATCACTGGCAACTGCTCGGAGTAGCATTCCATCCCATCGTTCTTTTGCCCACCATGCCACCTCAGTTTGGACCCAGCCACATGCAATTGAGTCTTGACCCTGCTCCAACAGGAACAGTCCAGCCCGACCTGCTAGGTCAGGTCCTCCCCAGCACCAGAACGCAAGTAACCTAAGCCTGTTTTGCCTTAACTGAGGCTCTTCAGTAGGGTTAAGCATGTTTCCAGTGGCACAGTGATTCATTCATAGTGTATTGTCCAGGGACTGTCATATGGGTATCTGGAAGCGAACTTTGGGCATTTTGCATTTTCAGGGGTGGCGAACAGCTGTGTAGGACTCACAGGTGGAATTCCAGAGGGGGTGGTATGCAGGAGCGTGGTGGTGGTGGGGGAGGAGCTGCAGGTGCTGGTGGAGAAGACTGTTTGTACCCTTCTTTCTGGGTCGCTTTGGTACCGGCTCAGGAAAGAAAGGCTTCAAAGGTGGTTCACTCTCGAAGTGGAGTCTCCTCTTGTGGGGAAGTGTCGCTAATGGCTTGCGGAAATCTTCCAGGTGACAAGGTGAATAAAGAAATACTTCTGCTCGCCTTGAGCTCATCATGGAACCGTGGGACCTGAGATTCCTCGCATCTTACTGCCGACAGGGGTTTCAGTGTCAACGGGACCTTGGGCTCTAGATTTGTAGGTGCCTTCAGCGTCATCTTGGGTTGCGAGCGAGACTGCTCAACACCGTTGGTGCATGTTGGGCTCAAGGACCTTTCTTGGATGGTTTCTTGGTTAACTCCAAAGCCTAGTCCCAGTGCTGGCTAGAGCCCAGAGGTGGTGGGGCCTCTGTCGGAGGTGGTGATTTGTGCCCATGATCGGGTTCAGTGTCAGACTGCTGCAGGAGCAGTGCTCAACCATGATAAGGAACCATTTGTGGTTATAGACATGGGTCTCAAGGAAGGATGATGTACTTATGGTCCTAGGCATGATCTTCATACAAGCGCCAGTGGTCCTTGGTGCTGGCATGATGCACTGTACCTCTTTGTGGTCTGATGGATTCGAAGAGCCCAATTTGGGACTCTGAGTCACCTGCACTGCTGGTATTCCTGATAGGCCAGCATCTTCACCCTCGTCAGCGCCAAATGGGTCTTCCTCCCGAAGATTTTTGAAATATCAGAGGAGGCCAGCTGGTGCATCTCGCGAACAGCCTAGTGCCCATCCCCTCAATAACTTACGTTTTTCTTAAAACAGAAAGCAAAGCAGAAGTCACAGGAGACATCATCGTGTTAGGGGGAAAGAAAAGTTGCAGACGTTGTGATGATCCAATCACAAATTTCTGGAACTGCACAAGGGACTATGCTGGAAAGGCATCCATTCGATCTCCTCCTTCTGATCTGCATTTTCTGGTGTTGAAGGCCAAAGAAGAGCACACTGTTTGTGATGGGCACACGGAAGCATGCGGCATTGAATGCTGGCAATCTGTACCTTAGGAGGTATGTGAGAAGGAGGCGCAGCAAAAGGTAATCAAAAATAGGACTGCTTACCCCAATGCACCAGTATTGAAATAAACTAACCATTTGGGCCTGAGAAACATGTTCAAGAGATGATGAAAAAAAAAAAAAATTTAACATGGGTTTGGTGCCCGTGTGTATTCCTCACCAAGGGAGGAGGCACAGCACATCTTGTGACTTTAAAAACTTTAAAAAAAGAAACAAATAAACTTGCAAATGTCTGAGCCCAACACTAGTTGACAGGAGTATGCAGATCATCTAAATGTACAGCCACAAAAGCTACGAACAGAATGTTACTCGACTGGGTATTGTGCATATTATGAATACACCCTAGATGATTTCGAAAAAAGGATTCTAAATTATTTAGAGCAAGGTACAGGGCTGCTGTAGGTTGTGAAAGAGAAGGAAGAGTTGGCTAAACCATTAGTTAGGGCCTATGTTCTCACTAAGGGTCTCATGTCCTAAGAATCACTTCACAAAAAGTAGTCACAAATTGAACAATGACTTTCTGCATATCAGTTCTGATTTTGTGGACCACTTTTCTGTACAAATAGGGTGCTTCACAAAATACTGAATTGCACGGGGTCGCAGAATGACCTGCCTAATGAATATTCATTAGGCAGTCACAATTTCTGACCCCTTGCGATTGGCCACAATCAGACAGATGGTGGCCTGTAAGACTCAGCAGTCTACCATGTCTGTGATTTAAGTTTAAATAAAAAAAACATTAATACACAGACCATTTTCCTTAAAGAAAACAGGGCTGTATTTTTAAAAGCACTGCCTACTCTCCTTGAAACTTTCTTTGAATTCACAAACGGAAAGGGCCACAAGCGCGACCCATTTCTCTTCGCAAATCAGTTCCCAACAAAACTTGCGGGTCGGTAACTTTTCAATGTTTTGCAACAGGGCCTACTGATTGCAAAACATGGATAGATCAGGGTCAGAATCGCTATTTGGAAAGAACGCCCAAAACGCACCCTTTCCAAATAGTGATTCTGAAACCATTTCTAAACCTATTTAGTGTTTTAGTAAGTTTAGTTCATTTAAAAAAAGGTTTTGAATTTGCAAACCCTCTGATTTACCGAATTTAAGGGTTTGTGAATGCTAAAACCATTTCATACATGAGGCCTAAATTCTTGTAATAATATAGTGCCAAATCTGGAGGGGGTTACAAGTACATTTGAATGAGCCCTCAAGCTGGGGCTGGCTACTCAGACATAACTTTCAAAAGAGCTGAGGTACGGTTGGCCATGCTCCTACCTGTTATTGTAATTCCATTTGTAGGCAATCTGCAATGCGCTTTTATTTTTTTCTGCACTTTTTAGGGTCGAGCCTGCTTGAGCCATGCACTAGCTATTGTTTACAAAAAGTGCTTGGGGCCTGCCAATGCTTACTATTCGCTGGGTTGAGTGTTGCTTCTTCTTTGCTGCTGCCTAATTGGACAGAGCAGGGCAAGCATCACTTCCTGTAGCTTTTCTGGCGCATGGACAAGCACAGATTGGTTCTGCTTAATTAGGGTCTCTCCGCTGCTCGAGCTCTGATTAAGGTACTTGCTTTTATTACTTTTCTGCCCCTGTAGATTCTTTGCCCTCCAATCAACCACTTCTCTGTGTTACTGCCCCAGGTCATCTCTACACTGCTTGTGCGGTGATTGAGGATTTCTTTTCTTGTTGCTTGGCTGTGCCTCCTGCCCTGTTGTTGGAAGGAAGCACTATCCTGATGCTCCAGCATTAGAAGCCCTTCCTCCGCAGGCGGCTTCTGGCCATGAGTGTGACCTTGCACTCTATAAGCCTCTCCCTGACTTGGTTATCTCCACACTTCCCTCTGCAAATCCAACCCTTGACCGTTCCACTTTGTCGTTTTCCTTCCATTACTTCCAGGTTCCCTGTCCAACTTCGCTACTGTATCACACACTGCACCAACTGTACTGAAGCACCAAGGTAAGAACAGTGCAAGAATGCAGCAAAGAGTCTGAGGTAAGAGCAGGCAACTCCTTTCAGGACCAACACGCCTCCGTAAGTCTCTCTGGAGCGAATGACAGGGCGGACAGACTAATTCCTCACAAAACAGTGTGCTCTGCCATAAGTACACTATCCTGAGTAAGGAAGGAACCTCACATGGTTCTTTCAGCAGGAGCGATCGGTCCCAGAGCATGACTATCAGTTAGTCCTGCAGATCCAAGTGTACACCCATAAGTAACGTGGCAAACTTCCCAGACATGTAGGGGAAGTGCTCAAATATTGTCCTTACTACCATGTCTCTGACGGAAGTTCTTAAAATCTGCATCTCTGGTGTTTGAGTAATGAACTGCTTTATATTAAAAAATAAATATTTTTTTTTAAAAAGCATTGGCAAAACCAATTGTTTTTCCTATGCGAGAGCTATTGAATTTGACGCTGTGAATGTCTTTTTAGCCATTTTTGTAGTATGGCTGAAAGTTATGAAAAAACAGCGCTGGGTTGCATTATAGCACTATGACAAAATCGCTAGGACACAGCCAGAACTGGATTTGTTATACCACTTTTTTTTTTTCTTTCTTTCAGCCATGCTGTACTACAGCCGTGCTGCTGTACAACATGGCTAAAATACACTGAAAAAGACAACAGCTCTTGCATAGGTGAGACCTATTGGCTTTGCCAAAGCTGATTTATGGTTTCCCGTTGTGAGTTTCTCTACCAAGTATGGTGAAGGAGTGTCTCTGGCAGCACAAGCTTATTGTTGAATTATTAACTTTATCGTGCTCACTTATCTGCTTACCAGTTGCTAGCCTTCTTGCTGCTGCAGTGCAGTTAAATGTTTCTGAGGCTAATGAATTTAGGATGTAGCAAGGTCCTTGCAGAGCCCAGTCATTCATGGCTTATTATTTTGTTTTGGTACTTTGTCATGAAAGTAATCGGTGCCTTCTTCTTATCTTTTAATGTGTGCAATGTTTTTTATAACCTCAGTCAAAATGAACTTATGATGATGAATGTTATCACATTCTATTTTTCTGTTCTATTTACTGCTTTTTACGTTCCTGCTGACATAGTTTAGAAATTCTTCTTTTTTTTTTTTTAGTGTTGGGTATTGTTTTTCTTTTAATTATGAAAAACAGCGAACATCAACAATCTAATCTGCCACTAACATAATATAGATGGATCATTTAAGGACTGTTTTTTATCCGACTATTTTATAGAATAATTTACAAATAAAAAATTATTGCACTTTCAAATAGGTGAGAAATTAGATCTATCCCTTTTAAAAGACGGATAAGACATTACACTAGCTGTACACATGAACCTTTAGCTTCGATTTCTAAAGTGTCTCTTAGGGCACATGCTGAAAATCAGATTTTGAGTCTACACAAATTAGGCAGTCCATTTGTGTCCCAATTTGGCCTCAATTGCACAAACCACTGCACTAAATTACTATCGTTTGTTTCCATCCCCTAAACTCCCCCATCCCAAATTGTGTGATCACAAAAAATCTGGCCCACTGCGACGATTTACCCTCAACCGCTCGTTCTCTGGTATTGCATCCAACTAAGCCTCTCCGATCAGGCATTCTTTTTTTTTTTTTTCCTTTTTTTTTTTTTTTTCCTGCCCAGAAAAGAATAAACATCAGAAACACAGTAATTACAGACATCAGCCAAAACTAAAGCATGCATATATGTATAAGTGAGTATACAGAGCAATCTTAAAGAGCAAAAGGAATGAGAGAGAATGGGAGAGAAAAAAAAATACAAGATACATCAACAGAAACATTTTTCAACTGTGCTTCCAAATAATTCCATAATGTTCCATAAATACATATACATATGTCATCAATAAAAAGTAGGAAAGTGGTGATCATTTGGCCCCGTCGCAGGTGCGTATGTGTGTGTATGTGTTTAAACAAAATACTATCCTATGACATACACTAAAACACAAAATATTAGCAAATGAGTACGTTAGACATTAGTAATAGAAATGGTGTTCTCTACCTAAACCATCATTCCATCAGGGGCCCCCATATTTGCCTGCCCCTTCTCCTAGCCCTCCACCCCTTACATTTATACAATGCGATCTCTAAGTTGTATATATGGAACAATCTGGCATAGTAAGCTTGGTACTTCGAGGGGGGTCAGCATCCTTCCATTTCATTGCAATCAGTAAACGGGCCACTGCGGTTGCCATGAAACAAAAGTAAGCCTGCGTAGAGCCTAGCTGTGCATTCTCGTCGCATCCTAATATCATCATAGTTGTTGAGAGAGACACATTCTGATTTAACATTTTACACAAAATAGTCTATATCCCCTTTTTCAGCATATTTAGCTTACTACAGTCCCAAACCATATGGATCAGATCTGCTGAGCCCTGGCCACATCTTGGGCAGTGATCATTTTCCCTCTTCCCCCAAGCAAACAGTTTTGCGGGAGTAAAGTACAAGTTGTACACTGTTTTAAAGTGTTGGGCCTTTAAGTTAGCAGAGAGAAACACTTTCTTGGAGAGCGTCAGGGACCTACTTAAGTCCACATCCTGATTCTCTAACTTGGCTGCCCAAGCGGTCTCGGTCTTTACTAGGTCGTCTGGATTGGCATTTATCAAGATGGAGTATATATCCTTTATTCGAGGTTGTTTATAAAGGATACTTTCCAGCAGCGGGATCCGATCCGTGCTGATAATTTGAGATACAACCGGTCTAATCGTTTCCCTAATTTGAAGGAACTTAAGAAACGATCTATCCTCAAGATTGAACCGCACCTGAAGCTCTGCAAAGGAAATGATTCCGTTCGTATCAATAACATCGCCGATCCTGTTGATTCCTGCCTGTTCCCAAGAGTTTTCCTATTCCATCATAAAGGGTAGCCGGAAATATAGGTGAGCGCCACAGGAGCAAGTACCTCTGAAACCTAGGCAGATCTAGAAGTTTGCATACTTTGTGCCAAACATTCCAGGCTGCTCTAAGAGGCTTAAAACGAGTTTTTTTTTTTTTTTTTTTTTTAATAGTAGCTGCCCTCTAACTGCCTTAATAAGACCTCTGGTGCTGCCCCACCAATGGCCAGCTCAAAGATTGAAAGGGGTGTTTCCCTTTCCCGGCCTTGCAAATCTGTCTCAGCCCCAGTATTGGATTTGAACAATATACCCATTTGTTGTATTGTTATGGCCCAGTAATAATAAAGTATGTTGGGAACCGCCAGCCCCCCCCCCCCCCCGATCTTGAGTAAGAGTCAAAAATTTCAGAGAGCGCCTGACCTTCTGATAATGCCAGATGAATTGGGAGAATACTCCGTCTAGTTTCCTAAAAAAGTTATTTTCAGGCGCAAGCGGGATACACCGGAATAAATATAAAATTTTGGGGAAGATCGTCATTTTAAGTACATTACACCTTCCTATAATAGATGGATGTAAATTATCCATTCTCTTCAGGTCTCTGCTAATCTTCCCTAAAAGAGGAGCCGAATTAATTGCCCATATGGAGCAAACATCCGCCGAGATGTCAATCCCGAGATACGTAGCTACCTCCGCCTTCCGAGAATCCTGGCATGTCAAAGTTTTAGTGCAGACGATCCTGGTTTTATCCGAGTTCAAGCGGTATCCTGACTGCCTACCAAATTCCATGGCTAAGACTTCAATCCTTGCAATGTGCACCCAGGGGTCAGGGTTGACGACTGCTAGTGTCGTCTGCATATGCTAACACCTTGGTACTAACTCCCACCACTATTGGTTTAATTACCTGATCTTGCAACATTGATCTAATGAGTGGATCTATATATAACGCAAAAAGGATTGGTAAACAGGGGCAGCCCTGTCTTGTACCTCGAGCTACCAAAATCCTTTCAGACTCCCTGTTCATCAATTGAATCTTAGCATACGGCTGTGCATACATAGCTTTTATGGCCGTTAAGATGCGTGGTCCAAACCCATTAGATCTCAGGTTGTCCCATAAATACGCCCACTCCAACCTGGTCAACAGCTTTTTGAGCGTCGAGGAGGATCAGGGACATCTGCTCTGAGGCATCAGCTATATCAAACAGGGAAATTACGCGGCGTACGTGATCCGTAGTCCCTCTCCCTGGGATAAAGCCATGTTGCCAAGGGCTCACCAGGGAGGTAATGATTTTACCAAATCGAAGCGCATAATTTTAGAATACAGTTTCTCATCAGCATTAATCAGGGAGATGGGACGGTAGGAGGCTGGGTCCTCAGCCACTTTCCCCTTTTTCAAAAATACAATAATGTTAGTTTCTCGCCAGGATTGGGGTGGAATCCCCTTGTGCTGTACAGCCAGGAACAGGTCTAAAAGGAGAGGAATTCTATCAGGTCCGGCTGCCTTACCTGAAGCCATCGCCTGGATAGCCTCCGTAACTTCAGTAATTGTAATATCTGCCTCCAATTCCTGCCATATAGAGACATTCCCGGTAGTTTCCGGGCCAGTAACCTCTGGGGGCTCATCCCGAGTCTGATAAAGGTCCTTATAAAACTCTGTAAATACCCCTAGAATTTCTTGGGGTTCAGTGGCTAGGGACTCATCTTTCTTTTTCAGGCTCACAATATTGTTTGCTGCATCCCTTTGTCTTAGCCGTAGTGCCAGATGTTTACCTGTAGCCCCCCATACTCGTAGTTATCCCTGGTGTAAGTTTGAAAAGCTTCCGCAACCGGCTTACTGTAAAATCCATTAATTTCTGCCTTTATCCTTATACCCTCTAGCTCTAGCAGAGTTTGTCGCACAGCCTGTTTTTGGGCGATAGCCGCTGTATGTTCCTCCTCACATTTCGCCAGTTGGACTGTTAATTGAAACAGCTCCTCTCTCTGCCTCTTTCTCCGATGACCCACAAAGCTAGCAATCTCCCCTCTTAACCCTGCCTTAAACGTATCCCACACTGTTTCTCTGGAGGCGCTAAACCTATTTGCATCAAAGAATTGCCGGGTCCACCCCCTGATATGTTCTATAAACCCCTCCATAGCAAGAAGTTTCTTGTCAAAGGTCTACTTCGTATATGGTCGCTCGTGGCCCTGAACCCTAACTTCCAGGATCAGAGGGTTGTGATCAGACAGTACTTTGGGTAGCTTCCTAATATCCGCACCCTCCACTAGGGACACCGAGGCAAAGAAGTAATCAAGCCTAACATATTTCCTGTGAGGACACGAGAAATAAGTGTACCCTGAGTCTCCCGGCTTCCTCGAGGACCACATATCAATTAGGCCATAGCTAGTAATCAAGGCATCAAGCGCCCTGAACACCTGTGGCTTCCTCCCTTGATATTCCTTCATAAAGGGACCATGTACATCCAGGTGGATATTGAAGTCCCCACACATAATAAGAGGAGAGGGCCACAGGGCTAGTTCCAGCTCTAGTTCTTCTAGGATGCCGGAGTCATCCAGATTCGACCCGTAAACCGTACACACGGTTAGCCCACTTGATAATGATATTATTGCACAGCGGCCCCATTTATCTGAAAGCGTTCGTCTTACGGGTGGCAGTCGATTAGACACATGGATCGCAACCCCTCTCGTCAAAGTGGACTGGGAGGAACAAGCTACCTGTGTGTACCCAGGAATTACGTTAAGCCCTCTCTTCTGCCACGGGATATGAGTTTCTTGTTGGCAGACTATATCTGCCCCCAAAGATCTTAATGCCTCGCTTACCCTGCCTCTCTTCCCCCTATCATTTAAGCCCTCAACATTTATAGAGCAAATAGTTAACCTGCCCATTGTTAAAGCCATTTGAGCTTCCATATTGATTAACATTCCGTTTAGCAATGTACGCACATTTTCCTATCTTCTTCGACAATTTACAGCTAGCACTCACCTTTTCTGGGTTTTTCGCCCCTCTCCTCACCCTCCACCCCCCTCCCCTCTTACTCCCCCTCCCACCATCTGCACCCTCCCCCCCATCCTGCCCTCCCCCATCCCGAGGAAAAACAGACCTGGTCCGGTCTGTGATGGATGGATGGTGGTGCTCCTCCCAAGTGGTGGCTTAGTTTATACATAACAGTGTCCGACTAATAACCCCCTAATCCCCTAGTAGTTGTCTCAGTGATATTATTAACAAGTGCAATGTAGGTCTTGAATTTCCCCCTTTTTTTTCTCCAAAGTTTCATACCATTTTCCATCTTGTCCAATACTGTTTATGCAAAGTTTATTCACTGTATGTTGCCCCTTCTCTTTTTTTTTATTTTTAAATTCTGCCTGCCAGCGTGAGTCATGGTATACTAGGGGGACCCTAGTGCACCCCTCGTTGCTCCTAGAATCATAACCATCCGATCAGGCATTCTTACCCTTTCCAATCACTGTAAGCAGTATCACTTTTTGATAAAATAGTCTTCAGTGTTACTGAACATCTTCTAGGCACTAGGTATTAATTATTAATTATGGATCTGTGCTCCACAAACAACCGCTGCAGCTGGTCTTCTTTGCTACTAGAGTTGGTAACTTATGTTCATGGCTGCTCCAGCCCCTTTGAATCACCGACATTGCCAATCTTGTGATCTGTCCATGTAGATGAGACCTGTATTATACATTTGGAGCTTCTCAAAAATAGAACCATGCTGGCAATCCCAGAATCTTTATCCTCTCAAACTGTGTCAGTATTGAGTCCTGAGAGTTGGAGACTGTACTCTTCAATCAGGATGTCTGCCTACCCTATCTACAGCACCAACCTGTGATTCAGCGTATTTCCCCTGTGCTCCATCTGTTTCATTTCACACTTCACATTTGCATGCTTTTCTATTAAGGAAAAAACAATTGCATTTAATGTATTTAGTTTGTTATGCATTTAAGGCATGGGACGAAAAGGTCACTTACCTGTAGGAATAGTTTTGTAGCTTGAAGACTTTTCAGGATTTGCATTATTTTGCCATCTTGTAGTTGGGTCCAATATGGTCATTTTTCCCCATAGGGCACAGAGTAGTATGTGGGTATAGCTATGTTACAATGACATCAGACGTACACCACAATGTCTCAGTGTGTGGTTGCCACCTTCAGATTCATTTTTCCTTCTTGGTGACCTGTACTGTCCTAGGACCTTGCACCTTATCTTATGCATAGCTTTCTCATTGTGTTTAGAATTCACACTTCTTTTTTGTTTTAGGGAAAAAAGGTTGCCTGTGAATCCATAACATTCTTAAAGATGCAAAACTATTCTTACAGGTAAGTAAGCTTTCCATTTTGAAGCATGAATCTTTTCTAGATTCACATGCTCTGCACGGATCATGTAGCAATGTTACCTCGACTTGGGACGTGGGATTGAAGTGAGTGTGAGTTAGCAAACAGGTATCATAAGACTTTTTGTCTCACCTAAGGTTCTCCGTTAGCCAGAATGTCTAAACAGTATTACTTTGTGAAAGTGTGGACTGATGGCCTTGTGACTGCCATGCAAATGTCATGGGCACGAAAACACCGAAGGCTAGACTGGCTCCTTTTCACCTAGTGGAGTTCTCTAAAAACCCAGCACTATATCACAAATTGTCAATCTGCTTAGCCACTTGCTTTGAACTTAAAAAGACACAAAATCAGACATTTTCCAATACTGCCGCAATACACTTACTCTTTCTCCAGCACATACGCTATATCATTAATATAAGTACCAGAGACAAAGCTCTCTTCTGATTGCATAAACTGGGTTAACATAATTTTTACTTGCCTAGGTTTCCAGCATGCATCCAGTCATATCTATAATATATTTAGATCACAATATCTTCATGTACAGACCTAACCTTGCTAAAGCACTCTGCAAGGGAATGATGTTCACACCATAAGTAACACAAGCCCTTATATTAACTTTGGAAGATGGTGGCAGTAGCCTTGCTCTAGAAAAGTTTCACTCCTGAGGCATGGCTATCAACTAAATGGTGAGGGCAGAAGTAGGGATACTACCAATCAAATGGTGGGAACCCAGCACCCATTCCCTACAGCAGCCCACCAAACACCCACATGATTAGAATATGATGGCAGTGCTTGCTTGCCAAATTGTTAACATTGTAGGCAGGGAGGAACAAGAGCGGAGAGGTGGTATTGAGACCCGCCAACTTTGAGCTAGCTGTAGCCCTCTGTTGCCCCCTCTGGAGTCTTCTTTTCCAGAAATAACTCCTGCTAGATAGTAGCAAGTTTGGATGGTCTGAACTCTCCAACTTGTGATGGTTCCTTTTGGTACATTTAACCAACCCTATGTTGCTGGTGCAAAAGAGTCTAAAGGTTGATTCCCTTTCCTGCACTATTTTGTTTCCTGCAGGTAATAGAATATTGCTCTATTGACATCTAGTGTGCGTGGGGCTGTTTCTGCTTGTATTTTGGGTTGTTTGGAAAAAGCTGGAGTCGCACTGCTTTATTAAAATGGAAACTGGATAATACTTTTTGTAGGTACCTGTAACTCACTGACCGCGCAGTGATGAGGTGATTTCAGGAACAATATTTTCATTAAGAATTTGAGTTCTACTTTGTGCATTGATCTAACTGGTGCCTTTATTATTTGTGTCAGTACCAGGTTAAGGTTCCAGAGTGGTGTGAGTGCTGACTTTGGTAGTGTAAGTCTTTTTACCCCTTCCAGGAGTCTCTGAATGGCTGGTATGATAGAGACGCTTTTCACTGTGGAGCCTCCGGTGTATGCAACAATGGTTGCTAATTGTACTTTGATGGACGTATACAAAAGCTTCCCAACCGTGAGGTGCATTAGGGACATAATTATAGTGGCATTTCCTGTGATACTGTGTGTCAGACTCTCCTTTCCACACTAGTGAATGCATCTGTCCACTTTGGCAGGGTAGTATTTGTGTGTTGTTGGTCTTCTGGCCTCTCTCAGTACTTGCATGCATCATTGAGGTAGGCCCTGATGCCCGAATTCCAAGTTCCCACGAGCCTTGCTGCTATACTGAAATTGGCTGTCTATGGGTGACATACTTGTACCTTCTTGTACGGTTAGAAAGTCTTTCAAGACAGGTAGTTTCATAACCCTGCCTCGTGCTATTCTCCACGAGATCCTTAACCTTATTTGTTAAAGTAGAAAATCGTTGTTGTACTGTCTGTCAGTTTGGAGCTGCAGTGTTCTCCCTTTTACATCCATGTGGAAGGCTTTTAATGCCAGATAGACTGTTTCAGTTCTAGCACATTTATATTATTGACTGCCTTCGAAAGATTACACCGGCCTCCGATGTCCGGTTTTCCATATGCGCAGCGTAATCCAAGTGGGATGAATTAGTTGTGATGGCCAATGAGAGTTGTAGTTGCATGAAGGGCCTACCTATTGTGACATTTTCTTCATACCATCATTGCATCTCCCTCTGTACTTTTTTGTGACAAACACAACATCTTCCCTGTCCTTCACTGTTGAAGACCATTCTGGGATAGGTCTCATGTGGAGTCTGGTGAATGAGATTACTTAGATCCATGCTCCAATCATCCAAAGCAGTTTCATCACTGTTCTCACTGACTGAAACTGTTCCCTCTGGTAAAGACGAGCGTGCTCTTTCAATGCTAAAACTCTCTTCCATACAGGGAAGGCTATCTCCTTGTTTGATTTCAGTGTCACCCCCAGGAGGAACTTTTCTCTAAGGGGTAGGGAGGAGATTTCTCCAAGTTTTAGTGGGAAACCAGTTTGTGTAAAGTTACTATTACTGTCTGCATACTGTCTCCTCAGTTATGATTTCCCAAATGGAAGCACTTTGAACTGAGATCAGGATATGGAAGTAGGCGTCCTTAAAATCTATGCTTGTCATGTAGTCTCCTTTCTTCAGCATACCAATGACTTCCTGCAGTGTGGTCATCTTGAACTTGTGTCTTTGAATAAACCTCCTAAGGAATCTGAGGTCTACAGGGGGCTGCAGTGACCAGTCCAGTTTTGGGTCAAGGAAGTAAACAGAGTACACTTCTTGATTGTGCTCCTTAGTTAGATCTTTCTCCAAGGCTCATTTTTGTTATAGTTCTTTTATTCTTGCAGTCCTAATTTCGGTCTCTTGTACACCCTTTCCTTTGGTTTTACGTTTGGCAGTATAGCCTGTAGCTGAGGTATGACGGTTTGCACTCAACAGTTTCTCTGTTTTCTTTTGCTTTGCCCTTAGCATCGGCTGCTGGGTGTTTTGGCATTGAAGGGTATTTTGGGATCTTTAAGTTTAGAACCTTTAGCTCAGACCCATTGTGACTTTGTGGCATTGTGGACATTTGTTTTTTCAGTGGCTCTAATTCACTTGGTACCCCCCACACTCAGAGTTGTATATTCTCTAGCAAAGTGGTTGATGCCCAATAGAAAAAAAATGTGATTCGGGGGTTCTCTTCTGTGACTTCTTTCTCTCACCGGTGTTTCTCTTATATTTCTCTTTTTGGTGTTTTTTCTTTCCTTTTCAGGGTTTTCCTTCAATTCTTATACAACTGTCAATTAGTCGCCATGAACTGTTGAGCTAAACTAAAAAATGGGAAAAAGAATCTGAAAATGGCAATCATGCACTGGGGTATTGTGGGCACACGCCTTACGTCATAGGTGGATGGGTATCCACCCCCAAAAGAAAAAACAAAATGGAAAAATCTGGTAATTCCGGACCCAACGACTAAATGGCAGAATAATGCAATAATGCACAGCAGGTGAATCCAGAAAAAAATAAATCACACCACAAAACTCTAACTCTGCCCTAGACCACAAGCACTGGGCTGTGCGCAGGTGATGCAGGCTTGGATCCATCATGTGCCTCACTTCTCTGGCTGCCATGCGTTGTGTGGACAAAAAAGTTTCCCAATCTCTCCAAGTGCTTTAAGATTTATCTGTCTCAGAATTCTTTGCAATAATTACTCATTTGTTATAAGATTGCTGTGCCTCTGAACAGAGGTTATACCTACCTCAAGCTCCGGCTGCCTGGCCTCCCAGCCTAAATTGTAGTCTTGTTATTCTTTCGATTCTCTAGATCAACATGCACCCTTATTAGTGCAATCCAGTTATCACCTAGCCTGCTGCAACACCCAGGCCCGCTTTTAGGACTCCCTCATCATGGCAGGGTGAAAAACTAGCAATTTAGAGGTCTGCAGGGTGATTCAAGACGCCACAAATAATACCAAAGAATCAGCACCTTCCCAGCGAAAGAACCTGCTGTGGCTCTCCGTTCTACCACCAGCATCCTTTCAGCCAGGAGACAACAGCATGCAGAGACAGGGGCTCCCAAAAGCCTCAGTAAGCCTCCAAACAATGGTCTATAAACCTTTACCCCCACTGCTGAAAGAGTTCAGGAAAGGTTTTGGTATGCATGTGTGCACCCTAGCTCAAATTGGTAATTGTTCAAGAACCTCATTCTGCACCAGGGTAGGCAGAGAAAGGGAAACAGCATCATACCAAGTTGCTGGCCACACCTCCCCTGTTTTATCAGTTTGTTAATTATTTCAGAAACTATATTTGATTTATTAAGTAAATAATAATATACTGTCTAATACCTACTAACACACTATTTCTAACCATTTATAGACTTATCTTAAACAACTAAATATTAACAGCACGCCTAAACAATTTTTACAGCCATGATTTAAAAAACAATATTTAACCTCAACTAGTGTCATACAATGTCATGTTGTAGCTATTTACCAATAAGATTCAGCTATTATGAGTCTTAATTATTGAAGTAACATTTTGCAGTGTTAAACAGCCTGAAGGTCATACGTGCTCTCCAGATTGAAAGTTCTTTGAGGGTTTTTAGGACGGACATAATATGGATGGGATGAATCTGAAGAGTTTAATTAATCACCAGTCAAGTCACTGGAACCCTGATAACTTGAGACACAAAGCACTCACCTTGGCATGCTGGAGGTTCTCTACCACTTTCGTCATGAGGGGGGAATAGTCACCTCGATTCACTGTAAACTGTTTCCCTTCAAAATCAAAGCACAAAAGTTTGCTGGACATTTCTTTTTCTACGGGGGAATCTGGGTGAAGAAGAAAACACAAATTCTAGTGAAATGGAGAAACTGGCCACCTTCAAAAGAGTATATATCAAGTGCACAGAAAATGCAAATTTATTAAGGAGTGAGAGTGTTATATCCAGATGCGGGTGCTTCCAGCAAAGCCCAATCCTCTTGTAGGAACTCCAATGTTATACAATAATATAAATATACATAAGGTACATTGGTGTGGAAGTATCGGTAAAAAATAACTGCATGGGGATTCAGGTATTCTTAACCCTTGTTCTTCTTCTCTCGCAATTGGTTAGTAATTGCCTGCAATGCAAGCAGTAATGGAAAAAGCTTGTAAGAATGCTGTCACTTTTAAACTCTTACTGGTACCACCACAGAAGATTCCAATCTGGTCACACCCATTCCTATGTGTCAGTAAGTGTCTCAGACAAGTTCCACAACTTTTGTTTAAAAATTGCATGGTTGA
Organism: Calotriton arnoldi; assembly: GCA_963921515.1. Taxonomy (NCBI): domain Eukaryota; kingdom Metazoa; phylum Chordata; class Amphibia; order Caudata; family Salamandridae; genus Calotriton; species Calotriton arnoldi. Next base: position 1,038,391 of record CAWUFW010000663.1, read on the forward strand.
AGCACTGCATATGCTTACTCAGTGAATGGCTGGGTTCGTCTTCAAAAGGACAGTGATCAATGATTAAGTGTACCACAATCACCAGGGCTCTCATAATTCTTTGCTCTTCTGTCCTGGTATACCTCCTTCCCAAATGGTTAAGGACTCCTATTCAAAGCCCAGAAAATGCTGGGAGAGGTGAAACATATCTTGTACCATGCTTCAAGCAAAAAGACTGCTTAGAACATTCTTGCAGATCGGTATATCTTTTCAAGACCACATAATAAAGAGTGGCTCTACATCTTGGAAAAGTCCTTGACTCTGCCTTTCCTCTGGTGGAATAAGCATGCAGCGTCATAGGAGAATGAACAATTAATTTAAAAAAAATTACTGATGAAAATCAGTCTTCATTTGACAACATAAGCGTTAGCTACTTTGTTCCAATGTGCACGTCTACCATAATGAATGATATTTTATCTGAAAACTTAAAGAAAATAATTTTTAACCTCTGGAGACATCCAGCTTTAAAGTATTTCAAAAGGAGGAGAAACACATGGTCTTGATTCTGGATTATTGCCTAAAGGGAGAATAATGTAAATACTCCCACAAAATTAGTAAACCAGTGTCTTCTTACGTTAACCTTTCCAGTGAGAAAACCTGGACTTACCTCTATTAGCTATGGTACAAAAAATAGGCTTTTCTTCAGAAAAATGAAGTAAAGGACTTTAAAAAAGCATCAAAACAACATTAAAGTTGAGGACTAATCGGTAAAATGTCCAAACCAATTTAAGAACACAAAGAAAATGTGAACTAACAAAACAGGACCAAACTGGCAAAAAGTTTGATAAGTTGGATCAGGAAGGAGAGGTAAATGTCAAAAACCCACAGACTATAAAAGCCATCATTAGGCAGGTGCATTACCAAAATAGACCACCAAAAGCCAGTTGTTCAACAAAAAATGCACAAATAGTTATGACTGATCAGAGGGCAAAAGTGAATAAATCTCGCTAATCTTTTTGTCAGATGTAACTGCAAGTGAAATGTTGTCAACAAGTCAATGTCACCTCGTTTGGAGCGGCCGTGTGAGAGCTCCCGTCATGCTCGACGGCTGGATCTGCTTTCGGGCTTCCGGGTTGGAAACGTGCACCGGGATGGTCGCTGTGGAGGGAGGTGCCGTTCCTAGCTGCTCCTGGCCAGGGGCAATGTATGGAAGAATACCGGGTATGCTGAGCGACCCCAGGGATTGTTTTCAGGAGGTAGTGCATGACGGAGAGTGACAACCCGAGCAGCGTCAGTGGACTTCATTTGTTTGCAGTCAGTAATTCTCCCTCCCCCTACTGTATCTTTGCCGAAGCGTCCAGAGTTGTCACAGTACTTAAGGCAAGGGGGAAATCCAGGGCAGAAGTGCCAGTGGTGGGTTTGGAAGGAGGGAGCGACTGGCCAAGGCTTGTGTGGGAGCTTTATACGGGTAGCTTTGAAAAAAACAAGGCACTAGTTGCGGGGTCCAAAGTACAGACCTATTTAAAAGGGATCAGCAGAACCAAGAAAAGTGGGAGCAGCCTGTGGAGGTACTCTAGGTCCCTCTGCAGGTGGAGTAGGAGCCGCCAAAATCGCGGAAGCAGTCTGTGTAGTACAGATGCGGTTTGCGGCTTTTTCTGCGAAATTCCAGCTCCATAGCTTAACTAGAACAAGCATTGGCATAGCCAATAGGTCTCACCTTTGGGACCTTATAAGTATTTAGTTATGCAGCACAATATCATTGGTACAACAGCATCAACTGTTTCATGGCTAAACACTTATAAGGTCCCAAAGGTGAGACCTATTGGCTATGCCAATGCTTGTTTTGTTATGGGGGGGCATAAATAACAGGAGGGTGAAGGTCAGTCAGTCAGTGAGAGTGAGTCAGTCAGTGAGAGTGAGTCAGTCAGTGAGAGAGAGTCAGTCAGTGAGAGAGAGTCAGTCAGTGAGAGAGAGTCAGTCAGTGAGAGAGATTCTGTCAGTCAGTGAGAGAGTCTGTCAGTCAGTGAGAGAGTCTGTCAGTCAGTGAGAGAGAGTCTGTCAGTGAGAGAGAGTCTGTCAGTGAGAGAGAGTCTGTCAGTGAGAGAGAGTCTGTCAGTGAGAGAGAGTCTGTCAGTGAGAGAGAGTGTCAGTGAGAGAGAGTGTCAGTGAGAGAGAGTGTCAGTGAGAGTCTGTCAGTCAGTGAGTCAGTCAGTGAGAGTGAGTCAGTGAGAGTGAGTCAGTGAGAGTGAGTCAGTGAGAGTGAGTCAGTGAGAGTGAGTCAGTGAGAGTGAGTCAGTGAGAGATTGTCAGTCAGTGAGAGATTGTCAGTCAGTGAGAGATTGTCAGTCAGTGAGAGATTGTCAGTCAGTGAGAGTCTGTCAGTCAGTGAGAGTCTGTCAGTCAGTGAGAGTCTGTCAGTCAGTGAGTCTGTCAGTCAGTGAGAGTCTGTCAGTCAGTCAGTCAGTGAGAGTGAGTGAGTGAGTGAGTCAGTGAGAGTGAGTGAGTCAGTCAGTCAGTCAGTGAGTGAGTCAGTGAGTGAGTGAGTCAGTCAGTGAGTGAGAGTGAGTCAGTCAGTCAGTGAGAGTCAGTGAGTGAGTCAGTCAGTGAGAGTGAGTGAGTCAGTCAGTGAGAGTGAGTGAGTGAGTGAGTGAGTGAGTCAGTGAGAGTGAGTGAGTGAGTCAGTGAGTCAGTCAGTGAGAGTGAGTGAGTGAGTCAGTGAGAGTGAGTGAGTCAGTCAGTGAGAGTGAGTGAGTGAGTCAGTGAGAGTGAGTGAGTGAGTCAGTGAGAGTGAGTCAGTCAGTGAGAGAGTGAGTCAGTCAGTGAGAGAGTGAGTCAGTCAGTGAGAGAGTGAGTCAGTCAGTGAGAGAGTGAGTCAGTGAGAGAGTGAGTCAGTGAGAGAGTGAGTCAGTGAGAGAGTGAGTCAGTGAGAGAGTGAGTCAGTGAGAGAGTGAGTCAGTGAGAGAGTGAGTCAGTGAGAGAGTGAGTCAGTGAGAGAGAGAGTGAGTCAGTGAGAGTGAGAGAGTGAGTCAGTGAGAGTGAGTCAGTGAGAGAGTGAGTCAGTGAGAGAGTGAGTCAGTGAGAGAGTGAGTCAGTGAGAGTGAGTCAGTGAGAGTGAGTCAGTGAGAGTGAGTCAGTGAGAGTGAGTCAGTGAGAGTGAGTGAGTGAGAGTGAGTGAGTGAGAGTGAGTGAGTGAGAGTGAGTGAGTGAGTCAGTTCCACGGCTGACCTGCGCCCGTTTGAGACTGACTGATACTGGGCTGTGACACCTTCCGGATAATCTACTGGACAAGGTATTGTTGGTGAGGACTATAGAGCTTGGTGTTCGGTTGCTAAAATGGGAAAACGGAAGGCAGGGGATGTTGTCAACCATGAGCACAGTATTAAAAAACCAAAGAAATCTGGAGTAAATAAACGAGGGGTTAGGCCTGGGGGTATTGGTATTGCTCAAGAACAAACCACTTTGGCGGACATTGACACATTAATTAACGAAGTGGAACAGTTGCTTACAACAGGTAACAATAAAAATAAGGTCAAATTGGCGAAGGTTCCGGCAATGTTTAAAAATCAATTGTATGTGGGGGTATTAACCCGGCCATATCTTTGTCTGAGAACCCTGCTCACTACGATCCTCTGATTATGAATGTCAGTCTAATGAGCTTGTTCCTGTTGTGGATCAGGCGTCTGTATCCTCCAAGTCTATTGATATAATAACTCTTGCTGACCAATTGACTGAGACCCCATGTTCTTTATATCCATCAATTGCTGTAATTCCCAATATCCCCTGTTCTAACCGGTATGGCCCAATTGCCCCTTTGGGTGTACCTGAAGGAGTTGAGCTCTTGGATTCTATAGCTCAGGCTACTACTTTTGCCAGGACCGCAAGGTGCACATACAGCTACGGAAAAATGTTTAGTGGATAATGATATGCTGTTTAGTAAAATGACTGAGCTTTGTACCCAATTGAGAATACTGTCATCAAACGTCCTGTCTTTTAAGTCTAAGTTTGTGTGTAGTTGTAGTTGTATGAATTCTGGGCTTTCACCAAGTAAAATGATTTCTCCTTCTGGAGTGGGTAGTGATGTAAGGCTGGCTACTGACTCTGTGTATGGAAGGACCAATGGGAAACATTGTACGGAGGCCCTTACTGGTCTCAGCTCCTTTAATAATACCAATAATTTGGATTCTATAATTCATAACCAGCCAAAGGACTTATTTCCCTTGGCTCACGAATTCCAACTGTGTGCTTATGAATCCCTCTGCACTTTTACCTAAGTGGTCTTCAAATCAAATGCTAGTGTCTGAGCCTCCCTTTTTAGAGGGCGACCACAATCTCTTGCTTCATCCCTGAAGTTTGACCATCAACTTCCTAGGGATAAGGGTAAACGTAATAGGTCCATTTATATGGTACAGGTACCTAAGCTGAATTCAGGTGTTAGGGAAGATACAGAGGCACTGATTAATAAGGCGATCTACTGGTTGAGACATGAGCGGAACGGTCTATCTATAATCAGATCTGATATTTTATTTGCAAAGAGACGTTCAACTCCACTCTCGCAGTTTGATCATATCCATATTATTTTATGTTCCAATTTTTAGCTGAAAATTTAATTAATTTTGCCTTGCGTACTTATGATTATGTCGGGGGAAACTAACTGGTATACAACTAAAAGCAACTTCCCCAATGCAGTGGGCCCAGATGGGGCAACTGAATGAGAGCCATGCTAGATCATCTGATGTCCCCAATACTGGCACTCTTCCTTTACAATCTCCTATGAATGCATTAGATTGACTGCATGTAAGACCTGTGTGCGTAAATACCATCTTGGGAAGCAATAGCCCTGGAGCAATGAGCCAAGTAGGGGTGGGAAAGATCGTGTGTGGTTTAAATCATGTTACTGAACAAACGTCTTCTTTGGGTGGCTCTAATATTGAAGCGGTTTCACATGATATGGTGGATAGGTCAGGTGGGAAGCTGGAGAGTGGTGAACTTATTATACTGCGACCCTTGGATGACTATACTAGATCTCAGGGTATGATAGAGCCTAGTATTGATATTCATATAGCTGATGAGTCCAATAACTCCCAGAATTTAAATTTAAATCTATTGTCTTGGAATATTGCAGGTATTGGCCAGAAACTATGTGATCATGACTGGCTAAGATATATAGAGCGGTATGATGTTTGTCTATTGCAGGAAACTTGGGCTATAGAGAAAACTTATATAGATGGATATGCATCCTTCAGTGTAGACGCCAAGCCAGCCCTTCATTTTGGTAGAGCTAGTGGTGGACTTTTAACTTTGATCAAGAATGGTCGCTTTAGCTCTGTCACTACTATTGAAATAGACTGTCTAGATTTAATGGGAACTTTAGTCACCTTATCGTCTGGTCTTTCTTTGGCAATTTTTAATATTTATGTAAGGCCAACTCGATCTATTGATACGTCTACGACTTTAGCATTATTGGACACTATATTGGATAAACTATCCCAGGATACAAGAATTATAGTGGCGGGAGATTTTAACACCGGCTTTGAACCCTGCTCCTTCTTATCTGAGACTACTGTGGAGGAAGACGAGCAATGGGGAATTCCTACATTGCAGGTGCCCCTGAGGAACAATTTCACATCATGTGCTTTACAGATAGTTTCACCGGTCATTGGTAGAGGTCTTAGAGCCCTAAATGGTCGTACTACCTCTGATCCCTGTGTGCACCAACATTTAAAGAGAGGTATGTGTGCCAGTATAATTGATTATGTATTAATTGATGTGAGATTGTGGCCCCTATTAGCTGATATGAAAGTCAACGTTAGGTCTGATAGTGATCATAACTCTCTTGAAGTGGTACTTGCGGGAGAGCTTTTGGTTTCTGGGTGTGCTGCTATTTTTACAAACGTTCCTGTAGCATTGGCTACCAATAATCGACGTGCTGTTAGATGGCCGGAAGTTATGGCTAACCCGGATGTTTATTCAAAAGTTTATAAACAGTTTATTACCTCTTTTGACCCTTACGAGGGGATAGATCCAGCAGGAATACCTATTTTATCAGTCCATATGCAGTTGTTTGATGGTCTTCAAAAGATATTCTATAGAGAGGTGACTACTACGAAGTCGGTACACTTTAAGTATCACGACTGGTTTAATCCTGCTTGTAAAGTAGCGAAGAATTTATTAAAAATAGCTATTGATGAGGGTGACAGAGGTAAAATTCGTACCGCTAGAGGTTTTTATAAAACACAGCTTGGAAAGGCTAGAAGAGATTGGGAAGATGAGTTTTGGCAGGATCTACTTGCAGCTACAAAAACCAAGGACAGTAGATCGTTTTGGAAATTGGTCGCCCAGAGACACTCCGAAGGAGTAAAATACCCAAGTTTTAATATACCACCTGACAACTGGGTAGCTCATTTTTCATCATTGTATTCGCTAAGGAAGCTTGATGATATTGACAGTGGTACTAATATAGTGGAGGACGCTATTTCGTCATGCATAGTGAAAGAACATCATAATAACCCTGTCAAATTCAGTCTTGAAGAGACAATTTGTGCAATTCAGTCTCTTAAAATGGCCAAAGCGCCGGGACCTGACAAAATCCCGGGTGATCTTTTTAAGTCAGAGCCGTTAATCTGGTCAAGCTATTTTAATCTTCTATCGAATGCTATCTCTGCCGGGGGAGCGATCCCTGATTCATGGAGGGGGCTGAGATAATAACTATTTTCAAAAAGGGTGATGCTAATAACCCAGCTAATTATAGGCCAATTAGTTTGCTAGATAACGCACAAAAGTTTTTAGTCGCCAAATCCTGAACAAATTAATTGAATGGATGGAAGAAAAAGAAATACTTTCCCCTTCCAAGCAGGTTTTAGAAGTAAAATTAGTACTGTTGATCAGATTTTTAGATTTACATTATTGTACTGGAAGACTGTGCTTTTACGTAAGGGTGTGCTGTATGTGGCTTTTATTGATCTTAGAGCTGCCTTTGATCTTATTCCTCGATCGAATCTGTGGCAGGTTCTTATTAATATGGGTGCTCCCAGTAATCTTGTATATTTATTGAGTAAATTACATGAAAACAACTATGCTCAAGTACGCTGGGGACCAAATGGAGAACTAACCGATTGTATTCCTATTGAGTGGGGGGTTAGGCAAGGCTGTGTCCTTGCCCCCACTTTATTTTCCCTTTATCTAAATGATGTTGTTAATGTCTTAGAAAACTGTGTAAATGATTCCCCTATGTTAAACAGTAGGAAGATACCAATATTGCTTTTTGCGGATGACTCCCTACTTATTTCAAAGTCTCCTATGGGTCTCCAGATCCTGGTTAATACATTTTTAGGGTTCTGCAATGAGAGGGGACTTGAGCTTAATGTTAATAAAACAAAATTTATGATTCTAGGTAAGGGGGTCAAGAAAGGTAATCTGACTATTCGGGTTGGAAAAGACGTCCTTGAGAGGGTTGAAAACTTTGATTATTTGGGAGTACGATTTATGGATAATTTTAAGTGGTTAGATCAGATCATGAAAAGTAAATTTCTTATTGAGCATAGGTCAAATGCCATTTTGAGAACACAAAAGAGAACGGTATCTCATGTGGTAGGCCCGGTTATGGAGATTTACCGCGCAAAGGCGCAAGGGGCTGCTCTTTATGGAGCTGAAGTATGGGGCTATGTTGATGCTAAGCCTCTTGCACTGGTAGAAAACAGTTTTGTTAGGAAAATGCTATGTCTACCCCAGAGCACACCTCTTATTCCATTGTATTTAGATCTAGGATTGAAAAGAATATCAGATTTAGTGGCTTTGAAAGTCTTGATCTACTGGGTTCGTCTTTGGTGTACACCGGAGCTAGTTGATTATAGAGAATCCCTGACTGATGTCTTAAATATACCAGGTGCTCGATCGCTCCCATGGTTTAAACACGTGTTTTCGTGGGTGAGTAGATTAGGTCTCGGTAGATTTTGGGATGACCCTACTAAACTTAAGAAAGTCGATCAGCATCTTCTTAAAACTACTTATTGGAATTTTATCAATGAATGTGTACTAAGGAAAAATTATGTAGGATCTCTGACCAATAGTTTTTTTGATTTTAAATCTACTCCATTATTGGAAGATTATATGGATTTTATACCTTTTGCTTTCCCTAAAAGCCTTTTTATACGGTTTCGCTTGGGGACCTTGCCTATAAGATCATTCACACATAAATGGAATCCTGCACAGTCAGAATTGACTTGCCCAATGTGTAAACAATGTGATGAAAATGAATCGCATTTGCTATTTTTTTGTCCAGAGTATATGTCCCCTCGTAGGAGGTGGATTATTCCGCTTTGCCGGGAATTGGGACTTGTACATTACCAAATTGCATTACTGGATTCTAAAAACTAATCTCTCCCCTAGAATAGTTGTAGCTGTTAGCAAATTTTTAGAGGCTATCTGGTATAAGCGCAATGCAATTTTAAAGATTAGATCAGTGTAAGGATTAAGGATGTATTTTATTGCTTTTATTGATTGATGAATTGTTTTATTCTGTATTGTTCTGTTAGGTGTAATTTTTAGGTATTGTCTGTTGTTGGATCATATGTATAGTGCTAATGAAATTATTGTCTTTTAACAATTATATTATTGCTGCTGTTATTCTACCCAACTATGAAGCACTATGCACTTTATTTATGGACCTATTGTTGCTATTATATTTTTTACAATTGATATGTAATTTGAGGCACTATGCATTTTAAATATGGACATACTGATGTTATTATTGCTGTTATTGTACATATATTTGTTGCGTCATTGGTCATTTGATGTATAGGATGCTGGTTGATATTATTGCTGCTGTTATTGTACCAATCTATGAAGCACTATGCACTTTAACTATGGACCTATTGCTGCTATTATATTTTTACAATTGAAACGTAATTTGAGGCACTATGCACTTTAAATATGGACATACTGATGTTATTATTGCTGTTATTGTATATATATTTGTTGTGTCATTGGTCATTTGATGTATAGGATGCTGGTTGATATTATTGCTGCTGTTATTGTACCAAACTATGAAGCACTATGCACTTTAACTATGGACCTATTGCTGTTATTATTTTATTTACAATTGTAACGTAATTTGAGGCACTATGCACTTTAAATATGGACATACTGCTGCTATTATTGTTGTTATTGTACATATATTTGTTGTGTCATTGGTCATTTGATGTATAGGATGTTGGTTGATACTTTGATGGTTGCAATAACCGAATAAAGTTATATACTACTAATGAGTCAGTCAGTCAGTGAGAGTGAGTGAGTGAGTCAGTCAGTGAGAGTGAGTGAGTGAGTGAGTGAGTCAGTCAGTCAGTCAGTGAGAGTGAGTGAGTCAGTGAGTGAGTGAGTGAGTCAGTGAGAGTGAGTGAGTGAGTCAGTCAGTGAGAGTGAGTGAGTGAGTCAGTCAGTGAGAGTGAGTGAGTGAGTCAGTCAGTGAGAGTGAGTGAGTCAGTCAGTGAGAGTGAGTGAGTCAGTCAGTGAGAGTGAGTGAGTGAGTCAGTCAGTGAGAGTGAGTGAGTGAGTGAGTCAGTCAGTCAGTGAGAGTGAGTGAGTGAGTGAGTCAGTCAGTCAGTGAGAGTGAGTGAGTGAGTGAGTCAGTCAGTCAGTGAGAGTGAGTGAGTGAGTGAGTCAGTCAGTGAGAGTGAGTGAGTGAGTGAGTCAGTCAGTGAGAGTGAGTGAGTGAGTGAGTCAGTCAGTGAGAGTGAGTGAGTGAGTCACTCAGTCAGTGAGAGTGAGTGAGTGAGTGTGAGTGAGTGAGAGTGAGAGTGAGTGAGAGAGTGAGTGAGTGAGAGAGTGAGTGAGTGAGAGAGTGAGTGAGTGAGAGAGTGAGTGAGTGAGAGAGTGAGTGAGTGAGAGAGTGAGAGAGTGAGAGAGTGAGTGAGTGAGAGAGTGAGTCAGTGAGAGAGTGAGTCAGTGAGAGAGTGAGTCAGTGAGAGAGTGAGTCAGTGAGAGAGTGAGTCAGTGAGAGAGTGAGTCAGTGAGAGAGTGAGTCAGTGAGAGAGTGAGTCAGTGAGAGAGTGAGTCAGTGAGAGAGTGAGTCAGTGAGAGAGTGAGTCAGTGAGAGAGTGAGTCAGTGAGAGAGTGAGTCAGTGAGAGAGTGAGTCAGTGAGAGAGTGAGTCAGTGAGAGAGTGAGTCAGTGAGAGAGTGAGTCAGTGAGAGAGTGAGAGAGTGAGTCAGTGAGAGAGTGAGTCAGTGAGAGAGTGAGTCAGTGAGAGAGTGAGTCAGTGAGAGAGTGAGTCAGTGAGAGAGTGAGTCAGTGAGAGAGTGAGTCAGTGAGAGAGTGAGTCAGTGAGAGAGTGAGTCAGTGAGAGAGTGAGTCAGTGAGAGAGTGAGTCAGTGAGAGTGAGTCAGTGAGAGTGAGTCAGTGAGAGTGTCAGTCAGTGAGAGTGAGAGTGAGAGAGTCAGTCAGTGAGAGAGTCAGTCAGTGAGAGAGTCAGTCAGTGAGAGAGTCAGTCAGTGAGAGAGTCAGTCAGTGAGAGAGTCAGTCAGTGAGAGAGTGAGTCAGTGAGAGAGTGAGTCAGTGAGAGAGTGAGTCAGTGAGAGTGAGTCAGTGAGAGAGTGAGTCAGTGAGAGTGAGTCAGTGAGAGTGAGTCAGTGAGAGTGAGTCAGTGAGAGTGAGTCAGTGAGAGTGAGTCAGTGAGAGTGAGAGTGTCAGTCAGTGAGAGAGTCAGTCAGTGAGAGAGTCAGTCAGTGAGAGAGTCAGTCAGTGAGAGAGTGAGTCAGTGAGAGAGTGAGTCAGTGAGAGAGTGAGTCAGTGAGAGAGTGAGTCAGTGAGAGAGTGAGTCAGTGAGAGAGTGAGTCAGTGAGAGAGTGAGTCAGTGAGAGAGTGAGTCAGTGAGAGAGTGAGTCAGTGAGAGAGTGAGTCAGTGAGAGAGTGAGTCAGTGAGAGTGAGTCAGTGAGTGTGAGTGAGAGTGAGTCAGTGAGAGTGAGTCAGTGAGAGTGAGTCAGTGAGAGTGAGTGAGTGAGAGTGAGTGAGTGAGAGTGAGTGAGTGAGAGTGAGTGAGTGAGTGAGAGTGAGTGAGTGAGAGTGAGTGAGTCAGTGAGAGTGAGTGAGTCAGTCAGTCAGTGAGAGTGAGTCAGTCAGTCAGTGAGAGTGAGTCAGTGAGAGTCAGTGAGAGTCAGTGAGAGTCAGTGAGAGTCTGTCAGTGAGAGTGAGTTGGTCAGTCAGTCAGTGAGAGAGTGAGTCAGTGAGAGAGTGAGTCAGTGAGAGAGTGAGTCAGTGAGTGGGAGAGTCAGTGAGTGAGTGGGAGAGTCAGTGAGTGAGAGTGAGTGGGAGAGTCTGTCAGGGAGAGTGTCAGTGAGAGTCTGTCAGTGAGAGTGAGTGATCAGTCAGTGAGAGTGAGTGATCAGTCAGTGAGAGTGAGTGATCAGTCAGTGAGAGTGAGTGATCAGTCAGTGAGAGTGAGTGATCAGTCAGTGAGAGTGAGTGATCAGTCAGTGAGAGTGAGTGATCAGTCAGTGAGAGTGAGTGATCAGTCAGTGAGAGTGAGTGATCAGTCAGTGAGAGTGAGTGATCAGTCAGTGAGAGAGTTTTGAGAGTCAGTTAGTGAGAGAGTGGGAGAGTCAGTCAGTGAGAGTCTGTCAGTGAGAGAGTTTTGAGAGTCTGTCAGTGAGAGTCTGTCAGTGAGAGTCTGTCAGTGAGAGTGAGAGTGAGTCAGTGAGAGTGAGTCAGTGAGAGAGTGAGTCAGTGAGAGAGTGAGTCAGTGAGAGTGAGTCAGTGAGAGTGAGTCAGTGAGAGTGAGTCAGTGAGAGTGAGTCAGTGAGAGTGAGTCAGTGAGAGTGAGTCAGTGAGAGTGAGTCAGTGAGACTGAGTCAGTGAGACTGAGTCAGTGAGACTGAGTGAGTCAGTCAGCGAGTGAGTGAGTGGGAGAGTCAGTGAGTGGGAGAGTCAGTGAGTGAGAGTCTGTCAGTGAGAGTGAGTGATCAGTCAGTGAGAGTGAGTGATCAGTCAGTGAGAGTGAGTGATCAGTCAGTGAGAGTGAGTGATCAGTCAGTGAGAGAGTTTTGAGAGTCAGTTAGTGGGAGAGTCAGTCAGTGAGAGTGTCAGTGAGAGTGAGTCAGTGAGAGTGAGTCAGTGAGAGTGAGTCAGTGAGAGTGAGTCAGTGAGAGTGAGTCAGTGAGAGTGAGTCAGTGAGACTGAGTCAGTGAGACTGAGTGAGTCAGTCAGCGAGTGAGTGAGTGGGAGAGTCAGTGAGTGAGTGGGAGAGTCAGTGAGTGAGTGGAAGAGTCAGTGAGTGAGTGGAAGAGTCAGTGAGTGAGTGGGAGAGTCAGTGAGTGAGTGGGAGAGTCAGTGAGTGAGTGGGAGAGTCAGTGAGTGAGTGGGAGAGTCAGTGAGTGAGAGTGAGTGGGAGAGTGAGTGGGAGAGTGAGTGTGAGAGTCAGTGAGTGAGTGTGAGAGTCAGTGAGTGAGTGAGTGGGAGAGTCAGTGAGTGAGTGAGTGGGAGAGTCAGTGAGTGAGTGTGAGTGGGAGAGTCAGTGAGTGAGTGTGAGTGGGAGAGTCAGTGAGTGAGTGTGAGTGGGAGAGTCAGTGAGTGAGTGTGAGTGGGAGAGTCAGTGAGTGAGTGGGAGAGTCTGTCAGTGAGAGTGAGTCAGTGAGAGTGAGTCAGTGAGAGAGTCAGTCAGTGAGACTGAGTGAGTCAGTCAGTGAGAGTGAGTGGGAGAGTCAGTCAGTGAGAGTGAGTGGGAGAGTCAGTGAGTGAGAGTGAGTCAGTCAGTCAGTCAGTCAGTCAGTCAGTGAGTGGGAGAGTCAGTGAGTGAGAGTGAGTGGGAGAGTCAGTGAGTGAGAGTGAGTGGGAGAGTCAGTGAGTGAGTGGGAGAGTCAGTGAGTGAGAGTGAGTGGGAGAGTCAGTGAGAGAGTGAGTGGGAGAGTCAGTGAGAGTGAGTGATCAGTCAGTGAGAGAGAGTTTTGAGAGTCAGTTAGTGAGAGAGTGGGAGAGTCAGTCAGTGAGAGTGAGTCAGTGAGAGTGAGTCAGTGAGAGTGAGTCAGTGAGAGTGAGTCAGTGAGAGTGAGTGATCAGTCAGTGAGAGTGAGTGATCAGTGAGTGAGAGTGAGTGGGAGAGTGAGTGAGAGTGAGTGGGAGAGTCAGTGAGTGAGAGTGAGTGGGAGAGTCAGTGAGTGAGAGTGAGTGGGAGAGTCAGTGAGTGAGAGTGAGTGGGAGAGTCAGCGAGTGAGTGGGAGAGTCAGCGAGTGAGAGTGAGTGGGAGAGTCAGTGAGTGAGAGTGAGTGGGAGAGTCAGTGAGAGAGTGAGTGGGAGAGTCAGTGAGTGTGAGTGGGAGAGTCAGTGAGTGAGAGTCAGTGAGTGAGAGTGAGTGGGAGAGTAAGTCAGTGGGAGAGTGAGTCAGTGAGAGAGTGAGTCAGTGAGAGAGTGAGTCAGTGAGAGAGTGTCAGTGAGAGAGTGTCAGTGAGAGAGTGTCAGTGAGAGAGTGTCAGTGAGAGAGTGTCAGTGAGAGAGTGTCAGTGAGAGTGTCAGTGAGAGTGTCAGTGAGAGTGTCAGTGAGAGTGAGTCAGTGAGAGTGAGTCAGTGAGAGTGAGTCAGTGAGAGTGAGTCAGTGAGAGTGAGTCAGTGAGAGTGAGAGTGAGTCAGTCAGTGAGAGTGAGTTGGTCAGTCAGTCAGTGAGAGAGTGAGTCAGTGAGAGAGTGAGAGAGTGAGTCAGTGAGTGGGAGAGTGAGTGGGAGAGTCAGTGAGTGAGTGGAAGAGTCAGTGAGTGAGTGGGAGAGTCAGTGAGTGAGTGGAAGAGTCAGTGAGTGAGTGGAAGAGTCAGTGAGTGAGTGGAAGAGTCAGTGAGTGAGTGGAAGAGTCAGTGAGTGAGTGGAAGAGTCAGTGAGTGAGTGGGAGAGTCAGTGAGTGAGAGTGAGTGGGAGAGTCTGTCAGGGAGAGTCTGTCAGTGAGAGTCTGTCAGTGAGAGTGAGTGATCAGTCAGTGAGAGTGAGTGATCAGTCAGTGAGAGTGAGTGATCAGTCAGTGAGAGTGAGTGATCAGTCAGTGAGAGTGAGTGATCAGTCAGTGAGAGTGAGTGATCAGTCAGTGAGAGTGAGTGATCAGTCAGTGAGAGTGAGTGATCAGTCAGTGAGAGAGAGTTTTGAGAGTCAGTCAGTGAGAGAGTGGGAGAGTCTGTCAGTGAGAGTCTGTCAGTGAGAGTCTGTCAGTGAGAGTCTGTCAGTGAGAGTGAGTCAGTGAGAGTGAGTCAGTGAGAGTGAGTCAGTGAGAGTGAGTCAGTGAGAGTGAGTCAGTGAGAGATTGTCAGTCAGTGAGTGGGAGAGTCAGTGAGTGAGTCAGTCAGTGAGACTGAGTGAGTGAGTCAGTCAGTGAGAGTGAGTGATCAGTCAGTGAGAGTGAGTGATCAGTCAGTGAGAGTGAGTGATCAGTCAGTGAGAGTGAGTGATCAGTCAGTGAGAGTGAGTGATCAGTCAGTGAGAGTGAGTGATCAGTCAGTGAGAGTGAGTGATCAGTCAGTGAGAGTGAGTGATCAGTCAGTGAGAGTGAGTGATCAGTCAGTGAGAGTGAGTGATCAGTCAGTGAGAGTGAGTGATCAGTCAGTGAGAGAGTTTTGAGAGTCAGTTAGTGGGAGAGTCAGTCAGTGAGAGTGTCAGTGAGAGTGTCAGTGAGAGTGAGTCAGTGAGAGTGAGTCAGTGAGAGTGAGTCAGTGAGAGTGAGTCAGTGAGAGTGAGTCAGTGAGAGTGAGTCAGTGAGAGTGAGTCAGTGAGAGTGAGTCAGTGAGAGAGAGTGAGAGTCAGTGAGACTGAGTCAGTGAGACTGAGTCAGTGAGACTGAGTGAGTCAGTCAGCGAGTGAGTGAGTGGAGAGTCAGTGAGTGAGTGGGAGAGTCAGTGAGTGAGTGGAAGAGTCAGTGAGTGAGTGGAAGAGTCAGTGAGTGAGTGGAAGAGTCAGTGAGTGAGTGGGAGAGTCAGTGAGTGAGTGGGAGTCAGTGAGTGAGTGGGAGTCAGTGAGTGAGAGTGAGTGGGAGTCAGTGAGTGAGAGTGAGTGGGAGAGTGAGTGGGAGAGTGAGTGAGAGTCAGTGAGTGAGTGTGAGAGTCAGTGAGTGAGTGTGAGAGTCAGTGAGTGAGTGTGAGTGGGAGAGTCAGTGAGTGAGTGTGAGTGGGAGAGTCAGTGAGTGAGTGTGAGTGGGAGAGTCAGTGAGTGAGTGGGAGAGTCAGTGAGTGAGAGTGAGTGGGAGAGTCAGTGAGAGAGAGTGAGTCAGTGAGAGAGTGTCAGTGAGAGAGTCAGTCAGTGAGACTGAGTGAGTCAGTCAGTGAGAGTGAGTGAGTCAGTCAGTGAGAGTGAGTGAGTCAGTCAGTGAGAGTGAGTGGGAGAGTCAGTGAGTGAGAGTGAGTGGGAGAGTCAGTGAGTGAGAGTGAGTGGGAGAGTCAGTGAGTGAGAGTGAGTGGGAGAGTCAGTGAGTGAGAGTGAGTGGGAGAGTCAGTGAGTGAGAGTGAGTGGGAGAGTCAGTGAGTGAGAGTGAGTGGGAGAGTCAGTGAGAGAGAGTTTTGAGAGTCAGTTAGTGAGAGAGTGGGAGAGTCAGTCAGTGTGAGTCTGTCAGTGAGAGTGAGTCAGTGAGAGTGAGTCAGTGAGAGTGAGTCAGTGAGAGTGAGTCAGTGAGAGTGAGTCAGTGAGAGTGAGTCAGTGAGAGTGAGTCAGTGAGAGTGAGTCAGTGAGAGTGAGTCAGTGAGAGTGAGTCAGTGAGAGTGAGTGATCAGTCAGTGAGAGTGAGTGGGAGAGTGAGTGAGTGTGATGGGAGAGTCAGTGAGTGAGAGTGAGTGAGAGAAGTCAGTGAGTGAGAGTGAGTGGGAGAGTCAGTGAGTGAGAGTGAGTGGGAGAGTCAGTGAGTGAGAGTGAGTGGGAGAGTCAGTGAGTGAGAGTGAGTGGGAGAGTCAGTGAGTGAGAGTGAGTGGGAGAGTCAGTGAGTGAGAGTGAGTGGTGAGTCAGTGAGAGAGTGATGGGAGAGTCAGTGAGAGTGAGTGGGAGAGTCAGTGAGTGAGAGTGAGTGGGAGAGTCAGTGAGAGAGAGTGAGTCAGTGAGAGAGTGTCAGTGAGTGAGAGTGAGTGGGAGAGTAAGTCAGTGAGAGAGTGAGTCAGTGAGAGAGTGAGTCAGTGAGAGAGTGTCAGTGAGAGAGTGTCAGTGAGAGAGTGAGTCAGTGAGAGAGTGTCAGTGAGAGAGTGTCAGTGAGAGAGTGTCAGTGAGAGAGTGTCAGTGAGAGAGTGTCAGTGAGAGTGTCAGTGAGAGAGTGTCAGTGAGAGAGTGTCAGTGAGAGAGTGTCAGTGAGAGAGTGAGTCAGTGAGAGTGAGTCAGTGAGAGTGAGTCAGTGAGAGTGAGTCAGTGAGAGTGAGTCAGTGAGAGTGAGTCAGTGAGAGTGAGTCAGTGAGAGTGAGAGTGAGTCAGTCAGTGAGAGTGAGTTGGTCAGTCAGTCAGTGAGAGAGTGAGTCAGTGAGAGAGTGAGTCAGTGAGAGAGTGAGTCAGTGAGAGAGTGAGTCAGTGAGTGGGAGAGTCAGTGAGTGAGAGTGAGTGGGAGAGTCTGTCAGGGAGAGTCTGTCAGTGAGAGTCTGTCAGTGAGAGTGAGTGATCAGTCAGTGAGAGTGAGTGATCAGTCAGTGAGAGTG
Organism: Calotriton arnoldi; assembly: GCA_963921515.1. Taxonomy (NCBI): domain Eukaryota; kingdom Metazoa; phylum Chordata; class Amphibia; order Caudata; family Salamandridae; genus Calotriton; species Calotriton arnoldi. The sequence goes on from CAWUFW010000663.1 coordinate 1,054,991, forward strand.
AGTGATCAGTCAGTGAGAGTGAGTGATCAGTCAGTGAGAGTGAGTGATCAGTCAGTGAGAGTGAGTGATCAGTCAGTGAGAGTGAGTGATCAGTCAGTGAGAGAGTTTTGAGAGTCAGTTAGTGAGAGAGTGGGAGTCAGTCAGTGAGAGTCTGTCAGTGAGAGTGAGTCAGTGAGAGTGAGTCAGTGAGAGTGAGTCAGTGAGAGTGAGTCAGTGAGAGTGAGTCAGTGAGAGTGAGTCAGTGAGAGTGAGTCAGTGAGAGTGAGTCAGTGAGAGAGTGAGTCAGTGAGAGAGTGAGTCAGTGAGAGAGTGAGTCAGTGAGAGAGTGAGTCAGTGAGTGGGAGAGTCAGTGAGTGAGAGTCTGTCAGTGAGAGTGAGTGATCAGTCAGTGAGAGTGAGTGATCAGTCAGTGAGAGTGAGTGATCAGTCAGTGAGAGTGAGTGATCAGTCAGTGAGAGTGAGTGATCAGTCAGTGAGAGTGAGTGATCAGTCAGTGAGAGAGTTTTGAGAGTCAGTTAGTGGGAGAGTCAGTCAGTGAGAGTGTCAGTGAGAGTGAGTCAGTGAGAGTGAGTCAGTGAGAGTGAGTCAGTGAGAGTGAGTCAGTGAGAGTGAGTCAGTGAGAGTGAGTCAGTGAGAGTGAGTCAGTGAGAGTGAGTCAGTGAGAGTGAGTCAGTGAGACTGAGTCAGTGAGACTGAGTCAGTGAGACTGAGTGAGTCAGTCAGTGAGTGAGTGGGAGAGTCAGTGAGTGAGTGGGAGAGTCAGTGAGTGAGTGGGAGAGTCAGTGAGTGAGTGGAAGAGTCAGTGAGTGAGTGGAAGAGTCAGTGAGTGAGTGGAAGAGTCAGTGAGTGAGTGGAAGAGTCAGTGAGTGAGTGGAAGAGTCAGTGAGTGAGTGGGAGAGTCAGTGAGTGAGTGGGAGAGTCAGTGAGTGAGAGTGAGTCAGTCAGTGAGTGAGTCAGTCAGTGAGACTGAGTGAGTCAGTCAGTGAGAGTGAGTGGGAGAGTCAGTCAGTGAGAGTGGGAGAGTCAGTGAGTGAGAGTGAGTCAGTCAGTGAGTGAGTGAGTCAGTCAGTCAGTCAGTGAGTGAGAGAGTCAGTGAGTGAGAGTGAGTGGGAGAGTCAGTGAGTGAGAGTGAGTGGGAGAGTCAGTGAGTGAGTGGGAGAGTCAGTGAGTGAGTGAGTGGGAGAGTCAGTGAGTGAGAGTGAGAGGGAGAGTCAGTCAGTGAGAGTGAGTCAGTCAGTGAGAGTGAGTGGGAGAGTCAGTGAGTGAGAGTGAGTCAGTCAGTGAGTGAGTCAGTCAGTCAGTCAGTGAGTGGGAGAGTCAGTGAGTGAGAGTGAGTGGGAGAGTCAGTGAGTGAGAGTGAGTGGGAGAGTCAGTGAGTGAGTGGAGAGTCAGTGAGTGAGAGTGAGGAGAGTCAGTGAGTGAGAGTGAGTGGGAGAGTCAGTGAGAGTGAGTGATCAGTCAGTGAGAGAGAGTTTTGAGAGTCAGTTAGTGAGAGAGTGGGAGAGTCAGTCAGTGTGAGTCTGTCAGTGAGAGTGAGTCAGTGAGAGTGAGTCAGTGAGAGTGAGTCAGTGAGAGTGAGTCAGTGAGAGTGAGTCAGTGAGAGTGAGTCAGTGAGAGTGAGTCAGTGAGAGTGAGTCTGAGAGTGAGTGATCAGTCAGTGAGAGTGAGTGATCAGTCAGTGAGAGTGAGGGGGAGAGTGAGTGAGAGTGAATGGGAGAGTCAGTGAGTGAGAGTGAGTGGGAGAGTCAGTGAGTGAGAGTGAGTGGGAGAGTCAGTGAGTGAGAGTGAGTGGGAGAGTCAGTGAGTGAGAGTGAGTGGGAGAGTCAGTGAGTGAGAGTGAGTGAGAGAGAGTCAGTGAGTGAGAGTGAGTGGGAGAGTCAGTGAGTGAGAGTGAGTGGGAGAGTCAGTGAGTGAGAGTGAGTGGGAGAGTGTCAGTGAGTGAGAGTGAGTGGGAGAGTGTCAGTGAGAGAGTGAGTCAGTGAGAGAGTGTCAGTGAGAGAGTGAGTCAGTGAGAGAGTGTCAGTGAGAGAGTGTCAGTGAGTGTCAGTGAGAGTGTCAGTGAGAGAGAGTGTCAGTGAGAGAGAGTGTCAGTGAGAGATGTCAGTGAGAGAGTGTCAGTGAGAGTGTCAGTGAGAGAGAGTGTCAGTGAGAGAGAGTGTCAGTGAGAGAGTGTCAGTGAGAGAGAGTGTCAGTGAGAGAGAGTGTCAGTGAGAGAGAGTGTCAGTGAGAGAGTGAGTCAGTGAGAGTAGAGTCAGTGAGAGTGAGTCAGTGAGAGTGAGAGTCAGTGAGAGTGAGTCAGTGAGAGTGAGTCAGTGAGAGTGAGTCAGTGAGAGTGAGTCAGTGAGTGAGTCAGTCAGTGAGAGTGAGTGAGTGAGTCAGTGAGAGTCAGTGAGAGAGTCAGTGAGTGAGATGAGCGGGAGAGTCAGTGAGTGAGTGAGCGGAGAGTCAGTGAGTGAGAGTGAGTGGGAGAGTCAGTGAGTGAGAGTGAGTGAGTCAGTGAGAGAGAGTTTTGAGAGTCAGTTAGTGAGAGAGTGGGAGAGTCAGTCAGTGTGAGTCTGTCAGTGAGAGTGAGTCAGTGAGAGTGAGTCAGTGAGAGTGAGTCAGTGAGAGTGAGTCAGTGAGAGTGAGTCAGTGAGAGTGAGTCAGTGAGAGTGAGTGATCAGTCAGTGAGAGTGAGTGATCAGTCAGTGAGAGTGAGTGGGAGAGTCAGTGAGTGTGAGTGGGAGAGTCAGTGAGTGAGAGTGAGTGGAGAGAGTAGTGAGTGAGTGGGAGAGTCAGTGAGTAGAGAGTGAGTGGGAGAGTCAGTGAGTGAGAGTGAGTGGGAGAGTCAGTGAGTGAGAGTGAGTGGGAGAGTCAGTGAGTGAGAGTGAGTGGGAGAGTCAGTGAGTGAGAGTGAGTGGGAGAGTCAGTGAGTGAGAGTGAGTGGGAGAGTCAGTGAGAGTGAGTGGGAGAGTCAGTGAGTGAGAGTGAGTGGGAGAGTCAGTGAGAGAGAGTGAGTCAGTGAGAGAGTGTCAGTGAGTGAGAGTGAGTGGGAGAGTAAGTCAGTGAGAGAGTGAGTCAGTGAGAGAGTGAGTCAGTGAGAGAGTGTCAGTGAGAGAGTAGTCAGTGAGAGAGTAGAGAGTCAGTGAGAGAGTGTCAGTGAGAGAGTGTCAGTGAGAGAGTGTCAGTGAGAGAGTGTCAGTGAGAGAGAGTGTCAGTGAGAGAGAGTGTCAGTGAGAGAGTGTCAGTGAGAGAGTGAGTCAGTGAGAGAGTGTCAGTGAGAGAGTGTCAGTGAGAGAGTGTCAGTGAGAGAGTGTCAGTGAGAGAGTGTCAGTGAGAGAGTGTCAGTGAGAGAGTGTCAGTGAGAGAGTGTCAGTGAGAGAGTGTCAGTGAGAGTGTCAGTGAGAGTGAGTCAGTGAGAGTGAGTCAGTGAGAGTGAGTCAGTGAGAGTGAGTCAGTGAGAGAGTGAGTCAGTGAGAGTGAGTCAGTGAGAGTGAGTCAGTGAGAGTGAGTCAGTGAGAGTGAGAGTGAGTCAGTCAGTGAGAGTGAGTTGGTCAGTCAGTCAGTGAGAGAGTGAGTCAGTGAGAGAGTGAGTCAGTGAGAGAGTGAGTCAGTGAGTGGGAGAGTCAGTGAGTGAGTGGGAGAGTCAGTGAGTGAGAGTGAGTGGGAGAGTCTGTCAGGGAGAGTCTGTCAGTGAGAGTCTGTCAGTGAGAGTGAGTGATCAGTCAGTGAGAGTGAGTGATCAGTCAGTGAGAGTGAGTGATCAGTCAGTGAGAGTGAGTGATCAGTCAGTGAGAGAGAGTTTTGAGAGTCAGTTAGTGAGAGAGTGGGAGAGTCAGTCAGTGAGAGTCTGTCAGTGAGAGTCTGTCAGTGAGAGTCTGTCAGTGAGAGTGAGTCAGTGAGAGTGAGTCAGTGAGAGTGAGTCAGTGAGAGTGAGTCAGTGAGAGAGTGAGTCAGTGAGTGGGAGAGTCAGTGAGTGGGAGAGTCAGTGAGTGAGAGTCTGTCAGTGAGAGTGAGTGATCAGTCAGTGAGAGTGAGTGATCAGTCAGTGAGAGTGAGTGATCAGTCAGTGAGAGTGAGTGATCAGTCAGTGAGAGTGAGTGATCAGTCAGTGAGAGTGAGTGATCAGTCAGTGAGAGTGAGTGATCAGTCAGTGAGAGTGAGTGATCAGTCAGTGAGAGAGTTTTGAGAGTCAGTTAGTGGGAGAGTCAGTCAGTGAGAGTGTCAGTGAGAGTGAGTCAGTGAGAGTGAGTCAGTGAGAGTGAGTCAGTGAGAGTGAGTCAGTGAGAGTGAGTCAGTGAGACTGAGTGAGTCAGTCAGTGAGTGAGTGGGAGAGTCAGTGAGTGAGTGGGAGAGTCAGTGAGTGAGTGGGAGAGTCAGTGAGTGAGTGGGAGAGTCAGTGAGTGAGTGGAAGAGTCAGTGAGTGAGTGGAAGAGTCAGTGAGTGAGTGGAAGAGTCAGTGAGTGAGTGGAAGAGTCAGTGAGTGAGTGGAAGAGTCAGTGAGTGAGTGGGAGAGTCAGTGAGTGAGTGGGAGAGTCAGTGAGTGAGAGTGAGTCAGTCAGTGAGACTGAGTGAGTCAGTCAGTGAGAGTGAGTGGGAGAGTCAGTCAGTGAGAGTGAGTGAGTCAGTCAGTGAGAGTGAGTGAGAGTGAGTGAGAGTGAGTGGGAGAGTCAGTGAGTGAGAGTGAGTGGGAGAGTCAGTGAGTAGAGAGTGAGTGGGAGAGTCAGTGAGTGAGTGGGAGAGTCAGTGAGTGAGAGTGAGTGGGAGAGTCAGTGAGTGAGAGTGAGTGGGAGAGTCAGTCAGTGAGAGTGAGTCAGTCAGTGAGAGTGAGTGGGAGAGTCAGTGAGTGAGAGTGAGTCAGTCAGTGAGTGAGTCAGTCAGTCAGTCAGTGAGTGGGAGAGTCAGTGAGTGAGAGTGAGTGGGAGAGTCAGTGAGTGAGAGTGAGTGGGAGAGTCAGTGAGTGAGTGGGAGAGTCAGTGAGTGAGTGGGAGAGTCAGTGAGTGAGAGTGAGTGGGAGAGTCAGTGAGAGTGAGTGATCAGTCAGTGAGAGAGAGTTTTGAGAGTCAGTTAGTGAGAGAGTGGGAGAGTCAGTCAGTGTGAGTCTGTCAGTGAGAGTGAGTCAGTGAGAGTGAGTCAGTGAGAGTGAGTCAGTGAGAGTGAGTCAGTGAGAGTGAGTCAGTGAGAGTGAGTCAGTGAGAGAGAGAGTGAGTCAGTCAGTGAGAGTGAGTTGGTCAGTCAGTCAGTGAGAGAGTGAGTCAGTGAGAGAGTGAGTCAGTGAGAGAGTGAGTCAGTGAGTGGGAGAGTCAGTGAGTGAGTGGGAGAGTCAGTGAGTGAGAGTGAGTGGGAGAGTCTGTCAGAGAGAGAGTCTGTCAGTGAGAGTCTGTCAGTGAGAGTGAGTGATCAGTCAGTGAGAGAGTAGATCAGTCAGTGAGAGTGAGTGATCAGTCAGTGAGAGTGAGTGATCAGTCAGTGAGAGAGAGTTTTGAGAGTCAGTTAGTGAGAGAGTGGGAGTCAGTCAGTGAGAGTCTGTCAGTGAGAGTCTGTCAGTGAGAGTGAGTCAGTGAGAGTGAGTCAGTGAGAGTGAGTCAGTGAGAGTGAGTCAGTGAGAGAGTGAGTCAGTGAGTGGGAGAGTCAGTGAGTGGGAGAGTCAGTGAGTGAGAGTCTGTCAGTGAGAGTGAGTGATCAGTCAGTGAGAGTGAGTGATCAGTCAGTGAGAGTGAGTGATCAGTCAGTGAGAGTGAGTGATCAGTCAGTGAGAGTGAGTGATCAGTCAGTGAGAGTGAGTGATCAGTCAGTGAGAGAGTTTGAGAGTCAGTGAGAGAGAGAGAGTCAGTGAGAGAGAGTCAGTGAGAGTGAGTCAGTGAGAGATGAGTCAGTGAGACTGAGTGAGTCAGTCAGTGAGTGAGTGGGAGAGTCAGTGAGTGAGTGGGAGAGTCAGTGAGTGAGTGGGAGAGTCAGTGAGTGAGTGGGAGAGTCAGTGAGTGAGTGGAAGAGTCAGTGAGTGAGTGGAAGAGTCAGTGAGTGAGTGGAAGAGTCAGTGAGTGAGTGGAAGAGTCAGTGAGTGAGTGGAAGAGTCAGTGAGTGAGTGGGAGAGTCAGTGAGTGAGTGGGAGAGTCAGTGAGTGAGAGTGAGTCAGTCAGTGAGACTGAGTGAGTCAGTCAGTGAGAGTGAGTGGGAGAGTCAGTCAGTGAGAGTGAGTGAGTCAGTCAGTGAGAGTGAGTGGGAGAGTGAGTGAGAGTGAGTGGGAGAGTCAGTGAGTGAGAGTGAGTGGGAGAGTCAGTGAGTGAGTGGGAGAGTCAGTGAGTGAGTGGGAGAGTCAGTGAGTGAGAGTGAGTGGAGAGTCAGTGAGAGTAGAGTGATCAGTCAGTGAGAGAGAGTTTTGAGAGTCAGTTAGTGAGAGAGGGAGAGTCAGTCAGTGTGAGTCTGTCAGTGAGAGTGAGTCAGTGAGAGTGAGTCAGTGAGAGTGAGTCAGTGAGAGTGAGTCAGTGAGAGTGAGTCAGTGAGAGTGAGTCAGTGAGAGTGAGTCTGAGAGTGAGTGATCAGTCAGTGAGAGTGAGTGATCAGTCAGTGAGAGTGAGGGGGAGAGTGAGTGAGAGTGAATGGGAGAGTCAGTGAGTGAGAGTGAGTAGGGAGAGTCAGTGAGTGAGAGTGAGTGGAGAGAGTCAGTGAGTGAGAGTGAGTGGGAGAGTCAGTGAGTGAGAGTGAGTGAGGAGAGTCAGTGAGTGAGAGTGAGTGGGAGAGTCAGTGAGTGAGAGTGAGTGAGAGAGTCAGTGAGTGAGAGTGAGTGGGAGAGTCAGTGAGTGAGAGTGAGTGGGAGAGTCAGTGAGTGAGAGTGAGTGAGAGAGTGTCAGTGAGAGAGAGTCAGTGAGAGAGAGTGTCAGTGAGAGAGAGAGTCAGTGAGAGAGTGTCAGTGAGAGAGTGAGTCAGTGAGAGAGAGTGTCAGTGAGAGAGAGTGTCAGTGAGAGAGATGTCAGTGAGAGTGTCAGTGAGAGTGTCAGTGAGAGTGTCAGTGAGAGAGTGTCAGTGAGAGTGTCAGTGAGAGAGTGTCAGTGAGAGAGTGTCAGTGAGAGAGTGTCAGTGAGAGAGTGTCAGTAGAGAGAGTGTCAGTGAAGAGAGAGTCAGTGAGAGTGAGTCAGTGAGAGTGAGTCAGTGAGAGTGAGTCAGTGAGAGAGTGAGTCAGTGAGAGAGAGTCAGTGAGAGTGAGTCAGAGAGAGTCAGTCAGTGAGAGAGAGTGAGTGAGTCAGTGAGAGAGTCAGTGAGAGAGAGAGTCAGTGAGAGACGGGAGAGTCAGTGAGTGAGAGTGAGCGAGAGAGTCAGTGAGTGAGAGTGAGTGGGAGAGTCAGTGAGTGAGAGTGAGTAGGAGTCAGTGAGAGAGAGTGTTGAGAGTCAGTTAGTGAGAGAGTGAGAGTGAGTCAGTCAGTGAGAGTGAGTTGGTCAGTCAGTCAGTGAGAGAGTGTCAGTGAGAGAGTGAGTCAGTGAGAGAGTGTCAGTGAGAGAGTGTCAGTGAGAGAGTGTCAGTGAGAGTGTCAGTGAGAGTGTCAGTGAGAGTGTCAGTGAGAGAGTCAGTGAGAGAGAGTGTCAGTGAGAGAGAGTGTCAGTGAGAGAGAGTGTCAGTGAGAGAGAGTGTCAGTGAGAGAGAGTGTCAGTGAGAGAGAGTGTCAGTGAGAGTGAGTCAGTGAGAGTAGAGTCAGTGAGAGATGAGTCAGTGAGAGTGAGTCAGAGTGAGTCAGTCAGTGAGAGTGAGTGAGTGAGTCAGTGAGAGTCAGTGAGAGAGTCAGTAGAGTGAGTAGTGAGAGAGAGAGTCAGTGAGTGAGAAGTGAGCGAGAGAGTCAGTGAGTGAGAGTAGTGAGAGAGTCAGTGAGTGAGAGATGAGTGAGTCAGTGAGAGAGATTTGAGAGTCAGTTAGTGAGAGAGTGAGAGAGAGTCAGTCAGTGAGAGTGAGTTGGTCAGTCAGTCAGTGAGAGAGTGAGTCAGTGAGAGAGAGTCAGAGAGAGTGAGTCAGTGAGTGAGAGAGTGAGTGAGAGAGTCAGTGAGTGAGTGGAGAGAGTCAGTGAGTGAGTGAGGAGAGTCAGTGAGTGAGTGGAAGAGTCAGTGAGTGAGTGGAAGAGTCAGTGAGTGAGTGGAAGAGTCAGTGAGTGAGTGGAAGAGTCAGTGAGAGAGTGGAGAGAGTCAGTGAGTGAGTGGGAGAGTCAGTGAGTGAGAGTGAGTGAGAGAGTCTGTCAGGAGAGAGTCTGTCAGTGAGAGTCTGTCAGTGAGAGTGAGTGATCAGTCAGTGAGAGTGAGTGATCAGTCAGTGAGAGTGAGTGATCAGTCAGTGAGAGAGAGTGATCAGTCAGTGAGAGTGAGTGATCAGTCAGTGAGAGAGAGTGATCAGTCAGTGAGAGAGAGAGTCAGTCAGTGAGAGAGAGTGATCAGTCAGTGAGAGAGAGTTTTGAGAGTCAGTCAGTGAGAGAGTGGGAGAGTCTGTCAGTGAGAGAGTCTGTCAGTGAGAGTCTGTCAGTGAGAGTCTGTCAGTGAGAGTCTGTCAGTGAGAGTCTGTCAGTGAGAGAGTCAGTCAGTGAGAGTGAGTCAGTGAGAGAGTGAGTCAGTGAGAGTGAGTCAGTGAGAGTGAGTCAGTGAGAGTGAGTCAGTGAGAGTGAGTCAGTGAGAGAGTGTCAGTCAGTGAGTGGGAGAGTCAGTGAGTGAGTCAGTCAGTGAGACTGAGTGAGTGAGTCAGTCAGTGAGAGAGTGATCAGTCAGTGAGAGTGAGTGATCAGTCAGTGAGAGAGAGAGATCAGTCAGTGAGAGTGAGTGATCAGTCAGTGAGAGAGTGATCAGTCAGTGAGAGTGAGTGATCAGTCAGTGAGAGTGAGTGATCAGTCAGTGAGAGTGAGTGATCAGTCAGTGAGAGAGAGTGATCAGTCAGTGAGAGAGAGTGATCAGTCAGTGAGAGTGAGTGATCAGTCAGTGAGAGAGTTTTGAGAGTCAGTTAGTGGGAGAGTCAGTCAGTGAGAGTAGTCAGTGAGAGTAGTCAGTGAGAGTGAGTCAGTGAGAGTGAGTCAGTGAGGAGTGAGTCAGTGAGAGTGAGTCAGTGAGAGTGAGTCAGTGAGAGTGAGTCAGTGAGAGTGAGTCAGTGAGACGAGAGTCAGTGAGAGTGAGTCAGTGAGACTGAGTCAGTGAGACTGAGAGAGTCAGTCAGCGAGTGAGTGAGTGGGAGAGTCAGTGAGTGAGAGGGAGAGTCAGTGAGTGAGTGGAAGAGTCAGTGAGTGAGTGGAAGAGTCAGTGAGTGAGTGGAGAGAGTCAGTGAGAGAGTGAGAGAGTCAGTGAGTGAGTGGGAGAGTCAGTGAGTGAGTGGGAGTCAGTGAGTGAGAGTGAGTGGGAGAGTGAGTGAGAGAGTGAGTGAGAGTCAGTGAGTGAGTGAGAGAGTCAGTGAGTGAGTGTAGAGAGTCAGTGAGTGAGTAGTGAGTGGGAGAGTCAGTGAGTGAGTGTGAGTGGGAGAGTCAGTGAGTGAGTGTGAGTGGGAGAGTCAGTGAGTGAGTGGGAGAGTCTGTCAGTGAGAGTGAGTCAGTGAGAGTGAGTCAGTGAGAGAGTCAGTCAGTGAGACTGAGTGAGTCAGTCAGTGAGAGTGAGTGGGAGAGTCAGTGAGAGTGAGTGAGTCAGTCAGTGAGAGTGAGTGGGAGAGTCAGTGAGTGAGAGTGAGTGGGAGAGTCAGTGAGTGAGAGTGAGTGGGAGAGTCAGTGAGAGAGAGGGAGAGTCAGTGAGTGAGAGTGAGTGGGAGAGTCAGTGAGTGAGAGTGAGTGGGAGAGTCAGTGAGTGAGAGTGAGTGGGAGAGTCAGTGAGAGAGAGTTTTGAGAGTCAGTTAGTGAGAGAGTGGGAGAGTCAGTCAGTGTGAGTCTGTCAGTGAGAGTGAGTCAGTGAGAGTGAGTCAGTGAGAGTGAGTCAGTGAGAGTGAGTCAGTGAGAGTGAGTCAGTGAGATGAGTGATCAGTCAGTGAGAGTGAGTGATCAGTCAGTGAGAGAGTGAGTGAGAGAGTGAGTGAGTGAGTGAGAGAGTCAGTGAGTGAGAGTGAGTGGGAGAGTCAGTGAGTGAGAGTGAGTGGAGAGAGTCAGTGAGTGAGAGTGAGTGGGAGAGTCAGTGAGTGAGAGTGAGTGAGAGAGTCAGTGAGTGAGAGTGAGTGGGAGAGTCAGTGAGTGAGAGTCAGTGAGAGAGTCAGTGAGTGAGAGTGAGTGGAGAGTCAGTGAGAGAGTCAGAGTGAGAGAGAGTCAGTGAGAGTGAGTGGGAGAGTCAGTGAGTGAGAGTGAGTGGGAGAGTCAGTGAGAGAGAGTGAGTCAGTGAGAGAGTGTCAGTGAGTGAGAGTGAGTGAGAGAGTAAGTCAGTGAGAGAGAGTGAGTCAGTGAGAGAGAGTGAGTCAGTGAGAGAGTGTCAGTGAGAGAGTGTCAGTGAGAGAGAGTGTCAGTGAGAGAGAGTGTCAGTGAGAGAGTGTCAGTGAGTGTCAGTGAGAGAGAGTGTCAGTGAGAGAGAGTGTCAGTGAGAGAGTGTCAGTGAGAGAGAGTGTCAGTGAGAGAGAGTGTCAGTGAGAGAGTGTCAGTGAGAGAGTGAGTCAGTGAGAGTGAGTCAGTGAGAGTGAGTCAGTGAGAGTGAGTCAGTGAGAGTGAGTCAGTGAGAGTGAGTCAGTGAGAGTGAGTCAGTGAGAGAGTGAGTCAGTGAGAGAGAGTCAGTGAGAGTGAGTCAGTGAGAGTGAGAGTGAGTCAGTCAGTGAGAGTGAGTTGGTCAGTCAGTCAGTGAGAGAGTGAGTCAGTGAGAGAGTGAGTCAGTGAGAGAGAGTCAGAGAGAGTGAGTCAGTGAGTGGAGAGAGTCAGTGAGTGAGAGTGAGTGAGAGAGTCTGTCAGAGAGAGTCTGTCAGTGAGAGTCAGTCAGTGAGAGTAGTGATCAGTCAGTGAGAGTGAGTGAGTCAGTCAGTGAGAGTGAGTGATCAGTCAGTGAGAGTGAGTGATCAGTCAGTGAGAGTGAGTGATCAGTCAGTGAGAGAGAGTTATGAGAGTCAGTTAGTGAGAGAGTGAGAGTCAGTCAGTGAGAGTCTGTCAGTGAGAGTCTGTCAGTGAGAGTCTGTCAGTGAGAGTGAGTCAGTGAGAGTAGAGTCAGTGAGAGTGAGTCAGTGAGAGTGAGTCAGTGAGAGTAGAGTCAGTGAGAGAGAGTCAGTGAGAGAGAGTCAGTGAGAGTGAGTCAGTGAGAGAGTGAGTCAGTGAGAGAGTGAGTCAGTGAGTGGGAGAGTCAGTGAGTGAGAGTCAGTCAGTGAGAGAGAGATCAGTCAGTGAGAGTGAGTGATCAGTCAGTGAGAGTGAGTCAGTCAGTGAGAGTGAGTGATCAGTCAGTGAGAGTGAGAGATCAGTCAGTGAGAGAGAGAGATCAGTCAGTGAGAGAGTTTAGAGAGTCAGTTAGTGGGAGAGTCAGTCAGTAGAGAGTAGTCAGTGAGAGTGAGTCAGTGAGAGTGAGTCAGTGAGAGTGAGTCAGTGAGAGAGAGTCAGTGAGAGTGAGTCAGTGAGAGTGAGTCAGTGAGAGTAGAGTCAGTGAGACTGAGTCAGTGAGACTGAGTCAGTGAGACTGAGTGAGAGAGTCAGTGAGTGAGTGGGAGAGTCAGTGAGTGAGTGAGAGAGTCAGTGAGTGAGAGAGAGAGTCAGTGAGTGAGTGGAAGAGTCAGTGAGTGAGTGAGAGAGAGTCAGTGAGTGAGTGGAGAGAGTCAGTGAGTGAGTGGGAGAGTCAGTGAGTGAGAGGGAGAGTCAGTGAGTGAGAGTGAGTCAGTCAGTGAGTGAGTCAGTCAGTGAGACTGAGTGAGTCAGTCAGTAGAGAGTGAGTGAGAGAGTCAGTCAGTGAGAGTGAGAGAGTCAGTCGAGAGAGTGGGAGAGTCAGTGAGTGAGAGAGAGTCAGTCAGTGAGTGAGTGAGTCAGTCAGTCAGTCAGTGAGTGAGAGAGTCAGTGAGTGAGAGTGAGTGAGAGAGAGTCAGTGAGTGAGAGTGAGTGAGAGAGTCAGTGAGTGAGTGGGAGAGTCAGTGAGTGAGAGTGAGTGAGAGAGAGTCAGTGAGTGAGAGTGAGTGGGAGAGTCAGTCAGTGAGAGTGAGTCAGTCAGTGAGAGTGAGTGGAGAGAGTCAGTGAGTGAGAGAGAGTCAGTCAGTGAGTGAGTCAGTCAGTCAGTCAGTGAGAGAGAGAGTCAGTGAGAGTGAGTGGGAGAGTCAGTGAGTGAGAGTGAGTAGGAGAGAGTCAGTGAGTGAGTGGGAGAGTCAGTGAGTGAGTGGGAGAGTCAGTGAGTGAGAGAGTCAGTGAGAGAGAGAGTCAGTGAGAGAGTGAGTGATCAGTCAGTGAGAGAGAGTTTTGAGAGTCAGTTAGTGAGAGAGTGAGAGAGTCAGTCAGTGAGAGTCTGTCAGTGAGAGTGAGTCAGTGAGAGAGAGAGTCAGTGAGAGTGAGTCAGTGAGAGAGAGAGTCAGTGAGTGAGTCAGTGAGAGTGAGTCAGTGAGAGAGTGAGTCAGTGAGAGAGAGTCAGTGAGAGTGAGTCTGAGAGTGAGTGATCAGTCAGTGAGAGTGAGTGATCAGTCAGTGAGAGTGAGGGAGAGAGTGAGTGAGAGTGAATGGGAGAGTCAGTGAGTGAGAGTGAGTGAGAGAGAGTCAGTGAGAGAGAGTGTCAGTGAGAGAGAGTCAGTGAGTGAGAGTGAGTGGGAGAGTCAGTGAGTGAGAGTGAGTGGGAGAGTCAGTGAGTGAGATGAGAGGGAGAGTCAGTGAGTGAGAGTGAGTGGGAGAGTCAGTGAGTGAGAGTGAGTGGGAGAGTCAGTGAGTGAGAGTGAGTGGAGAGAGTCAGTGAGAGAGAGTGAGTGAGAGAGAGTCAGTGAGAGAGAGTGTCAGTGAGAGAGAGTGTCAGTGAGAGAGAGAGTCAGTGAGAGAGAGTGTCAGTGAGAGAGTGAGTCAGTGAGAGAGAGTGTCAGTGAGAGAGTGAGTCAGTGAGAGAGAGTGTCAGTGAGAGAGTGTCAGTGAGAGAGATGTCAGTGAGAGTGTCAGTGAGAGAGTGTCAGTGAGAGATGTCAGTGAGAGAGAGTGTCAGTGAGAGAGAGTCAGTGAGAGAGAGTGTCAGTGAGAGAGTGTCAGTGAGAGAGTGTCAGTGAGAGAGTAGTCAGTGAGAGAGAGTGTCAGTGAGAGAGTGAGTCAGTGAGAGAGAGAGTCAGTGAGAGATGAGTCAGTGAGAGAGTGAGTCAGTGAGAGTGAGTCAGTGAGAGAGAGTCAGTGAGAGTGAGTCAGAGAGAGTCAGTCAGTGAGAGATGAGTGAGTGAGTCAGTGAGAGTCAGTGAGAGAGAGTCAGTGAGTGAGTGAGCGAGAGAGTCAGTGAGAGAGAGTGAGCGGAGAGAGTCAGTGAGTGAGAGTGAGTGAGAGAGTCAGTGAGTGAGAGTGAGTGGGAGTCAGTGAGAGAGAGTTTTGAGAGTCAGTTAGTGAGAGAGTGGGAGAGTCAGTCAGTGTGAGTCAGTCAGTGAGAGAGAGTCAGTGAGAGAGTGAGTCAGTGAGAGAGAGTCAGTGAGAGTGAGTCAGTGAGAGTGAGTCAGTGAGAGTGAGAGTCAGTGAGAGAGAGTCAGTGAGAGAGAGTGATCAGTCAGTGAGAGAGTGATCAGTCAGTGAGAGAGAGTGATCAGTCAGTGAGAGTGAGTGAGAGAGAGTCAGTGAGTGTGAGTGAGAGAGTCAGTGAGAGAGAGAGAGTCAGTGAGAGAGAGTGCAGTGGGAGAGTCAGTGAGTGAGAGTGAGTGGGAGAGTCAGTGAGTGAGAGTGAGTGGGAGAGTCAGTGAGAGAGAGTGAGTGGGAGAGTCAGTGAGTGAGAGTGAGTGAGAGAGTCAGTGAGTGAGAGTGAGTGGGAGAGTCAGTGAGAGAGAGTCAGTGAGAGAGAGTCAGTGAGTGAGAGTGAGTGAGAGAGTCAGTGAGAGTGAGTGAGAGAGTCAGTGAGTGAGAGTGAGTGGGAGAGTCAGTGAGAGAGAGTGAGTCAGTGAGAGAGTGTCAGTGAGTGAGAGTGAGTGAGAGAGTAAGTCAGTGAGAGAGAGAGTCAGTGAGAGAGTGAGTCAGTGAGAGAGTGTCAGTGAGAGAGTGTCAGTGAGAGAGTGAGTCAGTGAGAGAGTGTCAGTGAGAGAGAGTGTCAGTGAGAGAGAGTGTCAGTGAGAGAGAGTGTCAGTGAGAGAGTGTCAGTGAGAGAGTGTCAGTGAGAGATGTCAGTGAGAGTGTCAGTGAGAGAGTGTCAGTGAGAGAGAGTGTCAGTGAGAGAGATGTCAGTGAGAGATGTCAGTGAGAGAGAGTCAGTGAGAGTGAGTCAGTGAGAGAGAGTCAGTGAGAGTGAGTCAGTGAGAGTGAGTCAGTGAGAGAGAGTCAGTGAGAGTGAGTCAGTGAGAGTGAGTCAGTGAGAGAGAGTCAGTGAGAGAGAGTGAGTCAGTCAGTGAGAGTGAGTTGGTCAGTCAGTCAGTGAGAGAGTGAGTCAGTGAGAGAGTGAGTCAGTGAGAGAGTGAGTCAGTGAGTGAGAGAGTCAGTGAGTGAGTGGGAGAGTCAGTGAGTGAGAGTGAGTGAGAGAGTCTGTCAGAGAGAGAGTCAGTGAGAGAGAGATCGTCAGTGAGAGTGAGAGATCAGTCAGTGAGAGTGAGAGATCAGTCAGTGAGAGTGAGTGAGCAGTCAGTGAGAGTGAGAGATCAGTCAGTGAGAGAGAGTTAGTGAGAGTCAGTTAGTGAGAGAGTGAGAGAGTCAGTCAGTGAGAGTCTGTCAGTGAGAGTCTGTCAGTGAGAGTCTGTCAGTGAGAGAGAGTCAGTGAGAGAGAGAGTCAGTGAGAGAGAGAGTCAGTGAGAGGAGAGAGTCAGTGAGTGAGAGAGAGTCAGTGAGTGGAGAGAGTCAGTGAGAGAGAGTCTGTCAGTGAGAGTGAGAGATCAGTCAGTGAGAGTGAGAGATCAGTCAGTGAGAGAGAGTGATCAGTCAGTGAGAGAGAGTGATCAGTCAGTGAGAGTGAGAGATCAGTCAGTGAGAGAGAGAGATCAGTCAGTGAGAGAGAGAGATCAGTCAGTGAGAGAGAGTGATCAGTCAGTGAGAGAGAGTGATCAGTCAGTGAGAGTGAGAGATCAGTCAGTGAGAGAGTTATGAGAGTCAGTGAGTGAGAGAGTCAGTCAGTGAGAGAGTCAGTGAGAGAGAGAGTCAGTAGAGAGAGAGTCAGTGAGAGAGAGAGTCAGTGAGAGAGAGAGTCAGTGAGAGAGAGTCAGTGAGAGAGAGAGTCAGTCAGTGAGAGTGAGTGAGAGAGAGTCAGTGAGTGAGTGAGAGAGTCAGTGAGTGAGTGAGAGAGTCAGTGAGTGAGTGAGAGAGTCAGTGAGAGAGTGGAAGAGTCAGTGAGTGAGTGGAGAGAGTCAGTGAGTGAGTGGAAGAGTCAGTGAGTGAGAGAGAGAGTCAGTGAGTGAGAGGAAGAGTCAGTGAGTGAGTGGAGAGAGTCAGTGAGTGAGTGAGAGAGTCAGTGAGTGAGGAGAGAGTCAGTGAGTGAGAGAGAGTCAGTCAGTGAGAGAGTCAGTCAGTGAGACTGAGAGAGTCAGTCAGTGAGAGTGAGTGAGAGAGTCAGTCAGTGAGAGTGAGTGAGTCAGTCAGTGAGAGAGAGAGAGTCAGTCAGTGAGAGAGAGAGTCAGTCAGTGAGAGAGAGTGAGAGAGTCAGTGAGTGAGAGAGAGGAGAGTCAGTGAGTGAGAGTGAGTGAGAGAGTCAGTGAGTGAGAGTGAGTGAGAGAGTCAGTGAGTGAGAGAGAGAGTCAGTGAGAGAGAGAGTGAGTGAGAGAGTCAGTGAGTGAGAGTGAGTGAGAGAGTCAGTCAGTGAGAGAGAGTCAGTCAGTGAGAGTGAGTGAGAGAGAGTCAGTGAGTGAGAGAGAGTCAGTCAGTGAGTGAGTCAGTCAGTCAGTCAGTGAGTGAGAGAGTCAGTGAGTGAGAGTGAGTGAGAGAGTCAGTGAGTGAGAGTGAGTGAGAGAGTCAGTGAGTGAGTGGGAGAGTCAGTGAGTGAGAGGGAGAGTCAGTGAGTGAGAGTGAGTGGGAGAGTCAGTGAGTGAGAGTGAGTGAGAGAGTCAGTGAGAGTGAGTGAGTCAGTCAGTGAGAGAGAGTTTTGAGAGTCAGTTAGTGAGAGAGTGGGAGAGTCAGTCAGTGATGAGTCAGTCAGTGAGAGAGAGTCAGTGAGAGAGTGAGTCAGTGAGAGTGAGTCAGTGAGAGAGAGTCAGTGAGAGTGAGTCAGTGAGAGAGAGTCAGTGAGAGTGAGTGATCAGTCAGTGAGAGTGAGTGATCAGTCAGTGAGAGTGAGAGGAGAGTGAGAGAGTGAATGGGAGAGTCAGTGAGTGAGAGTGAGTGGGAGAGTCAGTGAGTGAGAGTGAGTGAGAGTGAGTGAGAGAGTCAGTGAGTGAGAGTGAGTGGGAGAGTCAGTGAGTGAGAGAGTGAGTGAGAGAGAGTCAGTGAGTGAGAGTGAGTGGGAGAGTCAGTGAGTGAGAGTGAGTGGGAGAGTCAGTGAGTGAGAGTGAGTGAGAGAGTCAGTGAGTGAGAGTGAGTGGGAGAGTCAGTGAGTGAGAGTGAGTGAGAGTCAGTGAGTGAGAGTGAGTGGGAGAGTCAGTGAGTGAGAGTGAGTGAGAGAGAGTGTCAGTGAGAGAGAGTCAGTGAGAGAGAGTGTCAGTGAGAGAGAGAGTCAGTGAGAGAGAGTGTCAGTGAGAGAGAGTCAGTGAGAGAGAGTGTCAGTGAGAGAGAGTGTCAGTGAGAGAGTGTCAGTGAGAGAGAGTGTCAGTGAGAGAGTGTCAGTGAGAGTAGTCAGTGAGAGTAGTCAGTGAGAGAGTGTCAGTGAGAGTGAGTCAGTGAGAGAGAGAGTGAGTCAGTCAGTGAGAGTGAGTCAGTGAGAGAGAGTCAGTGAGTGAGAGAGAGTCAGTCAGTGAGAGAGAGAGTCAGTGAGAGAGAGAGTCAGTGAGAGAGAGAGTCAGTGAGAGAGTGAGTCAGTGAGAGAGTGAGTCAGTGAGAGAGAGAGTCAGTGAGTGAGAGTGAGTAGGAGAGTCAGTCAGAGAGAGAGAGTCTGTGAGTGAGAGTCAGTCAGTGAGAGTGAGTGATCAGTCAGTGAGAGTGAGAGATCAGTCAGTGAGAGAGAGATCAGTCAGTGAGAGTGAGTGATCAGTCAGTGAGAGAGAGAGTCAGTCAGTGAGAGAGAGTTATGAGAGTCAGTTAGTGAGAGAGAGAGAGTCAGTCAGTGAGAGTCAGTCAGTGAGAGTCTGTCAGTGAGAGAGAGTCAGTGAGAGTGAGTCAGTGAGAGTGAGTCAGTGAGAGAGAGTCAGTGTGAGAGAGAGTCAGTGAGAGAGTGAGTCAGTGAGAGAGTGAGTCAGTGAGTGGGAGAGTCAGTGAGAGAGAGTCAGTCAGTGAGAGTGAGTGAGTCAGTCAGTGAGAGTGAGTGATCAGTCAGTGAGAGTGAGAGATCAGTCAGTGAGAGTGAGAGATCAGTCAGTGAGAGTGAGAGATCAGTCAGTGAGAGAGAGTGATCAGTCAGTGAGAGTGAGTGAGCAGTCAGTGAGAGAGTTTGAGAGTCAGTGAGTGGGAGAGTCAGTCAGTGAGAGAGAGTCAGTGAGAGAGAGAGTCAGTGAGAGTGAGTCAGTGAGAGTGAGTCAGTGAGAGAGAGTCAGTGAGAGTGAGAGAGTCAGTGAGAGTGAGTCAGTGAGAGTGAGTCAGTGAGAGAGAGTCAGTGAGAGAGTGAGTCAGTGAGAGTGAGTCAGTGAGAGTGAGTCAGTGAGACTGAGTCAGTGAGACTGAGTCAGTGAGACTGAGAGAGTCAGTCAGTGAGAGAGTGAGAGAGTCAGTGAGTGAGTGAGAGAGTCAGTGAGAGAGTGAGAGAGTCAGTGAGTGAGTGGGAGAGTCAGTGAGTGAGTGGAAGAGTCAGTGAGTGAGTGGAAGAGTCAGTGAGTGAGTGGAAGAGTCAGTGAGTGAGAGGAGAGAGTCAGTGAGTGAGTGGGAGAGTCAGTGAGTGAGATGGGAGAGTCAGTGAGTGAGAGAGAGTCAGTCAGTGAGAGAGTCAGTCAGTCAGAGAGTGAGTGGGAGAGTCAGTGAGTGAGAGTGAGTGAGAGAGTCAGTGAGATGAGAGTGAGTGGGAGAGTCAGTGAGTGAGTGGGAGAGTCAGTGAGTGAGTGGGAGAGTCAGTGAGTGAGAGTGAGTGGGAGAGTCAGTGAGTGAGAGAGAGAGAGAGTCAGTGAGAGAGAGTGATCAGTCAGTGAGAGAGATTGAGAGTCAGTTAGTGAGAGAGTGAGAGAGTCAGTGAGAGAGAGATGAGTCAGTGAGAGTAGAGTCAGTGAGAGAGAGAGTCAGTGAGAGAGTGAGTCAGTGAGAGTGAGTCAGTGAGAGAGAGTCAGTGAGAGAGAGAGTCAGTGAGAGTGAGAGAGTGAGTCAGTCAGTGAGAGAGTCAGTCAGTGAGACTGAGAGAGTCAGTCAGTGAGAGTGAGTGAGAGAGTCAGTCAGTGAGAGTGAGAGAGTCAGTCAGTGAGAGTGAGTGAGAGAGTCAGTGAGTGAGAGAGAGTCAGTCGAGTGAGTGAGTGAGTCAGTCAGTCAGTCAGTGAGTGAGAGAGTCAGTGAGTGAGAGTGAGTGAGAGAGAGTCAGTGAGTGAGAGTGAGTGAGAGAGTCAGTGAGTGAGTGAGAGAGTCAGTGAGAGAGAGTGAGTGAGAGAGAGTCAGTGAGTGAGAGTGAGTGAGAGAGAGTCAGTCAGTGAGAGAGAGTCAGTCAGTGAGAGAGTGGGAGAGTCAGTGAGAGAGAGTGAGTCAGTCAGTGAGAGAGTCAGTCGAGTCAGTCAGTGAGTGAGAGAGTCAGTGAGTGAGAGTGAGTGAGAGAGAGTCAGTGAGTGAGAGTGAGTGAGAGAGTCAGTGAGTGAGAGAGAGAGTCAGTGAGTGAGAGTGAGTGGAGAGAGTCAGTGAGTGAGAGTGAGTGGGAGAGTCAGTGAGAGTGAGAGATCAGTCAGTGAGAGAGAGTTTGAGAGTCAGTTAGTGAGAGAGTGGGAGAGTCAGTCAGTGAGAGTCTGTCAGTGAGAGTGAGTCAGTGAGAGAGAGTCAGTGAGAGTGAGTCAGTGAGAGAGAGTCAGTGAGAGTGAGTCAGTGAGAGATGAGTCAGTGAGAGTGAGTCAGTGAGAGAGAGTCTGAGAGTGAGTCAGTGAGAGTGAGTCAGTGAGAGAGAGAGTCAGTCAGTGAGAGTGAGTAGAGTCAGTCAGTGAGAGTGAGAGAGGAGAGTGAGTGAGAGTGAGATGAGAGAGTCAGTGAGTAGAGAGTGAGTGGGAGAGTCAGTGAGTGAGAGTGAGTGAGAGAGTCAGTGAGTGAGAGTGAGTGAGGAGAGTCAGTGAGTGAGAGTGAGTGGGAGAGTCAGTGAGTGAGAGTGAGTGGGAGAGTCAGTGAGTAGAGTGAGTGAGAGAGTCAGTGAGTGAGAGTGAGTGGGAGAGTCAGTGAGTGAGAGTGAGTGGGAGAGTCAGTGAGTGAGAGTGAGTGGGAGAGTCAGTGAGTGAGAGTGAGTGAGAGAGTCAGTGAGTGAGAGTGAGTGGGAGAGTCAGTGAGTGAGAGTGAGCGGGAGAGTCAGTGAGTGAGAGAGTGAGCGAGAGAGTCAGTGAGTGAGAGTGAGTGAGAGAGTCAGTGAGAGAGAGTTTGAGAGTCAGTTAGTGAGAGAGTGAGAGAGTCAGTCAGTGAGAGAGATCTGTCAGTGAGAGAGAGAGTCAGTGAGAGTGAGTCAGTGAGAGTGAGTCAGTGAGAGTGAGTCAGTGAGAGTGAGTCAGTGAGAGTGAGTCAGTGAGAGAGAGTCAGTGAGAGTGAGTCAGTGAGAGTGAGTCAGTGAGAGTGAGTGATCAGTCAGTGAGAGTGAGTGGGAGAGTCAGTGAGTGTGAGTGGGAGAGTCAGTGAGTGAGAGTGAGTGGGAGAGTCAGTGAGTGAGAGTGAGTGGGAGAGTCAGTGAGTGAGAGTGAGTGGGAGAGTCAGTGAGTGAGAGTGAGTGGGAGAGTCAGTGAGTGAGAGTGAGTGGGAGAGTCAGTGAGTGAGAGTGAGTGGGAGAGTCAGTGAGTGAGAGTGAGTGGGAGAGTCAGTGAGAGTGAGTGAGAGAGTCAGTGAGTGAGAGATGAGTGGAGAGAGTCAGTGAGAGAGAGTGAGTCAGTGAGAGAGAGTCAGTGAGTGAGAGTGAGTGAGAGAGTAAGTCAGTGAGAGAGTGAGTCAGTGAGAGAGTGTCAGTGAGAGAGTGTCAGTGAGAGAGTGTCAGTGAGAGAGAGTGTCAGTAGAGAGAGTGTCAGTGAGAGAGAGTGTCAGTGAGAGAGTGTCAGTGAGAGTGTCAGTGAGAGAGAGTGTCAGTGAGAGAGAGTGTCAGTGAGAGAGATGTCAGTGAGAGAGTGTCAGTGAGAGTGTCAGTGAGAGTGAGTCAGTGAGAGTGAGTCAGTGAGAGTGAGTCAGTGAGAGTGAGTCAGTGAGAGTGAGTCAGTGAGAGTGAGTCAGTGAGAGTGAGTCAGTGAGAGTGAGAGTGAGTCAGTCAGTGAGAGTGAGTTGGTCAGTCAGTCAGTGAGAGAGTGAGTCAGTGAGAGAGTGAGTCAGTGAGAGAGTGAGTCAGTGAGTGGGAGAGTCAGTGAGTGAGTGGGAGAGTCAGTGAGTGAGAGTGAGTGGGAGAGTCTGTCAGAGAGAGTCAGTCAGTGAGAGTCTGTCAGTGAGAGTGAGTGATCAGTCAGTGAGAGTGAGTGATCAGTCAGTGAGAGTGAGTGATCAGTCAGTGAGAGTGAGAGATCAGTCAGTGAGAGAGAGTTTTGAGAGTCAGTTAGTGAGAGAGTGGGAGAGTCAGTCAGTGAGAGTCAGTCAGTGAGAGTCTGTCAGTGAGAGTCATGTCAGTGAGAGTGAGTCAGTGAGAGTGAGTCAGTGAGAGTGAGTCAGTGAGAGATGAGTCAGTGAGAGTGAGTCAGTGAGAGTGAGTCAGTGAGAGAGTGAGTCAGTGAGAGAGTGAGTCAGTGAGAGAGTGAGTCAGTGAGTGAGAGAGAGTCAGTGAGAGAGAGTCTGTCAGTGAGAGAGAGATCAGTCAGTGAGAGAGAGTGATCAGTCAGTGAGAGTGAGTGAGTCAGTCAGTGAGAGAGAGTGATCAGTCAGTGAGAGTGAGTGATCAGTCAGTGAGAGAGTGATCAGTCAGTGAGAGAGAGTGATCAGTCAGTGAGAGTGAGTGAGTCAGTCAGTGAGAGAGAGAGTCAGTCAGTGAGAGAGAGTGAGAGTCAGTGAGAGAGAGAGTCAGTGAGAGAGTCAGTGAGAGAGAGTGAGTCAGTGAGAGTAGAGTCAGTGAGAGAGAGAGTCAGTGAGAGAGAGTCAGTGAGAGAGAGTCAGTGAGAGAGAGAGTCAGTAGAGAGAGAGAGTCAGTGAGAGAGAGAGTCAGTCAGTGAGTGAGTGAGAGAGTCAGTGAGTGAGAGAGAGAGTCAGTGAGTGAGAGTGAGAGAGTCAGTGAGTGAGAGAGAGAGTCAGTGAGTGAGAGGAGAGTCAGTGAGTGAGTGAGAGAGAGTCAGTGAGTGAGAGAGAGAGTCAGTGAGTAGTGAGAGAGTCAGTGAGAGAGAGAGAGAGTCAGTGAGTGAGAGAGAGTCAGTGAGAGAGAGAGTCAGTCAGAGAGAGAGTCAGTGAGAGAGAGTCAGTGAGAGAGAGTCAGTGAGAGAGAGAGTCAGTGAGTAGAGAGTGAGTGAGAGAGTCAGTGAGTGAGAGAGAGAGTCAGTGAGAGAGAGTCAGTGAGAGAGAGTCAGTGAGTGAGAGTGAGTGAGAGAGTCAGTCAGTGAGAGAGAGTCAGTCAGTGAGAGAGAGAGTCAGTGAGAGAGAGAGTCAGTCGAGAGAGAGTCAGTGAGAGAGTCAGTGAGAGAGAGAGTCAGTGAGTGAGAGAGAGTGAGAGAGTCAGTGAGTGAGAGTAGTGAGAGAGTCAGTCAGTGAGAGAGAGAGTCAGTGAGAGAGAGAGAGAGAGTCAGTGAGTGAGAGAGAGTCAGTGAGAGAGTGAGCAGTCAGTGAGAGAGAGAGTCAGTGAGAGAGTCAGTCAGTGAGAGAGTAGAGAGTCAGTGAGAGAGAGTGTCAGTGAGAGAGAGAGTCAGTGAGAGAGAGAGTCAGTGAGAGAGAGAGTCAGTGAGAGAGAGTCAGTGAGAGTGAGTCAGTGAGAGAGAGTCAGTGAGAGAGAGAGTCAGTGAGAGAGAGTGATCAGTCAGTGAGAGAGAGTCAGTGAGAGGAGAGAGTCAGTGAGAGAGAGTGAGTCAGTGAGAGAGAGAGTCAGTGAGAGTGAGTGAGTGAGAGAGAGTCAGTGAGAGAGAGAGTCAGTGAGTGAGAGAGAGTCAGTGAGTGAGAGTGAGTGAGAGAGTCAGTCAGTGAGAGAGAGTGAGAGTCAGTGAGAGAGAGTAGTGAGGAGAGTCAGTGAGTGAGAGTGAGTGGGAGAGTCAGTGAGTGAGAGTGAGTGGGAGAGTCAGTGAGTGAGAGTGAGTGAGAGAGTCAGTGAGTGAGTGAGTGAGGAGAGTCAGTGAGTGAGAGTGAGTGGGAGAGTCAGTGAGTGAGAGTGAGTGAGAGAGTCAGTGAGTGAGAGTGAGAGAGAGAGTCAGTGAGAGAGAGTCAGTGAGAGAGAGTGTCAGTGAGAGAGAGAGTCAGTGAGAGAGTGTCAGTGAGAGAGTGAGTCAGTGAGAGAGTGTCAGTGAGAGAGTGAGTCAGTGAGAGAGTGTCAGTGAGAGAGTGTCAGTGAGAGAGTGTCAGTGAGAGAGTGTCAGTGAGAGAGTCAGTGAGAGTGTCAGTGAGAGTGTCAGTGAGAGAGAGTGTCAGTGAGAGTAGTCAGTGAGAGTGTCAGTGAGAGAGTGTCAGTGAGAGAGTGAGTCAGTGAGAGAGAGTGTCAGTGAGAGAGTAGTCAGTGAGAGTGTCAGTGAGAGAGAGTCAGTGAGAGAGTGTCAGTGAGAGTGAGTCAGTGAGAGTGAGTCAGTGAGAGTGAGTCAGTGAGAGTGAGTCAGTGAGAGTGAGTCAGTGAGAGTGAGTCAGTGAGAGTGAGTCAGAGTGAGTCAGTCAGTGAGAGTGAGTGAGTGAGTCAGTGAGAGTCAGTGAGAGAGTCAGTGAGTGAGAGTGAGCGGGAGAGTCAGTGAGTGAGAGTGAGCGGGAGAGTCAGTGAGTGAGAGTGAGCGGGAGAGTCAGTGAGAGTGAGCGGGAGAGTCAGTGAGTGAGAGTGAGTGGGAGAGTCAGTGAGTGAGAGTGTCAGTGAGAGATCAGTCAGTGAGAGTGAGTGATCAGTCAGTGAGAGTGAGTGATCAGTCAGTGAGAGTGAGTGATCAGTCAGTGAGAGTGAGTGATCAGTCAGTGAGAGTGAGTGATCAGTCAGTGAGAGTGAGTGATCAGTCAGTGAGAGTGAGTGATCAGTCAGTGAGAGTGAGTGATCAGTCAGTGAGAGTGAGTGATCAGTCAGTGAGAGTGAGTGATCAGTCAGTGAGAGTGAGTGATCAGTCAGTGAGAGAGGTGATCAGTCAGTGAGAGTGAGTGATCAGTCAGTGAGAGTGAGTGATCAGTCAGTGAGAGTGAGTGATCAGTCAGTGAGAGATTTGAGAGTCAGTTAGTGAGAGAGAGTCAGTGAGAGAGAGTGAGTCAGTGAGAGTGAGTCAGTGAGAGTGAGAGTCAGTGAGAGAGTGAGTCAGTGAGAGTGAGTCAGTGAGAGAGAGTCAGTGAGAGTGAGTCAGTGAGAGTGAGTCAGTGAGAGTGAGACAGAGTGAGTCAGTCAGTGAGAGTGAGTGAGAGAGTCAGTGAGAGAGTGAGTGGGAGAGTGAGAGTGAGTGAGAGAGTCAGTGAGTGAGAGTGAGTGAGAGAGTCAGTGCGAGTGAGTGGGAGAGTCAGTGAGAGAGTGAGTGGGAGAGTCAGTGAGAGAGAGTGAGTGGGAGAGTCAGTGAGTAGAGTGAGTGGGAGAGTCAGTGAGTGAGATGAGTGGGAGAGTCAGTGAGTGAGAGGGAGAGTCAGTGTGTGAGTGGGAGAGTCAGTGAGTGATAGTGAGTGGGAGAGTGTCAGTGAGAGTCTGTCAGTGAGAGTGAGTCAGTGAGAGTGAGTCAGTGAGAGTGAGTCAGTGAGAGTGAGTCAGTGAGAGTGAGTCAGTGAGAGTGAGTCAGTGAGAGTGAGAGTCAGTGAGAGTGAGTCAGTGAGAGTGAGAGTCAGTGAGAGTGAGTCAGTGAGAGAGTGAGTCAGTGAGTGGGAGAGTCAGTGAGAGAGTGAGTCAGTGAGAGAGTGAGTCAGTGAGTGGGAGAGTCAGTGAGAGTGAGTGATCAGTCAGTAGAGTGAGTGAGTCAGTCAGTGAGAGAGTGATCAGTCAGTGAGAGTGAGAGATCAGTCAGTGAGAGTGAGTGATCAGTCAGTGAGAGTGAGTCAGTCAGTGAGAGTGAGTGATCAGTCAGTGAGAGAGTTTTGAGAGTCAGTTAGTGAGAGTGTCAGTGAGAGATGTCAGTGAGAGTGAGTCAGTGAGAGAGAGTCAGTGAGAGAGTGAGTCAGTGAGAGTGAGTCAGTGAGAGTGAGTCAGTGAGAGTGAGTCAGTGAGAGTAGAGTCAGTGAGAGAGAGAGTCAGTGAGACTGAGTCAGTGAGACTGAGTCAGTGAGACTGAGTCAGTGAGACTGAGTCAGTGAGACTGAGTCAGTGAGAGTGAGTCAGTGAGAGTGAGTCAGTGAGAGTGAGTCAGTGAGACTGAGTGGGAGAGTCAGTGAGTGAGTGAGAGAGAGTCAGTGAGTGAGAGAAGAGTCAGTGAGTGAGTAGAAGAGTCAGTGAGTGAGTGGAAGAGTCAGTGAGTGAGTGAGAAGAGTCAGTGAGTGAGTGGAGAGAGTCAGTGAGTGAGTGGGAGAGTCAGTGAGTGAGTGAGAGAGTCAGTGAGTGAGTGAGAGAGTCAGTGAGTGAGTGAGAGAGTCAGTGAGTGAGTGGGAGAGTCAGTGAGAGAGTGGGAGAGTCAGTGAGAGAGAGTGAGTGGGAGAGTGAGTGAGAGAGTGAGTGAGAGAGTCAGTGAGTGAGTGTGAGAGTCAGTGAGTGAGTGAGTGAGAGAGTCAGTGAGAGAGTGTGAGTGAGAGAGTCAGTGAGTGAGTGTGAGTGGGAGAGTCAGTGAGTGAGTGAGTGGGAGAGTCAGTGAGAGAGAGTGAGTGGGAGAGTCAGTGAGTGAGTAGTGAGTGAGAGAGTCAGTGAGTGAGTGTGAGTGAGAGAGTCAGTGAGTGAGTGTGAGTGGGAGAGTCAGTGAGTGAGTGTGAGTGAGAGAGTCAGTGAGTGAGTGTGAGTGGGAGAGTCAGTGAGTGAGTGTGAGTGAGAGAGTCAGTGAGTGAGTGAGAGAGTCTGTCAGTGAGAGTGAGTCAGTGAGAGAGTCAGTCAGTGAGAGAGAGTCAGTCAGTGAGAGTGAGTGGGAGAGTCAGTCAGTGAGAGTGAGTCAGTCAGTGAGAGTGAGTGAGAGAGTCAGTGAGTGAGAGAGAGTCAGTCAGTGAGTGAGTCAGTCAGTCAGTGAGAGAGAGAGTCAGTGAGTGAGAGTGAGTGGGAGAGTCAGTGAGTGAGAGTGAGTGAGAGAGTCAGTGAGTGAGTGAGAGAGTCAGTGAGTGAGAGTGAGTGAGAGAATCAGTGAGTGAGAGTGAGTGGGAGAGTCAGTGAGATGAGTGATCGAGTCAGTGAGAGAGAGTTATGAGAGTCAGTTAGTGAGAGAGTGGGAGAGTCAGTCAGTGAGAGAGAGTCAGTGAGAGTGAGTCAGTGAGAGTGAGTCAGTGAGAGTGAGTCAGTGAGAGTGAGTGATCAGTCAGTGAGAGAGAGTGAGTCAGTGAGTGAGAGTGAGTGAGAGAGTGAGTGAGAGTGAGTGAGAGAGTCAGTGAGAGTGAGTGGGAGAGTCAGTGAGTGAGAGTGAGTGGGAGAGTCAGTGAGTGAGAGTGAGTGGGAGAGTCAGTGAGTGAGATGAGTGGGAGAGTCAGTGAGTGAGAGTGAGTGGGAGAGTCAGTGAGTGAGAGTGAGTGAGAGAGTCAGTGAGTGAGAGTAGTGGGAGAGTCAGTGAGTGAGAGAGTCAGTGAGTGAGAGTGAGTGGGAGAGTCAGTGAGTGAGAGTGAGTGAGAGAGTCAGTGAGTGAGATGAGTAGGAGAGTCAGTGAGTGAGAGTGAGTGAGAGAGTCAGTGAGTGAGAGTGAGTGAGAGAGTGAGTGAGTCAGTGAGAGAGAGAGTCAGTGAGAGAGAGAGTCAGTGAGAGAGATGTCAGTGAGAGAGTGAGTCAGTGAGAGAGAGTGTCAGTGAGAGAGAGTCAGTGAGAGTGTCAGTGAGAGAGTGTCAGTGAGAGAGTGTCAGTGAGAGAGTGTCAGTGAGAGAGAGTGTCAGTGAGAGAGAGAGTCAGTGAGAGAGTCAGTGAGTGAGAGTGAGTGAGAGAGTCAGTGAGTGAGAGTGAGTGGAGAGAGTCAGTGAGTGAGAGTGAGTGGGAGAGTCAGTGAGTGAGATGAGTGGGAGAGTCAGTGAGTGAGAGTGAGTGGGAGAGTCAGTGAGAGAGAGTGAGTGAGAGAGTCAGTGAGTGAGAGAGAGAGTCAGTGAGTGAGAGGGAGAGTCAGTGAGAGAGTGAGTGGGAGAGTCAGTGAGAGAGAGGGAGAGTCAGTGAGTGAGAGTGAGTGAGAGAGTCAGTGAGAGAGATGAGTCAGTGAGAGAGTAGTCAGTGAGTGAGAGTGAGTGAGAGAGTAAGTCAGTGAGAGAGAGAGTCAGTGAGAGAGTGTCAGTGAGAGAGTGTCAGTGAGAGAGTGTCAGTGAGAGAGTGTCAGTGAGAGAGTGTCAGTGAGAGAGTGTCAGTGAGAGAGTGTCAGTGAGAGAGTGTCAGTGAGAGAGTGTCAGTGAGAGAGTGTCAGTGAGAGAGTGTCAGTGAGAGTGAGTCAGTGAGAGAGAGTCAGTGAGAGTGAGTCAGTGAGAGAGAGTCAGTGAGAGATGAGTCAGTGAGAGTGAGAGTGAGTCAGTCAGTGAGAGTGAGTTGGTCAGTCAGTCAGTGAGAGAGTGAGTCAGTGAGAGAGTGAGTCAGTGAGAGAGTGAGTCAGTGAGTGGGAGAGTCAGTGAGTGAGAGTGAGTGGGAGAGTCTGTCAGGGAGAGTCTGTCAGTGAGAGTCAGTCAGTGAGAGTGAGTGATCAGTCAGTGAGAGTGAGTGATCAGTCAGTGAGAGTGAGTGATCAGTCAGTGAGAGAGTTTTGAGAGTCAGTTAGTGAGAGAGTCAGTCAGTGAGAGTGTCAGTGAGAGTAGAGTCAGTGAGAGTGAGTCAGTGAGAGAGAGTCAGTGAGAGTGAGTCAGTGAGAGTGAGTCAGTGAGAGATGAGTCAGTGAGAGTGAGTCAGTGAGACTGAGTCAGTGAGAGAGAGAGTCAGTGAGAGAGTAGAGTCAGTGAGAGTGAGTCAGTGAGAGAGAGTCAGTGAGAGTGAGTCAGTGAGACTGAGTGAGTCAGTCAGTGAGTGAGAGTGAGTGAGAGAGTCAGTGAGTGAGTGAGAGAGTCAGTGAGTGAGTGGGAGAGTCAGTGAGTGAGTGGAGAGAGTCAGTGAGTGAGTGAGAGAGTCAGTGAGTGAGAGGGAGAGTCAGTGAGTGAGAGGAAGAGTCAGTGAGTGAGTAGAAGAGTCAGTGAGTGAGTGGAAGAGTCAGTGAGTGAGTGGAAGAGTCAGTGAGAGAGTGGGAGAGTCAGTGAGTGAGTGGAGAGAGTCAGTGAGTGAGAGAGAGTCAGTCAGTGAGAGAGTCAGTCAGTGAGACTGAGAGAGTCAGTCAGTGAGAGAGTGAGTGAGAGAGAGTCAGTCAGTGAGAGTGGGAGAGTCAGTCAGTGAGAGTGAGTGGGAGAGTCAGTGAGTGAGAGTGAGTCAGTCAGTGAGAGAGTGAGTCAGTCAGTGAGTCAGTGAGAGAGAGAGTCAGTGATGAGAGAGAGAGTCAGTGAGTGAGAGTGAGTGAGAGAGTCAGTGAGTGAGAGAGAGAGTCAGTGAGTGAGAGTGAGTGGGAGAGTCAGTGAGTGAGAGTGAGTGAGAGAGTCAGTCAGTGAGAGTGAGTCAGTCAGTGAGAGTGAGTGAGAGAGTCAGTGAGAGAGAGAGTCAGTCAGTGAGAGAGTCAGTCAGTCAGTCAGTGAGTGAGAGAGTCAGTGAGTAGAGAGTGAGTGAGAGAGTCAGTGAGTGAGAGTGAGAGAGTCAGTGAGAGAGAGTGAGTGAGAGAGTCAGTGAGTGAGTGAGAGAGTCAGTGAGTGAGAGTGAGAGTCAGTGAGTGAGAGTGAGTGAGAGAGTCAGTGAGAGAGAGTGATCAGTCAGTGAGAGAGAGTTTAGAGAGTCAGTTAGTGAGAGAGTGGGAGAGTCAGTCAGTGAGAGTCAGTCAGTGAGAGTGAGTCAGTGAGAGTGAGTCAGTGAGAGTGAGTCAGTGAGAGTGAGTCAGTGAGAGTGAGTCAGTGAGAGTGAGTCAGTGAGAGTGAGTCAGTGAGAGTGAGTCAGTGAGAGTGAGTCTGAGAGTGAGTGATCAGTCAGTGAGAGTGAGTGATCAGTCAGTGAGAGTGAGGGAGAGTGAGTGAGAGTGAATGAGAGAGTCAGTGAGTGAGAGTGAGTGGGAGAGTCAGTGAGTGAGAGTGAGTGGGAGAGTCAGTGAGTGAGAGTGAGTGGGAGAGTCAGTGAGTGAGAGTGAGTGAGAGAGTCAGTGAGTGAGAGAGTGGGAGAGTCAGTGAGTGAGAGTGAGTGGGAGAGTCAGTGAGTGAGAGTGAGTGGGAGAGTCAGTGAGTGAGAGTGAGTGGGAGAGTCAGTGAGTGAGAGTGAGTGGGAGAGTCAGTGAGTGAGAGTGAGTGGGAGAGTTAGTGAGTGAGAGTGAGTGGGAGAGTGTCAGTGAGAGAGAGTGAGTGAGAGAGAGTCAGTGAGAGAGTCAGTGAGAGAGAGTCAGTGAGAGAGAGTGTCAGTGAGAGAGAGTGTCAGTGAGAGAGTGTCAGTGAGAGAGATGTCAGTGAGAGAGTGAGTCAGTGAGAGAGAGTGTCAGTGAGAGAGTGTCAGTAGAGAGAGTGTCAGTGAGAGAGAGTGTCAGTGAGAGAGAGTGTCAGTGAGAGAGTGTCAGTGAGAGAGTGTCAGTGAGAGAGAGTGTCAGTGAGAGAGTGTCAGTGAGAGAGAGTGTCAGTGAGAGAGTGTCAGTGAGAGAGAGTCAGTGAGAGTGAGTCAGAGTGAGTCAGTCAGTGAGAGTGAGTGAGTGAGTCAGTGAGAGTCAGTGAGTGAGAGTGAGCGAGAGAGTCAGTGAGTGAGAGTGAGCGAGAGAGAGTCAGTGAGTAGAGAGTGAGTGGGAGAGTCAGTGAGTGAGAGAGAGTGGGAGAGTCAGTGAGAGAGAGTTTTGAGAGTCAGTTAGTGAGAGAGTGGGAGAGTCAGTCAGTGAGAGTCTGTCAGTGAGAGAGTGAGTCAGTGAGAGAGAGTCAGTGAGAGTGAGTCAGTGAGAGTGAGTCAGTGAGAGTGAGTCAGTGAGAGTGAGTCAGTGAGAGTGAGAGATCAGTCAGTGAGAGAGAGTGATCAGTCAGTGAGAGAGAGTGATCAGTCAGTGAGAGAGAGTGATCAGTCAGTGAGAGTGAGTGGGAGAGTGAGTGAGTGTGAGTGAGAGAGTCAGTGAGTGAGAGTGAGTGGGAGAGTCAGTGAGTGAGAGTGTCAGTGAGAGAGAGTCAGTGAGTGAGAGTGAGTGGGAGAGTCAGTGAGTGAGAGTGAGTGGGAGAGTCAGTGAGTGAGAGTGCAGTGAGAGAGAGTCAGTGAGTGAGAGTGAGTGAGAGAGAGTCAGTGAGTGAGAGTGAGTGGGAGAGTCAGTGAGTGAGAGTGAGTGAGAGAGAGTCAGTGAGAGAGTGAGTGAGAGAGAGTCAGTGAGAGTAGTGAGAGAGTCAGTGAGGAGAGTGAGTGGGAGAGTCAGTGAGAGAGAGTGAGTCAGTGAGAGAGAGTCAGTGAGTGAGAGTAGTGAGAGAGTAAGTCAGTGAGAGAGTGAGTCAGTGAGAGAGTAGTCAGTGAGAGAGAGTGTCAGTGAGAGAGAGTGTCAGTGAGAGAGATGTCAGTGAGAGAGAGTGTCAGTGAGAGAGAGTGTCAGTGAGAGAGAGTGTCAGTGAGAGAGAGTGTCAGTGAGAGAGTGTCAGTGAGAGAGAGTGTCAGTGAGAGAGTGTCAGTGAGAGTGTCAGTGAGAGAGAGTCAGTGAGAGAGAGAGTCAGTGAGAGAGAGAGTCAGTGAGAGAGAGTCAGTGAGAGTGAGTCAGTGAGAGAGAGAGTCAGTGAGAGAGAGTCAGTGAGAGTGAGAGTGAGTCAGTCAGTGAGAGTGAGTTGGTCAGTCAGTCAGTGAGAGAGAGAGTCAGTGAGAGAGTGAGTCAGTGAGAGAGTGAGTCAGTGAGAGGGAGAGTCAGTGAGTGAGTGGGAGAGTCAGTGAGTGAGAGTGAGTGAGAGAGAGTCTGTCAGAGAGAGAGTCTGTCAGTGAGAGAGAGATCAGTCAGTGAGAGAGAGTGATCAGTCAGTGAGAGTGAGTGAGTCAGTCAGTGAGAGTGAGTGATCAGTCAGTGAGAGAGTGATCAGTCAGTGAGAGTGAGTGATCAGTCAGTGAGAGTGAGTGATCAGTCAGTGAGAGAGAGTTTGAGAGTCAGTTAGAGAGAGAGTCAGTGAGAGAGAGAGTCAGTGAGAGTGAGTCAGTGAGAGAGAGTCAGTGAGAGATGAGTCAGTGAGAGTGAGTCAGTGAGAGAGAGTCAGTGAGAGTGAGTCAGTGAGAGAGAGAGTCAGTGAGAGAGAGTGAGTCAGTCAGTGAGTGAGTGAGAGAGTCAGTGAGTGAGTGAGAGAGTCAGTGAGTGAGTGAGAGAGTCAGTGAGTGAGTGAGAGAGTCAGTGAGTGAGTGAGAGAGTCAGTGAGTGAGTGAGAGAGTCAGTGAGTGAGTAGAAGAGTCAGTGAGTGAGTAGAGAGTCAGTGAGTGAGTAGAAGAGTCAGTGAGTGAGTGGAGAGAGTCAGTGAGAGAGTGGGAGAGTCAGTGAGTGAGTGAGAGAGTCAGTGAGAGAGAGTGAGTCAGTCAGTGAGAGAGTCAGTCAGTGAGACGAGAGAGTCAGTGAGAGAGAGTGCAGTGAGAGAGTCAGTCAGTGAGAGAGAGTGAGTCAGTGAGAGAGAGTGCAGTGAGAGAGAGTCAGTGAGTGAGAGAGAGTCAGTCAGTGAGAGTGAGTCAGTCAGTCAGTGAGTGAGAGAGAGTCAGTGAGTGAGTGAGTGAGAGAGTCAGTGAGAGAGAGTGCAGTGGGAGAGTCAGTGAGTGAGAGAGAGAGTCAGTGAGAGAGAGTCAGTGGGAGAGATCAGTGAGAGAGAGTGAGTGAGAGAGAGTCAGTCAGTGAGAGAGAGTCAGTCAGTGAGAGTGAGTGAGAGAGTCAGTGAGTGAGAGAGAGTCAGTCAGTGAGAGAGTCAGTCAGTCAGTCAGTGAGTGAGAGAGTCAGTGAGAGAGAGTCAGTGAGAGAGTCAGTGAGTGAGAGAGTGAGTGAGAGAGTCAGTGAGTGAGTGAGAGAGTCAGTGAGTGAGTGAGAGAGTCAGTGAGTGAGAGTGAGTGGGAGAGTCAGTGAGAGATGAGTGAGAGAGAGTCAGTGAGAGAGAGTTTTGAGAGTCAGTTAGTGAGAGAGTGGGAGAGTCAGTGAGAGAGAGTCTGTCAGTGAGAGAGAGTCAGTGAGAGAGAGGTCAGTGAGAGAGAGAGTCAGTGAGAGAGAGTCAGTGAGAGAGAGTCAGTGAGAGTGAGTCTGAGAGAGAGAGAGTCAGTCAGTGAGAGAGAGTCAGTCAGTGAGAGAGAGGGAGAGTCAGTGAGAGTGATGAGAGTCAGTGAGTGAGAGTGAGTGGGAGAGTCAGTGAGTGAGAGTGAGTGAGAGAGTCAGTGAGTGAGAGTGAGTGAGAGAGTCAGTGAGAGAGAGTGAGTGAGAGAGTCAGTGAGTGAGAGTGAGTGGGAGAGTCAGTGAGAGAGAGTGAGTGAGAGAGTCAGTGAGTGAGAGTGAGTGGGAGAGTCAGTGAGAGAGAGTGCAGTGAGAGAGAGTCAGTGAGTGAGAGTGAGTGGGAGAGTCAGTGAGTGAGAGTGAGTGAGAGAGAGTCAGTGAGTGAGAGAGAGTCAGTGAGTGAGAGTCAGTGGGAGAGTCAGTGAGTGAGAGAGTGAGAGAGTCAGTGAGAGAGTGAGTGGGAGAGTCAGTGAGAGAGAGTGCAGTGAGAGAGAGTCAGTGAGAGAGAGTCAGTGGAGAGAGAGTGTCAGTGAGAGAGAGTGTGTCAGTAGAGAGAGTGTCAGTGAGAGAGAGTGAGTCAGTGAGAGAGAGAGAGAGAGAGAGTCAGTGAGAGAGAGTGTCAGTGAGAGAGAGTGTCAGTGAGAGAGAGTGTCAGTGAGAGAGAGTGTCAGTGAGAGAGAGTGTCAGTGAGAGAGAGTGTCAGTGAGAGAGAGTGTCAGTGAGAGAGAGTGTCAGTGAGAGAGAGTCAGTGAGAGAGAGTCAGTGAGAGTGAGTCAGTGAGAGAGAGTCAGTGAGAGAGAGTCAGTGAGAGAGAGTCAGAGTGAGTCAGTCAGTGAGAGTGAGTGAGTGAGTCAGTGAGAGTCAGTGAGAGAGTCAGTGAGTGAGAGTGAGCGGGAGAGTCAGTGAGTGAGAGTGAGCAGGAGAGTCAGTGAGTGAGAGTGAGCGGAGAGAGTCAGTGAGTGAGAGTAGTGAGAGAGAGTCAGTGAGTGAGAGAGTCAGTGAGAGAGTCAGTCAGTGAGAGAGAGTGATCAGTCAGTGAGAGAGAGAGCAGTCAGTGAGAGAGAGAGTCAGTCAGTGAGAGAGAGAGATCGAGTCAGTGAGAGAGAGAGTCAGTCAGTGAGAGAGAGATCAGTCAGTGAGAGTGAGAGAGCAGTCAGTGAGAGTGAGAGATCAGTCAGTGAGAGTGAGTGATCAGTCAGTGAGAGTGAGAGATCAGTCAGTGAGAGAGAGTGATCAGTCAGTGAGAGAGTTAGAGAGTCAGTTAGTGAGAGAGTGGAGAGAGTGAGTCAGTGAGAGAGAGTCAGTGAGAGTGAGTCAGTGAGAGAGAGTGAGTCAGTGAGAGTGAGTCAGTGAGAGTGAGTCAGTGAGAGTGAGTCAGTGAGAGTGAGTCAGTGAGAGTGAGACAGAGTGAGTCAGTCAGTGAGAGAGTGAGTGAGAGAGTCAGTGAGAGAGTGAGTGGAGAGAGAGAGAGTGAGTGAGAGAGAGTCAGTGAGAGTGAGAGTGAGTGAGGAGAGTCAGTGAGAGAGAGGAGAGTCAGTGAGAGAGTGAGTGAGAGAGTCAGTGAGAGAGAGTAGAGTGGAGAGAGTCAGTGAGAGAGTCAGTGAGAGAGAGAGAGTCAGTGAGAGTGAGAGAGAGAGTCAGTGAGAGAGAGAGAGTCAGTGAGAGAGAGAGAGAGTCAGTGAGAGAGAGTAGAGTGAGAGAGAGAGTCAGTGAGAGAGTAGAGTCAGTGAGAGAGATGAGTCAGTGAGAGAGAGTCAGTGAGAGAGAGTCAGTGAGAGAGAGAGTCAGTGAGAGAGAGAGTCAGTGAGAGAGAGAGTCAGTGAGAGAGTGAGCAGTCAGTGAGAGAGAGTGATCAGTCAGTGAGAGTGAGTGAGTCAGTCAGTGAGAGAGAGTGATCAGTCAGTGAGAGAGTTTAGAGAGTCAGTGAGAGAGAGAGTGTCAGTGAGAGTCAGTGAGAGTGAGTCAGTGAGAGAGAGTCAGTGAGAGAGAGTCAGTGAGAGTGAGTCAGTGAGAGATGAGTCAGTGAGAGAGAGTCAGTGAGAGAGAGTCAGTGAGAGTGAGTCAGTGAGAGAGAGTCAGTGAGAGTGAGTGGGAGAGTCAGTGAGTGAGTGAGAGAGTCAGTGAGTGAGAGGAGAGTCAGTGAGTGAGTGAGAGAGTCAGTGAGTGAGTGAGAGAGAGTCAGTGAGTGAGTGGAGAGTCAGTGAGTG
The DNA here is from genome assembly GCA_963921515.1 of Calotriton arnoldi. NCBI lineage: Eukaryota > Metazoa > Chordata > Amphibia > Caudata > Salamandridae > Calotriton > Calotriton arnoldi. Next base: position 1,088,807 of record CAWUFW010000663.1, read on the forward strand.
AGTGGGAGAGTCAGTGAGTGAGTGAGAGAGTCAGTGAGTGAGAGGGAGAGTCAGTGAGTGAGAGAGAGAGTCAGTGAGAGAGAGGGAGTCAGTAGAGTGAGTGAGAGAGAGAGTCAGTGAGTGAGAGAGAGAGTCAGTGAGTGAGTAGGAGAGTCAGTGAGTGAGTGAGAGAGTCAGTGAGTGAGAGAGAGTCAGTGAGAGAGAGAGTCAGTGAGAGAGAGAGTGCAGTGAGAGAGAGTCAGTGAGTGAGAGAGAGTCAGTGAGTGAGTGAGAGAGAGAGTCAGTGAGAGAGAGTAGTCAGTGAGAGAGAGTCAGTGAGTGAGTGTGAGTGAGAGAGAGTCAGTGAGAGAGAGTGTGAGTGAGAGAGAGTCAGTGAGAGAGAGTGTCAGTGAGAGAGAGAGTCAGTGGAGAGAGAGAGTCAGTGAGAGAGAGAGTCAGTGAGAGTGAGAGAGTCAGTGAGAGAGAGAGTCAGTGAGTCAGTGAGAGAGTCAGTGAGAGAGAGAGTCAGTGAGAGAGAGTGCAGTGAGAGAGAGTCAGTGAGTGAGAGGGAGAGTCAGTGAGAGAGAGTGAGTCAGTGAGAGAGAGTCAGTGAGAGAGTCAGTCAGTGAGAGAGAGTCAGTCAGTGAGAGTGAGTGAGAGAGTCAGTCAGTGAGAGAGAGTCAGTCAGTGAGAGAGAGGGAGAGTCAGTGAGTGAGAGTGAGTCAGTCAGTGAGAGTGAGTGGGAGAGTCAGTGAGTGAGAGAGAGTCAGTCAGTGAGAGAGTCAGTCAGTCAGTGAGTGAGAGAGTCAGTCAGTCAGAGAGAGAGAGAGTCAGTGAGAGAGAGTCAGTGAGAGAGAGTCAGTGAGAGAGAGTGAGTGAGAGAGTCAGTGAGTGAGTGAGAGAGTCTGAGTGAGAGTGAGTGAGAGAATCAGTGAGAGAGAGTGCAGTGAGAGAGAGGTCAGTGAGAGAGAGATCAGTCAGTGAGAGAGAGAGAGTCAGTGAGAGAGAGAGTGAGTCAGTCAGTAGAGAGAGTCAGTGAGAGAGAGAGTCAGTGAGAGTGAGTCAGTGAGAGAGAGTCAGTGAGAGAGAGTCAGTGAGAGAGAGAGTCAGTGAGAGAGAGATGAGTCAGTGAGAGAGAGATCAGTCAGTGAGAGAGAGAGTCAGTCAGTGAGAGTGAGTGAGAGAGTGAGTGAGTGAGAGAGAGAGTCAGTGAGTGAGAGAGAGTAGTCAGTGAGAGAGAGTCAGTGAGTGAGAGTCAGTGAGAGAGAGAGTCAGTGAGAGAGAGTGGGAGAGTCAGTGAGTGAGAGAGTGAGTGAGAGTCAGTAGAGTGAGTGAGTGAGAGAGTCAGTGAGTGAGAGAGTGAGTGAGAGAGTCAGTGAGTGAGAGTGAGTGAGAGAGTCAGTGAGTGAGAGTGCAGTGAGAGAGAGAGTCAGTGAGAGAGAGAGTCAGTGAGTGAGAGTGAGTGAGAGAAGTCAGTGATGAGAGAGTGAGAGAGTCAGTGAGAGAGTGAGTGAGAGAGTCAGTGAGAGAGATGAGTGGGAGAGTCAGTGAGAGAGAGTGAGTCAGTGAGAGAGTGTCAGTGAGAGAGTGAGTCAGTGAGAGAGAGTGTCAGTGAGAGAGAGAGTCAGTGAGAGAGAGTGTCAGTGAGAGAGTGTCAGTGAGAGAGAGTGTCAGTGAGAGAGTGTCAGTGAGAGAGAGTGTCAGTGAGAGAGAGTGTCAGTGAGAGATGTCAGTGAGAGAGTGTCAGTGAGAGTGAGTCAGTGAGAGAGAGTCAGTGAGAGAGAGTCAGTGAGAGTGAGTCAGTGAGAGAGAGTCAGTGAGAGTGAGTCAGTGAGAGTGAGTCAGAGAGAGTCAGTCAGTGAGAGAGAGTGAGTCAGGGAGAGTCAGTGAGAGAGTCAGTGAGAGAGAGTCAGTGAGAGAGAGTCAGTGAGTGAGAGAGAGAGTCAGTGAGAGAGAGAGTGGGAGAGTCAGTGAGTGAGTGAGAGAGAGTCAGTGAGTGAGTGAGAGAGTCAGTGAGAGAGAGTGAGTGAGAGAGTCAGTGAGTGAGAGTGAGTGAGAGAGAGTCAGTGAGTGAGAGTGAGTGAGAGAGTCAGTGAGAGAGAGTGTCAGTGAGAGAGTCAGTCAGTGAGTGAGAGAGCAGTCAGTGAGAGAGAGATCAGTCAGTGAGAGAGTGAGCAGTCAGTGAGAGAGAGAGTCAGTCAGTGAGAGTAGTGATCGAGTCAGTGAGAGAGTGATCAGTGAGAGTGAGAGTGAGAGAGCAGTCAGTGAGAGTGAGAGATCAGTCAGTGAGAGAGAGTGAGCAGTCAGTGAGAGAGAGATGAGTCAGTGAGAGAGAGATCAGTCAGTGAGAGAGAGTGATCAGTCAGTGAGAGAGAGAGAGTCAGTAGTGAGAGAGTGATCAGTCAGTGAGTGAGAGAGCAGTCAGTGAGAGAGAGTAGAGCAGTCAGTGAGAGAGAGATCAGTCAGTGAGAGAGAGAGTCAGTCAGTGAGAGAGAGATCAGTCAGTGAGAGAGAGAGATCAGTCAGTGAGAGAGAGTCAGTGAGAGAGAGAGTCAGTGAGAGAGAGTCAGTGAGAGTAGAGTCAGTGAGAGAGAGTCAGTGAGAGTGAGAGAGAGTGAGTCAGTCAGTGAGAGTGAGTGAGGAGAGTCAGTGAGAGAGTGAGTGAGAGAGAGAGAGTCAGTGAGAGAGTGAGTGAGAGAGTGAGTGAGTGAGAGAGAGAGTCAGTGAGTGAGAGTAGTGAGAGAGAGTCAGTGAGAGAGAGTGAGACGAGTCAGTGAGAGAGTGAGTGAGAGAGTCAGTGAGTGAGAGTGAGTGAGAGAGTCAGTGAGTGAGAGTGAGTGGAGAGAGTCAGTGAGAGAGAGTGAGTGGGAGAGTCAGTGAGTGAGAGTGAGTGAGAGAGTCAGTGAGTGAGAGTGAGTGGGAGAGTCAGTGAGAGAGAGTGAGTGAGAGAGTCAGTGAGTGAGAGAGAGAGTCAGTGAGTGAGTGAGAGAGTCAGTGAGTGATGAGTGAGTGAGAGAGTGTCAGTGAGAGAGAGTCAGTGAGAGAGTGAGTCAGTGAGAGTAGAGTCAGTGAGAGAGAGTCAGTGAGAGAGTGAGTCAGTGAGTCAGTGAGAGTCAGTGAGAGAGAGTCAGTGAGTGAGAGAGAGAGTCAGTGAGAGAGAGTCAGTGGAGAGAGTCAGTGAGAGAGTGAGTGAGAGAGTCAGTGAGTGAGAGTGAGTGGGAGAGTCAGTGAGAGAGAGTGAGTAGAGAGAGAGTCAGTGAGAGAGAGTGAGTGAGAGAGAGTCAGTGAGTAGAGAGTCAGTGAGAGAGAGTCAGAGTGAGTGAGTGAGTGAGAGAGTCAGTGAGTGAGAGAGAGAGAGAGTCAGTGAGAGAGAGTGAGTGAGGAGAGTCAGTTAGAGTAGTCAGTGAGTGAGAGAGTCAGTCAGTGAGAGAGAGTGATCAGTCAGTGAGAGAGAGAGTCAGTCAGTGAGTGAGAGAGTCAGTCAGTGAGAGAGAGTGAGTCAGTCAGTGAGAGAGAGAGTCAGTCAGTGAGAGAGTGATCAGTCAGTGAGAGAGAGGGAGAGTGAGTGAGATGAGTGAGAGAGTCAGTGAGAGAGAGTGAGTGGGAGAGTCAGTGAGAGAGAGTGAGTGAGGAGAGTCAGTGAGAGAGAGTGAGTGAGAGAGTCAGTGAGTGAGAGTGAGTGAGAGAGTCAGTGAGTGAGAGTGAGTGAGAGAGAGTCAGTGAGTGAGAGTGAGTGAGAGAGAGTCAGTGAGAGAGAGTGAGTGGGAGAGTCAGTGAGTGAGAGAGAGTGAGAGAGTCAGTGAGTGAGAGAGAGAGTCAGTGAGAGAGTGAGTAGAGAGAGAGTCAGTGAGTGAGAGTGAGTGAGAGAGAGTCAGTGAGTGAGAGAGTGGGAGAGTCAGTGAGTGAGAGATGAGTGGGAGAGTCAGTGAGAGAGAGAGTCAGTGAGAGAGTAGTCAGTGAGAGAGTGAGTCAGTGAGAGAGAGTGTCAGTGAGAGAGAGAGTCAGTGAGAGAGAGTGTCAGTGAGAGAGATGTCAGTGAGAGAGTGTCAGTGAGAGAGAGTGTCAGTGAGAGAGTGTCAGTGAGAGAGAGTCAGTGAGAGAGAGTGTCAGTGAGAGAGAGTGTCAGTGAGAGAGTGAGTCAGTGAGAGTGAGTCAGTGAGAGTGAGTCAGTGAGAGTGAGTCAGTGAGATGAGTCAGTGAGAGTGAGTCAGTGAGAGTGAGTCGAGAGAGAGTCAGTCAGTGAGAGAGTGAGTCAGTGAGAGAGTCAGTGAGAGAGTCAGTGAGTGAGAGTCAGTGAGAGAGTCAGTGAGTGTGAGCGGGAGAGTCAGTGAGTGAGAGTGAGTGGGAGAGTCAGTGAGTGAGTGGGAGAGTCAGTGAGTGAGTGAGAGAGTCAGTGAGAGAGAGTGAGTGGGAGAGTCAGTGAGAGAGAGTGAGTGAGAGAGTCAGTGAGTGAGAGTGAGTGGGAGAGTCAGTGAGAGAGAGTGTCAGTGAGAGAGCAGTCAGTGAGAGAGAGAGTCAGTCAGTGAGAGAGTCAGTCGAGTGAGAGTGAGTGAGTCAGTCAGTGAGAGTGAGAGATCAGTCAGTGAGAGAGAGAGATCAGTCAGTGAGAGAGAGTGATCAGTAGGTGAGAGTGAGTGAGTCAGTCAGTGAGAGTGAGAGATCAGTCAGTGAGAGTGAGTGAGCAGTCAGTGAGAGAGAGAGATCAGTCAGTGAGAGAGAGATCAGTCAGTGAGAGTGAGAGATGAGTCAGTGAGAGAGAGAGTGATCAGTAGAGAGAGTGAGTGATCAGTCAGTGAGAGAGAGTGATCAGTCAGTGAGAGTGAGTGAGTCAGTCAGTGAGAGAGAGTGATCAGTCAGTAGAGAGAGTGATCAGTCAGTGAGAGAGAGATCAGTCAGTGAGAGAGTGAGTCAGTCAGTGAGAGTGAGTCAGTGAGAGTGAGTCAGTAGAGAGAGAGTCAGTGAGAGAGAGTCAGTGAGAGTAGAGTCAGTGAGAGTGAGAGAGAGTGAGTCAGTCAGTGAGAGAGAGTGAGAGAGTCAGTGAGAGAGTGAGTGGGAGAGAGAGAGTCAGTGAGAGAGTGAGAGAGAGAGTGAGTGAGAGAGAGAGTCAGTGAGTGAGAGTGAGTGAGAGAGAGTCAGTGAGAGTGAGAGAGACAGTCAGTGAGAGAGTGAGTGAGGAGAGTCAGTGAGTGAGAGTGAGTGAGAGAGTCAGTGAGTGAGAGTCAGTGAGGAGAGAGTCAGTGAGAGAGAGTGAGTGAGAGAGTCAGTCAGTGAGAGTGAGAGAGTCAGTGAGAGTGAGAGTCAGTGAGAGAGTCAGTGAGTGAGAGTGAGTGAGAGAGTCAGTGAGTGAGAGAGAGAGTCAGTGAGTGAGTGAGAGAGTCAGTGAGAGAGAGTGAGTGAGAGAGAGTCAGTGAGAGAGAGTCAGTGAGAGTGAGTCAGTGAGAGAGAGTCAGTGAGAGTGAGTCAGTGAGAGAGAGTCAGTGAGTCAGTAGAGAGTCAGTGAGAGAGAGTCAGTGAGAGAGTGGGAGAGTCAGTGAGAGAGAGAGTGAGTGGAGAGAGTCAGTGAGTGAGAGTGAGAGAGAGAGTCAGTGAGTGAGAGTAGTGGAGAGAGTCAGTGAGAGAGAGTGAGTGGGAGAGTCAGTGAGTGAGAGTGAGTGAGAGAGAGTCAGTGAGTGAGAGTCAGTGGGAGAGTCAGTGAGTGAGAGAGTAGGAGAGTCAGTGAGAGAGAGTGAGTGAGAGAGAGTCAGTGAGAGAGAGTGAGTGAGAGAGAGTCAGTGAGAGAGAGTCAGTGAGAGAGAGTGATCAGTCAGTGAGAGTGAGTGATCGAGTCAGTGAGAGTGAGAGATCAGTCAGTGAGAGAGAGTGATCAGTCAGTGAGAGAGTGATGAGTCAGTGAGAGAGAGTGATCAGTCAGTGAGAGAGAGATCAGTCAGTGAGAGAGAGATCAGTCAGTGAGAGAGAGTGATCAGTCAGTGAGAGTGAGAGATCAGTCAGTGAGAGAGAGAGTCAGTCAGTGAGAGAGAGATCAGTCAGTGAGAGAGAGTTTAGAGAGTCAGTGAGAGAGAGTGGGAGAGAGAGTCAGTGAGAGAGTGAGTCAGTGAGAGTGAGTCAGTGAGAGTGAGTCAGTGAGAGAGTGAGTCAGTGAGAGAGAGCAGTCAGTCAGTGAGACTGAGTGAGTCAGTCAGTGAGAGAGAGTGAGTGGGAGAGTCAGTGAGTGAGTGGGAGAGTCAGTGAGTGAGTGAGAGAGAGAGTCAGTGAGTGAGTGAGAGAGTCAGTGAGAGAGAGTGAGTGAGAGAGAGTCAGTGAGAGAGTGAGAGTCAGTGAGAGAGAGTGAGTGGAGAGAGTCAGTGAGAGAGAGTGAGTGAGAGAGTCAGTGAGTGAGAGTGAGTGGGAGAGTCAGTGAGTGAGAGTGAGTGAGAGAGTCAGAGAGTGATAGTGAGTGAGAGAGTCAGAGAGTGATAGTGAGTGAGAGAGTCAGAGAGTGAGTGAGAGAGTCAGAGAGTGAGTGAGAGAGTCAGTGAGTGAGTGAGAGAGTCAGTGAGGAGTGAGAGAGTCAGTGAGTGAGTGAGAGAGTCAGTGAGTGAGTGAGAGAGTCAGTGAGTGAGAGGGAGAGTCAGTGAGTGAGAGAGAGTCAGTGAGTGAGTGGGAGAGTCAGTGAGTGAGAGAGAGAGTCAGTGAGTGAGAGAGAGAGTCAGTGAGAGAGAGTGAGTGAGAGAGTCAGTGAGTGAGAGAGGAGAGTCAGTGAGAGAGAGTGCAGTGGAGAGAGTCAGTGAGAGAGAGTGAGTGAGGAGAGTCAGTGAGTGAGAGTCAGTGAGAGAGAGTCAGTGAGAGAGAGTCAGTGAGAGAGAGTCAGTGAGAGTGAGTAGGAGAGTCAGTGAGAGAGAGTCAGTGAGAGAGAGTCAGTGAGTGAGAGTGAGTGAGAGAGTCAGTGAGTGAGAGAGAGAGTCAGTGAGAGAGAGTGAGAGGGAGAGTCAGTGAGAGAGAGTGAGAGTCAGTGAGTGAGAGTGAGAGTCAGTGAGAGAGAGTGAGTGAGAGAGAGTCAGTGAGAGAGTGAGTGAGAGAGTCAGTGAGTGAGAGAGTCAGTGAGAGAGAGTCAGTGAGTGAGAGTGAGTGGGAGAGTCAGTGAGAGAGAGTCAGTGAGTGAGTGAGAGAGTCAGTGAGAGAGAGAGTCAGTGAGATGAGTGGGAGAGTCAGTGAGTGAGTGAGAGAGTCAGTGAGAGAGAGAGGAGAGTCAGTGAGTAGAGTGAGTGGGAGAGTCAGTGAGAGAGAGTGAGTGGGAGAGTCAGTGAGTAGAGTGAGTGGGAGAGTCAGTGAGTGAGTGAGAGAGTCAGTGAGTGAGATGAGAGAGTCAGTGAGTGAGAGAGTCAGTGAGAGAGAGTGATCAGTCAGTGAGACTGAGTGAGCAGTCAGTGAGAGTGAGTGACGAGTCAGTGAGAGTGAGAGATCAGTCAGTGAGAGAGAGTGAGTCAGTCAGTGAGAGTGAGAGATCAGTTAGTGAGAGAGAGATCAGTCAGTGAGAGAGAGAGATCAGTCAGTGAGAGAGAGAGTTGAGAGTCAGTGAGTGAGAGAGGAGAGAGTGAGTCAGTGAGAGAGTGAGTCAGTGAGAGAGAGTCAGTGAGAGTGAGTCAGTCAGTCAGTGAGACTGAGAGAGTCAGTCAGTGAGAGAGAGTGAGTGAGAGAGTCAGTGAGTGAGAGAGAGAGTCAGTGAGTGAGTGAGAGAGTCAGTGAGTGAGAGTGAGAGAGGAGAGTCAGTGAGTGAGAGTGAGTAGGGAGAGTCAGTGAGTGAGAGTGAGTAGAGAGAGTCAGTGAGTGAGAGTGAGAGAGAGAGTCAGTGAGAGAGAGAGAGAGTCAGTGAGAGAGAGTGAGTGAGGAGAGTCAGTGAGAGAGAGTGAGTGAGAGAGAGTCAGTGAGTGAGAGTGAGTGAGCGAGTCAGAGAGTAGTGAGTGAGGAGAGTCAGAGAGTGAGAGTGAGTGAGAGAGAGTCAGTGAGTGAGAGAGAGAGTCAGTGAGTGAGTGAGAGAGTCAGTGAGTGAGAGTGAGTGGAGAGAGTCAGTGAGAGAGAGAGTCAGTGAGAGTGAGAGATCAGTCAGTGAGAGAGTGAGTCAGTCAGTGAGAGAGAGTGATCAGTCAGTGAGAGTGAGTGAGTCAGTCAGTGAGAGTGAGTGATCGAGTCAGTGAGAGTGAGAGATCAGTCAGTGAGAGTGAGAGATCAGTCAGTGAGAGTGAGTGATCAGTCAGTGAGAGTGAGTGATGAGTCAGTGAGAGAGAGTGATCAGTCAGTGAGAGAGAGTCAGTGAGAGTCAGTTAGTGAGAGGGAGAGTCAGTCAGTGAGAGAGAGTCAGTGAGAGAGAGTCAGTGAGAGAGAGTCAGTGAGAGTGAGTCAGTGAGAGAGAGTCAGTTAGTGAGAGATGAGTGAGTGAGTGGGAGAGTGAGTGAGAGAGTCAGTCAGTGAGAGAGTCAGTGAGAGTGAGTGAGTCAGTGAGAGAGTGGGAGAGAGAGTCAGTGAGAGAGAGTCAGTGAGAGGGAGTCAGTAGAGAGTGAGTCAGTGAGAGTAGAGTCAGTGAGAGAGAGTCAGTGAGAGTGAGTCAGTGAGAGTAGAGTCAGTCAGTGAGAGAGTCAGTGAGAGAGTCAGTGAGAGTGAGTCAGTGAGAGTCAGTCAGTGAGAGTCAGTCAGTGAGAGTCAGTCAGTGAGAGTCAGTCAGTGAGAGAGAGAGTCAGTCAGTGAGAGTCAGTCAGTGAGAGTCTGTCAGTAGAGAGTCAGTCAGTGAGAGTGAGAGATCAGTCAGTGAGAGAGAGTGAGTCAGTGAGAGAGAGTGACCAGTCAGTGAGAGTGAGTGATCAGTCAGTGAGAGTGAGAGATCAGTCAGTGAGAGTGAGAGAGTCAGTCAGTGAGAGAGAGTCAGTGAGAGTAGAGTCAGTAGAGAGTGTCAGTGAGAGTAGTCAGTGAGAGAGTCAGTGAGAGTGTCAGTGAGAGAGTCAGTGAGAGTGTCAGTGAGAGTGTCAGTGAGTGTCAGTGAGAGTGTCAGTGAGTAGTCAGTGAGAGTGTCAGTGAGTGTCAGTGAGAGTGAGTCAGTGAGAGAGAGTCAGTTCAGTCAGAGAGAGTGAGTCAGTGAGAGAGAGTCAGTTAGTGAGAGATGAGTGAGTGAGTGAGAGAGTCAGTGAGAGAGAGTGAGTGGGAGAGTCAGTCAGTGAGAGAGTCAGTGAGAGAGAGTGAGTCAGTGAGAGAGTGAGAGAGTCAGTCAGTGAGAGTGAGTCAGTGAGAGTGAGTGAGAGTGAGTGAGAGAGAGTCAGTGAGAGAGAGAGTCAGTGAGAGTGAGTGAGAGTCTGTCAGTGAGAGTCAGTCAGTGAGAGTCAGTCAGTGAGAGTCTGTCAGTGAGTGAGAGTGAGTCAGTGAGTGAGAGAGAGTCAGTGAGTGAGAGTGAGTCAGTGAGTGAGAGTGAGTCAGTGAGTGAGAGTGAGTCAGTGAGTGAGAGTGAGTCAGTCAGTGAGAGTCAGTGAGTGAGAGTCAGTGAGTGAGTGAGAGTCAGTGAGTAGAGAGTCAGTGAGAGAGAGTCAGTGAGTGAGAGTCAGTGAGTGAGAGTCAGTGAGTGAGAGTCAGTCAGTGAGAGTGAGTCAGTGAGAGTCAGTCAGTGAGAGTGAGTCAGTGAGTGAGAGAGTGAGTGAGAGAGAGTCAGTGAGAGAGAGTGAGTGGAGAGAGTCAGTGAGTGAGAGTGAGTGGGAGAGTCAGTGAGTGAGAGTGAGTGAGAGAGAGTCAGAGAGTGATAGTGAGTGGGAGAGTCAGAGAGTGATAGTGAGTGAGAGAGTCAGAGAGAGATAGTGAGTGAGAGAGTCAGTGAGTGAGTGAGAGAGTCAGTGAGTGAGAGGGAGAGTCAGTGAGTGAGTGAGAGAGTCAGTGAGTGAGTGGGAGAGTCAGTGAGTGAGAGGGAGAGTCAGTGAGTGAGTGGGAGAGTCAGTGAGTGAGTGGGAGAGTCAGTGAGTGAGTGAGAGAGTCAGTGAGAGTGAGTGGGAGAGTCAGTGAGTAGTGAGTGGAGAGTCAGTGAGTGTGAGTGGGAGAGTCAGTGAGTGAGAGTGGGAGAGTCAGTGAGTGAGTGGGAGAGTCAGTGAGTGAGAGTGAGTGGGAGAGTCAGTGAGAGTGAGTGGGAGAGTCAGTCAGTGAGAGTGAGTGGGAGAGTCAGTGAGTGAGAGTGAGTCAGTCAGTGAGTGAGTCAGTCAGTCAGTGAGTGAGAGAGTCAGTGAGTGAGAGTGAGTAGAGAGTCAGTGAGTGAGAGTGAGTGAGAGAGTCAGTGAGTGAGTGGAGAGAGTCAGTGAGTGAGAGTGAGTGGGAGACTCAGTGAGAGAGAGTGAGTGGGAGAGTCAGTGAGAGTGAGTGATCAGTCAGTGAGAGAGAGTTTTGAGAGTCAGTTAGTGAGAGAGTGGGAGAGTCAGTCAGTGAGAGTGAGTCAGTGAGAGAGAGGTCAGTGAGAGTGAGTCAGTGAGAGTGAGTCAGTGAGAGTGAGGTCAGTGAGAGAGAGTGATCAGTCAGTGAGAGAGAGTGATCAGTGAGTGAGAGTGAGTGAGAGAGTGAGTGAGAGTGAGTGAGAGAGTCAGTGAGAGTGAGTGGGAGAGTCAGTGAGTGAGAGTGAGTGAGAGAGTCAGTGAGTGAGAGTGAGTGGGAGAGTCAGTGAGGAGAGAGTGAGTGAGAGAGAGTCAGTGAGTGAGAGTGAGTGAGAGAGTCAGTGAGTGAGAGTGAGTGGGAGAGTCAGTGAGAGAGAGTGCAGTGAGAGAGAGTCAGTGAGTGAGAGTGAGTGGAGAGAGTCAGTGAGTGAGAGAGTCAGTGAGAGAGAGTGAGTGAGGAGAGTCAGTGAGTGAGAGTGAGTGGGAGAGAGTCAGTGAGTGAGAGTGAGTGAGAGAGAGTCAGTGAGTGAGAGTGAGTGGAGAGAGTCAGTGAGTGAGAGTGAGTGGGAGAGTGAGTGAGAGTGAGTGAGAGAGTCAGTGAGTGAGAGTGAGTGGGAGAGTCAGTGAGAGAGTGAGTCAGTGAGAGAGATGTCAGTGAGAGAGTGAGTCAGTGAGAGAGTGTCAGTGAGAGAGTGAGTCAGTGAGAGAGTGTCAGTGAGAGTGTCAGTGAGAGAGTGTCAGTGAGAGAGTGTCAGTGAGAGAGTGTCAGTGAGAGAGTGTCAGTGAGAGAGAGTGTCAGTGAGAGAGAGTGTCAGTGAGAGAGAGTGTCAGTGAGAGAGAGTCAGTGAGTGAGAGTGAGTGGGAGAGTCAGTGAGTGAGAGTGAGTGGAGAGAGTCAGTGAGTGAGAGTGAGTGGAGAGAGTCAGTGAGTGAGAGTGAGTGAGAGAGTCAGTGAGTGAGAGTGAGAGAGAGAGTCAGTGAGTGAGAGTGAGTGGGAGAGTCAGTGAGTGAGAGTGAGTGGGAGAGTCAGTGAGTGAGAGTGAGTGGGAGAGTCAGTGAGAGAGTGAGTGGGAGAGTCAGTGAGAGTGAGTGGGAGAGTCAGTGAGTGAGAGTGAGTGGGAGAGTCAGTGAGAGAGAGTGAGTCAGTGAGAGAGTGTCAGTGAGTGAGAGTGAGTGGGAGAGTAAGTCAGTGAGAGAGTGAGTCAGTGAGAGAGTGTCAGTGAGAGAGTGTCAGTGAGAGAGATGTCAGTGAGAGAGTGTCAGTGAGAGAGAGTGTCAGTGAGAGAGAGTGTCAGTGAGAGAGAGTGTCAGTGAGAGAGTGTCAGTGAGAGAGTGTCAGTGAGAGAGAGTGTCAGTGAGAGAGTGTCAGTGAGAGTGAGTCAGTGAGAGTGAGTCAGTGAGAGTGAGTCAGTGAGAGTGAGAGTGAGTCAGTCAGTGAGAGTGAGTTGGTCAGTCAGTCAGTGAGAGAGTGAGTCAGTGAGAGAGTGAGTCAGTGAGAGAGTGAGTCAGTGAGTGGGAGAGTCAGTGAGTGAGAGTGAGTGGGAGAGTCTGTCAGGGAGAGTCTGTCAGTGAGAGTCTGTCAGTGAGAGTGAGTGATCAGTCAGTGAGAGTGAGTGATCAGTCAGTGAGAGTGAGTGATCAGTCAGTGAGAGAGTTTTGAGAGTCAGTTAGTGGGAGAGTCAGTCAGTGAGAGTGTCAGTGAGAGTGAGTCAGTGAGAGTGAGTCAGTGAGAGTGAGTCAGTGAGAGTGAGTCAGTGAGAGTGAGTCAGTGAGAGTGAGTCAGTGAGACTGAGTCAGTGAGAGTGAGTCAGTGAGACTGAGTCAGTGAGAGTGAGTCAGTGAGACTGAGTCAGTGAGACTGAGTCAGTGAGACTGAGTCAGTGAGAGTGAGTCAGTGAGAGTGAGTCAGTGAGAGTGAGTCAGTGAGAGTGAGTCAGTGAGACTGAGTCAGTGAGTCAGTCAGTGAGTGAGTCAGTGAGTGAGTGGGAGAGTCAGTGAGTGAGTGGGAGAGTCAGTGAGTGAGTGGGAGAGTCAGTGAGTGAGTGGGAGAGTCAGTGAGTGAGTGGAAGAGTCAGTGAGTGAGTGGAAGAGTCAGTGAGTGAGTGGAAGAGTCAGTGAGTGAGTGGAAGAGTCAGTGAGTGAGTGGAAGAGTCAGTGAGTGAGTGGGAGAGTCAGTGAGTGAGAGTGAGTCAGTCAGTGAGTGAGAGTGAGTCAGTCAGTGAGTGAGTCAGTCAGTGAGACTGAGTGAGTCAGTCAGTGAGAGTGAGTGGGAGAGTCAGTCAGTGAGAGTGGGAGAGTCAGTCAGTGAGAGTGGGAGAGTCAGTCAGTGAGAGTGAGTGGGAGAGTCAGTGAGTGAGAGTGAGTCAGTCAGTGAGTGAGTGAGTCAGTCAGTCAGTCAGTGAGTGGGAGAGTCAGTGAGTGAGAGTGAGTGGGAGAGTCAGTGAGTGAGAGTGAGTGGGAGAGTCAGTGAGTGAGTGGGAGAGTCAGTGAGTGAGAGTGAGTGGGAGAGTCAGTGAGTGAGAGTGAGTGGGAGAGTCAGTCAGTGAGAGTGAGTCAGTCAGTGAGAGTGAGTGGGAGAGTCAGTGAGTGAGAGTGAGTCAGTCAGTGAGTGAGTCAGTCAGTCAGTCAGTGAGTGAGAGAGTCAGTGAGTGAGAGTGAGTGGAGAGAGTCAGTGAGTGAGAGTGAGTGGGAGAGTCAGTGAGTGAGAGTGAGTGAGAGAGTCAGTGAGTGAGTGGGAGAGTCAGTGAGTGAGAGAGAGTGTCAGTGAGTGAGAGTGAGTGAGAGAGTCAGTGAGAGTGAGATGATCAGTCAGTGAGAGAGAGTTTTGAGAGTCAGTTAGTGAGAGAGTGGGAGAGTCAGTCAGTGTAGAGTCTGTCAGTGAGAGTGAGTCAGTGAGAGTGAGTCAGTGAGAGTGAGTCAGTGAGAGTGAGTCAGTGAGAGTGAGTCAGTGAGAGTGAGTCAGTGAGAGTGAGTCAGTGAGAGTGAGTCAGTGAGAGTGAGTCTGAGAGTGAGTGATCAGTCAGTGAGAGTGAGTGATCAGTCAGTGAGAGTGAGGGAGAGAGTGAGTGAGAGTGAGATGAGAGAGTCAGTGAGTGAGAGTGAGTGGGAGAGTCAGTGAGTGAGAGTGAGTGAGAGAGAGTCAGTGAGAGTGAGTGAGAGAGTCAGTGAGTGAGAGTGAGTGGGAGAGTCAGTGAGTGAGAGTGAGTGGGAGAGTCAGTGAGTGAGAGTGAGTGGGAGAGTCAGTGAGTGAGAGTGAGTGGGAGAGTCAGTGAGTGAGAGTGAGTGGGAGAGTCAGTGAGTGAGAGTGAGTGGGAGAGTCAGTGAGTGAGAGTGAGTGGGAGAGTCAGTGAGTGAGAGTGAGTGGGAGAGTGTCAGTGAGAGAGAGTCAGTGAGAGAGTGTCAGTGAGAGAGTGTCAGTGAGAGAGTGTCAGTGAGAGAGTGTCAGTGAGAGAGTGTCAGTGAGAGAGTGTCAGTGAGAGAGTGTCAGTGAGAGAGTGTCAGTGAGAGAGTGTCAGTGAGAGAGTGTCAGTGAGAGAGAGTCAGTGAGAGTGAGTCAGAGTGAGTCAGTCAGTGAGAGTGAGTGAGTGAGTCAGTGAGAGTCAGTGAGTGAGAGTGAGCGGGAGAGTCAGTGAGTGAGAGTGAGCGGGAGAGTCAGTGAGTGAGAGTGAGTGGGAGAGTCAGTGAGTGAGAGTGAGTGGGAGAGTCAGTGAGAGAGAGTTTTGAGAGTCAGTTAGTGAGAGAGTGGGAGAGTCAGTCAGTGAGAGTGAGTCAGTGAGAGTGAGTCAGTGAGAGTGAGTCAGTGAGAGTGAGTCAGTGAGAGTGAGTCAGTGAGAGTGAGTGATCAGTCAGTGAGAGTGAGTGATCAGTCAGTGAGAGTGAGTGATCAGTCAGTGAGAGTGAGTGATCAGTCAGTGAGAGTGAGTGGGAGAGTGAGTGAGTGTGAGTGGGAGAGTCAGTGAGTGAGAGTGAGTGGGAGAGTCAGTGAGTGAGAGTGAGTGGGAGAGTCAGTGAGTGAGAGTGAGTGGGAGAGTCAGTGAGTGAGAGTGAGTGGGAGAGTCAGTGAGTGAGAGTGAGTGGGAGAGTCAGTGAGTGAGAGTGAGTGGGAGAGTCAGTGAGTGAGAGTGAGTGGGAGAGTCAGTGAGTGAGAGTGAGTGGGAGAGTCAGTGAGAGAGTGAGTGGGAGAGTCAGTGAGTGAGAGTGAGTGGGAGAGTCAGTGAGTGAGAGTGAGTGGGAGAGTCAGTGAGAGAGAGTGAGTCAGTGAGAGAGTGTCAGTGAGTGAGAGTGAGTGGGAGAGTAAGTCAGTGAGAGAGTGAGTCAGTGAGAGAGTGTCAGTGAGAGAGTGTCAGTGAGAGAGTGTCAGTGAGAGAGTGTCAGTGAGAGAGTGTCAGTGAGAGAGTGTCAGTGAGAGAGTGTCAGTGAGAGAGAGTGTCAGTGAGAGAGTGTCAGTGAGAGAGAGTGTCAGTGAGAGAGTGTCAGTGAGAGAGTGTCAGTGAGAGAGAGTGTCAGTGAGAGAGTGTCAGTGAGAGAGTGTCAGTGAGAGAGTGTCAGTGAGAGTGTCAGTGAGAGTGTCAGTGAGAGAGTCAGTGAGGAGAGAGAGTCAGTGAGGAGTGAGTCAGTGAGAGTAGAGTCAGTGAGAGTGAGTCAGTGAGAGTGAGTCAGTGAGAGTGAGTCAGTCAGTGAGAGTGAGTTGGTCAGTCAGTCAGTGAGAGAGTGAGTCAGTGAGAGAGTGAGTCAGTGAGAGAGTGAGTCAGTGAGTGGGAGAGTCAGTGAGTGAGTGGGAGAGTCAGTGAGTGAGAGTGAGTGGGAGAGTCTGTCAGGGAGAGTCTGTCAGTGAGAGTCTGTCAGTGAGAGTGAGTGATCAGTCAGTGAGAGTGAGTGATCAGTCAGTGAGAGTGAGTGATCAGTCAGTGAGAGTGAGTGATCAGTCAGTGAGAGTGAGTGAGTGATCAGTCAGTGAGAGTGAGTGATCAGTCAGTGAGAGTTTTGAGAGTCAGTTAGTGAGAGAGTGGGAGAGTCAGTCAGTGAGAGTCTGTCAGTGAGAGTCTGTCAGTGAGAGTCTGTCAGTGAGAGTCTGTCAGTGAGAGTGAGTCAGTGAGAGTGAGTCAGTGAGAGTGAGTCAGTGAGAGTGAGTCAGTGAGAGTGAGTCAGTGAGAGAGTGAGTCAGTGAGAGAGTGAGTCAGTGAGAGAGTGAGTCAGTGAGTGGGAGAGTCAGTGAGTGAGAGTCTGTCAGTGAGAGTGAGTGATCAGTCAGTGAGAGTGAGTGATCAGTCAGTGAGAGTGAGTGATCAGTCAGTGAGAGTGAGTGATCAGTCAGTGAGAGTGAGTGATCAGTCAGTGAGAGAGTTTTGAGAGTCAGTTAGTGGGAGTGTCAGTGAGAGTGAGTCAGTGAGAGTGAGTCAGTGAGAGTGAGTCAGTGAGAGTGAGTCAGTGAGAGTGAGAGTCAGTGAGAGTGAAGTCAGTGAGACTGAGTCAGTGAGACTGAGTGAGTCAGTCAGTAGTGAGTGAGAGAGTCAGTGAGTGAGTGGAGAGTCAGTGAGTGAGTGGGAGAGTCAGTGAGTGAGTGGGAGAGTCAGTGAGTGAGTGGAGAGTCAGTGAGTGAGTGGGAGAGTCAGTGAGTGAGTGGGAGAGTCAGTGAGTGAGTGGAAGAGTCAGTGAGTGAGTGGAGAGAGTCAGTGAGTGAGTGGAAGAGTCAGTGAGTGAGTGGAAGAGTCAGTGAGAGTGGAAGAGTCAGTGAGTGAGTGGGAGAGTCAGTGAGTGAGTGGGAGAGTCAGTGAGTGAGAGTGAGTCAGTCAGTGAGTGAGTCAGTCAGTGAGACTGAGTGAGTCAGTCAGTGAGAGTGAGTGGGAGAGTCAGTCAGTGAGAGTGAGTGAGTCAGTCAGTGAGAGTGAGTGGGAGAGTCAGTGAGTGAGAGTGAGTCAGTCAGTGAGTGAGTGAGTCAGTCAGTCAGTGAGTGGGAGAGTCAGTGAGTGAGTGAGTGGGAGAGTCAGTGAGTGAGAGTGAGTGGGAGAGTCAGTGAGTGAGTGGGAGAGTCAGTGAGTGAGAGTGAGTGGGAGAGTCAGTGAGTGAGAGTGAGTGGGAGAGTCAGTCAGTGAGAGTGAGTCAGTCAGTGAGAGTGAGTGGGAGAGTCAGTGAGTGAGAGTGAGTCAGTCAGTGAGTGAGTCAGTCAGTCAGTCAGTGAGTGGGAGAGTCAGTGAGTGAGAGTGAGTGGGAGAGTCAGTGAGTGAGAGTGAGTGGGAGAGTCAGTGAGTGAGTGGGAGAGTCAGTGAGTGAGTGGGAGAGTCAGTGAGTGAGAGTGAGTGGGAGAGTCAGTGAGAGTGAGTGATCAGTCAGTGAGAGAGAGTTTTGAGAGTCAGTTAGTGAGAGAGTGGGAGAGTCAGTCAGTGTGAGTCTGTCAGTGAGAGTGAGTCAGTGAGAGTGAGTCAGTGAGAGTGAGTCAGTGAGAGTGAGTCAGTGAGAGTGAGTCAGTGAGAGTGAGTCAGTGAGAGTGAGTCAGTGAGAGTGAGTCAGTGAGAGTGAGTGATCAGTCAGTGAGAGTGAGTCATCAGTCAGTGAGAGTGAGGGGGAGAGTGAGTGAGAGTGAATGGGAGAGTCAGTGAGTGAGAGTGAGTGGGAGAGTCAGTGAGTGAGAGTGAGTGGGAGAGTCAGTGAGTGAGAGTCAGTGAGTGAGAGTGAGTGGGAGAGTCAGTGAGTGAGAGTGAGTGGGAGAGTCAGTGAGTGAGAGTGAGTGGGAGAGTCAGTGAGTGAGAGTGAGTGGGAGAGTCAGTGAGTGAGAGTGAGTGGGAGAGTCAGTGAGTGAGAGTGAGTGGGAGAGTCAGTGAGTGAGAGTGAGTGGGAGAGTCAGTGAGTGAGAGTGAGTGGGAGAGTCAGTGAGAGAGTGAGTGGGAGAGTCAGTGAGAGAGTGAGTGGGAGAGTCAGTGAGTGAGAGTCAGTGAGAGAGTGTCAGTGAGAGAGTGTGTCGGTGAGAGAGTGTCAGTGAGAGAGTGAGTCAGTGAGAGAGTGAGTCAGTGAGAGTGAGTCAGTGAGAGAGTGTCAGTGAGAGAGTGTCAGTGAGAGAGTGTCAGTGAGAGAGTGTCAGTGAGAGAGTGTCAGTGAGAGAGTGTCAGTGAGAGAGTGTCAGTGAGAGTGAGTCAGTGAGAGTGAGTCAGTGAGAGTGAGTCAGTGAGAGTGAGTCAGTGAGAGTGAGTCAGTGAGAGTGAGTCAGTGAGAGTGAGTCAGTGAGAGTGAGTCAGAGTGAGTCAGTCAGTGAGAGTGAGTGAGTGAGTCAGTGAGAGTCAGTGAGAGAGTCAGTGAGTGAGAGTGAGCGGGAGAGTCAGTGAGTGAGAGTGAGCGGGAGAGTCAGTGAGTGAGAGTGAGTGGGAGAGTCAGTGAGTGAGAGTGAGTGGGAGAGTCAGTGAGTGAGAGTGTCAGTGAGAGATCAGTCAGTGAGAGTGAGTGATCAGTCAGTGAGATGAGTGATCAGTCAGTGAGAGTGAGTGATCAGTCAGTGAGAGTGAGTGATCAGTCAGTGAGAGTGAGTGATCAGTCAGTGAGAGTGAGTGATCAGTCAGTGAGAGTGAGTGATCAGTCAGTGAGAGTGAGTGATCAGTCAGTGAGAGTGAGTGATCAGTCAGTGAGAGTGAGTGATCAGTCAGTGAGAGTGAGTGATCAGTCAGTGAGAGAGAGTTTTGAGAGTCAGTTAGTGAGAGAGTGGGAGAGTGAGTCAGTGAGAGTGAGTCAGTGAGAGTGAGTCAGTGAGAGTGAGTCAGTGAGAGTGAGTCAGTGAGAGTGAGTCAGTGAGAGTGAGTCAGTGAGAGTGAGTCAGTGAGAGTGAGTCAGTGAGAGTGAGTCAGTGAGAGTGAGACAGAGTGAGTCAGTCAGTGAGAGTGAGTGGGAGAGTCAGTGAGAGAGTGAGTGGGAGAGTGAGAGTGAGTGGGAGAGTCAGTGAGTGAGAGTGAGTGGGAGAGTCAGTGAGAGTGAGTGGGAGTCAGTGAGAGAGTGAGTGGGAGAGTCAGTGAGTGAGAGTGAGTGGGAGAGTCAGTGAGTGAGAGTGAGTGGGAGAGTCAGTGAGTGAGAGTGAGTGGGAGAGTCAGTGAGTGAGAGGGAGAGTCAGTGTGTGAGTGGGAGAGTCAGTGAGTGATAGTGAGTGGGAGAGTGAGTCAGTGAGAGTGAGTCAGTGAGAGTGAGTCAGTGAGAGTGAGTCAGTGAGAGTGAGTCAGTGAGAGTGAGTCAGTGAGAGTGAGTCAGTGAGAGAGTGAGTCAGTGAGAGTGAGTCAGTGAGAGAGTGAGTCAGTGAGTGGGAGAGTCAGTGAGAGTGAGTGATCAGTCAGTGAGAGTGAGTGATCAGTCAGTGAGAGTGAGTGATCAGTCAGTGAGAGTGAGTGATCAGTCAGTGAGAGTGAGTGATCAGTCAGTGAGAGAGTTTTGAGAGTCAGTTAGTGGGAGTGTCAGTGAGAGTGTCAGTGAGAGTGAGTCAGTGAGAGTGAGTCAGTGAGAGTGAGTCAGTGAGAGTGAGTCAGTGAGAGTGAGTCAGTGAGAGTGAGTCAGTGAGAGTGAGTCAGTGAGAGTGAGTCAGTGAGAGTGAGTCAGTGAGAGTGAGTCAGTGAGAGTGAGTCAGTGAGAGTGAGTCAGTGAGAGTGAGTGAGTGAGTCAGTGAGAGTGAGTCAGTGAGAGTGAGTCAGTGAGACTGAGTCAGTGAGACTGAGTGGGAGAGTCAGTGAGTGAGTGGGAGAGTCAGTGAGTGAGTGGAAGAGTCAGTGAGTGAGTGGAAGAGTCAGTGAGTGAGTGGAAGAGTCAGTGAGTGGAAGAGTCAGTGAGTGAGTGGAAGAGTCAGTGAGTGAGTGGGAGAGTCAGTGAGTGAGTGGGAGAGTCAGTGAGTGAGTGGGAGAGTCAGTGAGTGAGTGGGAGAGTCAGTGAGTGAGTGGGAGAGTCAGTGAGTGAGTGGGAGAGTCAGTGAGTGAGTGGGAGAGTCAGTGAGTGAGTGGGAGAGTCAGTGAGTGAGTGGGAGAGTCAGTGAGTGAGTGGGAGAGTCAGTGAGTGGGAGAGTGAGTGGGAGAGTGAGTGGGAGAGTGAGTGTGAGAGTCAGTGAGTGAGTGTGAGAGTCAGTGAGTGAGTGAGTGGGAGAGTCAGTGAGTGAGTGTGAGTGGGAGAGTCAGTGAGTGAGTGTGAGTGGGAGAGTCAGTGAGTGAGTGTGAGTGGGAGAGTCAGTGAGTGAGTGTGAGTGGGAGAGTCAGTGAGTGAGTGTGAGTGGGAGAGTCAGTGAGTGAGTGTGAGTGGGAGAGTCAGTGAGTGAGTGTGAGTGGGAGAGTCAGTGAGTGAGTGTGAGTGGGAGAGTCAGTGAGTGAGTGTGAGTGGGAGAGTCAGTGAGTGAGTGTGAGTGGGAGAGTCAGTGAGTGAGTGTGAGTGGGAGAGTCAGTGAGTGAGTGGGAGAGTCTGTCAGTGAGAGTGAGTCAGTGAGAGTGAGTCAGTGAGAGAGTCAGTCAGTGAGAGTGAGTCAGTCAGTGAGAGTGAGTGGGAGAGTCAGTCAGTGAGAGTGAGTCAGTCAGTGAGAGTGAGTGGGAGAGTCAGTGAGTGAGAGTGAGTCAGTCAGTGAGTGAGTCAGTCAGTCAGTGAGTGGGAGAGTCAGTGAGTGAGAGTGAGTGGGAGAGTCAGTGAGTGAGAGTGAGTGGGAGAGTCAGTGAGTGAGTGGGAGAGTCAGTGAGTGAGAGTGAGTGGGAGAGTCAGTGAGTGAGAGTGAGTGGGAGAGTCAGTGAGAGTGAGTGATCAGTCAGTGAGAGAGAGTTTTGAGAGTCAGTTAGTGAGAGAGTGGGAGAGTCAGTCAGTGAGAGTGAGTCAGTGAGAGTGAGTCAGTGAGAGTGAGTCAGTGAGAGTGAGTCAGTGAGAGTGAGTCAGTGAGAGTGAGTCAGTGAGAGTGAGTGATCAGTCAGTGAGAGTGAGTGATCAGTCAGTGAGAGTGAGTGGGAGAGTGAGTGAGAGTGAGTGGGAGAGTCAGTGAGTGAGAGTGAGTGGGAGAGTCAGTGAGTGAGAGTGAGTGGGAGAGTCAGTGAGTGAGAGTGAGTGGGAGAGTCAGTGAGTGAGAGTGAGTGGGAGAGTCAGTGAGTGAGAGTGAGTGGGAGAGTCAGTGAGTGAGAGTGAGTGGGAGAGTCAGTGAGTGAGAGTGAGTGGGAGAGTCAGTGAGTGAGAGTGAGTGGGAGAGTCAGTGAGTGAGAGTGAGTGGGAGAGTCAGTGAGTGAGAGTGAGTGGGAGAGTCAGTGAGTGAGAGTGAGTGGGAGAGTCAGTGAGTGAGAGTGAGTGGGAGAGTCAGTGAGAGAGTGAGTCAGTGAGAGAGTGTCAGTGAGAGAGTGTCAGTGAGAGAGTGTCAGTGAGAGAGTGTCAGTGAGAGAGTGTCAGTGAGAGAGTGTCAGTGAGAGAGTGTCAGTGAGAGAGTGTCAGTGAGAGAGTGTCAGTGAGAGAGTGTCAGTGAGAGAGTGTCAGTGAGAGAGAGTCAGTGAGAGTGAGTCAGTGAGAGTGAGTCAGTGAGAGTGAGTCAGTGAGAGTGAGTCAGTGAGAGTGAGTCAGTGAGAGTGAGTCAGTGAGAGTGAGTCAGAGTGAGTCAGTCAGTGAGAGTGAGTGAGTCAGGGAGAGTCAGTGAGAGAGTCAGTGAGTGAGAGTCAGTGAGAGAGTCAGTGAGTGTGAGCGGGAGAGTCAGTGAGTGTGAGCGGGAGAGTCAGTGAGTGAGAGTGAGTGGGAGAGTCAGTGAGTGAGTGGGAGAGTCAGTGAGTGAGTGGGAGAGTCAGTGAGTGAGAGTGAGTGGGAGAGTCAGTGAGTGAGAGTGAGTGGGAGAGTCAGTGAGTGAGAGTGAGTGGGAGAGTCAGTGAGTGAGAGTGTCAGTGAGAGATCAGTCAGTGAGAGTGAGTGATCAGTCAGTGAGAGTGAGTGATCAGTCAGTGAGAGTGAGTGATCAGTCAGTGAGAGTGAGTGATCAGTCAGTGAGAGTGAGTGATCAGTAGGTGAGAGTGAGTGATCAGTCAGTGAGAGTGAGTGATCAGTCAGTGAGAGTGAGTGATCAGTCAGTGAGAGTGAGTGATCAGTCAGTGAGAGTGAGTGATCAGTCAGTGAGAGTGAGTGATCAGTCAGTGAGAGTGAGTGATCAGTAGGTGAGAGTGAGTGATCAGTCAGTGAGAGTGAGTGATCAGTCAGTGAGAGTGAGTGATCAGTCAGTGAGAGTGAGTGATCAGTCAGTGAGAGTGAGTGATCAGTCAGTGAGAGTGAGTGATCAGTCAGTGAGAGAGAGTGATCAGTCAGTGAGAGTGAGTCAGTGAGAGTGAGTCAGTGAGAGTGAGTCAGTGAGAGTGAGTCAGTGAGAGTGAGTCAGTGAGAGTGAGACAGAGTGAGTCAGTCAGTGAGAGTGAGTGGGAGAGTCAGTGAGAGAGTGAGTGGGAGAGTGAGAGTCAGTGAGAGAGTGAGTGGGAGAGTGAGAGTGAGTGGGAGAGTCAGTGAGTGAGAGTGAGTGGGAGAGTCAGTGAGAGTGAGTGGGACAGTCAGTGAGAGAGTGAGTGGGAGAGTCAGTGAGTGAGAGTGAGTGGGAGAGTCAGTGAGTGAGAGTGAGTGGGAGAGTCAGTGAGTGAGAGTGAGTGGGAGAGTCAGTGAGTGAGAGGGAGAGTCAGTGTGTGAGTGGGAGAGTCAGTGAGTGATAGTGAGTGGGAGAGTGTCAGTGAGAGTGAGTCAGTGAGAGTGAGTCAGTGAGAGTGAGTCAGTGAGAGTGAGTCAGTGAGAGTGAGTCAGTGAGTCAGTGAGTCAGTGAGAGTGAGTCAGTGAGAGTGAGTGGGAGAGTCAGTGAGTGAGAGTGAGTGGGAGAGTCAGTGAGTGAGAGTGAGTGGGAGAGTCAGTGAGTGAGAGTGAGTGGGAGAGTCAGTGAGTGAGAGTGAGTGGGAGAGTCAGTGAGTGAGAGTGAGTGGGAGAGTCAGTGAGTGAGAGTGAGTGGGAGAGTCAGTGAGTGAGAGTGAGTGGGAGAGTCAGTGAGTGAGAGTGAGTGGGAGAGTCAGTGAGTGAGAGTGAGTGGGAGAGTCAGTGAGTGAGAGTGAGTGGGAGAGTCAGTTAGAGTGTCAGTGAGAGTGAGTGATCAGTCAGTGAGAGTGAGTGATCAGTCAGTGAGAGTGAGTGATCAGTCAGTGAGAGTGAGTGATCAGTCAGTGAGAGTGAGTGATCAGTCAGTGAGAGTGAGTGATCAGTCAGTGAGAGAGTGATCAGTCAGTGAGAGAGTGATCAGTCAGTGAGAGTGAGTGATCAGTCAGTGAGAGTGAGTGATCAGTCAGTGAGAGTGAGTGATCAGTCAGTGAGAGAGAGTGATCAGTCAGTGAGAGAGAGTGATCAGTCAGTGAGAGAGAGTTTTGAGAGTCAGTTAGTGAGAGTGGGAGAGTGAGTCAGTGAGAGTGAGTCAGTGAGAGTGAGTCAGTGAGAGTGAGTCAGTGAGAGTGAGTCAGTGAGAGTGAGTCAGTGAGAGTGAGTCAGTCAGTCAGTGAGACTGAGTGAGTCAGTCAGTGAGTGAGAGTGAGTGGGAGAGTCAGTGAGTGAGTGGGAGAGTCAGTGAGTGAGAGTGAGAGGGAGAGTCAATGAGTGAGTGGGAGAGTCAGTGAGTGAGAGTGAGTGGGAGAGTCAGTGAGAGAGTGAGAGTCAGTGAGAGAGAGTGAGTGGGAGAGTCAGTGAGAGAGAGTGAGTGGGAGAGTCAGTGAGTGAGAGTGAGTGGGAGAGTCAGTGAGTGAGAGTGAGTGGGAGAGTCAGAGAGTGATAGTGAGTGGGAGAGTCAGAGAGTGATAGTGAGTGGGAGAGTCAGAGAGTGAGTGGGAGAGTCAGAGAGTGAGTGGGAGAGTCAGTGAGTGAGTGGGAGAGTCAGTGAGTGAGTGGGAGAGTCAGTGAGTGAGTGGGAGAGTCAGTGAGTGAGTGGGAGAGTCAGTGAGTGAGTGGGAGAGTCAGTGAGTGAGTGGGAGAGTCAGTGAGTGAGTGGGAGAGTCAGTGAGTGAGTGGGAGAGTCAGTGAGTGAGAGTGAGTGGGAGAGTCAGTGAGTGTGAGTGGGAGAGTCAGTGAGTGAGAGTGAGTGGGAGAGTCAGTGAGTGAGAGTGAGTGGGAGAGTCAGTGAGTGAGAGTGAGTGGGAGAGTCAGTGAGTGAGAGTGAGTGGGAGAGTCAGTGAGAGTGAGTGGGAGAGTCAGTGAGTGAGAGTGAGTGGGAGAGTCAGTGAGTGAGAGTGAGTGGGAGAGTCAGTGAGTGAGTGGGAGAGTCAGTGAGTGAGAGTGAGAGGGAGAGTCAGTGAGTGAGAGTGAGAGTCAGTGAGTGAGAGTGAGAGTCAGTGAGAGAGAGTGAGTGGGAGAGTCAGTGAGAGAGAGTGAGTGGGAGAGTCAGTGAGTGAGAGTGAGTGGGAGAGTCAGTGAGTGAGAGTGAGTGGGAGAGTCAGAGTGAGAGTCAGTGAGTGAGTGGGAGAGTCAGTGAGTGGGAGAGTCAGTGAGTGAGTGGGAGAGTCAGTGAGTGAGTGGGAGAGTCAGTGAGTGAGTGGGAGAGTCAGTGAGTGAGAGTGAGTGGGAGAGTCAGTGAGTGAGAGTGAGTGGGAGAGTCAGTGAGTGAGAGTGAGTGGGAGAGTCAGTGAGTGAGTGAGTGGGAGAGTCAGTGAGTGAGTGGGAGTCAGTGAGTGAGTGGGAGAGTCAGTGAGTGAGAGTGTCAGTGAGAGTGAGTGATCAGTCAGTGAGACTGAGTGACCAGTCAGTGAGAGTGAGTGACCAGTCAGTGAGAGTGAGTGATCAGTCAGTGAGAGTGAGTGATCAGTCAGTGAGAGTGAGTGATCAGTCAGTGAGAGTGAGTGATCAGTCAGTGAGAGAGAGTTTTGAGAGTCAGTTAGTGAGAGTGGGAGAGTGAGTCAGTGAGAGTGAGTCAGTGAGAGTGAGTCAGTGAGAGTGAGTCAGTCAGTCAGTGAGACTGAGTGAGTCAGTCAGTGAGTGAGAGTGAGTGGGAGAGTCAGTGAGTGAGTGGGAGAGTCAGTGAGTGAGAGTGAGAAGGAGAGTCAGTGAGTGAGAGTGAGTGGGAGAGTCAGTGAGTGAGAGTGAGTGGGAGAGTCAGTGAGTGAGAGTGAGTGGGAGAGTCAGTGAGAGAGAGTGAGAGTCAGTGAGAGAGAGTGAGTGGGAGAGTCAGTGAGAGAGAGTGAGTGGGAGAGTCAGTGAGTGATAGTGAGTGGGCGAGTCAGAGAGTGATAGTGAGTGGGCGAGTCAGAGAGTGATAGTGAGTGGGAGAGTCAGTGAGTGAGTGGGAGAGTCAGTGAGTGAGTGGGAGAGTCAGTGAGTGAGAGTGAGTGGGAGAGTCAGTGAGTGAGAGTGTCAGTGAGAGTGAGTGATCAGTCAGTGAGAGTGAGTGATCAGTCAGTGAGAGTGAGTGATCAGTCAGTGAGAGTGAGTGATCAGTCAGTGAGAGTGAGTGATCAGTCAGTGAGAGTGAGTGATCAGTCAGTGAGAGTGAGTGATCAGTCAGTGAGAGTGAGTGATCAGTCAGTGAGAGTGAGTGATCAGTCAGTGAGAGAGTTTTGAGAGTCAGTTAGTGAGAGTGGGAGAGTCAGTCAGTGAGAGTGAGTCAGTGAGAGTGAGTCAGTGAGAGTGAGTCACTGAGAGTGAGTCACTGAGAGTGAGTCAGTTAGTGAGAATGAGTGAGTGAGTGGGAGAGTGAGTGGGAGAGTCTGTCAGTGAGAGTGTCAGTGAGAGTGAGTGAGTCAGTGAGAGAGTGGGAGAGTCTGTCTGAGAGTGTCAGTGGGAGTGAGTCAGTGGGAGTGAGTCAGTGAGAGTGAGTCAGTGAGAGTGAGTCAGTGAGAGTGAGTCAGTGAGAGTGAGTCAGTGAGAGTGAGTCAGTGAGAGTGAGTCAGTCAGTGAGAGAGTCAGTGAGAGAGTCAGTGAGAGTGAGTCAGTGAGAGTCTGTCAGTGAGAGTCTGTCAGTGAGAGTCTGTCAGTGAGAGTCTGTCAGTGAGAGTCTGTCAGTGAGAGTCTGTCAGTGAGAGTCAGTCAGTGAGAGTGAGTGATCAGTCAGTGAGAGTGAGTGATCAGTGAGAGTGAGTGATCAGTCAGTGAGAGTGAGTGATCAGTCAGTGAGAGTGAGTCAGTGAGAGTGAGTCAGAGAGAGTGTCAGTGAGAGTGTCAGTGAGAGTGTCAGTGAGAGTGTCAGTGAGAGTGTCAGTGAGAGTGTCAGTGAGAGTGTCAGTGAGAGTGTCAGTGAGAGTGTCAGTGAGTGTCAGTGAGAGTGTCAGTGAGTGTCAGTGAGAGTGTCAGTGAGTGTCAGTGAGAGTGAGAGTGAGAGTGAGTCAGTTCTGTCAGTGAGAGTGAGTCACTGAGAGTGAGTCAGTTAGTGAGAATGAGTGAGTGAGTGGGAGAGTCAGTGAGTGAGAGTGAGTGGGAGAGTCTGTCAGTGAGAGTGTCAGTGAGAGTGAGTGAGTCAGTGAGAGAGTGGGAGAGTCTGTCAGTGAGAGTGTGTCAGTGAGAGTGAGTGAGAGTGAGTGAGAGTGTGTCAGTGAGAGTGTGTCAGTGAGAGTGAGTGAGAGTCTGTCAGTGAGAGTCTGTCAGTGAGAGTCTGTCAGTGAGAGTCTGTCAGTGAGTGAGAGTGAGTCAGTGAGTGAGAGTGAGTCAGTGAGTGAGAGTGAGTCAGTGAGTGAGAGTGAGTCAGTGAGTGAGAGTGAGTCAGTGAGTGAGAGTGAGTCAGTGAGTGAGAGTCAGTGAGTGAGAGTCAGTGAGTGAGTGAGAGTCAGTGAGTGAGATCAGTGAGTGAGAGTCAGTGAGTGAGAGTCAGTGAGTGAGAGTCAGTGAGTGAGAGTCAGTGAGTGAGAGTCAGTGAGAGTGAGTCAGTGAGTGAGAGAGTGAGTGGGAGAGTCAGTGAGAGAGAGTGAGTGGGAGAGTCAGTGAGTGAGAGTGAGTGGGAGAGTCAGTGAGTGATAGTGAGTGGGAGAGTCAGAGAGTGATAGTGAGTGGGAGAGTCAGAGAGTGATAGTGAGTGGGAGAGTCAGAGAGTGATAGTGAGTGGGAGAGTCAGTGAGTGAGTGGGAGAGTCAGTGAGTGAGTGGGAGAGTCAGTGAGTGAGTGGGAGAGTCAGTGAGTGAGTGGGAGAGTCAGTGAGTGAGTGGGAGAGTCAGTGAGTGAGTGGGAGAGTCAGTGAGTGAGTGGGAGAGTCAGTGAGTGAGTGGGAGAGTCAGTGAGTGAGTGGGAGAGTCAGTGAGTGGGAGAGTCAGTGAGTGAGTGGGAGAGTCAGTGAGTGTGAGTGGGAGAGTCAGTGAGTGTGAGTGGGAGAGTCAGTGAGTGAGAGTGAGTGGGAGAGTCAGTGAGTGAGAGTGAGTGGGAGAGTCAGTGAGAGTGAGTGGGAGAGTCAGTGAGTGAGAGTGAGTGGGAGAGTCAGTGAGTGAGTGGGAGAGTCAGTGAGTGAGAGTGAGAGGGAGAGTCAGTGAGAGTGAGAGTCAGTGAGAGAGAGTGAGTGGGAGAGTCAGTGAGAGAGAGTGAGTGGGAGAGTCAGTGAGAGAGAGTGAGTGGGAGAGTCAGTGAGTGAGAGTGAGTGGGAGAGTCAGTGAGTGAGAGTGAGTGGGAGAGTCAGTGAGTGAGAGTCAGTGAGTGAGTGGGAGAGTCAGTGAGTGGGAGAGTCAGTGAGTGAGTGGGAGAGTCAGTGAGTGAGTGGGAGAGTCAGTGAGTGAGTGGGAGAGTCAGTGAGTGAGAGTGAGTGGGAGAGTCAGTGAGTGAGAGTGAGTGGGAGAGTCAGTGAGTGAGTGAGTGGGAGAGTCAGTGAGTGAGTGGGAGAGTCAGTGAGTGAGTGGGAGAGTCAGTGAGTGAGAGTGTCAGTGAGAGTGAGTGATCAGTCAGTGAGAGTGAGTGACCAGTCAGTGAGAGTGAGTGATCAGTCAGTGAGAGTGAGTGATCAGTCAGTGAGAGAGAGTTTTGAGAGTCAGTTAGTGAGAGTGGGAGAGTGAGTCAGTGAGAGTGAGTCAGTGAGAGTGAGTCAGTCAGTCAGTGAGACTGAGTGAGTCAGTCAGTGAGTGAGAGTGAGTGGGAGAGTCAATGAGTGAGAGTGAGTGGGAGAGTCAGTGAGTGAGAGTGAGTGGGAGAGTCAGTGAGTGAGAGTGAGTGGGAGAGTCAGTGAGAGAGAGTGAGAGTCAGTGAGAGAGAGTGAGTGGGAGAGTCAGTGAGAGAGAGTGAGTGGGAGAGTCAGTGAGTGAGAGTGAGTGGGAGAGTCAGTGAGTGATAGTGAGTGGGCGAGTCAGAGAGTGATAGTGAGTGGGCGAGTCAGAGAGTGATAGTGAGTGGGAGAGTCAGTGAGTGAGTGGGAGAGTCAGTGAGTGAGTGGGAGAGTCAGTGAGTGAGTGGGAGAGTCAGTGAGTGAGTGGGAGAGTCAGTGAGTGAGTGGGAGAGTCAGTGAGTGAGAGTGAGTGGGAGAGTCAGTGAGTGAGAGTGAGTGGGAGAGTCAGTGAGTGAGAGTGAGTGGGAGAGTCAGTGAGTGAGAGTGAGTGGGAGAGTCAGTGAGTGAGAGTGAGTGGGAGAGTCAGTGAGTGAGAGTGAGTGGGAGAGTCTGAGTGAGTGGGAGAGTCAGTGAGTGAGTGGGAGAGTCAGTGAGTGAGAGTGAGTGGGAGAGTCAGTGAGTGAGAGTGAGTGGGAGAGTCAGTGAGTGAGAGTGAGTGGGAGAGTCAGTGAGTGAGAGTGAGAGTCAGTGAGAGAGAGTGAGTGGGAGAGTCAGTGAGTGAGAGTGAGTGGGAGAGTCAGTGAGTGATAGTGAGTGGGAGAGTCAGTGAGTGATAGTGAGTGGGAGTCAGTGAGTGAGTGGGAGAGTCAGTGAGTGGGAGAGTCAGTGAGTGAGTGGGAGAGTCAGTGAGTGAGTGGGAGAGTCAGTGAGTGCAGTGAGTGAGAGTGAGTGGGAGAGTCAGTGAGTGAGAGTGAGTGGGAGAGTCAGTGAGTGAGAGTGAGTGGGAGAGTCAGTGAGTGAGTGGGAGAGTCAGTGAGTGAGAGTGAGAGTCAGTGAGTGAGAGTGAGAGTCAGTGAGTGAGAGTGAGAGTCAGTGAGTGAGAGTGAGAGTCAGTGAGAGTGAGTGAGTGGGAGAGTCAGTGAGAGAGAGTGAGTGGGAGAGTCAGTGAGTGAGAGTGAGTGAGTGGGAGAGTCAGTGAGTGAGAGTGAGTGGGAGAGTCAGTGAGTGAGAGTGAGTGGGAGTGAGAGTGAGTGGGAGAGTCAGTGAGTGGGAGAGTCAGTGAGTGAGTGGGAGAGTCAGTGAGTGAGTGGGAGAGTCAGTGAGTGAGAGTGAGTGGGAGAGTCAGTGAGTGAGAGTGAGTGGGAGAGTCAGTGAGTGATTGAGTGGGAGAGTGAGTGAGTGGGAGAGTGAGTCAGTGAGAGTGAGTCAGTGAGAGTGAGTCAGTGAGAGTGAGTCAGTGAGAGTGAGTCAGTGAGAGTGAGTCAGTGAGAGTGAGTCAGTGAGAGTGAGTCAGTTAGAGTGAGTCAGTGAGAGTGAGACAGAGTGAGTCAGTCAGTGAGAGTGAGTGGGAGAGTCAGTGAGAGAGTGAGTGGGAGAGTGAGAGTGAGTGGGAGAGTCAGTGAGTGAGAGTGAGTGGGAGAGTCAGTGAGTGGGACAGTCAGTGAGAGAGTGAGTGGGAGAGTCAGTGAGTGAGTGGGAGAGTCAGTGAGTGAGTGGGAGAGTCAGTGAGTGAGTGGGAGAGTCAGTGAGTGAGTGGGAGAGTCAGTGAGTGAGTGGGAGAGTCAGTGAGTGAGTGGGAGAGTCAGTGAGTGAGTGGGAGAGTCAGTGAGTGAGTGGGAGAGTCAGTGAGTGAGAGTGTCAGTGAGAGTGAGTGATCAGTCAGTGAGAGTGAGTGATCAGTCAGTGAGAGTGAGTGATCAGTCAGTGAGAGTGAGTGATCAGTCAGTGAGAGTGAGTGATCAGTCAGTGAGAGTGAGTGATCAGTCAGTGAGAGTGAGTGATCAGTCAGTGAGAGTGAGTGATCAGTCAGTGAGAGTGAGTGATCAGTCAGTGAGAGTGAGTGATCAGTCAGTGAGAGTGAGTGATCAGTCAGTGAGAGTGAGTGATCAGTCAGTGAGAGTGAGTGATCAGTCAGTGAGAGTGAGTGATCAGTCAGTGAGAGTGAGTGATCAGTCAGTGAGAGAGAGTTTTGAGAGTCAGTTAGTGAGAGTGGGAGAGTCAGTCAGTGAGAGTGAGCCAGTGAGAGTGAGTCAGTGAGAGTGAGTCACTGAGAGTGAGTCACTGAGAGTGAGTCAGTTAGTGAGAATGAGTGAGTGAGTGGGAGAGTGAGTGGGAGAGTCTGTCAGTGAGAGTGTCAGTGAGAGTGAGTGAGTCAGTGAGAGAGTGGGAGAGTGTGTCAGTGAGAGTGTCAGTGAGAGTGAGTCAGTGAGAGTGAGTCAGTGAGAGTGAGTCAGTGAGAGTGAGTCAGTGAGAGTGAGTCAGTCAGTGAGAGTGAGTCAGTCAGTGAGAGTGAGTCAGTCAGTGAGAGAGTCAGTGAGAGTGAGTCAGTGAGAGTGAGTCAGTGAGAGTGAGTCAGTGAGAGTGAGTCAGTGAGAGTGAGTCAGTGAGAGTCTGTCAGTGAGAGTCTGTCAGTGAGAGTCAGTCAGTGAGAGTGAGTGATCAGTCAGTGAGAGTGAGTGATCAGTGAGAGTGAGTGATCAGTCAGTGAGAGTGAGTGATCAGTCAGTGAGAGTGAGTCAGTGAGAGTGAGTCAGAGAGAGTGTCAGTGAGAGTGTCAGTGAGAGTGTCAGTGAGTGTCAGTGAGAGTGTCAGTGAGTGTCAGTGAGTGTCAGTGAGAGTGTCAGTGAGAGTGAGAGTGAGTGAGAGTGAGTCAGTTCTGTCAGTGAGAGTGAGTCACTGAGAGTGAGTCAGTTAGTGAGAATGAGTGAGTGAGTGGGAGAGTCAGTGAGTGAGAGTGAGTGGGAGAGTCTGTCAGTGAGAGTGTCAGTGAGAGTGAGTGAGTCAGTGAGAGAGTGGGAGAGTCTGTCAGTGAGAGTGTGTCAGTGAGAGTGAGTGAGAGTGAGTGAGAGTGTGTCAGTGAGAGTGAGTGAGTGAGAGTCTGTCAGTGAGTGAGTGAGAGTCTGTCAGTGAGAGTCTGTCAGTGAGAGTCTGTCAGTGAGAGTCTGTTAGTGAGTGAGAGTGAGTCAGTGAGTGAGAGTGAGTCAGTGAGTGAGAGTGAGTCAGTGAGTGAGAGTGAGTCAGTGAGTGAGAGTCAGTGAGTGAGAGTCAGTGAGTGAGAGTCAGTGAGTGAGAGTCAGTGAGTGAGAGTCAGTGAGTGAGAGTCAGTGAGTGAGAGTCAGTCAGTGAGAGTCAGTCAGTGAGAGTCAGTCAGTGAGAGTCAGTCAGTGAGAGTCAGTCAGTGAGAGTCAGTCAGTGAGAGTGAGTCAGTGAGAGTGAGTCAGTGAGTGAGAGAGTGAGTGAGAGTGAGTCAGTCATTTAGTGAGAGAGAGTGGGAGAGTGAGTCAGTGAGAGGGAGTCAGTGAGAGTGAGTCAGTGAGGGAGTCAGTGAGAGGGATTCAGTGAGAGTGAGTCAGTGATTGAGAGAGTGAGTGAGAGAGAGTGAGTGAGTGGGAGTCAGTCAGAGAGTGAGAGTGGGAGAGTCAGTGAGAGTGAGAGTCAGTGAGAGTCAGTGTGAGTGAGTCAGTGTGAGTGAGTCAGTGTGAGTGAGTCAGTTTGAGTGTGAGAGAGTGAGAGTCTGAGTGTGTGTGAGAGAGAGTGAGAGTCTGTGAGTGTGTGTGAGAGAGTGAGAGTCTGTGAGTGTGTCAGTGAGAGTGTGATAGTCAGTGAGAGTGAGTCAGCCATTAATGCAAGTCATTTGCAGTTAGGGTGAGTACTCAAGCTCAACTTTCATTGTGACAATGGTTCGAATATAAAACCCGTACATGTTTGCAGAGTTTAACGATTTGTGGCTATTCCTAATGCTCTGAGGATACTACATTATTATATGCAAATAAATACATGCAGAACAAATAAAAGAAACAATTATAGTGAAGACTTGAATCCGCATGTTCTGAAAACCTGTAATTTCCCATCTTTCAAAAGAGCACAAGCAGCAGCTGTTTTAAAGCACTCGTGCTTGTGCTCGTCATTGCTAATTTATATTAATCGATTTCATTTTAAAGTAATTCAATTAAGATAGAGAGACAGCACATCGGGTAAGGATTACAACGCACCTGAGAAAACACGTTAAACTCTTATCTTATCAAGCCCGGGAGTGGTGCGTGCGAGTGTGCGTGCGCGCGCAGTCTGCTCTTTTTCGAAGCACATACTTGTGCTTGTGGCGCGCCCCTGCGCGCTCCCGCAAGGTGTATGCCGCCACAAGCACGAGTATGTGCTTCGAAAAAGAGCTGAACGACGGCTAAAGGTCTCCTATGCAGCGCATGCGCGCTGCGTAGGCGAGACCTAAAAACTATAAAGAAGCCTAAATGAAACGCATTTTCAAGGGATTCGTCAATGAAAACCTGCACTGCAAAAAATCCAAAGGCCTGCAAAACCGGGGGTTGCTTGCTTGCTTCTAATACTGTGAATAACTATTACCCAAAAGCAGGTATGCAGCAGTCAGCATTATCAGAGGAATCAAGCCAACCTTCGCATCTCTACTGAACTCTTCTAATGAGTCCATTTTAAGTCCCGGTGCTAGGTAGGTCAGCCTGCTGGTAACAGTTCCACAATCTCTGCATCAGCAAACTCCTTCAGCGAATGTGCTAGCTTATAACAAAGAAAAAGCAACTAAGCCTGCGTACCCCCGGTTTTCTATGGCTGGTCTTAAGGGGAGCCAAAAGGATCAGGAGAGGAAAAATCAAGTACAAGAACAGATGCAGGATGAAGACAGAAGTGATATTGTGGGGTCAGCTCTAACCTCAAGTGAAACTCCTTTGCTGACAGATGCAAGCTCAAACCAATCTATGGCTTTGCAGTTTGAGGCACCATCATCGTTACAGACCTCTTCTTTGGAGAGGACACTTAACTTGATCTTAAGTGAATTCTATGTCAGGACCGTAGGTGAGGATTATGCTCAAAACATTCTTTTATTCCTTTCCTGCAGCTTCAACAGCTAAAAAACGAACATTACCATAATGCACACAGTAAAGGTCAATGTATAGTCCAGCAATAGGCAGTCCAGGATATCCACAAAGGCGGACTGGGCTCCCTTTGGCAGGCTTCTTCTTTCTTTCCTTCCTCCAGCAATTAAGTGCCTTCTAATTCCCTCTCATACTTTGAGATGTTTTTGTTGTTTAATCAGTGTGTTATAATACTGTATTGTGGTTGATTTAGGACTATTATGGTTGCTGGTCGAACAAGTTACTTACCTTCGGTAACAATATATCTGTAAGAGACATAGATTAGTTATAGATTCCTTACCTTAGAATTACCCCCAGGTGTCAGACTGGATCCGGAGAATTTTTTCGTCCGCAGGACCCCTGCACGTCAAAAGGTGGCGTAGATCGGCTCCGTGTTCGTCGTTGGCGTCGTGGTCACCAGGATGACTTTGTGGTAGCTACTTAGACGCCGCCCTCGCGCGCTGTCAGTTCTTTCTTTTTCCGCACCAGCCAGCGCAGATCCGGAGAGAGCGGTACCTCCAGTCACTTTTTGACTGACTTTTTTTAACTACTTTTGTCGACACCGTTTTGAGTCTTCGTCTCCTGGTGCGCGTAGGGATGCCCGGTTTCAAGGCTTGCGGTTCCTGCCGATGGTTGATATCGGTGCCTGGAACCCGACACTGACTCCAAGTCGTGTTCCGACTGCCGTCCATTAATCCGTAGTCTTTGCGGGAGCAGTCCCGAAAGCTTTTCGAGGCCGGGCAGTCCGCTCTGCGCCTCTCGAGGTCCCGGTCGCGTGGCAGGTTGAGGGACCAGTCGCGGAGCCACCACCACCAGTCCTCTTCCAAGTCTTCGCACTCCTCAGGTAAGTCGAAGCACAAGAAGAAGTCGAAGAAGCATCGTCGCTCTTTGACTTCTCCCCGTCCGCCGACGCGATGAGGGATGCGGGTGGGCCCCTCCCACAGCTCCGCGTGCGGAGCCCGCTGGGTCGACTCCGAATTTCCCTCCCTTTCCGGGACCCGGAGCGAATTCTGCCCAGCTTCGGAGTTTCTACGAAGCGATGCATGCCATCTTTGTGTAGCCTGACTTCGCTGGCACGCCTTCGGGCCCCGCGGACGCGGCTGGGGGCCCTGGGCCTTCGACGACTGCAGCTTCGGCCCCGGCACCGCAGGGTCCCCTGGGATCCAAGCCTGGATCTGGATCGGCACCGGTCGACCTGACCACACCTGACCACACCTCCCCTCCTACCGGGTATGAATTCCATGAGGTGCCCCCCAAACGCAAGGGGGACTCTAAGATACACCTGGAGGCCTTTGAATGCCTGAAGAGGGCTTTCCTGACCTGGCCAGACGCAGGGGTGCAAAACAACCAGTTAGACGTGGAGGAGGGCTCACCACCCCACAGGGACTTGATGCAGAAGACGACAAATCTCCGGGGGGACTCAAACAATGAGGTCGGCCCATCCAGGCCGTGGTACCCCACCCTAATACCAACCCCTGCAGGTCCAGAGAATGACCCAGTAGACCCCTCTGATATGTTGGTCCCTGAGGGCCTGCTACACTCCCACTCAGATGAGTGGGCCCCTGCCAGTAAAGTCTCTGTGGCAGGACACCTATGTAAACCCCTGGAGAAGGAGGTTAGGGCTTGACTCTGGGCAGAATGCCCTCGTCCTGCCCTACTGGGTAAGGTGGCAATAACTCCGGAAATAGATCCTAGAATGGCCTCTTTCCTCCAGAAGTATATTAGGGACCTAAAAAATTGTTAGATATATCTGGCCCTGTTACGAAGATCCTGGAAATGGCGGTAGAGGCCAAGACAGCTGGTACTCCCATCTCTAGCTGGGCGCAGGGAGCGTTCGTTTTTCTGACAATGCTAGTTGCGCAATCTCAACCGAGAGGCGTCGATCCCTTCTTCTGAAGGTAGACCCCAAATTGGGGGACCTGGCTTCCTCCGAGGCTGGCGCGGTAGCTATGGGGAGCTCTTTGGGGAGCCGCTCATCAAGGATGGCCGTTTCTTCACCCAGGGCCCTCAGAGAGGATCCAGGAAGTTCCAGGACACACCAAAACAGGGAAAATACTTCCAGTCACAAAGGGGCAATCGAGCCTGTGGTTGTAGAGGTGCCTCTAGAGGGCAGTTCCATGCCTCAACAGGTGAGACTTTTCCCCTTCCCCTCCCTAAAGGTGGGTGGCAGGTTGGCGCATTTCGTACACAATTGGGAGGAAATTACTTCAAATGCGTGGGTCCTTCAGATCATCAATGGTTTTCATTTGGCGTTCTACGGATCTCCGGCCCAGGTATATCGACCTCATCCGCTGGTTTTTGCAGAAGATCAAGTCACCTTGATAGGTCAGGAGGTGACGGACTTGCTGTACGGAGGCACGATTGCCCACTCCTGCCTCCACCCCAGAGGTTTCCTCAGCAACTTTTTTCTCATGGACAAGACGGATGATGGACAACATCCAGCAATAAGCCTCCAGGAATTCAACCAGTGGGTGGTTTACCGCCACTTCAAGATGGAAGGAATCCATCCCTTGCGGGATCTTTTCCAACCCCACGACTGGATGGTGAATCTGGACTTAAAAGGAGTCTACCTGGCAGTACCCATTTTTGCCCCACACCGCAGTTTCTTGCAGTTCAAGTGGAAAGACTAAGTCTGAGTTCACCACCCTTCCTTTTGGTCTGTCCTCGGCTCCCTGGAGTTCCACCAAGGTCATCAAGCCAGTGGTGGAGACCTTGCGAGCGAGGGGTTTCAGACTCATCATTTACCTAGACGACCTCCTCCTTTTGGATCAGTGTCCATCGAGACTGTCACAACAGTTACAGGTGGCAGTCGAACTCCAGCAGGGTTTAGGTTTTGTAATCAAGTCCAAGAAGGCCCTGCTGGTACAGTCCAAGCAGACTACCTTCCTTGGATTAGTCATAGACTCGGTAGAGCAGACGTTAAGCCTCCCTTCTCGGAAAGTCATAAAAATCCACAAGGAATTGAAATGGATGCTGGCATGCGCCAGTACTTTGCTACGACAGGTGGCTCAGATGGTAGGTCTTCTATCATCTTCAATACAGGCGATCTTCCTGGGCCCGCTCCACTACAGAGCCTTGCAGCGCCTCAAAGCGTTCCACCTATGGCAGGGGTTACAATACACAGATTAGATTACCCTAATGGAGGATGTAAAGATAGAATTGAGATGGTGGCTGGACCACATGGAGGCGTGGAATGGGTGGGCCATATTTGGCTCAGACCCAGACATTCTGATAGAATCGGATGCCAGCAAATCCGGCTTGGCGGCTCGATGTGGAGACTCCTTTACTGGAGGAAAATGGTCCACAGACGAGCGTCGACTTCATATCAACTGCCTGGAACTGATGGCGGGGTCCTTTGATATTCAGTGTTGGACAAAGGACAAGGTTTCTTGCAGCGTCCTTCTGAAGATGGGCAATGTTTCGGCAGTGCGCTATATAAACTACCTCGCGAAACCAAATCTAAAGTCTTGGGAGCTCTTGCCAAGGACTTTTGGACCTTCTGCCTCTCCCACAATATCTCGGTGACAGCAGAGTACATCCCTGGAGCCTCCAATGTTGTAACGGATTGGTGCTCCAGACTGTGGTCACCCCCGCTTTTCCAGAGGATTAACACCCTCTGGGGGCCCTTCTTGCCAGACCTTTTACTGTCATTCCTGGATCACCAATTTCCCAGGTTCTTCAGTTGGAAACCGAACCCTCTGGCTGTAGCGATTGACGCATTCCTACAGGATTGGTCCAGAGAGACCGGGTATGCTTTCCCACCATTTGCAATGATAATGAGACTCACAGCGCAGGTCCGCAGACAGAAGGCGAAGGTAGTGGTGATCATGCCTTATTGGAGGTCGCAAGTATGGTTTCCAGTTGTACTGGAACTTTCTTGGCATTCTCCAATCCTTCTACCCCTTGATCTGTCTCTCCTGAGGGATTCCCAAGGTAATTCTCACCCTCTGGTCTTTCAGGACCGCATGTCTCTCATGGCATGGCAGATTTCAGGCATCGTTGAAGAGTCCCAGGCCTATTGGGCGAAGCTGAAGGACTACTGGCAGCAGCATGGGCTGACAGTACAAACAAATGTTACCGATCGGCATGGGCCAGATGGGTTAGTTGGTGTGTACGAAGCAACCAAGATCCCATGGGGTGCCACGTGGTCCCCATCATGAATTTTTTGGCGTCTCTCGCGTCTCAAAGATTGGCATATAGGACAATCAACTCCTTTAGATCCGCGATTTCGGAAGGGCATATCCCAGTTCAAGGTGCTCCTGTGGGCGAACATCAGCTGATTTGCTAATTAATGCAGGGGATTCATTTGACACTTCCCACAGAACCCAGTTATTCGACCTTGTGGGATGTTATCAAGGTCCTTCGCTTATTCCACTCTTGGCCATCCCATCAATATTGGTCCCACAACCAGTTGTCAGTAAAATTCACCATGTTACTGTGTTTATTGTCATGTCAGAGAGTATCCGACGTACAAGCTTTGGACATTTCAGGAAAGGTATTTACCCCGCAAGGGGTAACCTTTCATATTTTTTGCAGGACCAAGCCCAGTTCCAAGGTTGTGTCCTATCCAGCCTGGGGCCAATCTATAAAGTTATGTATGGTCCGTTGTCTTAAAGAATACGAGAGTGTGACGGAGGAGCTGCGCCCTGCAGGGGAATGTCAGTTGTTGATCTCTCTCAGGGAGCCTTACAAAGCGATTAGGTGGGTCATGCAAGAAATGGGCATTGATGTCTCGCAATTTGGCACCCATTCTGTTATAGATGCGATGGCCTCTACGGCTCTCATCCTTGACGCTCGTCTGGAAGACATTAGAAATGCAGCAGGCGGGTCTTCCGATTCTATGTTCAAAAGAGTCTATTTTAAATCAGTTGAAGACATAGTATCATTGGTGGTGGACAAACTTTGAACAAGCATAATCCTCACCTCTGGTCCGGACATAGAATGACAAACCTCCTAGTAATCATGAAGGAAAGTATCAATTCTATTAAGGACACGGAGGCGAGGATTATTTCCGCCCCAAGGCTCCTGAGATCCTTGTCCGAACCATGGGAAGGTGTTTATTAGGGATTGACTCTACTCCATTCAGTCATATGGGATAAGTATCACTTGTTTTCTCCTTTAATGATGTGACCACACTTGTGTTTTTACCTGGTTTCGATCCTGGCGGAGTTCTCTTCCTTAGAATAGTTTGATGTTTGCGTAATTTGATATGCCTGTGCATTTGGTTTGCACTGGATTGACTGAGTTCAGATTCATTTGTTCTCCCTCTGACTTCTTTCAGGTGCTGATAATTCAAAGGCAGAGTAATGGAATTTCGAGGCTTATTTGGCAGCAGTCAAGAAAGAGGAAGTCTTCCAAAGGGTGCCTGCCTTTGTGGATATTCTGGACTGCATATTGGTGGACTATACGTTGACCTTTACTGTGTGCATTATGGGAATGTTAGTTTTTTAACCTTGTTGTTGAAGCTGCTGGAAAGGAATAAAAGAAAGTTTTGAGCATAACCCTCGCCTCCGTGTCCTTAATAGAATTTAAACTTTCCTTCATGATTACAAGGAAATTTTTCATTACGAGAAATGAAAATGTCCCAGGAAGATACTAGTAGAAAAACAAAGAAGCAACTAGGGCAAATTTCTACTAGCCTTTAGCAACTTGAAAGTTAAAACCGTACTAGAGGAGCTGCAATTAAAACTAGACTATGCTGAGAACAGCAAGTCAATTCATTTCAACACTAATCTCAGACTCCATTTTCAAGCATGTTCTCCCGGAAAAAAGCCTCAGAAGGAATGGAATTAACTATTACGCGTGCACATCGGGTTCCTGCTATCTACCCTACAAAGGCAAGTATCCTAGAACGATTTTGGTGAACTTTGGGGACGTCCTAATGAAAGAACGGATTCTATCTAGTGCAATTAAGCAGAAATCATTTACCACTTCGGATAATTTTTGATTTGGAATATTCACAGATATGTCGATGTTAGCTGCACACAGTCGCGAAAAAATTGTTGCTTTAATAGACTATTATGAACATCATGGAGCTCCGGTTGGCATTGTCCATCAATCTAAACTTAAGGTCTTGTTTCAGGGTTGTGCACACATTTTCCAATCTGTCGATTTGGCTAGAAATCTTACGTACTTTATTAAGAAAAAAACAGGAGTAGGTGGGCCAAGAAGCAATGGTTTCTAATGAAGTGTGTGTATTAATGACCTTGGAATTTGCCAATTAGATTTGAGTGACCTGGGGGAGGGGGATCTTTCTTCTTTGTTGATGTTGAAGTTTTTCTGATCTGGGATGCATTTAGAAATGATACCTTTACAAATTTCTGTCATGAAGTGCCAGGTTCAAGAGTGCCATGTCAAAGTTCTAATGTGGTCGGAAGGTAGGGGAAATGGGGCAGGAGGGTATTCCGCGAAGAAGGCCCAGGACGGGTGGGGCCTCAGGACTGGGGGGGGATTGGGAGGAGAAGGGTCTGGTTTTTGAGGGCACGAGGGGAGGCAAGGGGTAAAAGAGCAGGTGGGACAAATGCAACAGGGTGCCACTATTAAGTCAAGAGTTTCGAAAACCTTTGAACATCTGCAAGAGAGCAGGGTCCACAAAAGGAAAGAATCAATCAACTAGGTATAGAGGGAACGGATATTGACTATCCATTCAAGGATTCACTATACATTTGGTTTGTTGTGAAAAAAGTTTATAAAAGTAGCAATGTGCAATATTAATGATGCCAATAATCAGGTGAAGCTGAAATCTACTCTGGAAGGCCTTGCCACAGCTTAAGTACAGATAATTCTTTTACAAGAAACGCATCTTAAATTACAAGCTAATTTGCCCAAGATGACGAAATTTATCTCTCAGGCGTTTTTTGCTTCGGCAAGTGCAGTGATTAAAGGGGTAGCTATTTTGATTTTTCACACTTTTATGGGGGGGTTCCTACAGGTAACTACAGACCCAAAGGTAATGTGGATCATGCTTAAGGTGGCAGTAGGATCTCAATTTTTTTATAGTTAGCTTTTATGGTCCCACTGAAGATGATATAGTTGCACTCAATGAGGTGTTCAAGGCGCTGCATGAATTCCCTGGCCTGTTGGTGATAGGGGGAGACTTTAATAGCCTTCAGGACGTAAGATTGGATTCATCACAAATAAATAAGACTCAAAACAAAACCAGGGCTTTGAGATTTGTAACGAAAATGGTCAAGGGCTTGGGCTTAGTTGATCCTTGGCGATTGGAAAATCCTCAATCCCAGGAGTTTACCGGTTTCTCCAAAAAGGTTTAATTCGGCTTACAGGATTGATTTTTTTTAGTCTCGTATCGATTAGCTAGGAGAAATTCAGTTTTTTTGTCAAATCCTTTTTCAGACCATTCAGTTCCTTTTACAGAGGTAAACATTAATTGCGATCAGGCCGAAAGACCAAGGTGATCTTTAGATAAACCGCTTTTGACAAATATAAGCTGGGTATCAGTTATAAAATCCAACCTTAGGGAATTTTTTGAGAGAAATATTGGGTCGGCCTCCTCCTTTTCAGTTTGGGAAGCATTTAAGGCCTTTATTCGGAGTGAATTGTTTTTGAAGCACAAGTATGCAAATTAAAGAGGGAGAAAGAACAAGCTCTGTAATTAGAGCTGGATTTAGCCACACAGATTCATCTTAGAGGCCATGTTCAAAATTCTGACTCCATATTAAAAGAAGCCAGACAGGCTTAGAAAGACAATTACTTTGCTCAGACAATTGTTAATCAGAATTCTTGTTTTTAACAGTATTATGAAGAGAGCGAGCAGGCCGGACGATTCCTAGCCTGGTTTGTTAAAAAGAAGAAACAATAATGCAAGTATTAAATCAATCTATGATGATGGCAGCTACCAGATGGTATTCCAATCAGAGGCAATAGTTTTCTTAGCACACTATACAAAGATATACCAGCCCTCCGCTACTATTATACCCGATGTCATTAATGGCTTTCTTAGGGTATTGATTGCCTACTTTAAATTTTGAGCAACAGTCAAAAGCAGTTGCTCCGATTACGCTTATAGAGGTCCAAGAATCCATCATGAATTCTCCAAATGGGAAAGCATGTGGCAATGATGGACTACCAGCTGAGATGCATAACATTTTTGGAGTTCCATTAGCGCGCTACCATGGTTATACTGTTTAATGAAATTCTAGGGGGCTGTGAAATACTTAGTACATTTACGGAGGCTGTAATCGTTAGCTTTTTGAAAAAGGTAAATCTCCTGATCAACCTGGATCACATTGACCTATTAGCCCCCTGAATAATAATTATAAGCTTCTGGCAAAGATAATTGCCTCTAGAATAACACCTCTTGCACAAGAAGTGGTTCTTAATGATCAATCTGGGTTTTTACCAGGGAGAACTATCTCGGCTAACACCAACTTTCTTCTTCAAGCGATCGACTTTTTTTCAAATAATAAGACCAAAGTGGCTATCATTATGATTGACGCTTTAAAAGCTTTTGATTTAGTGCCGTGGGATATCCTTTTTTGCCACCCTGAATAGATTTGGGTTCCCTTTAAAGCTTGTGAAGCTCTTAGACAAGCTATATTACAGAGCTCAAGCCAAGGTTAAGGTGAACGCACATACGGCAGGAATAAATTCAATCAGCCGTGGCACGCGGCAGGGAAGCCCGATGTCTCTGGAGTTATTTGCACTGTTTATTGAACCTTTGACTTCAGCTCTGCGTCAAGACCCCTTAATTAAACCTCCTATTCAGGGTGTGCCAAAACTAAAACTGTTTGCCGATGATTTGATTTTGTATCTACATGCTGAGGAGCATAATATTAATGGAACGTTCGCTAAAATTCAAGCTTTTTCCGATCTAGGGAGCAATAGAATGAATCATTCAAAAATCAGAAATTCTTTTATTCAGTACCTCTGATCGTGTATTACCAATGGAAATGCAGTCTCTGGTCCTGGCTTCGCGTCCTTTTAGATATCTAGGTATCTTTTTATCTCATGATTTCTCGAACCTATATTAACTTAATTATGTACCTACGCTAGCTAAAGCCCACAATTTACTATGTCAATGGCAGCAATAGCCGTTTACTATCACTGGGCGAACAGCG
Organism: Calotriton arnoldi; assembly: GCA_963921515.1. Taxonomy (NCBI): domain Eukaryota; kingdom Metazoa; phylum Chordata; class Amphibia; order Caudata; family Salamandridae; genus Calotriton; species Calotriton arnoldi. Next base: position 1,130,243 of record CAWUFW010000663.1, read on the forward strand.
TTAATTAAAATTATGATTTTACCGCTTTTTGTTTTTTCTAATATGATTATAAAGGTCCCCCAGAAATATTTCTCTGAAATTGATCAAATGTTGCAGTACTTTATTTGGGCAGGCAAAAAGCCTAGTACCAAGCTTGAAAACTTACAATTAACTATAGAGGATGGTGGTTTAGCAATTCCTCATTTTAAGAAATATCATCAGGCCTCTTTTTTAAATTGGTGTGTTCGGGCAGCAACTTCACGGAATCCCTTGAACAATTTTTATCTTAATCTTATGTTGTGTAAAGCGGGAATTAAGCTTTTCCCCTTTCTTAAAATCCCCAAGCTCCTGAAAGGTTTCAGGTATAAATATCCCATGGTGATAATTCGAGAATTTAACCAACTAAAGGAAGAGTGTTACTTTCCCCAATTCCACCCATATATCTTATTGAAAGACTGTGAGCTGCTAGGTTTACGATTAGGAAACAGGATTATTCAGAACTGGGGAGAAGCTGGGATTTTTTTGTTTTAACGATTTGATATGGGCTGGAGCTATGAAGCCCTAGAGGCAGCTCCAAGCAGGTAACTTGGCAATTTTGGACACTATGTTTTTCTCATATTGTCAAATACAACACTTTTTTCAAGAAATCCAGCCCCCAGGGGATCCCACAGCTTCCTCCATTAGCCAAGCATATTATGTTAGCTGGCAAGTTGAAGTTGGTAAATGGTATTTGCCAATTATGAAACAATTGTATTGCAAGGTGGTGCCGGCAGCTCTAGAGAAGATTGAGACCTCTTCTGGGTGCAGGATAGAGTCTTCCACATGAAATCAATCTAATCAATGGGCCCAGGAAGCTATTAGAGGGGCCAACTTTAAGAGAACAGCCTTCTTCTCAAAATGGATGCTATTTTATACGCCATCTAGACTTCAAAAGATGTTGAGCTGTATCCGGTGCATGTTTTATATGTGAGACTGTCAAGGGAGACTGGTTTCATATATGTTTTACATGCCCAGTTTTGTTCAACCTTTGGAGTAGGGTGTTTCAATAGCTTGGGGCCAATTACAGGTTCCAGTGGCCCCTGATCTCTTGGGAGCTCTTTTTAGGATTTGGTGAAGTTGAAGATGAGGCAGAAGCAATTGTATTTTATTGCATCTTTAGTGGCCAAATCTCTGATTTTACAGAAATGGAAATAGGATAAGCACCTTCTTATGAGCAGAGGGTACATAAGATGCAACAGGTAAAAGTAAGGGGAAGAACTCAATCCTTTGTGATTTGGGGCTGTAACCAAATTTCTGAAAAGTTGGGGGGGGACATCGGGAGTGATCAATAACAAATTAAATAACTTCTTATGAGGAGGGTTGGCATATGCAATGATAATGTAGTCAAGAATGGGCATGTTAAGGTAAAGAACAATGGATGAAGGGATTATGGAAGACTCAATGTACCTATATAAATAAAAGTTCGTTTAGGTTTTTTTTTGTTTGGTGATAATGCAGTCAAAATCTTAGAATGAAATCAAGTGTTTTACTCTTAGTGAAAGAATGATTTGTATTTACGAATTGTAAAACCAATCTGAATCATGTATATTGATCGATTTAAATGTATATGTCTGTATTTTATAGGAAAAAGAATGATCTTCTAACTGGTAAAGGCTTAATCATGTTGAGAAATATGAAATGTAACTCATTTACTCATCTTCACCTGCTCAGAGATAAATAAAAGTAACAAACTCCCCCCCGCCCACCCCACACAAAAAACAAGTCAATGTCAAAAACACCCAAAGTTCAAAAGGCTTGAGCATAATAAGTGCTGTACAGAGTCTTTCTTTAGGGAAAATGCATCATTTTTGTTTTTTTATTAAGGAATAGACCGATGTTAAAGCAAAAGAAACAAGACTTCCTCAATGTATAAGGCCATTTACTATATAAAAGAAGGCGAGTGATACATTGCTGTGTCGCAAGTGTAGGCAAGAGAGAGCTGATCAAAGTTATGTTCTATGATCTCAAGTGAGAGTACAGGGATATTGAGTCTTTTCATAACTCTAGGATCTAGGGATGATAAATCTTAAAATATTATAAGGGCGTTTCACTACTTGTTAATCTTTCTTCATCATCCTATGAGCATAGTGTCCAGCAAAAGGCATTAGTTCAAAGCTTAAAGATTTCTAAAGAGGTAATATATTTTTGATTCTGTTTATTTAGCTAGGATATAATGCCAGAAAAGTATAAATGTACAAGAATTTATAAAGATCCTTGCACACACAAGAGGAGTCTGGTCCAGTAATCCAAAACCTTAGGCAGCCATGTATCTGTTAGACCCACCACTAAACCACAGGACTAAACCCCCTCCCACTCTCTCAGAATTCTTATTAATGTATTTTTTCCCCATGTTAAAAGTCCTCAGCCAGAAGCTCGGATAAAATCTTCAACCATAGAAATCTCTAAAGCATATTAATCCTAAATGGTGTGTGCCAGAATATCAGATGAAACCCACCAGAGAGGGCTGATGAATTATAGTATTTCATTTGGAAAGCATGGATACCAATGTTAGGCTACCGGAACCTGAAGGAAAATGGGCTCAATCCTTTAAAGAAACTGACTTGGCTAAATGATCATCTATGTTTTGGGAGTTTTGTCTATAGAAAACAGATGTACCACAAAGCGTTCTCAAAATGTAGCATGAGAACTTGTTATTTCCGTCACAACATTATCTAGGGAGGAGAGGACATGTTGTAACACAGAATGCAAAGTTTAGCTATTCTGAGATTTCCCACCATAAGATACCTCCAAAGGTGTGGAGAGGTGGCTCTTCCATGAGCAGTTGAGTGACTGGAAAAGGAACAGGGGGCCTCAGTCAGGTACCCCAAGACACAGATGACCTGGACACCGAGCCTTACTGTTCATCTATCATCCAATGTGCGACAGTGTACATCCTGCAATAAAGCCCATTACCACTTTCGCCACTTGTCCCTACTTAGAAATCAATAGCAGATTGTTTCTCTGCAAAAAAAGATCATATTTCATCATAGAAAGGGCAAACATACAACATGTAGAGTTGCCCCAGAAGAATAGGCCTCATCAGGATCATCTGCACAAAAACTCATTTGGAATAAAAAAATTAAAAAACACTGAAAAAGCCTTTCAAGTTTCAGAACACTGTGACATGCAGGGTACCGCACAGTCAAGTGGTGTCCTATAGCATACTAGGCAGAAATGAACAAATTACTTACCTTCGGTAATGCTCTTCCTGGTATAGACTGTCTAGCTGCAGACTTCTCACCTTTTAAATATTTCCCTGGCATTAGACTGGTTCCGTAAACCTTTTAGCAATGCTTCTGCACACCAGATGTTGGCACTTTGCAGTTCTGCACCAATGTCATTCCCCTCTGGAAATCGCTTTTGGGGCCTATATAGGTGCCACTCCCGTGCACTAACGTCAGTTGCTTTTGGGACTGTTCATGCTCCTAGATGTGGAGCCCCAAAAGCAAACTGGCAGACAGTGTGCAGACTCCTAGGCTTGGGATCTTATTAATGAGTAGAATCCAAACACAGAAGGAAGGGGATGGGAGGGTCAAGGAGGAATCTGCGGTTAGATAGATTTTCTACCAGAAAGAGTGTTACCAAACGTAACTTGTTCTTTTGATACAGATTTCTAACCGCAGATTCCTCACCTTCTGAATAGATACCAAAGAAGTACCTAAGGAAAGGAGGGCTGTGGGTGCACTCAAACTAAAAAGGCCTGCAGGAGAGAGCGGGCAAAATGCTGTTCTCTGCTGAGTTGGCTGCCCAGACAATAGGGTTTTGTGAACGTATGGAGTGACACCAACGTAGCTGCCTGGCAGATGTCTAGGACAGGGACTCCACATGCTAACACAGTGATAGCAGCTTCGGCATTGGTGGAGTGGTCTTGCAGTGCTTCTTCGCTAATGAGTAGCAGATTTTATTGCAGAGCACTATCTGGAGCAAAATGGTAAGCTTCTGCACAGCCTTGCTTTTCTTCGCTCGAGCGAACCCCACAAAGAGCTGATCGGCCACCCGGTGGTTCTTGGTACAATCTATGAAGAAGATGCATGCTCTTTTGGGGTCCAAGTGATGGAGTTTCTCCTTAGAGGAGTGAGTCGGAGCATAGAAAGCCGGCAGGGTAATGGTTTGACTGACATGGGACGGCATCACAACGTTTGGTAGAATGGATGCCCTAATTCACAGAACCAGCTTATCAGGGAAGAAGGTGGTGTACAGTGAATGAACACACAAAGCCTAAAGCTCACTCACGCGTCATGTGGAAGTGGGGGCAACTAAGAACACAGGTTTGATAGTGAGAAGCCGTAAGGAGTACCTGTGAAGCAGCTTGAATGGAGTGCCTATCACATAAGTAACAAAAAGATTGAGGTCCCATTGGGGCATCACGTGGTGATTTAAACAACAAGGGCTGATCAGGAACAGTAAGCAGGCTGGGATGGCTGAAAGATGACCGTTAACTGTGCCCAGAGCAAGGGCCTGCCAGGCAAGAGACAGAAGAAATAATAAAACATCTGACAGTTTGGCCTGAAGGGTGTCAATCTGGCGAGTGCTGCACCAAACCACAAATGTGTCCTGAACACAGGCATACAGTTTTTATCGAGGGGCATCTAGCTGCCAAGGTAACATCAGCCACCTTTGCAGGAATGTTGATGGTGTTAAGCTGTCGCTGCTCAATCTCCATGAAATAAGGTGGAAGTTGCAAGGGCAGGGACAGAGAACCATACCTTTTTTGCTGTGACAGCAGATCTTCTTGGAGAGGGAGCCTGGTCGGAGAGCAGATGCTCAAGCTCAGGAGCTTGAGATACCATGCTCTCCAAGCTCCGTCCGGAGCCACTAGGATGACTTGGGGCCCGGTCTATCCTGATCTTCTTGTGGACTTGGAGCAGGAGTGGTATCAGCGGAAAAGTACACAGGAGGCCAGAGTCCCACTCGAGGCAGAACACGCTTCTGATCGTGAGTAGTCTTGGAAACTCCAACTAACAGAACTGCTGACATTGCACGTTCTCGGCAGTGGCGAACAGATCCATCCACGGTTCTTCCCATTTGTGGAAAATACCTTGTGCCACCTCCGGGTGCAACTGTCAATGCCAGTGCTTCACCACTACGGAGATTCCCTGGCAGCCCAGCTAGCTCTAGAGCCGCAAGGCCTCCTGGTGCAGGGTCCGTGACCCCACTACGCCCTGTTTGTTGCAGTACCACATGGCACTGGTGTTGTCCAGTTGTACGACGGTACAACGCAGGGAAATGCACTGCATGCCTTTACCACATATTTTTTACCACACATATGCTTTTACAACGAATGCCATTACCACACATTGTTGTTATATATAAAATCGATGTATTTGTGGGGAGAGCCCCCACACCCCCAACCTACCTTAAATGAGTGGTAAAGGCATGCGTTGTAAAGGCCTGCACGTGGTAAAAATATGCGTGCTAAAAAATGTGCGGTAAAGGCACAACGAGGTAAACAGCTCATTGTAAAGGCTGTTTCCCGGTTGTCCGCTAGCAACTGGCTCCCATTGATGGATGGCAGGAAGGGTTTCAGTACCAAACAGATGGCTCTCAGCTCTAGAAGGTTGATATGGAGCCAGGACTTCGCCTGAAACCAGGGACCTCTGATCTCCACCTCCCCCAGGTGGCTGCCCCCATCCAGAAATGACAAGTCATCATTGTAAACTCTGTGTGGGGGAAGGTAGGCGGGTCTGCCGCTGACCCACTCGCGATATTATACCCACCACTGTAAATCTTTTGCAGTCTCCTCTGAGATCTGGACGTGGTTGGAGAGGTTGCCTTTATATTGGGCCCATTGGTACTTAAGATCTTACTGCAGAGCACGCTTATGGCGCCTGGCATGCTTACCAGTAATATGCAGGAGGGCATCTGTCCCAGCAGCCTTAGAATCAACCTCACTGAAATCCAGCACAGAGGCTGAAAGACTGGGTTCATAGCCTGAATGTCCTGGACTCTCTTTCCCGGGGAAAAGGCATTAAACCGAAATGTGTCCAGAATGGCTCCAATCAAGCAGAGCCTCTGGAAGGACTCAGGTGTGACTTTGGCACGCTTATGGAGAAACCTAAAGATGACAGTAGGTTTGCCATAGCCTGGAGGTGGTTGATGACTTCCTGGGTTGAGGCTGCCTTTAAGAGTTAGTCACTGAGGTAGGGGTAGACTGGCACCACTGACCTCTGAAGGTGTTTTCACACCACCACTGCCATCACTTTTGGGAACACTAGAGGGGCGCTAGTGAGACCAGAGTGGAGCACAGCGAACAGAAAATGCTCCTCTCCTAGCACAAACTGGAGGTTTTGCCGATGGGCGAGCAGGACGGGACTATGAAAATAAGCGCCCTGTAGGTCCAACGTCACCATCCAGTCTCCAGAGTAGACAAGTCCAGGGACAAGACCTGGGCCAGGGTTAGCATTTAGAATTTTTCCTTTGGAGAAAGAGATTGAGAGGGCACAGATCTAGAGTAGGCCGAAGACCTCCGTCCTTCTTGGGCACTAGAAAGTGCTAGGAGCAACAACCACATCCTACTTCTGGCACCAGTACCCTCTCAATAACCCCTTTGGACAAAGAGGCTTGCACTTCCTGACAAAAAATGGAGAGATGGTCCTCGGCAGTCATTGGGCAGATGGTGGAAGCTGCAGCAGGGATGAAAGGAAGTGTAAGGTGTAGCCTTTAGGAACAATTTGGAGGGCCCTCCTTTCCGATGCGATCGCTTGATATCCAGGATAGAATAATAGAATTGGTCATGTCTGCCTCCCACCGGCTGGTGTGACCCTGTAAGGGTAAACTAAAGAGGTTTGGTAGATGGAGCTCTGGGGGGGGGGGGCACAGGGCACCATCGCCTCTGCCTGCTTGGGTGGGACTGGATGGTTGTCCAAAGCAACGAAAGGAGTCCTGAAACTGCTGCTGGCTAGGCTGGGTAGAAAGGCCAAGAACTAATGAGTACTGATTCAGTCAGCATGGTGAGTTCATGTGCATGTTGCACAACCTGGGTGCACCAACCTGGTTCGTAACTCTTAGTTGTTTGGAGTATGCCTAGTATAATTTGCATGACTTCCTCAGAGAAGCCAACTTCAACATTGCGGGCATTAACTTTAAAACACTGGGTGAATTGTGCTCAATGAATCCAGGAAACCTTTGCAGATACTTTAATCAGAGGTTTCAAGCTATACTTCACATTATCTGCAACAAAAGAAATCCTCCTCTCGGAGAGGTCATTGCCTACTTTTGGAGGAAAGAATACCTAGCAAGAGGTGCTCCACATATTCATATGTTACTGCAAGTTAAAGATACACTAAAATTTGGACAGGATGCTGATGAGTCCGTACTGTCATCTATGGAGCAGTACATAACATGTGAGATTCCCATTGATAGTGAGAACACAGAACTTAGGCAGCAAGTGTTGCAATTTCAGTCCCACAGATGTGGCAAATACTGTTGTCGCAGATATCGAGCTAAAGGAAAATAAAACAACAAGAATCGCTTTGGTTTCCCTCGGCCTGTACTCGCTAAAGGCAAAGTAAACAGCTTCATGTCTGCAATCAGACATACATTCACTAGCAAAATCTCCAAGGAACACATACAACATTAAAAGAAGTGAGGCTTCAAAACTTAGAAATGGCTAAAATCCTGTCAATTTGTCTATCTGGAATGCAAATATGAACATTCAGTTTGTAGATGACAATTTCATTGCTGGTGCACAAAACATTACCTCTTACATTACAAAGACTGAAAAAAACAGAAATGAAAGAGGTGTGGGAAGAGATTTCTGCAGAAAATACATTAACAAAAAAATTGTATAACTACTGTTTGAAGATGCTTTCCCACAGAGAAGTTCTTATGAGGCATGTGACTGATTAAGTTTGCCTAGTTTATTTGGGAAGTCCAATCCATGGTTTGGATTAGTTTAGGCCTTGCTTTTACTCGTAACAGAGAATTAAAGTATTTTGAGGAGTTTGAATACCTTGCGCACTCTGATCCTGATGGCAGAGACAATGTGAAAATAAATACGGTGGACACTTAGTACCCAAAATGAAGTGTTTATTTAGAAAACCTCTGTCTGTATGAAGAAGTTCAGTTCTACACATATAGAAACAATGTTGAAGAAAACATTGAAAGTGTCAAGTTTGCGGTCTCTTAGTCTAATGGTTGTTTAGGCAGACACAATAAAGTATCATCAACCACTGAAAACTCATTTGTCAAAGTGCAGATAAGAGAGAGTTCATTTATTTATCTCTTCTGCAACTCTTCAAACCTTGGTGTCATGAAGAACAACTGTTAGGTAAATACGACTTCTATGAGGATGCTTTCAATGCAGTCAGAGGCCTGGATCCACGGGGGCCTTGCGGCGCCAGGGCCGGAGCCGACAGCGGAAAAGGCCTAGGCCCCTCAACTGAGTCCGCGGGGCCCGAAGGCCCGCCGGCGGGTTCGGGCCACCCAAAGATGACATGCATCGCTCCGTAAAACTTACGAAGTTGGGCGGGAGTCGCTCCGGGTCCTGGGAAGGGAGGGAAGCCCGGAGTCGACTCTTCGGGCTCTGCGCGCAGAGCCACGGGAGGGGCACCGCCCGCATCCCTCGTCGCATCAGCCGACCGACGGGGAGAAGTCGAAGAGCGACAATGCTTCTTTTACTTCTTTTTGTGCTTCGACTTTCCCGACCCCGAGTGCAAAGAGTTCGATGACTTGGACGAGTGGTGATGGCTCCGCGACCGGTCCCTCGACCTCCCTCGCGACCGGGACCTCGAACGGCGCGTAGCTGACTGCTGGCGCTCAAGCAGCTTTCGGGACCGCTCCCGCAAAGCCTTCAGAGCCATCGACCGGCAGTCGGAGCACGACTTGGGGTCGTGGTCGCGCTCCAGGCAAAAGAGGCACACATGGTGCGGATCCGTAACCGATATCATTCGGTACAGTAACCGCATGCCTTGAAACCGGGCATCCCTCGTACACCAGGAGTCGTAGACTCAAAAAAGGCGTTGACAAAAGTCGCTCAAATAAGTCAGTCAAAAAGTGACTGGAGGTACCGCTCTCTCCGGATCTGCGCTGGCTGGCGCGGAAAAAGAAAGAACTGACGTCAGCGCGCGAGGGCAGCGTCTAAGTAGCTACCGCGACGTCATCCCGGCGACCACGACGGACGCGGAGACGACCGACGCCACCTTCCGAAGCGCAGAGGTACTGCTGACGAAAAAACTTTCCGGATCCAGTCTGACACCTGGGGGTAATTCTAAGGTAAGGAATCTAGAACTAACGTGTTTCTTTCAGATAATGTATTTCCATACTGCAGATCAGAACTTCTATCAATTTTCATTGTTGATCACAGCAATGAGAATGCCAGCTAAATGCTACAAAGGTGTAGTTTGTGGCACTGATATCAAAACTGAAAATTCCAACTTTTTGATAAACAAATTTTTATTGCTTTGCAGAAAGAATACACCAAACATTCAGCACTACACCAAGAAAATCCAGGATTACATAAAAGAATTAGCGCTACCCAGTTTACAGACACTACTAAAAACAAAATGACTCGAAATTGGACAATCCCTCTATGATTAAACCACCCCCCCCCCAACCATTTCCCCCAGACTCTGCGGTATTTCATGCACTGCTTATGACTTCACATTGCATCACTCATGACATGTTTTGGCTAATTTCAGTGGTGTTTTGATTTTAAGCATCAATTCTGTTTATTAGCACAGTCAACATATAGTGTAACACACCATGCCACCTACAACCCATCAGGGCCGGCCGCGTTCACATGGTGCTATAGTTCGGCCTCAACGGCATAGGTAGGCAAAGTGGAACAGGACTGAGTTTTAAATACATTAATGGAACAAGACAAAAAAAAGCAAAAGAACAACCCCTCCCCGCACCCTCCTTCCATGCTTCTTACAAAAAGAGATACAGGCAGCAGTCAAGTAGAGCGAAACAAGGATCCCCATCTAGTCAGCATCGAGTAAAGCCCATCAACTCCCAGAGGGGGAAGTCTTGGGGATCAATTGTAAAATTCAAAGATAGGATGGGCATGTCAATTCCCTAAATTCCATAGAAAGGATACGGATAAAAGGGGCCTATAGTTCTGAATAGGAGGAACCCCCAGGAGTAACCGCCAAGGATAGCTTCTCCATTCCCAAAAGGAACCATAGTTGATGCAACCAGGCAGTGTGGTCCAGTGTTTAGTCAGAGACCCAGATTCAAAATATTACCTGGTGAGCTGTGTTCAGCGCAAGGGCCATCTGCCTCCCTTTAAGGGAACGCAGGGGGAAAATCAGTGTGTTCGGCAGCCCACAAAAGAGTGTATGCTGATAATCGTGGAATGGTAGTATTGACGGCCAGGTCAATGTCATCTAGTACTTGCTCCCAGTATCTGGTAAGTTTTGGACAATGCCATAGGAGGTGAAGGAAGGTTCCGGCACACCCGCAGCCTCTCCAATTATTCCCAGAGTCATCCAGATTTAATTTCTGGATTCGACTTGGGGTATAGTACCAATATGAAGCGATTTTGTAGGACCGTTTTGGTGTTTATCATTGTGTGCGCTGTATGGTGAGCTTTATAGTGTATGTGCTCCACCTCCCTATCTGAAAAGGATCTACCTATCTCAGCCTCCCATCTCTTCTGGCCCAGAGTTCGGGGTCAAGGCCCAGTCCTACCTAGATGAGCATAGATCTCCGATACCAATCGCTTGTCGTCTGCTTTAAGAAACAACCACTTTTCAAATGGAGTCATCGGGCGGCCCGCCTCCAGTCGAGTGTCAGGACCCAACACCCAGTGATGAAGCTGTAGGTACTGTAAAAAGTCTGTCACCATCAGAGAGTAGCCAATTTTTAGTTGGTCAAACAGAATGAGACCATTCAGTTCGAATAAGCAGCCTAGGCGCTTAAGCCCCCTTCTAACCATCTTCAAAAGCCACCCTGCTCCATTCCCGGGGGGGGGGGGAGAAAGTGTGGATTGGAAAAATTAGGTTTCATGGGCGAGGGAAAAGTGGTCATGCCAGGTTTGACTGCCACCGTGTCCAATACCTTCAGGGCCGAGCTCGTCACCGGTGAGGAGTATAGTCCCCAGGCTCTGTGCTGGAGGTTTGAGCTACATCTCCTTCCATATTTGAGTGCCAGCCACAGCCCGGTCCATAAAGACCTAGTGTTTCTCAGAAGAGGACCCATTCCACTCAATGAGGTAGCAGAGCAGGGAGGCTTGGTAATAGCGCAACAGTAAGGGCACCACCAGCCTCCGCTCCAGCTTTGCCTGCTCCATTAGGTGTTTCTGCAGCTGAGGCTTCTTACTGGCCTGTATGAAATTATTAATGTCAAGTTGGAGAGAGCGATCTGCACCGGGAGGCGGAGTCAGAAGTAAAGTTTGGAAAATATAGAGGATGCGGGGAAGGATGGACATCTTGACCGCCGCAATCTGTCCCAAGCACGACAAGGGCAAACGGTTCCATATTGTTAGATCTTAGCAAATATGTGGGGCCAGGGACGCATAGTTCGCTGCTACAGTCTTGGGTAATGTTTGTGGTAAGGAGAGACCCAGGTATGGAAGGCCCTCGGTCAGGTGTTTTGATTTTTAAGCCTTAGTTTTTAACTCAAATCAAAATATTCTTTATTCGGTTATTGCCGTAACCATAAAAGAGTACATCAAACATACAGTTAAAATGCACTTAAGAACATTAATCATCAATGTGTGTAGTTAAAACAGACAGATAGACATTTCATGTTCATTTTACAAAAAAGGATCAGTGGCTAAGGTGCTGGTGTGCCAAAGTACATAAAAATCGATTTAATAAAAGCTTATTAAAATCTGTGTAAAATGGTTAAGTTTCAAATTGTATAAGTCTTATTCAGATTTTCAAAAAGTCACCATAGATCAATAAACACCATATAGACTCATTGCTACACAGTTAAACAAGCATTGGCCGCGCGCGAAAGTGAAAGCAGCGCGACGCGGCGGGGGAGGGGCGGAGGAGCGTGAAAGCAATCAAGTGAGAGGAAAGACAGATGGCGCCTGATCGGGCGCTGAAAGCTGGCGGTTGCGCGCGTGCACGCTATCGTGAACGCAAGCTGGTCGCCAGCAAAAGCCACTGCTGTTTGCACTTCCAAAACCCGCTTACTAAAACTCTCGCCGAGAGCAGCGCTAAGCGCTGGCTCAGGCAAGACCTAAAAAACAGGGTAAAGGAATGGATCAAACATAAAAAGATGTCATTCATTAACTGCACGAAAAGCAGCATGTTAATCATCATTTTCCCATTAAATCGCCCAGATGTACCGCTGAGGAAATAAAATATTGAATCATCTGACTAATTTCTTCTGTTTGCAGGAGCTGTAAGTGGTGCAGAGCCGGTCTCCATTTCCTTATATTCAAGGTTTTTAAAAGTGGCATAACATTTCTCCGTAACCCTGAATAAAGCTCACAAAAGAATAAAAAATGTGCCATATTTTATTTTGACTCTGAATCGCACGGGCATAATTGAAGCTCAGCGTCACAATGCGCCTAACGGGGATAGGAAACCAGAAGATGAGCTATACTGAACCTAATTCTGACTAAATGAAATCTTGCCATATGACTTAGGGGAAACAGTAAATAAGGTTCTATGTTATCAGTGCAGACCATAGGAAAGTACTCCTGTACTTCCTTCTTACCCAGCTCTATACGCTCATTTTCTAGTTTTAACATGGATAACAAATCTTTTTTCAGCTGCTGTTTGGATATATTTGCCATTGTTTCCGGATTGCTAAAACAATCCCCTCTACCCACTCGTTCTAGCATTTTCTTGATGTGCCGAAACCAAGGAATCTCCTGTGTGTGTGTTCTAGGCTAAAACAGTCTAATATTATTGCGCGGGCTCGTCTTTAACCCACATTGAGTGCCACAACTTTACTGGAGCAATCTTTACACAATGCGTTAGCGGGTTTAAACCTAGCCCCTTGTGAAATAAGATAGATGGCAGCCTGCTAGGAACCACCAGAAGACGTCTGAGAAAATAGCTTTCTGCTATCTAGAGAGCGTTAGATTACCAAAGCCCCACACTCCCGCCCATACAAAATGACAGCACAGCTGCTGGCTTTATAGATGGTAATTAAGGAGTCCAACTGCTTGAGACCCAACTTCCTTGCAAACCTAAATAGTGCCTCCACGTTGCGACCAAAGGAGCTCTTCCTGACATTCACAAGGTGACTCCATGTTCCTTTATAGTCGAAAGGTATACCTAGATATGAAAAGGTTGCCACATAAAGTAATTTATCACAATTAATAAAACAGGTTTTTAGTGGGCGAGGAGTCAGTCTAGCAACCATGACATAGGACTTGGCAGTATTGGTCTTTAATCCAAGATTGTGCATAAAATCATTAAATCTGCTTAAAAGTAATTGCAAACCCACCCCGATCCTGCACATCAAAACAGTCACCAGCATATCATAGTGCTGGCAAATTTCTAGAGCCCACCCTCAGAACATCAGCCTGCCCGCGATCGAGAGGGTTCTCGAGGTCGTTAATGTATAGGCAGAATAGAAACGGGGCTAAGACACACTCTTGTCGAACTCCACAGTTCATTTTTATGGGAGCAGAGAGTTCCCCATCTGCTTCATATCTCACTCTGCCAGTTACATCTTGGTGCATTTGCACTAAAAAATAAACCAGTGGTGGATCAAAACCCATAGCTAACATTTTTACCCAGAGTTTCCATCGGTCTACCCAATTATAGGCTGATGTTAAGTCCATGAATCCCAAGTAAAGTGACCCTTTCTTTGCTAGCGTATATTTACTTATGAGCAAGTGTAGATTAAGACCCTGCTCAACCGTTCCCAGGCCTCTTCTAAAGCCATATTGAATGTCAGATAACCTCCCTTTCTCAGTTGCCCAGGTTTCAAGTCGGTCCAATAATACCCTACCCATTATCTTGCAAGTGCAGTCAATCAACGAGATTGGTCGATAGCACTTGGGGTCCGCCCTGTCCCCTTTATTAAAGATCGGTACTATTGTCACGTTGGCCCAAGATTTAGGCGGGCCAACGTGGGCAGTAGTTTTTAACTCATTTAAACACCTAACTAGAACGTTACTTTAACCTCTGTTTTTTTTCAGTGACTTTCTAGGGTTTTTTATAATACAGACAAAATATATAGATATAATATATGCAGATGGTAATCAACCAGAACCAGCATACAAAGTGTGAAATCCATACACGGAGGTGAAATCATACTGAATATGGTGATCTGATGAAGAGAAACAAGCCTATAAGGCGATGGTAAAGAGGAGCCCACCCCATCATCCTCTACCTCTAATGAAGTGAGGCAGCAGAGATCAAAGAAACATGCCTTGTGGTGTGAGACGTGAAGATGGTGATTCAAGGCTACCGTGAGCAAGGGTATAACCCCAACTGAGTATAAACATGCAAGGAATAACAGTGGTACATAGGTACCAACCGCAATCGCGTGGTAAGACAGCGGCCACTCCACAGTATCTTGTTTGGACTCATATAAAGGGTGACAGCAAATATTAGTCACAATATTAACAATTTGATGCTGGTACCATACTAATTTTAGAATTTGTGAGGTGTTCTAAGGTGATATTACCCAGTGCAAATGCTGATCTGCCGGGAGTTGACAAACCAGGCTTGTGAGGAAGCCATTTTCTTTCATGATTTTCTTATAGAAGTTAAGGAAGGTTCTCCAGAAGATAAAATGAGAGCACTTTTTCTATAAATTCACACTAGCTTCCTCAGCCATGTGAGAATAATGTCTGACATTCTGAGTAAAACATGAAATTCCAACTGAATCAGCAGCCGGTCAGTTGATCCCTTAGGCATTCTACTGCAGCCTCCCACAGTGCTCTAATAAACAACTAGAGAGCTAACATTTGCATTTATTATTTATTTATTTTTTTAATTCTTTTTTATTGAACTTTTCATCAATTACAAACAGACATAATATGCAGGAGAAAACACTTCATGTATATGTTGTCAATAGAGTGCGGTTCATACAGAAGTATTTTATAATAGTACAATAAGAAAACAGCTTCAGCATCATTATCGTTCATGGTATCACATGTCCAATAGTTTGGTGAATCTAATAGGGAGAGAGAAATGGGACCAGTCCAGGCACTCCAGTTTCAGGGACATAAGGAAAAAATATAGAAAGGAGACATAGCAAGACACAATGATATGACCAGGGTCTATTCAACAAGCTAAGTATTACTGCGCGGATCTGTGCACATTCCCCGCTCCCCCCAGCATGGTAGATATACAGCCCCACATCTCAGTTCAATTTAGTTCTCCCTCATTCCGTTTACTCTGGGTGAGGCAAGAAGTAAGTACCAAGTGGCTGCCAGATATTTTTGGGTCTGGATGAGGGTGGTTGCAGTGTAGCATATATGTCACTAGTGGTTTCACAATATATTAGGTCCCGTAGCCAGGCCTGAATTGTGGGGACCGTAGGAACACACCGGTTTTTTGAAATTTGCCTCTTGGCAAGGAGCAAGGCAATAGCGGTAAAGCGGCGGATCCCAGTACTCAGTGGTTTGACATATCTCAATAAGGCAAGTAGCGGGAAGGACTTAAGTCAAACTCTATCATTAATGCAAGATACCGGAAAATCTCTTGCCAGTACCCTAGTATGGGTGAGCAGCTCCATGCCGAATGAGCGAAATCAGCCTGCTCTGTCGCACACCTGGGGCAAGTATGAGCTTTAGTAGGATCCATTCTTGCGAGCACCTGGGTGTGGTGTATGTTCTGTGTAGGTATTTATAATGAAGCAGCTTATGCCGATAATTGCCAGAGATGACACCTGTCTGTTCGCAGCAGAATATCCATGTCTCATCTGATAGTGAGTGCCCCAGATCCCCTTCCCATGCTGTGCGCGCTTCCAGCCCCACCAGTGGTCTGAGCGTCTGGGCCAAGCTGTATGAGCGGGAGACCAGGTGAGTGCCATCCATGGATTTAATGATAAGAGATAACAGCAAAAAATCAGCTGGCTCAGCTGTGTTGGAGTGAATTGCAGTGTACATGGATGTACATGTTCTATGCAAGAGGAACTTGTCCATGTAAGACATTTTGTTCCCCTGTCAGTCCAGCAACAGTGCATAGCTGAGGCTCGCAAAATAAATCCCCAACAGTGCATAATCTGTATCGGGTGAGAGTCTGTTTGGTTGATGCCTCCAGAGTTGGCGACAGCCATGGATTATCGTGGAGCGGCAGGTGTGGGGAGTAAAGGAGTTCAGCGTTCAAATAACGGCGTAACCTCTCCCAGGCCCAATACGTGGTTTGAAGTGTCTGTATTTCCGTAGGTGATCTGGGAAGGCCATGTGGTGCGAATAAACAGGGATGAGCCTGTGACCATTCAGGTTTTAGGTACTGTAGTCTCGCATCTGGGTAGTACCAAAAATATGCTTAATGCGCCTGCGCCACAAGGTAATATAAATAAAAATCTTCGACGCCAAATCCCCTGCGCCGAAAGGGCATCGTCAATGTTTGCCATTTAATACGCGCACGGCCGCCGGGCCAACCAATCTTGTGAGCATGCTCCGTAATGTATCAAAAAAGTTTGAAGTGAGGGGGAAAGGGATGTTAAGAAGGAGATCTAGAAACCGGGGCAACACTACCATTTTAATAATGGCAATCCTACCAGCAATAGAAAGTGGAAGTTGGATCCATCTGTCAATTCGAGTCGATAGACGGTCGATAGCTGGTCCATAATGGAGTAGAACAACCTCAGATGCAGTGCGGTGTAAGAGTGCACCCAGGTAGCGAGGAAGCTCGTCACACCAGCGCAGGGGGTAATCTAGGGTGAAGTGGTCCGTTGCATCAGATAGCGGGAAAATGTCAGATTTGTTCCAATTTATAATTAACCCCGAAAACCCCCCAAACCGCACAATTTCGCAGAGAAGGGGAGGGAGATTATCAGTAGGCTCTCTAACGAACAGCAGAATATCATCTGCATACAGGGAGGCCAAAAAGGGTCCCCGATGGAATATTAACCCACATTGTAGATGGCGCACCTGCAGGTGACGCACCAGAGGATCCATGGCTATGATGAAAAGTAACGGCGATAAGGGGCAGGCTTGCCTGGTACCCTGCAATAAGGGGAATTGTCCAGTGAGCTCGCGGTTTACGCGAAGCCTGGCCAAAGGGTCCGTGTAAAGTAAGCGTATGAGATCAGATAAGCCCTTAGGAATACCCAGTTTTGTAATGCAGCATACAGAAAAGACCACTCCAATGAATCAAACGCCTTTTCTGCGTCGAGTAATATAGCCGCGGCAGGAAGGCTGGGATCTATTTGATTAATGACTGCAAAGACCATGCGTAGGTTCACAGATGTGGATCGATTTGGAACAAAACCAGATTGGAACGGGGATATAATTTGGTCCACTAGTAATGATAGACCCGTTGCAAGGACTTTGGCCAGTATTTTGTAATCCTGATTTAGCAGCGATAAAGGCCGATATGAGGCGCAGCGATAAGAGGGTTTACCCGGTTTAAGGAGAAGAGTTCGGACGGCCTCCCGCATTGAAGGAGGTAGTCGTCCGCTCTCAAGGGACTCTGCATACACCTCCAACAGATGAGTAACTAATAATGATTTATGTTTTATAAAAGATTCTGGTTACGCCATCAGAGCCCGGAGCGCGAGTGCCATTGAGATCATCAACGGCCAGTGAGAGTTCCTCTGCCGTAATAGGCGACGCTAAAAATTGACGCTGACAATCCTCCAGCCAGATCATCGCCACCTCAGCAAGATAGTTAGTGAGAACTTCATCTGAGGGAGGGGAGCGAGTGGTGTATAAACGAGAATAGTAGGCAAAGGAGGGTGGAGGCGGTATCGGCACCACGTTTATGCAATACCCCGTCGTCCAATTGCAGTTGTGTAATGAACAAAGACTGATGTCGACGGCGGAAGAGTCTGGCCAGTGTCCAGGCCGGCCTCTCACCCTCACCGTATACTCTCACGCGTGCATATTTGCCGAGGCAGTTGACCTTGCAAGGTCCTGGAACTCAGCGAGAAGCTTTGCACGGTGATGCAATGAGAGAGGGGGGAGTGGGGGGGGGGGGATCGTCTGTTAAAGCACGCTCGTCTAAGTCGTGGAGCGCGTCCTCTGTGGTCTTGAGATCCCGGTGAGTGGATCGCAACACTCTGGCCTGCTTAGCAATGCATATGCCCCGTATATAGACTTTAAAAGATTCCCAGAGTGTGCCATACTGGGGCACAGAGTCGGTATTTAATTGAAAATACTCAACAATGGCGTCTCTGATATCATTTTGGAACACACTATCAAGCAGGGCCTCAGCTGGGAAACGCCAAGGAATAAATGGGCGTGCTACACTGGGGACAGAGAGCATTAACAGCACAGGTGAATGATCCGACAGGGTTCGGGGGAGGTGCACCACTGAGAGGGTATTGATCAGTAGATTGGGGGATAAGTACCAATGATCTATGCGGGGCCAGGTCTTGTGTGGAGCTGACTAGAATGAAAAGCCTGTGTCAAAAGGGTTCAAAGTGTGTCACGCATCTTTCCGTAATGAGGAATGCAATAGTGTATTGAGTGCCAGAAGAGAGCGTGGTTCCAGGCCCGTTATGTCAAGAGCAGGGGACAGTGCCAGGTTGAAATCGCCCCCCGTTATGATGGAATGGACAGAGAGTGTAGAGATATGTGCAGCAACACTAGTAAAGAATTCTGGTGCATCTGTATTTGGTGCATAGATATTTATTAGGAGTATATGTTCCGTTTCGAGAGTTCCAACCACTAGCAAGTAACGACCCTCCGGGTCCGTGATCACCTTGTGTGTCTGAAAGGGAACTGTTTTGTGGAGGAGTATGCATGCTCCCCTGGAATAGGTACTGTAGCTGGCAAAAAAACGGTTGTCACTCCAGTTAGATGCAAACCGATTGGTAGAGTTATGGGCGTAGTGGGTCTCCTGTAGAAACGCCAACTGAATGGCAGGTCTTGTAAGGTATGATAGCATGTGCCTACCCTTACTGAGTTAGAGAGGCCTCTGACATTCCAGGACATGCACTTCAGCTCCAACCCCTGAGGACCCTTAGCCGTTGCTGTCATTTAGATCTAGAGTATTAGAATGGACATGTAGCGTTGTGTGGACAATTGCCAAGTTGAACCATAATGTATACATTCTCCTGGAATAAAAATACAGTAAGAAACCATAAAACGTACAACAAACCATACCCCACCCACCCATTACCCACATCGCATAGTACCCCAACCAGTATCCGGTGAATCCCTTAATATCCCCAATAAACATTAGGAGATCTCATCTTGGGGGAGGCAACACTCATGGAGACCTCCGCAACCAAAATGTGAAAATGTGTAATAGTATAAAGAAATTTGTGCACAGCCAGTAAAATGTCCAGAAACCGTGTGAAGAGGGTACAATGCAAAAAAGAAAAAGGAAAACTTCAAATAGAGCAAGCAGTTATGATATGTGACAGTAAATCTAACAATGTTCACGGGTCAGCAGAAGGAGAGGCTGACGGGGTGACTGACTCCCGGCCGAATAGGGAGGGGGAGCCGGGCTTATGTTGCTTCCAGAAGTCAATCGCATCAGCAGGTGCTTCAAAAATGTGTTTTTTCTCCGTTTAGGGTGATGCGGAAGTTTGCTGGGTACAACATCGAATATCGGACATTCACTTTTTGCAATGTTCGTTTAACGTCTTGAAATTTGCGGCGAGGTTCTTGTACCAGGGGGGTGCAATCCGGAAAGAAAGATAGCGACATGCCTTGATGTTGAATGGAGCCTTTGTCACGAGCAGGTCACAGTGCAGTGTCTCGGTCATGATAGTTCAGCAGCCGGGCTATGATCAGACGAGGGGGCGTGTCAGGGGCAGATCTCGGTGCCAGGGCCCTATGTGCGTGCTCAATTGCAAATTTACTGGAAAAAGCATTCCTGCCGAACAAATCCGTTAATAGCCGCTCCACATAACCAGCCATGGGACCTGTGTTGGTTGTTTCAGCCACCCCGGCTATGCGATTATTATTATGACGCAATCGCGCCTCCAAATCCTCCACCTTGGAAGCAACCTCCTTGAGGATCCGTTGGGTATCTTCCACGTCAGATATGCGTTGTTCAGTGGCCTCTATACGCGACTCGTGACGTTCGATGCAGCCGTGCATCTCAGTTGTCATCTGCGCAGGGAAGCAACTGGCCCCAGCTTGGCAAGTGCGGGATCATGGAGAGACCAGAGACATGTAGTAAAAACTCACCGCCGCTTTCCCCCTGCCGACAAGCGCTCCCATAAACTGAGCTCAGCATGCACTCACCTCATGGCAGTAGGCCAGCCGCCGCTGCGGTCTCGATTTGTGGTGTGGCCGCTCAAGACACTCGAGACCCCGCCCTCAGGCTCACCCGTGGCTCCTGATGCTGCGGGGCCTCCGAGGACCCCGTTGAGTCTCGGGGAGCGAGGGCCGCTACGCTGTCTCCGCAGCCTTCACCACGCCGCCCTGTGGTCCGGGGTGCTCCGTGACCCCGCAAGCATTTCTGGCCCCCGTCTCCACAGTCGCAGAGCAAGTAAAGCGCTGCTAGGCTGCAGACTGATCGCGGCGGCTCTGGAGCTTCAACGCCGAGCAGCCATCTTGGCGCTCGGGCACGCCCCTAACATTTGCATCTATGACAGAAATGTGGTGCACCTGAAGCCATCTTGATGAAATGAAAACTAAAAGCCAAAAGCATTTCCTTCCAACGTTACAAAATGAATGAGTTCTTTTTGTCACAGAAATTATGGTTAGTGCTCTAGAAAGCTAAAATGATGACAAACCGGTGGCGGTGGCATTGGCAACACAAAGGACTGCAGAGAGCAGCGGGAGGGAGCAGGAGCACACACATGGACAATGGAGGATGGGGCAGTGGCAGCTAGCTGACTGCAGAGGGCAGGCCAGCATGTACCTCACGCTGATCATTAAGGGCAGGGGCATGCAGACAGTGAACAGAGGGCAGGCTAGAAGGGGGCAGAGGCAGCATGCAGACCATGTAGGGCAGGCCGGCAATAGCGGGGGCAGCACAATGGACCAGAGAGGGCAGGAAGGAGGGGGCATGGGCACACACATGGAAAAGAGAGTGAGGGAGGGACACAGGCAGAAAGCAGACCACAGGGATCAGGTTGGCATGGGCAGAAGCAGCACAATAGACCACGGAGAGCAGAAGGGAGGAGGTAGGGGCACACACACACGCAAGGTAGGAGGATGAGGCAGGAGCAGCAACCTGACCACAGCGGGCTGGCAAACATGGGCAGCAAGCTGACCACAGAAGGCAGGAGGAAAGCAGCAGACTGACCATTCAGGGTAGGCTGGCATTGGCAGGGGCAACACAATATACCACAAAGGGATGGCAGGAGAGGGAAGTGGCACTAACAAGGAGAACAGAAGGCAGGGTACAGAGACTGGCCCAGGGGAAGACAGCTGACCACAGAGAGCAAGCAGGAGGGTCCAGGAGCACGCAGACTGAGAACGGAGGGCCAGGAGGCGAGACACAGAGTCAGCAAGCTGAACATGGAAGGCAAGCCGGCATAGGCAGCATATCAGACCATTAAGGCAGGAGGGAGCGGGGTCCCTCCCTCCCTCGCCAGAGGCAGCAAGCTGGCTGACCAAGGAGGGCAGGAATGAGGCGGCAGGGTAATGCTGACAGAACCGTAGGCACACAGGAGGTAGGCAGGGGCAGTAAGCTTGCAATTTGTTTAACAGCTTGCAATCGCGGGGGGTAGCATTCAAACATACGTTATTCCACAGTATGTCACTCGACTCTGCCAAAAAACTTTGCGCTACTCCACTAAACGCCACTCCACTATACACTATTACACTGTACAGCACTACACTCTACCCCACTCCACTATATGCTACTGCACTCAATTACACACGCATTCTCCATGCACTGATTATACCCTTTATATTATATCACTTTACCATGTAAAATAATAGCATTTACAATAAAACTTATAACATCGCAAATCACATAATTTGTGAGAACACAGTGCATGTTAGAGTGGCGACTTATAGTTAATGTAGTGTGGCTACAGAGTTAAATACACTGTGTATGGATATGAGTAAATTATAAATTAAAGATATACCTTTTGAATTTCTCATTTTTGTGTACTTTAAGTTTGGTTTGTATCTAAAGAATAAATAAAGTTCTATTAATTTAAAGGTGGTGCATAAATTACAAATTTAAAGTACAACTAACTTTAGAATTTGTAATGTTTAATTTAGGTTTGGTTTGTACAGAAATAATAAAGTAGTAGCCCGTCTTGCCAGCTTCCAGTGCGGCCACAGTTCCCTTTGCACCAGGGCCAGGACCGCAAGTACCAGCCTGCTTTGCGGCCCCCACGCATCACCGGCAGCGCCAGGAGGCGCTAGAACAACCTTCACGGGCTCCCGCAGCGCGGGTAGCCCGTCTTGCCTGCTTCCAGTGCAGCCACAGTTTCCTTTGCACCAGGGCCAGGACCCCAGGTACCAGCCTGCTGTGCGGCCCCCACGCATCACGGGCAGCGCCAGGAGGTGCTAGAAAAACCTTTGCGGACTCCCGCAGCGCGGGCAGCCCGTCTTGCCTGCTTCCAGTGCGGCCACAGTTCCCTTTGCAGCCAGGACCGCAGGTACCAGCCTGGTTTGTGCCCCCCACGCGTCACTGGCAGCGCCAGGAGGCGCTAGAAAAACTTTGCGGGCTCCCGCAGCGCGGGTAGCCCGTCATGCCTGCTTCCAGTGCGGCCAGAGTTCCCTTTGCACCAGGGCCAGGACCGCAGGTACCAGCCTGGTTTGCGGCCCCCACGCGTCACCGGCAGCGCCAGGAGGCGCTAGAAAAACCTTTGCGGGCTCCCGCAGCGCGGGTAGCCCGTCTTGTCTGCTTCCAGTGCGGCCACAGTTTCCTTTGCACCAGGGCCAGGACCGCAGGTACCAGCCTGCTGTGCGGCCCCCAAGCGTCACCGGCAGCGCCAGGAGGCACTAGAAAAACCTTTGAGGGCTCCAGCTTCGCAGGACGCGCGCGGGCAGAGCCCGAGCGAAGCCTGGGCCAAGGGCGGTCCATCCTTGCCCGTCATTGCCAGGAAGAGGCAGGGCAGGGCCACCCCCCTTGCGACTCCAGAAATTATACAAGTCAACCTCAGGCATCCAATCATTAAGGTACTGTGCTATTTTCCCCACCACCTACCTACCATTTTCAACTGCGTTTCGCCGCACGTGTTTTAAATTTTTATTTTTTATTTCTAATGACTGTGGGCGTTGGTCAAGACTTCGTTCTGTTCTCCCCCTGAACACAGCCAGTGGGAGTTGCCTTTTCAACCATCTTGGACAGCGGGACATTGGGCTGTTTCAAAATGGACTGCCACTTTTGATATTGAAAGATTACCCATTTGCTGTTTAAACTGAGGAAGTCTTTCTAGACGATAGCCTTTGTTTTTTGTTTTCTCTCATTTTGATGTAGCAGTGTCTTGTCCCTGCCTATTTGGATTACTGTTCGAGCCTGTGGGAAGATGGGAAGGAGAAAAACCATGGAGGGTTCTGGGGGGAGCCAAGTGGGGAAAGGGAAGAAAGTCAGGAATGCGGTGAAAAGCTTAAAGAATAACTGTTTTAGAACGCATGGACCGCATTCATAGCCTGATTAGCGAGTGGGAAGGCATTCTTGATGGCGAGACTGTTGCCCCGCCACGCACATGCTCGCCCCAACCCTCTCCTGGGAATATCCCCCCCCCACTTGCTTTCCCATAGTTCCAGCAATGTTTAAAAAGGTGCCATTTAAGAATATCTCTACCCAAAACCAGGAGGCCTTGTCTCATGCAGCCAGGGTTCATTCTCCGCCTGCAAGCCCCCCAGGCTCCTATAGTAACCCCAAGTTACTGCCGGAAGGTAACACTCTCTGTACAAATAGGTTCTCTCCCCTCCTGGACCTTGTTGAAGGCCCAGAGGAAGACAACTCCCAGCAGTTGATTGTAGAATCTAATGTTACCGCTGCTGCAGCGCAATTAGAAACCCAGAGCACACACCAGCTCATTGGCGCACTTAGGGCTGAAATAGGGAGCATGCGTGCAATGATTGAGAGCCTTACTACCTTAGTTAAATCCCTCGTGCAGAAATTACCCCCCTCCCAATTGCACGTGGCAGCCGATCAAAAACTTCATACACTTCCTCTAGGCAATCAATGTAACCCGCACCAGGCTATTAATGGGCGCACACAATCCAACGTGGCAATTGCTTCACATAATGAAGGCCAGCATGACATTGTATCTAAACGACTTTGCCATCCCTCAAAGCCAGTTACCACTCAAGGTCCCTTTGGTAGCTTAGGGATTAAAAACCCACTTTCAAAAGAGGCTCCATCATCGTTCTGTTATGCTCGGCCCCAACCAGCCAGCCTATATCCATCAGCCACGCAGAATTTTTTTTATGGTAAACGTACCGAAGCTTGCCAAGGGGAAAGGCTACGAGGGGGAAGATTCGTTGATTAATAAGGCAATACACTGGATTCGTCATGTCAGGGGATGCCGCTCTGTGATTCGTGAGGACATCATTAGGGCACGTAGGTGTTTCTCCTCCGTTCATCCACTTGACTGCATTGAACTTAACTTGAAAGGGGTAGATCTAGTTGAAAACCTCCTTGCCCTTGAATTCAGAACTTGCTCCCTTGACACGTCTTCTATCCAGTTTAAACGCTTTGCACCTGCCGAATATAGTATGCTCTTAGACATTCGGCCATCCGCCCAGATAGCCAGCGGTTCTGGGTTAGAGGCCAATGATTGACTTGCAAAGGAATCTAACCATCCCTCTGGGTCCAGTGTCCTTTTACCCTTTTCCATAAATAGTTGTCCAGCTGTTATGAATCCCCCGTTGGTACCTCACCCAACGGATGATCGATCGGTAGTAGAACTAGGTAGACACTACACCTCTACCAGTAGCAGAAGGCCGCCAGATGTAGAGCAATCCACAAGCGATAGTCCCCAGGCACTATCTCAGGTTCCGCGCGCCCACTGTCAACGTCAGGTTAACCCAAATGACGTCCAGTCCTCCACCCCAGCCCGCCGTCGCCAACTCAGGGTGATTTCTTGGAACGTGGCTGGGTTAAATAGTAAAATGGCCCTTCCCCACTGGCACAACTTAGTTGAGAGTTAGGACATCTGTAACTTTCAGGAGACATGGAGCATGGTCCCCCTGTTCAAGTCAGGATTTACATGCTTTTGTTCCCCCGCGACGATAGGAAGAGGGCGCCCGTCTGGGGGTCTGATTATTTGGGTGAGCATTGCCTTGGGCTGCCGGACTACACTCCATCCAAGCGCTAGTCCAGATATCTTGGGACTAGGTATCAGGGGACCCGGGGGGGGCACAAATTGACTTGTTTAACGTCTATGCAAGAGGGACTAAGGGCGGTAGGACCTCCCCAACTATCATCATGTTGGAGGAAAGTCTAGTTAGATGCCCACCTCACTCTAGAGTGACAGTTGCGGGTGATTTAAACAGCACCTTTGAGCCACTAGACAAAGAAGATCTGTTGGGCACTGATGCGCTTGACGATAAATGGGCAGTCCCTACTTTGCTTCTGGCACCAGTAAAAAAGTGGACACAGACAGCACTTCATATTAATGCTCTAAACATGGAGTTTGGCCTAAGGGCTGTAAATGGCAGAACCCCTTCAGACAGGCAGCGCGCCAATACATATAGAGCGAGCTGCCCTTCTCGCATCGATTACATCCTTTTAGATGTAAGATTGTGGGGAGACCTAGTCGACATGAGTGTGAATAACACCACAGACAGCGATCATAACCCCCTCTGTCTAACTATGAACCCCTTGTGGGAAGCTCCTTATTATTCCAAGACTTTTTCAGCCCTAACAATAACCAGGGATGTAATCCCCACGAACAATAAGACAGCTCTAAAATGGCGGAAGGTGGTAGTGCAAGATGAAAAGATCTTAGCCATACGGCATGACCGGATAGTGGGTACACGAGAACTTGAGGCCGCGGTTGCCAGCGAAAGAGATCTGGCTGATGCAACTGTGGTCCATTCCGGTACCTTTGATCGAATTAATGCCCATTTTGTAGTTCCTGGTTTAGATCGCAAGCCCAATAAGCAGCCAAAAGGGGTCTATTCATGGTACACCAAGGACTGCCGACGCGAGCGATCTATTCTGGCAGCAGCAATCAAAGATAAAAATTGCCCTTTGGTACGAATTGCCAGGAAACGCTACAAGGCTACACTACGTGCGGCCAAGAAAGCATGGGACGACTCTCGTTGGCAGCAATTGAGGGAAGCGAGTGCGGCAAAGGACGCAAATCTATTTTGGTCTCTTGTCACTTGGGGCAGCAAATCGGGCGCGCCCTCGCCACCTAGCTATATCTCCGCCCATGTATAGCACAATCATTTTTGGAAGCTCTATTCGTTTGTGGAGGGCTTGCACTTGGAAGAGACGATAGAGCCTCTAGGATATCTTACAGACGATGAGCTCTTTACCCTAGGTGAAATTGAGACCGCGATGGATAGAATAGTCCCGTCCAAAGCAGCAGGCCCAGATGGCATACTGGGTGATTTGTTTTTATCTGATATTCCCAATTGGGCCCGATACATCCTTCTTCTGGCAAATGCAATAGCAAAAGGTGCCCCGGTCCCCGAGTCTTGGAAAAGAGCAGAGGTGGTCCCAATTCATAAAAAGGGAGCAAAGGACG
This sequence comes from Calotriton arnoldi, assembly GCA_963921515.1. Lineage (NCBI taxonomy): Eukaryota > Metazoa > Chordata > Amphibia > Caudata > Salamandridae > Calotriton > Calotriton arnoldi. The sequence continues at coordinate 1,156,868 of CAWUFW010000663.1, forward strand.
ACCCCTCTAATTATAGGCCCATAAGCCTGATCGATGCCCTCCAGAAGGTGTTTAGCAGAGTCTTGCTGCAGAGGATTCTGCAGTGGGAGGACGATCATGCCATCTTATCACAGTTTCAGGCTGGCTTCAGGACCAGGACGGGGACTATCGACCAGGTCTTTCGGCTGCAGACCATCTACTGGAAAGAGGTGGTGATAAGCAAAGGCAGTCTATACTTCGCGTTTATTAATCTAAAGACTGCCTTCGACCTAGTTCCAAGGAGACAACTATGGTCAGTGCTCAAAGAACTGGGGATTCCTTTGTATATCCTTGACCTTATAATTAGACTGCACGAAGATACTTATGCGCAGGTCAGGTGGGGGGCGCAGGGCCAGTTGACTGACCGTGTCCCTGTAAACAAGGGAGTCCGACAGGGCTGCGTATTGGCCCCTACCCTATTCTCACTTTATGTGAATGGAGTGGTAAATTGTTTGCTAGAAGAACCTGCAGATGCACCGAGTCTGGGGAGGGTTAAGGTACCGACCCTCTTGTTCGCAGATGACACCTTGTTGGTGTCCAAGACCCCAATGGGGTTACAACGTCTTTTGAACAGGTTTCAACTTTTCTGCGAAGCAAGAGGGCTGGTGATCAACACAACAAAAACGAAACTCATGGCCTTTAACCCCCCCAAAGTATTTTCGAGCCAGTCTTCTGCTTGACGGGAAACCTCTAGAAAAACTGAGCACTTTTGATTATCTTGGTATCTGTCTCGGAGACAATATGTCTTGGAAAAACCATCTTGCAAAAATGCTAATGAACCACAAAAGGGTAACGGGATCACTTGGGAAGGAACACCGACTTTCGCACAGCAGACCGGTTGCGCCAGCCCTCCAGGTCTACGAAGCAAAGGCTGTGAGCGCAGCTTTGTATGGGGCCGAGTTGTGGGGATTCGAGAAGACCAATGACCTCTGCAGATCTGAACACAAATTCCTTAGGGAACTAGTGATGCTGCCAAAGTATGTTCCCCTTACTCCCTTCATGCTTGATATGGGCAGACGTTCCATAGGAGATGTAGCAAGGCTGGGACCCTTGCTCTTTTGGGCTCGTGTCAGGAGGACTGAAGAGCTTCTGCCTTATGCAGAAGCCCTTTCAGAGGTTATTAGGCTGGACACAAGTACTAAAGTGGGTTGGATTGCCAATGCCAGGAAATTGATGACAGCCATAGGGCTTAGAGCTCATTGGGACAAACGGGATCCACCGAGGAAAGAAGTGCTCAAGAGTTCGTACTGGAATTGGGTGGATCAGCAAGAATTCAGCAACCCAAACTTGGGGAGATTGACCGCAGAATTCTTTCTCCATAAGCAGGAAGACATCAGGAGCCCTTTCTAGATATAATCCAGGTCCCGCAGGATAGGCTCTTATATACTCATTTCAGGTTTGGCACACTTCCTGTTAATGAAACCAAAGCTAAATGGCACACATGCAACCCAGCCCCCAAGGATTGTCCATGCTGCATGGCCCCTAAAGAAAGTGTTGCCCATGTCATGTTTGTTTGTCAGGCATATTCCACACCAAGGGCAAAGTGGTTAAAACCAGTATGCCGGCAATTAGGCAGTCGGGAGCATCACGTTGCCTTGCGTATTCTTAGATCGGACCCCAGACCACTTTTCGTCTGCAGTGTGGCCAAGTTTTTAACCCATGCATGGATAATTAGAAGGAAGGTCCTGACAGGAATGCGGCAGCCCACAGCTGTATGAGGCTTACGCGCAGCTTACGCTGGGCTCCCAAGATAACACACCAAGGCTTTTTATATTTTGCATGCATCTTTTTCTGTTCCTATTTTATTGACAATGCTTCCAGGCTGGGCGCATGCAAGTTGGGTCTAGCTGAAATTTTATCACAAAATGGAAGTTACATTGCTATGCTTTTTAAAATGTTAATCATGTATACTTAATTCTTATCTGCACCACTGTTAGTCTTGTCCGTGATGCGCTGACAGCACGATAGATGCAGTCTCGAGCATGACATTAGTGTGGCCCGGTTGTATGCGTTTGTTGTAGCACGTTCAGGATGCTGGAACTATTCTACACTGTTCCACTTATCAAAAATGGCGCTTTTTCTCCATTACTTTTTACGACATGAGCGGTCGTATTAATTAGTACTAATGTCTACGCAAATGCAATATTTTGTAGTGGGACACTAAACGCGTCAAAAAGGGGTTTTTAGGATGGCCATCCTACTTTTATTCATTGTACTTGTCATTTTGATTGCCTTTTTATCTGGAAATATTCCTTTATTAATGTTTTTAGAAATGTATTTAGTGGATTTTCTCTTTTTTATCATATACTCGAACTTGAAGATTTGTCTTCTATGCACTTGCACTTTTGGGGTTGATTGTGGCACATTTAATGTTCTTTTTATGAACTCAGTCTCCCAATGTTGTACTGTATGCACTGCACTTTTATGGTCGTAAACGACCGAAATAAAGTTCGAAAAGAAATAAAGTTTTCATAACTAAAACAAAGGTTTAACCTTTGTTTTTTTCATTGAATATATATATATATATATATATATATATATATATATACATATACATATACATACACACACACACACAGATAGCCACATATACACACGCACACACACACACACACACACACACACACACACACACACACACACACACACACACACACACACACACACTCCACCCCCCCACCAAACCCCACCAATAATTATTGACACAGATGTTTTTATTCAAATAAAAGATTCATTCTACGAATCATAGAAATAGGTATATTTTCATGAGCGGTAGCGCTATTCTGTATACAGGACCACAACTGAAGATGAGAATACTGCTGATTAACTCCATTTATCATGGGCTTGCTGAAATACCTTAGTTCAGGAAACTCGTGGCTACCTGTTTTTTGATTATGAAGGTATTAAAAAAGATCTTACCTTTTAGTTCGCAAACATCTATACAAACAATAATTTTTAGCAGACTGGATCACTGCAATGCGCTGTATGTCGGTCTTTCAGTTTACCTGATACACAGAATGTGTTATACATTGAGCCCTACATTGTTCAACCTTTACGTGACCCCCCTGGCTAAAATAATCAGGCAGTTTGGCTTCTCGGTGATATCCTACGCAGATGATATCCAGTTAGTGGTGTCAATCTCAAGCAATGTGGAGTAAATAGCAGACTAATTTAACTGCTGTATGACCCAGGTTAACCGGTGGATGAGCTCGAACTGCCTAAAGTTGAACTGGGAAAAGACAGAGGTAGTCCTGTTGGGTACGGACACCTCCTTCTGGTCGCATAGGTGGTGGCCAGCTGGCTTGGGAGATCTTCCAGTCCCAGTCAAAAAGGAGAAGAACTTGGGTTTTGTATTCAACGATAATCTGACCTTTAAACACTAGATCAGCAATCTTACCTCTACTTTCTTCTTCATCCTAAAGATAATCAGGAACGTTCGTCCTTTCATACCGCCGAATACCTTGAAAACACTTGTGACAGCATTAGCCCTGTCCAGACTTGATTACGGTAATGCTCTTTACATGGGCATCCAAAAGCAGCATTTACTTACACTGCAACGTCTTCAAAATGCAGCGGCTAGGGTGCTGCTGGCTATTCCTAAATTCCAGCCAATTTCCCATGGACTGAGAACGCTTCACTGGCTCCTGGTTGAATAAAGGATAACTTTTAAATCCTTATGCCTAGATTTCAAGGTATTGCACGGTGTTGGTCCTCAGTACCTGAAGCAGCACCTAACCTGGTATCTACCCGTCAGAAATTTACGATCATCGCACAGCAAGCTCTTACAGACCCCCAGATTCAGGAAAGCTCACTGGGGCGGGAGAGGCTTTATTCTGGGGACAGTTAAATAATGGAACTCGCTCCCGACTGACATAAAAAACAGCCCAACCCTACTATCCTTCAGAAAATCACTAAAAACATGGCTCTTTGCCAACTAAATCTCTGTTCCTACTCTTCTTCAGGCAACCTTTTCATCCAGCGCCTAGACGCCCTTGGGCATTCGTGCGCTATATAAGTTTTCAAATCAAATTAATCAATCATATTGCAGCTAATTCAGAATGCCCTAGCTAGACTGGTATGAAGCATTTGTAAATTTGACAACATCTCCACTCATCTCAGAAAACCGAGTTGGCTCCCAATACAGAAAGAAGCTGGTTTAAAGCACTGCGTCTGCCATAAGGCTTTCTTTCCTGTACACAGCACTAACTACATATCCCCTTCGTTCAAGAGCTACACTCCTCCCAGATTGCTACGTTCTACCTCTTCCATTATTGAAGTTGTGCCCAAATATCGCAGGGCAAGACTTGGCGGACAAGCTTTTTTCAGTAGTAACTGCTCAGGTATGGAACAATCTCCCCCCTGAGATACGTTCCTAACCCAATCTTCTAAAAAGTACTTATTTCAATAGCCTGCAGTGCAGAGATACTTCTTTCTTAGCACCAGAATACCTTTAGGTAATTGCATGCTCTATAAACTAATAAATAAGGATATGTTACTTTTCCTGTAATCCTAGTTCTCTTCCAGGGGAATACTCAAAGTCATAAGCACTAAATAGTCCCGCCCAAGTGCGGGGACCCAGTAGCACATAACATATACAATATTTATGTATGTTTAAACTTAAAAAAGTATGAAGTACCCTAATACATATATATATTCACTGAAAAAAACCATAGGTTTCAGGGACGTTATAGTTAGTTGGACATTTCATCGTACAAAACCAGAGAAATTCGGCAGTTATAGTTAGTCGAGCTAACTATAACTCGCGCCCCCGCAATGCACTGCTGATGAAGTCACATATTACATCACTCATGACATGGTCAGTGACATCACTGATGACATCACTGATGACATCATCCAGTGAATGTGTGTTTCTTTAAAGTTTAAATATGTTATATATATATATATATATATATATATATGCCAAGGTGTATTGAAGAATGAGTGGGTATATAAGTGTTTGAATAGATGATTTACTAGTAGCGTGACTGATTGTATAACTGACTGATTAAGCGTATCTTACTGAATGCATGGGTTAGTGAGTCAACTGTAAATGTCTGTATCAGTCTGTCAGTTGGTGTATAAGCGGCTGCATGGGTTGGTGAGTAGCTACATGACTGTCTATATGGGTTATTGATTGGTTGTCTGAGTATCTGTATGGGTGCCTCATTGTCTTTGTGGGTGGGTGGGGGGGGTGTGTGACTGTGCATAGATGTGTGAGTGGGTGATTCACTAGGTGTATGGGTTCAAGAGTGCATCTGTGAAGGGCTGTATGGGTGGGTGAGTGTGTGTATGGCTGTGTTGGTGAGTGAATGGATGGCTCAGTGGTATATGCGTGAGTAACTACATATGTGAAAGGCAGTATATGTGAGTGTTGGAGTATATAAATCACTATAAGTGAGAGTGAGTGACTGAGTGGTTGTATGGATGAGTGTGTGCTTGTATCAGTGATTGTATAAGAGAGTAAGTATGTGTTAGTATTTGTATAAATAAGTGAGGTGGTCTGTGTAAAACTGTATAGGTGAGTAAATGGGTGTGATTGATTCTTTGCATGACTGAGGTGTGTGAGTAAGTCTATGGATGAGTGGCAGTGTCTGAGTGTATGTATAGGTGTATGAGTGCATATGATAGTGCTGTATTGATGAGTGACTGCATGTATGAGTTACTGTATGGGTGAATGAGTGGATGTGTGTGTAGACCTAAGAATCAGTGAGTGCGTATGCAGCAACTGGTATTGGTGTGTCTATGGTTTCGAAAATGGTAGTCTGAATTTTAGAGTGGGTGTATCAAAGGTTATATTAGGGTGTGAGGAGGTGCATCACATTATCACATGGATGATGTCATTTGAGATGTCATCAGTGATGTCATCAGTGATGTCACTGACCATGTCATGAGTGATGTAATATGTGACGTCATCAGCAGTGCATTGCGGGGGCGCGAGTTATAGTTAGCTGAACTAACTATAACGGCGGAATTTCTCTGGTTTTGTACGAGTGAAATGTCCAACTAACTATAACATCCCTGAAACCTATGTTTTTTTTAGTGAATTTCTAAGGTTTTTTAAATGCTAATTTCTAACTATAACGTGCCTGAAACCTATGTTTTTTTTAGTGAATATATATATTTTCTTGTGATCCTCCATCTTCAAGTATATATATATATATATATATATATATATATATATATATATATATATATATATATGTATGTAAGTTGCTCGTTATTTACAAATCCTCTCCATAGGGATATAAACGAGAGCAGACCCAAATTCTGTGCAGATTTAATTTATTACACCAAAGAGACTGTCCGCCATGACGCGTTTCGGCAGATCCCTGCCTTGATCACATATATATATATATATATATATATATATATATATAGTTATAGTAGACTCTTCTTAATCTCCTCTACTCTGCATAAATCTAATTATACATCTAAAGAAAAAGGTGATTTTGTTATTTTGAAAGAGGTACAACAATATACAAATTATATGAATTTTAAAAAATTCACAATTTTGCAAATTTATATGGTGAAAGCTACTTAAATTATTGGTTTAAAGTTATATTTTATGTTACAAATATATATTTTTGGTCACACTGAGTTTTCCACCTGATTTGAGTTGTAGAAAATATAAAATTCTTGAATTACTAATTTTGATTGCACTCTAACAAGTTACTTTGAATTGGAAAGACGCATAAACACTATCTGCTTTCATAGTGGAATGGAGAATGTTTCATACATACAGCCTATGCTATTTATATATATAAAAAAAAGTTTCAAAGTCATTTTAGCTTCTTTTAACAAACTTTGGGAGTCTTTTCGACCTTAGTGGAAGGTGTGTAAATCCTTGAAGGGGGGGCAGATAACTGTCTACTTAATTTAGACAGCCTTTCCTGCCTGGAGGGTATCTCTGTGGTGTAAAGGGAGCCATCTCAGAGCCCTTCGCAGCTCAGGTTTCCCAGGTGGGCGCCATGTCTAAAGCGCCTACTCTGCAAACTTGTTTATACTGGCAAAATAAACTTCCAATGCAGTTGTTGTTTTCTCCCCACACAATACAAATGGTCCAAACATACAAGCAGGGCATGCTCTCCATGCGTGTGGGCTCCAGTCTACGTTGTTCCTGCCTGCAGACTTTGGCAGAGTCCCCCTCCCCCAGTAGCTTCCTAGGAGCAGTGGCGGCCACCTGTGAGCCCTTGTGAAAATGGCTTTATATAGTCAATAAATATTATGTGTGAACGGGTGTGAGTGTGAAAGAACGAGACCGTGCGTTCATGAAGGAGTATGAGAAAAATCACGCGTTATAAAATTAAGTACAAAGAAAATGATACTTACAAGCCAATTACAAGGACTGACTCGCTCTTCTGTGCTACACACACACGGTGTGTATAGCAGAGAAGTGTGAGTCAGTGGTGAAATATTCCAGTACATGTAATACCCACCTGTATCCTATTGTTTTAGACTGATGTACTGTTTTTAATGGGATAGAAGATGGCGCCTGCTGTCTGACATTCCTCATAAATGACTCATGCCTCCACCCTGGCATCAACCCTTCGAACAAGTGAGGGTGCAAACGGTGGACTGGCCTGGAGCAGCCTTTCTGTGAATGACACGGGTGGACGTGTGCCTTCCTTGCTTCTGTGGTCTAACCCACTTCTCACATTACACTGCCCAGCAGGATGTCTCGTCTGCTGACAAACACAATAAACTTAACAACAAGCGCGATGCTCTGATATCTGCCTGCTTTCAAGGAAGCAGTCAGATACCCAACACTCAGGGGAAATCTGCCGTAGACGGAAAGGTGCAATAATTGTGTTTGGGCGAACACCCAGCACCTCTCCGAGGACCCCTCTGGCTCACTACACCTCTCCGAATGCAGAGCACGTGTAAACGCAGACGCCACTCGCCCTCCCTGAAAGCGACCGTGTTTACATTCAGTTAGGGCGCAGCGCATGCGTGCACCTGCAGATAATGTAACATCGGATCTCTTCCACTGCCGGGTGAAGGGGTGACAGGGGCAGTGCTGGAGTTAGCGCAGCAGATGCAGAGGTGTAAGGGGCCCACAGCTCCCCACTTGTGACTGTGTTATACTACCCAGTTAGAGAGCACATTTTCTTGCTTTAGAACCATGGCACCCTGGGCGCATCACTGGGAGAGGGTCCGACCCCGACGGTTCGGCAGCCACGAGAGTAATTTCCCGCAGTGAGCAGGGAAACGGAAGCGGCATTCAACTCTGTGCCGCTAAAATCAGCTTAGCAGTTCACAAGGCTTCAACAGCTGGTGTTAATATCTGCCTGCGTTCTATGTTCATTGAAAAAAATTAAACATATTGTCTCAGTTGGCTTGTTTGCCCACTCAATGAGAGGAGTATGTAGCTGCATGTGCCAGGCATTAATGAATGTTAATAGGTCTTTTGCCTTCTTAGGCACCCGTGCCTCGGTCTAGAGCCCAGCATTGCATGGTGAGCTGGTTACACCCTCTGCAGAGGGCTATCTTACTTGATTAGATCCTCCGCTATTACTTTTTGGCAATGCCCCCGGGACCTGGCCCACCCGGGGGCCTCATTAAAATTAAGCGCGGTAGCCCGCGCTTCATTTTTTTTAAATTTCCGGCGGGATTCGCGACCCCAACGCGAATTCTGCAGTTTTTTGTTTTTAAAAAAAAATGCTTTTTTTGGCCCTGGGGGTCCTTGTGGGACCCCCTGAGCAGGCCTAGGGGGTCAGGGTGTTTCTACCCTGCCCCCCTTTCTTCATTTTTCACTTTATTTCACCCTTTTTCTTGTGACTCGGTTACCGAGTCACAAGATGGCTGCCAACACTTCCTGGTTTGGAATGTTGGCAGCCAATCAGAATTGAGCTCGTGCTCGGGAGGGGTCGCAAATCCTCCTCGGTGCTCAGATATCGATATTTTTTCTTTTTTGAATTTCTCAGGAACTACTGAACGGATTTACACCATTTAACAACAAGCATTTGCAATGCAATAGGTCTCGCTTTTGTTGGAGTTGGAGCTATTGGCATTGTAAATGGCAATGGTTTTTTTTGTTTGATTCAATATAAATAAATCAAACAAACAATGCCTGTAGTTACGAGATGTTTGCTTGATGTAGAGCTAAAAACTTCAGTTAGAAAAACACCTCAAAGAACCCCTCTGGTCACACATGCACCAGGTACAAGTAGCACTCTGTCAGTTCCATACAGAAAAGCCTCTCCCTCTGACCAGACTGTCTCACACATGCACACACATCCTGGCTCTAAAACACACAATGTACACCTATGAGTAGTAATCCCTCATGTTCTCATACATGCGCACACAACCTCTCTCTCACACACGCCCAGTCTCTCACACACAGGAGGTATACCTATAAGTAGCAATACTCTCTCACCCACAAGCACACAGCCTCTCTGATGCACGCAAGACACAAAAAGGAGTAAGACTCTTTCACATTTGTCACACTTGCCACAATCTCTCGCACATGAACATCCTCTCACACATGAGGTATATGTAAGTAGCCCTGCCTCGCAGTCTTAAAATGCTCTGACACACCTTCTCTAACCCACAAACGTAGCAGCAGTCTACCCTCAGCGGCGTACCTAGCAGTGGTGCATCAGGTGTATTGGCACCGGCACCCAGAGCCCTGAGGGGTCCATTGATGCCTAATAATTGCCGTATGTCACTCCCCCAGTATCAGTTAAAGGGTCTGTTTGCCTCACTTGCACTAGTGGCCATGGCATCCTTGATACGCTACTGCTCTCCCTCACACGAGCGCGTGGCCTCTCGCACTCACTCCGACGCAGTATATTTATAAGTAGCCCTCTCTCATAGCTCTCGCACACCGGTTGAAGTCGCCGGCTGAAGCTCTCTCCCCGCACTGAGGCGTCCTCTCTCTCTCTCCTCTCACACAGTCCTGGGCCACCGCAGCCAAGCCCCAGGCTCCGACTGAGGGGTAACTATCGGAGCAGCCTGCAGAAGATGGATTTTTGTTGAATGGCATTGGGGCCCACGAGGTTCTCCGCGAAGCACTGACGGGCGCTAATGAGAGGCACCCACGGAAATTTCCACTGAGCAGGCAGAAGGCAGATATGAAAAACTGCTTCCCCGCCATTAACACAGCAAAATCTTTTTTTTTTCCTAGCAGAAAAAGTGTGCTCGATTACCGGCTCTGTAATATTTCCGTTTGTTAAACTATCTAAAAACAAGCATGGAATCGAAACCTGTGGTGCGCGCACCACAGAGGAGCCGAACGCGGGAATCGAAACCAGTGGTGCGCGCGCACCACAGAGGAGCGGGGGGGCGAGGGAGCCTGTCGTCTGTGCCGCGCGCTGATGCGCGTCCTAGACACGGACGGGAATGGGCAGAGCAAAGGCGGGACATGCGCCCGCCTTTGCCCAATTGCGTGCCGTTTTTTTTTTTAAAAAGCACACGACAGCCAATGCCAGCCTGCGAAAGCAAAACCACACGCACAAGCGTGTGGTTAGCTTTCTAAAGCCCATACAAGAGGTCTCACGCTGCGCGAGCAGTGCTATGCACTGCAACGCTAGGTGCGAGACCTAAAAAGGGCTCTTTCTGAACCAAGACCTACCTTTTTTCCAAATTTGGTGTAATTCCGTTCAGTAGTTCGGGCTGTAGCTTTGTCTAAAGTTTCCTATGGAAATTTACATGGGGAAAACGCGTTTTGGGACCCCCCTTTTTTCTCTGCCCCCGCTTGACGAATCACCCCGAAACTTTCAAGACAGGTGCTGACCGGAGCACCCCACTAGTTTTGAAAATTTCGCGAAGATTCGTCAAACGACGCCAAAGTTATTGGGAAAACAAAAAACGCTTTTCCTATGGAAACTAGGTCCCAACTATAACTACCTACTGGCGACCGCCAGTAGGTAATATATATATATACACACACACACATATATATATACACACACATATATATATACACACACATATATATATATGTATGTATATTTGTGTGTATAAACCCACATATATATTGATAAATATATATATATATACACACAAAACATCCAGCCTAATAAACCTAGGCAAAAAATGCCCCAATCGCATTGAATTTTTCATTTAAAATAATCATATACATTTAACATTTCTGCCACACAGAATATGAACACATCCAATTGCCTAACATATCCTTCATTTGAAAGGAAAAAGGCAAGGAAATAAAAGGCACTGTTAGCCAATAGGCTGCATTGAAAACATAACAGATAAAACTGGCACCGGGCCTTTAAGACCTCCAAGATCACCTCAATCCCATCATGCCCCACAGGTGACAGTTAGGTCAGGTCTTTTTTTCACGGAACATGAAAACATCTGAAGATAAAGCCATATCACAAAAGCTGCATTAGGCATTTGTCCAGTGAGGAGGGAGGGTTGCTTTTGACTTTGAGGAGTATTCCCCTGGAAAAGAACTAGGATTACAGGTAAGTAACTTATCCTTCTCTTCCAGGGGATACTCATGAATAGTCATAAGCACCGAATAGACTAGCAAGCCCATCCCCCACGCCTGCAGACGAATACAAGACAGCTACTAGGGACTAATACTCCATTATCCAAACAAATTCCTTAATGAAGCCTGCCCGATTTGGGCATCTGCCGAGTGTCTGAATCCAAACAGTAATGGCGAACGAAGGTGTCCACCGATCGCCATATGGCAGCTTTACAAATCTCTGCAATAGGTACATTTTGCAGTAGAGCAGCAGTGGCGGCCTTACCCCTTGCAGAATGAGCTTTAGGCCTACAAGGAAGGCGTTTGTTGGCAAACTGGTAAGCAAGGGAGATGCAAGAAACTATCCACCCAGAGACAGATTGCGTGGAAGAAGCTAGACCAGTGTGCATTGGACCATAGTTAACAAACAAATGGTCAGACTGTCTTATCTGTTTAGTTTTGTCAAGGTAAAACTTCAGAACCCTGCAATACCTAGGGAGTGAAGGCTCTTCCTGGTGGTGTTGAAGGGTTGGGGAAAAAGGTCGGGAGAGTAATGGTCTGATTGATATGGAAATCAGAAATGACTTGGGCAAAAAACTAGGATGTGTTCTTATAACCACCCTGTTGGAATGGAAAATGAGATAGGGTTCCTTTGCACAAAGAGCCTGGATCTTACAGACTTTGCGTGCTGAAGTGATAGCCACTAAGAAAGTGGTCTTCCAGGAAAGGTGTTGTAAAGAAGCCTTGTATATGGTGTCGTGTAGTTCCTACAAATCTTTATAGGATCTGCATGTTTAGACAACATAAACTGAGGGACTGGTGTGCAGACTGATTCCAGACACCCCCAAAGGATATGTTATTCTGTAGACCAGCTAGCTCACAGTGCCACTATAAGCCCCACAACCTTACCAAGGAGCGAATAGTTTCTGGCAACTATCGAACATGACAACCCTGATCCCTCAGGGATCGTGGAAACAGTACAGTACTTTTAGCTCAATCACTTGTGCTCACTTTGTCTCAGAGAGATACACAGAATAAACAGTGGGGACATTTTCAATAAGCATTTATTGAACCAGCGTCATTCTAGTATAAAATACGTGTGCTACAACAACCATTCGACAGAAACAGATTTGTACTGTTACAAGCACCAACAGAGTAAATAAAAGGTAGAATTCTACCATGGTGCTAAAACAGTGAATATATGCAGGCATATAGATACATGGCAGTACTCACGAGTACTCCTACAATGCAAACCCTAACTAGATGTACCTAAGTGTACCTATCATGTATGTAGGTGTATAGCCAAGAATACCCCTAGGAAATAGCCAAACCCATTACCTGATGGGAGAGAATAAAGGACCCAGTCTTAGTCTCGAGTTGGACACCCCGCAAGGGATGTCAGATCACTGCGTGCTGGAGTGTCTGCGAGCATGGACTTCAGTGTCTTGTGTCAGCATGGAAGCTTCTCCTCTGGTTTGCCCAGCGAAGATGTGGTACTTATATACCCGAAAGGAAGCCTCAGGGGCTCTATCTAGATGTGTCATGGTATTGTGGGCATGTCGGCCAAGGATGACGATAGCAGTGACTTTTGACAGTTAATATGCAGAAGATGGCAATACTGCTGTGATACTAAGAATCCTTATGCATAATAAATTAGGCTAGTTTTCGAAGAAAACCACACGACATTTATTCGGCACCTAACTAGGTAAAAGGTCAGCGCCAGAGCCGTTATGTTGAGCAAGGTAGGACAAGTGCAGGTAAAAGGTCGTGCAACTACCTAGGCCTATATTGGGGTGCATTGGGGCTCATAAGAATGGGTTCAAAAGGAGGGCCCATTAATTTGGAGAGAACCACATTAAGCTTCCATGACGAAGAGGGTGACCTTATAGGTGGGTAAACCTTTTTTAGACCCTCGAGGAAGTCCTTGACTAAAGGCAGCAGAAATAAGGAAAACTGTGCGGGTGACTTTCTGTAGGCTGGCCACCAAATGCACTTTTATGGACGTGAACTATAGACCAGATTTGGCTAGGTGCAAAAAATAAGGCAAGACCACCTGATCTTGACCTAGAATAGGACGATGACCATTGCAAATGCATCATAAGTAGAAGCGCTTCCATTTGAAAGGGTAGGATGTCCTGGTAGAAGGGCTTCTGGATTCTTTCAAGATGTCCATGCAGTCTTGGGAAAGCTCTAGGTGTCCATATTGTAGGAATTCAGGAGCCATGCCGCCAAGCTCAAAGAGGGAAGGTTGGGGTGGAAGATCTTCCCTTCTAGCTTGGAGAGGCGATCTGGTCTGCATGGCAAACTCCTGTGTGGTGCTTCTGACAGGAGAAGGTGGTCTGTATACCACCACTGGCGAGGCCATGCCGGAGCGAAAAGGATCATCCTGGTTTTGGCTCTGTACAACTTGTTAATGACCATGGGAACAAGAGGTATGGGACGAAAGGTGTACAGTTAAATCTCTGACCATTTGATCTAAAGAGCATTCCCTCTGGAACCTGGTTGGTGAAATCTGGATGCGAAGACGTGGCTTTTGCGTTTGCTGTGTCTGCAAACAAGTCGATTTGTGGTGTTCCCCACTGTTGGAACATTTCCTGAGCGACTTTATCGTTTAGTACCCAGTCGTGCGATTTGGCGAAGGCGTGACTGAGGGAGTCTGCCTGCACGTTGAGTGAGCCTGGAAGATGCATTGCGGAGATGGTGAGGAATCTGGCAAGTAGCCATGATCATATGGCTTGAGCTTCCAGAGATAGGGGCCGTGATCTGGTTTCTCCCTGCATATTCAAATAATGCACTGTGGTCGTACTGTCTGTCTTTACCAGATGGAGCGTGTCTGAATGGATGGGTAAAAGGATTTGAGTGCGAGATGGACTGCCCTCAGCTCCAGCATGTTGATATGGTACAACTTTTCCGTTTCAAACCATAGGCCTTAAACTTTTAGAGTACGCATGTGCTACCCAGCCTGTAGGGAGGCATCCGTAATCAGTGTCAGTGTGGGATGGTCCTGGTGAAATGGTACTCCCATTGTGAGAGGAGGCTGTTTCATCCAGCATTGGAGCGATTCCTTGGCCCTCTGAAAGAGGGTCACTGTGTCCTCCCAGAAGCTCGAGAACTGCAACCACTGGTCTTCCAGTGTGTGTCGAAGAGGTTGAATGTGAAGTCTGGCATTGGGGACAATGTGGATGCATGACACCATGGACCCCAGCAGTGAGGTCACTTGTCTGATGGATGGCGAAGGAGGATGGAGGAGAGTCAGACACTTCTAGTTGATTAAGTATAACCTCTCCTCCGATGGAAACACTCTTGCGTTTTCTGTATCCAGGAGTGCTCCCGGGTACTTAGTTAATCACCTATGCTGGGATGAGAATGGATTTTTTTAAATTGACTTGGAGCCCCAACTGTTGTAGTGCTTGTATGCAGATCTGAAGGTGTTCCTGAGTGAGGCGAGGAGAGAAATCTGATTAGCCAATCATCTAAGTACTGGTAGATGAAAAGCTTCCTCCTCCGCAGGTAGGCAGCTACCACTGCCATGCACTTGGAGAACGTGCGAGGCGCTGACTTGAGTCCGAAGGGCAGGACCTTGTACTGGTATGCCTGGATGGCACTTTGAAGCTCAGGAACTTCCGGTGTTTCCTGGAAATCGAAATCTGAAAGTAGGCATCCTGTTGATCGATGGCACACAACCAGTCTCCCTGATGGAGTTGGGGGTAGATTTGGTGATGGGCAAGCATCCTGAACTTCTCCTTGCAAATAAACTTGTTTAGGAGCCTTAAGTCAAGAATGGGTCTGTATTTCCGATTTGGACCCTTTTTACGCACCAGAAAATAGAGGGAGTATATTCCCAGCCCTTCTTGAGAAACCAGAAACTTCTCAATGGCTTCTTTTGGGAGCAGAATATTCCTTTTGTATTAAGTCTAGTTGATGGCAAGATGTTCTCCGCAATGGAACAGCAGGGGTAGGAGACTTGAACCTTATGGAGTAACCATTCTGCACAATATTCAGCACCCATTTGTCGTTAATTTTGCACCACTCATCCAGTTGCGTGAGAATACTTCCCCCTCCACCCACTGGATTTGGCAACGGAGATGGGGGAAGCGACTGCTCATTGCTTTGCTGGTGTTTTGTCAGATGAGTGATGGACGAAGAGTTCCCCTTCATGTAGCCAGTCGGCGCGGTTGGTAGTGCGTTTTGGACTGGTACTGCTGTCGAGTTGTCCAGTGAGGGGTTTGTACCCTCTGATGGAAAGGGCGGCGATAGTAGGGACAGAACTTGCAGTAGAAGTCTCTGCACTTCTCAAGCCCTACTGCTTTGAGGGTATTTAGCTCGGACTTCATTTTTGCCATTTCATCATCCGCATGAGTACCAAACCATGAACTTCTGTTGAATGGAAGGTTCAGTATTCTATGTTGTACCTCAGGTTTGAGACATGTCAATCGGAGCCAGGAAGAACGCCATGCACAGATTCCATGGGAGTACCCGTGGGATGCTGGATCAGAAGCATTGGCGGCTGCGCTGATGACTCGTTTAGCCACCAGACCACCCACCTGCAGGATCTCTTGAAAATCTTGTTTGTCCTCCTTTGGTAATTTTTCAGCAAATCTAGACAGAGTCCCATAGAGCTCTGTCATACTTCCCTAATAGTGCAGAGGCAGTGGCGACTTTCATGAAAGATGCAAATGTGTTGCATATCTTTTTGCCCCGCGAGTCCATTTGTTTACTGTCCTTATCAGGAGGCTCTGTTGATGAGGACGCCCCTGGATGTGGCTTTCTGGCAGCAGCTAGCGTCACAGAATCAGGTGGTAATCAGATTTGAGAAAAGGGGGTCTTGGTCAGGTGCTTTGACTTCATGATGCGGGAAGGAGCCGCCCCTACAGATGCCGGGGTGAGAAAAATCTGCTTACCTGGATGAAGCTCTGTGATGTAATGTCTCAAATATCACAGAAGCCGAAGTGACCGGAGCAGGAATGTCAATATTTAGTTTGGTTGCCCCTCTGATTAGGACTTCATTAAAGGTGATTAGGTCATCCACAGGTGAGATTCTTGCTGTAGGTGACGTTGACTGCATTGGAGAGTTATCTCGTACTGAAGAGCGAGAAGTGGCAGTGGACCAAGAGGGAGACCTAGGTCTGTCTCTGCGAGAACTTGATGATGAGATCTAGATGGTGTATGTCTGAAAGGTGTTCTAGATCTTGACCTCCATGCAGATGGTGTTCTAATGCCTCCGTGGCGATCTACGTGGAGACCTAGGAGTATCTTTTGGAGGAGGAGTATTTTCCGAGACCCTAGAAGGAGAGTGGGTCTTGGAGTAGTCCAACAGAGGATTGTAATGAGGCATTTGCCATTCCTTCACACTCTGAAGTCAACGTGGAGAAAGACTGATAGGCTCAGCAGACTTCTTTTCAGGAGCTGGAGATCCCTCTGGAGATATTTGGACTAATGTGATCTCTTGTGACGAAGATCTGTTTCTCCACATCGACTTTCTCTGTCTGGACGTCCATCTAGGCTTTTCTTAGTCCACTGTGACCGGATGCATAGTGCTTGACGTCAAGTGCCTTGAAGTCGATTGACGCCATACGTCCTTAGACAGCGAGCCAGAGGTCTGTTGTGTCTCTGTCGATGTAGACCGGTGCTGCGACGGTGAGGGCCTCGACATGGAGCCTTGCAACTGAGATGGCTGCTTCGGCATTGATCTCTTGTGCGCCGTCAAGTGGCGTGATGGCAAGTGCCCTGTGCCTGGCCTTGACGCTGATGCATGCGGCCTAGTCGTCAACTTTTTCTACGTCAACGCGGCTGTTGACGAAAGTCTTGATGGCGATTTCTCCGCCGCCTTATGCCTCGACATCGTTGCATGCTTGGAAGGCCATTCAAACGTCGATCGTGAAGCCGAAGGGGAGAACACAGGTATTTCGCATGATGTCTATCCCCTACCTGTCGACGGCGAAGTAGAACGCTGTTTATGGTGTCTCTTCTCCGGCCTTCCCCTGTGTTCAGGTCTTTGACGAGAGGAGGGCTTTTTGAAAGGGGTTTTAGACCCTTCAAGGCCACTTGAAGGTCGTACCTTTCCTCTCTCTTGCAGGGCATGAAGTCTAATCTTCTCTCTGTCTCTCAACATTCTTCTGTAAAGTTGCTGGCAGTGATAGCATGTCTTTTTGCCACACGAAGGCCATTTTTGACTGGCAAAAACAAACATTTCAGTCAGAAAAATGGTTATAAGTACAGAAGGTACCTAAAACTGTCGAGTGAAAGCAAAATAACTTCATTTCTGAAGAGAAAATTCTGACAGGAATGTCAAAACTGAAGAGCTCAGTGCCTGGGATCCTCACTGAAGGAGCTGGAAAAAAGAGCCGCCCTAACTGTCACCTGTGGGGCATGATGGGATTGAGGAGGTCTTAGAGGCCTTAAAGGCACAGTGCCAATTTTATCTGTTATGTTTTCAATGCAGTCTATAAGCTAGCAATGCCTTTTGTTTCCTTGCCTATTTCCTTTCAAAGAAAGGATATGTTTGGCAATTGGATGTGTTCATATTCTGTGTGCCAGAAATGTTAAATGTATATGGCTTTTTTAAATAAAAAAAATTCATGCTATTGGGGCATTTTTTAGCCTAGGTTTATTAGGCTGCATGTTTATGTAGAAATATATATATATATTACTATATATGTGTATATATGTGTGTATATATCATATTTATTATATTTTTTAGGGTACTTCGTACTTTTTAAAGTTTAAACATACATATTGTATGTGTTATACGCTCCGGGGTCCCCGCACATGGGCGGGACTGTTCAGTGTTTAGGACTATTGATGAGTATCCCCTGGAAGAGAAATAAATAAAACCCATTGAACCAAATGTGCATCAGTAAACAGATTTTAGAGTTTTGGACTGCATGCTTTTCAAAGAGCAAGACACCATCTCCATACTGGTATTAATAAGATAATCAAAACACTTCCAAATCCAAGCACAAACAATTGCTGTTCTCTGAAGCGCTCTTGTGGCAACAAGACGTCAACATAAGCATGCCTGAAGACTCCTGGGGTCACACTGGTCTTACATATGAAGGAGATAACATCCATAGAGTTGTCTGTTATGAAAGAAGATCAATCAATATCAGAAATGACATCGCGAATAAAATCTACCTGGGCAGATTTGGCCACCTTCGTCTCCCATATGGATCAGGCAGAACAGCAACTGACAGGAATGAAAGATCAACTGGAAAGCCAGCAAAACTGAGGACATGATATCTGGAACATGCAATGCAAAGTAATAGACATGGAAGCCTACTCCAGATGCAGTAGCGGCTCGTGGAGGGAGTGCCGCGGGGCGGTGGGGCGGGGCGGGGGAGGAGCAGGGTGGGGGGTAGTAAACTACGGCATACGGCCGAACAGAGGTAAGTAAACAAATAAATAAAACAAATTTTGTTGCGCGCGCTGCATCGCATTTGGCAATGCAGCACGCACAACGAAAATCGTTTTATTTATTTATTTGTTTACTTACCTCTGTTCGGCCATATGCCGTAGTTTACTACCCCCCACCCTGCTCCTCCCCCGCCCCGCGGCACTCCCTCCACGAGCCGCTACTGTCCAGATGTGCTAACATCAGAAGTTACATGATTGCCAAGGGAGTGGAGAAAGAGGATGTGACTGTCTATTTAGGGACACCGATATCCACTCTCCTGAAGATCAAGTTCTCTGGCTTTGGACTCTGAAAGAGCACGTAGGATCTGTATCAGTTTCCCTCTAGTCAAAACTAAACCTCGCTCCATCAGTGTGTGTCTGCTACAATGTCAACAAATGAAGCTGATTCACTGGCAGACAACCAAGAAGAACAAAAGACCTCATCAGCTTGACTGACAATCCATCACCTTCTCAGCTAACTATTCTTTTTATACCCACCTTAAAAGAAAACAGTTTCTGGCAGTGAAAAGTTTCAAAAAATTAGACCTCAAATATGGCTTATAGGACCCAGCTACAATGGTGATCACAAAGCACAGGAAAACGTCAGATTTCACAGCTCCCGAAGATGTGGAGGATTTTATGCACTCTTGAGACAGAGGACGTGCATACAGCAACCTCCCTATAAATTGATACCCTGGTAACGTCAATGAACTCCGAAGGAAAGACACATGTGCTGCCACTGAATTGCTGAAATACAGACCATGTTTAAAGATGATCAGATAAAGATGGTCTCAACGAGATCGTTATGAAACTACACAAGGACAGGGACAAATCGATGCCGCCCCTTAACGAACACACTTTTAATCATCTCTTTGACGTACCAGTTCCTTGGGGTATTACACATGCTTTATATCAAATATTCTGTGACTCCAGTTTTATGTGCATATTCTTTATTATTGAAAAATGAGAATGCTGCTGTTGTAGATTCATAGAGCCAGAGTAGGCATACGTTTTCCCCAATATTCATGTTTACAACACCGTATATTTAGATCTCTGCTTTCAGGGCCTTCACACCTATCCAGAACTTTCATGTTACCTACACCCTAGGTTTAAAATGATCACAGTTCTTATATATCCCAGAATCGGTATGCACAATGCAACTCTTATATTAGGAGTCTAGATTGACCCTTCTACCACGACTACATAAAACCTCACATATAGCCTCAAGAGGGCTCTCAGTGAACAACCGAGGCTACACTGTTTACACTACTCCAACTATCAGTGGTATCCCGTCAGGATATGCCAGTTGGACCTTAACATCTCCCTTCTTACCTATTTAGGTATCCTATTGCTTTCTCCTCATTACTAATAGCCCTATCCTCTACTAGCTACAGAACCTGAATATAACGTGTGAGCTGTAAATAGCACTTGCCTCCTAAATTAACAGAATATCCACTTTCATACTACATTAGGCAAGCTACAATTTAGGAAGGAATAATGACACGTACAATAAAGGGCAAAAATCTTTAACAAGCTAATTTCTCAATAACACGTACAAAAAAGGGCAAAAATCTTTAACAGGCTTATTTCTCAATGTTAATGGTTTGAACTCAATTGATAAACTGAGAAAAAGGCTCTACACTATCTGCACAATAAAATGATAGATGATGCTCTTTTACTGGAGACCCATTTGAACGAAGTTGGGCACAGAAATTAAAGTGCAATTGGGTAAGTTCCGTGGTAAGAAGCTGTAGCACAAAGACTAAGGTGAGAAACACTTCAGCTCCTCCTCAGTTATGAAGAGTTGTAGGAGTTGTAGCCCACACCAATGACCTTGTGGCCTTGGTGTGAGGAGGGAACCCAATGATGAAGCATGTCATCTCCGGGTGAGTGAGCGTTCTTGTCCTGAAAGAGGTTCTCTCCTGTATAGTAGTTGAAACACTACGTTCAACACCCAGACTTCAACAAGGTTGTGGACAGTCACCCTCTATTCTTAGTTTTTCCAGACATACTTTTTTTGAGATTTCTAACTCCTGGCAACTGCAGTAGCCTTTACACCACTATGAAGATAGCCCTGTTTGCACTCCTCCCGGTCCAATAAAGACACCAATCTGTGAGACAGGCCTATGTTATGGTGCACACGCATTTTCCATATTTGCCCATGACAACAAATATCAGCACCAAGGATCCAAACATCATTGCTGTATGGGGCCCTTTCATCACTATGCAAGGGATTTTTCTGCCCCAGCATTTTCCTCAGCCATATTTCTTTTTGAGTTGGTATATAAATACTCAAATCAAATAAATATAAATACTCCTTTTTCATAAAAGCAAGTATTTGACCGGACAGGGCAATCATGTATTGCTGTTATTGAACATATTTTGAGCTGTGACCCTGTGTTCACCCCTGTATCTACCTCCCCGCCCCCAAGGAGCCTTAGGCTGCTCGACCTGCGTTACCGCTGAGAATCAAGCGCTGAAAGGTAACTTGGCCCAGTTGCTCAGGGTCTATAGTAGGTTGGGTCCCAGGAAATCAGGAGCAAAAGGCTTCAAACCCCACGGTTGGGCCCAGTAGCTCACTCTTGGCCTGTGGCCCTCTGAAGAGGGTTCTGAAAAAAGAAATTCTTACGTCCACTCAAAATGCCATCTCTGAAATCAGAAAAGGAGGTTACTGTTGGAGGGTGAAATACAGGAAATATATGAATAACTACTAAATAATTATTAAAGGACTACATACTTACAGACCCCTTGGGGAAGACTGCTTCCCATGAGAATTCTTGAGGACAGGATCATCTCTTATTGGACCCCATGTTATATGCAGAATACAAAGAAGCAGCAAGAAAATCATGTTCTCTTGGCCATATTTCAAATAAAGCAATGATATCCCTCCACCCCAAGGCAGGTACTCTGGGACATGGCTGTTATTGCCCAATTTCTCTGACGAATGTGGATGTTACATTCCTTGCTAATATACAGGCTGTTCGGCTAAGTAAAGTGATCCCGTCTCTGGTACATGAATCCCACAAAGGATTTGTACCAGTGGGGCTCATCCAGACTTCACATTGGGATAATGTTACATCTTTGGCATGTGAACGATAAACCACTTGAGGCCATAGCACTGTCATTAGATACTGAAAATGCTTTTGATAGGATTGAATGGAGATATCTCTATAGGACGCTGGAAAGAACAGGGCTAGGCGATGTTTTCATATCAAAAGTCAAATGGCCTCATAATGAAACATTGGGTCAAATCAATTGATTCAAGGGAACAAGTCAAGGGATTCCTTTAACGGTCAATTAACATCACAAGAGGTACCTGGCAAGGTTGCCCAGTATTGCCTTTTCTATTCAGCTTGGTACCGGTGCCCCTGTCTATGGCCATAGATCGTCCCTCGGATAGAAGGTATAGATAAAATGTTAGGACAGATCAAATTAAACCTGTACACAGACGACATTATGGATTACCACCAATAAGGGGATCTCGTAACCTGGGTTAATGGCCTTGATGTGTTCCTTCTCACAATGCTCCAGATATACAACATCAACTGGAGTGTGAGGCACTGCCAATGACCCGCACTACCATGATTGCTAGATTATGTCAGTTCTGTACACTGTGGATTCCAAAGGAGCTGAAATATTTAAGAATTCTTGTTATTAGAGGCTTAAACAATATGGTAGAAGGTAACCTCAAACCATTAATATCCCCATACATAAGGTTTTGTCTGTTGGGCAAAATTGGGATTTTCTCTATGGAGTAGAGTTGAAGTTATTAAGATGATTGCAGCATTGCGCTATAATCACTTATTTGGGAAGCTACCTCTCCTTATTCACAAAGGCCTTCCAACGCAGATATCCTATCATTCATATGGGAAGTGAAAAAGCCAAGGATGGGAATGCAGAAGCTATATGCACAGGCCACTTTTGGGGGGATTACAACCAAGACCCAGGAGCCGCTACTATCTGGTACGTTGCCTCTCTCAATTGACATACTTTCTGTGCAGTCCAACACCACCCTCTGTGTGGGTTAACACTGAGATGAAGGCACTGCAGGGAATCAACCAATGGGACATCCTATATTCAAATAAAACACTCCACAAGGCTGAATCAAACCCAGTGATGGGGCAGTGGAACTGGGAATGCAAACGGCTAGGAGTACATCTAAGATTACATTCTGCGGTTACAATATGGGGAAATTATCATAATAGTGGCTTCACAGTACACTGGAAGAAGTGGAGCCAAAAAGGAATCTTGAAGCTGGACCAAATTCTTCAGGAAGGCAAGGTCAAAACATTCAAGTCCTAGTGGAAGAATTTGGCCTAGAACGAAACTGTGCGTGACAAGAGTGCCAACTATCACACTGTCAGAGGAGGTGCCTGAGACCTGGACCAATCTAACTGCCTTCTTCATCAATCAGAAAATACCCTGAAAGATGGGGCTTGTTTTTGGAAGGGGAGGAGGGGCCAAACAGACTGGAAACTACTACATATTCTGCGGCAATGACCTAGACTTAACATTACAGGACACAACTGTGGGTCTAATGGGCTACTGCACACGACACACCTGTAGCAGTATTGGTCTGATAAGCTATTGTAAATGATAAGACAGATGTACCTACGCTTATTTTCCCATAAATGGAAGTGGCTAGAGAGGGCATTAGCAACAGCATAGCTTTGTATATTGAGACAATGATAAAAAGCCACTGAACCCACATTGGAAGATTGGGCAACATATGTTCAGGTTGGTAAAATGTGAAAAGTGGTCTATACAATTAATGATCAATTACAAATGTTCTCTCAGAAATTGGGACCTTTCCTAACAATTTGACAGAATCATTTCTAATACAGATTCCTCGGTATCGTGATTTGACCAGGTTACTTACACCACAAAACCAAATTCTAATTGATGGATTTCCCTTCTAAATGGTTACTTAAATCTAGACCATACTCTGTAGTATTATGATATTATCCTTATTCTCTTATTCTTTCCCTTTATGATAATAATATAAAGATGATAAAAAGTATCTGTCCCATCTGATTTGTACATTCTTCTATACCTTGCACATTTCTAGACTGTGCAGTCATTATATGTTATTGAGGTTTCTAAAGTATTATATGGCTGTAATGAATGTCATGTCTACTGGGTCTGTCTCCTCTTCAATATACCTTCCTATGTAGATCATATTACCCGCAAAACTAAAAAAAAAATGTAATGTGAAACATTCATAACACAGAGTAATTGTGATAACCACAGAAAATAATTTACAGATGCAACATCCCTATGAAATAATGACATTTGAAACCACTGCTGCATTGAAATAAAAGTAGACTGAAGCCTACAAGACCTTCTGACCTAAACCGGAGAACCATATGTTCTTGACAGAGGTTTTCTGCTGCTTGAACGTAATTATCCCAAATGTGCCAAAAACAATGAAATAACACTATGTATTTAATTATTAACCTTTCAGAAAACTTTCTCTAGTGTATTTTCCTACTTAAACCATTTAATCATAAAGGAAAGCCTTGTTCTACAGTTGCACATTACCACTGAACAAAAACAGTGTTTTCTTATCGAACCATTTTCTTGTTTAAGTGGGATTGCTCAGTGTCACATCAGTGATGGAGTGAGGAAGCAGTCTATGAAGTGCTGCCATAACAGCAACTGCTATCCAGAACTGTAAAATATCATTGCAAGAAAATGGTAGAAGACAGTTTAAGAGCAAAATATATCTGGTATGATTGCAAAACTAAACTGGGTCTCCCAACTGTCCTTACCATTAGTGTAGGCAGAGGCAAGACGTATCTCATAAGTTGGTTTCTCATCGCTGGTCTTGCTCTTAAACAGCCGAGTGTTGTAGGCACTGATGTTCTGGAGAAAGGAAGTTGGAAAACATGGAACTTTACCTCGACAGACAGCAGCTAGGTGCATGCAAAACTCACAAACAATGCATGTATATGGAAAAGCAACAAAGGAAAACAGAATTTCAGCTCTAGAAATAGGTCAACCCAAGAGAATAACGAGAGTAAATGACTCTTACGAAAAAAGGACTTGTATATTATGAACTGAGCAACACTGTAGTTAAACTCTTCTAATGGACAGAATTTGACAATTGGTGCAAGAACATTAAAGATTTTACCTCTATACGTAAATATGCTCACTGGCTTGGTGCAAGGGTAGTAACCCTTCACTTCCAAGGCTCTAAAGCATGAGGATGTTAGGCGATGGGTATAATGTCTTCCAGTGTTAAGAAAATATGTGCTCATGGGACTGGCACTGAATTATAAGAATATAATTGGGAGAGGGGGGGGCACGTGTGCCCAACTCCCCAGGCCGATTTCGTCCCCAGGGACCGCCACCCCAGACGGACCGGCCATCAAAAATGAAGAGGGTGGGGGGTACGCAGCCCCCTCCCGTGCAGATTCCGGACACGGGGTCCCCATCCCCCGGGGCCCAGCCTTAATGTAAAGTGGTAGGGGGTCAATCGGACCCCCCCCCTCACAAGCAGATTTTGGCCTGGAGAACGCGATTCCCGGGGCCAGGACGAGCAAACATATGGGAGGGGGCCGCGCAGCCTCTGCGGCCCCCTCCTGGAGACATTATTGGCCCTGGGGACCCCCTCTCCCAGGGCCGGCCCCAGCTATGTCCCAGGTGCCCACTCCCGGGAATATAGTGGTTTCCCTGGCCGCACTGGTGCGGGTAGGGAAACCTGCATTTGCTCTCGCTTGGCAGGAGCAATTTTAACTCTGCCACCAAGCGAGAGCAAACACTAAGTCTGCTCCCAGCATGCGGGAGCATAAAAAATGCTCCTGCCCGCTAGGAGCGGACTTTTCATCTGTTTCCCGGCCCGCACTGAAGCGGGCAGCGAAATAGATGAAAATATTGGTCTCACCCGTAGGGAGCAGCACTTTTAGCTACTCCCTGGGGGCAGGAGCAATGCTGGCTCCCACTGGAGGCAGGGAGCTGGCTCAGGCCATGGGGACATTGGGGTGGCCCCCAACAATGGTGATGTGGGTGCCCAGGGTGGGCTCCAGGGCACCATCTCTTTATTGGCTGGGTCCTGGGGTCCCTGGGGCCGAAGTTGGCTCGGGGAGGGGTGCTAAGCAGTCCCCCCCACCCCCAATATTAACATTGGGTGGGGGGGGGTCCCCAGGGCCAATAATGGCTGGTGAGATACGGCTGGGAGACACCATACCCCTTTATCATATGGCCGGGCTAAGTGAGATGGGGACCCTGGACCCGAAATCAGACTGGGGATGGGGGTTACGTGCCCCCCTCCCCATTTACAATACGGCCGGGCCTGAGAGATTGGGTCACTGGGGACGAAATCAGCCAGGGAAGGGGGGCTGCTTGCTACCCTCCTAATAAATTAAGAGGTGGGCCCTGGGGGATGGGGTCAGCGGGGGCAAATACACCCCAGAATGGGGTCATGTACTCCCTTTCCCTAAAAAAAATGTGACGTGCCTAGGTAGGGGTGCCGTGTGCACCCCTCCTGGGTTGGCTGCCTTTGGGGGGTTGGACACAGGGCCTGGCCACAGGCTATGCCCTGCGGCCAACCCCTCTTCGTGCACGGTCTTTGGCCATGCACAGTGTGGGATTGGCTGCATATGGGGGGTGCGCCGCAGGGCCTGGCTACAGATGTGCGCGGCGGCGGTTTGATTAACATATGGTAATTAAATAAGACTTTACATTTCAAAAAAACTCGAAATTCACTGGAAAAAAAACCACAAAGGTTACAGGGACGTTATAGTTGGGAAATACCATTAAAAAAAACATTCACCGAAAGAAACAAAGGTTACATGGGCCTTTATAGTTGGGTTCAGATTTTACACACACAAAACTACAGAAATTCAGCAGTTATAGTTCAAGTTCTCAATAAACTATAGCTTGTGCCCTAAGGCTACTATAACTCGCGCCCTCGCCATGCACTGTTAATTACCCCACACACTACATCTCTCATGACATCTCCTATGACAATATTAACATTATCAATGCAACATTTGCTGTACAATTATTGATGAGAAAACTGTGAATGGTGGGGGAGCGAGTTATAGTTACCCTAGGGCATGAGTTATAGTTTTTGGAGATGACTAACTATAACTGCTACATTTCTATGGTTTTGTGTGTGCAAAATCTGAACCCAATTATAACGTCCCTGCAACCTTTGGTTTTCTTATTCAATTTCTAAGGTTTTTTTGTTATTCTATTTCCTAACTATAACGTACCTGTAGCCTTTAGTTTTCTTAGTGAATTTCTAAGGTTTTTTTGTTATTCTATTTCCTAACTATAACGTCCCTGTAACCTTAGTTTTTTTCAGTGAATATAAAAAAAAAAATTCCTCTGAAAAAAACAAAGGTTACAGGGACGTTATATTTAGGCTCAGATTTCACCCGTACAAAACCAGAGAAATTCAGCAGTTAAAGATACCTGAACTAACTATAACTTACGCCCCCGCAATGCACTGCTCATGACCTCACATACTACATCACTCATGACATGGTCAGTGACCTCACTGATGATATCATCTAGTGAAAGTGTTAAGTAAATGTTTGAGACTTAAATATATATATACTAAGCAACAGCACAAGTTAAATTGCTATTCTTTTTGTACTAATGAGTGACACTGTCTCTAACATATGCCATCTGAGTGGCTTTGTGACTGTCTATATGGGAAACATCCTTTACCACGAAACCATTACAACGCGGTATGGTTACATCGTGGTTTTGACAACGCAAGTCGTTACATCGACTTGCACTGGAGGGCGCTCTAGACTAAGGAATAGTGTGAATTACTATTCCAACACCTTCCCTACTGTACGTAGACTGGAGTTGGAATAGTAATTCACACTATTCCTAAGTCCAACGCCCTCCAGCGCAAGTCGATGTAACGACTTGCGTTGTCAAGACCGCGATGTAACATACCGCGTTGTGATGGTACGCGTTGTATCATCATACATTCGTCTATATCAGTGTGTGAGTGGGTGTCTGAGTGGCTATATGGTTGTCTGAGTGGGTGTGTGAGTGGCTGTATAGGTCTGTCAGTGGGTATGAGTGGCTGTATGGATCTGTGAATGGGTTTGTGAGTGCTTTTCTGTGTGTATGAGTGGGTGTGAGTGGCTGTATGGGTGTGTGAGTGATTGTATGGGCGTGGGAGTAGGTATCTGAGTAATTGTGTGTGTGTGAGTGGTTGTAATGGTTTGTGAGTGGGTGTGAGTGGTTGTATGGGTGTGAGTGGGCATGTGAGTGGGTGTGTGGGTGTGAGTCGCTTGGGTGTATACGTGGGTGTGTGAGTGCTTGTATGGGTCTGAGTGGTTGTATGGATTTGTAAGTGGGTGTGTGAGTGGTTGTGTGGGTGTGTATGTAGATGTGTGAGTGGATATGTGGATGTGTGGTACTAGGGTACTGTGATACGGTGGGTGTGTGAGTGGTTCTGTGGATGATGTCATGAGTGATGTCACTGACCATGTCATGAGTGATGCAATATGTGAGATTATAAGCAGTGCTTTGGGGGGGCGCAAGTTATAGTTATCTCAGGTAACTATAACTGCTGAATTTCTCTGGTTTGGAACGTGTAAAATCTGAGCCTACCTATAACATCCCAGTAACCTTTGTTTTTTTCAGCGAATTGCTAATGTTTTTTTTTTATCCATTCCCTAACTATAACGTACCTGTAAACTTTGTTTTTTTGTTGTTTTTTTTAGAGAATTTCAAAGGGTTTTTTAATTTTATTTTGTGATGGTGTGGGTGTGTGAGTGGTTGTATGGGTTGGTGATTGGGTCTGTGAGTAGCTGTACGGGTGTAAAGTGGGTGTGTGAGTAGTTTTGAGGGTGAGTGAGTGTAAGTGGATTTGTGAATCGGTGAGTGGGTGTGTGAGTGGCTGTATGGGTCTGTGAGTGGGTGTGACTGGCTGTATGGGTCTGTGTGAGTGGCTGTATGGATCTGTAAGTGGGTGTATGAATGGGTGCGTTAGTGGTTTTGTAGGTATGCGAGTGGTGTATGGGTGCGTGAGTTGGTGTGTGCATCTGAGTGCATTTGAGCGGCTGAATGGGTGTGTGAGTGGGTGTCTGAGTGTCTGTGTGGGTATGTCAGTAGCTGTGTAAGTGACTGGGCTAGAAGGGAACCTCACCTGCCCCTTTATCCAACAAGTCCACAGTTTTGCACAAAATGTCTATCCAACTGAAGTACTTTTTACTGGTTAATTAGTAAGTTCTGCGTCAGTGGGTAAATGTCTAGTGCATATTCTACACTAAAGCTGCGTAATGGACCACAAGGAAATGTCTCCAGTGACCTTGTGTGCATATAATTTCGGCAATGTGATTGTTCCTCAAGAGAGTTGAACCACAAATCTGTGATAACACGAATCCTCATCTAGAGAAGAGGACGGAAACTACAAAGAGGGGAATCTCCACCACACAAGTGTACTTCCTGTTAACTATATGAAGTGCTTCTTTGTTTGGTGGAGATGTCATCAATCATCAAAATTCCGCTGCATCAAGAACGAGTCACCAAAAGCGGCGGGAAACACACTCGGGGGTTCTTTTGGTAAGCAGCCCATAAACGTGGGAAAAGGCGGGAAGACCTTTGAATAGTACTAAGGAAAATGAGGAGGGCCAAATGGGCGGACGTTGCAGATTTCGAACATTTGCATACTCAGGGTAATAAAAAGGGAGAATTATGAACTCAGCTCTCAAGACCAGAAAGAAATCGCTCGTCACAGTCACTACAGATCAGATTGCGCTCCAATAGATCAACAATGCATTCACCTCCATTAAGGATTTCAGATTGTTTTTCAAAGTGGAATACGAGAGGAAACACACTTGCTTTGCCAAGCCCAAGATTAGGATCATTAGTGTTTTACAGAAGTGGAGCTTCCACTGGGACACCTGATGCGTTTATATTTGTAAGTGCTTCCTGCTGAGGTTTAATTTCTGTGAAATGAACATCAGGGCCATAATGGAAGCTCATTTTGTCCAAGTAGATTCTATAGTTTTGTCGAAAATGTCTACTCAACTGGATTACTTCCTACTGGTTAATTAGTAAGTGCTACCTCGTTGGGCAAATGTCTAGAGCATAATCTACACTACAGCTATGTAAAGGACCACAAGGTAATGTCTCCAGTGACCTCGTGTGCACGTAATTTAGGCAATGTGATTGTTCCTCGATCGTCTTCCTCCATAAATCTGTGATTACATGAATCCTCGTCAAGAGAACATGACAAGACTTAAAAGAGATGAATCTCCACCAAACAGGTGTCATGTCCTTTAGGATAGTCCCATCATGTACATAGCAATCACATACATTTTGTCCCATCCACATGTCATAACGGTCCTAACACAGGTGACCTTTTACCTAGTAGCTTACTTCTGTCTCTCCGACATCAGACTCCTGGTACCCCATCTTAATCCCTGAACCTGACGTACATAAACATGTCCCCAGGCACAGCAGATTTATTCTGTATAAGGGTCACCACTTTTTTCATCCATGACCAACAGCCAGCTGTGCACGATCATGTTGGTTTAGAAAAGGATTAGCAGAGGATTAGTGAATGTTTTCAAAACATATTGATTCTAGAAGAAACCCTGGAGTGACCACTTTAGTATAAAAGACCCTCACTCCCCCTTACAGAACAGAGGAGAATTCCTTCCAGGCTGGCCCGAGACTCTGCAGGCTGCTCCTTCAACAGGAGACCTGACATCCCTTGCGGGGTGCCATCCTCGACGCAGAGACGGAGTCCTTCATTCAGAACCATCAGGTGAGGGGTTAGCACTTCTCCGGGGGTTTCTTGGCTCTATTAGAATATATCATAACACTTACATACACAATGCTTCACCTACATATCTAGGCTAGGTACATTTAGGTAGGCTACGCATCGTAGGAGAACGCCAATGCTATTGTTTTATATAATCTGCTTTTATTCATCTTATTAGCACTATGGTAGAAATGTATCTGCTATTTACGATATTGGTACTAGCGATCACATTTGTCTGCTCCTGTCTTTTGATTGTCGCAGCGAATATGCTTCACACTAGACTGACGCTTGACCAATAAATAATTATTGAAACCGTTCCAATCGTCATTCTATGTGTATTCTGAAAAAAGTAAGCACGAGTGACTGAGCGAAAGATACCGTATTGTTTTCCACGATACCTGAGGAATCAGGGTTGTCATGTTCAGTGGTTCCCAGAAACTACACACACCACTGTAGAATACAGGGGGGTGGTAGTGGCACTGTAGAGCTAGCTGGTCTAACGGCCGACTCATCCTGTGGGGGTGTCCAGAGTCGGTCTGCACACCAAGCCCTCAGTTTAGGTCATCCAAAACACGCAGGTCCTGGGAGGGTCCTAGGAACTACACAACACTATATGAAGTAAAGAGGAGGGGAGCCCCCCTCCCAGGGCTGATTTTGGCCCTGGGGACCCTATTCCCCGAGGCCCGGCCTTTTGATGCTGGGAATGCCCTAGAGCCCACCAGGGCTCCCAGTGTGCAGCATTTGGAACCGCGGGGGGAGTCTCAATGCCCCCGCAGTCCCTTCTGGCTACCCACCTCCAGCGGGAGCAGGCATTGCTCCCGCACACAGGGAGAAGCAATAAATACTACTCCCTGCGTGTGGGAGCAATTTTTAAATCTGTTTTCCTGCCAGATGAAAAGCCCGCTCCCAGTGAGTGAGAGCAGTTTCTTGCTCCCGCCCACTGGGAGCAGACTTAGTTTGCTCTTGCTTGGCGGGAGCTGTCAAAGCTTGCCCGCCAAGCGAAAGCAAACTGCTATCTCCCTAGAATGGGCACCTCGGGAGATAGGGAGCCGGTCCTGGAGGATGGTGATACCCCAGGCCATTAATGGCTCCAGGAAGCACGGCACCCTCCTTTAGTTTGCACAGGGCAGAGGTGGTGCTCCCGGGGGTCGAAAACGGCCGAGAAGTGGGGCCACGTAGCCCCCCTACTTTACTTTCAGCCATGCCCTGGAGAGGTGGTGGTCCCCGGGGCCAAATATGGCCTGGGAGAGGAGCTGTGCTACCCCTTCCCCCCTTATTAGTAATTTGTGCCCTGGTGAGGTGGTGGTCCCTGGGGAAATTCTAAACGTTGGAGGTGTCCGCGCGGCCCCCTCTTTTTAGGTTGACATATCCTGGGGAGGCGGTAGTCTTCGGGGCCTTTGCTAATAATTTTAAAAATAAACCCCTAGGAGGCGGGGCTCCCCGGGGTTTAAACTGCCCTTTTGTTTAATTAATGCTTGCCCCCGGGACCTGGCCCACCCAGGGGCAGAGAAAAGAGAAATAAAAAAGCGCAGGAAACCATGCTTTCTTCTTTTTTTTTGCCGAGATTCGCTGCTCCACTGCGATTTCAGCTGAATTTTTTTAATGCTTTTCTGCCCTGGAAATGGTCCCTTGGGGGTCAAGGTATTTCTTACTCTGGCGCCTTCTCTTTTTTACCTTTTTGTTTGTGCCTCGGCTGAGTTAGAGTCCCAAAATTGCTGCCAACACTTCCTGGTTGAAGCGTTGACAGCCAATCAGATCTCAGCACCAGATTGGTTGGATTTACGGAGCATCCGCGTCCCTAGATATACAAAATTGGTTTTCTTTAATATCTCGAAAACTACTGAACGGGTTTACACCAAATCAATAAAGGGCTCTTTAGAACCAAGGGCTACCTCTCTGCCAAATTTGGTGTAATTCTGTCCAGCAGTTCGGGCTGTAGTCGTGTCTAAATTCCCCATGGGACACTGCATGAGGAAAACGAGTTTTGGGACCCCCCTTTTTTCTTGGTCCCCGCTTGACGAAGCACCCCAAAATTTTCAACACAGCAGATGAACTCAGGGGCGTAGTAGTTTTGAAAGTTTTGTGACAATTCGTCAAATGGCGCCAAAGTTATTGGCAAAAACAAAAACTCTTTTCCTATGGAAACTATGTCCTAACTATAACTACCTACTGGCAACCGCCAGTAGGATATTTTTATCCTACTGGCAGTTGCTGGTAGGTAGTTATAGTTATAACCTACTTTCCATAGGTAAAAGCATTTTTTGTTGAGCTAAGAGCTTTGGCACCATTTGACAAATCACCACCACCTGCCCAGGACAAGGCCAAAAATTAGATACCAGGGGAGAGGGGCCATGCGCACCCCCTTACAGGGCCCTTCATGGCACTGGGGACCACTACATTCCCGGGGCCATGCCGATTTATCCATATGACCCACTACCCGGGTCATTTACGGTCCTGGGGACCACCACCTCCCCAGGGCAGGTTCTCCAGTAACACAGGAAGGGGGGAGCACAGCCCCCTTTCCTGGAGCCATTAATGGCCCTGGGGACCACCACCCCCAGGGCCAGCTCCCTATGTCCTGAGGTGCCAACTCTCGGGACAGTTATATGCAGTCTCTTTACGGGACCTTTGACAGCTCCTGCCAAGCAAGAGCAAACGGTAAGTCTGCTCCCAGCGGGTGGGAGCAGCAAAACTGTTCCTGCTCGCTGGGAGCAGACTTTTCATTTGTTTTCCTGCCCGCTGCCAAGTGAGCAGGAAAACAAATGAAAGAATTGCTCCTACACGCTGGGTACCCTGGGTGGGGCCAGGGCACCCAGGAACAAGTGCCCCCTTCCCTTGAACTAATTGGCCAGGCCCTAGGGGATGGGGTACCCAGGTCCAAAATCAGCCCAGGGAGGAGAGCTGCACGGCCCCCTCCCCCATTAATTCTTGGCTGGGCCCCAGAGGGAATGGTCCCCGGGGGATGGGGGCCCCCTCCCCTTCTGAAAAGGACAAAATATTCCACCTTCTTGGGCTTGGCAAAGTCAAAGCACGTGTGTTTTCTGTGCAATTCCACATTGAAAAATAATCTGAAATCCTTGCTGGAGGTGAATGCATTGTTGATCTATCGGAGCGCAATCTGTATTGACTGTGACAAATGGGTTCTTTCTTGTCATCTCCTGGTGAGAGTATAGTGCATTGTTCTCCCTTTAAATTACTACGAGTATGCAAATGTGCAAAATCACTTGCAAGCTCCCCCCATTTGGCCACGCACCATTCACCTTAGTAGTAGGCAAAGGTCTTCCCACCTTTTCCCATGTTGGTGGACAGCTTGCTAAAAGCCCCATCCCACCCAGAGCGGATTTACCGCCGATTTTGGTGACACGATCTCCATGCAGAGGAATATGAGGACATCTCCACCAAACAAAGAAGCACTTACTTCATATAGTTAGGAGGCAGTACCAGTGTTTGGTGGTGATTCACCTCTTTGTAGTCTTGTCATCTTCTATATAGGAAAATTCATGTTATTACAGATTTCCGGAAGAAGTCGCTTGAGGAACAACCAAACTGCAGAAAATAAATGCACCTTAGGTCACTGGAGACATTTGCTCCTGATCCATTACGTAGCTGTAGTGTAAAATGTGCACAAGACATTTACCCAGCGAGTTAGCACTTACTAATTAACCAGTAGAAAGTGCTCCAGTTGGGTAGGCATTTTGTGCAAAACTGTGGACTTTTGTTGGATAAAGGGGCAGGTGAGGTTCCCTTCTTGCCCAGTCACTCACACAGCTACCAACACACCCTCACAGCCATTAAGCCACTCTCAGACCCACTCAGACACCCATAGTCACTCACACACCCACAAAACCACTGACACACACACTCAGGCCCATACAGCCACCCACATAACCACTCACACCCCCATACAACCACTTACACACCCTCTTACACACACCGTTATGAAATAAAATTTTAAAAACCCTCGAAATTCAGATTAAAAAAAAAAAAGGTTAAAAGATTCGTTATAGTAAGGAAATAACATTAAAAACCTGTAGAAATTCACTGAAAAAAACAAAGGTTACATGGACGTTATAGTAAGGCTCAGATTTTACATGCACAAAACCATAGATATTTAGCAGTTATAGTTCCCTGAGCTAATTAGAACTTACGACCCTGCAATGCACTGCTTATGACCTCACATATGACATGGTCAGTGACATCACTGATAGCATCGTTGATGACATCTCATGCGACATCCACAGAACCACTCACACACCCACACAACTACCCACACACCCACTCACACATACAACCACTTATACACCCATTCACAGATCCATACAACCACTCACAGTCACACACCCATACCACCTCTCACAAACCCATACCAACACTCACACACCCACTTACAGACCCATACAACCACTCACACCCACTTACACACCGACACAACCACTCGCACACCCATCTGCACAACTACTCACACACCCATACCACTCACACACCCACTTACAGACCCATACAACCATTCACACACCCACTCATATACTCACACACCCACTCACAGACCCATACAACCCCTCACACACCCACTCACCCACACAACCAATCCAACACCCACCAAAAAACCCATACAACCACTCACACACCCGCACAACTACTCACACACCCGCACAACTACTCACACACCCGCACAACTACTCACACACCTGCACAACCATACACCTGCACAACCACACACCCGCATAACCACTCACACACCCACTCACAGATCCATACAACCACTCACACTCCCATACCACCACTCTCACATCCAATTACAGACCCATGCAACCATTCACACACCCACTCTCACAGACCCATATAACAACTCACACACCCACTAACACACAAGCAAAACTCAGATGACGTTTGAAATAGTATCACTCAGTAGGAGAGAAAGAATAGTAATTTAACTTATGCAATAGCTTAGTATATATATTTAAGTCTCAGAAACGTCTTCGAAATGCTTACACTCACTGGATGATGTCATCAGTGATGTCACTGACCATGTCATGAGTGATGTAATATGTGAGGTCAAAGGCAGTGCATTGCGGGCGCACAAGTTATAGTTAGCTCAGGCAACTTTAACAGATGAATTTCTATGATTTTGTGCATGTGAAATCTGAGCCTAACTATAACGCCCATGTAACCTTTGTTTTTTTAAAGAGAAATAGATATATAGATATAGACAGAGAGAGAGATAGTCTGTAACTAACATGAGGCCACCAAAAATGTTACTGAAAGAATAACTTTAATACCTTACAGTCCAGGAACCTTTGAGCAAGCTCAGCATCCTCATGGGTGCAATTCCCAGAGAAATAGGTGGTGATGCCCTGAATAAAGGTAGATAAGTAAAGGTAGGTAAAATGTTCGTTTCAGCACAGAACAGCATTACAAACAACCAAACTCTGAAGTTCAGAAAACATTGTGCAAATTAGGAAAAGGTATATAACATAGGTATTAAACAAAACTCACCCATTTTGCCTGAATCACAGTGATTAAGTATTTTTAAATCAACACACTGTTCAGTTTGCAAACGCAATATATATTTTTATGGTTTCTGTGTGAAAATACAGCTTTAGAGCATCTTTAAGCATATGCATATTGTGTTTTAAAAAATAAAATGCAGTACTTTCTATCTGCCATGTTCTATAGACAGATTATGGGCCTGATTTAGAAGTTGGCAGAGAGTATATTCCATCACAAACGTGACGGATATCCCTTCCACCGTATTACGATCCCCATAGGATAGAATGTGATCGTAATACAGAGGACAGGATATCCGTCACGTTTGTGACAGTGTTCCCCTCTGCCGACTTCTAAATCAGGCCCTAAATCTTATGTGTACTTTAAAGCCATTGTTTTTATTTTGCGCACACAAATCCCCTTAGGCACAGGGTTACTTCTAATTCATGTACTTAATTTGTCTTTGAGAACCCCTGGAGGGTCTTTCATGATGAAATAGCCCAAGTTGCAATGTCCAGCAACATTCCAATCTTTTCATTTTGGAGGAAATACTTCCAGAGGTTTGACCTCCTGTCACCTATCCTCCATGACCTTTTCTAGTTACGAAATACTGCTCATATGGTATTTTGGGTACAGTTTGTTCTTGCTCTCCTCGACATAACAAAAGAAAACCTTAACTTTTAACCTGCAGGTCCTTTGTGGTTAACCCCTCTGTTGCATTTCAGCCTCACTGTTTACTCATGTACCAACAACAGTTCCAGTCCACACCACAAATGCTTTTTCTGTTATGCATTAATGTGGTTTAATGAGGAGAGGACTGGATGGTTATTATGAAGGCTCTATCACAATTCCCAACTTATGGGGACCTGCATTCTCTAGCCCTGAAAATAATGGGACGTGGAGACTGCACAAGCCAAATCAGATTTCAAGTAAGTACGTTGTGGAGAACTTACACAAATTCCTGCATCTTTACAGGTTGAAGGTTTCAGCTTCTGAAGAGTATTGTGAATCAATGACATGGGAATAATGGTAATACAAATTTGTCTGACCAATCGAACAGTGGAGCATCTCCCAGGGTTTTGTACCATACCCGGGGATGCGAGCCAAATTGAAGGCACCAATGATATGCCTCCAATGCCAAAAGATTGATCTGAGGAAATAACCAATCTGTTGAAAATTCACCAAAGAACTGAGTGGTTCACTCCCACTCATTAAAATGGTGTTCACATGAGCTTTGGTTTTCATTTCCAGGCGAAAAGCCAATGGGAAAATGCGGTGATGGATTACCCAGTCTCACAGCTCAATAGCTAGAGGACATTAGGAACAAGACTTTGTCGAACTATTTCTTCAAATAAACTATGGCTGCCATGTTGAATGTAACAACTGAGTCTACATTTTCTTGCAGAGATGGAAGAAAGGACTTGCCCAGGAAAAGGACTGTCAAGTCCTGATATTTATGGAAGGTGTCATTTCCTAGGCTAATCGTATTCAGAGAGCATTGATGTTTTGAGAAGAGGTTCCTACCTGTACTGAGACAAGGCAGTTGTCATTATTTGAGTAGCTGGTGCCCTTTTCAGATAGTTTCTTTTTTAGAGCCAGCAGAAGAGGGAGTTCAAAATATTTTAAAAGCACGATCATTTTGATAAGACGTTTATGAACTTGGTCCCAATACTCAGCCTGACTCAGTTGTATGGATTTCGACAAGACAAACTACATGGATACGAGATAACATAAGGCCAATTATCCCTGAAACCAATTTACTCAAGAAAGTGTCAACATATTATTTCAACTACAGAAAAGTTTTAAATGATTTGCAACTCATTGACAGCTTCCGAAGTAAACAGAACTTCCAGACTTGTAAATATACAATTATGAAGCCTTATAAACCTTCGTCGTAGCAATGCAATGTAAGCATATGCGTTGACCAGGACATCAAATGACACAATTACTCAGGTTATTCAGTTGGCTGATCTCAATTCTGATGAAAGAGCACAGCACACTCAAGCTTTAGTCATTGAGGAAGCTCTCAGCCAGTTGAAAT
This sequence comes from Calotriton arnoldi, assembly GCA_963921515.1. NCBI lineage: Eukaryota > Metazoa > Chordata > Amphibia > Caudata > Salamandridae > Calotriton > Calotriton arnoldi. Next base: position 1,194,977 of record CAWUFW010000663.1, read on the forward strand.
TATAACACCCAATTGCTGCTCTTTAAATGTATATGTTGTTATGAATATTGTTACTATGGAATGTATGTGATTTTATATGGAACGCAAAAGCACTTGATTATACATTATCACTGACTCTGGGTGCTGAACCACCAATATTTCATTTTGTCATGGAAATAGTTTTTCCATTAGGCGTATAGAAGGGTTGTACTCCGGGTTCGTTGCACCAATTGTGTTTTTTTGTAAGAACTTTTTATTGGTATTTCATAAGTATACAAGGTCAATACCACGTGATAGAATCATTACAGGTGTTCCGCACAGCTCCACAGGACTGGATGTTCCTAGGTACAGTTACAATGGATTGAAACATGAGTCTTATCACAACAGTCGACACTGCGCCTGGGGTCAGCACGCTAATGCCACCCGTGCGAACATACACTATTACCCTGTAGGGCGTGCTGTTGCTCTTGTGTTGACCGACAGTGCTGGTGGTGGGTATCACCAACTATTGAGTATTCTTTTAATATGATAATAGAAAGGAGGGAGATACCCTAAACTTTATATAGGGACGGGGTGGTATAAAGGAAAACAAAGGAAAGTCCCTAAGTGAAAAGACTCGACAGTCACAATGTGGATCTTGTATTGGACATACACCTCTGCAAGAATAAACTAAACTAAAGAGTTGCAACTCTTTAGTTTATTCTTGCACAGGTGTATGTCCAATACAAGATCCACATTGTGACTGTTGAGTCTTTTCACTTAGGGACTTTCCTTTGTTTTTCTTTTAATATGAAACATAACTCTTCAACATGGGTAGTTTGAACTGGGATTCACTGTATAGGAGCATGCGCACACTAACGAGGGCTAGTGGGTCAGGCGGGCGGCGACAGTTACTAGGCTTTGTAGCGCCGGGGGTGGGTTGCGTTAGGTTATGTAGGGGGGCACTGACTGCGTTCCGTGTGCGGGTTGGGGGCCGCTCCTCTCTGGGCATCCATTTTCTGGGGGGACATGCTGTGCGGTCTTGCCGCCTCCTCTGCGGGGGGCGTAAGGGTCTGCGTGGGTGGCTCATCAACTGCTACCTGTTTGAAGGCATGAAGTAATGTGGCCCAATGCATGGAAATGTGGTGTTTGCGGGTGCCTTGAATCTCTTCCAATATAAGCGGCTCCTCCTCCGAGGTCCCCCACTTACTAACCGCCCCCGCCACGCCTCGATCGATGGCCCACTCGGCGCCCTCTAGTGCAAGGCTATGCACCTCTTCGCTAGGAGGATGCAGAGGGAGGCAAAACGCGTCTCCACCTTTTGGTGTTAACGGCACTTGGCTATGCCCAACGTGCAGGCCTCCCATGTGTTGAGATCGCTGAGCCCTATTATCTCAAGCAGAGTGGCGTGTATCGTGGTCCAGTATGTGTGAACTGCCGGACAGGCCCAGAACATATGGAGGAAGGAAGCGGCGGGCTCCGGGCATCTAGGACAGGTGGAGTGTGTGTTGGGGTAATAGCGTTGGAGCATTTCTGGGTTCAGGTATGCGCGATGTAGCATGTGGTATTGTATGTTTTTAAAGCAATAGTTGCGAGACACCTTCTTTGGGAACTCAAGGGCGCGTTCCCATTCTTTATTGTGGAGGGGCCTTTGGAACTCTGCTTCCCATTTGGCTCGGAGAGGGACTAAAGTGATCGCGCCGAGCAGTCGCACCGCTTTGTACAGTCATGTCACTAAGTGTCGTCCTGGGCCCATCTGCAGGATCGCATGTACTACTGGGTGTGTGGGCGGCTCTGGGTCGATTGTGCTCCACATTCTGCGACATTCTGTCAGCAGTTGCCTGTGCGTGAGGAATTGCCTGTTTGGAAGGCCCGTGTCAGCGACTAGGTCGGCAAAAGCCTGCAGTTGCTCATTGGTATACAGGGCGCCCGATTCCGTAATTCCGTGTTCGGTCCAGATGTGCAGAGCGCGTTCTGTGTAATGAGTTCGGCCTCTGGGGAAGCCCACCAGTGGCTGTATGAGAGAGTAGAAAGGGGCTGAGCGGCTCTGTTTGTGTATGCGTTTCAGACATGCTCCCGCTACTGCTATCTGGAGTGGGCAATCTTGTATAGGCTCAGCACCTGGTAGCAGCATGCGATGTATAACTGGGGTGGTGACTGGCCCCGCCATAGTGTGTGTTTCCGTCAATGCACAGCCTGCGGTCCAGCGCGACACCCACTGATACTGAGCTGCCAGAAAGTACACCTCAAAGGAGGGAGCACCCAGTCTGCCCTGATCCATCGGCGACTGCAGTTTAGCGAGGGCTATCTGTCTGCAGACTGTTCCCCAGATGAGGAAAATCAGGAGGGTATCCAGCTCACGGAAGAAGGGGCGGGGGGGGGGACCACTGGGAGATTGGTGAAATAGTACAACAGCCGTGGGACCAGTATCATCTTGGCCACTGCTATCTTCCCTATGGGGGCCAATGGGAGATCTTTCCAAAAGTTCACTGAGGCTCGAGCCCCGGCTAGGACCCTACGGTAGTTACCCTCAGGCACGCCGTGCGCAGGAAATGATTGCGAGTCTGGTCCTGGACGTGAAGGAGGCGCCTAATGTTGTAGGAGGTGTTTCTCCCCGGCACGAACCCACACTGATCCGGGTGCATCAGGGTGGGGAGGATTGTGGAGTATCTCTCCGCCAGTATTTTCCCAAATATCTTGTAGTCTGCTGGCAGCAGGGCTATAGGTTGGTAGGATCCTAAAAGCAGGGGATCCCGATCCAGCTTGGGGAATGAGACTATTACCGATTCACACATGGAGTGTGGTAGGTCTCCCTCGTCTATCGCCGACTGGTAAAGCTTTACCAGTTGCGGCACCAATCGGACAGATAAAGTGCGGAAAAACTCCAGCGGGAGGCCGTCCAGGCCAGGCGCTTTGCAGATAGCTAGCGCCTGCAATGCCTGCTTAACATCCGACGCTGTAATTTTCTCGTCCAGCTCGCGTCTGGCCACTCGTGATATGCAGGGCAGGGGGAGTGCGCCTAAGAATCGGGAAAGTGCTTTCGAGACCACTGTGGCAGGGGCCGCGTATAGTTGTGTGTAATATTGCTGAAAGACTTCTAGAATGGATGTCTGTGAGTGTACCAGGGCAGCCGCTACATTACGGATCGCGGTGATCGGTGGGAGGGTAGTGTCTTGCTTCACTAGCCAGGCCAGTAGCGCGCCTGCTCCGTTACCTTCGTTGTGCATTTTCGTGGCGTGCGCTCTAAAATTGTACCTACGAAGGTCCGCCAGTGCCTCAGCATATGTCGTTTTAGCGTCCGCTACCTGGGCCGGAGTGGCCTCCCCCTGTCCGCTGCCTGTGTTAATGTGGCTAGTGCGTGCTCCTTCTCCACTATACTGCGTTCAAGAGTTTTGCGCACGCCTGAGATGTGCATACGCATGTGCCTCTGATCACCACCTTGAACGCATTCCACTCCATTGCACGGGTGGACGCTGTATGCGCATTCTCGCTAAAGTATGTACATATATGTGCTGCTTGCGTCTGTCGAAATACTGCGTCTTCTAGGCAGTCTTTGGGTAGGCGCCAAGTAGGGGCCTGGGCGGGTGCCATAATAAGGTGATCGTGTGCGCATCATGGTCGGACAGGACCCTGCCTAAGTATTCAACTCCCTGTACCTTAGGCAGAATGGGGGGGGAGCAGAGGAAGCAGTCCAGGCGGACCCTAAGATCATGTGGGATGGAGTGAAACGATGGTGGTCCGGATATTTAGAGCGCCATCCGTCAGAGCCCAATGTGTTACCCAGGAAGCAAATCGTTTGGCTTGTGCGGTTATAGGGGATGCCGGGTGTGGCGGGTAGGACCTGTCAAGTAAGGTATTTTGTATGCAGTTGTAGTCCCCTCCTAATATCCATGGGGCCTGGGTGTATGCGCTTAAGGGGCGCAAGAGTGCGTCCCAAAATGTTCCCTGGTCTGTGTTAGGCGCATAAACGCTACCCAACATTACCTGTTGACCATCCAGCAGCCCGTATAGTAGTGCATAGCGACCCTGTGTCTACCGCTCTGGAGAGCTCTTGGAATGGGATACCCAGACGTATCCAAATGAGGGCCTCGCGTGCGTAGGCCGAAAATGTTGTTGTGGGGCAGAATATCCCGTGCCATCGCTTGCGCAGTTTATCTAGCTCTTTCCCAACCAGGTGGGTTTCTTGCAGCAGCGCAATCTGGGGATTTTGCCTCTTTATAGAAGCATAAACTGCATACCGCTTTCACGTCGAGTGGATTCCGCACACATTCAGGGTGAGGATGGTGACGAGCCCTTTATGCGCCATGTTGTGATATGAAGTGTTCGGGGGAGGGTCGGATGCATGGGTGCCACGCCAAATCGCAGAACACTTCCCTGGCTTAGCCTAATAGCGCAGTCTAGAAACGAATGTAGCACCTCGCCTGTGTAGTGTAGCTCCTATTTCCCTAATAGGCTCTGCGCATTGGAATAATATATCCTATAGGTTTGACATAGGACTAAGGTCGGTATGTCCCTATCGAGTATATTAAACTTAATTACTTGTGCCAGCTAGCTCAGAGGCCACTAGAAACTTCTTGACGACAAGAAGGGAGTAGTTTCTGGCAGCCGCAAAGACATGACCACTTTGTTTCTCTTTAGAATCAGAACGTGTCCCAGAGTCGTAGAAACAATAGATAACTATTTCACTCAGCTCAGTCGTGCATGCTTAGTTTTCCTCAAAGTTACACAGAAAGAACAGACGGGCGTTTCAATAAAAGATTTATTGAACAGTCTTGTTTCTGGTGTAAGTTAAATGTGCTGTTACGATCACAAGACAGTATGCGAGATAAATAATGTACAGAGTGAGCAGTAGAAATAAATAATACTGCGATAGCATTATCTTTTTAGCATATATGCATTTACATAAAATGACAGACTAAAAATGCGAGTACTCATACGATGCGTTTCTAACCTAGTTCTACCCCAATGTACCCAACCTAACCTGGGTGTAGGGAGAAGTAGAAGTAGGTGAAGTATTCCTTACTATAGTATACTAAGAGTATGTTAAGCCTAGTATGCCTAGTATGCCAAGAGTCCCTCTAGGTTCTAGTCAGCTCCATACCTGAAGAATGAGAGAGGTAGGAATCTCTTGCCAGACTCGAACTCCAACACCCCGCAAGGGAAGTTAGATCACTGGAAGCTGGACTCTCTGCGTGCAGGAATGACAGCGTCTTCTCAGTGCGTCCGGCCGGGAAACGGGCTCCTCTGAAGTCGAGGTCTCCTCTGATTTACAGGGGTTTGGGAAGGTATATTTATACCTGAAAATGTTAGCATTGACGTGAGTCGGACAGCGGAAGACGTCAGGAATGAACCCCTAAGGAATAATGGTTCATGCATAATATATGAGTCCTTGAAGAAATCAATAGTCCTGGGCTAGGGAAAGTCCCGCTGCCTAAGAGTCTGTTTTTTCATGAACTCGTTGTGACGTTAGGGTGGACGGATGTCGGAGACCATGCCTGTATTTGGAGTGCACAGTTTATGCCTAAATAAGGACTGGGATTTTATGCCTATATAAGGGCAGGGCGAATTGTGCCTATATAAGGACATGATTCTGGAAAGCCCGTTTATGGACAACCTAGGAAGTATACAACACCCACTCCTCTTTCGTGTGTTCGATAGTACTAAAAATGCTAAACATTGAAAATGCTAAACATTAAAATGGAGTACTGCATTTTAAAATATTTCCTAAAAGCATTAAAAAACATATTAAAAATGCAAAAGGTACTGTACATATTAAGCAATGCTTTTCATTTCCAGCATAAAGTTCGAAATAAATGAAATTGGAAAAAAATATATAAAAGCAATATTTACATATGACGACAATGATCGATAAGTTGTTCAAATATCAGAATCAATTCATGTCATGAAAATTAATGAACTGTTCTAGACACACAAGATGACAGTGTCCGTGGAAGTACCGCAAAGTCTGTATTATAAGGCTAGTTCTACTTTAAGCAGATTGAAGTGCCATTTTCGTTCGAAAAATGGGACAAAAGTTCAAATTTGGTAGAGTTCCAAGGTTTAGAAAAATGAAGGCCAAATTGTTACTGCATCTCTGGAACACTGTATGCTGAATCAGAGTCAATTTGCGGGTCGGGTGTAAACATGAGATCATCTATTTCTATAGACAAAACATCATCCACTGTAGTCGGTGTTAGTTGGAACACCTCGTGAAGAAGATTAACTGCACAGAGATGTGAAGCATCGCTCTCAGCATAGGTCGCCGCAGCAATGTTCGCGTCCGTTGTTACATGTGTGCCTGTAGATCTTTCTCGTACCTCAGCAGCAGCCGGAAGCGTCTGTGAGATCTCAATGAATGCTGACATCAGGATTGGGAGCCTCTGGGGACAACACAGAGCATGGGCCGTTATCGGGACCAGCAAAGTATCGACGTCCTTTGGCGCAGCTGATGGATATGTTAGACAAGCGTCCAACACGCATTCTTCACCGCATAGCAGGCATCGTAGAACAGGTAAGATGCAATCTTGCCAGATTGGTCTGAATGACAGGAACCAAGTTGTATTAAGGTCCTGTAGACGAGTCATGCCCAATAGCTGTACTATTCGCTCACTGCACTTTCTTTCAAGGAGAGCTTTCTCCATTTCGCTCGGAGTGATGTCTGCAAATAGGCTGGCCATAGCGCAATAGCAGGAAGAGAAATAGTATTCCGGCAACAAGTGCTAGAATTAATGGTATGCCACCAAACACCGAATGTGCGAAGTTCGGGATGATTCCAAGTATTGCCTGGAAAGGTGCTAACAGACCGGAGCAGATGCTCTTAAATACATGTATAAATGCCAGTTGTATCAGACATGTTGAAGATACGTGATATCATTTCTACGAAATGTATAGGGCAGTTTGTGCGTATTAAAGTCTGTATCGCAGCCGAAGTCCTTGCAACTTGTAGATCATAGGCTTCTTTGGCCGAGGTCAAAGGCACTGTTTGCTGTAAAAGCATGGCTTTCATTCTGCTCAAAGTATCAAATCTTATAAAAGAGACGTTCAGCGAAGGCCATAGAGGCGACTCCCTGACTGTGTCTATTGGGGGAAACAATACTTGCATACAGCAAGTGACCCTGGAGTTGACCGTTACTAGATATGGGATGCCTGGCAACATTCCGCAGCAACTCTGATCATTCAGCATGAGGTAACTCCCATTAGAAAGTTGTCCAAACGTTGGATTAATCACAGCAGCTGGTGTACCCTGCTGATGGCAAGACAAATTTGCCACAGAACCATTACAAGCCCCGTGTAAAGAAATGTCCCGACATATAAGTGAACCGGTCAGTGCATGTTTACAGTTAGTACCGCTCAAAAACACTTCACGATCCCCACTCCAACATCTATGTGTATACGGTAAATCCCAAGATGTCTTAATGTATTCCTTACCCAACCTTTCATATTTGCCTGCTTGCATTTGTCTGAGGCAATACTGAAACTGAAAAGTAGTCACAGGTAATGTTATTTTGCCATGAATAACCCATTCTGTAGCTGGTTTTTCTGCCACTGTGAAAGGTAATTTTTCCAGTTTTTCAATGTTCAGCACTGTATACCTTGCTCCTCTTTGTGCCAATTCGATCTGTTTATCAGTTAGATTGTATTCTGCAAACAGAGACGACGTGTTGATGAAACGCCAAGGCACATAGCCCGCGCGCAAAGATTGCAGCGTCCAGCTCAATGACACTATAGAACGTAATTGATATTGACCCTGTTGTAACATCGCCAAATCTTGTTCTAGAATGTCGATAGCAGAGGATACAATGCCATCCAATGAATAAATTCTGGAGGACAAAGTTGTTAACCCATTGTCGACCACAGAGAGTGTTTTCTCTAAATGAATACGATCAAGTTCACGTATTCGTTCTGCGGCCTCCATCTGTGACACTTTCCATGCTTCATTATAGGCAGCATAAATGCCGGCATATATGAAACGTTTCTGACGCGGTTTTCTTGGTCCAAGCAAGAATTCCCTAAGATCTGCGTCATCTGCAAGTAAGGATAAGTGTTGTTTCACATCCTGTAGTGTAGATCTATGCAGCCAATCGAGGCATAATTTTCCTACACTGTATGTTGTTACTACCCCCGGATGTTGTCTTTGGACATATCTTGGGTCTGGCCTATGAATAGTAAAGCCCTGAGTTTCATTCAGGAATCTTTCCTGACAGTTGTTTAGTGTCTGTGGGCCAGATCAACCATTTCTTCCAATCAGGATTAGATCTGTTGAGTTGTAGTATATTGTCAACTGTCACCACTGCCTTTGTATTATTATCACTGGCAGGTGTTGGCACAGAAAGGTGTTTTCATCTCTTTGATCTTGGCTAATCCAAGACAAGATGTTTGTTGGACAGTTTCATTCAAAAACAGTATTTGTTCAGGGATGATGCAGGCTCTAAATAATGCTTCTATACCCTGTACTTGCCAATCTTTACTACCCCAGACAGTTTTTGTCTCTATTGTGTCCTTCCATAGGTCGAAACCCTGTGTAGACAGTTGGGCAATAAATGCTGCAGAGTAAATCTGTTTCGTATTAGTTAACATAATTTTCAGTCCCGTTTTGTTTACATTTTTATAGTAAAACGTTTCTGGGTCAGATGTATTGTAACCTGAAAAGTATGGAAACTTGCTAGCAAATGTTTTTGAACTACCTTGTGGTGGTGTAGGACAATGTTCCCATTGGTTAAACATAAACACATTTCTTGGATATGCAGATTTATGCAAATAATGATGACCATAGTGGTTATAGCAATACAACTCTTCATAGTCTGATGAACCCTCTAAATATTCATTTTTAGAAAATGCAGCAGATTTTTCTAGATCAAACATTATGTCATTTACAGTCTCTAAGTCCCAATCATCGGAATAGGCACTAGACGTAATTAAATCACTTAGTGAAATTTTAAACAAATGTGGAATGTTCAATTGCTCATTCGGGCCGAGGATATCATAATCCGTTTTGTCCCACACTATACCATCATGTATAGGAACGGCTGTGATGTTCACTGATGACAAGTCTCTTGCTTCACGATGGGAAGATTTATGAGGTTTCAAAAGTACGTTCACGTCTTTTCCTTCACTGTTCACATGGATGTATCTGCCACTTATAAGCGCGCTTACAGTTGTTACCAAAGCTAGCCAGAGCAGGAAAACAAAAAGTCCAGATGTAATCCAGAGTTCAATCCATGGAGAAACCAGATAAGTCTTTTTCAGAAAGTGAATAAAGTCTTGTACTTGCTGCTTGAGTTGGAATGATGCTGGCGTCGTTTCAGGTTCACTTGGATCCTCTGAGAACGTATCAAAGTCAATGAAATAGCCAGAAGCAGTTCTGTCAATTGTTGGAATTGCATCAGGATTTGTTGAAATCACAGGAACCAGTTCATCACGTGTCACGTTCGTGTAGACAGGTGTATTTGGACGAACTGTTACTTGGTTGTCAAGAGGGATGAGTTCCATAGCATGGTTGCTTAGTCCTCCATCTGTTACAGCTGAATTCTCGATTGTTATCAGTCTTTCAGTCTGAACCTCTTGGATAGTAGCGAGAGGAGTGCGTCTGCTACTAGGTCGGAGTCCACGAGGCCTACTGTTCAGTATTGGCCACATACTGTGGTTTGATCAGGTCGATGGACACAAATCTTTTCTCCTTTCTTCCAGCAAGGGGTGGCAGAAGTACTGTTCTTGTTCCTTGAATTGCTAGAACAGGTACTGGTCATCTGTAAGAAGGTCCAAATTCCTTCTTGTCCGCGATTTTTTCTCTGACTAGATCCCCAACTTTTGGAATCCAGACAGGCCTTGCTGGGACTGCCGATGTTTCCCCAGTGGTGGTTGGCTGTAGCAATACGTTGCTTTGTTTCGTTCTTAGTTGATTTAGTTCCTGTAAAACAGCCAAACGATCTTTGATATCAAATGGTTTATTTTCCACCACTGTGCCTACGTGTTCAAGGTCTGGTACCCACATTCTTGTTCCAAATAGGACCTCATATGGAGTGACCCCCCCCCCTAGAGAACTTCTTGGCAGATTGTTAAGTGCGCGCTGTACGCCATTGAGGTGTTTGACCCACCCATCACCCGAACCTAATACCCTAGCTGTTATAGACTGCTTTATGTCCCGGTTTTTCCTTTCCACAACCGAGTTTCCCTCAGGATGGAATGGAGAGGAGTACCACAATGCAACGCCCAGACTGGTCATGGCTTCTTTGTAAGCCCTAGAGCTAAACGCAGGACCCTGGTCAGAATGTAGCGTGCCTATTGCGTATGTGCCGATAAAGACTCGCAAATCTTTTATAACAGTTCGAGCGTCAGCCGAGCGCTGAGGCCATAACCATAGGAACCTAGAGCATGAATCCACTGCAACCATGATGTATTTATAATTACCGTCCCTTTGCAAGGGACCGCAGTGGTCCAGGTAAACACAAGCTAATGGTTTGTCTGAAATTAACAAGGGTGTCTGCGCAGGACGTTTCACTGTTGAGACTTTCATCTGTTGGCAAATATCACATTCTAAAACATAGTTCTTAGTTTGTTTCCGAATGCCAGGCCACCAATATCTTTGCTTGAGTAAAGATACTGTTGCAGAAACACCTGCATGGGCAGAAGCTATCCCTTCGTGTGCTGCTAGGATTAGTCCTAATCTGCGTTCCTTGTTTGGAATTACCCTATCCCCCACTCCTGGGATTCGAGCAAAAGGAACGTTGTTCGCATCAATTACATAAGAGTACTTGAGTGGAAACTTTTTTGGTAACGCTGCACTGCTGCCTTTGCTTGAAGCATTGACAGCCAACATTATCTCACCGTCTATTTTTGTTTTTGAACGAGTGATCGCAGCTACGGAAGCCGTCTGAACAGCCCCTTTGCGGCTTCGTCAACCAATGAATTCCTGCAACGTGAACGCCATCACGTTGGTGACTCAGTGTGTGAATCACGTGAGCCTTTGGTAGTTCGTTTTTCAACTGAACTACTTGTTCCCAAAGCAATTTATGCTTTATTGTGCCACCCTTCGCATCTTTGAAACCGTTTTCAAGCCAGGTTCGTATATAGTCATTATACGACTGAACACAGTAAAAGGAATCGCACACTATCAGTGTGAGGAATTCTCGATCAGTACTCTCAAGTGCCAGTTTGAATGCTTGTAGTTCAGCTCGCTGAGCTGTACAATCTCCTATAGACTGAGTTTTTGTGACCATAGGTCTGAAGATGCCATTTCGCATGCGACCTTTAACGATAGCACACGCTGCACTGTAAGCTTGCTCACTCCCTGTTGCGGGTTGTACGGATCCGTCAGTGTAAATTATGAATTCGTACTGATCGAGAGGCAGAATCTCAGTGGGCAGAGGACATTCTTGTTCATATTGCAGGAATGCTTGTGTTTTTAAATCTGGATCAAAAACATATTCAACATCAGTTGCAGCAAGAGAATTAACCCATTGTATCCATCTCGGATGTAATGCTTTAGCATTTGGAATGCTTGCTTTTGTGACCGCTTCTAAAGCTGGTTCTGGGGTTACGACAATAATGCGTTTCCCTTGTGCTAGGGCTCTTTCTTTTGCTACAGCGGTTTGAACTGCTGTTAGAATTTTTTCAGTAGAACTGAAGCGCATTTCCGCTTGTGTGTACAAATGTGATTTGTATGCGATTGGTATTTTCTCACCCTCATTGAAGGTTAAGTAGGTGAATCCACATTGACCCGAAATTATTCGGATCACCAAATTTCTTTGACTTGCGCGTGTTTGTAAGTGATTTGTTGCTAACATGTTAGCCTGGAGTGAACGCAAAATTTCTGTGTGTTCCTGTGTCCAGTTTTTGATTGAAAAATCAGGTTTGATTAATGCGTAGAGAGGTTTAATCCTTTCTGCGTAGTTTAAAATGTATGTTCTTCCAAAATTTAGGAAACCCAGGATGGATTGTAAGTTTTTAGCGTCTTTGGAGGTTGGAGCTGCGCACATTTCTCTAGAAAGTTAGCTGCCAAGCTCTTGCCTTCACTTGAAAGCTCATATCCCAAAAATAGGACATTGAGATGGGCAATTCGGGACTTTTAAAGTTGAACTTGTAGCCCTCAGAGGCGAAACCCAGTATAATGGTGCTCACCCTGTTCAAGTGTTTTTCCAGGTCATCGTCTGTCAGATATATGTCATCGACATAGGACAATGCCTCATTGTCATAAATTTGTAGTAACTCTGTTACTCTCGCTGAGAATAGACCTGGGCTGTTCTTGAACCCTTGTGGGAGTCGACAAAAGTGACGCTGGGTCCCCATTATGGAGAATGCTGTTAAGTACCTGCTTTCTGGTGCTATGTTTTGACAAAAGAAACCATTTGAGATGTCTAATGTTGTTTTGTATTTTTTACGCACAATATTATTCATTAATGCTGTGCTATGTGCATTTTGCACTGCAAAAGTTTTAGAACATGTATTTAAGTGTCTGTAGTCCAAAACTAGACGATATGTATTGTCTGGTTTGGAGACAGGAAACAAAGGATTGTTCATTGAGGAGGTGCATGTTTCAATCACCCCTTGGTATTCAAGTTGATCTAAGATCTCCCTGACCTGTTTTTTAGCTTCTTGCTTTATAGGATACTGCCTTTGTGCAGTTGGTTCATGTTTCAGATGTATTTTATGGTGAGGTGAGTCCTCATCCCATCCCACATGATTTTTATACAATGCTGGGGCCTGGGCCACTGCCCATTTCCTGGCATATGTATATCTTAGATGCATTGGTATATGGTTGGAGAAGGCAGGCATAATAATGTCCTCGCCGTGTGGGCACTCCCTGACAAATTGTGGTGGCCAGTCCTTTTCTGCTAGAAGTATGTCATAGCCCTTTGATAGTCTTTCCCAAAAAGTGCTTTAACCTGTCTAGGTTTGTCTCCCTCCATCCGGAGTGTTATGTCATATAACTTTTGTGGAGTACTAACCCTGGTGTCTACAGTCTCTACTGTAATGTACTCATTCAAGTCCACTATCTCCAGAAGTTCCTTCAGGTTCTGGCGAGCTATTGTGACTTCTGCTGCACTGTCCAGCATTGTCTGAGCCCATTCTCCGTTCTTGAGTTGTGTTCTCAGTATTCTCGGCATGTCTTATCTTTAGACCCGCTACCTTCTTTTTGGAGAATTGAGGTTTTGCTTTAGGTTTTGGAGCGTGTTTGTCGTCTTTCGATTTCACGCGTTCTTCTCTATGTTCTGTTCGTCCTCTTCTTTCCGAAGTCTGTGATAAGATCTGAAAGGGACGAGAGGAACGTGTATCAGTATCTTGATACCTATCAGGTTTTCTCAAATTATCCCTATTCCTGAGGTTATACCTCCTTTCAGAGGGCTCCTTTTGAGGAGACCTACCTCGGGATTGAGAACGTTTCTCTGAATTATTTTTATTAGTTTCCCACTTCTTTTTAGAAGATGTAGGAGTTTGTTTAATTGAGTCCTTCTCAGGACTTTCAGATAGTTTCGGTTTAACTGGTCTCCCACCCAAACTATCTCTGCCTAATTCTGCATAAGATTGTTCTATAATTCTGGGTAGCTCTGTTTGATGTTCTGTAACATCAAATTCCCTTAATTTTTGTCAGATCACCACTGCTGCTGCCTTCCCTTTAATATTAGATAATATTATTGTTGAGACCTGGTCGAAATTTTTCAGTAATTTCATACCTAAATTTAAAGCAGGCTCTGCCCCGTATTCGTTTTGAATTTGCTTTAGGACATCAGGTATTACCGCAATTGACGGAATGCCTGTGTTTTAGTGTAGATGGCAGCAAAGACTGAGCCCCAAGTGGTGCAGTCTTCCAGTTGTGGTGTGATCCCCATCGGTAAACTCATGGTTAGGATTCTGTGTTTCTCATGCGGGCTAGTATTTGGAAATACTGCTTCGATTTGAGTAATTTTTTGAGCTATCCAGAATGGAATTTGCTCACGCTTAGTGGGCATTTTACCCATGACTGCGTATAGAGTCTGTGGTGTAATTTTTAGAGTGTTCCCCTGGTGAGGGGTTTGATTTGGAAGTGTTAATGGTGGTTGGACTGTGAAAGTCCGCATGACATATTGGACCAATTGTCTGTATATTTTTATTAACTCTGCGAGTTGAATAAGTAGTTCCTCATCTGTCATTATATCAAGTTCAGGATGAGGTGTGTAGCCGGCTAGAATCGGCCATGTCGCTCCTGGTCTACCTAGTGGACCGAGCCTGGTAATGTTTCTGTGATGTTTTAGGGCGCCTTTAAACCAGAGCTGATGCTCTTGGTATGTTAATGGAATCTCAATATCCTCGAAAGGAATGTATTCCTCTGGTTGTTCATCTTCTTTGTAGAAGTGAAACATGTGTGTTACTGAATTAGATTCAGGAAATATTACCCATGAATAGAATACCTCTGTCTGAAAGGATTTGTGTGCCTCTATCACGAAAACTGCTCTACCTCCTCTCGGTGGTAGGCCATGTTTTATAAGTTTTAGAGTAATGGCTCTTCTTAAGTTTGGAGCGATGTCAATGACACCCTCCTCGGTTTCATTTAAACCTGTGTTGTTAAAAAATGCTGGTTGGGCTGGATCAGCCGCAGCTCCACCGTTTCCGGCGTCTTCAGTCATTTTGTTTTTGAAAAATGTAGAACAAGTTTCAAGGAAACAAAGATAAGGTGCCCAATATTTGTGAAACACTATCCTTCAACGTTGAGCAAACCAAACAGCTAATATATAGGGTACTGCCCTATGTAGCCTTGGTGGATACTTAACCCTGCCCACTCCAGACGTCTTTTGGAGTATATGGGTAGAGGTCTCTGAGAGAAAAAGAAGAAGCACGGCTGAGTTACTCAATATCTAACGTTGAATTACTGCCTTACCAAACGTTGGGCGCCATGTAGTGTAGCTCCTATTTCCCTAATAGGCTCTGCGCATTGGAATAATATATCCTATAGGTTTGACATAGGACTAAGGTCGGTATGTCCCTATCGAGTATATTAAACTTAATTACTTGTGCCAGCTAGCTCAGAGGCCACTAGAAACTTCTTGACGACAAGAAGGGAGTAGTTTCTGGCAGCCGCAAAACATGACCACTTTGTTTCTCTTTAGAATCAGAACGTGTCCCAGAGTCGTAGAAACAATAGATAACTATTTCACTCAGCTCAGTCGTGCATGCTTAGTTTTCCTCAAAGTTACACAGAAAGAACAGACGGGCGTTTCAATAAAAGATTTATTGAACAGTCTTGTTTCTGGTGTAAGTTAAATGTGCTGTTACGATCACAAGACAGTATGCGAGATAAATAATGTACAGAGTGAGCAGTAGAAATAAATAATACTGCGATAGCATTATCTTTTTAGCATATATGCATTTACATAAAATGACACAGACTAAAAATGCGAGTACTCATACGATGCGTTTCTAACCTAGTTCTACCCCAATGTACCTAACCTAACCTGGGTGTAGGGAGAAGTAGGTGAAGTATTCCTTACTATAGTATACTAAGAGTATGTTAAGCCTAGTATGCCAAGAGTCCCTCTAGGTTCTAGTCAGCTCCATACCTGAAGAATGAGAGAGGTAGGAATCTCTTGCCAGACTCGAACTCCAACACCCCGCAAGGGAAGTTAGATCACTGGAAGCTGGACTCTCTGCGTGCAGGAATGACAGCGTCTTCTCAGTGCGTCCGGCCGGGAAACGGGCTCCTCTGAAGTCGAGGTCTCCTCTGATTTACAGGGGTTTGGGAAGGTATATTTATACCTGAAAATGTTAGCATTGACGTGAGTCGGACAGCGGAAGACGTCAGGAATGAACCCCTAAGGAATAATGGTTCATGCATAATATATGAGTCCTTGAAGAAATCAATAGTCCTGGGCTAGGGAAAGTCCCGCTGCCTAAGAGTCTGTTTTTCATGAACTCGTTGTGACGTTAGGGTGGACGGATGTCGGAGACCATGCCTGTATTTGGAGTGCACGGTTTATGCCTAAATAAGGACTGGGATTTTATGCCTATATAAGGGCAGGGCGAATTGTGCCTATATAAGGACATGATTCTGGAAAGCCCGTTTATGGACACCCTAGGAAGTATACAACAGTGTCGGGGGAAACAACTTCGCAAAGGAGGACAACTGGGAAGGGGAACAATCCCAATGCTGGGGACCTATTTCAAACAGCAATACGTCCAAACTCATGCTCGTGCACGAAGAGAACTGCTAAATATTGGAGGGGTGGCGCCGCGCAGCTGCCAGGTAGCGCTCGCTGGGGCATTTGCAGGATCATTACACGCTCAGTGGTCTAGAGAAAAATATGTAAGCGCTAGCTGTGCTGCTTGGTGTACCGTGTACCTCGACCTGCTATATAGAGTGCTTACCAAGTTGCCCTATGCACTTGTTCTGCTAGCTGCTAGTCAGATCAGTGTATCGGCAGTCTGTGGTGTGACTAGCGGTGGGGTCATTGTGTCCACTCTGGAAAGCGTCCCTTTACTGAACACCCCCTCCTCTTCTGACGTGAAGATGTGTGGACGTCTGTCTGAGTCCGTAGCCGGCGGAGTTCCGCAGCCGCCTGCAGGGCCTTTCGACGTTCAACTATAATTTGCTCCAGGTCCGGGGACCCCAGGGACTGGGCTCTTGTGCTGGTGGCGACCCTGCTGCTTTGTCGTTTCGGGCGGCGCCTGTTACCACGTTGAGTTCTCGGACGCCTGGTGGTCTTATCGTTCACTCAGGGAGGCTTTCGGCAGTGGTGATCCGCCCAGTCACGGGCCTCCTCCCCGTCCGTAAAGAACATGGCAGACCCCTCGTGTATGATTTTGAGCCGGGCTGGGAACAGTAGAGAGTATTGTATCCCCTCCAACCTCAGGCGTCGCTTGGCATCCAGGAATGTAGCTCTTTGGCGTTGGACCGCTCGGGAGTAGTCCAGAAAGAGCATTATTTGCTTGTTTTCGACTTGGATGGGGTTGTGCTGTCTGGCTGCCCTAAGCAGTGCGTCTCTGTCCCTGAAGTGTAGGAATTTCGCCAGCGTCAGGTGGGGGGTTCCTGGAGGGGGGTCTGCGAGCCGGAACTCTGTGAGCCCTTTCGATGGAGAAAAAGGGAGTCTGGTCGGTGGCTGGCGTAAAGGACTTGGTCCAGGACTCCATGTCCGCAACGGGATCCACGCCCTCCATTCCCTCCGGAAGTCCCAGAACGCGGATGTTGCACCTCCTTGAACGACCTTCGAGGTCATCAATGCGCTCTTCCATGGTTGACATCCGCCCTAGTAGGGCCTGTAGAGACTCCTGGTGCGTTTTGATTGAGGGCTGCATAGAGGTTATCACTTTCTCCCCGTCTGACACTTTTTCCGCAAGTTTGCGATGGTCATCCCTGAGCAGGGAGAGGTCTGTGGTGATAGTCCCAAGTCTCTCCTCCATCAAGACCCTAGAGTGTTCAATGGCTGCCAGCACTTTGTCCATCTTTTCGGAGAGTCAGTTCTTGCTGGGTTGCGGCTTCTTTCTGCAGTGGCCTGGCATTTGAAGCGGGATCCTGTGTTGCTGCGGTTGGCGCTGGGCCCGTCACGGCCCGTTGCTCTCCCATGTTGTCGGGCTGAATGTCGCAGTGCCCAACTGGGGGTACGTATGGCCTCTCGGGGGGGGTGGTAATAGTCTCTGCACAACAAGCTCGTTGACCGGACAGCATGTTGTGCACACCCGCTGCGTTGTGACCAGTCCCATTATGTACGCTGCGGCAGGTCCACTTCACAGCCAGCGTGTCATTACGATGGCCCCCTCTTGTCGCACCTTGGAGGGGGGGGCTGACGCCTGCTCTCGGCGACCCCAAGGTCTCAGGGCGGCCACTTTTGGGGGCTCCAAGTCCTCACCTAGGCATTAGTGTGGGCTACGCCTGCCTCATAGTTCCTCTTTGCATCTGGTGGGAGCCTGTACTTCTGCACTGGGGCCAGTTGCGTTGATGAACTGGAGGAGTGGGGCAACACTCACATCGCCTCCCCGCACCAGCCGACCCACTCCTCGGCCTCGTCTTGCTTGTGCGCTTGCAGGCACTCCCTACGCCCTCTGGTGCGCACTCCGGTCACAGGGTTGCTGCCGCCGCGCAGTGGCCACCAATTTACTTCCTGGCTCGACTGGGACCGTGCGCGCAAGGATCATCCCACTGTCCGTGTCCCCTCGCTGTGGAGGTCTCCCTCGCAGGTTGTGAGGTCCTCGATGTGCCTCACTCGTGCCCCGGCATGATGTCCCCTTTTCACCACACTGTATGCTATCTCGGGAGGGGGGGATCTGAGCAACCACCCGGAGGCAGGTCCTTTCTCTCACGCCTGCACCTTCCTCGGCCTGTGCTGGTGGGCCCCCCGCAATTCCGATGTTGACTTTGAGGCTCTATGCCCTGCCTGCGGGGAACGGTCCGCAGCCCTAGGAGCACCGTTTCAGCCCTATGGCTGCCATGTTGACTCCAGGCGCACCCGGGCCAAGGATAATCACCATTCTCTTTCGACGCCCTGCCCCTCCCAGGTACCTCCGGTATGTGCAGGGGGAAGCCGGCGCAGATTGTCAGCGTTGCAGGATAGCTCTATGCTGAGCCATGTGTGTCACTCTCATCGCGCCCGCCCTCCGCCGGCATAGGGGGAGGATTTGTTCTTTCAGCGGTCTCCAACGTGCGGCCGCCATGGGGCTAGCTGTCTACCTCCGCTCACCTCGCATTTCCCATGGGGCAGTCTTCTCAGGAGGGGTGGTCCCCAATGCGAGCCGGTCTGCCGGGCGAATCCTAGACCCGGAGTCCGGCATCCACCATTTTGAGTGCGGGACCGCCACGGCTTCGGGCTCTCTTTTCTCGGGGCTGCTCGATGCTTGGGCAGTGCAGAGCCCAGCGGCGATCTCTCAGGAACTTCCGACAGCAGTAGGTCTGATTTTTGGGCACGTTTGAGCGCTGTGTGGCAGGCAAGATTTGTGCCCACAAGCGGAGCTCTAGTCCAGCATGTCCGCCATTACAGCCTGCCTGGACACACCCCCGGGTTCGTTGCACCGATAGTAACATTTGAACTTTGCCTAACTTATTGTTGGCAAGTGCAGGATTCTATTGCCTTGACCTTTCTTTTTCTTGCATATAGGAGTCCTCTGTATGTTTTTATGCATTGGCATTTCTAAAGAACAACCTTTGATGTGCTGCACAAAACAGTGCTGTGCGTAGCAGTACCTGGGTATAGGATCTATGGCAGAAAAGAGAAGGAATGTTTTTGGATCATTTACAAAAGGGAAAGACGTGGGATTTTTTGTCAACCCAGTTTCAGCAGAAGCTTGGAAGTGTTGGAGGAGCTGGAATGCCATTTAAGTATCAATATTTTAAGCAGCTCAATCACCAGACCAAGCCACAACAGAAAAGATTAAACTCTGGGGTACAGCCAATAATGAAGTGGAAAAGGGCAGAGTTTCCAGTGATGCACTAGCAGAGGGTGCTGTATAAAGCACAGGGACGTATTCGCAGAGCTGTGTGTGGCTGTGCAGACAATAGTACTTAAACGGAGGGCTGCGGGGATGGAATAAGGTGAGTTTGCAGATAGCAAGGAGGTGTAGCCGATCAGAAATAGATAGCGCTGACAGAGTTGTGTAGGCGCTTCGAGGTGCTCTGTCAGAGCAGATTGTGGGTCCTTGTAAGGGAAAAGCAGGAGGTGCTGTGAGTAAGTGTCAGGTATATAGTGGGAATATGCGTCTGAAGCAGCGCGCAATGAATAAGAAAATAGGCGCCGAGCCCAGACGCACACTGATTTAACTCCAAGTGACAGAAGCTGCACGAAAAGGCACAAAGCCCACAAAGCCTGCCATGGAAGACAGCCTTCCATGCAAAGAAAAGAACACACCCTAAGGATTCTGACCCTACATAAGCAGGAATACGTGTCCCACAAAAACGTTTGCCCTGAAGAAGACCTTCCACATAACTACAACCCAGGTCCGCCCCAGAAGGTCGAATCGCGTTGGCGTACCATCACAGAGGCCAAGAGCTAGCACACACAGCTAATAACGGTGCACAGGAGGCACCACAAGGAAAGCGTAACATAGGACGCTTTACTAGCCTATCAACTAAAGCTCTGACCTCCCAAGGGCCATAGAATAGTGTCATCATGTAAAAAAGAGAGAGGACCTAAGGGAATCCGGTCCCAACAACAATAGTAGAAGGACACAAGTTACATCAATAGAAGCCTGGTTACACTTAGAATTCATCCTCAAAAGGCTGGAGGTGTAAAGAACCTCTAAATAAATGTTGTATATATGTACTGTAGAACTATATGTCACCCTGTGTAAAGATATTTCACGTGTAAGTTACAGCGCCACACATTGTCCTAAACGTTGTTACACACTAATTATTTTGTATTGTCACGGTGCAGTATGTAAATATTCCATGTATATGTGAAAATGTGATTCAAAAATCAAAAAGAAAAAGATAAATCAGGCAAACTCCCGGCACGAGAGTGTTTATTGAAACAGTTGGTTTGAAAACTGAGTACGGGGCATCATACCTTATTGAAAAGTTAACACAAGACAAAAAGTTCATCACTTGAACCAGAGTAGGGAGACTTTTGTAGATTCCCATTTGAAAACAAAACCCCAATTCATGGTCTGGGAGGCACTATGCTGTAGATACTAGGTATATAGTGAGCGGCATGTGTGTGGACATGCTTTACACAGAGTAGGACGTGTTACAGGTCAAAAATGGGAAGGCAGAGCTTGATGTTTGTCTCATTATAATAATACAGTAGAAGATGCTGCATGTGTGACTAGGCATACCTTGTCTCCCAGTTCCAGACTCTGTTGCCTAGGTTCAAGTGAATACATGAGCTCCCCATATGTCTCCCACAGGGATTTCATTTCCTCTGGGTGCTGATGGAAGGCTGCACTGTTAAACACCAACTCCTTAAGTCTCTCCTGTCGGATAGAGGAAACATTGTTAATGTCATATACAGCGTACTTTAAAAATTAAACAATTCTATGTACATTTTCTTTACATCCAAAGCATGAGAAAGCTTGTTTTTTCAGTGACTTTGTTAGGTTCATCTGCATAAAAAGCTGCCCCAAAGTAAGATACCTAAAACCGAAGGACTCTGTAGCAGCTATGGAGGAAACATGTTGCCAATTCTTAATACATCACCAGAAAGCAATAGAATTTGGAGAGTATAGTATCACACACTTAAAAGTAGAAGGCTTAAATTACTGAAATTGAACTGAAAGTGCCTGTAAAGCATCATATTTGTGTTTTGATACTACTCCAGTCCTGTCATTTCACATAGCTGTCCGTTGAGAGATGGTAGGTGAGGGGTGACACCAGGGCGAGACTGTTGCATAGACATCCCTCAGATGAAGAAACAGGTAGCCAGTAGCCGCTGTGCAGCATAATGACATCAAGCATTTGCCTCCTTAAAACTGAATTTGCCTGCTATGGCTGGGCGTGTTTCCTTCTCTCCTAAGATCACAGCACCTCACTTCCAACTGGCCATGCAGGCCCCTTGTGACGCGAGTCACTGCCAAGACAATATCAGTTATAAACCAGTCATAAGCCACCCACGAATCACACGGCTGATGACCTAAAGGGAGACCACCTTTGACAAACCGTCAGAGACAGAAGACACTTTCAAACAAATCTATTTATTTGTTGTAGCAAAGTGCTGGCTTTCAACCAACTACTAATTCAAAGCACTGATAACAGTGTGAACAGCAGTTACGTTATGCAATCCTTATAGAAGGCTACATAAAATGAAGCTTCTAGTCACTAACTAATTAAGCATACCACAGAACTGAAAAGGACAGCAATCGTTGGCGATTCTATATCCTTCTTCAGTCGGAAACATTGGTCTAAGGATAAGAGGGTGAACACTACAGAAGGCAAACATTCCAATCCAATCAGTGGAGGGAGACAGCTCCTTTGAGAGATCATGTCCCATCATGAAGTGGGAAGGTTAAGCCCAAATCCATTACTGGACAAATTTAAGTAAGTAATTTTATTGATCATTTAGTTATTTAAAACCTTTACAGTAAAACCAACTAAAATCTGCACCCGCCCTCCTTGCCCCCCCTTCCTCCCTCGAACCTGGTTGCTTGGTCCCACAATTCAAACTGTTACCCCTTTTGTTGGAGAGTCCCTTTTTTGCAGTCGAGCAGGGGGTTATTTTAAACTGTTAAAAATGTCGGAGTCTCTTCTTTGCCGTCGAGCAGGTGATTACCATTTTCTTGCAACCCATTAAAAAGTATGAATTCTGGGAGCCCATAATTGGGCAAAGGAGTTCTGTAAGGTGATGCGTTTGAAGGTCGCCTAGCTGATTTGTGAGTGCTCTGCTCTGGTTCGTGGTCTTCGGCCTGGCTGTGAGATATTCGACTTTGAAGGCCTAGGATAAGGGGCTACTGCCTCGTGCCAAGTTGTTGTAATGGTAGCAAAACTGACTAATATGATGGTCTTACAGGCTGCCGAGTTGCAGCTCATGGTGGAGGTTCTTCCTTGACAGAATCCGTGTAAGCGGTTTCGCATACTGGCTGCGAGAGGACTAGGTTCTTGTTTTGTTTCAGTTTATTGCCTGCCCTTGACTCGAGAAGCCGTGGCAAGGCCTCTAGTGCCTGTCTGATCGAGTGTGTGAACTTCGCCACTCTTGCGAGGATGCAGGTTTTTGTTTCCGAGAAACACCAGTCCAAAGACTCCTTGCAGGACCTTATGCCATTGACCCTGAAAATGGGGCGAAGCAACCGTTAGCGTTCGCTGGACAATTTTGGGCATCAACATAATAGATGAAGCCAGGATTCCCTTTGGTAATTACATAAGCGACAAGAGACTGCCCCGTTGTTTCGAGGCCATGTTGAGTTGAAATCCGAGATCTTGAGGGCGATGAGCCTCATGAACAGAATTTTCCTGCGAGCCTGGGCTGATAGTGCTTCCCGTAGGTACTGTTGAGCTTTCCCCGGAGTGTAAGACACATCCAGTGCCGTTGTGTTGGTGTTGTAGCAGAGTAAGGCCCGATCCTTTTCATACGAGATGGAGCGGACCCAACGCTTCATGGTGTTTGACCAGGCAGTTCGCAGGATGTCAAGTAGGGGCAAACTTTCTGCTTCGATTTTCAAGGTCCCTATTGCTTGGCCCAGCTTGATGTGCCAGGGGGGAGTCCGCTTTCCTAAAGATAGTTTCCAATTGATGTTTAAGGGTGTTGTTCGAGGCTTTGAGGACCCTGATGTAGTACTTGATTAAGTCCTCCCTGAGGTACCAATTCTGGTCTGAAGAGCCCTAATTCCAGTCGTAGCCTGGTGTTCCTTGCTTGTCTGGGTGCCTGCAACACTGTCTTGTATGCTTTCACCTGAGCTGCTGCTATAAGTTTGTCTAAAGCTCCTTGGAAGGCAAAGTGACCGTAGTTAATGGCTGGTATTAGTTTTGCCCTGGGGACCTTCAGCATAGGCTCTGCAGTAGGACTTGACAGGCGTTGGCTTAAGCTCCTCAGTGAGAGGATTACGCGGTTGGTTTTGGCATTTAGTTGTTTTATGTGTATCGCTGGAGTGGCCCTCTCAGATAGCCAGACCCCGAGATAATTATAGGCAGCTGTTGTCCCTATTTGATGGTCTCCCAGTTTCCAAGTAGTTTGCCTTTTGTGGGGATATTTGCCGAATACTATTATCTTTGTTTTGCTCTGATTAACTATCAGGCAGTGTTCCTTGTTGTACTTTCCGAGTACCTTTAAGGCCCTTTGGAGGCCCACTCTGGTGTGGTCCATTACTACCGTATCATCAGCGTACTGGAGGATTGAGAGTCTCGCCTTGCCCAGTCTCCAGGGAGTTAAACTGTCTTCTTTTAGGGCATTCCCCATGTCTGGGGTGTAAAGGTTGAATAGTAGTGGGGCCAGGACACATCCCTGCTTCAGTCCATTGTTGGTTTCGACTCTTGATGATAAGGCTGTGGAGCTTATTTTGACCTGGACCCAAGTCCCCTCAAAGAGAGCTATAGTTGCTTTCTGAAGCTTCGGGGGATTCCCCACACGGTCAGCTTTCCCCAGAGTCTGCCTCGATCAACTCTATTGTGCTGTAGTCTATAAAGCAGCAGCACAGTGGAAGATGCATGTCTTTGACCGCTTGTTTAGAGAGGTAGGCCAGGGCCATGATGTTGTCCATTGTTGAGCTGTTTGCCCTGAATCCAGTCTGGTGGAATGGGAGAATCGAGTTTTTGTTTGCCCATTCCTCCAATTCTTTCAATAATATTCTCACATAGGCCTTGGCTTCTGCGTCGAGCAGGGCAACTAGCCTATACTTGGCAGGATTAGAGTGATCGCCTTTTTTGTGGATGGGAAAAAGAACTGATCCTTTGGATGATTGCAATGTTGTTGCCGTCATGTAAGCGTGTTTGTATAGTGGGGTCAGGATTGGGGCAAAGAATGCCTGAGCTAATTTAAATGATGGGGCGGGAATGCTATTGGGCCCTGGGGCCCCATCGTTTCTCATGCCCTGATGATCCTAGTTATCTCCCCTTCCGTGAAATTGGCGCCTTCGCTGGTCTCTGGCCCTGCTTCCTGTACACTCTTAAAGTGGGGTTCCTTGTCGTGGCATGCATCCAGGGTCTTCTTGGAGGTGAAAGACTCAGCAGCTGGTAAGTCTCTAGTGTACAGTCCTTTTACATACGCTTCCCACTCATTACTTGCGATACTATTCTCCTTTATCGGGCATTGGGAGTTCAGCCAATTGATGCATCTCCATAGTTTGAAGTTGTTCTTTTCCTTTATCAAGGAGAATACTTTGAGCCATTTCTGTTCAGTGACCTTTCTCTTGTACTCGCCTATTTTCTTCCTGTATGCTGTCCTCAGAGTGGCTATGGGAAGCACTTCTGGCGGTGTTCCTCTTTTCTTTTTTTTCCTTGAGTGCTTTCCTGAGGGCGTGTTTGCATTGAATCAGGCGCTTTGGTGTGCGCGGCTCAAGGGGGGGGATGATTCTGTGTTCAGATTCTTTTTTTGAGCTGGTTTTCCCCCAGTTTCTGCCATAAATCGTCAGTCAGGGCTTCCCACTGTCCGTTACCCTCAATGGGGATCCCATCATCGATCGTGCTTCCCACGTTGTTGCCCACTCCTGCAATTTGAGTCCGAGGTTGATGGTCTATTTTATTCTTTTCAGGTCTCTGAAGCGCTCTTCTCCCGTGGGTTCACCAATTACTTTCTGAAGTTCTGCTGATTGCATTGCCAGGTGAAAAGTGGCACACAGAGGCCTATGGTCACTTTCCACTATATTGTCGACCGTGAAGTCTTTCAGCTTATTGACCAGCTTCTTGTTAGTTAGGATATAGTCAATTTTAGATATGTTCCTAAAGGTCAGTTTAGGGCACCCCAAGGGGGGAGCGTTTTTTCTTTCTGTAGTGAGTTGAGTGTAGTTTGAAATTTTTGAGAGCAAAGGGGGAGCCTTTTTCCCGTTGCTGAGCACACCTAGCTCCTGATCAAAGCCTCGAGTATTAAAATCACCGACAATGATCACATTGTGATGTTCATATTTGATTAATACTTCTTCCAGTGCGGTAATGAAGGATTCCATGCGAGATTGCATCTGTGCTGGATTGATACAGCAGTTTATTAGCAGCAGGCGAAACGGCTGGCGACACGCTCTGAGCCCTCAATAGTCATGGCTTGCAGGTCTGGAGAATTTGCTCTTATTTCTGTGGTTTTGAGTTTATGGGCGTGGCTTAAAAAAACCGAAAGTCCACCTAATAGCCGTCCGAAGATGTTCTTTTTCGTGGCAGCTATATGATGTTCGTTAAAGCCAGCTAAAGGAGTTGTTGTCAATGCCCAAGTTTCTTGAAAGCATAGAATGTCTCCTTTTGCAAGGTAATCCAGTGTTTCCTTGTTCCTAGCGTTTTTGCTTAGCCCTGCAATGTTCCATGAGATAAGGGTTAGTCGTTGGTGGTGGTCAATGATTAGTGGTTGATGGTGATCAGCCTGATCCCCCGTTTTCCTTCCTATGCTGCCTATGTTTTGTCTGTGGTTAGGAATGCCGCTGCCAGAGTTCTTCCATTGTGGCCTGCGCGATCTGGCTCATTAGCACTCTCCGCTGGGTATCTCTGTGAGGAATGGAGATGTTTATTGGGGTGCTTGGTCGTTCAATGGTGTTTCTATGTTGCTTTCTATAGTGGTTGGTGCGTTTCATAACTGGCAAAGCCCCCTCCCGTCGTGTTGAGAGATAAGAATGTGCGGGTATTTCGGCGGGCTAGGTTCTTTGACGTATATGCCCCACCTAGCTAGTTGTTGGGCTTCACCAAGAACTGCCTTTTGAAGGTGCTGTTAGCTAAATCCCAGTAAGGTTGAATCGCCGTGGGTATCTCCATGTATCCTTCTGAACTTTACCCACTCCAGGCTTTCCAATGTGATCCGAGTCAAGGTAGGGAAGTTTCTAAATATTCGGAGAATGTTGGACCGGTTTAGGATGTCATGAGGGCCTTTAATGAAGTACCTAGGGGTGAGCACCACCTCATGGATTGTGGGCATTTCCTTAGGCCTTTGTGCGTCCAGTGGTCGCATATCCCCCCCCAGGCTGAGGCTATGTGGCCCAGACTTGGAGAGTGGTTGTTGGGGATTCTACACTGTTGTTCACCTGATGACCTATTTGAGGTTCCAGCCAAGCTGTCTTTTGGCTGCTGCTCCGTCAGGGAGTGTGTGATGTACCCCTTAGGGCCTTTCTGAGTCTCCAGTCTCAGTGGGTCGGATATCCTCGTTTGTGTGCAGGCATCCTCCTTTCCTGGGCTCGCTCAGGGTGCTGCAGCCTGACCGGGGTCTGGTGCTAGCCCTGTTGGTTGTTGGGCCACCTGATGCTTACTTTGTCGCGTTGAAACGTCTGTTTCTTCGGCTGTCTACCGTAATCGCCCGGGACCTGATCTGCTGTTTAAAGTTGAAGATTGGGAAGAGTGGCCTTGAATTGCTTTTTTCCTCAGGTCTGCGACTGTTCAGCACTGCCGGCATGATTGATCTTCTTTTGATTTTCGATCTCTTCAGCTGTTTTATCAGCTTTTTCTTTGCCCTCCTAGATAGGGGGGCTTCTGTCCTTGCTCCAGCTGCCCCCTCGATGGTCACCTTAAGCTCTGCTCCTTCGTTTGCGTCGAGGCTATCGGGGTCTTCCTTGCTTTTACTCCTGCTTGGGGATGCCACAATGTTTGTGCTTCTTCTCCCTTCCTTGGAGTCTTTTGATTCTGGGCTCATGACTGGGCCGTGTTCTCCTTAAGAGGCTAGGGGGGATTATTCCCTGCCGTAAACCTAAGGGGTCCGAGTGTTGTCTGTGGATCCCCCTTGCCCCTGGCTAGCGCTACCATGTCCCCCAGTACTTCGGGCAGCTCAGCCCACTTTTCTATGAAGTCAACACATGAGTTTGTGCGGGCTAGCATAGCCTGGTTGTTGTAGATTATTGCCTCCAATTTAGCCAGCGTGTTGCCCTGGTTCGCTAGGCGCTGGGCTGGGCTACTGATTGTAAATGATCAATTTGGACCTCCATTTTTGTTGCTTGCCAGAGCAGAGCCCTAGCTATTGACTTTTGTGTTTCTCTGATGGCTTCCAGGTGTAGGTCATCTTCATGGTCTTCCTGGCATGTTGGCTGCCGGCCCCTCGCACGAGGGTCCTTTGCTTCTTCCTTCTTTCCAAAGGGTTTTGGGGTGAGATCCAGGGTCCTTTCTATTGTTAACTCTAGTTTTTGTAGAAAGGAGTCGGTGAGATCTTCTGTCTCTGATGAATCGAGCTGATGGCAATTTACTGGTGAGATGGTTTTAACTGATCTCAGGGTGGTTGCCACTGGTTCTTTTACCTCGATGTCCTTGACCTTACCCTTATCTCGTCACCAGTGAATTAGGGCTTCAGTCAATAGAAGGCTGTTAACCTGGTCTGTTGACTTACTGTAGTTTTCTGCGTTCTTTGTATGCTGCGGAAGCCTCCTGGGCTCAGTCTCATTGGCCCTTTCATTGCAGATGTTGCTGCTCTTGTCCTAGTTTGCCACTTGGTACCCGCTGAGGGGGGGCTGAGCCTGTGCTTTCTATTCCTGTGCTTTCTGTTCCTGTGCTTCCGGTTCCTGGTCCCCGTATCAGGGGTGTGAGCAAGTTCTGCGCCCAAGGGTGGGCTTTCCAGTGAGGGGAGGGTCCACAGACTCTTGGCTGTCCTCCAGCCCTTGGAGATTGTGCTCCATCGCCTCCTCTATCCTTTTCGGAGCACTGTCCAGGATTATTATTGAGCTGCCCGGTGCTTGAAAGTACTGGCTTATGAGCCCTTGATGGGAAGGATTCGCTGTTAGCTCCTGATTGAGCAGCTGGGCCGTGCTTCTTGTGACCCTTAGTGGTGTTGGCCCTATGAGCGCACCCACTCTCTTCTGCTTCCGTTTCCTTTTGACAATGCAGCTTCTTTTTGAGCGTCATTCTTCAGCTCCTGAAAGGGAAGGTTTTGGCGTTCTGCCCACCTTCTTTCTTCCACCTTTCTTCCTTCCTTCCTCACACCTCCCGACTTCACTGATCCACCCCCCTTCGACCTCTTCAGATAAGGCAGTGCACGCCAATGCTTTTAGATCGGTTTTGCCTGTTGGCAGCGTGCGTTACTTGATACTGCCGCTGCCTTGGCGTCCGGCAAGCTAAATTTTCATGTTGAATACGAGGGCCTGATATCACGCCCCAGTTTTACCGTAGCTTGTTGTGTCAGCCGTATCAGCCCATTTTCCCGGTTGTCTCTTGTCGCTCCTTTTGCGGGCTAGGATCAGGCTTGAAGTGCTTGGAAAAGGCTGGAGAGGCTGACTGGAGGGCTGCTGGCTACCGTGGAGCGAAAAGCGGGGTACCCCCAGCCCCCACAAGACGCACCCAGACTGTCTGGGCTGCCTCCGTAGGGCTTGCCAAAAGGCACTCTCTCAGCGGCAGCTCTCAAAGGCCGCCACACACACACTGAGGCTCAGGTGCTCTTTGCCAGCCTCAGTACTGGCAGGTAAGCGGCAGGTAAGAGGTCGGCAATATGCGCCCAAAAGCTGTCCAAATAACCGAGAGGGGCCGGGGCTAGAGTGTGGGCAGAGAGCAAGCAAACTGCGGACAGCCGACTCACCGCTCCTCCCCTCCAACTCCTCCTCCGGCTGCCAGGCTCCTGACACCCCAACACCTGCCTCCCGCCTCACCTGTGGTGGTTGTGGTTGCAGAGCGGTGAGGTGCAATATGGTGCGGGCGATGCAGTGGTGCAGTCCAGTACTGGCCGGCCCGCTTCTCCGCGGCTTAAAGCGACCCCATCTGCTGCCTCGGTCATGCCTGCGAGACTGTAGCTGTTACGGACCAGTTGCAGTCCGGTGGATTGACGGGCCACTGTACCGCTGCAGCCTACTCACAACTTCGTCTGTCACTCACTGGACGAATGAGAAGACTTCTTTGATGAGGCTTGTTTTCAGATTTCCTTTAATGAAGCCAAAGTCAGGTCTCTTCCAAGATTGGGGCACAATGAGTTCCAGAGCTTGGGCTCTAGGGCCAACCAGTTCGGGTAAATCTAACCTAAACAATTAGGTTATTTTGATGGATCTCAGCATATGGGCTGGGGTGTAACTAGGGATCCCAGTTTTCCGTTTTTACTGATTTGTACAGATAAATGCAGACAGAAAAAGTGCTTCCTGTCTGCATTTATTGTTTTTTAATGGAAAAATACAAAAAAATTGGGCTTCTTTCGAGTGCCTTTCCATGCTGTCTTTCACTGATTCCAGGCCAACAGCTGAACAGCTAGATGGCATTGGGAGTTAAAAAGCAAGATGAGGTTTCATTAAGTAGCAACATATGTCAACATCCATTTGTAGTATAATGGCAATATTTAGCTATGGCATATTGTTGTTATATTTGGATGCTTAATTTGCTAAAACACGACAGGCGTCAAAGTATGAGTGCAAATGTATCAGTTAAATGAATATGGAAATATACCATATTACAACAACTTCATCTATTCAGAGAATACAAAATAAATATGGGCAAATACTGACAGGAAGGGCAAAAAATAAATATGGGTATATACAGATTGAAATCTTTAAAAAAAAAATACCATAAAACTGGGAGCACTAGGTAGAACTCAGGAGCTGTGCCTGAAGAAAGTTTCGACCAGATCAATCTACCTTGTGCTTAGGAAATGGTGGAGAGAATTCTGCAGTTTATTCCCTTTGTAGCCAGAAGTCAAGAAAGATCTTTGAAAGCGCGAGTTAAGTTGGTGCAATACTTCAGGTTGAAACAGTCTGGCTGCTACACTTAGCAATCTCCAGAGTTTCAATATATATTTCTTCAGCACTCCACTCTAGATTAAGGTCAAGTAATCCAGAATTCAAAGCACCAGCACTCTGGTAAAATCAATTAAATGAGGCCATTCAGCAGGGTCGGTCATTCTCAACAGCCAGCAATTACAGCCGAAGCTCTGGTTGCTGCTGAGAACTGATGGCCGAAATAGTCTGCGAGGCAAGTAGTTTTTCTGGCCAGATGAAGGGAAGGATGCTCTAAAGGGTTTCTCAGATTTCGGTTTCAGAGCTACTATTAAGATTGTAATTGCAGTACAGAGCATAATAGCACATAAAGAGAATAGGCTACAAAGTATAGGAAAAAGACTGATGGGTACTGAAGTACCTCTATTCTTGGGAGCCCACACACAATGGTCCCACTTGTGCTGCACATGGGAGCCTCCACTGCAATGAAACAAAGCAGGATTGAACACCACAACTTGGAATAAAACATACATAAACACTACACAAAGATTCACTTAAAACTTTGAAACAATAAGCAAGTGATGTGTATTAAAGAATAAACTTTCGAATACTATTCCCTCCATGCACAATAACCAAGCAGAACAAGCACATAAAGACTGAAAACAACACACATAACTTATGTTGTCTATGGATTCTTTAGGAAGCCTTTATTGTGAACAATCGGATCGAAATCTGTGTATTCACTGCTGTGGCGTCACAAAAGAGGGTAATTGAAATGGTTACTCAGTGTAGTAATGTCACCAGGGGAGCTCCAGAGACCCGTGTTCGCCAGCAGAAAGGCGGTTGGTGGTCTCCACCCTGCCTTCCACCTCTGCAGACGCAAGGGTGACAGGAGAACAGAGGTGCATTGTGCCTGCACCAATTACCTCCTCTGTAGTTGACCTGACAAAACAACCAATGCTAACAAACAGACCTCACAGAACCGTTGTCAGCACCATGCCCGCTCTCTGCCCTCAATGAGAGAGAGGAATGAGTTACGGTCATATGACCGCTGGAGTGTATAGTAAGAGCCCCAGTATTGTTTGGTTCTGTGATGTAATGATTTGACACAGAGTATAGCTTGACAAAGATGCATGCAGGCTTGGGATTTACACTCTGAAATGGACCGTGTAGTGAACAGCAAAATTAACAAAATATACTGTTAATGTGATTGTGCCCACAGCTCTGTCACAAAATGTTCTGTGTCTGAGTCAGAGACCTGCCCATCTACCTCTCATAGCTTCTGCCAAGTCTTAGTGTTGCAGTGAGGTGCTTTGTGCTAGTTTGGAAGAGGTAGAGTTAGAAGTTAAGGTAGATTCCGGGTTCCATTTCATCATGATCTCTTACATAAACTCTTATTAAAATGGCCTAAAAAGATTGGAGGCAGAAATGTCATATGGCAGTCCAAGTGCTTATGGTAGTATCACCGCTGATACTACATGGTATTTTGTAATACAATAAAATTCACGCCAATTTGAGCTAAAAGACAGGAAAGATAAAAGCGTTTATTCTTAAATTATAAAAATGCGGGGCCAGCCGTCACCCACATCCTAAAATAGAAGACATTTAAGCTACAATAGGGAACGCCAAATACTTGCCAATGCTCGATTTGAGAGCAGTCTACCACCAGATGGAATTGTCTCAAAAAACCAACATTTGACTACATTTATAACCCCACTAGGTGCAATCCAATAAGTTAGGCCTCCTTTTCACTTGGCATCTTCAGTGGCATCATCACAGTTCTCGCCCTACAAGATGTTTTGATATTCTCATATTTACAGAGACTAAACACACACACACAAGAAAAGTTTAACGAAATCTCACATTTTTAACAATAAAGTCATGATTGATAAGGTCAACGGTCTACAACACAGAAAACGTAAAGAATAAAATCCAGTCAATCAAGAAGAAGCTGTATCATATGTTATGATGTCCTGGAATTGTTAAGACATTTTGAGTGATGATGGCAGCTTTGAGGAAACTTAATAAAAACACGGAAGGAATTGAAGTGGGATGGAGCACAAACAGCTGCTTTTAGAAAACGAAAGGAAGCCATCATAAAGGTTCCCACCACGAAACCTCTAGGGCCAGATGTACGACATTTTTTTGTGGTCGCAAACCGGAAATCGGCCCAATTGCGACCGCAAAATTGGTCTGCCCATGTACAAACCCTATTTTGCAAGTCGGTAACTTATTACCGACTCGCAAAATAGGGTTTGTGACTTGCTATTAGGAAGGGGCGTGCCAAGGGCATCCCTTGCTAATAGCAACTCGCACTTCAATGTACAATTGTTTTGCACTTGCAGTTTACCACCTACTTCAAGTAGGTGGTAAGCCACTCGCAAACGGGAAGGGGTCCACAGGCAACCCCTTCCCTTTTGTGAATGGATGCAAAAATATTTTTTAAGAGCAGGCAGTTGTCCCACGGACCACTGCCTACTCTTAAAAAATGAAACAGAAACGTTTCATTTTTCTTTTGTTAATGCATCCCATTTTCCATTAAGGAAAACGGGCTGCATTTGAAACAAGCATTTGCAATGCAATCGGTCTCGCCTTTGGGACCTTATATGTATTTATCTATGCAGCACATTAGCCTGGGTGCTGAAACATCTACCGTTCTTTAACATGGAGGTAAAGTAAGCTCCAAACTGCGTGACACGCCAGGTATGGGAACACATGGAGAGAAATATTGCCTTTCAGCGGGAAATGGTATAGTCCAAAGCTCTGTTTTTAATATAAAATCAGGGCCTTTGGTGGTCATATCACTGAAAATACAAGATTTGAAAAAAATATTATTGTCTACGGGTGCTCATGGAAGATAATTTCTATGGACTGGAATCTAGAGAATGCTAAAGTGATTCTGGTATTTTACGGACCTCTGCTGGTCGTTTTCTATCAAGAAAGTTAAATAGAGGCAGTTGCCAGAAAAATTTAAAAAAGAAAGTCCTTAAGCAGAAAGCAATTCTGGTATTTTATAACCCCGGGCCACAACTCCGCTCCGCCAGCAGTGTGCGCGGAGATTTGCCTATTCCACACACTCTGCGGAGTATAGGGCACATTCCTACTCCACAGTGGAGCGGAGTTGGCCAGCCCCCACCTTCACCCGCCTATTAAAAAATGAATAATACTTTATTAAAAAGCAAAAAATAAACACTTACCTGTACTGCCGGCGTCCCCGGGCTGCCCTCCTCCTCTTCCTCGCCGTCTCTCTCCTACTTGGGTCGATCAGCTTGCGAAAACTGCGCGTGCACACATGCGCAGTTTTTGCAAGATGATCGACACAAGTAGGAGACGGCGGGGAAGAGGAGGAGGGCAGCCCGGGGACGCCGGCAGTACAGGTAAGTGTTTTTTTTTTTTTAAATTAATAAACTACTATTCATTTTTATAGGGGGGGTGGAGGCGGGTGGCGGAGCGGAGTTCCACGGAGTTTGTTCCCAACTCCGTCGACCTCCGCGTAGTCCCGTTACGCCAGCTCGGCCCGGGGTTAGTATTTTACTGACCTCTGCTGGTTGTTTTCTATCAAGACAGTAAAATAGAGGCAGTTGAACAGACAAAAAGTCCCTAAACGGAAGCAGACAAGTCCTAGGGCTGATCTCCAGAGCCCACAAAGTACATACACATCTGAGTATATACTAAAGTATATACAAGAGATCTCAAATGCTCGACCTAAAAATACCTGCTTTATTTAAAAAGCAGTCACAGACATGGTGGTCTGCTGCCCCAAGCAGACCACCATCCCTGGGAGTGCTAGCCATTCCCAATGGGGTCACAAATTGCACCTGCCTCATGAATATTAATGAGACATGCAATTTGCGACCCAATTAGAAATGGCAACAGTGTCTGAGAAACTGTTGTAAATTACATTTTGCGAGTCCCAAATTGCGAGTCGCAAAACAATGCATTTGCGACTCGCAGATTGTAAGGGTTGTACATTTGGCCCTTAATGATTTAGAACGTGTTTAGATACAGGTTAAAAATATTGGTGTTTGGGGAATATCATACTTTCATGGATCACGTGACCATACCGTTGCTTCCAAAACATGGTCTGGTTTGTGGGAAAAACATATTCAACTATTGAAAGGTAAGCATTAGCTTCTGCATGGGGATAGAATATTTGAAAGCATGTTTGTGTTGAAGCTTCAGGTCAGACCGCAAGACACTTATCATCAAGATTAATTACACTGATGCGCAAACTGAATTAATATTACTTCAAAGTTTGACACATTCGAAATGGGAAAAACAGAAGGATGGCTTACATTTCCAGACTCCTGCTCAAAAAGCTGAAAACTAGTTGTGAGGATGAAAATTGTGGCAACGGTAAAATATGTAGAAGTAGGCACTAAAGTGGTAGTCAATAGGCAAGAATGGTGGAACGCTGATAAAGAAGGTGAAGGAATAGCAACCATTACATAGTGCAGGGTTATCCAAAGGAGCAGCCACTAGAGAAATGTTTCAAACCTTCAGGAAGACTCAGAAGCAGCTTGGTTTGAAGAACCCTATTACTAGGATTATTTGTTATACCAGACTTGGTAAGGGTCAACATTATTTAGCAGCCACATAAAGGTCACATAGAGGCTAAAGTGATTAAGAGACTAGTGAGAAATACATTCTTGTGGGGGGCGTGGCTTGAGCGCCGACAAAGATGGCGGCCAGCTGATACAGCTCCGGGCCGAGGTAAATTCCGATCGATGGAGCACCCCCGCTGCAAGTTTTGACTGAAGAACTTGCTAGCGGAATCTCTGCTGCATCGGAAGACATCTCTATTTTACCGTGATAAACCCGCATTTCATCAAAAATCCGCTTTTGACATGCGGCGCACTCCGTGAACGGACCGCGGCCGCCATTTTGTGCTTCTGTCTATCATTCTACCTCACGTAGCGGTTGCCTCTCATCAAATGCCGCTTTGAGTGAAGTGTACACTGTATTGGAGGACTCCCTTTATCTCACAGCGGTAAGCCCACTTTCCTTTTGGAATTTGTTTTAACATGTGGCGCGCTTTATGAAGGGATTGGGACTGCCATCTTATGCTCTCTTCAGCGTTTTACCTTATACTGCGATTTCTCCTTGTACACAAATGCCGCTCTGAATGAATTGTGCATTGCTTTGGAAATCACCCTCTTATCTTGCAGCGATAAGCCCCCTGTCCTTCTGGAACCTGTTTTAACATGTGGCACGCCTCATGAAAGGACTGCGATTCCTATCTTATGCTTTTTACAGTGTCTTTGCCCCATGCAGCGGTTTCTTCTTGTATAAAATACCGCTTTGAATGGAATGCTATCGAATTGGAACAAACTCATCATTTTGCAGCGACAAACCCGCATTACTTCTAAAAATCCACTGTCACATGCAGTGCGTTCCGTGACTGAGTCACGACCGCCATCCTATGATTT
The DNA here is from genome assembly GCA_963921515.1 of Calotriton arnoldi. Classification (NCBI taxonomy): domain Eukaryota; kingdom Metazoa; phylum Chordata; class Amphibia; order Caudata; family Salamandridae; genus Calotriton; species Calotriton arnoldi. The sequence continues at coordinate 1,230,478 of CAWUFW010000663.1, forward strand.
TCACGCAGCGACTTCTCATCAACAAAATGCAGTTTTGTATGGAAATGTTTTTTGTTTGACATCTTGGAAGAGGTTTTTTCCCTCCTATTTGTTATTTATCTAATAATAATCTAAACTTTCGCCTTGTGATTGCAAAGTCTTTCCTCAACAATAACTATATCTCAAGTGCTAGAAAATTATTTCATAATCCAACTACTAACTTTTATATAGTACTATTATTTTTACTCTGGTCAGTTTGGTATATCTACACCTTTCACTGTGAATTCTCAACATTCTATCCTGCAGTTCCTTGTCTGCATTTTTCTCTCATGTCTATGGGGAGAACCAGAGGTGGACGAGGCAGCGTTTCATCTAACGTGTCTATTTCTCGCTCGAAATCTACCTTACTGCCCACTTCTAACCCCTTTTCCGTCCTACAAGACGACATGGATGATACTGCGCAAACCAGTATACCTCATCTTACCGTGACGTCGTCCAACATGCCTCACCCTGTGCCCACTTCCGGAACTCTTTCCTCTCAAGTCAACGTTAAAAATACGCCTAAAGCAACTACTTCATCGTTACTATCCTCTGTCAAACGAGTCAAAAAAGATCCTCCTACACCTACTGTTTCTCCTCCACCTCCCTCAATAGAACTGCTCAAGGATGAAATACGTGCTCTTAAACCGTACATGGAAGAAACGAATATTCGTCTACAAGGCTTGGAGGATAATTGGTTCTCACTTCAAAGTAAAATCACTTCGGTGGAAGGTCAAATTGAGTCACTGCAAATCTCTTCACGGCAAATTCCCCCTATGAAGGCAGAAATTTTACAACTTCAGAAACAAGTTGAAAATCTTGAAAATCGTAGTAGACGTAACGCACAAGTTACTAACTTGTGTAACGATATATCTGTAAGAGACAGTAGTTAGTGATAGATTCCTTACCTTAGAATATCCCCAGGCGTCAGGCTGGATCCGGAAAGTTTTGCGTAGCAGTACCCTTGCGCGTCGGTAGGCGGCGTCGTGCGGCTCCGCGTCCGTCGTCGGCGTCGTGATCGCCGGGATGACGTCGCGGGCAGTACTTAGGCGCCGCCCCTGCGCGCTGACGTCAGTTCTGTACACGACTTTCCGCGCCAGGAACGCAGAGCCATGCAAGAAGCTGACACAGGTGTCTGAAAAATACTAGGGCCCTGAAAGGGATGTCCTTAACCCTAGAAATCAGTTCGCAGAACGGGGAGGATGGGTGGGGCGGTAGGAATCTATCACTAACTACTGTCTCTTACAGATATATCGTTACACAAGTTAGTAACTTGTGCATCTGAAAGAGACACGTTAGTGATAGATTCCTTACCTTAGAATAGATACCCCAGCAATACCAACCCCGGTGGTGGGTCTGCGAACAAAGATCAGACAAGGAAGTCCTGGAGGACAGAACGGCCAAAGAAGCCGTCCCTCCGGACCTGACTGTCAAGGCAGTAATGCTTTGTAAACGTGTGCAGCGAGGCCCACGTAGCTGCCTGACAGATAACCGGCAGCGGAACACCGCGGCCCAAGGCCGTGGTAGCAGCCGTTGCCCTGGTGGAATGGGCACGCAGCCCAACAGGAGGCTCCTTCTTAGCCAAAGAATAGCAGGTCTTGATGCACAAGGTAACCCAGCGGGAGATGGTCCTCTTGTGCACCGCCCGACCTTTTTGGCGCCCACGTAGCCAACAAAGAGCTGGTCATCCACCCGGAAGTGTGTTGTGCGGTCAATATAGAAAGAGAGCGCACGTTTTGGGTCCAGACGGTGGAGCCTCTCTTCCTCTCTGGAAGGATGCGGAGGCGGAAAGAAGGTGGGCAAAGTGATGGTCTGCCCAATGTGGAAAGCAGTAACCACCTTTGGCAAGAAGGACGGACGCGTCCGAAGAACAACCTTGTCTGGATGAACAGACAGAAAGGGAGGTTTGCAAGATAGAGCCTGGAGCTCACTCACCCGCCCGAGCGGAGGTGATGGCCACCAGAAAGGCTGTCTTCAGAGTCAGAAGACGAAGAGGACAGTTATGCAGAGGCTCAAAGGGAGCGCACATTAAAAGGTAAGAACCAAGTTCAAGTCCCACTGAGGCATTACAAACGGAACAGGAGGGAAGAGGTGAGTAATGCCTTTTAAGAACCTGTTAACAACAGGGGACTTGAAAAGGGAGGGCTGATCAGGGAGCCTGAGGAAGGCCGAGATAGCACAAAGATAACCCTTGATGGTACCCAGGGCAGAACCCTGTTGGGCCAGAGAGAGAAGGAACAGAAGGACCTCAGAAAGAGGGGCAGAAAGGGGATCCACAGCCTTTGCTGTGCACCATGCCACAAATTTGTTCCACCTGCAGGCGTATACCACCTTAGTGGAGGGACGCCTGGCTGCCAGAATCACATCACAAACTTCGGGAGGCAAGTCGAAAGGAATCAACTGCCGCCGCTCAATCTCCACGCAAGCAGGTGTAGACTGGACAGGTTCGGGTGGAGGACCGTCCCCTGCTGCTGCGACAGAAGATCCTCCCGAAGAGGCAGACTGATCGGGGATCTATGCTCATATTGAGTAGCTCGGGATACCAAACTCTTCGAGCCCAGTCCGGAGCCACAAGAATGACTTGGGCCCGGTCGTGCCGAATCTTCTTCAACACTCTGGGTAGAAGTGGTATAGGCGGAAAGGCGTACAACAGACCGCAACTCCACTCGCGACGAAAAGCGTCGCCGGCGAAGTGCCGCCTTGGAAATTCCAACGCGCAGAACTGATGACATTGCGCGTTCTCTTCGGTGGCGAATAGATCTAACCAAGGCTCTCCCCACTGTAGAAAGAGTCCTTGCGCCACTTCCGAGTGAAGACGCCATTCGTGATCCATTATGCACCTGCGGCTGAGGTTCGTCCGCCCTGGCGTTCAGAGAACCTGCCAGGTGTTGAACCATCAGGAACATGCCCTGATGTTCCAGCCATGTCCAGAGGCGCAGAGCCTCCTGACAAAGGGTCCAAGACCCCACCCCGCCCTGTTTGTTGCAGTACCACATGGCGGTGGTGTTGTCTGTGAACACCTGCACTACCTTCCCTTTGACAGAGGGAAGGAATGCCTTGAGTGCAAGCCGGATCGCCCGGAGCTCCAGAAGGTTGATATGGAGCCGGGACTCCGCCGGAGACCAGAGGCCTCTGATCTCCGCCTCTCCCATGTGACCGCCCCATCCCAGAAGGGACGCGTCCGTCACAACTGTATGCTCTGGCTGGGGAAGGGAGAGGATCTGCCCATGACCCATTGCCGGTTCGAGAGCCACCACTGCAACTGTTTTGCAGTCCCCTCCGAGATCTGGACGTGATCGGACAGGTTGCCCTGGTGCTGCGCCCACTGGAACTTCAGGTCCCACTGCAGAGCCCGCATATGCCATCTGGCATGATTGACCAGCAGGATGCAGGAGGCCATGAGGCCCAGCAGCCTCAGGGTCATCCGTGCCGAAACCCAGGATAAAGGCCGAAAGATCGGAATCATAGCCTGAATATCCCGGACTCGCCGTTCGGGAGGATAGGCCCGAAACTGCGTCGTGTCCAGAACTGCTCCGATGAAAAGGAGCTGTGGAGAAGGAATTAGATGCGACTTCGGCACATTGATGGAGAACCCCAGCGAGTGCAGGAGTTCGGCCGTAGTCTGGAGGTGGGAGACGACTGCCTGGGACGAGCCCGCCGTCAGCAGCCAGTCGTCGAGGTAGGGGAAGACTGAAACCCCTGCCCGGCGCAGATGAGCTGCGACCACCGCCATCACTTTCGTGAACACCCGAGGGGCACTGGTAAGGCCAAAGGGGAGCACGGTGAACTGAAAATGCTCGGGGCCTACCGTGAACCGAAGGTAACGCCGGTGGGCCGGCAGGACGGGGATGTGGAAATACGCGTCCTGCAAGTCCAACGCTACCAACCAGTCTCCAGGGTCGAGGGCAGTCAAGACCTGAGCTAGGGTGAGCATCTTGAACTTCTCCTTCCGGAGGAGAGCGATTGACGTTCCGGAGGTCCAAGATAGGACGCATGTCCTCCTTGTCCTTTTGGGCACCAGAAAGTAGTGGGAGTAGCAACCACGCCCTACTTCTGGGGTCGGAACATGCTCGATGGCCCTCTTGGTCAAGAGGGCCGTGACTTCCCTTCCGTAGAAGCACCAAGTGATCCCCTGACATGCGGTGGAATTGAGGTGGCATGGCTGGGGGTGGTCTCGAAGGGGAGGGAGTAGCCCCTTCGGACAATGTCCAAGACCCACCTGTCCGAGGTGATGGTGCGCCAGTGGGGAAGGTGATGGCGGACCCTGCCCCCTACTGGCGTGCCGTGCACCTGAAAGGAGGGACTAGGAGGGCTTGGAGGCCGCGGACGGGTTGGAGGTGGTGGCCTGACCCGCACGCTGGTTGCCCGATCCGCCACGGCGGAATCCACGTCCTCGGCCACGCGAAGACGCCTGCTGCGCGGGCCGGTGGCTGGGCTGCTGACGTGAAGGGGCGCCCCTACCGTGGCCACGATAGGGGCGAAAAGCAGAAGGCAGCGGAGGGCGTGTAGCAGAAAGGCCCAGGGACTTTGCAGTAGCCCGTGAGTCCTTAAAGCGCTCCAGCGCATGGTCTGCTTTGGACCCAAAAGACCGACTCCATCAAAGGGCATGTCCATGAGAGTATTCTGGACATCCCCTGAAAAACCAGTGGTTCTCAGCCAGGCGTGGCGCCGGAGCGCCACCGTCGTTGCAATCGACCTGCCCAGCGAGTCGGCGGTGTCAAGGCCACAACGGATAGTGTATTTGGCCGCATCCCTTCCTTCCGCAATGGCGCGGGAAAGCAGTGCCTGGACCTCCTCAGGGCACTGGGGCAAAACATCCGCCACCGAATCCCACAGGGAGTGGGTATATCGGCCCAAAAGACAAGCGGTGTTAACGGACCGCAAGCCAGCACTGGAGGAAGAAAACCTTTCTTCCCAAACTGATCCAGGCGTTTGGATTCCCTATCCGGAGGAGCGGTAGGGAAGGCGGTTTGGGAAGCGGAGGCTTGGACAACCAAGCTCTCAGGAGTGGGGTGGACAGAAAGAAACAGGGGGTCGCCCGGAGCGGGGCGATGGCGTCGTGACACGTTCCGATCCACAGGAGCCCCTGTGTTGGGCTTGGACCAGGCGCCCAAAGAACGTCAGTGAGGGCGTCGTTAAACGGCAGCACAGTCTCCGCAGAGGAGGCTGCCGGCTGAAGCACCTCTGTCAAGATGTTAGTCTTGACCGTCAAAGTAGGGAGCTGGAGACGTAAGGCCCCAGCAGCCCTACGCAACACCGTACCAAAATTGGCCCCCTCCTCCGTAGCCACGGGAGGAGACAGCATGCCAGTGTCAGGAGAAGTATCCAGACCACTGGCCTCCCTAGACTCTCTGTCCAGTCCTCATCATACTGACAGTTGCGTGTCAGAGGGTCATCAGACCCCTCCCAGTCCTCCTGGTCCTCCTCTGGTTCAAAATAAGGAGGAGGAGGGACATTTGGGACCCAAGGTCCCATCGGCGCCGGAGCCGGCGTCGGCGGCGTCGCTCCGGGTCCATGTCCGGAGCCGGAAGGAACTGGGGGACGACGCCGCCCGGAGCCCAGGGCGGCGTCGAGAACGGCACCGGAGACATCGGCGCCGGCGGAGGTGTCGTGGAGGTCGACCGGCGTCGATGGGGGTTGTGGAGCCGGGATCGAGGCCGGGGCCGAAGCCGGAGCCGGGATCGAGGCTGGAGGCTCGGGCGGCGCCGGGACCGGAGCCGCCGGCGGCGCGGAGCAACCCCATGCAGGGCCCGCGGGGCCCGAAGGCGCACCGGAGGGGCCTGAAGGCCCGAAGAGGCGGGCCATGGCCGACAGGAACTCCTGTACCTTGGCCGGATCCGCCCCCGAACCCGGGAAGGGCGGGTATGACGGGGCGACTCCACAGGCAAGTCCGGGGCCGCGGGGGCGGGGACGGTGCCGGGAGGGGCCTCAGCCGAGTCGCGAGACCGGCGAGGCGAAGTCCGAGAGCGACGATGCTACTTGGACTTCTTGTGCTTAGACTTACCGGACGAAGAAGTCGACGACCGGTGTGCACTCCGCGAGCGACCCCTGGACCTCTCACGCGACCGGGGCTTCCGCGGAGCCGAATGCCGGGCCTCGAGGAGCTTTCGAGACCGCTCTCGCAAAGCTTTCGGGTTGAGGGCCTGGCATTCGGGACAAGACTCGGTGTCGTGGCCTCGGCCGAGGCAGAAGAGACACTCCCAATGCGGGTCGGTGACGGACATCATCCGCGCACAGGCGCCGCATCGCTTGAAGCCGGGCATCCCTACGACACCTTAAAGTTGGAAAAAACCAGTGAAAAAATCACCAAAAAGTATGGTCAAAAATTGACCAGGGCACTGCTCTTCCCGGATCTGCGCTTGCTGGCGCGGAAAAAGAAGAACTGACGTCAGCGCGCAGGGGCGGCGCCTAAGTACTGCCCGCGACGTCATCCCGGCGATCACGACGCCCGGCGACGGACGCGGAGCCGCACGACGCCGCCTACCGACGCGCAAGGGTACTGCTACGCAAAACTTTCCGGATCCAGCCTGACGCCTGGGGATATTCTAAGGTAAGGAATCTATCACTAACGTGTCTCTTTCAGATAATCTACGTATTTATGGTTTATCCGAAGGGTTGGAAGGCTCCAACCCTTTAGCCTTCTTTCAATCCCTTCTCCCACAATTGCTTGATATTCCAGAATCTCCTCCGCTGAACATACAAAGAGCCCACAGATTAGGTCGTCCTCCCTCGACTTCATCTCAACTCAAACCAAGAGGTGTAATACTCTACTTATTGGAATATACTGACTTGTTAAAAGTTTTGCAGGCAGTCAAAGTCAAACGCCGTATTTCCTGGCAAGGTTCTCAGCTATTTTTCTCACAGGATTACGCCAAAACCACTGCAGATAAAAGGAACAGCTTTCTTGCAATGAGACCAGCACTACGAGATTTAAATGCCAGATTTGGTTTGATACACCCTTGCCTCTTCAAAGTGACTTATAAAAATAAAACAACCACATACGAAGATCCGGCTTTGCTCCAACGTTTCCTTGAGAACTGCAGAGAAGAATTTATGGACTTTGCAAGATCGTCTACTTCCTGAGAACCTTGTTATTTATTTCAGTTTCACATATTGTAGTCGTGTATTTATCTCATGTCTTCCTTGTTTATGACAAAATGAATGAATCCTTTCTCCTTTCATATGTCTTCCCTTTCAGGTGTCGTCTCCCTCCTGTTCTTATTCTCCATTGTTTAACATAGTCTAGACCTTTTGGCTCCTCGTGATTTTTCCCCCGGACGTGTTTCGCTGGTTTCGTCCTCTTGCCTCAACACCCTCCACCCATGTTTGAGTCTTTGGTATGTTTTATTGTTTTTCTTCTACTTCTATTCTATATTCATTTCTTCTATTCTTTCTTTTCTTTCTTCTTTGTTCCCCTTTCCTCTCTTCCCTACCTATTTCTATTTCAGCATCAGTTTCTTTTTGTTTTTAACTTTCTTATTGAAGAGCTTGTTACTATATTTTTCCATTTATGTATTATGAATTGTTTATTACATTTACATTTTTGCTGTAATAGTAAAAAAGAAAAAAAAAAGGGGTTTCTACTTTATATGAATAATTAATGACGTTGCGTGTTACCTCTTGGAATGTCAAAGGTTTGGGTACACCTATTAAGAGACAACGAGTACTTTCTCACTTATCTAATCTTAAGTCAGATATTGTGTTCTTACAAGAATCCCATTTAATAACTTCAGAAGCTCTTAAACTTAAGAGACAATGGGTAGGACATGTTTTTTCTTCTCCAGGCACTAGCAAAAGAAATGGTACTGTAATTCTTATCCATAAAAAACTTAAAGTTTCCCTTCTTTCTCAAGACTCGGATGATGATGGTCGATGGCTAATTGTTCACCTTAAAATTAATGATTTACCTATTACTTTATTTAACATATATGCACCTACTAAACCTGACAATACTTTTTGGCCACACATTTCTTCTCTTTTGATGTCCATTGATACGTCATATGTAATTTTCGGTGGGGATTGTAATTTAAGTGTCGACCCTTACATTGATCGTTCATCTAAAACACCTTTTATTCCTTCACCAATGCATCAACAATTTACCAACCTCATTTCTCACAGATCCCTTGTTGACTCCTGGAGACTCTGTCACCCACAACTTCGTGAATACACTTCTTTCTCCCCCACGCACCTTTCACAATCCCGCATAGATTATTTATTTGTATCAAAGGCTCTAACACAGTCTATCTTACAAGCAGACATTGGATCCATTTTGATCTCTGATCACGCTCCTGTAATTTTAGATCTAGAACTACTCCCAAATACTAATTCTAATAAAAGATGGCTTTTAATACTTCTTTATTAGTTGATCAATCTTTTACTTCCTCTTTTGAAGTTTTCATTAATGACTTTTTAAACGTAATTTATCCTCTGTTTCATCCTTTGCTATTGTTTGGGACTCCTTTAAAGCTTCAGCTAGAGATTTCATTATTTCTTATGTTGCTAAGAAGAAACGTCAAAATTCCCATAAAACAACTGAACTTCTTAAATCTATTAAATTATTAGAATCCCTTTATACATCAACTAATTCTGCAGCGGACCTTAATAATCTAATCAAAGAAAAATTTAAATATAATAAATTATCCACGGAAAATGCCTCTGCATACGTTCTTCGAGGTAGTGCTCGTTACTATGGCGGTCAAAACAAAGCGGGCAAACTCCTTGCTTCTTATCTCAAAATTAAAAAAGATCGCTCCAATATCGATTATGTACTAAATTCCGCCTCTGTCCCGGTAACCAAACACCTAGAGATTCTAGAGGAATTCAAAAAATACTATACCTCCCTTTATACTCCTGAATCTTCTCCAGATCCTATAGACATACACAACTATCTTGCTTCCATACAAAAGCAATTTCCCTCAGATATTGATTTTTCTTCACTAGAACAAGATATCACCATCATAGATATTTCTCAGGCTTTAAAACTTCTTAAGACGGGGAAAGCACCCGGCCCAGATGGATTCCCTGTGGAATTCTACTCCCATTTTTCCAAAGCCCTTCTCCCATATCTCCTCTCATTATTTTTACATTTTATTTCTTCTAATACTTCTTCTGGTACCTTTCAAGATGCTCTCATTTGTTTAATCCCTAAAGAAGGGAAAGATCCTCATTTCTGTAAAAATTACAGGCCGATATCATTAATTAATTCTGATTATAAAATATTTGCTAAAATTCTTGCTCTTCGATTAGAACCTTTCTTACAATCCATCATTTGTAAGGAAAAAATCTGGCTTTATTAAAGGTCGAAATATTTCGGATAACACCTGGACTTTCTTTAATATACTACATAAATCTAATAAATATCCCCATTCTCTTGCAGCCAGCTCTTTAGATGCAGAGAAAGCTTTCGACCGCATGGACTGGTCTTTTATTTTTCATACTTTATCTTGGTTTGGCTTCGGTCCCAAATTCATCTCTTATATTTCTTTATTATACACCTCACCTAAAGCCTCCGTTTTTGCTAATGGTTCTTTTTCTAATTCTTTTTATGTTACAGAGAGGAGTTCGCCAAGGATGTCCCCTTTTCCCTCTTCTTTTCATTCTAGCACTTGAACCGTTTCTAGCTAAAGTTAAACAAAATTCTAACATACATGGTTTCCAACATGATAAACTTCATGTTAAGATGAGTGTCTATGCAGATGACATCAAACAACAATCCATTCCAACTTTCATTGCAGAAGTCAATACTTTCTCTTTACTTTGTGGTTATAAATTAAACCATGATAAATGCAAAATTCTGCCATTAAATATTTTTTTGTTTTAAACAAGATTTTATTTCTACTAATTTTTCATGGAACCCCCAAAAATTAAATATTTTGGCCTTTGGTTTGCTCCCTCTATTAAACAAACACTTTCCCTCAATATGACCCATCTCTTCTCTACTTTATCTACTTCTACTTCCAAATGGCATCCTTTATATTTATCCTGGTGGGGCAGACCTGATACCATTAAAATGATGCTTGCTCCTATAATTTTTTACAAGATTTCGGCTATCCCTCTTAATCTTCCTGGGTACTTTTTCAAAAAGATTAATTCTATCTTATCAATATTTTTATGGAACAAGAAAAAACCACGTATGTCTTTAATTAAACTAAAACGTCCCAAATCACAGGTGGAGTTAATTTCCCAGATTTTCAACACTATCATAATGCTTTCCGTCTCAAGCAACTTTCTAAATCCTTACATGATTCTACTCCTAATCCCTCCCCATTGTGGAAAGATTTGGAACATTCCTTTTTATTTCCCTTTTCCCTTGACAAATCTCTTACTTTCACCCATAAGTCACGTTTTCTATCTTCACCTATACATAACACTGCTCATAAATTATTTCACTCTTTTATGTTGTCACACCTCTCAGCTAAAGACCGATTTCTTAACTCCTCTATTTGGCATAATAACCTTGTCAAAATTAAAAATAAACCTATTTTTGGAAAGCTTAGCGGGACAGAGGTTTACTATGGATCCATCGGTTATACGTAAACGATTCTTTTCTTACTTTTTCTGCCGCACAATTACTATATAAACTACCAAAATCTTATTCTGTTAAATTTAAATTACTGATTCAACATATAACTGATTCTCTGCTTTTAATATCCTCTACACCAGGGGTCTCCAACCTTTTCTGTAGTGAGAGCTACTTCTGATCAGTGAAAATCATCGTGAGCTACTAAAGGCCAAACAACTCGCGATTGTTCCCAGAGACCCCCCACGCCCAGCTTCATTGACTAAAGGGCCTCTACCGAGAAAGAGCTACCCATTTAGTATATATATGCAAAGCACAACATGAAACCAGAAAACCTGTCTCAGACTCCCTCTTCAACAGATTGTGTGATCCTGGCATCTGTAGTCACCAGCTAAGTACACTACAATCATAAGAAATTATACAGGAACCTGCAGAGCTGTGTAAAGGTACCAACATGCTGAAAACCATAAACTGACCGTCTGTCTCTCATACCTGGTCATCCACTACACTGCTCCGTCCCATAACACGGTAAAGGCACCTCTGTGGTCATCACACATGACACGGAAACACTTCCACATAGGATCACAAAACAATGACAACACCATACCAACCACACACCCTACATGGCATAGCTTGCTGGCCATGTAGGTAAGTATTTCAGTGCCCCACAAAAGGGTAATAAGCTCTAAATATAAATGCTGTGATACAATTATTTTATTACATCATGCCTTCTTTTTCTTTATTATCACACATAACGGTAACTTGACCTGCTTGAGTTCAGGGTGAGCACTGTACAAAATTGTCCCCTAACAGACTATAAAGTTGTTACACATGACTTGCCTCTTAGTACGTTAATATAGCATTGTCATAAAGGACGGTGGCAGTCCATGACTGTTTCATGTTTAAAAACTATCACTTTTAAAAATGCCTCTTAATGCAGTGGTGTAATTTGATGCGCCGATGAAATGCTTCTCCATGTTGGAGAAATAAAAGATGGTCATTTTTTTAAAAGATACCATTTCTGTATGACTTTTGTGTCATTATTTTCAATATTTCCAAACCTGTGCTCGTGCAAGGAAGGGGTCATACACCTAAGCTTGATTCATGTCTCAACTTTCCCTGTTCATTGGCCGCCTTAAAATATAGCCACAACAGGGGTTGGGTACTTTTTCAAATGGGACACATTTAAATTGAAGTGTTGAGCCTTATGTTCATTATGCCATAAAATTAACACTTCATTTTAAATTTCTCTCATTATTACATTAAATTTAAGCAGCGTTTTAGGGGATTTTCTTTAAAATAAGTTACCTCTTGCAAGTAGTCCCTAGGCACAAACCGAAGCCAGGAAATTATTATATATTTCTCTCATCATTTCATTAAAGTTTACTGAAAAGAAATGTAAAATTATGTTCCTGGGTCCGGTTTGTGGCCAGGAACAACTTCACAGCTGCCAAGTTTTCAGGTTCCTTAAGTTTGACATTTAAGCAATAACATCCATGGAAACAAATATCACAAATTACCCACTTCTGAGACAGGAAAAGATCAGGCAAAGCCCTGAAACTGATGTAAAACCCCTGAAATGGAAGGTCACGAACCACAGTGTCTGACCTTACAACAGAGCAGGCCTCAAATTTTTTTAAAATATTACCTAACCTACAGTTCAAATAACTTCAATTATCTGCTCTCCCTTTAAAGAGGAAAGTATATTTTTTATGTAGTGTAAAAAAAAAAGTCGTTTGGTCATAGACTTAAACTCACCGCACAAAATGAATGGTCTTGTGAACATTAGTAGAAGGCGACACTGTATTTTCTTTTTAAAAAAATAGGATAAATGAAGGTTGAGATGCATACTTTACTCTATCTATTGTTATTAAATAATAACCATTTTGTCAGCCCAAGACGTTTCAAATGAAGGTTCAAATTGGACAAACACTCACTACCACATTTGACAAGTTATTTGTTTTATCTGTGAGTGAGCTGTTCTTAAGTATACAATGTTTAATTTATAGATACAGATGCCTCTCTGTGCAATACTACACAGCGACCTCAGGCCAAGAGTAAATCTAAAACGATTACACATGTAGGCTGCACCTCATGGCCAAGGTTTTTCAAACTACGTAAGACTTGTTATGAACTAAGCATATGACTTACCTAGTTGGTTCTCCACAAAGTGCACCCAGATGATTATTTGAACACTTACCATAACGGTCTTGCTGCTGGTTGCTGCGCTGATCTGCTGCTGGGATCGAGCGTACAACAGGGGCAGAGGCGCTCTGTCTGAAGGGGGCATGCTCCTGCATGTCGAGTGGTATCATGTCAAGGACACTGCTGGTTGCAGGCATCACTCGTCCCTCTGTGGCCTCAGTAAATGCTGGTGCTCTGCTGCTGGCGTCACGCTAAGCAAAGATGCATAGACTTCTCTCTTGATTGGGCCTGGGGCTCCGGAGAGTGCACAGACTGCATGCTAATGCAGAGGAGTAATTCAAACTGCAGCGGCTGTCTTTTAAAGACAGTTCAGCGCTGCTGGGAACGGCGGTATTATACAACAGGTGTGTGCCCCAGTCTCTCCGACATGTAGGCCTGTCAGGAGAGGGCCCCTGATCTATACGATCTGGGGGCAACAGTATGCCCTACGCACCCTCCACCTTCCACATGAGGGCTCAGGTCAGTGTTCCTCCTGTTTTCACTGGGTGGCAATCACTGTCTGCCAGTACTTGGGGTGGACTAAAAACTAAAACATACATCTTCCGATGCCTAGTCCATGCGGCACCAAAGAGCACGGCTTCCTCTGTCCCTTATGGTGAAAAGGTGCTACTTGAGCATAGCAGCAGCGGCACCAGGAATGGCAGATTTAAGCTGCTATCGCCATTGTCCACTGCAAACACTCGGCGTGTTCATGGGAGGAAAGGCGCGCCTTGCCAGAAATAAAAGGCAAAGCACCGCTCCTCTGATTCATGTGTGGGCACTGCTGCGTGATGGTCATGCTGTGACAGGCCACGTGGTAACAAGGAGGCCACAGCAGGACTGAGTGAGGCTCTGTTTGATTGAATCATGCAGCCAGCCCCAAGGCCACAGCCATGTGCAAATTGTAATGTGCATTTTAGGTCTCCGACTCTCTGTAGGCAATCTGACATCACTCGCTTCTCCCCGCCCTAGCTAACTTAATAGCCAATGGCAGCAGTGTGACAGCAGACGTAACACCGGCAAGAACAGAAAAGAGGCGAAAAGGCCTAAAAATAAACATAATGACAAGGACGGGGTACAAAAGTGGGAATCAGACCGAGAGCTACTGTTAGGTTGTTGGCGAGCTACCGGTAGCTCGCGATCGACCGGTTGGAGACTCCTGCTCTACACCACCACCCCCATCTCTTCAACGCAACATTCTCCCTATTCTAAGTACTCAAGCTAGTGCCTCATCTATTTACAAATTCCTCACTGCACCCATAGAACACAGACCTAAAACTCACACAGAACTCCAGTGGGAATCCGAATTTCACTCTTCTTGGCCTACTACACTTTGGGTCAAATTGTGGCTAAAACTCTGCAAGACCTCAAGATCAGCCAGCACAACACAAACACTTTTCTTTATATATAACCGCCTTATGTTCACACCAATGTCCTTATGTAAATTTCAATCCTCACTTTCTCCAGTTTGCTGGTCTTGTAATGCTTCTCATGCAGACTTATTCCACATGCTCTTTTCTTGTCCCTTTACACATCAGTTTTGGTTGAAAGTATGGTCTCAAATTAATACCATCTGTCATACCCGCTTCCCCTTTTCCCCTGAAGCTATATTTTTAGGTACACTATCTGATCATTGGCAAACTCGCTCTCATAATATGGACATTGTGGATTTATTACTTGCAATTGCTTTCCAACAAATAACGAAAAATTGGAAACACTCCACACAACTCTCTTTCCAATCTTGGTGGTATAGCGTATGTTATAACCATCGACTGGATCGTGCCTATGTTTCTCCTTTGTCTCTACTCCTGAAAAGAGAACGCATATGGTCTCCTGTGACTATTTTCTTAGACACTTCTGCACAAAGCTTTACCCAACATCATCCTTCATCAGAAGAAGTTCCCAAACCACCATGAAATGTTTTATAATGATATATTGTTTAATCTTATTTATTATTATATAACTTCTTTCTTTCCTCTTAATTGTTATCTTATTTTGGTTTACAGCATTTATTCCCTATACTGTTTAGTACCTTTTATAGAGTATTAAGCTTTTTTGCCTTCACATGTTTATATCTAATAACGTTACTAGTATTTCCCTTGCTCTTGTTTTACTTTCCCCCTCCCTCTTTTCTCCCTTCCTGTGTTATTATAACAAAGGTTATGTATGCAACTGCTTTCTATTTATTGCTTCTTGTTTCCACTTTACATATTTTATAACTTATTCAATACTTGTAATAGTTTCCTGATACTTATTTAATTGCTTGTACTTGGTTGCATCTTTTCAAAAATAAAATCTATGTTTAAACTAAAAAGAAATACATTCTTGTGGCCTGGCATGAACATAATGGGTGATTGCTTTGTCAAATCTGGTTCTGAATGCCAAAATTCTGACTGGTCGATGAGATGCAGGAATTTTCCTATGACTCTGGTGCCTTTTCCACAAGTGCCATGAAAACATTTAGCCCTTGATTTTCGTACCACCACAGCGGTACACCACTGTATAAGAAGTATTTCACTATTTTTCCCCGATGGGTGGGAAACCGATCAGTGGATGCAATAAGAATTGTTGCATAGTTTCTACAGGAGATTATTCCAAGGAAACAGTTACTAATTTCCACAATAAACATTAGAGTGCAGTTTTCTTCTAAGTAGACGATTTGAAAAAAATCTGTAACAGGTATTACACAAAATAAATAACTCATTTATATTCATGAAAAGTTGAGTTAAAGGGACAAAAACATTGTGAAGGTGACCAGCAGCAATAGTTAATTGTAGAAAATACCAGCGGCGGCATCTCCACGAGAGAGGAGGAGCGTCAGCCCGTCTGCTGCGAGCGCAGCAGGCAAACACACAAAAATAAAATGACATAATAATGGCATTTGTTTTTGCCACCAGCTAGCGCTGTGTACAGCACGTGTGTGAGGCAGGGGCGAGGGCTGAATCCGGTTATTGGAGGATTACTGCTGCCCCTTTCAGTGCATGTCAAGTTGGCCAGCTGGCTACCTTCAGCCAGCCAGACATTCGGGGCATTGCTGGCACAGGCCCCAGCCTCAAAATGAGCACTGGGTTAGCCTGCTCCCAACAATTATGGAGCTGCTCTCACGCTGATAAGAGCAGCTCCAGGATTAGTTGGATTTGCGTTCCACTGAGCAGGAAGGACGTCCTTCCATGCCTGCTCATGGAACGCTGGGGAGAAATGCAGCATATATGGTGAGTTTGGCGCCATCACACTCTACCATATTTTTAGGTCGAGCCTAGAGTAGCGCGCAAGCGCTGCTCTGGCGAAGACTTTATGTAGGGGCTTCAAAAAGCGGACCTGACGCTCGTGCGTCATGGCCTTTTCCGTGCGGTTACCCGCACGGCCGCCATGTGTTTTCAATTATCGCGCCCGGCGGCCGTGCGGGTAACCGCAAGCAAAAGGCCATGGTGCACGAGCGTGTGGACACGCCTGTTGCTCGCAAGCGCGCGCTTGTTTTACTTTTGGATTTAATTATCGTTTGTTCGGCGCACTCTTTTTTTTTTTTTTTTTGCATTGAGTGTTCCCGTGACGTTTCTTGCTCGCCCGCAGGCTCTCGTTCCCTTCGCACATGTCTGTGATCTGCTCCTGTCTCCGAGTGCTGCCCATGTTGCCTTTGCTCCCGCCCCCTCCCGTTGTCCGTGTTCACCACCTCCATCGTTTTGTTTTGTTTCAGCTGGCATGTTTGAAGTGTTGGCTTTTCTTCCTTGTAGTAATGCTTCTGTCACTCGCGCCCGCAAATGTGCGCGTGTCGGTGTGATGGCTAGTTGGACGTCCACTGCTTGCACGCAAGCTCTTGCATAGGTAGATCCTTCCGCGCTCGTGTGCAAGCCCTTTGTATTGTATACTAATAGGTTTTCATTCGAAAGTGTATTCTTCGATGTTTTTTTTTTTTTTCTCATTCGCCTCCAACCCCAGACAACTAGGAAATTTGAAAAGTTGCCACTGTTACTCAATTTTGAGACGTAGGCCTTCAAGATGTCACCCGCCTACCAGTAGCAGACAAACCTCTTTCCTGTTGCTGACCTCTCGTTGTCGAGGAGAGGGTGGTCGTACTCTCTTCTGATTACTTAAAACCAGTAACTGTTGCTGAGGGCCCTTCCAATATCGGGACTGGGGACCAAAGAGGAACAGCGAGACCCAACACAGCCTGAGAGCTTCACATGAGGCTTAATCATAGGATCATGTATATTATATGATTAGTTTTGTTAAAAACAAAATATATTATAGCCGTTTTAGCCTGGAGTCCAGTTTATCAGGCAGTCCCTAATGGCTCTCTTCCTACTATCTTTCAATCTGGCCAGATCATTCCTAGAGATTTTATACAAGGAGCACAACCAATCTGAGTATGTAGGAGGTAAGGTCTCAGTCCATCTCCTGCATATTTCTCGTCTAGCTAGCAGAATGGCATAGAATAGAAAACCTCTGCTCGGGCCCATAATTTCGCTAGATATACCAAAAATTATAAGTCTAAGAGAAATATGTATTGGGCGTCCCAAAATGTTCGTTAAAGTGCTCCCAATTTTCTCCCAAAATTCAGAAGTTGCCGGGCAGGTCCAAAACATATGTGTGTCTGGAGCATTTTCCATGTCACATTTTTTACATCTAACGAGGGGGCCCTTCGTCATTTTAGAGAGTCTCGCTGGGGATAAATAGGCCCTATGTGTGGTTAAATAATGATTTCTTCTGAGCCAGGCTGGCTTTACTACTGCAAACAAGGTGTTAAAAGACGTTTGCCACAGGTCTGCCCAGTCTATTTCTGGTATAAATTCTCCCCACAACTCTTCAGCTAATCTGAAGTCTCCATCTATGGCCTCTTCAATAGCCCAGTAAAAGAACGATACCTCTTTCTTTCCAACTGGCTTTTGTACTAGATGTTCTTCCAACATATTCCCCAGGCCTATAGGTTTTTTAAGACTCAGGGACCAACTCTTTAATTGCAAATATTTAAATCTGGACATGCCCTCCTCCAATTTTCCATCAAGAAATACCCAAGGTAAGAGTGAGCCCTCTGCGGTAAGATCCCCCATACCAGAAACCCGGCTGTTTTTAAAGGGGCCGCCAGTTTATCTTTCAAACAGCTTGGTGTCCCTGGACTGTCCCACAGTGGAGCTAACTTTGAACAGTACTCTAGGCCTGTTAGTTTTTTCATTCTGGCCCAAATACGAACCACGCTCTCTAGGACTTTCAGTCTTACTTTCTTGAAGAATTTCTGATCTCCAGATTTAAAAAGAAAACCTTCATGAGGTAACCCCACTTGCTCCAACATAGCTAGGTACATTACCCCTCCCTGATGAATCCGGTGATTTTAACAGCATTCTTGAGTGTGTTAGCTGAAAAGCCCAGGCATAGTATTGTATATCCGGAAGTGCAAGACCACCTTTTTCCCTCCTACGTCTCAGCTTCTTCCAAGATATCCTAGTGGCTTTATAGGCCCACACAAATGAATTAATAGATTGCTGGAATTTTTCGATTGTGATGCTTCTCGAAATGTAGAGGAATGGTATTAAAAAGAAAGGTAACTTTTGGTAGAATTACCATCTTTACCAAATTAATTCTGCCTAAGATGGTCAGGGGGAGATGTGCCCAAGATTTCATACGTTTTTGACACTCTCTTGAGGCATTTAAAAGATTGATCTCCGCGATCTTATTTATATATCGGACTATCTTCACCCCCAAGTACCTTATCTCGTCTTTGGTCTGATATTGACACCCCGGCAGATTCCATGTCATGATTTCAGTTTTTTCTGCATTGACCTCATAACCCGAGACCCGACCAAAATCCCTCGCTATGTCAATAACATGAGGAAAAGACAATTCTAGATCTGACGAAAGAATTAATATGTAATAAGCATACAGGGCTACCTTCCTCTCCCATGTTCCACTCTTAAATGGTAAAATGAGTGTCTCCTCCCTAAGACGTTGAGCGAATGGTTCTGTGTACATGTCGTATAGGAGGGGGAGAGGGGGCAGCCCTGTCTGGTTCCTCTCTTAATTTTAAAAGGTTTGGTCAGTTGTCCGTTGACCACAAGCCTTGCCGAAGGGTCGCTGTATATAAGGCTAATAGTCCGGCAGAATTTTGGCCCAAAATTAAACTTCTCCAACACGGCCGCTAAATAATTCCAATTGACCCTGTCAAATGCCTTAGTGGCATCCAGGGTCATTGCTGCCAGAGGGAGTGAAAAAGTTGAGGCAAGATCAATGGCACCAATAAAGTCATGAGTGAGGTCAAAAAGGTTCCTACCTCTTAAAAAACCCTTTTGGTCTGCATGCAACAAGCCTCCTGCTACCGCACCCAACCTATCTGCCAATATTCTGGTAAAAACCTTATAATCGGTGTTTAGAAGCGAGATGGGTCTGTATGACCCACATTTGGTTGAAGACTTTCCTGGTTTTAAAATCAGCGTTATGTTGGCTTCACCCCACGAAGTGGGTGGTCTAACTCCTTCAACTAAGATTTTATTAAAGAGGATCGTCATGAATGGAATTATCACCTCTCCCAAACTTCTATATAATTCAACGGGAAGGCCGTCTGGCCCTGCAGCCTTACCTGCTGTACAAGTGGAAAGCGCCTTCCTGACCTCCTGTTGTGATATCTCGGACTCTAAATTAACTTGTTGGACAGAGTCTAAGGGGGTGAGATTAATTGAATTTAGCCATTCACGTGCTAATGTGCTATCTACATCTTTATCTTCATTATACAGGTTTTTAAAAAAGTATAGAAAGCTTCTCCTATCTCTTCGTCATTAGTTGCAGACGAATTAGTATGCACATTATCAATTTGTTTTATAAGATTTCGTGTCCTATCAGTTTTGGCTTTCCAAGCTAATAATTTTCCGGCCCCTTCACCATATTCAAAAAGAGCTAACTTGCTCGCCTCCCATCTCTTGGAGATCCTGGCCTGTACAATATCCTCTAATTTATCTTTCAAAGTTTTCAATTTTACAACTTGTACTTGGCAAATAGCTTGGTCCGTTTCATTATTAATCTTCCTTTCCACCTCTTTCATTTCCCGCTCAATAGATGCCAGTTCTTCCCTATACTGCCTATTTTTATAGGAGGTCCTATTTGTTACCAATCCTCTCAGGTATGACTTCAGGGCGTCCCATACCACAGAGGGCTCTGCCGATCCTATATTTAAGAAAAACTCTGTCTCCTGGCATAGATGGATGATTTCAGTTTCATCTAGGAGAAATGTGCGATCAAATGTCCATATCCTTCGTTGTTCTTTTTCTGACAAATCTAGATCCATCCATACCGCCGCATGGTCCGAAAGGTGGGGGTCAAATAGCCTAGATCTTTGACTTTACCCTTTAAATCATTGCTAATCAGGATATAGTCAATCCTTGATTTGTGTCTGTATTTTTTATTATAAAAAGACACACCTAGTTGGGCACCTGACCTTTCCCTCCAAATATCAGATAAGGCATTCTGCTTCATCATCATTTTTAGGTATGACCTAGATTTGGATAAGGCATTTGCCCTACTACTTGGGGATTTATCCATTTGCGGATTCAATACTATATTGAAATCCCCAGCTAAAATAGTCGTATCGGGAAACCCCAAAAGATTTGCAAAAATATTTTTTAATGTAGAAGGGTCATCCTGATTAGGGCCATAATAGCCTACTACTGTTATGAATGAACCTTTAACGGATAACTGAACTATGACCCACCTACCACTTTGGTCTGTCATAACCTTTAAAAGACCAGCATTTGCTTGTTTTTTAACTAAAATCGCTACACCCCTAATATTAACATTTTGACAGGAGCTGACACAATGTTCCACCCACCTGAGTTTCCCACAGATGCCACTAATTTCTTCTCTCAGGAGGTGTGTTTCCTGCAAAATAATTATCTGTGCAGGTGAGTCCTTAAGATATTGAAAGATTTTTTCCCTCCTACTTTTAACTGAGGCCATTAACGTTCCATGATAAACATTGTATCATTCTCATGGTGGATTAAAAATCTGATTTCTGAATGTACACCATCCTTCAAGGTATCGACACCAGACCAAAAACAATAACCAAAAAAAAGAATGCTAGGTTAAAAGGCGAATGAGAATTTTTTCCTTTTTTCCCCTTATGCTCCCCCACCCGTGATTCCCCATCCCTACCCTTGATCCCCACCCCTCCCTGGAGAACCCAACCCCCATTTACCTGGACTAGATCCAGATTCTACCTACCGATGTGCCCCACTCTACCCCATCTTTAACTGATACCCAAAAATGTATAGTCTGCCTGTGGCTTAAAAACTCCTACTATACTTCATATTTTATAATATGCTTTTTTCCCCCATGCGATTGAATTGATTTAATTTATGGCTCTAATTTCTTGGAGCCATGTTTTTACTGATGTATACTTATAAATATCAGTTCGTGAGTGAGTACTTCCAGTCCCCATAAAGTTATCGTATCTCAATTAACTGTCTGTGTATATATAATGGTAATCTAGTTTAGGATAATCTTATTGGAAGCTATTTTAAGTTTTCCAAAAGCTCTTCTGCCTCCTGCACTGTTTTCAGATTATACATTTTGTTATTAAACATAACCTTCAATTGTGCAGGAAACTTCAACTGGACAACGGCCCCCAATTTCTTAAAATCCTCCATTTTCCTGTCCAGCTCCCATTGTCGATCTAAAGTGACCCGTGAGAGATCTGATCGGATCTCAAAGGCAAAGTCTCTGGGTTTCAATGATTTCTGTTTAAGGGCAGCTGTTAGTATTCTCTCTTTCAATGAAAAAGTCAGGAAATTGATTAAGATCTTTCTAGGTTTTGTTCGATTGGGGTGTCTCCTGAAGGGATCCCGATGGATCCTTTGTATATCCCTCATCAAGTCTTCCTCTGAATCATTAATCCGAACCGATTCTTTTATGAGGGTTACTTTAAAGGTTTTAAGATCCTCCCCCTCCTTTCCTTCTGGTATATTCAGGAGGCGTAGATTATTACGTCGGGAGTTATTCTCCAAGGATTCCAGTCTATCTCGGAGCACGGTCTCCTCTTTCTTAAGTATTATAATATCAGCTTTTGCTGCTCCCAGATCTTCTTTAAGCCCCTCCACTGAGTTCTCTAGAACCACCGTCCTAGAATCTAAGAGGTCGAATTTTTTCTCAAGGGATTCACAAAAAAGTCTAATCTCTCCCTGATTCGACTCCGAGACAGCAAACCCTTTTTAATGTCCAAAGACATGATGGAAAATAACGCTTCTAAAGAGGTCACAGAGGGACCTTCCTCTCTGGAATCTCCGGGATCCTCCCTATTTCTGTGCTGATCTTAGCGCTATCATTCTCGCTGCCCCTTGCTCCTGCACTTTCCACCACTGACTCTTCTCCTTCAATATGTTCATTAATTAACCCTGAGTTCATAACTATACCTACTTCTGGGGTCTCTGAATTACTCAGCGATTTAAATTGCATAACAGATTGCTTGGAGGATTGAGAAAGTGGAACTATTGTAGATACAGGCTGAGGAATGAGGCTGAGAGTGGGGGAGGGAATATCTCCAGACTCAATATTCTCCATTGATCTTAAAGGTGGATGTCTTGCTACGTCTATCTGCCCAGATTCTTTCCTAAGAACTTCTCCCTGTTTTACCACATCCAAAACCTGTGGGAGGGCCTTAAAATAGGACCTTAACGATGGAGTGATTTTTAGCGCGGGAGAACATGGCGGCCGTGAGCTGAGCGGTCGCTTGCCGCCGGTGCTCCGCTCTGCCCCATGACAAAAAGGATGTAGGTTTGACCTAAATAGTTAATTAGGCTTTACCCCCCCTCCCCCTGTTTGAGACTTACTTTGTGATGTGCGGAGTGTCCGTAGACCTCCCGCGCTGGTTTTTGGCTGCCCTGGAATTGAGAAGGGTCGGAAGGTTGCAGTTCGTGGTCTCCTCCGAGGCGGTCTCCTCCGAAGTGAATCCGGAGGAACCAGTGGCAGAGGCAGCACAGGGAGAGCGGCCGCTGCGAGTGCGCTGGAGAGCAACGCCGGAATCGAGGGGGCGAAGAGAGAGACGGAGAAGGAGACGGACTTGAGACCGGACGTGGTGAGAAGTAGATTTGCTCCAGTAGCCTCAAGTCAGAAGGTAAAGGAGCGTGAGGTTTCAGAGCGCTGGAAAGACGAAGACGGGGGTATACGGGAGGAACTCGGACCCGGTAAGCTTCCCCCCCCTTGTTGCCCTAGAACGAGGAGTCAGCCAAGGCAGACCGAAGAAGGGATTACCTCTGTAATTAGCCCGGCAAAGCCCAGTAGATCCATACAGGGGATTGACACAAAAGCGGGGGAAACTACAAGAAATAAAACGGCAAAAAGAGCTGGGAAACGTGCTGGGAAACAAGCCACAGCACTGGGGTCAACTGTGCTGGAGTCCAAAAAAGGGAGATCTAGGAACACCAAGCTACCTCCGGAGGGCGAAATTGACATAGATACAGACATAGACATAGATACACATCTGAATACTTTAGAAATAGGGCTTCAAGGTATCTCTGAAGGTAGTTTCTCCCCTTCTTGTAAAAATAAAGGCAAGAGCTCAAAAATCAGCAGAAAGAAGGGTCTCCCTATAGAGGCAATGTATTCTTCGATGTTGAGTTGCATGTTCGTGCTGACATCAACTGGTTTCTCCTGCCGCTGCTAGGCAGACGGTTGAGGCGACCTTGATGGATTGAGGCTTCAAACATGGGCTCCTTTATGTGAATAAACTTTTACTCTTTGAAATATTTACCTGCGTGGATACACGTGGATTATTCATCACACCACATTCATGTAGGCGTTCAATGCTGATGAACTTTCTGCCATGGTTTTGTTTGCATTTTGGATGGGCATGTCTCTGCATTTCTGCGGGGGAGCCGGGACTCTGGCCTGCTTCCCCAGGTTTGCAATGGTTCGTCTCTCTGACGGTTTCCTAGTTCAAGGCGAACATTTGGAAGTTGGAGTAGTTTTATTTTCCTGGTTTCTTTGGTTGGCAGGTCTGTGTAATGGACCAGCTGCATTTGCATTCCACTGGACCTCGCCCGCACAGGCATTAGTGTGGAGGGGGGGGGGGGGAGGGACTTGCACGCAGCCATTCTGCAGGCAGGGAACACATGGGGGCAAGAAGTGCAGCCACAAGGGGGCTCAGTGGGGTGTAGACTGCTGCGGTCGTTTACACTGAACGCAGGGGGGGGGTCACGTTTATGAGTGCCAGACCAGGCGGGCTCGGGCATTCCGATCTTCTGGGGTTGACGGGGTGGCTGCCATTGAATTGCGTGGCAGTGGCGCCTGTTGTTTGCGTCGCTTGGAGGCGTCAAATGCGTGGGAAGTCTGTTTGGGGCTGGTGAGTGGCGCCTGCCGTTCACAGTGCTTCGTTGTCTGATGTGCTTGATGTGAGCTTGTGCCCGCATGCAGCATTGTGGGCTGTTGACGTCCCTGCATTGCCGTTTCATGGGAGCAGTGTGGTGTATTGTGTGCAGGGCTTTAAGTGGGCCGGGTCCTGCTGCTGCCCAACCCCCGGCAGTTCTAAAAAAAGCATTGGCATAGCCAATAGGTCTTGCCTTTGGGACCTTATAAGTGTTTAGTTATCCAGCACAATATCCTTGGTGCAACAACATCAAGTGTTGCATGGCTAAACACTTATAAGGTCCCAAAGGCGAGACCTATTGGCTATGCCAATGCTTGTTTAAATAGTAGCCGCCACTGTGAAATCCACCTTTTCTTTGTGGTTAGCCAAGACTTGTCACCTATTGCTAGACCCTATTTTTGCAGGTTTTTCAACTCTGCACTTTACCCCTGCTGACCAGGAATAAAGTGCCTGCCCGCCACTTTAAGCATAGTTAAATTGCCTTATTCCTGATTGACCTATTTAATTTGCCTGTAAGCAGAAAGTGCACCCTGGCCTGGAACTTAAATGCCACTTGAGGACTGCAGTACCTATTGTGCCATCCACTACAGTGGCACTATAAACATGGATACAGGCCTACCCCATGTGGCCTGACAGCTGAAGTGTAAAACCTGCAGTGCAACCAGTTCAAATAAACCTTTAACAGGTAAAGACTGCCCTTTTAAATATCAGTCACTCCTATTTAGGCACTGTAGCCCACATGGCAGGGTGCTTGGTATTTAAAAGTGAGAGGCAGATAATTAATATCACCATATCCCTGTGTGCCATGCCTACAACCCACTGCCCTGGCATAGATCAGTCACCCCTCTAGCTGGGTGTACTATACCAGTGGTGAGGGTACAGGTGCATGAGCCCTGTACCCCTACAGTGTCTAAGGCCATTCTCAGACATTGTAAGTGCAGTGCTGCCATTAAGAATATATGGTGCTGGGAGTTTGTCATTACGAACTCCACAGCACCATAATGGCTACACTGAAAACTGAGAAGTTTGGTATCAAACTTCTCAGCACATTAAACCCACACTGATGCCAGTGTGGGATTTAATGAAAAATGCACACAGAGGGCATCTTAGAAATGCCCCCTGAAAACTAACCCATCACTAGTGTCCAGGCTGAGTGGCTGCTTTCAGCTGCCACCACCAGACATGTTTCTGGACCCCTGGGTCGAGAGCCTGCTGCTCTCTGGGGCCTGAAACAATGCACATCCTGGGACGAGGTGCCAAGCCTCCTCCCCCAGGATGGGCAGGGTTCATGAAGGGGAAGCTTCAAAGGCTTGCTGCCTTTGTGAGCTTCCCCAGGCCACTTGCTGCTTTCAGCAACTGGTCCCCACTGGTTCTGACCCCCACTTTGGGCAGAAGAACCGTCGGGAAAAACAAGTGAGGAAGAGAGGTGTGCCCACCTCTGCCAACTCCACCCCTCAGGTGGGGGAGGCGAGGTGAAGCACAACTCCCAGTCCCCGCCATCTTGCAGATGGGGGGACTCAGCCAACCAGGGACAGGCTCATGCCCCCCTCCCACTGGAGGGTAGCATAATAGGGGGTGTACCCACCCCAGGGAAGGGACCCATTGGTCCCTGCCTTTTACCTACCTGTAATGCCCCAGAATCTAGTATTTAGGGGCACCCCTGAACCTTGCTTCCTCAGACAAGAACCTGCAACAAGAAGGACCGAACAGCCGTGCAACAGCTAACAAGAGGAAGACGCCCACTGACTTATCCCCAGCCCTACCAGCCTGTCTCCCCCTCGAACCTGCTCCTGCTAAATCCCGGTGTGTCCTGCAGCCAGCAACCTCGAAAACCCCGGAGGACCTGCCTGCCTTCAAGCACAAAGACTTTGTCTCCCGTGAACACCGGATTTGTTCATCTGCAACCTCTGGCCCCGGCCGGACACCGCGGATCCGCCCCACTCTGAACCCGCCGTTCACGGCCCGAGCTCGAGTGGGCAAAACCCCCGAGGAGGTCCCCCCCGGCGATCCTGACCCGAGATCCGGCGACCCCTGATCTGCCTCCAGCCGACGCCTGCAGCCTAAATCCAGAAGGCCCCCCCTAACCGCGACCAGGAGCTGGTAAGAAGATCCGACCCCAAAAGGCACCCCTGCACCAGACGCCCCACGGCCTTGAGTGCCCAAACAGATGGTGCCTAACCAACCCCTAACCTCCCAACTTACCTCTCAAAGTGGTAGTCGCACCCAGAAGACCTTCGTCCCCAAGCCTGCAGTGTCTTTCCAAACCGGAGGTTCTCCATTGAAAACAACAGGGCGTCCGATGTCGAAACAGCACTCTGCACCCTGCCGCCCTAGTGCTGAGCGGGGTGCACCTTTGGTGCGACTTTGTTTCCCCATTTGCCCTGAGCTAAAGTCCAGGAGCGTTGCTCCCACAACCTAGTGGCCTGCTTGCCAGCAGCCACCAACCGGAGACCCCCTATCCCCCATTGGATAACATTGGGCCTCAGCACTCTGCACCCGGCCGCCCTAGTGCCGCTGAGGGTGTAGCTAGAGTGAATCCTTGAACCTGGGGAACCCCTGAGTCTACCCTCAACTCCCACTACCAAATACTTACCTCAAAACGGATAACACTATTTTCCTCCATAGGATAACATTGACTGTTTTTTAGGTCGAGCCTAGCGTTGCAGCGCATGCGCTGCTCGCTTTGCGAGGCATGCTGTATTAGGGTATGTTTTAGAAGTGGTGTGGAAGCCCCGCCCATATTTTTCATTGGCTGGCGTCATCGTCCATGGTAAATGCTGGCTTCCGATTGATAATGAGGCTTCTTAGTCCCTCCTTTTGGGACCGCCCATCTGGACTGGATCTTTTACTTGCGGCGTTAGTGTCTCCTTCATTAGTCGGTAAGCACTATATTTTTTTCACAATGGCGACAGCTTGTCTGGTATTTGTATTCGTGGTTTTAGCGCGCGGCTGTAGAGCCTGAGAACCAGGTCAGCAGAGCCGTTGTAGAGCCAGAGAACCAGGTCAGCAGAGCCGCTCTAGAGCCAGAGAACCAGGTCAGCAAGCTGCTGTAGAGCCGGAGAACCAGGTCAGCAGAGCCGCTGTAGAGCCTGAGAACCAGGTCAGCAGAGCCGCTGTAGAGCCAGAGAACCTGGTCAGCAGAGCCCCTGTAGAGCCAGAGAACCTGGTCAGCAGAGCCGCTGTAGAGCCAGAGAACCTGGTCAGCAGAGCCGCTGTAGAGCCAGAGAACCTGGTCAGCAGAGCCGCTGTAGAGCCAGAGAACCTGGTCAGCAGAGCTGCTCTAGAGCCAGAGAACCAGGTCAGCAGAGCTGCTCTAGAGCCAGAGAACCAGGTCAGCAGAGCTGCTCTAGAGCCAGAGAACCAGGACAGCAGAGCTGCTCTAGAGCCAGAGAACCAGGACAGCAGAGCTGCTGTGGAGCCAGAGAACCAGGTCAGCAGAGCTGCTGTGGAGCCAGAGAACCAGGTCAGCAGAGCTGCTGTGGAGCCAGAGAACCAGGTCAGCAGAGCTGCTGTGGAGCCAGAGAACCAGGTCAGCAGAGCTGCTGTGGAGCCAGAGAACCAGGTCAGCAGAGCTGATGTGGAGCCAGAGAACCAGGTCAGCAGAGCTGCTGTGGAGCCAGAGAACCAGGTCAGCAGAGCTGCTGTGGAGCCAGAGAACCAGGTCAGCAGAGCTGCTGTGGAGCCAGAGAACCAGTTCAGCAGAGCTGCTATGGAGCCAGAGAACCAGTTCAGCAGAGCTGCTGTGGAGCCAGAGAACCAGGTCAGCAGAGCTGCTGTAGAGCCAGAGAACCAGGTCAGCAGAGCTGCTCTAGAGCCAGAGAACCAGGTCAGCAGAGCGGATGTAGAGCCAGAGAACCAGGTCAGCAGAGCGGCTGTAGAGCCAGAGAACCAGGTCAGCAGAGCGGCTGTAGAGCCAGAGAACCAGGTCAGCAGAGTGGCTGTAGAGCCAGAGAACCAGGTCAGCAGAGCGGCTGTAGAGCCAGAGAACCCGGTCAGCAGAGCTGCTCTAGAGCCAGAGAACCAGGTTAGAGCCGTTGTAGAGCCAGAGAACCAGGTCAGCAGAGCCGCTGTAGAGCCAGAGAACCAGGTCAGCAGAGCTGCTGTAGAGCCAGAGAACCAGGTCAGCAGAGCTGCTATAGAGCCTGAGACCCAGGTCAGCAGAGCTGCTATAGAGCCTGAGACCTGGGTCAGCAGAGCCGTTGTAGAGCCAGAGAACCAGGTCAGCAGAGCTGTTGTAGAGCCAGAGAACCAGGTCCGCAGCGCTGCTGTAGAGGCAGAGAACCAGGTCAGCATAGCTGTTGTAGAGCCTGAGACCCAGGTCAGAACAGGTGTTGCAGGGACTGGAGAGGTACAAACGTAATCAGACACAGAAGAGGTGCAATGATGCAGCGTAATGGCACATTCTGTCGCAATATATCCTCTACATCCACTCTCTCATTTATCCCATACCACTACTATGAAGAAAAGCACTTCAACACCCAGCAGGGGTAACAGGTGCTACATGAATGCAAACCTTTCTTCCCTTTTATCCCTCCACTACCCTTCTCACTCCAAATAACTGACTAATACCCACCACTCAAATTACTTTCATATTTCACCATACTAATTCAGCACTAATCCTTTATGGGTTTCCGGAGTAGCGTGCTTCAACACCCCATCAGGGGTAACAAGCGCTATATAAATACAAAGCTTTTTCCCTCTTCTATCCTTCTGCTATCCTTCCAAATCCAAATAACTGACTAACCTATCCACCACTTAAAATGTACTTGCATGTTTCACTATACTAATTCAACACTAATCCTCTATGGGTCCCGGAGTAGCTTGCTACTCGCCGAAAAAGCGCTTCGACGCCTCGTCAGGTGTAGTAAGCGCTATATAAATGCACTTACAATACAATACAATATCCCTATAGTGACAAGGCCCAAAAAGCTATTTTCACTGTGACAATCCTAGCTGTCCTGTGTACAAAATCAGAGTACAGATTAAAATACTAATATTCTATTTCAGGAATGGGACAAGTTAGACAAATAATTAAAACACTGTTTTTAATAGTTATTAAAAATCTAACTCAGTAGTAAAGTCAGATTTTAATCACTATTCAGAAAAAGTAACTTTTAGAAAGTAACCATTTACCTTCCTGAGATTTCATGAGGCGAATTTGCATTAGCTCTCCGGCTATACCCAGCCAGTGCTGAGCCTTGAATGGATTGTGAATGAGGTGTAAAATTAATCCCAGGAACACACAATAGTCAGACCTCAATGGGCAGAGGAGAAGTGGCTCCTCTGAGCTCAATAGAATATGCAGGTTGAGGGATGTGGATATCACATAGTCATATCCTGCCTGACAGATCTGTTGAGCCACATGTTACACACTGGCACACTTGAAAGGGAACAAATATGATGCCAGGACAATTCTTGTGTACCCATTGTATGGATGCTGAAGGAGCCTACTTTTGGTCAACCAGCCTTCTGCTTCTGGGGTTGTTGTAGGCACAGGGCTGGCTTCAAACTGAATCATAGTGTTAGATGTGACAGGACACCGATTACCATAGTACACTCACGCCCCCAGCCTCAGAGCCAAAGGTTAGTGTGGCTGAAGACTTTCACCATCTTGAAAACGCTCTGACACATGGCATTTTGGGCCTGTTTGCTATAAGGCAAATAGGAATTACTGAAAAAGTGGGTTGGGCTGCCTCTGGGAACAAGAGCCCTTTTTCCTACAATCTAGCGGACCAGTGGCAATTGGGGACTTGGACTGGACTTTGCTAGGGGCCTCTGCCTAACACACTGAGAGTCTCCAGGTGCCCCACGAAGTCCTGGTGGGATTAGAAATGTGCTCCTGGTGTTGCTTGGACTCAAGGACAAAGCTTGAAACCGTTGGAAAATCTTTCCTCCAGAGCCAAGGGTACCTAACTTGAAAATTATCCAAACAGTAGTTCCTTGGCATCAAATTGCATTTCGGCTTTGTCCTGTGCGGCGATCTCTGCACCTCAGAAAAAACCATAAAAATCCCTTTCTGCATTGGGGTTTAGAAGATTTTTCCACCAAAAATTGAAAAGTTCCATAACATTAACTGGATCAACCTGCTTCCAGTATCCGACTTGCCATTCCACTGCAGCGGTCACAGTGTTTTGAATTAGGATTTAGAAATCTTTTTGAACTTGGATTTTCATATTTTTCAGACAGACCAATACACTTGTTGGATCCCACCTGGGCTCTATTGCTTTCAGCCTCAAACCGTCTGTAGGTTCTTGTCTACTGCGACCATTGACTTCCGTTGGCGTGCTGAGCTTCTTGGTGTTGTTTTCACTTAATTATTTAAAAATTCATTTCGCCATTTCCCCCTTATTGGCTTTTTGCCATTTTGTTCATTCAAATGTTCTCTATTTTTCTAATTTAATTTGGGATTTTTATTACTTGGTGTTTTTACTTTATTACTGTTTTGGTACTGCATAAATACTCCACATGTTGCCCCAAGTTAATCCTGCCTGCTCTGTGCCATACCTACCAGGGTGTTGAGCCCAGGTTAAATTGGTACCTTTAAGGGTTCACCCAGACAAGAGTTGTGATTATTCCTTGGGGTGGGCTGTCGCCCACCTAAAGAAACAATTTCTTACACTAAAGATACAGTTGTAGATGGATATTTAAGCAAAAAGATTTGTTCGTATCTCCTAACCGCTCCTGTAGCACCGCTCGATTTTCACAGCTTGGACATTTGGGGGAAGTGGTATCATTTTCTACAATTATGCCTGGGTGCTTGAAAGAGTAAAATGTATGGAGTGCAAACTTAAATGACGAGCATAGTGTGAGGAAGCTACATTAAGACATCTACAGTTTGGCAAAAGAAAATATTCTGCTGTGAACTCAGGTTACTAAACTCCTTCGCGGCCTGCCAGAAAAACCAATCGCAATAAATCTGGCAAATTAACCACCAAAATTACCTTCTCCAATAAGAAAGCCCTGTCAAGATGATGAGCCATAGAGTATAGAGGTAAGGGGTCAGCTGTCAGTCGCCTTTAACCTGCCAGCATGAACTCCATCTTTTACATTGCGGCAAAATGAATTTACCTATATCCCTAGGCCAGGCAGGCCCCTGCCTCAGAGCCAGGATGCCCTCCCGGGTGATAGCGCGTTTTACAAACACACATACCATAACCTTTTTGGAACAATAAGACAGTCTATGATGGGGTCTCTAACCTTTTCTGCAATATCAGCTACTTATGTTTAATAAAAAAATCTTCCCAAACTACGTATTCCATTGTGTAATACTGACCACATCAGATAAGATTCCATTTATTTTAGTGCATCAGGTGTGGTTGCTAGGAATAATGTAAAAAAAATGCTTTGTCAATGTGGAATGCCTCGACATGGGTAATACATAACAGTCATAGCCACAGGGCCCCTGGCATCAAGTTAATATTAGTAGGAAGTCTCTCAAGTGCCACATCATTTATTACTCAAATATCAGCTTAAAATATATTTTGAAAATTGATCAATGTTTCGTTAAATATCCGTTTCTGAGTTCTGAAAAGACAAACATTTTCATCTGGATTACACACTTTTCAATTTTAGAATACATATATTAATTCAATCAAGCAAACATTTCTAACTTAGTAGGCTGGGCCGCACACACGATTGCTACTTACAGATAGCTGGAGGGCTATCAGTAGCTCACAAGCCACTCACTGGAGAAGTCTTGTCTATGGCTTGGTGGTGGTATCTAGTTCTATCTGCTATTCCGAGATGGATTTGAGTGTCCCGAGAGTACATGCCTAGATTAAATAGGTTGATTATCACAAGAGAGGGGATATCAATCTACTCACTGTTATGCGTGTCCAGAAAGAGTTTAGCAATAAGAGTCCCAGCAGTTGACGACTTGAAAATGACTGCTGTGAAATACTGACCATGATATAGTAGATAATAATAACTTCATTCCCAGAATTCGGGGATTATGAAATGTGGACCTAAAAAAGTGTGCTTTTTTTGTTGCTTTTAAGTTGCGTTCAAGTGGCGTGTTTAAGCCTTGTGGTGAATATGACAACCCTTACTGTCAGCCAGTTGTTTTGCATTTTTTTCACCATCATTACAGAGTGTCAGAGTAAAATTCCCTTAGATTGAGAACAGTCGATCGGTCACCTCTTGGATTAGGTGATTTTTGGAATGTTCTTGCCAAATTTGATTCTGATCTGTATTTTCTGAATACTTGCGATGGGGAAGAATTATAGGAAGTGGAGGCATGTGGAGTCCTCTTCCTCCTCAGGGTCATCTTCTAGCCCTCTACCAAAACAACATAGTGGAAGTGATAATAGGAGGTTAAAGAGTCAGATTAAGGAGACTTTGTCGGAGAGGACATCTGATAAAGTAAAAAAAATAGGGATATGCTGCCAGTGAGGTCCTCTTAGTCTTCTGGGTCAGAGGAGGAGACTCCTGGTATGGAGGAGCATCGGAGCAAATATATTGCGAGGGATATACTGCCAGAATGAATTATGCATGTGAAGTCCAACATGGGGTTTCCAGAGGACAAGGTTCCCGAGACATCTTCTGGTTCCCTCCTTCGACAGTTTCAGAGTGACACTCCTCTTGATGTATCAGTGCATCTCTAGATTACTGAGGTCCTGAAGAGACAATGGAAGGACCCAGACAAAATCATTCTCCCACAGTTAATGGCCAAGTTATATCCTCTGAAATATATGTAGTAAGACCTTCTTGATTCTATCACTATTAACTCGTTTGTGGGCAGTTTGGTGGGGAAAACATCTTTGGCAGAGGATGCAGTCATCAGAGATTCAGTGGATAAAAAGATTGATGCTGCTTTATGAAAGGTGTACTCTGGTTCATATCTGGCCCTGAAGGCAGAGATATGGAATATATGTGGCCCAGTCTTTGATCTCAGACATAAATTCTCTCTTCAGGTGAGGAAGATGATGCATCTGATTGTTCTGGGTTATTGGTGCAAATACAGCTTCAGGTGTAATATATGTCAGACATCTCCTTATATGTTGTGAGGGCCACAACACTATCTGGAGGACCTTGTGTGGCTCCAACAGTAACCTGATGTTAAAGGGCTGGTGCACTGATTTGGCTCAGAGGGCATCTGCTCACAGGCTTCCTTTTTTTAGGGAAACCAGTTTTTTGGAGCCAAACTCGAGGAGAAACCCTACAAATTCTTTAAGGAGAGGAAGCATTCCTCCTTACCAGCCTTCTTCAGATAAGCAGCCTGCGAAACCCAAGTCTCCTTTTCATCAGCCCTCCCGGAGACAACCACAACACTCTAAAGGGAGGTTTCAGGCTCAGAAGGGAAGAGACAAGAAGGCCAAGTCTCCCTGAAGATTTGCTCCGGACTATATGGTGGATGGTCAGGAGTATGCGGTAGGAGGAAGGATCCCACATTTTCTCCAGGCGTGGGAGGCATCTACTTCAGACACATGGATGCTAGAAATACTCCGGGAAGGGCACCTGATCGAGTTTTCAGCTCTGACAAATTCATCAGGAGTCAGACCTACTCCATGGCCCTCGAAAGTGGTAAAAAGGTTTCTCAAGGCATCGACTCTTCTTCAGAAGACTGCAATTTTGTAAGTTCTTCAGACGGAGAGGGGCAGGGGCTTTTACTCCATAATTTTTCTAGTGGGGAAGTCCACAGGGGCTTTCCGAATTGTGTTGGACTTGAAAGCCCTCAACAAATGTGTGCAGACCCTGCCCTTCAAAATGGAACCACTGCAAAGGATAATTCCTTTGGTATTCAAGGAGCATCTGATGTGTACGTTAGATCTGCAGGACACATTATCATGTTCAGAATCATCCTCAACACCAGCAGTACCTCAGGTTTTGCATCCGGTAGAGGCATTTTCAGTTCCGGGTGTTGCCTTTCGGACTGAAGTCAGCAGCCCAGGAGTTCATAAAGGTGGTGGCATCTCTTCTTCTGCAAGGTATTCACCTATATCCGTACTTAGACAACTGGCTTCTTCATGCTTCCACAAGGTCACAGGTGCCGAACAATCTGGCCTTGGTATGCTCTCAGATTCAGGTACATAGGCTTCTACTCAACCATGGGAAGTGCCAGTTGAATCATACAAGGGACATGAATTTCACAGGGGCAAGGTTTCATACAGATCTCAACAGCGTTTTCCTTCCAGCACTCAGGGCTTGAGGTCTCTGTCCTTGCGAGTAATGGGTTGCCACTTCCTCCCAGTAAATCAGTGGTTGAGATCGATTAGGCACATGGTGGCAGCGGTCTTCAAAGTGCCCTGGGCACGTTTTTATCTTTGTCTCCTGTGGTCCCGTCTTCATTCTTTTAGGGACCCAAAGTCAGGAAATTTCAAATGAATGGTTCCAGATACTGCCAGGGTCATCAAGCTACTAAGGTGGTGGACTCTGTCGGGCTCTTTTTCCAAGGGCATGGCGCTTCAGCGAGATCCTCCAATGGTTCTCACAACAGATGCAAGCTCCTTTGGGTGGGGAGCCACCCAGGGGGAGACAGGTCACTGCAGGCGAGCGATGGTCTCTGCAGGAGGGCAAGTGTTTCTCCAATTGGCGGAAACTCATGGCTGTATACAGGGCAGTGATCGGATTCCGGCAGATTCTTGTAGGTTGCAATCTGGTGGTCAGGTCAGACAATCTGGTTACTGTGGTCTGCCTGAACAACCATGGGGGGTGGGGGGGGGAATCCAGTCCAGTTCCCTGAATGCTGCTGCTACCCTGCTTTTTCAGTGGTGGGAAGTTCACTTGCAGTATCTGGTGGCGGTGCATTGGGGTGGAGGGTTCCTCAGCTGGTTCTTTCCTCCTTCCCAAGAAACGTCTCTAACCATGGCAGCTTTTCTTCAGCTGTGAGAGATTTGGCAAACTAGCCTATAAAAGTGCACTGAGAATGTACCTCAAACATTGTAATACGGACAGTAGAACCCACATTGCAGAGAGAATTAACTCTGAAAAAATTCATCTATGGAGTCGTTTACAATCCTTAAAGAATTTACAAATCCTAAGAGCGGCAATCAAACCACTCCGACATCCCAAGCGCACTGTGATAACCTTGAAGCCTACTTTAAACAAAAAATTAATATGATCTATAACACATTCTCAAACCCAGGAGGCTCCCTCACGCAGGAATCCATAGAAGTCCCGCCTGTGTGTATGTTGGAAAGTTTCATCCCAATAACTGAGGAGCAGACCTTAGCCCGTATTAATTCGATAAAATCAGGGTCCCCGAGAGACCCAGCACCCCCTCACGTGATCACCACTTTAGCCCCTATTCTGTGCACTGCACTCACAGACCTATGTAATCTCTCCCTACAATTGGCTAGCATACCTTGTAAATGGAAGGCAGCATACATCAAGCCCCTTTTAAAAAACCCACAGCAGACCCCCAGAACTTTGCAAACTACAGACCCAACGCCCTTCTCCCTTTTTTCTCTAAATTATTAGAATCCGGGGTGAATGCACAGCTATGATCATATCTGGAATCTAATCACTTACTTGACAGTTCCCAATCGGGCTTTCGCACCTCACACAGTACGGAGGCTGCACTTGTGGAGGTCACAGATACTATCAAACTGGCACTAGATCAGGGATCAGCGACCATGTTAGTTCTTTTAGACCTCTTGGCCGCATTCGATACCATCTCCCATCAGATCTTAGTGCATAGATTCTGGGAGTTTGGTATCAGAGGCAAAGCACTGGAATGGCTGGTTAACTTTCTGTCAGAACGTACAGGCCAGGTCCAGTTGGGCGAGTATTCATCAGCCCCTTCATATATTTACAAGTGGGTGCCACAGGGCTCAATCCTGAGCCCGACACTGTTTAATGTGTATATGGCCGCCTTGGATCAACTCATTAGATCTTATGGTTTTGAAACCATCTCCTATGCTGATGACACTCAACTGATCATCACCATGGACCAGGACCTCACCCTGACCAAAACGAGATTTAAAAATTGCCTGACAGTAGCCTCGTGGATGTCCAAGAACTGTCTTCAACTGAACATGACCAAAACTGAGATTCTTTTGTTCGGGAAGGCACAGACAGCCTGTTCAGAGGACTGGTGGCCTTCTGAGCTAGGCGCTTCACCCATTCCCAACAAATGTGCAAGGAACTTGGGAATAATAATGGATGACAAGCTCTCCATGAAGGAGCATGTCAAGACAGTGTCGGGTACCTGTTTTGGTATTCTGCGAACCCTTAAAAAGGTTTTTCAATGGACTCCTCTGCAGGTTAGGAAGACACTGGTACAAGCACTAATAATGAGCCGCCTGGATTACGGCAATGCCCTTCTGGTGGGGAGTAGTGAAGGTCTTTTGGCAAGGCTCCAGGTGGTGCAGAATTCAGCTGTGAGATTGATATTAAATCTTCCTCCTCGCTCCCTCTCCGAGCCCTCTCTATATTCCCTTCACTGGCTCCCTATTAAAAAAACGTGCCCTTTTCAAACTTCTCTGCCTGGTATGCAAGACCTTGCAAGGGAAGGGCCCTCTCTATTTGAGGCAGAAATTACAACCATATACCCCCGCGCGGCAGCTCAGGTCGAGTGACCAACTGCTTCTATTTATTTTTATTTTAAAAGTTTTATATAGCGCTGGCTAGACCCAGAGGTATCTGAGCGCTTTACATGCGTAAGATAATATAAAGCAAACATGGCATACAAGTAGATAAAAGATAATGAAACAACATGTGAAATATACAAATCAAAATAGATAAACAGGTGCAAGAGCTATACACTTCAAGTAATTAGGTAGAGAATGTTCGGGAAATGGACAAATATTACTGGAAAAATATAGCATGGTGATTGGAGATCAAGTGCAGGTCACAGGTTAGGATCCCCAATAATAATTGAGGAGGTGGATTTTGAGGTCTTTTTTGAAGCTGAAATAGGAGGGGTTACAGCGCAGGTTTTTGGGAGGGCATTCCAGATGATAGGGGCATTACCAGAGAAGGAGCGTGATTGTGTGGATTTCTTTTTATGAAGTGGTGGGATTAGGAGGAGGGTGTTGGTGCTTCTCAGAGGTCGTGTGGTGCCCGCAATGAGGAGTTTCTTGGAGAGGTACTGCGGAGTGTTTTGGTGGAGGACTTTAGGAGTAATGCAGGCAGTTTTGTAGGCAGATCTGCCTTCAATAGGGAGCCATTTAAGAGATTTGAGAGCCGGGGATATATGATCGAAGCGTTTGCAGTCTGTGATGAGCCTGGCTGCAAGGTTGAGCACAGCTTTGATTGGAGCAAGGTGGACCTTGGGGATTCCGTTGAGGATGGCGTTACCATATTCAATACGTGAAAGAACAAGTGACTGAACTACAAGTTTAAAGTCATCGGTAGGTATAAAGGGTTTGATTTTCTTGAGGTGACGGAGAGTGAAGAGGGCTCCTTTAGCAGAGTTTTTGATGTGGACGTTAAGGGTTAGGGTATTGTCGATAGAAATACCAAGAGATTTGACGGAGTTGGACAGGGTGAGTGAGCAGTTGAGTGCGTTAAGGTCAGAGATCCAGGATTGAACGGGGAGAGGGTTATTTTTAGGGGAGAGGAGAATGATTTCGGTTTTATTAGGGTTAAGTTGGAGATGATTGGAATGGAACCAGGTTTGGATCTTGGTGAGGGTGTTGTTCAGGTGTAAGAGGTCATCATGAGTTTTAATCTTGTAATAGATTTGGGCGTCATCGGCGTAGAGGTGGTAGTTGATGCCTGCTTGCTTAAGAATGAGGGTGAGGGGTTCCATAAAGAGGTTAAAGAGGGAGGGAGAGAGAATAGATCCTTGGGGGACTACAAGGGAGACAGGAGTGGGGTTAGAAAGACAGTTTTGAATTTTGATTTGCTGGGTTCGGTGTTGTAGGTAGGAGACGAACCATTTGTAGGCAGTACCATTTAGGCCGAAACGGGTCCTAAGCACATTAAGCAGGGCTGAATGGTTGACTGTATCGAACGCTGTGGAGAGATCAAGGAGGATAAGAAGGCAAGTCTCGCCATTATCAAGTGAGTGGTGGATGTCATCGATGACATTGAGCATTGCCGTTTCGGTGCTGCAGCCTTTCCTGAAGCCGGATTGAAAGGGGTCGAGTAGGTTGAAGTTTTCGATGTGTTTGTCTAGTTGTAGTAGGACACATTTTTCAAGGACCTTTGAGAGAAGGGGGAGGTTAGTGATGGGGCGGAGATGGTTTAGATCATTGGGGTCAGCATTGGGGTTCTTGATTATGGGAGAGATTTGTCCAAGTTGAAGGGAGGTGGGGACACAGCCAGTGGAGAGAGAGGTGTTGACGATTGTGGTCAAGTATGGGGTAATGATGTGCTTAAGCACAGGGACAAGGTTAGAGGGTAAGGGGTCTTTTGTGTGGGAGGACGGTTTAAGATTACCAATTATTTTAAGGACTTCTAGCTCAGTCACGGGGAGGAAGTTGAGCAAGGAGGCATTATTCTTTAATTGTGAGTTAGGGGAGTTGGTTTCCGGAGATGTGGTAGGGGATAGGTGAGGAGTGGTTAGGGGGGGGTGAGGAAGTAGGCAGGTGAGGAGAGTCGCTGGGGAGCGGTAGAGTAGTGGGCGGAAGAGAGAAGGGGTCAACTGGTCGAGGGGATGTGGAGTAGGAATTAGAGGTGAGGACAGGTTTGCATTGGGAGTTGGAGGGGAGCTGTGTGGAAAGGAAGGATTGATCAATTTTGGCTATTTTTTCCGAGAAGAAGTGTGAAATTTCTTCACATCTGGCGGAGGAGGCGATCAGATTTGGAGGTGCGGGGGAAGTTTGGTTTCGAATGATTTTGAAGAGTTCCCTAGGTCTGTATTTGGCACAATCAAGTTGAGTGAGGAAGAAGGATGCTTTTCCTTGAAGATGTGTTTTTTGTACGTGGATCTAGCACGTCTGAGGAGTGCAAGATGGGATGGAGAGGGATGGTGTCTCCAGGTTCTTTCCGACAGTCTGAGTGACCGTCTTTCGTTATTAAGCTCGGTATTAAACCAAGAGTTGGAGGGGGTGTTTCTTTGGTTTTTGAGTTTAGGCGGGGCCAATTGGTCAAGGATACCGGTGACAGTATTGTTAAAGTGTTCAGTGAGCTCATTAGCATTTTGTGAGGGGGAATGAGAAGAAGTTGAGCTTGGAGTTTAGACTCAAGAACACCCGTGGGGATACGTTTTAGATCTCTGGTCAATTTCTTAGGTCTGTTAATTTTGGAGGTGGGGAGATTTGCAGTGGTAGCAATGGTGAACAGTATAAGGTGATGGTCAGACCAGTCAATGGGGACGATATTGGTCACGGAGGCCAGATCTTCGTTGGAAAGAATGGCGTCAAGGATGGCTCCTTTGGTGTGTGTCGGGGACAGGCATAGTTGTTTGAGTTCATTGATCTCAAGTAGATTATTGAGGAGGGAGATAGTGGGATCATCGGCATCATTCCAATGGAGGTTAAGATCCCCAAGAAAGAGATTTTTTGAATTGGATAATGAGGATTGAGTCAGGAGCTCAGATAAGTCCTCGATGAAAGGCTGGGGGGCTCCTGGGGGGCGATAGATGTTGTGTAGACGAATTGGGTGGGAATTTTGAGTTGTCAGTTCAGCTTCCAGGTATTCGCAGGAGGAGTAGCCAGAATTATTGACAAGGGATAGCTGAAGTTCATTTTTAAAGATAATGGCTAGACCACCCCCAACTCTGTCAGGTCTATCTTTTCTAAGAATAGAGTATCCCGGGGGGGAGAGTAGGTCAAGTATGCTCGTTGAGTGGTCATTGAGCCAGATTTCTGTGAGGAATGCAATGTCAATGGATTCACTCAGGATAGTTTCCGAAATTTCCGTGGCATACTGGACTGCGGAGCGACAGTTGACAAGCATACATGTAAGTGGTGTGGGGTTGCAAATGGTGGGTGGGCAAGAGTGGATCGACGTGAGTTGGGGCGGTGGTCTGGGGGAAGCGGGGGAGGAAGGGATTCTATTTGTCCCTAGGATAACAGGGATGTGAGAGTAGGGGATTGGTGGTTGGTAAACTAGGAAGGTAAGAGTTGCAAAGGACGGAGAGGTCGGACGGGGAGAGATGGTTCGAGGTGCGGCGAGGTCTATGTATACGGCAGCGGAGAGGAGTCGATCTCCAATGATTGTGTTTGGTGTTAGGGAATTTTGGGGGGGATTGGTGGGGGATTTTATTGTGAGGGAGGGTTCTGGAGCTGAGGAAGATAAAATCTTTCCTGAATGGAGAAAGTTCAGTAATCAAATTAGATAGGTCAAGTTCAATGTTGTGTAGGCTCTGGGCAATTATGGTGAAGGGAGGTACCGAGGGGGCGTGGTCTGGGTTAGTTGCGGAGGGTGGACTGATGTGTGAGGGGGGAGATAGAGTAGTGGGTGTGGAGTGAGGGGTGACGGGGCTGTTAGGTGAGAGGGGTTCAGTAATCAGATTAGATAGGTCGAGTTCAATGTTGTGTAGGCTCGGGGCAATTAGGGTAAAGGGAGGTACTGAAGAGGCGTGGGCGGGGGGAAGGGAATGGGCGGGGGAAGGGAATGGTCTGGGGGTAGGGAATGGTCTGTGTTAGTTGCGGAGGGTGGACTGATGTGTGAGGGGGAGATAGGGTAGTGGGAGTGGAGTGAGGGGTGACGGGGCTGTTAGGTGTGAGGGGTTGGGCTAGGTTAGACAGGAGGTTAAGAACTTCAGGAGATGTGGTCAGAGAGGATAAAAGGGCATAGAGCGAGTGGAGAGCGGATATATTGGGGTGGAGGGGTTGTGTATTTATCGGGGTTGGGATAAAGGATTGGGAGGCGGAGTTAGGAGGGCCTGAAGGGGCAGGATAGGGGAGATGGGGAGGAGAAGAGGGTGTTCGGGATGGGTAAGAGGAGGGGGGTGAGGAGTTGTGTTAGGCGATTGAAGGGAAAGGACGGTGGAGTACGTGAGTGTTTGGGAAGGGAGGAGAGAGGTTGGGGGGTCAGGAGGAGGGGGGTCATGATAAGTAGATGGCAGGGATTGACGGCTACCGTTTTTAGTGGAGGGGTCCGAGGAGTGTGAGTTCCGGAAGTTAGGGGGAGAGAGGGAAATTAGAGGGGGATGAGAAATAGGTAACGGTGGTTGGGGGATGTCGTTTGCAGTAGAGAGGTCCAGGGAGGGTGATAATGAAGTCAATTGTTGGAGGATGGTGTTAGCTGGATGGTTGAGAGTGGAGGTGGAGCGAGGGGGAAGGGGGGAGGGAGAGGTTGGAGGAGCGTTATTCAGTTGGGGAGAAGGAGTGTTCGGCGCAGAGTGGTCAAGGAGGAGAGACATAATGCTGAAGTGGTGTTCGAAGATGGAAAGGTGAGATACCGTGGCTTGAATGAGGATGTTACCTGTTTTGAAGATGGAGATATCAATATCACCATGAAAGGCTGGGGAGGGAGCAGTGGATATTTTGAATCCATATGGTATTTTAGTTGATTTAGAGAGAGGTGTTGTAGGAAGATGCTTTTCCATTTGGAAGGACGTTTGGAGTAAAAGATGTAGTTGGTTATAATGGGGGAGGTGAGGCTGAGGTAGTTATCAACAATGAGTGTTTCAGGGTTACGGATAAGGAGTTTATGTTTGAAGTTTTTCTTCGCATGTTTGGAGAGATTGGGGGGGTAGAGAATGGTCCATGAGTTGGGGCCATGTTTGGAGAGAGTAGGGTCCTGGGGGTGGTGGTCAATGCTGTGAGGGGGCATGTTGGGTAAACGTGAGAGGAAGAGAGAGTGGAGAGAGGGAAATTTAGGAAATGGGGGGTAGAGCAGGAGAGGAGGATTGGGAACCAAGGGGGGGCACTGGGAGAGTGGGGGGTAGAAATATGGGGGCTAGACAAGGAAAAGGGTAGACAAACTAGGAATAATAATCGGCAAAATGGAGCAGATCAAATAGATAAACAAATTATATCGACAACATGGAGCAAATCAAATAGATAAACAATCGGCAAATAAGAGCAGATCAGTAGAAGACAACAACAATGCTTGCGAGGGCGTGGAATGTCTTAATTAGAGAGGGAATACCGGAAGAGAGAGTAATACAAGAGCATAGATATAGAAGAGTTAGAGAGACATATGGATAAATCAATGAACAAAGAAAAATAATAAGAGGTAAAAAGTTAGAGTAAGAAGATAGAGTCAACAATCAGTAGAAACAACAACAATACTTGCGAGGGCGAAGAAGGTCAGAATTGGAAAGGGAATGCAGGAAGAATGAGTAATACAAAGAAAAGATTAATACAGAAAGAGTGAGAGCAACGTATGTATAAAAAACCATGATAGTAGGCAGATCGAGTCAGCGATAGTGCATTGGGTCACATAAGATTCACAAAACAGATACATAAGCAATGTTGAGGGACAACATAGTGTGGGGTCAGAGGCATCTCCATTTTGTAGAGTTTGAAGTGATGTCATCCATTTTGGAGAATTTATTGATGAAAGGATACCATTTTAGGAGAAAAACGGAAAGCAAACCATTCAGGGGGAAGTCAAGGTAATGTAGGTGGAAGAGAGATACAAACAATATCCAGCATGTCTGAAAAAGAACTCACGTCTCCAGCGTGTCTGAAAGAGTACTCATGTCGGAAAAGTGTAACTCTGTCGATGGGGGCGGTCGTCAAAAAAGGAGCGAGTAGATTAGTCCGTAAAAGAGAACCATCCGGACACAGCAAAGCTCCCGGCCGACCGGATCCTCGGATGAGGCACAGCTCTGGGGGAGCAAAGCCTTCAAGGCCGAAAGGTGCAAGAGGGGGGGTGGGGGATCAGTGGGAGCGCACTCCGGGAGCCTCAATCATCTGCACACAGCACAGGGGAAAAGACCGCTGACACCAGCGAGGGCAGAGGCAGGAAAACAAAAAGGGCCCCGGGTCAGTGGATGAGAAACTCCCCCATCGCCGACTATCGACAGCAGCGGTGACCATGCAGCCACACGTCACCGAAGGAGTTAATTGCTGGGGAGGGCGAGTGTGTGAGCCGGCGGAGCCCGAGAGTCAGGCCGCAGGTAAAGGATCGTGCATCAGCGGGACGAGGCGGCAACAGAGATAAGGCTTAAAAGCAGTCGGAGCAGAGCAGCGGAACAATGTGGGGGGGGCGCTGACACCAGTGTGAACAGAGGCGAAGGGCGAGGGCTTAGGGTCAACGGGAGAAACTCACCGCACGCCGATCATCAACGGTGCGGGAACATTTGCGGTAAAAACGGCCCCCAAGGACTTCCGTGCTGGGGAGGGCGAGTGTGCGATCCGGCTGGGCCCCAGAATCAGGCCGCTAGCGGGCAATCGGTCGGCATCGGAGACGAGAGGGCTTCAGGAGAAAGATCGAGGTCGGGGGCGTTGATCCGGTCGGAGGCATTCAGCTGTGGAGCGGATGTGTGCGCGGGCCCGGGTCGGAGCTAGAGCGACGAACAGCCCATCATGGATGCGTGCATAAGGCCGGGAGAGAGGCCACAGCAGCGTGCGGTCCAAAAGTGTGGGAGTCGCGAACACCGAAACAGCTTCAGCGGGTCCGGTGCCGAGGGAGCATAACAGGGCCAAGGGTCAAAGGCCTTCGACGGTGGAGGGGGCAACTGGCCTTCAGCGGTGGAGAGGGTAAATGACGATCAGCCTCTCGTGGATCCGTGCAGCCGTCGGGGAGAAGAGGCCACAGCAGCGTAGGTCAGAAAGTGTGGAAAGTGCAACACACTCCGCTTCGGCGGGTCCGGCGAGGAGCGGTCAAGGCATCGTGTTTGCAGGACTGCAGATCATCAGAAAAGGTCACCAGTAAGGTAAATTTCGATGGAAAAATTTCTTGGGTATCTAAGTAGTTATAGTTGGTTGCGGCGTTTTGTCATGAAATTGGTGGATGGCTGGGTTAAAGACGGGATATAAGTCAATTTCCTAATCCCAAACCCGGGAGCCACGGAGGAGGGCTCCTATTCGGCGGCCATCTTGGCGGCTTTGCTTCTATGCCCAAAATGCATCAGAACAACGAAGCACGGAGGCAGCGCCTTCTCATTCCGGGCCCCCTACCATTGGAATAGGCTACCTTTATTTATTCGAGCATGTACGGATTTTACGACATTATAAAAACTCTTGAAAACCTGGCTTTTCCCTCAGTAGTCCAATCTCGCCTTGCTCCCACATTGCAACAGCGCCTAGAGATCCCGGTAGGGATGATTTGTGTGCCTAAAAAATGTAACTAATAAATAATAATAATAAATTGGTGCGTCCTTGCTAGACCGCTTTGTTTCTCAGCTCAATGTGCAAGATCCCAGATTCTTTCTCGTAATCCACAAAGGGAGCTGGGGTGGGGGATGGGGGTTTGACATATGACCCTCACGTGGCCATATAAGTTGTTGTATGCATTTCCACCAGTTCCCCTGATTCTCAATTTGCTGACCAGGTTATTGGGGGAAGCCAGGGCGATGGTGGTTGTGGTCCCGTTTTGGCCCAGGTGCTCAAGGTTACCCAGGCTCAAATTCTTGGCACTACAGAGGCCATGGATAAGTCCATGTTCTCCCTTCCCTCTCAGGTCCTCCCCCTTCATGTCTCTACAGAGGCTACGTCTTTCGGTTTGGAAGTTGAGAAGAGGGGATTATAAAGTGAAGGACTGCCCAGAAATTTAGCTGAAGCGATTCAGTAGTCCTGTAGGCCATCTACCTTGAAATCAAATGAGCATCATTGAGGTAGTTTTTAGCGATGGTGTAAGCCTCTGCAGCTTTCCCCGCTTGACTGTCATCTGAATGAGGTTCTGCAGTGTTTGTGGGAAGGGTTTGAGAAACGTCTGGCAGTTTCCACCTAGCGTGCACAGAGGGCG
Source organism: Calotriton arnoldi (assembly GCA_963921515.1). Classification (NCBI taxonomy): domain Eukaryota; kingdom Metazoa; phylum Chordata; class Amphibia; order Caudata; family Salamandridae; genus Calotriton; species Calotriton arnoldi. Next base: position 1,275,234 of record CAWUFW010000663.1, read on the forward strand.
GCTATTAGAGCTTTCAGGTCGCCTTAGGGCAATCTGACTGATGTAGAGGGGTTGGTTGCATGGTTGTTGCAGAGTTTCTCTCTATCCCAGCATGTGAAAAATATTTTTTTCCTTTGTGGGATTTGCCACAAGTTCTGGTATCTCCTCCCTTTGAACCTTTGGAGGTGGTAGATCTTAGGTTTGTGACAGTTAAGGTTGTGTTTCTGGTGGCCATAATTTCTGGCCATAGAATTGGAGAACTGGGGGCTCGGATGACTCAGGATCCTCGTTTGTCTTTTTCCAATGATGGGGTGGTTCTCCGCCTGATTCTTCTTTTGTTCCTAAGGTGGCATCCCAGTTTCATTAGAATCAGGAGGTGATTCTTCAGGCCGAGCCTGGTTCTTCTTTGGAAGTTGAGTGTTTTTGTTGAATGTGAAAAGGGGTCTGATGGTCTATCTGGATAAGACAAACTCCTTTCGTAAGACATATTATTTGCTTGTTTCTTTTGGGGCCTCTGCGAGGTGCTAAGGCTTCTTATTTATCCATCAGTCGATGGATCAAGCAGTTGATTTCTCGGACCTATTCATTGTCTGGTACCCCGCTCTGGCAAGGATTATGGGGAGGTCCATCTGGGTTGTTGCTGCTACCTAAGTGGAATTGAAAGGGGTGTCCATTTCTGAAATTTGTCGAGCAGCTACATGGGCAACCACAAACATACCTTTGTTAAACATTACAGGTTGCAGAATGTTGTGTGATGATAACTTTGGTTTGGGTGTTTTGCGTT